>OY284417.1:64078453-65526813 GCA_958301585.1 Merodon equestris | reverse complement strand
AGATAGTTAGCCAATTGCACCTAAATTTTCTATCGTATTTTTCTGGTGAAAAATGATTTTTCTTCTTCATGCCAGACCTCTTCTAAATTTGGCATCGTCTATTATTCGCCTGTTGTATTGTTCTGCCCTTTGCAAGGTGATCAAATAACAGGCCTCCTCTCGCATCCCAAAACATGCTGGCTCCGATATTTTCGGCAGATGCGATCGATTTCACTTTCTTTGACACTGAAGCACCTGCTTTCACCCTTCACCGCACAAGATCGGTCGGTAATACAAGAGCAAATGCGCAAACAGCGAAAATCGTTTGTGCATTTGATCCTGACTGATATTTAGCAAATGCGACACCCATCTTGTGCAGAGCTTTCACAATCCTAATTCTTTGTGCAAAATATGTCGCATCCATTCTTCCGATATTCCCACAGCCTCACTCACCTTCACTCGCCTATGTACACGACTTTTTCGATGGTTTCCGGTCTCCGAGTATCCTCCATGCGGGTCATTTTTTAATTCAGTTGTCTACATTCTAAGATAAATAGCTTTCTTTCGACGATTTCTGAATATACTAATTGGCTTACTTAGTTAAGCCTTAGAAAATATATGTGCAGTTTGTCAAGGAAGTGTTTACACAAGTGAATAAAACAACTTATTGAACTTTCTGCTTTGAAAAAAGAGGACTTATAATAACATTATTCAATTGTTCTTTTCCAATATATGATTATCATATCGAGGAAATGTCCAGAAAAACTGTTTATAATATTATTAATTGAATGGAATGTGAAAATCGGCTAAAAAAAATTATTTCAAAAGGAAGGCCAAGAAAATGAACTAATAGAAACGAAGACTCAAATCTTAATTAGATCTTTGTCATAAAAGTTTCCCATGAAACTATAAGACAGGTGCTACTAAAACATATATGTACAGCTGTGAACAAAAAAATAGCAGTACCTAAGGACACAAATTGTAAACCCTTCTCACTTTAAATGCTGAACTCACCCATTTGTCAAATGGATGGAATCATACAGTAAGTAACAGCAAGGAGCAAATGAGAAGGATAAGTTATCGATCTACCCCTACTCTGACACATAGCGGTACATTTTGTTATTCAACGTCATAATTTGATCGAACATAAAAATAGCAGTGCGTAGGTTTTTCGTTATAAAAATAGTAAATTTATCAACACATACTCTCGTAGTGTTACTAATAGTAAGTTTAACTAAATAGCAAGCGAATAAACCAAATATGAACTATTTTTTTTTTTTCCACGATCATAAGTGGGTCGGGCAAAACATTGTAGTGATGAACAACGTAAGCAGATCATAAAACTGAGGGATGAAGGACACTCATACAAAGAAATACAGAAAATTGTGTCGTGTTCTGCAAAAATGATATCAAATGCCATCAAATTTGTCAACAAACCCGAAAATAGAGGTCGAAAAAGGAAAACACGCATTCAGAATGATCGCCAAATAGTTCGGATGTCTAAGTTGGATCCATCAAAATCAGCTGTCCAAATAAGAAAGGAAATGAATCTTTCTGTAAGTGACATAACGGTGCGCAGAAGGTTACTTGAAGCCAATTTGGCTGCCCGCAGTCCGAGAAAAAAGCCTTTACTAACAAATAAACATAGGAAGAAACGACTTGAATTTGCTAAAAAATATGTGGGTTGGCCTGATAGTAAATGGCGAAACATTTTGTGGACAGATGAGTCCAAAGTGTTTCTGTATGGAGGCGTAGGTTCTCGCCAATATGTAAGACGTCCGCCCAATACAGAACAACAGCCAAGATATACCACAAAAACGGTGAAGCACGGTGGTTCGAAGATCATGGTGTGGGGATGTTTCTCCTACAACGGCGATGGTGCTATCCACAAGATTGACGGCATTATGGACCAGCATGTTTATGTAGATATATTAGAAAATGTCATGCTGCCTTACAGCGAAGAGGAAATGCCACTGAAATGGGTCTTCCAGCAAGACAATGACCCGAAGCATACGAGTCGGAAAGCAAGGGAATGGTTTCGGGTTAACCGGATTCAGGTCATGGACTGGCCAGCACAGTCTCCTGACCTAAATCCCATAGAAAATGTGTGGGTTGATATAAAGAAGGCTGTGTATGGTGCAAAACCGACAAATAACTTACAACTTTGGGAAACTGTAAGAAGTGTTGGTACGCAATACCCAAAGAACACTGTCAACGGTTGGTCGATTCGATGCCGCGACGTTGTAAGGCTGTCATTAAAAACTCTGGCAATTCTACTTACTGAAGTTTTGATTAATTTCTACTTCCATTGTTCCTGTAAATACATGTAAAAATTGAAACCTTTGCAAACACTGCTATTTTTTTGTTCACTATTTTTTACTACAATTGCGACACAATTCGTGCTTTTTTAATTTTTTGAGCGTAATATTGAAATTTTGTGCCACTTATCCTAAAAATAACAAAGTACGTTAACGACTGAGCTTTATGAATTTATAAAAAAAAATAAGTATCTACTCTAAGAAAAATATAATTTTTTGCAAAACTTCATTGCCCACTGCTATTTTTATGTTCGCAACTGTATATTCATCAATGTGTGCTCGAAAAAAACCGTTGCTCTCGAATAAAAATGTTTACAGTTTGCTAAAGGAAATTCTCAGCCGATGGAATATTGGAATGTTGTCATATTTTGCTATGAAACTAAGGTAATGTTGTTTTACAACGAAGGTCCCAACAGAGTGTGGCGCAAACCTTTAAAAGCCTTGTTCAAATCAAATGTCAAACCGTGAAATTCCCGTTGGTGACTTGGTTTTAATTGAAAATAATATGGACGCTAAAAAGTATTTTACGGGATATTGGCTTAAAAGCGGCAATGATTTTGGTTTTAATGATGATGGGCAGAAAACCAATGTTCAAGTTCTACTATTACAACGACCCGAAGCATAAAAAGCTTACAGTTAAGGCTTGGTTGTTTTACAATTGCAGCAAAGTGCTAGATACACTAGCTCAGACTCCAGATATCAACCCCATAGAAAATGGTGACTAATAGGTAATATGTTTTGCTTCCCGCTGTTACATCACCATGAAGTGATCTGAGCTTCTTAATATTAGCGTTCGGTGTTTATTCCTAGCAGTTAGATTACAGAAGAAAAATACTGTAATATTTCAACTGTTAGTAGGTTGATTTTAAATACAATTTTTCCTGCCGATATGATGCCTTCAGTTTGTTTTGAATATAGTGTAGTCATTATAATTTGAAGGAATTCGAAGTTCACTCCACGTTTCTAGGGTCATTATTGTTCTATTCAGGTGAAATGGATACAAAATACTCTATCAGAGTACGGGGAAAAGTAAAGCAAGTGAAATCCTAATAGTGTAAACCGATATTGAGTTTGATGTAACCTATTTATTCTGCCATTAATGTTTATGGAAATCATTTTCACATTAAGGCTTTTGTTACCTAGAAATATAATTTTTCCTCTTAAAAACGAGAGCTGTATTTATTTGCTTTTCTTGTTTCAATTCCTTGCGTGTGTATTCGTTTCACCTTTTCATAGCGGAATAATTTTATGGATTCCGTCATCTCAGCATCAAAAGGGCTTCGAAATTGGTTGGTCAATTAACCGTCAATCAACGGCACTGAAAGGCTGCTTTTGCAAGGCATTGATAAATCATACGTGAAATAAGGACAACGAGGGCGGCAGTAATGATGGTGTTTCAAACGTCAAATCTTAATTTAAAAATTCACCGTTCAATGCGTTAGCCTGTCCAGTGTTCATCTTGCTAAGCTAAGATTTTTCAAACAATTTTTCTTAACTTAAATTATCATAAAGTAAGTTTAAATATAGTAGTCGAAAAACATAGGTTTAGGTTGTACCGCCTAGGCCAGTTAGATACGTAGATTAGTTAAGATAGTTAAGCTAGTTTTAAGCATTTTTGGTTAGAGTAAGATAGTCCTGGTGGTAACACTGAAGCTGACTTTGTCTCCTTTTTTGGAGCCATCCGTGAAGATAAAGTAGTGGTCCAGGAGTCTACTAGTAATCTGTCGAAATAATTTTCGAATAACACAATGTACTTTTAATTCCGAAAAGTTTATGGATAGAAGGTTAAAAATGAAATCAATACGAAGAGATCGGAGAATATTTGGCCATAGGCAAGATTGATTGTTGATTAGTCAAGTTCCGGTCTATTGGCCTCAGTGGCCTGGCGTTTGGCTTCGCTGGCGGCCTCGAGCCGCGGTGATTTACGCTTGTTTGCCTTACGGGCGGCCACTTCTCCCTTTTTTGCTTGCTTCCTGGCGGCCATTTTCTGGGTCTTGACCCAATAATCCTCCAGGGTCTCCCGGCAACGATTTAGGTTGCCCTCTGGCTCTCATGTATTATTCTTGGTGGCGTAGTTGGTCCATTTCATCAAGAAGTAGCGTTGGACATCCTCGACACGGTGTTTGATGGTACGCTCAACTTCATACTCATCACACCAATAAACAAGAGCCTTCTAGCATGGTGATGGTTGCTTCCGGAAGTTCAACGTTGAAGCACATGATGATGATCAAAAATGATGGAAATGAAATAGGAATGACCATTTTTGTTATTTTATTGACCTTTTATAGCAATAATATGTCAATTTCGACCTCATTTTCTCACAAGGTTCATCTAATCTATTTAACATTATCCTTAGCGTAATCGCGAGCAACAAAGGGTGAAGTTTGTTTTTTTCATAGAACATAAACTCATACTTTTTACGTGTTTTATGCGTTTTTGAAAAGGTTTCCTGTTCGATCACTACATGGCGCCTTTATTCTCGAGGGCTGGAGTCAGCTGAACTTTGACCCCTTTATGCCACCCTCAAACCTGCTTACACCCCAAACCTCAGCTGTCTAGGTCAACGGGTGTTCCCGTGAAGTGGCCGCATGTTGGAGGGTAGTTGCTCTTTAGTATATTTAGATTTTTGATTTATAGGAAAAGGGAACGAAATACTTCTGGGACAGTGTGGAATTTGTTATACGAACGTTGATCTGGTATGAAGGAGGAGGGTGGGAAGAGTCTAGTGAGATGGAACGGGCGGGTAAATGGGAAGGTTTGCAGGGGATGCAGTTTTCGTTGTAGAGTTTTGCGCGGTGTATGCAGGATGGTATACTTGTTCTGATTGGGTTGGTTATGTTATAGAGGTTTATGTCATAGTAAGATAGTTTGGAATACTCGTAGTTTTAAGGTGGACTGATAATGTACATTTTCGATCGTTGCCATGTTGGATTCGAGTAGCAAATTATTGATGGGTGTTTGGCGGATATTGTTTTCACAATCATATCTTTTGAGCTTATCTTATTCTATCGCTGTAATGTTTGTCGCTTCTGTCCCTTTTTTGCGGTGAAATCTCCGAGTACGATTTTCACGTTGAAGACTGAGAAATTGTGGAATAATTTTTGTAGAACGAGTCTTTTACTTCTTCGTCTTTATCTTCCATAGGACAATGTGCGCTCAGCACGGACCCCGGATTTTGGCCTTCGATATTCGGTCGTTGTTAATTTCTACGTCCTTTGCATTCTGCAAAATTTTGTACAGATTGTGGGTATCCGTACCGACATAATCGAAAGTGTAGCCATCCTTAACAACGGCTTAACAAACTTTTTACTGTTTGGGTTTGTACAGGCTTCGTAGGTTTCATGAGTTTTCTATTAATTTTTGTTCACTCTTTTCATGGATCGCAGTCCTCAGACCTTTTTTTATGAGGGCTTCTACTATCGCACGGAGCACTAATACGCAAACACTAGTCCATTGTACTGCTAGACAGACAGACCTTAGATGGCGTTACAGCTCATGTTGAGCCAGAGCCAAGCTTCTCTCATTGAGTTATGTTATGTGCGATTTGTTTTTAGCCCCCGACGCAAAAAGAGAGGTGTTATAAGTTTGATGTGTCTGTGGGTCTGTCTGTAGCATCATAGCTCCTGAACGAATGGACCGATTTTGATGATTTTTTTTGTTTGAAAGTTAACGTGATCGAGATGGTTCTTAGCTACATTTCATTTAAGTTGCGCAAAATGAATCACCCTATCGGAAGATGTTATAATTTTCGCAAATGGCGTCGTACCTCAATCATATTTGATATTAGTGAACTAGACGGCTGCAGTATAAAAACAGATAAGCAATGGCGCGCTATACTTGGCAAGTGCATGGAATAATTGTGTAGATTTTTTTGATAAATAATCAATCGGTGGAATTTCGTGAATTTCGACGTCGATTACCTATTCGTGTCGCGCCAACTGGGCAAACATTCCGCTTAGCTACTCGACTTGAGCAGATTGGAACCATAGGAGACCATGCAGGACGTGGCCGCCACCGGACTGGTCGTTCGGCCGAGAGTATCGCGATGTTGCTGAGAACGAGGGGGCAGACGGGGCACGCAATTGGGCATAACCAAACGGACCCTACAGCGAATTTTAATGAAAGACTTACACACGTTCCCGGACAAAGTACAAACAGTGCATCAGTTAATGCCTGCGGACCGTCAGTCGCGTGTGAATTAAAGTCAAGCCATCGTTAATCAACAACGAAGAGGAAGATTTTGTGTCGAAAATCATCATGAGCGACGAGGCGGATTTACACTTAAGCGGTTACGTCAATAAGCAAAATCTTCGTTTCTGGGTCATTGAAAATTCGCGTACGATGCACGAGGTGCCATTACATCCACTCAAAGCCACTGCGGCGTTCACGTGGGAGGAGTGATTGGGCAGTATTTTTTTGAAGACGCCATCGACAATACGACACTTTTACTGTCGAACACAACAGGGCCATGATAAATGACCTCTGACTGCCGGAATAGGATGAGCGATGTTTGGTAAACATTGGGTTCAACAAGACAGCGCAACCGCACACACAGCACGAGCCATAATGGATATTGTGAAGGAAGCGTTTCCTGATCGCGTAAACTCCCGTTTTGGCGATTTGGCATGGCCAGCAAGATCGCCAGATTTAACCATCCCAGACTTCTTTCTTTGGGGCTACTAAAGTCGCGGACTTATGCCAACAAGCCTCGGACGTTCGTGTTCGCTGCCCTTAAGGAGAATATTCCACAGAAATACGAACATTTATCACCAAAAATCTTGCGGAAAATCATGGAAAATGCGATAAAACGGGTACAAATGTGTATCAACACTGGCGGTAGCCACTGGACGGATATCATCTTTTTCACATAACAGAAAAAAATGTAAAGGTCAAAATAAAGATTTCCATCACTCAAAGTATTTTTTTTTTGTTTAGTGAAAAAGTTAATCAAAAACAAAATTGGATGATAAATCTTCCGCCACCTTGTACATACAAGAAGTCATATGCGTTGTTGCATAATACTTAAGAAAAATTTAATTTAAGTAGTTACCTATCGCAATTTTTTTTTTATTTACTTAGCAGTTCCCCGACGCGGCGACGCTTATATTAAAAATATTAATACGCTCTTTTATTGAAGTCAAAAGGCCGAGAGAAAAATTTTATTTTTTTACTTTTTAAAGTTTTTTTTTGTGCCGGAGGCTACTTAATAGGTTTAAGCCTATTCTGAACGGCGAGAGCCGAGAATCTTTTTCAAGGCAAGTGTACTACGGGGGGTTTTGCCAGTACCCAGCGGAGGACAGAAGCCGAAAATCATCGCATGCGGGTGACAAAAATTGTCTCTCGTAATGCATGAGACACCATTGTCCAAATGTACACATTGTGTTCATAAGGACTAATTGGAGTTACATAGTGGCTACGTACATAAAAGATACATGTAGGCACATGATGACAGATAAATAACTTTGATTTTGAATTTTGAAATGCTGACTTATGTTTAAAGTTCACGTTTCAAGTTCTCGTCGTTTGTAGAGATATAGTATACCTGTGAGTGCATGTGTACGAAAGTTTGTATGCTTTTTTCGAATTGCATATCCTGAAACTATAATGATATAGCCTCAAATATCGCTTTGAATCTCTTTTTCTATGAAAACAAAGATATCTGGCACAACATACCCCACGTTCAGATATCACATTATTATACGAGTAGATAGAGTTAACATAAACCGACCACCAAGATAATGGGTCGTTATATTTTTAGGTGCGGGTTCGCATTTGCGCCAACAAATCTGCAACCTCGACGCACTGAAAAACTAACATCCACCAAGTCATAGCAGAGAGGTTTCAAATATTGTATTATCAAAAATCGTACAAATCAACTGCAGTAGGTTGACACTTGGCAAGCGGCTTAATTTGATATAATTTTTCATAATTAATGAATCATGAATATTCGTTTAAAAAAATAAGATAATGCTGTATTTTGCGTTAGAAGTAAGGCAACTCGTATTGAATCACTTGTATAATCTTTGGCATTTTAGGCACGCTTTGAGTGTTCCGAAAGTTCAACGAAACATGCACTGATAAGCAAGCTTATGCACCTTTCTTTTATGTGAATATTTCTTTGGTCAGTTATGATTGTGACAAGGCGATTCCGATTACTTATTTAAATTGATAACTGCATTCTATCGGCCAACGATGCATGACAGATGGGATAATCATTGGGCAACAATGCCTTGCAAGAGTAACGATAATCTCTTATTAGCGTGACTATTAATTGCCTAGGAGCTTGTGCCGTCTAGCAAAAGGTTTAATCTGCAACTCGGTGAGCTACTGAATTGAGAATATAGCACTATAGCATAGACAGCGAAAGTATTCAGTTGAATAAAAACCTACAATATACATCATCAGTTATTTTTCTGTTCTTGACTAATAAATTTGTTTATTTGCTTTTTCTTTACAGGACCATGTGGCGGGAAGACAACCGGACAGTCGAGACTTTGTACATTTTTCGAAAATCTTGGATGGAAGGTTAGTACCATATACCTTTAGCTTTAACTTTATGTAAATTTATAGTCATATCACTCATTTACATTAAGTTTAGCTAATTGTTTGCTAAGCAAAAAATTAAAGTTTGTGAGTTTATTTTTCATGAAGTCTCATACGAAGAAGTTCATTCTCAATCTTTAATTTATGGTTAGCTGCTAAAACCAAACATTTCACAAAAGCCAAACACAAAATGCAAGTCGGGAACTGAGCAGTATTTACATATATAGAGATAAGTTTGAGTCGAAAGGTAGCGATTAGAGATTAATATTTGAAGTTTACATATAAGCTAAACGTCTACCCTATAGGTCTTCTTCATGCCTTTCACTGTATATGGTGAAAAGAGTGTACTTTTCGCAGTCAGTTTATGTTTAAAGCACAATGTGATACCGATATCAAATTGTCTTGTAAAAGCAAATGAGTATGAGAGTGAAATAGCTCTAATTTCGCTAAACTGGGCTTTCCATTGTGATTCCTTGTTTTTAGCCTAAAAAAAACCATAATTGTCAAGAATTGACAGATGTAGCCGCATAGATACCAAATCTTTTTCTTATATTTCATAATCATTTTTCTGTAAAGGGTGCCTATGGTCATTGACATTATCGGCCATCCAATTCTGTGTCGCCATTGCTTTGTGTGAAGGAGCAAAGTCCTGCTTAAATATGTATGGTCTGTCCCCGCGTATGCTATCAGTCCAGGGTTTTACAACGTTTTCTAAAACCTCGATGTAGGCGGCAGCATTAACCCGAAGTCCTTGAGGAAACAAATTTCCTTCGTTGCTCACAACTCCGAAAACCATGACAGTAGCCAGAAATGTGCATTGTAGGATCTGAATATACAGCAGCCATCAAGCATTTTTGTGGATCGTTTTTTTTTCTATCTTGATCAACCTATTCGTTTTGGGAGTAATATGTAATATGTTAGATATCAGTGCAATCACTAAATGCTGTCATGAGTCTCATCGATGTGAGAATACTCATTCTGTCTAGTTTTTGGTTTTGGCTACTTCCAAATATTATGGGTGGATACAATTCATATGGTTTAAAGTTTGTATCATGCAATTTGGCATTGATTCAAAAATGTAATCCTGAGATTACTTTATAGATTGTGTGTTTAAATTAAACCCAAAATCAGATAAAAGTATCAATTTTGTATATTCAAAACTTGCTCTCCATTCGGTTCACCTTGTGTATTTCATCGTTTTTTTTTTGTTTATAAATAGTTTCCGATTAAACAGACTCCTTTCAATTTAAATTTCGCAATAAGATATAGGGTTGGTAATGAGATAAGACTTCATATGACCATCGTTTACTTTTGACTCATCTTTCAACAGTTCTTGTACATTCTGCTATTTGTGAAATGTCATCCGTTATAGGAATTATTCTTAAGCTTTTAAACCATCTTCACGTATTGTACACCATCATTTAGAGGCTACAATCCACAGCTATGATTTTAGTTCTCGTCGAAATAATAAAATCAAAAAATAATGTTGAACCATAAAATAAAATAATATCAATAAGAACATTGTTTATATATTTTCGAAATCAAAAAAATAAAATAACAAAAAATAAACAAACAAATGCCTTTGTAAGGCCTGAAAATGAGCATATTCTCGTTTATATCAATATTTTCAGGTATTCCGTGTGCCTGAAACGGCTACTGTACTTCTCAGGTAAATGCCCCACATGTTTAAAATGTTGGCATAAACTTTACATTGTTTGTCTCTCATTAATTTAAAGAAAAAAAAAAAAAAGAATTATGTGAATAGTTCAGAAAGAAGTAAACTTAAAGTAAAAAGTAAAGTCTTTTATATCAACTTGAACTGACAAAAATAGAACTGAAAATAAAATGAAAATAACGTTAAAGTAAAATTTTGTTGCATTTGCTTTGAAACGAGTTAAAATAGTAAAAGAATACAAAAAGAAAAAAAAAAAAAAAGAGTGAACGAATGATTTGAGTTTGAAACATGCATTTTTCATGAAATATTTTTTCTCTCTTTTCTTGAATGCTCTATATTTCAGTGGCGGTGTGAAATTTTCAGATCTCACCGAGAAAGAAGGTAAATAACAACATATTTGTTTATGTAAAATGTATTTTTTTTTTGTAAACAACTCGCAAAATAAACTGTTAATGCAGAATAAAGTGGGCAATGAAGATATTACGGCGGCGGCTTGTTGTCTGTCTCCTATTTGTCGATTGCACCTTAAGGTATCCCACCATCAGTTTCACTGTATAGTACAGCTCCCCCATGGGCATTGGTTGCAAGAACAAGGACTTGCTATTAAGTTCAAGGATAAATCGATTTTGTTATTTCACCATCTTTAAGTCAACAAATTAAATTAGATGCTTGACACGATATTTTTTTTACGTAAATACGACTGTATATAAGGTAGCTAGTTTCCATCTACTATTGTCTATCTAGCTACCTGTAAAGTGGGTAAATCTTCCTCCTTTGCTTGCTGCAACGAAGGTTGTTTGGCTTATAATCCTATTATGTATTACACTTAAAAATAGTTTAGCATTGCGTTTTGTAGTTGCCCTCTATGCCAATGACAATAGACGGCTATCGTCTGCATTGTCTTCCTTTGCTTGTATTTATCATTTAATTTTATTTGCTCTGTCAATCAATATTGAACTAGAGGTATCGAGAGGAGGTGGTCACAAATCGATCTGGTGTTGATTCGACACTACAACTGAATGGCTATATACTGAAGTTGCATAAATATCTCAATTGATATATTACAGGCATTTTGTCATCGCGAATTCTTGGTTTATTGAGGCAATTTCGTCGTTGCCTGGTTTCTGATTGAGTTTGTTTGCTTCCTGGAAGATGGGCGTGTTGTATCTAAAGACGAATGCGACTGATGTAAATGACATTGCGTGCCAGTGTAATATAATTTTTTCTTCGGATTGCACTTGTTTCAAATGATTTCGTTTTAATTCCTTATTTATTAGAGTTCGAGAAGTATTCGAAATGGTAAAAGGGGGTAAGAAGTACGTCTTTCGTAGTTGGTCTTTTGTCAGTCATTTGGCATGCTTGTTATTTCTGGGAATTAACGACAAGTACTGATACTGATTGTCGCGAGATATATGCGTTTGCAGGTTCGTTAAATTTAAATGATGTTTTACGAGCGTAATGTCATTCACATAAAGACGATTAAGTTACCTTGAAACGTAATTGAGTTCGACGTAAATTTCAATGACTTATTGTAAGTAGAAACTATATAGTTATCTATCTATCTGGAATCTTTGGTAATAAATGGAGCCGTTATTAATTTTTTTTTTTGACTCCAGAACTCTCTTTCTGACCTGGTACAATTTATGTCTAACCCTGGAATGTGGAAGACTTATTAACTTGAAATTCCTTTAAAATCATTAAGAAATATTTGATTTTAAGGTATTATTCCATGATGAAGCGTTGCCTCTGATTCAATATCATATACAAATTATTGCCCGCCTTGAACAATTTTTCTCTCTTTCACCAGGATGAAATGGGTTAAAGCAACACTTCACCCATGGAAATGAGAATTAAGAGGTTGCGCAAGTTTGGTCAGAATGGCTTGCTGTTCATATTTAATATATGCGCCGCTACTGTAGACGTTGCAACATAATGGGCGACAATCCTTACTAACCTAAGTCAAGTATTTCATGCCTTGGCCTGCATTACATCCCAGTAAAATCCCAGTTTCGTAAAACGTCTTTTCCATCTTCGAAAAAATTAGAGCTACTCTAAAAAGGGTTTGCAGCTAGAAGTATCATATGCGTTCTTTTTTGCAATAATACTTCGCAGGTATAGCAGGTTCAATGATCGTTAAAATAGGGCGAGGGCTTGGGCCCGCAATTTCAGCTGAAACCCCAAATCAATATTAAACTTATCTTTATTATGAGCAATAAATTTGCCCCAATTCAATTCCATCGAGGTCATTCGAGCTTGTGCTAAGAAAACACACAATTTGTTTCGCATTATTTAGATAAGCAGCGACTTTATCAGATTTTTGTGGGAACTACTTTGAGTGTTGTGCATATTATTTTGAGTGTATGTATATTTCGATTGTCGTCGTCGTCTATCTGCTGCTTCCAAACATGGCTCCATCACTATTTACGCATTCATTCTGTTTCAGTCCGATTAACTTTTGTACTGAATCACACCTCTAATAATTTAGTGTTGCGTAACTTAATTGATACCATTATAGATATTGAATATGGAATCGGCTATACATATTTAAATTAATATAAGAATGATCGAATTATAAATAATTCGATTATCAGAGTTCCATCCTGAATCCGATTTTGAAATTCAATAAAGCTTATGTATACAAACGCCCACGATCATAAGGCTTCTTGTTTGCAGTTGAATTTGATTCGCTTTCATTCTCGCCTTAAGCTACGACCTTGCATCAGACTATTTTCCGTTCATTATTCAACTAGGGGATCGGGATTATCATGATTATCGTGTTGAGCCGTGACGAAATTTACCTTCCTTCCTCATCGCAATCGATTAATTTCTGCCTGTTGTTCCACAACCTTCATATAATTATGGTTTTTGCGATTGTGCCCCTGTTTGTTTTTGTTTTTTTCCTTTTTAGTCTTATTTTTGATTTTTTCTTTGTTTTAATTTTGTATGAAATATATTATTCAGCACCTGAAAAGCCTACCACTTTTAAATATCAACAATTTCCGTTCGGCTCGCCTGAGCATAGCCAAATTGATTTGACAGCATCGTGCCCTAGATGTTTAGCTTCGGCTGCGGAAAAACCTGGCAGCGATGGTGAGTCTAACGCTCTGATATAACGCAAGTTTCTTACCATTTAAATATGTATATGTTATTAATTGTTATGTTTTGCATGTAACAATTCACAATCCGAATAAAAGGATTTCTTTAACATCCTTTTCGATTCATCTCAATCTCGCTTTATCACATCACTAACAATATATTACAATGGAAAGCAATAGCGTTTTAAAGGATAAAAAGAAGAAAAAAAAACGACCGTAACTCATAAAGAACAACTGCATATTTGCGATATACGATAGATGACAGAAGGACTACATTTGCGCGACATAAGTGTACCATAAATACACTCCACCTTCGACTCTCAGAATGTTTGAATTGGGTGGCATACTGACATACATACTTTCAATTAGGATAAACTGAGCTGGATTAATAATGATAATGCTACACTATAAATGTGTTTTAAAGCTTAGTCATCATTCTTTTCTCCATGTTATACCGGCGTATTTTTTTCATAAAAAAAATCAAGTTTGAAATCCACACTAAAGATTGGTACAATTGAATTTTAAATCGATTAAGTTCAAGGTTGGTTGATTGCTATCTGACCATTTTGAAGTTGAAATAATGAGTCTGGTTTCAAGGTCCCTAGAGCTGGAATACATCGTCTATTGACGGAAGCCTGTTTGTGCGTACGTTAAGTTCATATTTTCGTAAACTTTTTCGATCGAGTTAGGCTTCTTTTTTAGTTTCGAGTCCAGTTTTAATCATGCTTCTAAGAACTATCTTACTCTAGACAAAACATGCTTAAAACTAAGTAAACCGAACAGAAAATATGTACGACCTTAAGATTCATAAAGTAAATAAAGGAAACATTTTATTTTAAGGAAGATGTACATACATATGTATATATAAAAGTTACAATTAACTTCATCTATTTTAACCTATCTTAACTACAATAATACACATTACGTATGTATGATCTAAATAGAGCAATGCAATGGGACTGCTAATATGTGCTGGATTAGCCCCTTTTGATCGTACTAAAGGAATGCTTCTGTTGGGTCAAAGCCGTTAAAGCACACCCCCTCGTGGTACAAGTAAGATCAGAGTATTGACTGAGGTCATTGCTCTTGCAATGTGGCTTCAAATCAGCTCTATCAGAAAATTGCCCATCCATAAAATCCTAGAAGAGAAACAATGACGTCGGTCGTGGGCCCTGATCCGTACGCAATTAATTCGTCCGCGTATGACAGTGAAGATACGCTATCAGATCAGATAGATTTCACCGTATTTGGCTGCCGTCCATTGTTAATATGTTTGTGTAGAAGACACTTTGGTAATTCTCACAATGAACTTAGTACCGGTTCAGATGTCAAAAATGACATAGAGCACTGGTTTACTTATACCCAGCCGATTGAGCTTATAATACAATATTTATCATAATATTAATGATATATATTATAATATAATATGATATCGTTTCTGGGCTGAATTTAACGCACAATTACATAAAGAATACTTGATAAGAATTTCAAAAGCGTTTAAGATTTGAGCGGTTTGAACAACGAAAAGCTATTGTAAAATGATTATAAAATATTTTTCGCTTTGCACATCTCAAGAACAAATTTCCATTTTTATGTCGTTGATTTTAATTCATTTAGTAGTTCAAGGCCTACTGCTTGCCTTAAGTAAGGATAACCATACTTGCATTTTCTCCAGTGAAAGGAATGGCAAGTGAAATATCGATGCTACTTTTTTTAGAGGACATAGCCTATTGCTATAATTACAGTTTATTTCTAAATACTAAAAAGACCAACAATTAAATTCTAATAACATCAATTCCAGGAATTAAAACTGAAATTGTTTATTTCAGAACGAAAAACGGTTTACCTTTGGCTGCGTGGGCTGAGGTCAATAAACGCGTTAACCGGCCATGTGAATTAACACATGCATATGCTTAAAATTCAATCAAGTTTTTATTAATATTATTCAGAAATATTCGTCATTTTACTATATTGGTTTTCTTATTTTTTTCATGGTGAGAAAGTACCGTATGTTGTTGCCAATATTTAGTCACATGATTGTCCGATATTGGTAAATAAACAATTCTTTTTTTCGAGTGTACGAATACTAAAAATAGAGTTTTGAGTTATATTCGTGTAAACTTTCACCGGTAAAACATATTCAACCACAGCTTTCATCACACAATATATTGCGTCAATATTTTAAAGTCCTCTGTCAATTTAAGTACTTTAAGTACAAAATTGCTTTGAGGATCCAAAATAACTTTTGTTTTGCCCAGCTTGTGAATGCTAAGGTCTTATTTAAGTCTCTTATTAGTCAGTTAAATTATTGTTTATTAAATGACCTAGCTTCGCAAAGCACTGTTCTTGATTAGAGTTTTTCTTCGAATACAGGGATATGATCATGTCCCGTGGCAGTATTCTGGTGTATTCGCGATGTTGTTTCGACAGAAATTCACTCCCATTCAGACTCAGACATATTTCCCATCAAACTTAGTCCGCTGATAATGTCAATATTTCGATAGTTTTCCAGCGACACTGAAGAGTTTCCCAAACTCGTCATATTGAAAGGATCACGAGGGCAATTTCTATTCACAGATTATCTTGATTATCTATGGAGTCATTTTAGGTCTGAATAGACACCTTTGATTCAAAGACAACTGCCACAAAGTATGACAGGCCTCCTAAAAAATGAAAACCAACCAAGAGTGTACGCAAATGAATGTTCGCGTCTGTTTTATTTACGTCAACTTGTTGGCACAAGTATACTTGTTATTCAATCGTCAGCAGCGTGGATCGTGTTGCTCTTGGTCCTCGAAGATGACTTAGCTATTAATTGCATAGATATGCATGTATGTACTTCTAACAGTATCTTTAATATCAAGAATTTTTGTTAAACGCTCATCTGTCACTAGAAAATCATATGAAGTAATGTTTGAGATATGCTGTAATTATGTTTCAACTCAAAAAAAAATTAGGGGAATACTTGACACTTCTTGAAACATTGCGGCTTCATTTGGCGCGATAACTTGTTGACTATACATTTTTGCTTCTGAGCTTTCTCAAAATCACATGCAATGGTTATGTCGACAGGCTATCTGAAAATACCAGCCTAAATGTATACGCCCACCAATTGAATATTATAATGTGCCCTGATGGTGGACTGTTCATCAGTCTTGTTATATGGGAACCGTTGAAGAACGTCGACAGTATTGTTACTAAGAATTTTTTATTTAACAATTTCTAACTCTCACGTAACCCAATTACAAATAACCTATTGTTCAGCGTGTAAAAATACACGCTTGTCTTCCCTGCTTAGTGTTCACACGTTTCCTCATTTAAAATCGCATGTCGCTGACAATAAAGCTTTTTAAAAGAAACAACCAATCCTCTTGGCGCCGCATGACACGGTTCTGCCCGTCATCACCGATCATGTGCTTAATACTGAAAAATTGAAAAAAAAAATTCAATTTTCATCACAAGTCAAGTCAACAAATGAAAAATTGAAAACAAATAGCCAAAAATCCATCGAAGAAAACTCGTGCTTTAATTCTTTTGTTTTTCGCTTAACGTAACAAATAATAATAAAAACAATTTCCAGTCTGTTCGTATATACTCGTACTTATATACCATATGTGTGACACTAACGAGCTAATTTAGATATCTAAATATACGTGGCTTGTGAGATAAGAAGGGCGAGAGAAAAAAAGTGTACGGGATCCCCCACTCCTAGTAAATGCTGGTAAAAGTAAGCAACCTCATTTGGCATCGGTTAGCTTCCTATGATTAATGAGGACTTGAATTTGCGTCGATATGTTAATTAGAAAACAGTCTTGTGACATTGCTAACGCAAACGTTCTTCGAAGGTGCTCCCGAAATTTTTTTCCTTTTCGATACTTACCCAGATAAACAAATCCCTTATCAAATAGAGCCTCAAACTTGCTTAGACTAGAAATGATGTATTGTATTTAAACGTAGAAAAATAGCTCTTGAATGGCTTTACCATATCAGAGTGGGAGGCATTTACTTCGTCAGCAATATAAAAGCAAAGCGATAAATGGTTTGACGTCATTTGGAGTGAGTTAATTGTACGTAAGGTGACATATTGATTCATTGATCTCGCTGGTGGATTTTTTTTCCTATCTAACATTGAAAAAAAAAGATCATTTAATTCGTGACTAATTGCTTTTGTCAAAGATTTCATCGATGTATCACGTGAGTATGCTTTTGCCTGTTTGAGTCGCCACGTGCAAGCGGGTTTGCGTCTGTATATGACTTCTGATTTCCGGTTCTAATTCTGGTCATGAATAGTGATCACGATTTTCATTCTTCCGAATGAATAAGGCAGATTGTTATAAAGGGGATTTACTTTGCTACTACAAAGCTAAGTAATTACTCATCGACCCATGTCGACCCAGGTACTATTAGTTAGCGAGATAGTGTGGTTTTTATGCACGAAGTCGAATCTTGAAAACATAACAACATTGAATGAGTTTACTTTTTTCAACTCATCCATGTTAGATGCCAAGCTGAAATCAATCAAATCAATTTTTAGGATCCTAATTGACCTTGCATGTATACCTAAAGACATTTTGATGTCTCAACCTGTTCGACCCCATTATTTGTCTAATATTATGATTTTGTTGTGACATTCCTGTGATAATCGTGGCTTTATTACATATCATATATGATTATTCGCATGTTCACTGTGTGCTACTTAAGTAATCAACTATTCAGCTATCATTTTGTCCCATTTTATTATTTTATACGATCAAATATTTTCTATGGCAAAGGAACTTTGAAACTTTGTCTTTTTAATGTTAACTAATCCAGCAGGGGTTTACTCATGTTTATCTCCCCCCACCGTCACAAAATTGATTTATTTCCAAGAGATCGCTATTAGAATTGCATTCTACTATGCTAATTGCATGAGTATTCTTTCCTGGATGTAAGAATCTGGAAGGCTGAGCAAATATTCGTCTACGGCCCTCTTAACTTCTTTTTGAATGTGAAACCCTTCTCAGAAACAAATTGAGGGTACCAGATCAGGAGAATAGAGGGGATTGCCGAACATTTCGTACCCAAATCCTGCCGTTTTTCTCTCACAAACGCACCCCGGCGTACAGATGTCCTGGGGAAAGTTAATTTTTTTTCTTCTTTAAGTCAGGCCTCTTGCGAATTTTAGCATCCAGCTGGTCAAGAAGATTGAAGGTTCACATGTAATTATCCTGCCTTTTCCAAGGTAATCAATTACCAGGATCGCTTTCGCATCTCAAAATACTCTGGCCATGGCATTTCCGTCAGATGCGATCGTCTGCGCTTTATTTGGCAACAAGCTGCTTCTACCCACTGGTGTACCACACGTTTCTGGTGTGTGGTGGTTGACCCATGTCTGTGCTTTTGATCGGCATTCAGCAAATGGGGCCCCCATCTTGCGCAGAGCTTTCCCTAATTCTTTTTGCAAGATGTTTCGCAGCCTTTCTTCTAATATTCCCCCAGCCCCAGTTATCTCACTTATCTTCACTCCTATTGTCCAACACGATATCATGCAGTTTTGCTATGGTTTCCGGGATGGTTGCGGTTTTTTGTCGTCTTTCATACAGGTAATTTTATAATTCAGCTGCCTACTTTTTACCAGTTGACATGGAAGCAGCAGAGTCACCGTAAACCTTCAGATGAATTTCCTTAAGGGTTAATCCATCCAAGATGAATAATTTTATAACCGCACGATGTTAATTTTTATCCATTTTAACCGAAAACACGCAAGACGTATACTGCAAAAATCTGTGAGAATATACTACTTGAGAGAACAAGCTGAAACTTGACATACGACCTTATGACACCCGCTCCCAGACTGGAGACGTATATTTTTGCTGATTGGAACGCCATTTCTGTGTCAGGCCGAGAACTTTTCATCTTACATTATTATTAACATGTTCATTTTTGTCCATGATTATTCTTGTCAATGCATCGCTAAAAGAGTTGTTTTTCGAATGATCACCCTAACACATTCAGTCATTCGAAAATGTAGTGTTTAGTAATATATCACGATAGTGGAATTTCGAGCATAAACTTAGTACTAAACTAAGGAACGTACTCTTCACACATTACAATTTCTTCTAAATTAATGCGATGGTTTGAGAAAGCGTGATTTTTCATCTCCAAATGGGTTTCGAAGTCGCTTCATTAATTTTTTTCTACGTAAAACCTGTTTATTCAACATGACAAGCCTAGAAACTTATTGTTATTTACGTAAAAACTGATTTCTTTTTTCTTTATAACTTTTAACATCACATTACATTACATACTATAGACGTCCTTTGCGATTTCACGATCAAAGAACATATGAATTATATTTCTATCAACCTACATACATAGAGGCCGTTCATTGTTATTTTAAAATCCCAATAAATTGTTCTAATTCTATAGCTAGCTGGCAAAAATTATCCGAGCGACGAACAACGGTGTGCTGCTTCACATCTAATCTCCGATGATTTTCGATTTGCTTCCTATGGCCCATTCTAAAGACTAAGTGTGGGCGTATCTTTCCCACCGGGGTACTGTGTACATACGTGATGCTGTGTTTTGCCGAAACCAAAATAAATTCGAAAAATACACCAATTTTTGGAATACGTGAAAATCAGCACATTTTTATTCGACGTCACGACGACTTGTCTGTACACCAATCTTACATTTCGAGCCACTACTGCTGATGTGTCGCTATGTCACTATTGGCGACTCGGCGTTAAATTGAAATCAAGATATTTGATTTCAAGCATTTTTTTGGCAGAATCGACCGTTTCGAAGAGCGTATTGTTTGTGCCAAAATTTATATTTGGTTTACGTTTCATTAACAGCAGAATGTATTCGTAGAAGAAAGAGAAAATAGGTTACGGTTGTCGGCTGAACATTTTCCGTTCTGGGAAATGAAACCTAAATTCGCGGCACCTCTCGTAAAAGTGGGTGTGTTTTTCTCTTCCTTTATTGCGATAAATATACCACAATTGTTTTCGAACACTGCGATTCATTTACTTGAAAAATAGACATCAGCAGATACGCATGTGACTTATCTATGAAAGTAAAACGTCGGAAAATTAATGGACGTATTTTAAACGTGTCTTGTGGCCGGGCTCTCCACACGTCGCGTCGAGAAATTGACATTGATACGTTCGAACGTAGATTCTCTAGCAAATTCAACTGTGACGTACATACGATGATCTTTATGATGATTTATTTGTTTCGAGGTGAATGGATTTAATAGAGAACTAAATTGAAAGTCTCTTGAAATGTAACCTAACTGAAGGTTTTCAATACGCTATTATAGGATTGTTTAGAACGCTGGGTGCGTGAAATGTCTCCTTTACTAACGTTAATAATTGTTGTAAAAATAGAACTTTTATCTTTGCAGGCGTGTTTCTATGTGATTACGCCTGTATTTGCTGTGGAGTCAAGGGATGTATTACATGCATCTGCTCTAACACTTGTTGCCTTTTCGATTTGGGTGTTTTACATCGCGCAAACGATGTGAGCTGGTGTACTTTTCAAATGAAAATCGATTGAGGATTGTTTGTTTTGTATACAGAAACGACGTAGTTCAACCGCTTTAGGTAGCTTTGCGGTAAAAAAAAAAATGAAATCCGAGCCGTTGACTTTCAGCAATCATTATTTACCCCACTACTTTTCTACTTGATTACATTTTTCTGCTAATTCAAGGTCTTTAAGTTTTGCCAAAGAGTTTTGCTTAAGTTTATGATCACCTCCATGAGTAAGTTTCAAGTTTTCGTTAATTACACGGTTGTAACGGGAGGTAAAGTCATCAAAGCAAGAAGGAAGAAGGCTTTGGAATATAATTCGATTTTTTCTTTCTTGATTTAATCAGTTTAAAGTCGCTACGCAGCTCGAGAAGCCTATCCTACACAGCATAATACTAAGAACGGATTATTGTTTGATGACAACTCATAAAAAAGGGCCAAGATCTTCCTTCTGGTAATGTGATGACTACCTATTTCGCTAAATTGCATTAGAATCTATAAAGGCATACATCATAAAATATGGTGGGACAGCTGGAGATAGACTTCCACTTTTACAACACGCATTATCTTGTTTAGTCCAGATCCATTGCAAAATCTTTGGTCGTTAAGTCAAGCTGTTTGGGTAACCATTTACTTTGTGATTTTTTTTTTGTTCCTAATTTAATAATATCGTGTGTCAACGACCAAAAGAACGTGTGTTAAATTACTTGTTTTACTTTGCTCCCACACACATGTTTGTAGCCATGGATCAAGTAGAGAGATCATGATAGGCACATGCCGAAATGACAAGAATTAGTGAATTGTTCTGGAAAAAAAACTCTCGTGATAAGTCTAAGGAATGCAAACATACAATGGTAATTGAATAAGAGTATATATGAAAATAGTAAGACGCCGTTTAGCAGAATGCGACATTATAAAAAGAAATACCAATCTTATGCTGCTAAAGACTGTGCCACAAACAATCAATGTAAAAGCGCCGTTTCGAAAAGACCACAAGGCTAAATTGGTAACCGCAGAATTTAAATCGGGATGAAGCTATATTACATATAAGTTACCTTTTTCTTTTTTATATTAGACGAAATTGTTATTATTGCTGTCAATTTGGAACTCGGATGTTCAGAGCCTCGTTGAAGACGTAGTCTCCGATTATTTCCTTTGCACCTTCTAAAAACTTGGTAGCAGAGATATGCCTCAGTAAATGTTGCATTGTATTAGGTTACCCTTTTCAAACACGGGAATAATTACCGAGTTTTTCCATTCGTTGAGTATGGTTTCATTGTTCCATACGGTTGTGATAAGTCCACGTAACTTCTTTATTAATTGTTCTACTACATACGAGTATATTACTAATTCCGATGGTATTAGATCAATTCCTGCGGCCTTACTATTCTTAAGCCGATGGATGGTTGGCAGTTCTGCCTGAATCTCTACTCTATGAATAATACCATTTCTCTTCAAGTACAATTAAGCAGTTTATCGAAATATCTCCTCCATTGGGCTGCAACTCTTTCGTTCTCCGTAGCGGGCACCCCATCATCGTTGCGCATTGATCCTCTCGTATTTTAGGGGCACATTCTTCCTGAATTTTGGCAAACTTTTTGCTTTGCAATTGTCACTTTTATATCCCGAAGGAGATGGCTTCTTCCTTTCCTTACTTTGGTACGCGAGACAAAGACTGAATTAGGTTGAACGTTTGTTCACAATTCCAATTTCCTATTTCAAACACGTCATGAGCTCACCCTTATTTTTGAAGCGTTGATTCGCAACGCTATGTTTTAAGGTGTCAAACGTTTTCAATGGGATTAATGTTGGGAGATTCGGAGGGCTATCCCTAGAGTTGAATCCTATTGGTTATAACCACTCTTTGACCAGTTTCGGTGAATGTTCCGGGTCATTATCATGTTGAAACACCCATCAAAGTGGCATATTCCATTCGGCATATCGTCTCGCTAGATAAATCGATCTTAGATCAATCCATTTATTTGATGCAAAGGACCTTCCTACGGACAAACTTATATGTGCTTTTGCAAAATATAATTGGAAGGTGTATTAAAATTTAAATATTCGAGACAATAAATTTTTTAAATGCTTCCTTGTCTAGGATTGCGACTACTTTTCAGTTGTTTTCAGTGCATCCTAAACGTACTGGAACTAACATTGAGTTGCAATTCATTCACAATGCCTTTCGATAATATAAAAGAGTCCTGATCAAATGGACAATTCGTTTATACGTGCGATGTGATGTTTTACGAGGACGTCCACCGATTTTTTATTATTGATAAGCCAAGAAAGAATAAATTTATTGATATTAAACTTTTTAGCTGTGCTCTCAGCTAAATTCGACGAATATTTATGTCACTTAAGTTTTGAACAATACTGTAGTAATGACGAGTAGGTTCTATAAAAAAAATAATTTCTAAAACATAGGATAAACTGTGCACGCGTTTAAAATGGACAATGATATACAAACATTTGATAGGTCATCGCAGAGTCCTGATGCAAATTTAAAATTTCGCTAAAAATATAATTAAGTAATTCGTTTTGATACATACGAGGGTAAGGTAAAAAGATCTCGACCTGACAATGAAGGACTGCGGTGGCTAGTTAAAAAATGATTTTATTTTTCTACATAATCTCTTCTACTACACTCTTAGTCCAGCGTTTCTCACACATGAGTATTCCTTCCCGAAGTGAGAGTCCGGAAGGCTATGAAAATATTCACCTACGGTTTTCTCAACTTCTTCAATAGATGTGAAGCGCCTACCAGAAACAGATTTCTTCAAGTTAGTAAACAGATGGACGTCTGTCATGCAGAATAAACTGGATGGCCGGACAAATCGTACACAAATGCCGCAGATTTTCCATTACCAACACACCCTAGCGTACAGATTTTTTTCTTCTTCAAGCCATTGCGAATTTCGGCAAACAGCTGATCAGTTTGGAGTAATATTGTTTTGCCTTTTGTAAGGTATTCGATTGGCAAGATCCCTTTGGTATCCCAAAACACATTGGCGCTGACCGTTTCGGCAGATGTGATTGACTTCACTTTCTTTGTCGCTGAATCGGTGGCTTATACCCACTGCTTTGACTGCTGTGTCGTTTCTAGCGTGTAGTGTTAAATCCATGGTAACAAATCGGCTTGCAAAATCGCTTGGATCCCCACTGAGTCGGCCCAAAGTCTGCTGTTTTTGATCGGCATTCAGCAAATGCCGCACTGTGAGCCTCAATTGGTGCAAATGTAAGACACATACTTATTCCAAATTCAAAAACATGACAATAACATCTCGGAGACGAGTCCAGTGATCACAGCATGCTTAAACAAAGTGGGCATAAAAAGGAGCTATTGCTACTTACAGTTTTTAGTAAACAGCTCACAATGTTTGTTTATATTTGAATATATGTTTCACTTGGTTTTATTCTAATGTCCATGCCTTTAAAATGTATGGACGTATAAGACCAGACGCTATATTCGTACAGCTCTCAATTTAAGGTGATCCACACCACTTACATAAGGAAAAACGAAACTGTTTACAAGCAGTCATAGGAAATGCCATATGAGTAGTTCGGCCCCTATTTTCGAAGGCAAATCAATCAATATTGACATTAATTCCACGATGAATCGATTCCAAATGCTGATTTATATTGATGTAGTTTTTAGTTGAGCGGTTTAGGTCCAATAATCTTCAAGCGGTTTCAGATGGCCGCTGCGTATTATAACAAAATCTCTTTTAGATGATAAAGTAAAATGGTGAATGGGAATTTCCTTAATCCTATCAGCTTAATATCGTTGCTTCTTTCTCGATTTGGTTCACAGTCAGCTCAAAGTTTGCACAGCAACATTCAAATATTTTTTTTGCAACCATCGTTCATTGTCTATTATTTGTCTGCTTAACGGTTTTCTACTTCGAGTTGTTCAAGTCTCTAATTTTCGGGGCTAGAAGCGGGAATAAAGATAATTGCTTTCTCTTTATTTGTAGCCTACAAGTTCCAGGAGAATCTTATTCGTACCATGATTCAAATCGAAAATACATATTTTGAAGTTGGCAGTTCATGTCAACGGAATTGCCTAATTATTTGTGATCGTGGCGTCATGGATGCTAGTGCATGTAAGTCGCCTTCAATATAAAATTATTATAAATATCAAGAAGATAAAACAAATTCTTTTTAGATATCTCTAAGGATAAATGGGAGAAAATGATGGCTGCTAACCATTGGAATCCCATTGAACTCAGAGATAATCGTTACAATCAAATCCTACACTTGGTGTCAGCTGCCAACGGAGCTGAAGAGTTTTACACAACTGAAGTATGTTACTCTAGAACGAACAAATAAAGAATATTTTGTTCATAATTCAGGTAATTTAATTTGTTTCAGGATCACGCTTGCCGCTCTGAAGGTGTCGAATTGGCTAGAGACTTAGATTACAAGTCTGCCGCGGCATGGGTTGGACATCCATACTTTGATGTTATCGACAACTCTACGGACTTTGAATCGAAAATGAATCGTGCCATAGAAGCTGTTTGCCAAAAACTGGGAATCGACATCGGTGATCGCCTCAAAACGTCATCCAGAAAACTCAAATGGCTCGGTTGGTTACGTTAGAATATAACAATTTATGAATAAATTTAAAGTAACTTGATTGATTTGTAGTTGGAAGAATGCCACCAGATTCTGAATTTCCACCGTTTCAAGACTTTGATGTCGTGCATCACTATCTACAATCCTCAGGACCAAAAGTACAAGCACGGCTGCGTAAACGCGGCCAGAAGAATCACTGGAGCTACATCCATACAATCCGTCGGCCGCATCTCCACGGACAGACTGTTGAGGTGAAGACTCAGCTAACCCATCGTGACTATATGAATCTATTGGCTCAACGCGACTATACACATTTTACAATCTACAAGAAACGCCGTTGTTTTCTGATTAACAATCAATATTTTCAAATGGACATATACAAGGAGCCCAGTCACCCGAGGTAAGTTTATAGGTTCATGCTTCATATATCACACTTATTTGATTTGATATGAACACAGATGCAGGGGACTGATTCTCCTCGAGACTTACTCGTCGCTGTCTGGCGATGCTTTAACGAATTGTTTACCGAAATTCTTGGATATTGTTAAGGAAGTAACCGGCGATCCCGACTATTCGATGTTCAACCTGTCATTGAAAGAAGATTGGAGTGTAACAAAGAAATTCTGTCACTCACTCAATGGTAAGGAAAAGTGTCAGCATTATGTCGAAGATATCGATGACGTTGGTGACGATTAATAAATGCTTGTTAACAAAGAATCCTAGAAACACTGGAGGTGGAGAAATGCTTGTATCAATTTCAAAGTTCCGCGTTTATGTTATCGAACTAATATTTGCGATAAATTTCGGTTTATTTTTATTTTATTTTAATTTTTCTTACTTATAGTTTGCTTTGTTTGTTCAGTTGTACCGATTTGTTATCCGTTATTTCGAATATAACAATATTTGTATATAGTTTTAAGTAATGCATGCGTCTCTCTCTATATTGTTGAACACGAGATCCTTCCTTATTTTTTACTAATCAAAGTCATTTCATTAAATAGATATCATGTAGATGGTAGTCTTAGCCATTGAATAAACATATATGTATGGGTAGATCGAAGATTATGTAAAATGAAAATTGTATCATTCAAGGTTCTACTTAATTTTTCTTAAATTTCTAGGATCGAAAATTATAATTTTGGGATAAATATGCACGTTTTAGTTAAATGATACGTATATCTACCGTCCTTACTACTACTACTACTACTTTATCTCTGTCTTTAAGAACAACCAAATTGAATTGTTATAAGCAGATTGCAGTTGTTATATAGAGTTTTACCGAACAACCGGACACTCAGGTAGTAGTTAAGTGTTGTTTGCATGTGAATAGTAGAAATTAGAGAAAAAAGATGTAGTTTCACGTAGCTTCATTCCCTTCCATATGTACATGCACTTCTTTAAGTTCAGTTTAAGTAAACCACATGCGGGTCCAAGTAAACCAATGACAGGAACATTTTGTAAAACTAAATAACCAATTCAATTTTGACTCGATGTTTTTAATGAGTGCGAGACTAAGGGTTCCTTTTATACTTAAATCTCAATTTTTATTGCCGGTCTAAGGCCGCAGAAAATCGTTCATATTACTTACCAGGCCCTACTATCACCTCACTTCCGGCATAATTTTTGTTCCTTCAATCCTTCCTGACACCACTTGATCCTTTTTGTATTTTTTATTTTTATTTTGTGCACCTACCTGACTTAGACCACCACTAAATGGGATTTCAATCTTGTCGTGTCTTACTGTCAATATCTATCATTGAGTAGCTTGAACTATTTCTTCATTTGGCAAATTAAACCGAGTTTACTAAATTCCTCTAGCCAATAAGGAATGATAATAAGTTCTCTTGTCGGTATATCTTTGGATTCCAGGCGCGAATATAGCATATACATACATTTCTTTAAGGATCTATGTACTAGAGAAAACTAAAAAACTTTTGTTTTATCAGCGGTTGCATTAATTATTATATACAGCTACGAATTTGCACTGAATTTGAAAATGGTTATCAGTAAAAAAAAAATATAAAAGAAATTCAATATTCCATTTCTAAGTGAGGAATCAAAATAAAAGCAGTATTACCTTCCATGAATCAACTACTACTCTCAATAACTGATTTTGAACGGCTTTGCCTTGGAAACAGATTTTTTTTTACATCAGCCCAAAGGTTTTTAATTGGGTTGAGGTCAGGGAATTGAGCCGGTTGACCCATGGACCTGAATTTTGTTGAAACCAATTTCTTGCTTTTTATTGGTTTGTTTTCGGATCGTTATCTTGTTGATACACATTTCAAATGCATTCCAAACTCAGCATAAGAAAGCATAAATCGTACAAGGTTGTCGACGTCTAAATGCTGATCCATTGTCCATTTTCTCCAAAATATAAGGACTACGCCGTGACAGAGAAGCATACCTAACCCTAATACTGGGCCGTCCATGTTGTCTTGTATCTGGGGTTGTATTCAGTATTTGGTGGTCGTCTTACCTATTCACGAGACCCCAGAGCAGCCATACAAAATGATTTTCCTCTCGTCTGTCCACAGAATATTTCTCCATTTTTCGATGGGCGCGCATGTAAATTAATTTCTATCATCATCCTTCTCACCGTTTTAATACCGAATACTATGTTGGATACATTTTTAATCTTCTAATTCCTGTTGAGAACCGGAAATCCCTTAATGCGGTTTATTGCATGTGGCTGTGCATGACATAATTTTTGGTACGGACTATAAACATGGAACAAAAATGTGTGTATGTTTTGGTTTTTTACCTTGCAAAGCTGGGGTAGGGAAGACTTATGAAAAATCTTTCCTGGACAGATCCAGGTAAAAGTTTGCAAAATTCAAGGTAGAAGACCTGGAATTGTAGCTTGGCTCCCGGCGAGCAGATCCCATCTTGTTTATTTCTATAGCTGGAACACTTGGATTATTCATGGAATGTCGGACAATGTGTTTCACTATTCTTGGCGATCTTCGACCTCGAGTTTGAGGCTTTTGTTCATATTTTTTTGGTATTAAAAATCATTTTTGCGGAACAACCAACAATTTTTTTCAATTTCCTTGAATCTTTCACCTGCGAAAAGAAGTATTTGAATAAGGTATCGCTATTTTATAGCACAGCGTATTATCCCCTTCTGCGTTGAGAAAACAGCCTTTATTCTACGAATATAATTTTCACCTAACTTTGTCCTATTAATATTCTAGTAGCTGAATAAAATAATATATTCCCTATCCTTGTCATTATTAACGAAACCAGTAGGCATGATACTGCACTGCTATTGTTTTGAACCCGACTATATATTGTATTTGACGACTTTCAGCCTTTATTTTAATCTATTCTTAAAATCAATATGTAGCTTTAACATGTTATTGTAAAAACATACTTACATGTAACAACGACCCTCGAGTTCTTCAACATATATACATTAACACTTATCTATTTTTTTTCGAACATGCATTACTTGAATAAACATAGAATTACGGTACAGTATGTATATACATATAGACCGAAAAGTTTTTTTTAAGCTAGGCTCATTTACTTCAATTTTATGCTAGGTGAGAAACTCACCGATCGTATTTCATTTGTTTTTCCTTTATATTTGTGGATTGCCTATCTCCTTTTGCAAGTGGTTTTAAATTGGTACTATAAGACATCGAAAGACGTGGTAATAGTGGTGATGAAGTGTTCTGCTTTGACTTTTTTATAAAATATTTTAGACAAATAATTAAAAGGAATTGTGAACTTGGGTACTATTTTGAAATTTTTAACATCTCACGAGGAAATTTTCTTTGTAAAATCTTTTATAATTTATTATAAATTCAACTTATAGTCCAATATCCTCTTTAACTTTATGGGCTTCATAAAAGCATAATTTAAAAAAAAATGATTTGTATTCAAAGACTTCATATTCATTCATAAATTAAGAATTAATATGCCTTAATTCGTACTAAGTTTCAATGCTACTCTTATTGGCTACCAAGCCAACATGCCCTTTTTGATAATCGCATATTTTGCATATATGATTCAAGAACGTTCCTAACAGTTTCGAACAGTTTTTGTTCATTATGTGCAACTCGTTTGGGAAAAGTTGATGATATCAGCTTTCCCTTGCAACTGGCATAGCCACTTGTATTGTACAACCTGGGCGCTCCGTCTTACATGGTTGTTTAATGTCGTTTAAAATCCGCATATCATTGGAAAATGTAGGGCACTTTTCCTTGTAACACTTTTGATGTTTGGTGCTATCGCAACAAACAACAAACAAACAAATACATGGCATTGGTGGCATCATCTATGCTTCAGTCCCGGGACTTAATGACCCATGTGTTAAGCTTGAATATATGAAAACCTCTAAATTAAATAGTGTTTTTTTAAGAATGTTATTTTACCTACATTCTGTGTTGATATTGCTTGTTCCGAAACGAGATTCACCTTTATTGAATAGTGTGTATCTCTTTCATCAATTTTTTAAATATGTTACTCGTATTTGGAACAAATTAGTAAAAAAAGAAGAAAATATAAATATGCCTACAATAATTAGAAAAATAAGTTGAAATTCAAAGTCATAAAGAAAAATTGTTAATGGTCTTAATATTTTACACAGCACTCAGAAGTGGAGTAAATTTCGAAGCCTGTATTTAATAATTTTCAAATTTAATCCTCTCTTTCGCTCACAACATGGTCCAACGTGATGATACCGGCGATAAGGTTTCTTACTTCCTTTTTCAAAGATATTTTTGTTATTCCACGAACCATAATCAAGCAAAGTGAACTTCATCACCATATCAACCTGTTCACATCTGTCATAAACATTGGCATTAAAATAAACGTAGATTCATATAATTTTTTTTATTGTTTTCTTTTAGTGATTCCTTTGTTTAATTTTTTTATTCAAATTAACAAAAACAAATAATTAAAATACAAAAAAAAATGAAAATGTTCAAAATTGCACTTTATTGTTTTTCTTAATTGCCGTTGTTTTTTTTTATAGACCAAGGCCCTGTTTACATAAAGTCAGAAACAAATGGAGTATCGAATACACAGTTGATTGTTAACGGTCATGCAAAGGGTTAGTCTTAATTATCATCTAGTAATCTTATTATTATTATTATAATTATGTATAGTAAATTTCATTAGGAAAGAAAAGAAACTAATAACACAGCAGCACCTTAATTATAATTTATCAACATCAAGTAAACGACGTTTTCTAAGAACAACAACGTAGTAGAATCGCTGAGTTGTATTTCAATTTTACTTTCTCTTTGGCTGTTCACCATTTTTCTATTTTTATTTTTATTTCTTTTTAATTTTTTCATTTTTATTTCTCAATCTTTTATTTAATAAAACTATAAAACAATTTGCCTTTTAATTCCTAAGGAAATATGAAAAAGAAATTGTAAATTTAAAACTCGATTGACTGTACTTAGATATTGATTTGCAACACATTTCTGTTCTCTTTGTTATTCGGCTTAACGTAATTTTTTTTTATTAGAGTACTTAACGTAGAATGGAGTGTGTTAGCAAAAAAAAAAATATTTTTTTGTAAGAAAATTCTTAAAGAAATCTGTTGAAAGGAATAAAATGGAAATGAAAAAAAAATTATTACATAGAACCAATTCAAACCGATTTTCTTATTTATCATGTACTTCAAATCATTGAATGTATTTACATAATTGCTTTATCATAATTACACCACAAGGCTTAGTCAAATATTTAATTATGTTTTAAGCTTACATATATATACTTGATGAGTGAGCTCACGCCAAATGGGTGGGCCATTTGTAACGACGGAAAATCAATAATTAAAAAAAAAGCAAACAGCAACCTAATTTATTCTTAAATTTGTTTTTATTTCCCTCTTGTGTTTTTGTTCTTGGTTAGAGTGGCTATGAATGGTATTTCCCCTGGGCATGGATAATCGGATTTTTGAAATGGAATGGTTAATAATGGAAAATAAATAGGAATTTGGTAGAGTGAAACGTTGCGACAATTTTTTTTTTATTAGAAAACGGATTTCAGACAACAGAGATAAGGGACCAATGCGTTTTGTACTATAAAGATTTGACACTGCGCCACTTGGTTGTACCTTCAAAGTGTCAGAAGCGCACGAGTGATAAATTGGAAGTGCGTGCATAGTGTTTTGTATATATACGAATGATGGTTCCGGCATTTCAAAAGTGGTGACTTATTTGGTGACCTATTTCCAATCGGCTGCAGGAGACCGGAAAGATCCAGAAAAATCATATATAGATACAGGAGATGAAAAGGGTATTTATTTTGAGAATCCCAAGCGCAAAATCATGGTTTGGCCCGAGCGTAGTTTTCATATTGACCAAAAGATCAAATCGCTTTGGCAGAAAGACGATGTTCTGTGTTTGATGGTACCAGAGTGTATTATGAGCTCTTATAACCTGGAGTTGATGCCAAACGCTACCAACAACAATTGACTAGTCCGAGCCAATTGCGCCAGAATACCGAAAGGGGCAACATAAAGCCATTGTTTTCATGACAATGTTTCATCACATACGCTGCGTTTCTCTAGAATAGTACACCCTGTATTGTTTTTATTTGTTCATCTGTCAATATTTTTTCATTTTTGTTATACTTGTTGCAGTTTTTTTACTTGTCATGAGGGAAAATTGGTCGCCTAATAATGTAACTACAATTTGTTGTGTATTTATTTTCTTTGTCAGAATTTCTAGCGCATTTTTTGTGTCTCTTGAATAGCACATTCGCGTTTGAATTCGATTTATCTTGCGCAAGTGATCGGAAATCATAAACATAAGCTTGATCTGACTACTTCATATAATATATTATTCTCTAAATTTAAATAAAAATGGGTCCTGGTAAAACACTAACAAATGATGAGCAACTTAAAATAAAAACCTATCGAGACGGTAATCTTTCAGTGTCGGAAATATCTAAAAAGAATTGGCAAAAGCAGAAAAGTTATATACAATTTTATTAAAAATGAACCAAACTATGGGAAAAATATGAAATGTCGTGTGAAAAGCATATTATCTAATACAGGGACTATTATTCGGTCAACAAGATTAGGGCTAAAACTGGCGTTAATGTGGGCAAAACCGTGGTTATTTCGGGCGGTTATTTCGAAAACCCAACAGCTCAAGCGTTTGAAATAAAAAAAAAAAACCACTTAACTTATCACAAGCCCATATGTCATGGACCAATGAGTGGCATCGCGTTGTGTTCTCTGATGAGAAAAAATTTGGAGGGTTCTGATGGCTATAATGATGGAAAGAGACACATACTTTGGAGCGTTTGCAGTCGTGTCGGCGAAGTTATGGTTTGGGGAGTCGTATCCTTATACGGCACCTGCGAGCTACAATTTTTAAGCAGAAAAATTAACGCTCAATCTTATAAAGTAGTATTAGAAAAGGTTTTCCCACAACTATAAGGTACCTTTGGACCATTACCGTGGACGTTCCAATACGATAATGGCTCAATTCACACCGCTCATATAGTAAAATCTTGGATTAAGTCCAAAAAAAGTAGCTCTTTTGAACTGGCCACCATACTCACGAGATCTAAATATTATAGAAAATGTGTGTAGCCAGGAAAAGGTAATGAATCTGGGAAACTGTTTTCTACAAAACCTGAATTAATTGAGGCCATTAAACGAGCGTGGGATACAATTTCTTTGAATTACATTAAAAGTCTCTGTGATTCCCTAGACAAAATAATCTGCGAGATTATTAGTCTTTTCATAAACGTCTGTCTAACTAAGACGTGTTCATAAAGTCGGGTTTTTGATCGAACTAACGCAGATGAATTGCAAAAAATATATTCATAAATGTCATCAGCTTCAGGCAGATTGTATCCATATTTTTTTGACTATGGAAAACGCGGCAGGTAAAGAAAAAAAAATCATTGTGGGGGACGGTGCTTTATGAAATTGAAACAGTTTATCCATTCTTCTTTTTTGAAGTCTTGGATGACAAAAAAAAAAAATTGGGAACGTAATGACGACTTACAGAAAATAAAAAAGCGAAATAAAAGAATCGGTAGGAGACGCCACAACCTGGGAATTCTTCACAACGTTTGATCAAACATACGGTGGTAGGCACAGCGTGTCTGATTTTTGTCTGACATTTATGAACATTTAGTGACTACTTAAAATTGCGCTTAAGCAGCCCTGCACACGTTCTGCAGAATGAACGCGTTCATTAATGTAACAAAGAAGAAAGACAATTGTACGAACGCCGATTTTCGACGTTTATGAAAACACCCTATTTCAAATCGGGGAGGCGCCATCCATTACTGAAATATTTTTTCTTCTAACTAATATTACATTCTTAACAATAAAAAAACATCCATACTATATGAAATGTCGTTGGTATGTTAAAAGGTGTGCTATTCAAATGAAACAAAATGTATGTTATGTTTTTTTTTCGTGTTTAACTTTATGAAACGCAGTGTACGTACGACAAACCGGTTCGCGAAACGTTGGAAAACTCAGCTGGGAAGTGCTAACAAATACGGATTACTCACCAGACTTGGCTATTCCGATTACCAGTTATTTGCATCGATGGGTTGCTGAGCTGAGCTGCGTTGCGATTCGTACGACGATGTAACATGAAAAATATTTTATAATTATTTCAAAATTTTTAATTTTTCTCAAAAAATAAAATCCGTATTTCAGACTTATACACCTAGTATATATGCAAGTTTGAGCACGAAATGATTAATACTGAGTTGCTCCTTTGGTGGTAATAACCGCTTTTATTCTAGAAGGTATTGAGTTTACTAGAAGTTCAATACAAGAGTAAAACAAGAGCAGCAAAGTCTAAATCCTGGCGGGAGTTCTGCGAATCAATAGAGGATCTCAACGAAGCCGCAAGGCTCAGAAAGATCCTATCCCCTGGTCACGGGATTCATCCTTAACCCAGATGGTTCTTGGATAGAATCCAGTCAGGAATCCCTAGAACTGCTGACTGAAACCCACTTCCCAGGCTGTAAAACCCCTGAAACCACAGTCCCCTTCGAGAACGACGGTTCCTACGGTTCACACAACCGAGGAAGTAATAAAAAGATTATCACAACGGATAAAGTATCATGGCCAATAAATCCGTTCAAACTCCGGGGCCGGACGATATCTTGCCAGCGATGCTTCAAAAAACACAGACCCACACTGTACCCCACCTCGTAAGCATTTTTTCCATTTGCTTGCGCGCGGGGTACATCCCAACACAGTGGAAAGAAATAAAGGTAGTTTTCATACCTAAGGCAGGTAAACCAATCCATACTGCCACAAAGAACTAAAGGCCAATCGTTACTACTATAGTCTCTCGTCGTTTCTATTAAAAACCTTGGAAAGACTCCTTGACCTATATATCAGAGGACTCATCAACTCACGCAACTTATGCAACACTCAACACGCCTACCTAGAAGGCAGATCAGTGGAAAGTGCTCTGCATAGTGTTGTCCGTGAAATTGAGAGCTCGTTGAGCCTAAAAGAGTTTACAATGGCAGCCTTCCTCGATATAGAGGGGGCCTTCAACAATGTAAACACAGAGGCCATAATAACAGCTCTAGAGGACATAAAAGTAGACAAATCCATTGTAATCTGGATTGAAAATAAGTATGTTGAAGAACAGAATTATCAATGCAGACATTGGACACAGCTCTATAAGGAAAATGAAAACTAGAGGCACACCACAGGGGGATGTTCTCTCCCCCCTACTGCGGCTTCTTACAGTTAACAAAATGCTCAAATTCTTCATGGAGAAAGGCACAAAGACAATAGCATACGCGGATGACCTAGTTATCTCGATAAAAGGTAAATTTCTACCAACTATCAGTGAACTAATGGAATCTGTGTTGAGGGAACTCTTCTCGTGGGCAAGACAGAACGGTCTGAGAATAAACCCCCAGAAAACCGAGCTGGTCTTGTTCACCAGGAAAAGGAAAATCCCGATATTTGCTCCCCCAAAGTTAGAGGATACTCCACTCAAACTTAAAGCGGAAGCCAAGTGTCTAGGCATCATTCTTAACTCCAAACTCTCCTGGAGGAAAGGATGAAAAAAGGATTGAATGCTTTTTATGCATGCAAAAAGACCTTCGGCAAAATATGGGGCTTGCAACAGTACATCATTCATTGCAGAGGCGGATTTAACTTGATGCCGCCCTAGGCAGAGAGAGTAATGTCGCCTCTTCCACACCACCCCCTTCCCCACATGCAAATAAATAATTCGATAAAATTATAAACATTTTTAAGAAAGAAGAATGCAAAAAATATAAATTTTCAAAAACTTTTTTAATATTTAAAATTTCTTTTTTCTACATTTCATTATAGCAAATTTTTCAATCAAACTATCAAAATCTATAGCCTCCGTTATTTCATTCTCTATATGCTAGTGACAGTGCATTTAATCTTTCTTGGGACATCGAAGTTCTCAAATGATTTTCTATGCGTTGCAACACCGAAAATGATCTTTCTCCAGAGCAATTCGTGACAGCAGTACAAACGCACATTCGAAGTGCTATTTCAATATTCGGATAGATTGTTTGAAAATTGTTTTTTCTAATCCATTTCAATAAAAAAACCTGGTGTTTTCTCTGTACTCAATTTAGACTTTTTATCGTGATTTGTTTCAATATCTAAGGTATTAAAATGAATACACTCTTTTATTAAGTTTTCTTCCAAATCTTCGGAGTATAATTTGATTACAAATTTTACCGAGAACAATTTCCAAGAAAGAGTATCATCACCACCCAAAACAACATTAACAGCCTTTTTCCATCTTTGTCAGGCCGATCCCTTTGCAAAAACGTGTTTCTATGCCGAAATCCCCCGTTATTATACCTGGAACACATCTACAAAGGAGTGGAAACGCCATATTCAAGGCGTGCCTGTTGAAAATTGGCCCGGAGTGAAATCATCTAATGCCCTTGGTCGTGTGTACACCGTCCACGTTACTAATTTTGAATGTTTCTGTTTACGTTTGCTGCTACACCATGTTCGGGGTCCTACAAGCTATAGAGATCTTAAAATTGCCAACGGCCAGGAATGCGCAACATATAGAGAAGCATGTGAAACTCTGGGTCTGTTAGAGAATGATAATCACTGGGATGAAACTATGGAGGAAGCCGTCCAGTGCCAATCGCCAGCCAAAATCCGGGACCTTTATGCAACCCTCATATCATCTTGCGAATTATGGAACAAATATAAAGAGTACATGGCGGAAGACATTTTGCGAAGGCTACAGCAGACACACATGTACATGACATACAATGAACACATTTATAACAAAGCCCTTGGAGAAATTGAAGCCAAAGTAATGGCAATGGTGGATAAACGGTTGAGTGAATTTGGAATGATTAGCCATCGGCGAACGAACGAAAATGAACTATCTGATGAGATTGTACGAGAAACAAACTATGACATACTAGCTTTGCAGCAGCAAGTAGCTGAATTGGTACCCCAATTACTACCAGAACAAAAACGAGTATTTGACCAAGTGTTGCTGCAAATAGAATCTGGGAATGGCGCACTACTCTTTGTTGATGCCCCAGGAGGAACAGGAAAAACATTTTTGCTAAATTTGTTGCTGGCGCAAGTAAGAAAAGATAACTATGTACATTGCTGTGGCCGTAGCTTCCTCCGGTATAGCCGCCACGTTACTGAGCGGGGGTCGTACTGCGCATTCTGTTTTAAAATTACCATTAAATCTCGCCCAGGAAGATTCGCCTATTTGTAATTTTAGTAAAAATGGCGCACGGGGTGCTATGTTACGTCAGTGCAAGCTCTTAGTGTGGGATGAAAGTACTATGGCGCACAAAAAAGCGGTAGAAGCACTAAATCGAACGCTCCAGGATTTGCGCAACAGCACCGATGTTATGGGAGGGATGGTGGTTTTATTGGCTGGTGATTTCCGCCAAACGTTACCAGTCATTCAGAAGGGGACACCTGCAGACGAAATTAAAGCATGTCTCAAGTCGTCCACTCTATGGGCCACCGTAAGAAAGTTCAGTTTGACTACAAATATGAGAGTGCATCTATATGATGACACAAATGCTGGCAACTATGCCAAAACACTATTGAAAATAGGAGATGGTCGGTTAGAAACTGATGCCGAGGGCTATGTGACACTGACGGAAGATTTTTGTCAATGAGTACACAGTGATTCAGAATTAGTTGCAAGTGTTTACCCAGATTTACAAAACAATATCCACGAAAATCAATATTTATGTGAAAGAGCAATTTTAGCACCTAAAAATTATGTTGTCAACAAAATAAATTCAGACATGTGAGTAAAGTACCAGGAGATACAACAGAGTATTTATCAATAGACACAGTTATGGATACAGAACAGAGCACATCATATCCCGTAGAGTTTCTAAATTCGCTTGAGCTGTCAGGTGTACCCTCACACAAGCTTCAATTAAAACTAGGCGTCCCAGTCATGCTCATGCGAGATTTGGATGCCCCGAGATTATGTAACGGGACGAGATTTCGTGTCACACAACTTGGCCGCAATATCATTAGCGCCACTATCTTAACCAGCGTAGGAAAGGGTGAAAATGTAATGATACCACGAATCCCAATAATTCCTACAGATCTCCCGTTCCAGTTTAAAAGGCTACAAAATCCTCTTAAGCTTAGTTTCGCTATGACCATTAACAAAGCGCAAGGTCAAACATTAAAGGTGGCTGGGGTGAACTTAGAAAAGCCGTGCTTTTTCCATGGACAATTGTATGTAGCATGTTCGCGTGTCCAATGCCCAGAATCTTTACATTATATCCCCAAATGGAAAGACATATAATATTGTCTACAGTAACGTATTAAAATAACATTCTGTTCCGAGTTCTCTTCTGTGTTCTAAATCAGGAAAGGGGAACCGTGTTACCCCGAATTTAACGCGAGCGAAGCCGCGGGCAAAAGCTAGTATCATATACAACTTGAAAAAATATTTGTAGGTAAAAAAAAAAATATTAAAAATGAAAAGCGGTTTTTAAATATAATTATTACATGTATTTTATTAATTTTATTTATTTATTATTTGCACAAAAAAAAAATTTTAATTTGAAAATTTGCCGCCCTCCTGAAGCTGCCGCTCTAGGCAATTGCCTTGTCTGCCTATATATAAATCCGCCTCTGATTCATTGGATGTACACAGCAATCACTAGACCCATTTTAACATATGGGGCCCTAGTCTGGTGGAATCTAGCAGCACGAAATGCTATATGAACATGCTCAACAAAGTACAAAGGTCAGCCGCTGTTTGTACAACGAGAGCCATGAGAAGCACGCTGCAAGCAGGGTTGGACATAATACTTCATCTCCTTCCCCTGGATCTATTCATAAAAGGCTGCGCTGCAAAGAGCGCTCTCAGACTAAGGGAGCCCTCTCTGTGGGAGCAAGCCAACTATGGACATGCGGCCATACTTACGATAATAGACGACCTGGGAAGGAAACATGGTTTTAGTAGCTTCGCAGCTATGACCGACTATATTTCCTCCCTAAATGACTTCTCTCTCAGAATACCAATCTTTTTCCAAGAGTGGCTATCAAACGCTGTGATCAACGAGCACGAGATCACTCTCTTCACCGACGAATCGAAAATGGACACAGGCACTGGGGCCGGGTTCTACTCTGATACCCTCCACAAACAGGAATCATTCAGACTCCCTGATCTGTGCAACGTTTTTCAAGCAGAAATCCTAGCAATAGAGAAAGCAGCCAAACACCTACAGGTAACCGATATCCCATCATCGGATATCACTATCTTCGTAGGCAGCCAGGCTGCACTGATGTCAATAGAATCCTGTATAACGAGATCAAAGGCTGTCATGAAATGTCGCGACTCACTGAAGAACATCAGACACCACAAAGTCAAACTCTGTTGGGTCCCGGGTCACAGCTCAATCGCAGGGAACGAAAGAGCGGATGAATTGGCCAGGCAAGGGTCTGAACTGGACATCAGCGAAGCGGACACATCATTGCAACCACCGATCAGCGCATTATACCGGATCATAAATGACACGATCATCAAAGAAGCCAACTCGTCTTGGCTTACAAGAAACGACAGCTACACGACAAGATCATCGTGGGCAGAGCTCAATATCGGAAAAACAAAGAAGCTCTTGGCACTGGACCACAACTCGATCCGTATGCTCGTCGGAGTGATCACAGGACACTGTCCCATTGGAGCAATGCTCCGGAAATGGGACTCGGGATCCAGCGATCTCTGCCGGAGTTGCGGCGACGGGGAAGAAACTGAGACGTTCCAACATCTGCTTTGCCATCCAGCTCTCCAGAATCGACGCCTAGCGTCGCTGGGCTAAAGATTCTTTACAGAGATTGCGGACGTGGCAAATGCAGATATATCGGATCTTCTAAAATTCATAAAGAGCACGGGGTGGTTTCAGCAACCACGTGATAGGACAGGTTAATTATATGTGTACTCCACAAATGAAGGGAATCACAATGGGCCTTTTGGCCTCCGAGTGGAAGTGATGCTTAACCATCACACTCCCCTTCTTTAACCTAACCTAATCTAACATTACTAGAAGTTCAATGATGCCGTGATATTTCAGTATTCCACACATCCGAATTCCATTGTTCCAGGACTTCATTTAGCTTTTTTAGTCCATCACATGCCGCAAGTGTTCGATTTTATTTAAATCGGGCAAATTCGCTGGCCAGTTTATTTTATTTAAATTCTGAGCCCATCAAATGTTTAACTAAGCTGAAAATGATTGAAAGACTGTGGGAACTTCTTCATTTATTATTTATAAACAAGACATTCAGACGTTAGTTTATAACAGTTTACTTACCGATTTGGCTCGATGACAAGGTGAAGAATCATCTTCAGAAATGCACTTGTAAGTATATGAATGATGCTTTCCATTGACTGACACCAAAAATTCCTTTTGAGCGTTCATAGGATTCCCACAGCAAAATGGTGGGTCTTTAGTCTCTTGACTATGCACTCGTTCTTAAACGTATGGCAAATAGTCGACAATCAAATAATTAAATTTTCCTTCGTCGGGCAATATCAATCATTCTGCGTCGAATTTTCATACTTTTCCGTCGACGCCCAACGAACTGTTTTCATTTTTGTGTTTAAGAGAGGATTTGTAGTCTTCTACGTATTGTTTCGGCATTTAGATCAACTTGATGAAATTCACGCAGTTCTGCTCTTGTGTATATGAACAGCACCTTAAGCGAGTTTTTATGCTAATTATTTTTAATACACTGTACGTCTTCTGAGTGGTTCTGGGTTGAGAAAGCCCTTACTCTATCACAATCACAGCTTAATTCAAAATGAATTTTTTTTTGCAATGAATTCGAAGCCAATTGTCACTGTGAAAATTACCGTTTATAATCACATATTATTATTACCGGCCATTTGGAACTTAAGTTCAGATTTGAAACTTGTTGATCACCCATCGTCAAGCCTCGCTGTTATGGATGTGTTCCTATCATGTTTCGCTGTTTGGTCACATCTCTTCTAGATCCATCCTTATATTGTGCTCCCATCCACGGCGCGGCCTTCCTGACGGTCTGTGTTCTACGGGTCTTAATCATTACTCATTTGATGGTTAGCTCACTGTCCATTCGCTCTACTTGTCCTGCTCATCTTAGTCTTCGCGGTTTACCTACTCGGACAAACCTTAGGGCTGAATAGAGTGCCTCGAGTTTCTTCATTGTGTAATTTTCTCCATTCGCCTGTTTTTTCATCCTGTTTTCCACCATAGATTCTCCTTAAGACCTTGTTTCCCCTTTCTTGGCATTATTTTTTTTATTTCTTATTAAATTATATGAACAGATACAAGCAAAAAGCTAACACAAAAATGTTTGCCAAAGAAATAGCTAAATACAATACAACCAATTGCCATATGGCAAGCGGCGAAAGTATCAATTGATGGGGAATCTAATAGACATGGATTTTATGCTTTTATAAATAAGGATTTAACGTTGCGAGACAAACTGTTTCCTCACTATCTCCCAGCAGGTCCAGATCGTCAGCGTAAACTAGAACTAATGTGATTCCATTAAGGGTTATTCCTCTCTCATTTTTTTGAAGAGATCTCATTGCGAACTCCAGGACCAAATTAAAATAAGTGGTGTTTTAATCCATCACGTATCTCGAATGTTTCCAACAGGCCGGTTCCTACTTTAACTTGTCCTTTGTTTCCCTTTAAGCATACTTGAATCAGTTTCACCAACGTTGTGGATATTATCAGCCTTAAAAGGATCCTTTTCGATCAGCTCATATGCTTTTTTTAAATTTACCAATAGTTGATGTACCGTTACGTGGAATTCCCATTTCTTTTCTAATAGCTACTTGGTCACTCGTCGAGTGATTCGTCCTGAAACAGCCCTGGTACTCTCCGATTATTTCTTTTGCGTATGAAGTCAGTCTTTTAAAGAGAATATTTGACAGCACCTTGTAACAACTTGAAAGTAGCGATATTCCTCGGTAATTGTTGCATGGAGTTTGGTCATCCTTTTTCAACACGGAACTGGCTCCTTCAATATAGTCCATATAGTTGTGATGTTGTAACTTCTCAGTTAATTCCTTTCCTGCATGTTTTATTGATTCCGATTGTATTAGGTCGATTCTTGCGGCTTATTCATAAGCCGATGGATTGCTTCTTCTACAATGGTTGGCCATTCTACCTGAACCTCTGATGTGTGGATAACACATTTTCCATTGCTGCTGGCTGTCCATGAACATTTCGCAGTTTATCGAAATATTTCCTCCATTGGACTGCAACTTTTTCGTTGTTCGAAACGAGCTCCAAATTATCGTTGCGAATAAAATCTGATCTCGCCTGGCATCCATTTCGTACAGCGTTTAGCCCTGCATACAATGCTCTCGTGGTTTTAACGGCATATTTTTCCTGAGTTTTAGCTAACTTTTTCCTTTGCAATTGTTGTTTTTAATCCCGAAGGAGATGGTTGACATCTTTTTGTATGTTTTGATATCTTGTGCGCATGATTTCTTCGGTACATTCCAGGGCTTGGAGCCTTAGGACATTACGGTCTTTTATATTTTCGCTTTACTTTGGGTCTAGTTTGTTTTCTGCTGCTCCGTTTACAACATTTTTTATTGTTGATCATAGTGCTTCTAACTGTATTGTTTTATCGTTAATTTCTATGCCATCTAGTAGGGCGAACCAGGCATTCATTTCGTCCTGGTATTGATGCTGCATATGACAATGTTTCCAACATTGAATTTGTTATACAGAAAATGGTCAGTTTGTTCCACTCCACTCATTCCATCCGGTGAAATGGATGGAACTTTGTGTATTGTTTTATATTTGAAGTTGTGGTTTCCACGATCATAGTTTTTTAACAGGCGAAACTTATTATTCTAAGACCATTATCGTTTGATGGAATATGGAGACTTTTTTCTACTATTGTTGTTCGCTTCTTTTCCTATTTTCGTGTCGAAATCTCTAGTACGGATGTTTTCTTCGTATTGCCTCATGCAAACCATGTCACGATGAACCGCGCCATTGTAGTTGAATGTTTTTTTTCGGTCTTGGCTCTTCTGGTACGCTTCTATCGCGTTGATTGGGCTTTGATTTCGACGTCATAACCATATGCTCATGTTTCGTAACCAATGATAACCCTTTTTAGCAAATTGGGATTGGGACATTCACGTCTTCCAATAGCTCCTACGTGAATCCCATGCGAGTTTTGGTTTAACTTAAATTTTTAAAACCGTTCCAGCGTAGTGATTTTATCCATTTCCTTCTGAGTCACGCATTTATCACAGATTTTTCTACGATCTTCTATGCTTGTGGAACACTTTCCCCTTCTTACTTAACATGTTTTTGCATCCAATCTCGGTTTTCCTACTGATGGCGCTTTTAAACATCGGAACTTGTGTCCAAATGATCTGCGGTAAGTACTCTCAAATGTCTCCAGAACAACTTTGAAATGATTATACGATATAAGAATGTCAACCCTGGAATGAATAAAACACTTCCTTTATTGTTCATAAATAAGGAAAATAAAACGAACGTGTATTTATTTTTCTTTCTGCGTGCGGACATAAAAATTAACAAAAACAAATTCTTCAAAAACAATTCCACTGATGAGTCATCAGTAAAATAAAAAAAAATATTTTGTAACATAGATGTATTCTATGCATATTGCTTATTGAGTCATTTTCGAAACCATTTCACCGTCCTCTGAGTGCTTACGAGTGCTAGGAAACAATATTCACTACGATACAACTGGGTTGCTCCTTCGAAACGATTCATCTACTTTATTTTATTTAATCTGTTAACCAGTCTGTCGATTGACCGGTGAACTCGAACGACTATTAAATAGCCGATGATGATTGACGGGAAAGACACGAACGTGGACAGAGCTTCGTAGATGAAGCGGGGAGCGAATATTTTCCAAACCATCAAATGGCGGCAGTGTATTGTGCAAGCCATCATCGCGCAAAATATCTGGAATAAAAGGTTAATAGGATGAAAATAAATAAAATACTGTGTCTACTACCTTCAATCCTTGAAGCATAAAGAACTGGATGGCTAGCTTGAATAGTGTTCCCATGTAGAGTATGTCGTTTTCGAAAAGACTCAGCTCTCCCCGACTCATATCAAATCCAACTGCATGCTGTGATATTTCGGAAATTGATTTCGGCTGGTACAGTGGGCATCGATCCGATTCTTTTGACTTTTCCTTAGAACAGGATCGAATCAGGCCTGGGAACAGAGCAAATATGGAAAACGTCTCCGAACTGAGCAGGCTGTACATGCTCATGAAGAAAACCTGACCACAAAATGTGTTCAGAATAACCAGAAGCCCGGAGATAAAATTTGAATTTCCGATCGTTGATGTCCGTCCGACAAATGCAGCTCGCCAATCAATCTGTGACAATGTAGTCTGGTGTGAGGTGGCGAAAAAACAAAAATGGGATAACAGGAACCATCCAACAATGGCAGTGAATGACGGTTGAATGCATGTTTCTGAGAATTGAAACAAGTTAATGCGAGGGCACAGACAACAATACTGATGCAACTTACCGAAGCTTGTAGCGGTGCGGTACCTCAAGATTGCATGCACCGTTAGCAATATACCAGCAACGATTACGCAAATCACAAATCCAATTGACGCCTTTGGCTCTAACAAAACCACCAGCATCGTGGCAAGGAAGACTCCAAACGATATGAGAATCGACGAATAAACCGTCGACAATCCGTAGACTATTGGAATCTCATACGGCCGCTCGGCCTCATCACCATCGTACTGTTGCTTCATCTTCTTGAAAATCTCGGGAATGATACCTTCACTGGTTCGTGCTGAAATCGTTGCACTCCTCGGCGGAACCACATAAATCATTAGTGGCGACAGTGAGATAATAATGATCTGTAGTAGCATTAGGCCGTATATCACCAGGGCCATCAGATCAATATGGTTACGTTTGATGTTCTTTATGGCACTATTAGCAAGCAGGATATGTCCCCCGGCGCAAACGGAAGCAATTGTTGGGCCATATCGAGCCAGAAGCACATTGGGTGATAAACCGGTAAGACTACCGCAAGATCGAAGATACAACCGTGTCAACGTCGTGTATAACACGACGACGACTACGGATAAAATATACGATTTGGCATCCGCCGGTCGTTTGAACGAGAAACCACTCGAGCTGTTCGAAAAGTCTGCACAGCCACCTTGTTCTTCACGACAGCGAAATAGTGAATACGTCCATCGAATAAGAATAATGGCAAAAACTCCACCCAAGATCATTTTGAATGAAGTTGACTTCACGAAAAGACTAGCTTTGAATTTAGTCCTGAAGTCGATTTTCAGAGTCTGCTGGATGTTCTCGTAAATCAGCAGCAAAATCACGGCAGTGAGTAAGTATGACACGATCTTTGACTCTTGAATAATAAAACTGTTTGAGAAGAATACTGACATGAGGATGAGCAAAATGCAGCGGGTTGTCATGTTTCCGAATCGCTTCATGTTGTTCCAGTTCATGGCGATAGATCCCCAGTTTTGTAGGGTGAGAAAGACTAGGCTCATTGTGCTTTGGATGTTCGTGAAGAATATCGCTCCGTGTTCTTCGGTTTTGAAGGAAAGAATCTTGAAGTAACGGTAACCGAACACTCCACTAGCAAAACTCAAAAGGTAGCAGTAAAGTACGACTTTTGGGTTGAAAATCCTTGGAAATTCGGTAACGCGAGAGTTATTAATGAGGAGGAAAGCAAAGAATATGGGAAGAAAAGTCAACAGAAGCCCATGTGACATTTGAGTAGCATCGAATTTGATCCATATATCACGACAAATGTTAAGTATTTCCCGAAGATGAATATTTAGATCTACGATAAAGCTTTTAAAGGCAGTTTCGGTGTAGATGGTTTTGACGCGATGAGTCAAAAGAACAAATTTATTTTTCATGGTTTCCAAGTCGTCGAATTCGAATGTACGTTTGTTTTCCAGCGCGTAAGTGTAAAAGTACTTGTAGATTTGTTTGGCGTTTTGCCACGAATGCAGCAAAAGAACTTGGTATTTCGACATAAAAGGCACGGCAACATCAGGCACTATGTTAAAATTGATTAAACCCAAATTTGAATACGGTATTGGTACGCCCAGAATTGTGGCTAGCGTAGGTACTAGATCGATCTAAAATGAAAAAGAAAGTTTTAAATGTAGCAAAAGGAGTGTTGAGACAAAATCAAGAATTAGTAGCGCTGTTTACATGTCAGCAAAAGAGGAAGTATACTCATATATAATAGATTAAGAAGACTGGTGGCATTTGTTGCTTCAAACGGTAAGTAATAGGAAGATCCTGCGGAGGGTAGAGCATTGGGCTGTGAATTTTATTTCCTTTCAAAAGCCTAACGAATTCTCATATAGAAATAATTTAGAAAGCATCTAACTAAACATATAGAATACAAGACTGAAAGAAACATTCATTGCTATGGTGAAGTGGAGTTTAATCGTTTCAATGTACTGAAGGTTCGCCTAGGCACTTCTCTTTCAGCAAAGAACCCCGGCGGAGGACTTCATAAAAAACAAGAACCAGTATTGTACAATAGAAATGGAACGAAATTATACGCTTGCTTTCAGATTCTCCTTCCTGAAGGGGCAATAGGGACGTACTTAATCCAATTAATTCCGATGTGCTTATCGCGAGTACAGTAAAGTCGGCTAAGACTACTAACGAGCCTTGAACCAGAAATGAAAGGGCTGTCAATATTTCTACGATCTTCTATGCCTTGTTAATGCTCCCGACAAGCCTTGAACGAATAAAATGTGGAAAAATATATCAACATCGGTACTGAAAAATTCAGAAAAGTATTGTACATAGGGGGGTGCCCATGCCCAGGCACCCCTAGGCCGAACGAGGGTCCTGTCGATCTGTTAATCACAGACCACAGGAATGGATGGAAGTGTTTCGGCTTAGTAGCGAATAATAAAGTGTTAAAACAATATAGGTGCCGGTTTGGCCAAACTACTCTGAATTATCATACGATATATCCGTAAATATCTCTCTCTCTCTCTCTCTCTACTACGACTGAGATGTTGCGAGTCGAAGTGAGGGAGGGGGCGCCATCAGCACCAACTTACCATGCAGCGAAACAACAACAACAAGAATACCGACAGTAACCCTGGATGTAGAAGAGTTTGCCTACCTTTCTGATGGTGAGGAAGGCCGCTACACCGGAAATTATAATTATATAAGAACTAGATGGATGTACCCGCTTTGCAGGGTCCTTAATAGGTGCATACATATGTGCACATATAATTCTGTTGAAACTTCCAAATTACTGGCAGGTGTTCATCTGCATATGGCAGCATTATATTCTGAAGAATGTCACAATATTGGAACGTGTCCATATGTCCCTCAACTTTATGAAATGGACAAACGCCGCATCATATCATAATGCCCCGTGTTTCACTGTGGGTCGTGTGTACCTTGGATCGAGCTCATTACATCGCGTATGGCGAACACATGTTTTTCCATCGGATGAAATCTTGTTTATCTTGGTTTCATCCGAAAACAGAACAGTTTTCCACTGAGCGACAGTTCAGTCCTTATACGAGGGTGGTCCGATAAGTACTTAGCCTCACCGCCAGATGGGGCCAGTATCGCAAGAGCAACTTACTATCGTGTAGTACGTTCTAGTAGACGGCTACTGTCGAAATTTCAGCCGGATCGGACTTGAAGTTTTGTTTTGACCGCGTGTTTGAAAGCGGGAGTGTCCGCGGATTTTAGAAAAATGGAAAAAGACCAATATCGGTCGGTGATTCGATTCTTGTTTTTGGAAGGGAAATCACGCAGCGAAATCAAAGAGCGTTTGGATGCTGTGTACGGTGACTCTTCTCCTTCGATGGCGACCACCAAAGATTGGTTTAACGAGTTTCAACGTAGTCGCACGTCGGTTTTTGATGAACCACGTCCAGGTACCCCGAAAACGGCTACCACGGAGGATAACGTGGCAAAAATCCACGATCTCGTATTGCCAGACCGCCGATTGAAGGTGCGCGAGATAGCTGAGACAGTAGGCATTTCAAAAGATCGCGTGGGTCATATCCCGCATGAAATTTTGGACATGAGAAAGCTATCGGCGCAATGGGTGCCGCGTTTGCTCACTCCGGACAACAAGCGCAACCGTGAGACCACTTCAGAGCAGTGTTTGACGCTGTTTAAGCGCAATCCGAAGGAGTTTCTGCGTTGTTTCGTGACAGTTGACGAAACATGGATCCACTGGTACACACCAGAGACCAAGGAACAGTCGAAACAGTGGACTTCACCCAAGAAGGCGAAAACTGTCCCATCGGCCAGAAAGGTGATGGCCACCGTTTTCTGGGATTCACAAGGTGTGATCCACATCGACTACATGGAGAAGGGCAAAACGGTCACAAGGCTGTACTATGCCAAATTATTGGGCCGATTCGACGCTGAATTGAAGAAAAAACGGCCCCATTTGGCGAAGAAAAAAGTGTTCTTCCACCATGATAACGCACCGGCTCACACCTCCGCCCTCGCCACGGCCAAATTGGTCGAATTGGGCTACGAACTGCTGCCCCATCCAACGTATTCTCCAGATTTGGCCCCGTACGACTTCTTTTTGTTTCCAAACTTGAAAAAGTCACTCGCCGGGCAGAAATTTCAGTCGAATGAGGAGGTCATCGCCGCCACGGAGGCCGTATTTTTCAGACGGGTTAAAGAAGTTGGAGCATCGCTGGGTCAAGTGTATCGAGCTAAAAGGAGACTGTATTGAAAAATAAATCGCCATTTCTCCAAAATTTTTGTTTTTCTTTTGTAGCCTAAGTACTTATCGGACCACCCTTGTATTTATGGGCCAATTCTAAACGTCTTTTACGATGTCGCTCAGTCAACAATGGCTTCTTCCTGGCTATGCGTCCGAAGAGTCCTGCTTTGCGTAGTCTACGTTTGACTGTGTCTATAGATGGTCCATCCTCTCTTTCGCCGAAAACTGCTGCCCGAACGTCTCTTGCTGTTGAATACGTTTGTTTTCTACTCTGATGCACAATCAATAAATCTTCTCGTGCAGATGTTGATCTTGCCCTAGGTTTGCGTCGGACTCTTTCAGCTGTTCCATTTTTTCTGACATAATGCACTGCATTAAATACAATTTTCTTGGAACATTTTAGTATCTTAGGTATTTCGTCGTATGACTTACCATCTTCATGATGGCTGACAATAACAACGCGAGTTTTTGCATCGCAAGATTTTTTTTTACCCATTGTCCAAAACTTACAAAAATAACATCAATTCAATATTTGTACTAAGATGATAAAAAAACTCTCACTTACAAGTTGAATTAAATGCTTGAAACTTATTAAAAACTGCGAATAAGTAGTGTTTTGTAATGCGTTTCCAATTATGTATGTGCACGATCAGTTGAGCTCACTTTAATCAATTAAGATAGGTCAAAGAGAATAACGGTACTACATGTCAATGCAATTTTTTATGTACTCAGGTTGGCAGTCGTAGTACTAAAAGCAAACATTTTGAAAATGCTTAGGGTGAAAACACAGGAATTGAGAAAGAAAGAAATGTGACTTTTAAATCGTTTCTAATTACGTGCACGCCACTGTATATTGTTGAGGTATTGTTACATACTACTCCCTGCGCGGACAAACAGGAAAATGTGTTCTCTTTTATAGATGTAGAGATAATTCCTTCGCCGCTTTGTCTAAGTCAGGCCAAGACATTTAAGAGGAAGAAATTCATACCGCATCGATGTATGTTCGGGTGCATCAGGAAAAATTAACTGCCGTTGTCGCTAAACAAACGGCTCGGCGCCTAAGGGAGCAAGAGCTTCAACAATAACAAGCTTCAAAGCAGGAGCAACAACAGCCATAGAAGCAGTCACAAGAAATTAAGACGCATCAGATGCAGCTGCAGTAGAAGCAGCCGCAATAGAAGCCGCCGCAACAGAAACAGTAATATCATCAGCAAAACAACGTGCAATTAAGGAGAAGTTGCCTCCAATTAAAGCTTACAAAATTTAACTTTTCAACACCATTGATCTGTTTAAGTACGCCATTGGTGAACAAATTTATATTAAAAGACTAGGCGAAGATCGGCATACATTCACTGCAGAACAGTAGAACAGCACAACCAGGTCAAACCACTGCTCAGAATGTCGAGAGGTTGCAGACAATGCTTCTCAAATACGGGGATACTGCCTTTCTTCCTCGTGCAGCTCATCAATATCATAGGCAGTCGGATGTAGAATAGGAAAAATTAAAGAGACGGAAAGAGATATCGAACTATGAAATGTAGCCTTGATGCGTTAAGTATGAAAAGAACCACAGAAACCAGGAATGCGACCAAGACAGGATCGCGGACAGGGAACAGCTCGAGTGCGTGCTCTCTAGGAATCGGAGAAATGCTGCGAACTATCATTCCAAGAAATAAGTAAATTAAATCTGGCTCGCAAGCAGAAGACTGTAGAGAAACGTCCTTTGGAACGTTTACAAACACCAACCGTTCTTCGGTTGCTCTTCCAACTCAAAGCGTCTGGTCAAAAGACCACTCAATACAAGGACATCATCGGCGAAAATCTTGGAGACGGGGTAGAGGTACGAGCATTATCACAGAGAGTAACAGTCGAGATTAAAGACATTGATGAGGTCACCACAAGGAGTGACATCTGTAAGGCGGTCAACACTCAATTCGGCATGGAAACCACCGGAGCCAACGTAGTTAGCCTGAGGAAAGCCTACGGATGTACTCAGGTTGCAACCCTTGTCCTCCCAGTAGAGAGTGGAAACAAGATCCTTCAATCAGGCGAGGTGAAAATAGGCTGGATGAACTGCCGCATACGGAGGAATCTGACTAAATGCTTCAGATGCCTCGATTTTGGCCACACGGCTCGCGAGTCTAAATGCGAGCTAGATCGCTCAAAACTATGTAGAAAATGCGGAGAAGAAAGCCACATAGCTAAACTATGCATTAAAGAAGCTATGTGTTTCTTCTGCAAAGTCTCTAGACCGCAAAATGCAGACCACGTAGCCGGCAGCAGCAAGTGTCCAGTATTCCGGAAAGCGGTGTCCCAAAAACTACAATGAAAGTGATGCAAATAAATCTCAATCACAGCCGCACAAGACTTATTGGCACAGACGACTCACGAGGGGAAGGTAGATGTAGCAGTTATAAGTGAACCATACAAATCCCTGGACTGTAGCAGCTGGATAAACGACAATACAAATTCAGCTGGTATATGGGCATGTGGAAGACACCCAATACAGGAAACAGGTCAATCAAACGAATACTTTGTGACGGCGAGGATAAATGGAACTCATTTTTATAGCTGTTACGCTCCTCCTAGACTATCACTGGAAGAATTTGAAAGCCTATTAACCAATATTGCAACTGATGCAAGGATATATAATTGCAGGAGACTTCAACACTTGGTCCACAGAATGGGGCAGCAGACACACGGATAAGAGTTCTTTTGGAAACGTTTGCGGTTCTAGGTGTGAACCTGGTTAATACAGGTACTAAAATTACTTTCCGTAAGGCCGGTAGATCATCAATAGTTGACATAACCTTTGTGTGCAATTCCCCTGCCAGTAAAACAACATGGAGAGTGAGCGAGGACTACACGCATAGCGATCATCAAGCTATTATAATGGAGATCGGCGAGAGAAAACGCAGGCAGCGCCCAATTCAAACTGGACCAAAGTGAAAGAAAACCTCCTTTGATACCGATGCCTTTGGAGAAGTCCTGAAAGAAGTGACTGTGGATAGCGATGCACCTGCAGAGGTAACCTCCAAGCAACTGACACAGGCGCTAACTGCAGCATGTGCACAGCGATGCCCAGGAGGAAACCCAGCAAAAGGGGGTCCCCGTGTTACTGCTGGAACGAGAATATCCAGAGGCTAAATGCGATATGTCTCGGAGAGCGGAGAAAATCCCAACTATCAAGAGCGGCTTCGTCAATTCAAGTTAGCGACACGTCAACTGAAAAAAAGCCATCAAGGAAAGTAAGTCAAGATGCTTCAAAAAACTTTGCGAGGAGGCCGACATAGACCCTTGGGGTAAAGCATACAGGGTGTTCACTAAAAAGATAAAAAACAATAGAAGTCCGCCGATATCAAATCCCGAAATGCTCACCCGTATTGTGGAACATCTTTTCCCACAGGGACAGCCGCTTAATAGCAGCAGCATGGCGGGGATTAACACAGAAGAAATTCCTGTTATTACCCTAGAGGAGCTAAATAAAGCAGTCGCGAGGGTCAAAAACAATAAAACACCCGGACCGGATGGAATCCCAAACAAGGCAGTCAAAGCGGCCATTACAACACACTTTGGGGAAATGCTTGCATGAGGGGATCTTTCTTTCCTCGTATCGGCCAATCTGTCTTTTGGATACACTAGGCAAGATACTAGAACGAATTATCTACGATAGGTTACTGGCGGAAGCGAACGGTGCATTGTCAGCCCACCAATACGGCTTCAGAAAAGGACGATCAACGGTCGACTCCATAGAATCAGTGGTAAACCTGGCTGCAGACGCCATCAAAGGAAAAAGATGGAGATGGGGAGAGAAGAAGTATTGTGCAGTAATTACGCTGGACATAAAAAATGCTTTCAACTCGGCTAACTGGACGCACATACAAAAGTCCTTAATTGACATGGGTATCCCCCACTATTTATTAAAGACCGTCATCGACTACTTCAACAACAGGAGGCTTATGTACAATACCGATGAAGGCGTAAAATTCTACAAAATAACGGCGGGTGTTCCTCAAGGATCAGTCCTTGGACCTCTCCTGTGAAACATCATGTACAGAGGTGTGGTTTAGTACGTAGGCGCGTGGAAAAAGGAAAAAACATCCCAGATGACCTTCGCCCAAATCGCGTCTTGACAAATATCTAGTATCTCTTGGTACCTTGACCTATTTCCAAGGCACCACAAAATCATATATAGCAGTGAAGTGTGGTGGTTCCAGGTGTTAGAGATCTTTATTGTGTGCATCCGCCTCAAAAATGGAAAAAGGATGTACATTATAGCAGCCTATGCACCTGAAGCACCTTATTTCTATGTTTTTATCGTAGAGCTCGAGACATTCTTTTGATTTCTGCGATTAAACTCGGAGGAACACTTTTATATTATGGGCGGGGATTTAAACACCAAACATAGTGATTGGGGAAATAACATTCCCAACACTAGGAGGAATCTACTAAGTCACTGGTGGTCTCTCCACAACATAGAGTACAAAGTTAAGTTACTCGCAACTTGACTCTAGACAAAGACTGGCAGACAGGGACAAATGGTCTATGAACTGTCTGCAGCCCTACGATTACAGTAGGACGCGTTGCCCACGCTTAACCGAATCTCTGACGAGAGCGCTCACTTCGAACCCCTCTCTCTCACTATCCAATAGGAACCTTCGAACCTGTGAGATTCACAGGTACCCTAAAGAAATGAACGATATAATTAAACAGAGTATGGACCGTACGATACCACGCCAACGGCATCAAAACACCGCAAACGTTTATTGAAACGCGACGATCGACGCACTGCACAGACAGAAAAGTATAGCCCTGTCAAGACGAGAAGGTGGTGACAGTAGGAGCTGTCTTCCAGGAAGTGTACGAAGTGATTGGTGGAATTCCCCCGACCCACGGCCTGGAGAACAGAGCCCTGCTCCATAACTTCTACCTTAAAAATGATATCGATCATTGGTGATTAGAGAACCTAGGTTTTACCAGGTTCAGTGACGATTTCATGGAAAACAATGCCGTCGCTATTGAGGGCGCTAACACTCCAGATCTATAGATGATCTTCGAGTTACTGAAAAGAAAAAAAAAAATCCCTGAGAACCAGCTGTTGTAGAAATGTATACCAACCTGTTTAACATTTTACTGAATAACGCACATGACCGCAACCAATTACCTAAGAGGGGTAAAGACACCTCTTTCCCGGCAAATATTCGGTCGATAAGTCTCCTTCCGAGTATAAGCAAGGTCTTCGAGAAGATAGTTCACAGAGCCTCACAAACTCATTCCGGATAACCAATTCGGTTTCAGAGCGGGGCATGAAACTATTCATGCCGCGTCGGAACTAGTATCGGATATCCAATGGAACAAAAGCACGAATCAATGCACGTCAGGTCTGATTGACTTAGAAAAAGCTTAGGCCTATAAATGCCTATGGATGTCCCGTTTGATTGAATGTGAGTGCCACCTTAACGGAAAGGATTCGGGTGATTGAGAGACAATGTCTTAAGACTTGTCTCGGATTGCAAAGAACACCAGAACTTGAGTACACGTATTTTTACCCTAAAGAGGTCCTGTACAATAGGACTGGGATTTTACGGGTGGACAATTTTTTGATAAAGCTGATTCGAAGCCACGTTGCAAGAGCAATTATTTCGGTCGATAATCTGACCTTTGGGGCCTATTATCCCAATGAATAGTATCATAAGAGGGGCCGCCGTAAAGGCTTTGTCGTAAGCATTTATTTATTGCGATCAAAAGGGGTTAATCCAGGGCAGATTGGCAGTCCCGCTATTCTTTCACATATCTCGCAATTTCGTGGCCGGCGACTTCTCTACGATCACGACGTCGCGCTCTGCGAGCCGGAGCGCCTCAGGTTCAGTAACTGTGACGTGCCGAGATATGGGCTGGAGGATGCTCCGTCGTCGACTCCTGGTCAAGGCAAAGCAGGCTCAACAGCAATGGCTGGTTTACATAGGTTAAGGTAGGTATAGACTAATTTAGTTTAAGGTATGGTGCTGGGTAGTTTTAGATTTGTTTAGTTTAGTATAGGTAGTGGGTAGTTGTAGTTGTCGTTTTTAGTTTCATTTAAAGTCTAAATATTAAGTGCTAATAAATAGATGCATATATGTAATGTATGTATTGTCTACATATATAGTATATGTATTTTAGTTAAGGTAGATTAAGCGAATTTTGGTTGGGTGTATGTTTTAAAGAAAAGCACAAAACTGATCAGATGCTAAGTTTCTTTCTAAATTTTCTTACAGTTAGGCTAGGCTTAAGCATTTTGATTTAGGTTAAGTTTGATATATGAAACTGAAAAAAAAGTGCATTGAAAAAAAGGATACTTTTGATACCCGAACAATGCCAATCAAATTCATTTGGATTATTCGGAGTTTTTGGCCTTAACAATACTTTTAACATGAATATGTGAGAATTCGGCCTTCTCGGGGGGATAGGCTCCAAAATAAAGGTTGGACAAATACAGAGATTGTTTTGTCTTCTGCTTCATTTGTGCGGCTCTTACAGAAGTCCTTGGAAAAAAGGCTTATACTTCCGTCATGAAGGCTTATGGGGCAATGTTTGGCAAGGATAAAAAAAATTTAAAAAGTATGTGAGTATGAAATGTCGATTGGACTAACAGATGGCATAACCACTACATATGGCTAATGTCAATGATAAATATGGCATTTTGGACGTTAAGCCTCTGTGATTGTACGAACAATTTTTTGTCGCCTTAAAAATGTCGAATTTTGTGTCGGATAAAGACCATTTGCGAATTTTTTTTTTTATATTTGCGAACATAAAAATAGTAGAACCTCAAAAAAATATTTTTAAATTTTACTTGCATTCGTATCTAAAGTCACCCATTGATCATATTCAATTAGATATTAGATGTAGTAGAAACAAATCCATTATTTTTGCACGAAATTAAAGACTTTATTTAGCTTTTTTGGAAGGTAATTCCACGTCCCTATTGATAAAAAATTGAGTTTCTGGGCGATCAATACCGATGTGTTTGGTCTGGCGTTGTCAGCGAGCTGGCAGCTCCTGGGCGATCAAGACAGTTACATTTTAAAGAGTACAAGTCCGAATTAAGAACTTTGCCGTAGGGAAGCAGCTCGTAATAGATGATTCTTTGCTAATCTCACCAAACCCACATCAATAACTTCCTGGCCGGCTCACCGCGATTTGACCAAGATCGTTTTCGCTTGAATTTGTCGTAAGTGATTTACGTTTCATCACCAGTGACCATCCGTTTCAGAAATGGATCGATTTTATTGGAATTCAGCAGCGATTCGCAGATGAAAATTCGGTCCATGTGATGGCACCCATACATCAAGTTTATTTTGCCTTATTATGATTCCAAATGGTTTATTGTATAATATTTAGCTCCTGCCATTTAGCTCCAGACATGACGTTTTTTAATTTTTTCGACATTTTCGACAATTAGCATTCCAAAGCGTGGTGCATCTGTGACATCGAAACTACCAGAATCGACGAAACCAAAACTGCGCGGACAGTGTTACAGTACCCAAAACACTATTCAGATTTTCAGCCGCTTGGCATCTTTATCGAAGAACAACTCTGTGTAGCATACTTTCATATACTCACATGCTACAGCTTTGTATACAAGTAACAATCACTGATGTACTCCTATATATGTAAATACTGTAATCATACATCTCTCAATAAACAGTCAGTCATTAACTTAATCTCTTCTTTACATGGACTGGTGTCAGAAGTGAGATCAATTCTAAGTTCTTTCAAATTAAAAAGTTTTTAAATTGAACCATCATTAAGTAGCAATTAGAATATCGTATTCTTCTTCTTTTCCTTTTTCCGGCGTTGTTATGGTCAGAAGTGTAGGACCATAACCTTCCCACTTAACTGTAATCCTACTGGTCCGCTTGTGGGGTCCGCCGGTTTGACCTCAGAAAGTAGCGGCAGGCTTGCCGGTTTGGGATTACTTCATCGCTGAGGCCAATCAAATGCTGGTGTTTTTGCATTTGTTTGCACCAATTGTTTTTCGGCCTGCCTTTTTTTTTTTTTTTGTGACACGGGTATGCTGCAGATTTTTTTTGTTTGATCTTACTCTTACAACACCGGTGATCTCCAGTCGTGTCAACCCACTGATTTGCATGTACACTTGTGGGGCAGTTTAATGGCGGTATATGTGTCCCTAGGCTCACCTTGGTGTTTTCTAAATTGCCTAGATGTGATTTTTGTTTACCTTTGTTTTAGTCGCCTTTTACGACAAGCGAGAGGTATCGCTGCAGGGATATTCTTAACCCGTCCCTGCACGGATAATTAGAATATCGTATTAATAAAAAAAAAAAGACAATAAAATTGAAAATGCCGGGTGAAGCTGGTGCTGTCCCTATAAACCATCCAACAGCCACGGAAGGGTATGGGAACATGGCTTTGGCTTTGAGGAATTGATTGCAGCCATATGACTGGTTTGCTACAGCACGAGAGCTGGATAAAAAATCAAAGTTCGTCCAAGTAGGTACATTTATGTCATGCATCGGTTCAGATGCCATAGACATATTTAATTCGTTTACTCTTACAACTGAAGAAGCAAAGTCAATAACATCCATTCGAGGCTCATTTTAGTTCCAAAACTAACATTGTGTTAGAAGGATGTGTATTTAATGAAGTCATGCAATCGGAAGCCCGAATCTTTTGATAATTTTATTAGAAAGGCAACTCTTCAGATCAAAAAGTGTAGTTGTTGAGGAAAGTGTCGGCGGGCACTAAAGGTAGTAGCTTCTCCATAGTCGCTTAAAGATGGAGCCACCGCACTCCTACTTGGCAGACCCCAAATTTCCGCCTTGGCCTTTTTTGTGTGGATAATCGGCGAGCGTGAACCATCCACGCATACTTAGAGTAGCAGAACTCAACATTTATAGTTTATATTTGATCATTATTTCATTTATCATAAAAGCAATTGATCAGGACTACGTAAGTTATCATAAAATAAATATGAAGTATTTAATTAATTAAAACATATACAATAAAGGACTTCTTACTCAACAAAAAAGGAATTTATTGTTTCCTTCCGAGTTGACAAATGAGCCTCGGTTGCAGCTCAACTTGCCGCAACAGTATGGTTCTTCGCAAGACAGGTCATCAAATTAGAAGATGCTTTCGAAAATATAGAGCAAATGAATTGCACTAACACAGCTTCAAACTCTTCAATGCAATATGCATTGTTCAAGTCTAATGATTTCACAACAAGAAAGCACCGCAATATAATACAACATCGTTTGGACAAACAGTTAAAAACAAAAACAATCAAAAAGTACATTCAAACCCCTTTTCCGTTGAAACAGAATCAATTTGCAAAAGATGTGGTTATATACACCAATGCAATCACTCAGAAGGAAGTAAAGTTTAATAACATTCAAAGTAAAGTAAAGCTAGAACTGGTGCGCAGTGTAATGTCATCAGCAAAGACTTAGCCTTAAAGTTGTCTGCTAAAATAACACCTGCCAGCACAAAAAAATTAGTTACTTTCAATGATAGTCATGATTAGGGCTAGGATTTCAGTGCATTTGCATATTTTTTTTGAGAGACATTAGAAGAACTAGGATAAGTTATCTTTCCGATTCATGAATTTTCCTTTAAATTGGCATCCAATCGTTAGTGCATATTTTTGCATATTTTGCATATTCTCGCATATTTTTAATAATAAATGCATATTTTGTGCATATTTCCGAAAAATTAACTCAAAATTAAAAAAAAAAAACAAAACCGTAAAAATGCACACGCACCATTCAATTTCTTATGTTATGTTGTTTGTAATACTACTTTTATTATTTAATTTTTCAAATGAAGATCTTTATGTTTTTTTTAACCTTTTTATTTATTTAATTAATATTATTGTTATCAAGCAGCTCTACCACCTTAGTCTCTTTTGTAATCAATCTGTTTTGAAACTGGTTTATAATGGTCTTTTAAAATCTAAATTGCAATATGGGCTATCTTGTTGGGTTGGTGCATACTTTTCTAATATTAAACCTTTAATACTTGAACAAAAACATGCTGTAAGAATAATTTGCAAAGTAAATCGATGTACACCTAGCTTTGATCTGTTTAAAAACCTTAGAATTCTACCGCTTAGACATCGTTATTGTTACAAAGTGTTAAAAATATTCTTTAAAAATGCTGGTTATTATGCAGTTAGGTTTGACGATAACTATAACTTGCGTGTCAATACTAGAAATTTTGTCTGTACCAATAATAAAGAAATGTCACTTTTCATGTTTTTTCTGTGTTACTGCACCTCGGTTATTCAATATACTTCCTATTAACTTACGATGCGAAAGAGTGGAAACAGTTTTCTTGAGAGATATTTATGAATGGCTCCTGTCTCTCAGCTATTCTGAGATTGAAAAATGTTTGCATATTTAATCTAATTATAATACTTTGTTTGGATGATCTCCTTCATTTATATTTTATACTTTATATTTTATTTTAACTTATCTTTTTACTTGCGTGTTTACTTTATCACTTTTTCGTGCCTCTGCTCGTATTGTGGCCACTTTTAGCTCAGTGCTCGGCTCAATGAGATCAATTGAGTTCGATACCGTTCCCCAGTGATGGTTTCGTTTGGTTTCAACAGTTCATAATAAATAAAACCGCCCTGATCCCATCAAAAGACAGCATAGCTTCGCATCGTGAATATTCGGCCGAGCCGACGACATAGAAGTATGACCGGGCTGTCACAATGATTTTTTTCTCTTTGGGTTTCTGTAATGAATCCATTTTTCATCATCCGTAACGATGCGATGAAGGAAACCCTTCCTTTTTTGCCGCTGGAGCAGTAGTTCATAGGCGAAAAATCGTTGCTCAACGTCTCTTGGCTTCAAATCATAAGGAGCCCAAATTCCTTGCTCTTGAATCATTCCAAACGCATGCAATCGCTTGGGAATAGCTTGGCGGGTAACTCCTACTACTAAAGCAAGCTCTTTTTGCGTTTGGCATGGATCCTCATCGAGCAATGCCTCCAATTCAACGTCTTCGAAGGTTTTTGGCCTTTCTTCGAACGGTCGTCAACATTGAAATCACCGTCTTTGAAGCGACGGAACCAATCACGGTACGTTGTTTCACTTAGAGCAGCATCTCCGTAAACTTTTTTGAGTTCTCAAACAAAATCACTAATGTGTCAAAGCGGTTTGTTTACCATAAGTCTAAGCTTGATTCATGACGTTTTGGATACATCACAATCGACCAGCACTTACTACTAGACCCATGTCTTGATAAACAGCGAGAACTTAGTTGCACACCTAATAGTTCTTAAAATAAAAAGACTGAGTTTTCCTAAAAACTAGATAACATGTTTTTTTGTTTTTCATTATAAAAATGACAAACTAAATTACAGTCGTACAGTTTAACTGTTCGCTACAGCCCACGGTCATTTTATCATATGCCAGAAATTATATTTAAATTATAATGTTAGAAGATTATCTTTCGAATAAAGTCAATTTCATGTCAATTTAAAAAAATCATCTTTGTTTTATTCCATTTCAAAGTTCTATATCTCTATAAAAAACACCCTTTACTTGCAGATGAAAGTGCATACAAAGGTCTAGGTTGTGCTAAAAAATTCATTTATAGACATGATCTAATATAAAATCCGTCGCTTAACATATATCCAGCTCACATATATCACACTCCATCAGAGACGAGGTGAAGCGAGCAATTGACATGACGGTCGATATGGGAGTCTTGGTAAAGACCTCCAAGGTTACTTTAGCTGTCTCGCCGATGGTGGTTAAACAAAAGAACAAAATACGCGTTTGCATACATCCAATGGATATTAATAAAAATATCTTCCGCAGACAACATTCTTTAAGAACGATTGGCGAAATTACGGCACGAATTCGAAGAACAAAGTATTTTACTCTTCTGGAGATGAAGAAAAGTTTCCGACAAATCCCAGTGATGAAAATGTCAGCGCAATCAGCCGATTGCAAATGTCACAAAATAGGACGGAACTCATGAGACTTTTGGGAATGGCCACTTATTATAAAACATTTTTCTCATATAACGTATCTATTGAGGAAACTTCTGAAGACTGACGTTGAATGGCATTGGACTCGGGATCAAACGGATGCATTTGAATCTCTGAAACATGCACTTTCAAATACACCTGTTCTGAAATTCTGATCCGAATAAAGACGTAACCTTGCAAGTAGATGCAAGTTCGCGCAGTCTAGGTGCTGCTCTATTACAGGATGATTCCCCAGTGGCGTATACTTCAAAGGTCATGACTGAAACGCAACAGAGATATCATCAAATAGAGAAGGAAGCACTGGCAATGCAATTTGCATGCTCCAAGTTCAGAAAATATATCTACGGCAAGCCTCTCGTCATCGAAACCGATTATAAGCCCCTAGAGGCAAATCCAAAGAAACCTTCTTCTTTTCCTTTTTTCCGGCGTCGTTATGGTCAGAAGTGTAGGACCATAACCTTCCCACTTAACTGCATTCCTACTGGTCCGCTTGTGGGGTCCGGTGGTTTGACCTCAGAAAGTAGCGGCGGGCTTCCCGGTTTGGGATTACTTCATCTAATTCTGGTGTTTTTGCATTTGTTTGCACCAATTGTTTTTCGGCCTGCCTTTTTTGCGTGTTAAAATTGGAGCGTTTTGGACGGGGTTCAAAGGATCTCTCCTTTGAACATGGCAATACCAACTGAGTCGGTCGCGCTCTATCTTTCTTGTGATGGTTTCTTTTACGTGGAGGCTTCCTCGGATCTTTGAACTTCTAATTCTGTCACGCTTTGTTACTCCCGCTGTCATGCCAAGCATCTTCATCTCAGCTGCCGTTAATTTGCTCTCATACTTTTTGTGCATTGTCCAGCATTGTGAACCGTATGTAAGCGCCGGACGTACAGCTGAAGTGTAGAGCCTTCCTTTCAGTTTAGGGGGCATTTTTCGATCACAGAAGATGGCGGAGTTTTCCCGCCACTTCATCCACCCTACGCTTACGCAATGGTTGATGTGGTCATCACAAGTTGCTTCTTTATTAATCATAGATCCCAGATACTCGTATTTAAACTTTTCACACTTGGGAAGCACTCTTCCCTTCAAGTAAATGTCTGGAATAGGCTGATGAGGGTCAGAGAACGGGCAGCACAGATACTCTGTCCAAATCCAAAAAAACCATTATGCAGTATTCGCCTAATATAAAGTACCGCAAGGTAAAAGAAATAGGAATTCCAGATGCTTTAAGAGGTGATTGCAGAAACAATCCGGAACCCGAGGGACGGAATACGAAGTTTGCTCATGGGTACAAATCACGCCCGATTCACAAGAAGATTTTATAAAAGAAACAAAGTGTTTTTTGTAAAAATAGATCCTGCGAGCCTAAAATCCTTCCTTTTGGATGGATTAACTCTTTAGAAAATTCAGGTTAAAAGCTGAATTAAAAAATTACCCCTGAATTAGCCAAACCATGCACACCGAAAATCATCGAAAAAGTGCGTGATATCGGATTAGACTATAGACGAGTTAGATACTGTGGATATATCGGGAGAAAACGTGCGAAACGTCTTGCATACAGAATTAGAGATGCGAAAACTCTGCGTAAGATGGTTGCCGCATTTGCTGAAAACCGATCAAAAACAAACGATTTTCGCAGTAATCTTTGGACCAATTCAATAGGGATCTGAACGAGCGCCAAAAAAAAGCTAAGTCGGCATATTTCATGAAGGGTGGTTTGGCAGCACTTCGAATCCAATAAAGAAATTGAGAAGGCGGTAGATGAACATTTTCACAGCCGTCCAGACTCTCATTTCCGGGAAGGATTACTGCTGTTAGAGAAACGCTGGGCTACCATGATTGTTGAAGTCAAGGGAGATTATAAAATCATTTTAACAGTCTTCCGGAGTCTGAGTTCAGGGAGATCATCATATATGTATATATGTAAAAAATTGTTGCAAGTTTTAGTGTGACTCACGAACGGTCAAACTGAATTTGATCATATTTTCAGAGTTTGCTTATATGGTCGTGTAGATGGTTTATGTAAAGTTTGAAAGAAATTGGTCAACGCATTCGTGAGTTATGACTGTTTATATTAGGTGTGCAACTAAGTTCTCGCTGTTTATCAAGAGATGGCTCCAGTAGTAAGTGCTGGTCGATTGTAACATATCCAAAAGGTCATGAACCAAGCTTAGACATATGGTAAACAAACCGCTTTGACACATTAGTAATTTTGTTTTTGCTTCCTATACTTTTGGTTGTGTGAAAATGTCTTATTTTGTGCCAAATAATCGTCATTTGCGGGAAGTGTTGCTTTTCTTCTCTCATTCGAAGAAAACGACGGCTGAAGCGCATCGAGAACTCCAACAATTTTACGGCTGCTCTAAATGAAACAACGTGCCGTGATTGGTTCCGTCGCTTCAAAGGCGGTGATTTAGATGTTGACGACCGTTCGCGTGAAAGAAGGCCAAAAACTTTCGAAGACGCTGACTTGGAAGCATTGCTCGATGAGAACATCCTGTTGTTATACATTTAGCAGGCCATCTTAAAAATGGCCCACGTGTTTATTCTACTGATGCAAATGCCACACAAAGAGCAGTACAGCCTCCACCAACTATACTGACAGCTCTTTTCAAGTTATTTGAAACGGATGAATTTGCCAGAACACTATTATATTCGGAAATAGCACGATAACAACGCCGCAAACAAGATATTCCTGCTGATGGTTGGCGAGGTATTTTTACAACGGATGCTTTATGTCGCATTCATACAGTTAGTCCAAATAATGGTGAATGTTTTTATTTGCGATTGTTGTTGGTGAACGTTCGTGGGCCACAGTAATTTCAGGATTCAAGAGCTGTTAATGGTGAATTGTGTTCAACATATCGTGATGCATGCCAACGGTTGCGTTTGTTTGAAGATGATACGCATTAGGAGGCTACGCTTCATGATGCACCAGTTTCAGCTCATTCAAATCAAATTCGTATATTATTCACAATAATAACACCAACATGTTATCCATCAAACCCACTTGAATTGTGGGATAAATATATGTAAAGATTTCATGATTTGGTACTTACATTAGAAATGTATAATGGGGCTTTGATATTGATTGAAGATATTTGCCTTATGATTACAAATAAAACATTAGGACAATTAGGCATGATCGCACCAAATCGTCCAATGCATGATTTATTTGAGTGAGAATTACAACGTGAACAGCAATTCGAATGTGATGAATTGTGTGCGTTCGTGCAAACACACATTCCACAATTGAATGTTCAGCAAAATAATGCATATGATAGAATCATGCAAGCTGTCATTAATTCTATTTTTTGGATGCTCCTGGCGGCACTGGAAAACCATTTCTTATTTCATTAATCTTAACCACAATTCGATCCAGACAAAAAATTGCATTGGTACTTGCTTCTTCTGGTATTGCAGCTACATTATTGCATGTTGGCCGAAATGCATATTCCGCTTTAAAATTGCTACTAAGCATGCAAGCTGTTGAAACTTCAACGTGTAATATTTCAAGAAATTCTGGAATGGCCAAAGTTTTGCATGAAGCAGCTATTATTCTATGGGATGAATATCCGATGGCCCATAAAAAATTGCTTGACATATGTGTATGTAAATATGCGTGAGCGTCTTCAAAATGATGCATCAGCACGTGAGTTTTCAAAGCAATTGCTGTAGATTGGCGATGGCAAAATTGCAAGTGATATCACATAGTCAAAAAATTCTTAATTCTAGGATAAACTTTTAATTTCAAAGCATATTAATTTGAAAATGATCAGAAAATAACGACGTTATATACACCTTCATTTTCAATACAAAATAAATAAAATATTTTTGAAAACAAAAAAACTAAAAATTATTCACAGCACAAAAGTCAAAAAAAACATAACAAAAAAGGCTCCGTACAGTTGGTTTTTTTCCCGATTTTCTTAAAATTAAATGTAATTATCATATCAAAAGGTAATAACTAAATAAGATCAATATTTGGTCGGACCGCCTTTGTTTCTTATTACTTCATTCAACCTGTTTTTCATAGAATGCACCAGTTTGGAGGTCATGTCTGCAGAAATCTTGTTCCATTCTTCAAGCAAAATCGCTTTCAGGTCAGATTTGTTTGATATTGTGCGTTTCCGGATTTTTTTCTCCAAATGATCCCATAAATGCTCAATCGGGCTTAAATCTGGTGATTGAGCAGGGTGTTTAATTTGTTTTTTTTACCTTGTAAAGCAACCATTCTCTCTCCAGCAGCGAGGTGTGCTTTGGGTCATTATCTTGTTGGAATATGAAATTATTCCCGAGACCCAGTTTTTGAGCACTTGAATACAGGTTTTCTTTAATATATTCAAATACCCATATTTCTCCATCGTTGAATCAATAAATACGAGATTTCCGACCCCAGAAGAGGCCATACATCCCCACACCATTACGTTGCCGCCGCCATGCTTTATTGTGGGGGTTAAGTTCTTCGGATTTAGAGCCGTATTTGGTTTCCTCCACGCCATACGTCGCCCATCTGAGCCAAAAAGGTTATACTTGCTCTCGTCGGTAAATAAAACTTGATCCCAGAAGGAATTGTCATTCTCCAAATGTTCAGTAGCTTACTGCAGCCTCGCCTTCATATTTGCTCTGCGTATATATGGCTTCTTCCGGCGCACTCGACCATTATATCCATTCTTTTTCAAAACGTTTCTTATTGTTTGGGGAGTCACATCTATTCTATCTGTGTTTTTTAATTTACCGGCAATTACAGGAGCACTTTGACGAGGATCTGCTTCGACACTTCGTATCAATCGTCTCTCCGTATAACAATCTATCTTCTTTGGACGGCCAGACCTTGGTTTATTATTAATAGTTTTTGTTTTGTTAAATTTTTCCAATACGTATTGAATAGAAGAACGAGGTCTCTTAACAATTTTTGCTATCTCTCCCAGAGACTTTCCTTCTTTTCGCAGTTGAATAATAATTTTCTTATTTGCCAAAGGATTTGCGTATTCTTGCCCTCCATTTTATTTTCTTTTGAAAAAAACTAAACAACTTAGCTGAAATGCAATTGAAAACATTTAAACTTACCAAAAAACGAAACAATCCTTGACCGCACACATTACATTGCCAAATGAAACAAAAGAATGACATCTGTACGGAAACTTTTTTGTCTCTATTTAGTGATCTCACAGAATGATCGTATTCATAGCGAACGCAAATTTCTGGAATTCGATGCAAAGACAAGGGGAAAAACATATTCTCTTTCTGGGATACTACTTAAGGGGTTGTGTTAAACCGTATCATTTTTATTAGCAAAAATATAAAAATTAATCGGCTGTACGGAGCCTTTTTGACTATGTAAATGGCTTTATCACGTTACCAAATAACTTTTGCACAATTTTAACATCAACAGAAGAACTAATTGATCGCGTTTTTCCAAACATTGTTTAAAACTATAAAAATCATGTTGGGTTAAGAGATCGCGGAATTTTAGCTGCAAAAAATGCAAATGCTAATGATATCAATTTTCAGATTCAACAGAAATTGCCAGGTGACTTGGTATCATACAAATCAATTGATACCGCTACGAATAAAGAAGACGCGGTATACTATCCGATTGAGTTTTTGAATTCTTTGGAACGACCCGGTATGCCATCGCATCGTTTGGATTTAAAAGTTGGTTCATCGATCATATTTCTTCGAAATCTCAATTCACCAAAACTTTGCAATGGAATGAGACTTTTCCTGAAAAAATTAATGCCCAATTTGATCGAAGCAACAATTCTCACCGGGAAAGCCAAAGGAGAAGTTGTACTGATACTGCGGATACCATTAATACCAACAGACACGTCATTTCAATTCAAACGTCTTCAATTTCCCGTGCGTTTTTCCTTTGCTATGACCGTTCAAAATCTCAAGGGCAAACGTTTCAAGTGTGTGGAGTGAATTCGGAGGAACCGTGCTTATCTCACGGACAATTATACGTAGCATGTTCAAGAGTGGGAGCACCCAAACATTTACATATTTATTTATGCACCACATCAATCAAACAAAAAATGTTGTATACATTATTGTATTGAATTGATTAACTATTTTTCCAAATAAAAAAAATAAAAGAAACCAACGAATTTGATTCAATGTTAATATTCATGCGTTGCGAAGCACGCCGGGATCCGCTAGAAGGGTATATGATTTTGATTTTTAACTATTATTGTATATTTTCAGTACTCTTGATAAAAAACTGAATTAATTCTGAGGCGGTACGAGGTTCGCCAGGTCAGCTAGTACTGAATAATAAAATGTATTTCAAATCTTTAAGTCGTGTTTTCTTATCGAACGACGAAAGTTATTGAACAACATGGTATTATACCACACAATCAGTGCTATGAATTCTCGGCAATGGTAATTGATGGGTACGTATTTAAAAAAAAAAACAGAAACAAAATGGGTATAGTGGGTTAACGGGTACAGGCTCAAAATTGACTTTTGTTTGTAGCAGCAGATCATAGTTTACATATAGCTTCCGACCGGGGGTGTAGGTATTTTCTTATTAACCATAAGCATGCAATGTAACACACTCTTGTGTTTCGCAACGTTTACGTTTAGAACCTTTAAAGAAAGCGGCTACCCAAAACAAGCTGGTTGACAGAATCACAAATAATAAAACTTTAAAAGAGTAAGAATGAAAGTAGAGTTAATTAAGAAAAGAAATATTAAGTATTTAGGTCATGAGATACAGTGAATATCAGTACGTTTTATGAACACTGCTAGGAAAGATAAAAGACACAAAGATCAAACCACTAACAATAACCATGATTAGAGCTGTCAAATACCTTTAAAAACTTGCATCAACGAGTTCCTAAAGAAAGAAAATATTTCGAAACATTGTCATTACCATTCTCGCCTTAATTTATGCGCATGTAGAACTTCCAGGCAAGCATTTCTCAACCACCCAGGCTATTTAAAGAAGAATACAATGTGGCTGAAGTGAGGGACATACAAAAGCAAACTAGTTAGCTTAAGGTTGGTTTGGCAATCTGAATCACCCGAAACAATAACTGGATGTGACATACTCGTAGAAGTACTATGACGACATCTCTGAATGTCGGTTTAATCTGCTTTTAGGCTGTCTAACAGAGTATACTGTCACCCAATTGTCGCAATTTACACTTATGATGTGGTTCTAACTATATTATAAGTCTTATCAGATTTGTTCCTTTTGCGGACAGAAGCAGACTGTAGAAGAAAGATAAGATATCTTACCTGCTGAAGAAGAGTACTATCAGATCCGTAATCACGGCTAACGAAGTCTTCACTTTTCGAGTAAGCAAATAATAATGCATCAGTCTCGTCGTCAGATTCTCCACCGTGATCCCCTGACATCGTCATACCATGGTCACCCATGATAAACAGTGTAGTACCATTGTCCATGTCATCAACCACCGTCCTGCAATGAAACGCCCATATGAACACACCTTTTGTAGACGTCGAGACCCTTATCTACCTTATGATTTCATTCATCTCATCTAGTTTCCGCGACATTTCGTCATGCAATGGCCCATACCTATGACCGCAATGATCTACGCCAAGGAAATGTGCAATCAACACCTCCCAATCGTCTTTCGCCAGCTCATTCGGTAAATGCTTCTTAATCTTATTGTCCACGGTGTCTAAATCGTAAATATCAAAACTGGGATACGAATACGATCGCAAGAATCGTCTCGGGTACAAATCCGACCAAGTGCTATCGCCCAGGAATACAACTGGCACTTCATTCCGAACCATTTGATCGATTATATTATCTTCGTTGATCTCTGGTGAAGCGAAATTTGAACCGATGTCGACGAATGTCGGTAGACTACCTGTTGTAAGCCCTTTAAGGCGCTGCAATGTCGTCGTGGGCGGATCAGCATGGAACTTCAAGATTCGCGTCCGTTCTGGTTCAGCCATCAATAGTTCATTGAAAATCGTTAATCTATTCTCGTACGGCAACGGGTCGGAATTATTCGGATTAAATATACCGAATTCATACTTTAAGGCATCGATGACTAGAATAATAACTTTTGATTTTTGTGGAAGACACAGATTCGATGACGCGTTAACATCTTTGAATATTTCCTGGACAATTTCTTCGCCCAGATAATAATCCTGAAATAAGAGAGGCACTAATTGTAGTTCTACCTTCCCAAAGCCTAGGGCACCGAACTTACATCCTCCGGATCGGTAGACAAACGCCGGCATGTATTAACTTCGGTCTTAGAGACTCTGGAGAGTAGGAATCCCCGCGAAAATAGGAAGATGCCCGATGCAATCAGATACGCCAACCAGATCAATACAAACACATAACACCATGCAAACTTCATGTTAGCAACTACACGACTAATTAACTAAACTAACTATTCCCAGAACGAAATAAACGAAAAACAATATAATACAGTCATGCAGACACAATCAAATGACTCGTCGCATGTTTGTTGGAGAAAAAAGTCATAAAACAGAATCTAATGATATGGCTGTGCTTTTTCTTATGGCTTCGTGTTATTTAACTGGTATGTCGCTAATACAATACAATTGTACAAGTATATTTGTTATTTTTTGAAACTTTATTTCAACATTTTAAGGTTTTACTTTGGGAGGTAGAAAGAGCGCGGCGTTGAGAAATACTAGTACTTTACGACTTCGCCAACAATTTTCGTCTAATGACATTTATGTGCATGACAGGTGTCAAACGTCTAGTAATGTGAGTTGCGAGCAATGATTACTGATGATGTGCGATTGTTACGGTACTGCCAGCATTGTGTAATTCTCTTTAGCTAATAGATAATAAATTTGTTAAAAGAAAGAAATTTGTTGAAGAAAAATACAGACATATGTATGTATATGTTCATACATACAATTTTAAATTAGCTTATCGGGCTAGTCAAATTGTAATATATAAGCCACTAATGATGCTTTCAAAATATATTTAGAAAAACCAAAGTATAACACCAAAGTAATGGCTAATTATGTCTTTTATACACTTGGAGCTTTTATACAGGTGACGCTGCAGTTCGGGGTGAACATTGGGATAAATTTAAACCATTTAACAAATGCTTTTTTTAAAAGTTCCTTGTAGATACCCATCTAAAATGCCTCGAAAATACATTAAAAGGAAACCCCAAGTTCCATACAAGTCGAATGATGTTAAAAATGTTGTCAGCGATGTGACCATGGAAAAAATTTCATACCGTAGTATTTAAAAGGATAAAAGGGCGCCAAATATCGTTTCAAAGCATTGGGCCAGGACGAACACCAGCCAACAGTTGAGCGGACTGAAAACTTCAATTAAAAATTATATCCCAGAAGAAGGCAGGTACGAGTATATAGGGTTTATGTCTATGCCATCAAAAAGATAACTTGTAAAAAAAACCAAGTCTCGCAACTCAGTTCTTCTACCGTAAAAAGTTGTGAGATCTACATATGTAATACCTAAAATCTTTTATGTTTTAAATAAATAGATTGATTTGTCCATCGCATGCATCTCACAAGTAATACATATTATATTAAATTAGATAGTTTAGTGCGATTACCAAGTCAATCTATTTATTTAAAACATAAAAGATTTTTAATATTAATATGGTCACTATAAGATGTTGTTAGGTTAGCTAATTACGTAATAACTTAAGACAGAAGGTCCCTTAAGTAGGGGCTGAATAAATTAACCGACTTGGTATTACATAGATCTCACAACTTTTTACGGTAGAAGAACTGAGTTGCGAGACTTGGTTTTTTTTACAAGTTATGTTTTTGATGGCATCTCATTTCTTTTTGTAGATAGTCCTACTTTTCTTCCTTTCCGGTACCTTCTACTTTTTGAATACCAACAACAGATTTTCTTAAAGCCCACTCTGTGTCTTATGAGCTCTTCTTATTTTTGTATGTTGTCTTCCTCTTTTTCTTTTCCGGTACTACTTCTTGAGCTTCAGCTGCAGTTTTTCTCAAAGCCCACTCCCTGTCTCTATGGGTTTTTCTCGGAGGCTTTGATGTTACAATTTTTGTCAAGTCTGGACGGTAAATGCTTCTTAATCTATTGTATTCACAAATTGAGGATTCCTGCGCTTTAATATTTCCAAAGTCGACATTAATTAGATGTAAGCCGCCCAGACTTGTAACTCTCGAAAGTGCCACGTAAGCTTGACCGGATGTGAATACTGCAGAACTGATATCCATCAGCGCATTATTTAGACTTAGGCCCTGACTTTTGTGTATAGTTATAGCATAGGCTATACATATAGGAAACTGTTCGCCATGAACATAAGCTCTATTAATAATTTCAAATTTAGTTTTGACCGGACCAAGCTCGTAAACCTGTTCTTTATCAAATGTAATGTATATTTTCTTAATTATTTTTGTATTTTCCGGATCAACCTTTACTCTTTGCACTATATCGATAGAACCATTAACTAAACCAAGACTCACGTCAATATTTCGCCTTAACATGACTTTTGCTCCTATTTTTATAATTATGTTCTCTTCTAGGCCCGCAGTCATAGAAGCATCGTCTTCATAATTTTTTATGCATTCACGAGCTCTTTTTGTCAGGTATCTGGGCAATCTATGCTATCTACAGCTGTAAGTTTTATTTCGGGATGTGGGAGAGATCTAAGCATTGCAGTATTTAATTGTTGACACATGTTTTTTGTAGGTAATAAACAAACGGTATCATCAGGAAGTTTCGAGAGGTGTTCAATTATTTCAATCAATCTGTTTTCATTTGAATTGGTTTTTAGAGTTATTAATCTAGTCGAGAGTAAGTCGCGGTCTTTTTGTGTAGTCACACCTAATCTTATTCTATTTAGCATTTCAACAAAGTCAGAATCATTGAGCTGTCGCATGTTAATAGTAAGTTCATCGTATAGGAACAGTTCAATTCACAGATTCGGCATACTGAGGGAACCTAACAACTTGTTAGTTTCAGCAGTTGAGAGTTTTTCAAAAGGTGACTTTTCTCTTACCGGCGGAAGCTGTAAAAGATCCCCGAAAACTACAAGATGTTTTTTTCCAAACCACCCATTCTGATCATCGCTTGTGTCAAATATTTCAGACAAGCGTAAATGAATATATGTTAAACTAACATTAGATATCATCGACACTTCGTCTATGACAAACAACACTACTTCTTTCAAATCTGATCTCAGAACTTGGAGCACTTCATCGGAAAGTGGCTTGTACCTCGGTGTTTGCTTGTGTTCCACAGGCAACTGCAATAGTCTGTGTATAGTCAATCCATTCACATTGAATGCCTGTTGGAGCACTAACTGCCACTTTTTTGTTTAAATACATCTTAACCCAAACTTTCAGAGTTTTTATTAAAAAGCTCTTTCACCTCGCCACCAGTTCCACTCACAAAACAGCGTAAAACGTCAGCGTTATTATCAGTTGTGTCCATTTTATGTGTGATCATATCGAAGACTCTTTTCTGATCGGCATTAAGTTTTGCGATCATACTTTGAAGATCAGTCTGCTCTTCTTCTACCAGATTGATTCTGTGAAAGTCATCCATTGCGTTTGCAGCTTCCACAGCTTCAAAGTCTAAAGGGTTTTCAGGACCATCGTCATCATCAACAATTTCCCTTTCTTCGTTTATCTCAGCAACTTTAGATTCTATCATTTCACATGCTTTTTGTATCTTATATCTTGACTCTATCATTGAATTACCATAATGGACTCCTTCTTTTAAATCTTCTTTCGCCAAATTAAAGGCCTCCGTGTAAGTATCACACCCCATTTTGAGTTCATCTAGGGAACGCCATGGCTTGAATAAAAGAAGTAAAGAGAAGAAGTATTTCTCTGGTACTTGTTCTCCGTCGTAGAAATAGTGATTGATCAAATATGGGTTATCTCTTCTTTTCAGGAACTTTTTACCGTCATTTATCTCGTAGCACTCGACTTTAGAGGAGACTAGGCGTGTTTTAACAATATCGTAATTTTGAGCGAAACTGTACAAGTTAGTAGTCTCCAACTCTTTAGGCCGTTTGGGATAGTGGTCATCAATCCAAGACTCGTAATAAATATCGGTGGACTCCGATTCCAGCATCATCATATCAGATTTAGATTTAACGCGCCGGTTACGAAAGATGTTGACGTCCAGCCATCGAATTGTTGTGGTAGGATCTGTACCGTACAAAGGAATACCAAGTAGAGTGTCACTGGCTTCCAAAGAGCCGCACTCTCTATTAGATAAAAATCTAAGGCCAATGTTAAACAGGCGGCTTCTTAAAGGTTTTGTAGAGTTTATGTCTTGAAAGATATCAGCAACATGAGTTTTTTCGCTTTTGGTGGTATATTTTGCAAATGTAACTTTGTAATCCTATGTACTAGAAAACCCGTGGCCGGACACCGAACATACAATTTGTTTTAAAATTGATTTAATTATAAGTTCCTCAAATGGTTATTAAATATATGTACATAATAAAGATATTTATTTTATATTCCGTCAAATACATGAACCACATTGACCACTAAACCCAATTCCCAACCGCCAATTGATTGTTGCATTGCATATTTTTAGGAGCTAATCGCCATCTAGATAAATTGAAAAAGGATACATACAGACACTATCCTATTAGTAATAATATTTGGTGTATCTAGAAAACTGGACCAAAATTGCAAAATATTTTAGTTTTTCCTTGATTTATACACTAAACACTAATTGTATTCTAAATTTCAAGCTTCTATGTCTGCTAGAAGTGCCCTAGAGTTTTGATGATCGGTCAGTGAGTGAGTGAGTGAGTGAGTGAGTGACAGAATTAAGAAATTTTGACTAGTTATAATTCTTAAACTACTGGTTCAAATTTAATGAAATTTGAAATATACCGTGTCTATGCGATGCCTGCTTGGTTACTGAAAATTCAGGCTTCTAGTTTTATCCACAACGAAGTTATAGGGGGTCGAAAATGGCCCGAACTGCTTCGAGAAAAGGATGGTACGGCCGTGCCGCTTTTTTGCTCGACTTGGCAGGGGCACTGCCGTGCCCCCAGATGAATTCTATGACAAGCTACAAAAGGATGTGGAAGAAAAAAACTTCAATGTCAAGCCACAATAGATATTCAACGCCGGCGAAAGTGGATTTCATCACGATCCAGTCGCATTCGCGGCTTCAAATTTCAGCTGTTTATCATTTTTAAAGATGCTGCATGATGCAGGCATGATGGACTATTGAAATGATTATCCAGGACCATTGCACGCGTATTTTGCAAATGGGTGAACGGAAGAACCACAGTTCTTCTAATTTTTTTTTTTTAAAAATGCTCGTGATGAAGAATGTAAGCAAATGGGTAAAAAATCAAGACTGGGAGTACAGAAGACATCAATATCGAAAAGATCAATTGCAGCTATCTCTGATAATGGCATTGGTGATCCGTGAAAATGTGACATCATAGATCTTAGTAACACACCCAACTTGAATGGTTGAAAAAGATGTGCTTAAATCGACACTTGCAATCGAGCTTAACGCCTTTGGCTTGAATTTTATGAATCCTAAATTCTTAAAACTAATTATTCGCGCTGTCTTAATACCTCTCACATATTTATTTAATAGCATCTTTACCACTTACGTACGTCTAGCCTAAATTCTGGAAAACTTTTAAAATCATACCTGTCGCTAAAGGAATATTGTTCGATCTCTATTTTGCTTCTGAGCACGCAATTGAACTCGTTCATAAGCCAGTATAAGCACCTTTCACCGTTTCAGTCAGGTCACAAGCTACATCACAAATGCACCTCCGTGCTACTAGAGATTGTTAAAGACTCTCGTTGAAATTGATAAGGACCATGTAATATTGCTGGTACTATTAGAATTTTCTAAAGCTCTCGATGCTGTATCACGTGAAGGTTTTCTCAAAAAACCCAAACATTACTTTAATTTTGATTCTTCAGTTTACACGAGAAGATTTCATAGCATCGGTACCTGAGTCATCATTTTAGCACATCGCTTTAAAGTATGTTTAGGATTATCTATCGCCGGCTTTTATCTACTATAAATTAACAGTTCTCTGAGTCTTTTTAATTTGTTTAGTTTCCCCTTGCTTTTTACATTACACTTTAACATATATTTGTTTCACAACCTAAAAGAAAATGCATTTTATGCATTCGTTTATGCTTTTAAATAAAATTCAAAATTCAAATTTAAACGACCGTCACTGTAGTTACCTAAGCGTCCGAATTGTTGAGAAAGTTATGCAGAATAATGTGATATTGATGCGCCTACTCAGTTGCTTCACGTTGCAACCATTAGACAAATGAGTATTTGGATCAGTAGTTTTGGGAAAAGACACTGGTAGCGTATGGAACATCGAAAATGGGCAGAGGTTGTATGCGCATTAATACATAAGTAGAAGTTTTCGGAACTTATTGGAGAAACCTGGCAAGTGTCTATGAACAATGAAAACAATTTAATAAATTGGAGTTTACCCTTTGGACCGAAACAAATTTGCAGAAAGCGAGTTTTCATACCATGCTCCAGAAAAATACCTTTGAAATTAGTATCGAGTGTCCAATTTTATTTTGTAACCAACTGTATGTAATCGGAGGCAAATCTTGAGACATTAGCTGTGTTCAATGACCAGAACAGTTCAAAGATCAGAACAGAACAGGACAGGACAGCACAGATTCGTGAAAACTGTCAGATCAAGTTAGAAGAGAAAATTACAGACGTATGTTAGTTGTCAAAAAGCGGAAAACATCTTATACTCGTAAGTCAGGTTGTAATAAACACGTTTTAGAATCAAATAATAAACAAAAGTGAATTCACATAAAAATGTTTTGGAAATTTTGTGGAGGGCACTGATAGTGAAATTAGTGTGATTAGTGACTCGTCAACAACATTTTTCAGTAATGAAAGGTATGTTTTAGCGAGAACTTTAGTGTTTTTTTTCAAAAATAGCTGCTTTTGACACTTTTCAAGAATCTGTTCTGATTCCAGAGTAGGTGCAGAAAGTTGTGTTCTGAAGTGTCCAAAACACCGTCACTGAACACAAAGCAGAACACTTTTGGACAGCACAGAACACTTTTTGGACTCACTGAACAGCAAAACATGTACGTTTCTGTCCAGAACAGTCTAGAACAGCCTCATTGAACAGACTAATTGTCTCCATGTAGCAGGTTAGTTGATTTTAACCTTCCATTCATCACAATATTGCTGAAAATTTTCAAAGTCAAGCTGCAGAAGAGTAACAATGACGTAGATCGTTGGGCCTGCCCTGTACAAGGTTCTCAACAAACTTTCTACCGGTCAACATGTCAAAAATCATATACTCGTATATCTAGGGCACTGGATTATATGCATTATTCAGTGCACTGTTGAATAGGATGGTGTTCATCTGTACAGCCACTGTCGGGGAGTACCTGAGCACAGCATTATACACTCGGTAGAAAGTCTGCGTACAGAATGCAATACTACTTTTATTTCTGGAATTAACAGTTACTTACGCTTTGAAAGTATAACAATGATTCAATGTACATATATACATACATATGTACTAGTATTGAGAATCGACTGACGCCTTTCAATAATTCTTAAAATTAACGGTATAACATAAAAAGGAAAAATGTGCGAAAAAATACGAAGAAAAAGTCTGCGTACATTTGCCTATGGCGTCAGATTTTCTGTCGCCTATTGAATGTTTGAATGCAAAAATAAGTTGATAATCTTCCTGATAGCTCGGCTTAAGTCAAACTAAATTATTATTTTTTTTTTAGGTTTCGTGGCTGAGAGTAAAGATTTATAAAATTTCATTTTTATATTTGTTCAACGAGTGGTAAACAGTTTTCGATCAACTGGAACTTTGCTTCTAAAGCCTCGTTATGGTCGCCCTTCGATATTATCAATCCTAGAAGCGCGAAGTCCAATTGGTTTCCTGAAGAAAAATCCCGCAATAACGGTTTCACAAATCGCAAAAACTATTGAAGAGCTATTTTATAAAAAAAATTTGCGCTGGTACAGAAAGGAACATTTTAAAGAGAGCTGGATATAAGGGCTGTGTCGCACGTAAAAAACCCTTTATATCAGTCATCAATCGTCAGAAAATACTCAGATATGCCATTAGACTTCTGGCAGCGTGTCATTTTCAGCGATGAAAGCAAATATTGTATTTTTGGCATTAAGGGTCGAAAAATTGTGTGGAGAAAGGTAGGGACTGCCTTAATTAAAGAAAATCTAATTCAAACTGTTAGCATGATGGTGGTGGAGTAATGTTTGGGTAGGACAAATGGACTTCGTTGAATCTATCATGGACAAATATGGACATCTAGATATTTTAAATTAAATTGGGCCTTAATAAAAACTATTATTTTATGCATGATAATGACCCCAAACATACGTCCCAGATTGTTAAACTCTGGTTGCTCTACAATGTTCCCAAGCAGTTGCACTCATCACCCCAATCGCCGGACTTAAATCCCATTGAGCGTGTGTGGGATTTGCTAGAAAAAAGAATTCGCCAAAGAATAATCACATCGAAGGAAATGCTTAAAGTGGCTTTAAGGGGGCAATGGGAAAAAATTACCCCCGAAGAAACCTCAAACCTTGTCAATTCGATGCAAAAGCCATTGAAGGAAATTATTAAACGGAGGGGCTATCCCACTAGTTATTAATTTAATTGTTATTGTTTTCTAAATAATAAATATAAAATTTCAAAAAATGCACTGCAACAGGCAAATGAGAGATGGCGGGATTTTGAAACATGCAACTATGCGAGACAAACCTGGTCCAGGTATTGTCAACGTAAAACCACAAGCCTGCTAAAAACACGCAGGCAGATTATAAACAGCCTAACCGGAATCCTAGCAAGACATTGCGCTTTGGGTAAACATGCCAAAAGATTAGGACTGCCATACAACGACTACTGCAGGTGCCATGATGAGGAAAAGGAGAATCTCCATTCCATCTCCTATGCAATTTTCCTGCTCTACCGCAGCCACTGCCGTCTCAAGAAAACGATTTCTGGGAGAATATTTCTTCAACGAACTAACGGATCTATCCGATACGGAGATCTACAAAATATCGAATTTTATTCAGCACTCAAAATGGTGTTCCAAGAATTGAGATTAACAATGCAATCCTCTAGTGTGGTTTCGACCATATTAAGAGCTATTGCGGTCAAAGTCAAAAATGATACTCATGTCGACAGCTACGGAAATAAACAGAACTTGCGTTACTAGTGCCCAAACGATCAAAAACGTTTACGTTGTCCCAAAACGATGGAATGGTGTGCCATTTCTGGCCAAATGATAATTGGCCCTTATTTTTTATAACCAATAAGAAACAGTCACTGCTGAAGTGTACTGCCGAATGATGGACGAGTTTCTGATCTCGCCAATGTTGCTAACCAGAAGGGTGGATACGCTTCCCAAAGTTTAGATGAACCTGAGAATTGACTAAGGTCTATTAGCCTTGGCGGGGTCTTGGCTGCAGGGTTGACAAGGCCCAGTCGCTGAAAAACGCAATCAGGAGGTTGACCTCTCGGAACGATATACACGAGTAGTAGCCAATCTGATTATATATACTTACGACTAGAATTAAGTAGCTTAGGGTAGATTAAGCTTTGGAATAGGAAAAAAATAAGTTAATCTAGGTTTTCCTAGAAAACCAGCATAGTAGGCTTTCCCTAGTGTTATTATAATGTACATACATCTTCTTTAGCATCTAGAACTTCCTTTATCTTTGTATATAGTCTTATGGTAATTTTTTTCCTTTAAGGGAACTACGCTAAACAAGCTAAAAACATGGAATCCACAGAATCTTAAAATCCTTCTACGAAAGTCTAAATGACAGGCCTTGGAGTTTTGTTTACGTTTGTTATATATTTTTTCTTTTTCTTCTTAGATGGCGTTGCAGCTTACGGAGAATCAGCTTCTCATCCACTTATGTTGTGTGCGATTTGTTTTTCACACAAATACACAAATACTACAATTTAAATCGGATCCCGAACGGCGAGCGCCGAGAAGCCTTTTTTTCAAAGCAAGTGTACTACGGGGACTTTTGCTAGTACCCCACCGAGGAGAGGAGCCGCGAAATGAACATTTGATGGTTTTGACTTTATCGGGATCCGAACTCGCTCATCGTGCATTAGAGGCTGACATACAACCCAGTGCGCCACGGCGCTCTCATTAATATGGATTGGTGACTAGTAAATGCGTCGTCCAATTACTTTTAAAGTGCAGCATTAGGAAGAATTTTGTTTGCTTAGTCTTGTAGCGAACCAACTAATAGTTCGAATTTAAATTAAGCTAAAGTTTTAAGCTTTTCCCATTTTCAATACAAACACTATCTTTTATTCATTTTCAGAATCCAATCTCTTAAGCTCACAAACAATAAGTTCAATACTGTGTAGCTTTACAGCGATCTAAGAAAGGTGCAAAGGACATCCTGGCGCAATTTCTGCTCAGAAATAGAACAAAATAATGAGGCCAGTAGAGTGAGGAAGATACTGTCAAAGGCTCCCACTATACCCGCCTTAATTAACAAACCAGATGGTACCACAACGGTGACCAGCGAAGAGTCACTAGACCTCTTGCTCAGTACACATTTTCCCGACAACGCAGAGGCTAGTAACTATAATTTCGAGTTTTAGAAAACTCTGGTTTTTATTGGCCTATTTCTGGCAATGTTTTTTTTGGAACTTAATTTTACTTAGCTTAACTTTATATATAACTGTATACTTATACTTATACTTAGCTTAACTTTATATATGTTATATGTAAGTAAATAAAAGAAAAGTAATAAATTAACTTTAAAAACAAAAGAAAAAAGTAAAAAAAAATAGTTTGAGAAAAAACTCATTTTTGTTGAAACAATGGCAGAAATGATGGATTTGCCCCACATTAACTACAATAAGTTGACACTTTCTTTCTAGTTTCCTGTTTGTGAAGCTTAGATACAACAACATCTTTCGGATGCTCTATTTTTGCGAAGAGTTCCAGTAAGATGCGTTTTACGACTGTTCGTAGCCCAATTCGACCAATTTGGTCGTAGCGAGGGCGGAGGTGTGAGCCGGTGCGTTATCATGGTGGAAGAGCACTTTTTTCTTCGCCAAGTGGGGCCGTTTTTTCTTCAATTCGGCGTCGAATCGGAAAAATCGACCGTCGAATCGACCCACGCGATCTTTTCAAATGCCTACTGTCTCAGCTATCTCGCGCACCTTCAATCGGCGGTCTGCCAATACGAGATCGTGGATTTTTGTCACGTTATCCTCCGTGGTAGCCGTTTTCGGGGCACCTGGACGTGGCTCATCAAAAACCGACGTGCGACCACGTTGAAATTCGTTAAACCAATTTTTGATGGTCGCCATCGAAGGAGAAGAGTCACCGTACACAGCATCCAAACGCTCTTTGATTTCACTGCGCGATCTCCCTTCCAAAAACAAGAATCGAATCACCGACCGATATTGGTCTTTTTCCATTTTTCTAAAATCCGCGGACACTCCCGCTTCCACACGCGGTCAAAACAAAACTTCGAGTCCGATCCGGCTGAAATTTCGACAGTAGCCATCTACTAGAATGTACTACACGATAGTAAGTTGCTCTTGCGATACTGGGGCCATCTGGCGCCAGTGAGGCTGAGTACTTATCGGACCACCCTCGTACGTATAACCATTCGGGTCACAGAGTTAATAAACTTTCACTTCGTATTTGTGGGACTTACCCGGATTGTATTGGCGAAAGTTAAGTCTTCCATGTCAGGGAATCATTGACTGGTTACAGCTAGCACTTCTCCTGGGGTCCTTGCCCTGACAAAATTTTGCTTCAACATTTCCAATAAGCCACTTATTTTTCCCAAATGGTTGCTTTCGTTGGTGAATTGTTCGCAAAATGTATGAATTTCAAAAGCAATTGGAATCTGTCGCGGGACATTATTTCCGGGATAAATGTATTTTTATAGAAGTTGTCTTTACTCCAATATAGTGACGTAACTACACCCAAAAACTTTTTTATTTCCGGTACTTCAGTGTCCTTCCAATCTTAAGTTCTAGAATTTCGAGTAATTGTATGGTTTTGCATGCACTTTTTGGCGTTCAAATTAGTTTCGGTAACAATTAATTGATATACATCTTCCGTTACCATTAGACTAAAGAAATCAATAGGCTTCATATAGGAAAAATTTATGTTTTGCGTTGTGTTGAGTTCAGGTTCAAAATTAAATTCCTTCAGTAATACTTTTGTAACCCGTGCCCATTCATTTGAGGATATTGTTCCAGATGTAGAAGGAAGAACAACCTCATCTTCAGTTTCTGATTCAAAGTCCTCCATCTGAATATTTTCATTGGAATCACTTGAATCAACATCTGATGGAAAATATTCGTTTGATTCAGAAACCTGGAAATCATCATCCTTATTATCAGAATCCTGGTTTCGACCTGCGTTTCCATAAAATAAATTGGGTCTAATGCTGAAATTATTATCTTTATCCATGGTATTGCAATGAAAGTAAAAAAAAAGTGAAAAACAAAATAAGCTGAAAGACAAACAGACAAAAAAAGATGTGACCCACCGGTGGGTGACGTGGCACTTAACACATACACACATACACATCAGGGGCCATGTGAACAGGGCTGTAAGGTACTTCAGTATTTTAGGACTTGATAAGTACAAGTACCACGTACTGGTTTTTTTAGATTTTTTTTTCCAAGTACTTGGAAGTACTGCAGTACTGCTCAAGTACTTATAAGTTCTCTCAAGTACTTAGAAGTACTCTCAAGTACTGCTCAAGTATTTCGAAGTACTGCTCAAGTACTTTGAAGTACTGCTCAAGTACTTTGAAGTACTGCTCAAGTACTTTGAAGTACTCTCAAGTACTTAGAAGTACTCTCAAGTACTTCTTAAGTGTTTTAACATAATACTTAAGTATTTTAGCAGAAAATACTGGTACTTGCCTAAAATCAAGTACCAGTACCAGGTACTGAAGTACAAGTACCTGTTAAAATACTGGTACTGGTACTTGTACTTGATTTCATACAGGCCTGCATGTGACCCACCGGTGGCCACACTCTTGAAACACATAAAAAACACTCACAATTTTAAACAAAAGACACAATATTGAAACAAACCACACAGAGATATATTTAACACAAAAAAACTCTGTTGGCACTTAGGTATTATGTTCTGTTGGCACCACGTATTATGTTTACGTGGCACAACATAAGGAGTAGTATTATCTCCGCAATTGTGGCAACTAGCGGGAAACATCTCCCAACAATCAGGGATTTGATGGAAACAGGCCAAGGCAAACTGGTCAATTTGGCAGAGTTCTGCGGGCTTGAAATTAATACCTCCAAAACGGAGCTAGTTTTATTCACAAGAAAACGGCAGAATCCTCAAATCACTCCACCAAAACTCAATGGGACTTACCTTAGATTCGCAGAGCACGCCAAATACCTTGGCGTGATTCTCGACAGGAAGCTCAACTGGAAATTGAATGCGGAAGAACGCATCAAGTAGGCAATAACTGCGCTATACACCTGCAAAAAAGCCTTGGGCACCTTATGGGGTATCAAATCCTATATTATCCACTGGCTGTATACCGCGGTTGTTAGACATATGAAAATGTACGGATGCCTTGTCTGGTGGACGGCACTGCGCAGATCTAACTATAACAGGCGCACTGCGAACAATCCTCCCTGCAGACCTCGAAACGATGCTTCACCCTTGGATCTCTTTGGCAAGGAAAAGGCAAAGAAATCGGCGGTGCAATTTAAGGAATCCGCTCACTGGAAGTTTTCCGAAATAGGGCACGCTAGTATTCTACGCCAAAGCAATGATATATGTAAGTGAAGTCATGGACTACTTAATTCCGACCCTTGACTTCCAGATTCTCTACAAAACAACAATTACCAACCGACGACAATAGCAGGGGAATGAATTTCCAAAAAAAAGGCACTGCACTGAAAATATACACAGACGGGTGTAGGACAGGCAATGGTGTGGGTGCCGGTGTCTATGCATCAACCTTAAAAATCAGCCAATTCCTTAGACTACCGAACCACTGCAGTATATTCCAAGCTGAATTAACGGCTGAAATAACGCTGAATTCGTGAGGCTGTCTGCCTGTGAGATCGATGAGTAACAGAGACATCGTCATCTACACAGATAGCCAAGCTGCAATAAAAGCACTCGAATCACCAATAATACCATCAAAATTGGTCAGGCACTGCCGCACGTTTCTAAATGAGATATCGAGCAGATGCGCTGTAACGTTGTGCTGAGTACATGGACATAGCGACATCCCAGGTAACTGTGAAGCAGACGAACTAGGCAAAATAGACACCACACTGGAGCTCTCGACTGTTAAAGGGGGAATCCACCCACCAATGGAAACGCAAAAAAATAAAATCTCGAAAAGGCAACAGGCAAATGAGAGATGGCGGGACCTTGAAACATGCAACTATGCGAGACAAATTTGGCCCAGGTAGTGTCGACGTAAAAGCGCAAGTCTGCTAAATATACGCAGGCAGATTATAAGTAGCCTAATCGGAGCGCCATAGGAAAACATGCCGCAAAATTAGGACTGCCATACAACGACTACTGCAGTAGGTGTTATGATGAGGAAGAGGAAGAAGAACGCGAAAACGTGCGACTGCACTTTTCGTTAGGAAAATATGTTTCCATTTTTCAATCAGAGATATACGCAATCCGAATGGTCATGCACTTTGATGTCTACGAGAAATCCGGAACATTCTTCTTATCCTTAAGGAGAGTTGATTGCAGAAGACTGGCCATTACACTTTTCTCAAACATCTCTGTGTGCTTGGCATCAGTGAGACGCCTACCTGTGCTAAATGTTACAATAAAGTAAGTGTCTGCCTGGCAGTACAATGGACCAGTATTTGCGTCTGAGGGCTCCAACAGATAGCAGAAGTCTCCAACAGAAAAAGGAAAGCCTCAGCCACTGTTTTCGCCGGACTTGGACGGTTTAACCGGCCGTGGGTAACAAATTTTATTGCATTTTAATGATTTCGTTCGTTCGTTTCACTTCTTTTATCCAATGCAATATTTTTTTCATCCTAATGGATGAATGTGGAAAAAAATCAAAATATTATAAAAAAAATAACAATTTATTTAAAATAATGCTATTCTATAGTACAATATGATGCATAAGACATTATAAAAACTATTTTACAAAATCGCGACTAGTTGGAAATCCGCTTAACCAAATAAAAAAAAAATAAAAAAAGCTATTCACAATAAAATTACTTTTCGGCTTGATACATTACACAGCTCCTATGATTTGCGACTAAACGGAAAAGCAATAATTTAAGATGGCAGCATGGACTTAACGAATCTAATTGACTACTTACTAAAGTATTACTTATTCGGTATCCTTATTCTACACTTAGCAGGAATAAAATATAAAAACTGATAAATACTAATATCTGTGTGAAAAGATTTGGTGTTTTAAGTGATGACGCATGCTGCGGGGGAAGCAGACTGCACAGCGATGTCAGGAACCCATGGCGCGATATCGCGGCGGTTAACTTTATCAGTCTAACCCTCGTCTTCGGTGTCATCACCGGCTTGTTGTCGCTCTTGGACGAGCTTGTCCATTTCTTCCTTCGTTTTCCGTCTAAAGAATCCGGTCTGTAAAGACAATATGAAAGCTGTATAAGTGGGGGGGAGTGCTTAATGTGAGGTTAAGGAGGTGTACCCTGTGCATGATGTAGGCTATTGCTGCGAGGACGAGAAGTCCTCCTAATATTGATAATATGATAACCCAGAGTGGGAAGTGGTAGAGCTGGTGTTTCGATATCACGTTGTACTCAATCTTTCGTGTGATTTGTGTAGTTTGCCTGAAAGAGATGCAAGACGTTAAGTTTGTCCTTGTGAAGAGCTGGTAATAACATCTTACCCGTCAGCGTCTCCGATTTTGGCAATATCGAGTTTTGTTATGATGACGAAGAACTCCCAAGGCTCGATGAGTATTTCATTTACCTCAGTCAGATGGACATGATATTTCAGATTGACTGTCACTTGCTTTTCGGGTGAAAATTTGTACACTCGAAGGATGGCTTTTACACAAATCGTCGTCTCGGGATCAATACAGCTAAATTTAATCGTTCGATTAATGGGTAAGGTGCCCATGAATTCATCATTGAGCACGTCTTGGTATTTCTTTTGGCTGATTTTGGCGTATTCGGTTTTGGATGCAACTTTTACGGTGTCACGACGCGCTCGATGCATTCCAGCTGAATACATCTCTGTAATTAAAACAAGTCCAAAAAATCAAAATAGCTCTTTTTTAGACACAACTTATGCGAAGGTAAACCTGGATTATAAGTTCCTAACATTTGCTATGCTTAAACTTAATCTTTTGGCCTTTTTGGCGTATCTGATAGACGACAAAACTCAGCTAGGTACACCTGGTTGAAAGATCATCAAAGGTACAATGGGGCCCTGGGAGAATAGGGGTAAAGGCAAAGGATTGTTCCAGGACAGATCGCAAAGAGCAAATGTAGAAAACGGCGTTGAATGTTTTCGATTCTGAAACTGTTAATATGTTGGTAGGGAGACCACATTTCAGACGAGTACAAAAGAAGGGGGGCGAACATAGCTTTTGTAGAAACCCCGGATCAGTTAAAGAACTACTTGGACAATTGTTTCAAGAAACCGAGTGTAGAACCGGCTTTAAGATTGTACAGAAATTAAGCTCCTGGTCATATTATATGGCTTGGTCGCGGATCACTTAAACGTTGGAGATGGATTGAATGTAGAGAAAGTAGAGACGGAGAAAAATTTTGATGAGTTTCCATAAAAAAGCACGAGGCAGAAAAAACTGTTGAGATCCGATTGAATTAGAGAAGAGTCATGTTCCAATAAAATGGTCTCGGGGAACTTGGTGTGATCGGTGTAAAGTAACATGTGTAGTGCTATCTAGTTTATAGTTGAAATAAAAACAATTGGATCTAAGGGGCTACCCTGGGGGACACCGGCGGAAGCTAAAAAAAGGCCTAGAAAAGGCAGATCTGTGGCGAAAACTGAACTTCCCTTCCGTCCTGTAGAGCTGATATGTTAAAGCATACAAATTCGTCGTTTGTGGTTTTAGAACTGCATCTGAGGAAGTAACAGTCCGGGACTAAATGATAAGACAACCTCTAAATTCTAAAGAAACACGACTTGTGTGTAATATATACCAATTTTAATTAAATACTTTTTTGACAGGATGCATTCACAGCGCCCTGCCATAAAATAATGGTGAAGGGTATTTTTTTGAGTTCATTTTTCGTTCAGCAAGCATGTATTGAAGTAAACATTGATGAAAATAATTGTGCTCTTGTTTTATTATCATTGTGAAGGTATTGCAAAAATAGCAAAGTCGGTGAAGAGAAGTCGAAGAGTAGTGATAAATTTAATGATTTAATTAAAAATGGTTTATATTAAATACAATTCGTTTTTCTTAGAGGGTATCTTATCATTTTGTCCCGAACTGTACGTTATCTAAAGGAGATTAAAGAGTTGCACTTAATGGCTAATCTTAAGCTTAACACAAAATGCTTTCGACGAGTTGGTATATGAGATCGCGGCAATGGGACGATCATTTTTAACATGCATTTCGGACTCTATTTCGGTCTAGGGGTTATAATATAGGTTTTTCATATTTAAGTGAAATCTCCTACAGAAAGGTGTACACTGAAAATGTTCTCAAAGGGAGAAAAGGGTGGAGAATTTTTTTAAACAAATATGACTAGAAGACCATGAGGGCCAAGAATGAATCCATCATTAAGTTGATTTGGTTTATTTTATTATTAATACCAAGGAGAAATTCAGTAGAGGGTTTTAGTAAGCAGAATCAGAATTTGAAGAGGGTGGCGGAGAAGTTGGTGGTAGTGTTGGGATCATTTTCGGTTACGTTATTGAAGTTGGGGGAGGTAGGCTAGGCATCAGATTTTCTTTTATAGTTGGCGAACTAAATGAAGGGCAACAACATTATTTTGATAGAGAGAGTTGTAAAGCTTGTAAAACTTGTTTCCTTGATTATACCAATTATATATTTCTCTGCAGAAGTTAGATATGGCGTCATTTAAGGTTAGGCTATTAAAATTAAAGGGAGCTCTTTTGCGACATTTGTTAATTTGGACATTTTACTTAATGATAATCGTAAGAACTAAGGGCTTCAGGTATGTGACAAACCTTTCACTGAAACCAATTTTATCTGCAGCCTTATGAAAATATTGTATATTATAGTACTTCAGTCTAGGTTAGATTGGCTTGCTCTATAATTAGAGAAAGAAATTACGATTAAGCAAAGATTGCATGGGGTTTTTTCAAATAAGATCTTTGACATCTAGTAGTGTTTCCGTGGTAGCTTAATTATTCAAGTGATTATCAAAATGATTATCAACCATGGTTGAATCACAACCAGTTTTTGGCATAACAATCGGACTATGACATGAAATTTTCTGACTGCGAACTTCAACCCATTTACGGTCGTCTTAATCGACCTGTTGGGCAAACAACTGAAGCCATTTGGCCCAATTCCGCACTAATTTCACTCTATTGGACATCAAGTCACCTACCAGTATGCGTAGGATGTGTACGGATGAATATAAAGCTGCTGTATCCACCAGTGTTAAAGAATAACGTGCTTTGTCCATTCGTGACGGTTCGCAGCAAATGGGATTGTGTTACTCGACTACGTGGAATAAAAATCCTTATACATATAATACAGCTCGTGCAGGAGCTACAGCAGCTTCGAAATTTCGGTGAACAGGCTTTGGAAAAGCTGGAGAAGATAGTCTTTTTTTTTTACTGAAAAAGTGTTTTTAACGACGAATCTCATTTCTGGTTGAATGGGTATGTTAATTAAGAGATATTGTAATACAAAAGCTGCCAATGCACCTGGAAAAATTCAGTCTTGATGCGGCTTATGGCCCGGCGGAATCATTGGCACGTATTTTTTCAAAGTTTACCGTGAGAACAACGGTTTTTTCCTGGCAACTCTGTCAAATTGACACAATTGTGTTTAATACAGAGCTTGTTTAAAACAAAAAAAAATATACATAATACTTTATTTCGAGTGTCATACAAGGGAAATAGCCTTCAATCACCTGCACTCTGTGCAAACCATCGTCTCCAACTGAAATCTACAGCAAAAAACATCACATCGACAAAAGGAATATAAACATTTTATTTTGCGAACTCTCTATTTGTCTGGTACCTGGTGCTCAGTAAGCTGTCTCCATCTTTTGGCGCGCTTGTGCTCCACTGCACTTTCTAAACTGGTGGAACTTAAGCGAAAATACTCAAATGCCAACAACTTTTTAAAACTCGAGAACAGGCATAGCCTGTAATATAATACATTTTTTTCGACTACCCCAGAAGTCTAATCACTAAAATAAATGGTTAATAATACCAAATTGAAAATAGTTATATGGAATGCAAATGGGCTTGCTGGTCCCGGAACTGAAAAAATTTACGATTGAAAATTCTATCGACATACTTTTAATTTCCAAAACCAACTTCACAAACAAGAGTCAGGTACGGATGCCTAAATACAACATATATCACATTAACCATCCTAGTGAACGAGCCCACGGTGGCACAGCAATAGTAATACGACAAGATATCAAGTACATCGAACTAGAGGAATACGCACGGATTTTATACGGACCACTCACACTCTCCGCGCTGTACTGCCCACCAAAATACACAATTAGTCCAAAACAGTACACAGACTCTATTAAAACAATCGGCTACGCTTTATCGCGGGGGTGACTTCAACGCTAAGCACACAGATTGGAGTTCTAGACTAACTCAAAACAAAGGAAAAATCTTATGGACGCCTTAATTAAAAATAGTTTAATTTAATTTAATAATTAAAAAATTATAAGCACTGGAGAGCCCACATATTGGCCTATTGACATCAGGAAAAAACCTGACCACTTAGAGTTTTGTACTACTGAGAATATTCACCATGGTCAATCAAAAACGGAATTCTACCTCTCATTAGATCATTCTCCTCTTATACTCCACAAATATAAAAGTCCGATGTCCTACTCCTTTGCTCACCAACAATAAAACTGACTGGGACACTTTCTGCACGGTAATTGACGAACAAATTGACCTAAGTATCCCTCTTAAGACATATCAAGGCATCGAAAACACTACAATATAATTTTACGACCAGTTGTAACCAAATCAACGTCCGTAATTGAGCCTTATGACTTATCATCCGATACACCAAAAATATTAAGACCAAAAATTGAAGAAAAACGAAAACTACGCAAAACCTGGCAAATTAGCAGATCACCTTAAAATATAATAAATCACTAAAAGAACTCAAGGACCTTCTTAAAACATACAATAACCATCGCGTTAACACATTTTTGACAAACCTTTCAGGAAGCCGAGCTACAAATTTCCCGCTGGGGAAACTGAACGAGAGGCTCAAGAAAGGAATCATTCACCAACGGCCTCTAATGAAAACCGACGGTACTTGGTCGAGAACGAACAACGATAGAGCAAAGACCCTTGCAAACTACTTCAAAACAACATTTACTAATCCTTATGACGATCAAATTATCCCGCTTCCGAACACCAAATTTTAACAAGTACTTCAATAAAGAAAATACATAGCAATGAAATAACTCACTATATACGAAACTGATTAAAAGGAAAAAAATGGACGGGATAAAATGATTGAAAATTAAATTAAAAATAAACTCAGCCAATTCTATTGGCTTTTTGGAAAAAATTCAAAACTTTCGATACAAAATAAACTTCTTGTCTACGAGACATTAATAAGGCCAATTTGGACCTATTAAGGTATTCAAATATGGGGAACCGCCGCCAAATCAAACATAGACTTCATTCAGCAATGATAGTAAACGCACCCCGGTACATTTCAAATGAAGACATACATTTTGGCCTCAAAATACTCAATGTTAAAGACGAAATCAAGAAACACATGTAGTAAAAACCCTCAAATAAAAATCTCAAGCCACCGAAACAACGAGGTACAAAAGTTACCCTACCAGGAAGCTAGCAGATAAAGACGACTTAAACGAAGAAGACCAGTAGACCTTCAGTACCTATGAGCTACAATATATGCATACTAGCAGACATAGAAGCTTGAAATTTAGAATACAATTAGTGTTTAGTGTCTAAATCAAGGAAAAACTAAAATATTTTGCAATTTCGGTCCAGTTTTCTAGATACACCAAATATTATTGCTAATAGGATAGTGCCTGTATGTATCCTTTTTAAATTTATCTAGATGGCGATTAACTCCTAAAAACATGCAATGCAACAATCAATTGGCGGTTGGGGAATTGGGTTTAGTGGTCAATGTGGTTCATGTATTTGACGGAATATAAAATAAACTACATAAAGGAATATTTAATTAAATCCGGTTTAAATCACTCCAGCATTAAGTTTTTGCTAAATTTTATTACATAGTGCACCACTTCAGACAAATACCTTTCCAACGGTGTATCGCACTTGATTGTGCGACTTTTAGTTTAGGAGGAGAAGCGTCTTCACTGGCGTATTATACAGGGTGTCCCACGAGCAGTGTGCCAAAAAGCTAGAGCGTGTAGGTCTAGTCAAGACAAGAAAAGAATCGTATAGGAGGGGGGGGTCTATTCCCCCCCCCCCCCCCGTTTAGCCGGGAGGGGCAATTTTCTAAAATATTGACTTAATTTGGAAAAAAAAATATTAAAAATCAACAGTTACAGCCACAATGCCGCGATATACTTTTTTGTAAAGCCAGAAACCTCTTCTTTCATCTTGTTTTTAAATGAAGCTGTTTTAAGAAATAGTTTTTGAGAAATTAATTTTCAAACTCAAAATTTTGAAAAAAAATTGGAAAAAAAAAATTTCGAACTACTTTTTTCCAAAATTGTATGTAATTAAGTACTAATTTTTTTTCCAAAATTCAATTCCCTTATTAGTTTTTAATTAATAACAGAAAACCGGATGCAAAAATGTCTTGTAGTTTTTGAGAAATTAAAAAAAAACCCGAACCACTTTTTTCTAAGAAAAACCTTTTTTTTTTGGTTTCAACCCGGCTGGACTTGTAGGGAAAATTAATGTATGAAACATTGACCTCTTTTCTATTATTTCTAAAAAATCGGAGTTCACAATCGGAGAGCACTTCCAACAAGATGGCTCTACACGGCACACAGCACGCGAATCGATGGACCAATTGAGAAATCAGTCCGCTGAGCAATTAATCTCTCGTTTTGAACCGGTGAATTGGCTGGCTTGTGTACACTTTTGTAATTTTCATGTGCTTAAATATCGTTTTTAAGATTATTAAGAAGTATTGGTCTCCATTATAATTGGTTGACACAGAGTCAGAAATTTGAAAAACATTGTTGAAAGTTATCAAATTCCCATCAAATCGTGAGTTTAAGGAGACTTGTAGACCTTTACAAAAATGTAACTAGACAAAGTTCGCCAAATTGGCAGCTAGAATCCGAGTCACCTTACCTACACATTCATCATTATATTTTGTTGCTAAACAGCTAGAAGTCAATGCAAACTTTAAAGGTAAATTTATACTCACTGTCCGAGTTCGTTTCCAGATCAAGTGAGTTGACCTTAGAGGGATCATAGACCAAGTGTTTGCCATTCTTAGTCACAATCATCTGCGTAGATGACATCGATGTTTCTGTCGGATTGACCAGCAGAAGTGTATTGTTCTCATATAATTCAAAGGCAAGAAGCTGACTGTCGTAGACAGCTTGAATGGTGATGTTGTTCATGTCAACTATGGGAATTGTTGCGGCCGATCCAGCGAATTTATAAGCTATCGGGATTTCGAAAGTGATCATGAGTTCTTCGATACGACTTGGACCATTGCTTTTGATCTGCGAATAGAAAGAATCATATCGGTCTAAATATTACAATACTTTTACTGAATGGGGCGACTTACTTCATAGTTATTGATGATTTCTGCCTTGCCTGACACTTTTTCCAGGTTGATGGGCGCTGTTTGTGGCTTGCTACATGGAAAGAAAAACAAGTATTGAGATATAGACCATCGAAGAATGTAAATGGATTCCTACCCGATGGCCTCGATCTCGGTGAATTCTCGTAATTCAATAATGTTGCTCACAATGTTATTGGCTGGATTTTTTTCATTTCCCGTGCTGAAGACTGCTGCGGTCAAAGTCATTGATTTTCCTTCGATGTTGCTAACGTCGTAAGGAATTGTAATTCTGTCTTTGCTGCCGATCGCCATGGGCTGCCCGCGATTCAAGTCGCACAGCAGGACGTGTTCATGTTGATTACATGATGATGGTATCTTAGCAAAAGGCATCTTGTTCGAAGATGTGATGTTTATCTGGGGAAGGTAAGCAGTTTCGCCGAAATTGGAAATCTCGTACGTGACTGTCATTATTCGATTGCTGCCGAGTGTATATGATGGGCTGTGGGGTTAGAGTAATTAATGTTGAGACGTTAAACCTTCGAATATTTGTAATAGGCGACTTACTTTAGTCCTGAGCTTGTTACGCTTAAGTCAGCGATGCAAATGTCCGTCTTGCATCCTGTGCTGAATATGATTTTCTCAGTACTTGCTTTTGGTTCGACAGGATCCACTGCTGCACATTTATCACAGAAAACTGGAAAAAAAGGTATAACGAAGTTAAATAGATTCATGAGCCCCACATTAGAAGAGAGCTCTTAGATCTAATAAGAACTGAAAATGTGTATAAAAACCACACTAAAGCTATCTGAAGTCTGACAAGCAAAAGACCCGAAAAGACTATATATTACTATACTACTCACCCTCAGAATTTGGGACTCCATTGATCAGCTCGTAGTGCATTTCCAGCTCTATCGGCTTGAATATATCAGCTGTACTAAAGCGTACTGAAGCGTCTAATAAACGACATTGTTTCTGCGAATTTGCCGTGGCATTAAATACCAATTCGGGCGAATTAGTCTGTGCCAATGTCACTCGTTTCACTTGTGGATCCACGCTGACCTTAATAGCCAGATCCTGTCCCTGAATCTTTGTCGATGTCGTGAAAATACTGTAGCAAATGTTGATTTGGAACTTTCTCTGATCCGGTTTGATTTCGCGACTAAGCGAATTGATGGTTGCATGGATCTTGACGACTGGATAGGCGCGATACAAATAGACAGTTTCGGCATTTGGAGCACCGACAGCAAAGTCATTGAATCCATTTTTATCGATATCAGCTCCGCGCGATATGCCATGCCCAAACATATGTGGACCCCACGCAGATGAAGTCTGAACAGACATTAGCTTTTGACTTGGTTGTTCACGCAAGCCCTTGGCGCTGCCCAGGTAGATGAAAACCGAGCCGTTCCCGGCAAACGGTGCACCGACAGCGATATCTTAAGAAATGATAAATGCTTTTTAGCATATCAAGCTTGAAATAAAATAAGTTTTCACTCACCATTGTAACCATCGTGATTGATGTCACCTAGTTGTGAGACAGTAGATCCGAAACGACCACGTCCGTGTATCGGTGAAACGATGTTCTTCTGCAGCTCGAAAACAAACTAAAAACAAAAAAAAACAAATTCTGTCTTAGGGCTGATCGATCACAGGAGCTTTCATATTAAATTAAACATACCCGTCCCTTGTTTAGGTAGACATAGATTGCACCCTGCTCAACCGTGCCGGCCACACTATATTGCGGTGCAGTGACGATTACGTCTGTCAATCCATCGCCGTTGATATCCTCAGCCAAGACAGCATAGCCGAAGTACTCGCCGAACTGCGTCCCGTGGAATGTGTAGAACTTCTTAATCGTATATTCTCCGTAATTGGTCTTGACAATATCAAAAATATATGCCTAGAGAGGGAAACGCCTCAATTAAAAACTTCGGACACATGAATAAGACGCGTCAAACCTCTCCAGATTGGTCATTTGCTTGTGGTGCTGTTGCAATGTAGTAAATTTTATTCGGTTGACTACTATCGAACTTTCCGGTACTGACGGAGTATCCGAAATACGAGTCACTAGGCTGACCCCAAGTTTGTGGGTTCGGAACTTCAGTGGTGTAAATAACCGAGCTTTGTCGGGGAACTCGACGTGATCCCAAGTCACGCCGACTAAGGCCAATGTCATCGTCATCGGCCTTCACGTGGTATCTTATGACAGAGCCTTTCCACGTGTGAATGCCAGGTGCTCCGATTAAAATCTCTTCGTTGTTACTTGTCACATGAACACTTAAGCCCTGTTCGCCAAACGAATGGTAGAAGTGTCGAACTCCATAGATCTCTTTTATCTGGTTAGCTGTAAGCGGAAAATGATTCACACCGGGAATAGGAGTACAGCTGTTAAGAACTTACATTGCAATCGTAGTGGAGCGATCTTTTTCACATTCTGAGGACGGTCGCTTAGTGTGTCAGGTGTCCAATAGCATATGCCGTGTAAAAGGTAGTCGCTTGCAAGGTTGGCTATAAGACGTGGGGCACAAACGACTAGTTTGTCGGTATCTTTTGGACCACCGTCCATAGATGCGCCCAACCATTGATTGTCTTTCTTCTCGGAATCATATGTGTAGTCGTTATTCTCCGCGTAGATATTGCCATTGCTGTCGAATACGTACGGCGCGCAAGAACCCGTGTAGGGACATTTGTAAATAGCACCCGTTTCATTGATCTTTCGCTGTGATTCAAGAGTTGATTGCGCACGGGGAGCACCGATAATGACGCTGGAAAAAATCAAAAAAACGTTGAGTTAGAAGAATTTTGGCTTATGTGAGGAATAGAAAAAATATAATTTGATAGTAAAATGAATCGGGAATGGTAACTGGCATTTGCAGTGACAGTCAAGCTGCGCTCAATACTTTTCTCTTGCTATTACCGTTTGTAAAACAGGGCGTAAACTCCAGACAGTTTGCCAAAACTTAAATGAACTTAACCTAGACGTTTCACAACTCAAGTCTCGGAACATTGAAGGTAAACTTCCACTCTATTGTTTGAATTTGTTTTCATATTAAGCAGATTGTGCTTCGATGAATCATTAACTATGATAGACTATGATGATATGAATCCTTAAATAAGTTTGAAAAATTAAATTCATTATGTGTCATCTGGATTGACCTGCGACTGGGTTGAGTTGCTCTTGGTGGTGTGAATCCTTTTTCAGTTCAGTTATTCCCATATAGATCTCTTCCATTGTTTTAGACTCGTCTGTATCGCGGCACTCTACCATAACTTGGTGGCATAGCTCTGACTTTGTTCTTATCGGTATTTTTCTCTGTTTTCTTACAGCTCTTTCTCTTATTTTTTTCGGTAGCGAACGTTCAGTCTTTCCTTTTTTCGTCCTAATTTTATAACAGATGCCGCCCTAAGGCCATTTAAAGATTTCCGTTGCCTTGCGCTTCTACCCCTTTCTTTCTTTCTCCTACTTTGTGGAAGTATTTTATAAATTTCTAGCTGTTTATTGCCCATTTACCCAGAGGTTTCAATATTTTTTACTTAACTATTGATTTAATCACGAGGGGCATTGAAATCAATCACAAGACTACTTACACGGTATGTATTGATTCTTTTTAATGCGAAAATCGGTTCCGAGTGATCGCTTGCACAACACGTTAGTACAAGTTACTTCTATCTTAATTGAAAGGTAGACTAATAACTCTTCTGGTCATACAATCCGCTACTCCAGACATCAGCACTATGGCGCCTCACAAATCACAATACCAGACTGGTCTGGCAAGAGTGCGCTGCCTTATACCATTCTTTCCTTCTTTTGCATCGATGTGTCAATTATATCAATCAAACACGCCAAACAACAAGGAAAAGGACACTTAATTCGTACCTTCGACTGCACATACCTGCATGAAAGCACGACTCGCAGGCATGCATCCCACCCTCCCGCACACCATGTGGTGGCCTGCCTGTGTGCTTTGCATGCAGCAACGACCACGAGTTCGCCCGAAATAAAATGTGACAGACAATCAAAACAAAGAATTTCTTGTTTTGTCGACGCGACAGAAATTCTGTGACTCAGTCAGATTTTTGTTTTTGTTTTATAATTTCTGGAAGAGTGCATTCGTAACTCATGGTTGGTTCGTGGTCAATGTATTTTGATTACCTTCATGCTTCCATTACTAGATGTTTGTGTTTGGGTGAATTGAAGTGTCACTAAATAGAGCGGAAGTCGTTTTTTTTTTGTGTACGAAAGGGGGGCGTCTTCCGTTTCAAAATAGGTATTTTCCAAAAATGTATTGTAATGAACAAGCCAAGCATTATTTGTATGATACATACGCAAACACATATGTGTACATATAACTATACAAGTAAGTGATTCTTCCGGTCCCAATTATACACTTACTAACAAAACACTTGATGGAATTTATGTTACAGTCTTCTGTGTATAATAAGATTATTCTTAGGAATATGTAGCAGACTTGATGGAAGAAGAGTTACGAACAAAGCAAGAGTGAAGAATAATTACAATTAATCTCCTTGGTTAGCGATGCACTGAACTCAATGTTGGTTCCATTACTCGAATACTTCCTGAGGGCTTTTTTCGAGATGTTCTTCACGTTTCAAGAATGGCGTCAAAGAGTTTCCTTTTAGAACGGATTTTATTTTTTCGAAAGAACCAGAAGTCATTGTGGCATTCGGAGAGTAAAAGGGATGTGAACACACAGAAACCTTCTCTTTTTTGAATTTAGCCAAATATGGCCACAAAGCCAAAAGTCCAAGAACACATTTCGCACACACTCATCATATATACATATTCACGGTTATTTGGTACTTTTTTGCAATTTATAACAAAACTTAATGTTTACGTGTTTACTCGTAAATCAATGACACCGTACGAGTTCACTCGTCTGATTTCGGGACCTCATTATGATGCCTTGTTGCTACTCTTATTTGATTTGGTGGAGAGTGGAGAAACAGTCAAAAGAATAATAAGTGGAAACCCCGTAGGAAAACGACCGCCAGGAAGGTCGCGCCATAGATCAGAAAACAATATAAGGATGGATCTAGAACAAATGGGACAGAACAGCGAAACATGGAAGGAACACACTAATGGTAGAGACGCTTGGCGAAGGGTGGTCAATGAGGTTGAACTTCCGAGTTCCATATGGCCGATAATAATAATAATTCATATACATGGTTGGTTAAGAAACTTTTTGAATTTCGCGACCTAAGTACTTGTAATGTTGGTGCGCATACCTTCTAATAACATACATATATGATGACATTGACAGCAATTTTGGATATTTTATTATAATTTTTTTCGTGGTTTGACGTGTTTCGTTTTGTGCTTGGCGATGATGTATTCAATTTTGTGTGAAAAATAAAATTAAGTGCTCTAACGATGGCCGCCATGAACGCCCTAGCACGTCAACAATGGATGAAAACATTGAAGCCGTGAAGAAATTTTTTTTTTTGGAGAATCGTCAAATCACTATTAGGGAAGTTGCTGAGAATATGGGCATATTGGTTGACTCAAGCCATGATTTTTTTTTTAGATATTTTGGGTATATCTATACACATAAAAGGTCCGGAGGACGTTGTCCCACTGCCAAACTGTCATACATATAGCCAAACTCTTCTAGAGTATTTTGTGCGAAATTCGAGGCTTTAGCTGCAAGTCTTTAATCTCCCTTAGAAAGCATGGTTTCCTCAAATGCAGATCTACAACCACTAACCTTTTTGAATTTGTATCCTTTACCCTATCAGATTAGAGAACTGCAAAGAAGTCGACGTTATTTTAACCGATTTCAGTAAAGCTTTCGATAAAATCTCCCGCGGACTGATACTCTTCAAATTGTACTCCCTTGGCTTCGAACCCATTTCTTTGAAGTGGATATCTTCTTACCTGAAAAATCGCTGTTTGTTTTGGATCTGCCTTTTCTTACCCCTTTTTTTGCTTCCTTCGGCGTCCCCCAAGGCAGCCACTTAGGTCCACTTCTTTTCGTTCTTACCATAAATCCTGAAATGGTGATCAAACATTCCCACATCTCACTATATGCCGACAACACCAAGTTCTTCAAGACAATTTCCTCCAGTCATGAATCTTTTCTTATTCAATCTGATCTCAATAGTTTTTCCATCTGGTGTTCCAAAAATTGGTTGAAGCTTAACATTTCCGAATGCCAATCAATCACCTTTTCATGTAAATGAATCAATGCTCGTCCTCGTCTCTACTTCCTCAGTAATCAACCCATCTCCACCGTTCAGGCCATTCGCGATTTTGGCATATTTTGTAACCAGGAGCGCACATATTGATGAGATAATCCTTAAGGGTAATTCTGCACTCGGTTTCGTGAAGCGGTGGTCTAAATCTAAATTATTCTCCAACCCTTTCGTTACTCGATCTCCCTACATAACCTCTGTCTGTCATCTTCTTGAATAGTTACCCTTCTCAAGTGTGGTCTCCTTACCAACAAACCTACATTTCTAGAATCGAGAGCATCCAACGCCGGTTCCTACGTTTTGCTCTCCGAGGTCTCCCTTGCTACAATCCTTTGATTTCAGCACCCTACCAAGACCGTCTTTAACTAATCAACATGAACACGTTGGAGGAAAGAAGAATTATTGTATCTGACATTCTTTTCATCCATCGACTCCTTTCAGGTACCATTGACTGCGCGACCCTCTACAACTCTGTCTCTATCAACACTAACCCCCGCAATGTACAAAATGCCCGTCTCTTCTATCCACCCACCCTCCGCACTGCCTATGGCTCCAATGAACCCATTTCTCGTATGCTGGGAAGTGTTAATTCGAATCCCTACTTCGATTTCAACCTCAGCACTCCATGCCTAAGAATCCGCCTTTTGAACCACCCTCCCATCTCCCCCTAGCTAATAAGTTAGATTAAGTAACTTTAAATTTGATTAAGTTAGCTTGAAATAAGCTCAATAAAAAAATTTAAAATATTGAAACGTGTGTCTGTGAAGTTTGTTCTAAAATTGATACATTTCGACCAACAGAACCGTCGCGTCGCTTGAGCATCGCTCAGAAGCTGTTGAATGGCGATCCAGATTTACTAAAAAGGGTCGTCACTGGTAATAAATTATGCGTATTTGGCTATGACGTTCAAAGGGGTATTACTTTGAAGGGGATAAAATACATATTGATGAATAAATACATTTTTTCGAGCAACGTAAAAAGACGCCTTATTTTACGTATGGTATTTATATTTTAGTTAAGGTTGATTCGACTAGTTTTAATTAAGCGGTAGTTAAGCAAGGCAAGTGCAAAATAATATTTTTCTCTGGAATAAGTTATATATAAGAAATAGATGCAAATGGATAAATTAAATTCTTTTCCAAAACAGAAAAGCCCCGTTGATTTTGGTATATCATATAAAGCGCGTTTAAGTCATACAATGATGTATGTATGTATAATATAAGACAGCTCTGAAAGAACTTAAAATATATAGCAAAAAAGTGGAAAGGATCCAATAAAGATTATCATTACAGCACACTTAATAACGTCCACGCCATACACTTCTTATGCAAGTACGAGGATCCAAACAAGCAAGTGTAACTTGCTAAAGAGATATTTGAAGATACTCGTAGATACTATATAGACACAATGACAAAACGACCAAGTGACAGCAACTTCACGGAATCGTCACCACTCATACTTGAGCAAGTCTATTCAGGGCGTAGTTCCTTTGAAACAGTGACACCATTCATGGGTAGATTGTACATACTCGTACATACATCGTTTTTGTTGTTTACTTTTTCTTCACTCGCTTTTGGCTTTGAAAGCCAATCTTATCAGATCCCGGTCCTATCATTTCTACGGTGAGTGGTGGCAACTCGACTTATTTACTTTTTAGATATGAAAAATTCGAAATACATTTGAAGGCACCCTTGATAAGAACGACTATGCGAGTTACGGATGATTTCATTTTCCCAAAGCTTCTGCTTTCCAATTGGAATTTAAATCTGATTGAATATTACCTGCTTTGACGGAGGATTAAACTTAATCCGAAGTAAGATGATTCGACTTTGGCCATTCCGGTAGACATTTTCGGGTCCTTGATGACTTTGTTCGGCTTTGGCGATAGGTTATAACCGTCGGCGGTACTTAACAAATATCCGATCATGATCACGATCGTGATCGATGCCGCGTCCTTCCGGTGTTTGGCCATCGATTCGTTTTATGTACGGTTGATTGATCACTATCTTACTTGCTGAAAGTATGAGTATAACGTCGAGCTACTGCCGAAGACGTTTCACCTGTCGAGGGTTGAATAACAAACTGAGGTGTTCACAGTTGCCTGCGCTAGGAATGTCCCCAGAGGCAGTCAGTGTGTTAAGTTCGTAAGAGAACGAAATTAATCTAATCGAAAAGTAAAGAGTCGAATGTGACTTATCGCGTTTCGATTTAGTGCCGATCCACCCGTCTGTCCGTACGTTACGTCGACGTTTGCGCGGAAATGTGATTCATTTTGAATTTCTTTTGTTTTGTCATTGACAGGCTTCCCGATACTGGAATCGAAACATAACATAAATCCATTCGACATGACAAATGTGTGTTTTGGCTTCGGTTTTCGGCTACCGCGGCTCGCATGATGATTGAAAACCAAAGATACGAGTAGACAATCAAAAGTAGGAAAATATTTGTCTGATGTACGAAGCATATGTGTACATGCTCGCAGAATCGAATGGCTCTCGGGTTGCAAACGGTTGTGCTAATGGACGAATTATGGTCTGTTCGAAATAGAGGCGGAAAGCCTCTGCTTGGGCTTGGGTTAAGGATGGTTAACAATCCTCAGACTTCAATGTATCTTCAAAGCCAAATATAAACTTGGGGAGCAAATGATTATTTTTTCCATCCGTATCGTATAGTTGAGGTGTGTCTGTGAGGGACCTTACTTGGAAGTGAATCATGATTTAATGATGGAAACGAACTCAATTGGACTTTGAACTTCAAATTCGGGAATTAAAACTAGTTCAGCTAGAAGTAGTGACTAGACATCACTATTCTTTATAATAAAGTTGCAGGTTTTCTTTGTTTTGTGAAAATAATGTAAGGGAAGTCGTAAAAAAACATGCCACTAAAAGTATTGACTATCACTATCTTCCTGGCAGCATATGAATTCTATGCCGGAAAAACAACACGTCATTTGAGGCTATTTTTTGGCATATTTATAAGAATGGATGTGCTGCATAGGGAACAAGTTATAGTCGGAAGGGACAATGTCTGGTGGCGGCGGGTGCGGTAAGACTTCCCATGTAAGCGTGTTTTCAAAGTTAGTTTTGCAAAATATAGCCGAGCGTTGTCATATAGCAAAGTTCCCTCAACCAATTTCTGCTCGAATAGCGTTTTTTTCTTCTTCAATACTCGACTTAATTGTATCAATTTCAGTCAATAGCGATCTCCTCTGATGGTTTGTTGTGTCCGCCGGTTTGACCTCAGGAAGTAGCGGCAGGTTTCCCGGTTTGGGATTACTTCATCGCTGAGGCCAATGTTTTTGCATTTGTTTGCACCAATTGTTTTTCGGCCTGCCTTTTTTGCGTGTTGAAATTGGAATATATACTATCTCTGAAATCTACTTCACTTTAACGTGTTTTGCATTAGTGAGACTCACACCTGTATTATGTAAACATTTTGTCCGTCACGGTTCAGCCTACGCTTTTATAAAGTGGCTCTTATCGACATGATGTATGCTAGTTCTATAAGCTCTATATGACTTAAGGACCTCGCTGAGCGGTTAAAACTCGGCAACCTCTTTTTGACTGGCTCACCCAAAATTTTAGTTTATGAAGGGTGGGTAATCGACTGATGTACACAGGTTTCCCGCCTTTCGGAAGAAAATAATAGAAGATCAGCAAACGTCAACTAATACACTAGCCCCAAATGCCTGAATAGCATAAATCATAAAGGAAAAACCCAGCTAAAAGAAACCAATCTTTCCAAATAAAAAACATTATGAAACAGCTTATAACGCAGATTTCAAATATGACAAATGTCTTAACCTTACTAATTACTATAATAAATGGTTAATAATACGAAATTGAAAATAGTCATATGGAATGCAAATGGACTTATCTAGCAAACCCTGGAACTGAAAACATTTAAAATTGACAATTCTATCGACATACTTTTAATTTCCGAAACCAACGTCACAAACAAGAGTCAGTTACGGATTCCTAAATACAACATATAACATACAACAAGCATACGGTAGCACAGCAATAATAATACGACAGGATATCAAGTGCGTCGAACTAGAGGAATACGCAACGAATTTTATACAAACTACAACAATCCAAATCGAGTACACTTGCGGAACACTCATACTCTCCTTTCCACAAAGTGCGTGCTGGCACAAAAAATATACGTACCCCTTAAAATTTGATGTAGATTAACATACATATATCAACCGCAAAAAATCAGCGGTGACACGTCGGGACTTACCTTGTAAATATAATGTATAAAATGTAATGTAATGTAAATAATGTAAATAATAATATCACGCTATAGTTAGCAGTGTTAAAACAAAGTTTTGAAAATTTTGGTCTTAAAGTCTAAGAAATACCCCCATTTTAAATCTAAAAACAATAACCTAGTGTCAGGTTAAAAAAAACGTCTGCTGCTCGCAATTGAAAAATCACCTTGCTTCTGAATCATTCCCATGAATTTTAATCATACAGAAACTGCTTGTTAAGTTACTCCTAATAAATCTGCAAAAGCTCCATTTGCATTTGACTCGGATCTTCATCGAGAAATGCCTCCAATTTCTTGTTTTCGAATTTTTTTGGTTGTCCAGAGCAAAGCATACCTTCATAGCTGAAATCACCATTCTTAAAACGTCTGAACCATTCCCTACATGATTTATCAGTTGGGGCATTGTCACGATAAACATTCACAAGCATTCGATGCGCTTCAACTGCACTTTTAATTCAATTAAAGCAAAAAATAAAACCTCTCGCATTTGTTGCTTAGTTAATACAAAATTCCTTACAATAAAAGACATAACTACTCAAAAACATACATATAAACTCAAATTGATATAAACTGAATGTTATTGAAAGCTGTCTAACTTCTCTGAAACTATCGAGATTAGCTGTCACTATGAAACATTTGTAACAGTCAGAGCCATCTTTTGAAAATGGATCGAACTAAATTGTAGTGTAGTTTTTAGTGTAAAACCCCGTTCAGTGCTGTGCTACAGAAAGAGTGCGAATTTTGGTTGAAATAATTGAGCAACCGCCTGCTGTACGTAAGTCAGTCAAGCAGTCATATATTACAGGTTTTACGGAAAGCGCGTGCCTAAGCCGAGAACCTTAAATTATCACAAATCTCAGCAATTCGGATTATTCGTTTGTGGTCCGTTTCATTATCGATTTATTGCTTGGGCCTTAGATTAGCCGGAAATTGGAAAATAAATGTTTTGGTCTGGTTTTTCAAGTGTCGGAAGATGAATATTGGGTCATCGTTACGGTGAAAGGGGAGAAATTGGTAAATGGGACTCAGACGAGTTATAGTGATGGCAGGGGAGTGACATGTGCCACTTAAATTATTGCATGCTAAGTTCAATAATAAGGCAATTAGTATTTTCATCTGCTCTTCTTTTGTGGGGGGGATCTTTAAAGATTGATGTAACTCAGACAATCCTGAAACAATTCAGCTATTTAAGCAAAATTCTGATCTATGCAAACAATCGAGGATTTACTCAAATGTGCGACTAAAAAGCCGGCGAGAGTCAATTGTTTAAATGAAATTAAAGGTCCTTTTTTATAGCAATTATACAAATGAATCAGCATATCGCCAACCCTTCACCTCATTTTTGTCTCTTAAGTCTTGCCTTCCTTTACTATAGAATCGCAACGCCATCTCTGATTCTCTAGTAAACTTTCTAAATACATCTATTGCGCCTATAGTCATGATGCTATACCCAAACATCTAATGTGCCAGTATGTTGAAAAATTAGCATGGAGGAAAGAAGCTGTTGGGGAATGAAGAAACCATTGAGAAAGACAGAAAATGGTGTGCCCTGTTTATCCTTGATACATATCTGAGAGTATGGTTCATCGCATTCTTGCCTAGGATTTGGGAAAAAGAAAGCTCGGTGCGCGATTTTTCCACATTCTTATTTAATCTGCCAAATAAAAAACCCTGCGCTCAAGTCATCTCAAAGAATTCGTTTCACAAAGTCAGACTGCGAATGCTCAATATTATTTGGGTGTTCGAACAGAATACAAGGAAGTTGGCAGTTGATTTTTTGCATGATCATGTGCTGTCGATAAAGCCTTAATTGTACATGAGTTTTTGGCCAAAACAAAAGATTCACAGCGGTCAACTACCCGCCACATTCGCTTCATTTAGGGCCGTGCGATTTTCGGCTGTTTCTTAAACTCAAATTAGTAGGGACAACCTATAGAAAGATTCTTATCACCGACCCCGATAAGTTTTATAATTTCTACAGGGCGCGTCCTCAAAGTGGTAAATAGAGGAACGCTTGATAGATAAACGGGTAGGTAGGAAATAAAATACCACCCGTGGACCAAACAATAAAACAAACTCTGTGCCCTAAACTGTAGGACAGTAGGCGCACAGGTGAGCGTCTGTAGTTCATGTTAGAACCGGCTCCACTGAAGCCGGCTGCCCCCTGTGGATTAGAAAATTCACGGATACTCACTTCAATCACGGAAACGAAAACTTCGCAGAAACAACAAAAAGTAAAACAAATGACCTGGTCCTTCTGGTAGGGGGGTTTGTATGTAGAATTTACTAAACTACCTAGTAAAACCAATTTATTATCTGAAATACAATAAAACCTTAAGGATTAATACCCCAGGGGGCAGATCAGATGTAACTGTAAAATCCACCCTCCTCTGAGGTCCCATGCGTTCTGGGGCCTGATGGACTGGACTAATAAAAACCATTTTCAACCATTCCAACAAATGCAAGAGAAATTTATTATGCAGACGAAGAGGAGACTGCTCTAGAAATAGAAGGAAATCTGAATTGAAATAAAAGACCTACAAAAAACCACAAGGCAGGAAAAAGTCCTGAAAGAAAGAAAGAAAGCAAGAAATCATGATAGCGAGACTACGGCAATACACGCAAATGTATCTTACAAGCAAAGACGAAGGATAAAGCACTTGAAAGCATAACCATTGACTTGAAAAGGCAATCATTACTACCACCAATAATAATCTCAGGGTGGATAGATTTGTTGAGCTTAAAGGCCTAACCATAATAGGCAGGAGCAAGCAGAAGCAAGCAGAGGGGAATGTCTTCTTACATGCAAAGCATATGATATGCCCACAATGGGAAAGATACGACGTTTCGTTAAATGTTCGTTAACTGATGCGAGCAGACAGAAGGTCTTCTTGAAAGAAGACATTCCGGACGGAATTTTTGACAAGTGACGTTTGAGGTTAGGAAAGAGAAAAAAAATAAAATAAATATGGAATACGAGTTTGTTAACAAGTTGATTTCACTTGTGCAGGACAATAAGTGCCTCTATTATAAAGCAGATGGCTTTTATTTCAACAGAAAGGAAAAAGCCAAGGTGTGGGAAAACCACTTGACAGTTCCTTTCCTTCTGCTTGCATCTGTTCATTGTGGGTACCTTGACTGTTCGTTGAAACAGAGGGGAGAATTTCGTTCGGTTCTGACATAAGCTTTTGCTTGCTTCTACCTATTATGGTTAGCCCTTAAGAGCATAATTGAATGAAAACGAAGAAAACATGCAAGTTTACATTTTACCGAACTATAATTGGAAAATAAACCACGATGATAGCCACACTTATATAGAAATTACCGATTAACTGACGAAAATAAAGCTCCAATGGCACTCATATTCAGCTGGGATACCATTTATGGTAGTAGCCAGAGGTCTTGACTTCTCGTGTGATGAACACAATGAACACACAAAGACCTAATCAATAAAGAGTACAAAATATTTTGGAGGCCAAGAACTCAATTAAAACAGAAAGGATAAAAGTTAAATGAATAGAAAATTACCTCTATTTATGCTCACCTTTCACAATTAACAAGATAGTGAAAAGATATTCTTAAGATTGAGCTACTTTGAAAGAGTTCCAACTCAATACCTCAATGCAAATGCATTTCGGACACACGCAAAGTTATTGCAAAAGAGGTTTTGAATGCATTAAATGTGAAGAAAAACATCTAACAAATGGCTGTCCACTAAAAGAAGATGAGAAAGCGACATGTATGTATTAACTGCCATGATAATTATACAGCTAACGACAGGCGTCCAGTTGCGAAAGAATATCAAGAAAGGTAAAACAAAATTACTGACAATCACCAACAAAACTCAATTACAAATAAAAACAAGCAACGAGTAAAGGTAAATGCTGAAAACAAGAAAGTAGACCGAAAAGCAAATGCTGCTATAGTAAACACACCAGTTGCGAATATCAGATCGAAAGAACTCCTTGTTGCTTTTATTCAAAGATTGGATAAACAAGATAAAATAATTAAGCTACTAAGCAAAGATGTTTCCCCAGAAAAAAAAATCGCAAATTAATAATCTTTGAATTTCAAGTTTTTCTATGCAATGAAGACATTGATGTCTACCTAATCTATGAAACCCACTTCAAACAGGAACAAAGATTAGAATTCCTGGGTACAACTGTTGCCACTGCCCCTATCCAGCTAAAAGCGCCTAGGGAGGTAGTGCTGTAGTTGTCAAAAGTATATTGGAAACTTATGAATTGCCAAAAATAGCAAAATAAACCATGCAAGTAGCGACAGCAAATATTTCGACTAAGATTTGAATGACCTTTTAATGACCTTTTTCAAACCTTAGGCAAGAACTTTATTATTCGAGGTAATTTCAATGCTAAGTACACTTACTGGGGGTCAAGATTAATAACAAGAAAAGGCAGGAAGCTTTACAAAGCAGGACGAAATCTGAACTGTGATTTTATTTCAACTGGTTCACCAACTTATTAGCAAAAATACCAGACCTAATTGGCTTTTTCATAACGGAAGGCATTTGTTTGAGATTTTAAGATAAAGCTAACAAAGAACTGAACTTTATTTGAATATAAGAACATGAGAACAAAGGAACAGAAAGAGGAATTCAGCGTTGCCAGAGTAGAATATTTAGCTTATATAAACTTAAACGTTAACAGAATTAATAGAAAGGAAGTTAGGTAAAAGTTTAATACAGTGATCATCTGTTATCGAACCAGTAATACTATTGATTATTGGCATATCAGTAGAGCAGGTAAAAAAGATAAGGCCCAATGCACACGGAGCAACTGGAAAAAAAACTGATTAGCGATGCGAATTGGCAACTAATTTGCTTTGAATCATACCCTATGTAATCAAATGGGACGATGCACACGACGCTACTGGTTGAAAACTCGTTTGCGATTCACGAAAACCAGTTTGTAAACAGCCGTATATTGATATATTATACAATTATTATCTTCCCGGGTATCAAGGCACTGAGAAAGCTTTCCGGAAATCTGTCGCAGCCACAACTGGAGGAAGAAGGAGGATTTTCCATAGGGTATGATGGGGGTGATAACGACCCACCATCAGAAACTCCTTTACCATCACCATTCCCACAACCACATCCAAGGTCGTCATCATGTAGTTTAAATTCATCATCGGTCCGAGCCAATCAAACAGCATATACTCGTACCAAAAAAGAAACGTGCTGCGATGATGACGATGTGGACAAAGCTTTCATAGAATATTTGGACCGTAAAAAGGCGACTTCATGGGCCAATAGTAGGCAGGTGGCTGCAGAGCCCAGAAAGGAAGCATTAAAAATGTTCCTTCTCAACATGTTTCCAGATCTTAAGCGAATGAATGATCAAGAAGTGAGAATGGATGATCAAAAATTTCGAATCAGAAAGTTCTAACTGATTAGCAGCAACAGAGAAGCGGTTCTGGAAATTGTTTTCAAGGTATGGGTCTACACAAAACCTTCTTACTATTCTTCTCCTCCTCATGAAATAGTAATACAACATGATGGTTTCGTCATCGCTCGAGTCTTCCGAAGACATTTCACGCCCGGTATCCATGACGACCCTGAACGAACTAGAGATTTTGATTTGGTTTCCTCGTGTGTGTAATCAAGTCTCCACTGAGTCGGTAATTGATCTGTAACCCGAGTTGCCAACCGGTTTAGTTTTTTTCCAGTTGCTCCGTGTGCATTGGGCCTTACAAACACAAAAAAAACAAACTGGTGAAAATTCAGAGAATTACTGGAAGGATTTATTGATCTTAGATCGCCAGTGGTCATAGCAAATCATATTGATATTGAAGTGGAACAATTCATTGCCGAAGAAAGTACACAAACCTACCAACAGAAAAAACAAGAATCGATAAAATATCCCATGGAAATTAGGGAACTAATAGTAGTAAAAAAAGAGCTCGTAAAAAATGGCAAATGACAAGATATCCTGGCGATAAAACTATATTAATTAGATTAAATAACATATGTACTTGAACAAAGAATCGTTGAATTTTAAAATAAAACTGCTAACAAACGCACAGACTATTCTCTGTGGAACATTTAAAGAGTACTCAAGCGCAAGATCTGCAGTTGAAAACGTCTAAATATAAATGGATCGGTGCACCAAAAGAGGAGAATGAAACTCTTGAACTCTTGCGTGGCAAATGAAACTCTTGAATTCTCTGATGAGTAGATGAAGACGTAATCATTCATGTTTCGCTAAGAGAGATCACATGTATTCATAAATTATATAGTTAATAGAAAATCGCCAGTTTATGATCTTATAATTGCCCAAAACTTGAAAGAACTGCCCTTTATTGCATCATTAATACTCAAGCTTATAATTAATGCATGTGATGCAATGAATGGTCCGTTTTCTGAATTGAAGGAAATACAAGCAGGTGTTCCGCAGGGAAGTGTTTTAGGACCCACCTTATATATATTGTATTCAAGTTATATACCACAAGCAAATGATACGATGTAAGCCACATTTGCAACCGATGCTGTTCTTCTCTCAACCATTGGATGCATACTTGTAGTTAAAACAACAGAAAGGCTATAAAATTCAGTTAAAGAAATATGTACTCGTATTTGGACTCAACGATGACGAATTAAACTAAATGGGTCAGAGTCAATCCACATCGAATGTGGCAAGAATCTTACCCTACCATGAATGGTTACCCTACCACCATTAAAAGCGAAGAAGGCAAAGTTCGATATGGCCTTAAAACCATTAGGTTGAGGGTATACGGACAGGACGAGAGGCAAGCAATGGCCACGATTCCCACCACCTCAACCTCCTTCAGAACTCGGCAGGAATCCGATAATCCATCCTCTGATTCAGAGGATCTGGATGCTACTGTGACAAGGGCATCTGGTCACTTATTCTGCACCTTATTCCTTATCCAGGAGCCATGGATTAGGAATAATAGCATTGCCGGATTAAGGACAAAGCAATACAAACTGCTACACGGTAACTGCGAAGGTACTCTTAGAACCTGCACTCTAGCAAAATTTCATGTTAATATATTTCTCTTAAGTAATTACAGCACCTGCGACCTCACTACTGCCAGAGTAGAAGTCTCCCGTGAGGAAGGCCTCTCCGCAGCATACCTGGCCTACGACGACATCGGACCCTTACCATCCACAACAATCAGAAGAATGGTCAGTGAGGCAGAACGAACAAAAACACCGGTCCTGTTAGGATATGACGCTAACGCTCACCACACCATTTGGGGCAGTAGCGACATTAACAAAAGAGATGAGGTATTATTTACGTATATTATTGTAACAAACTTTGTTATTTGTAGTAGGGGCAATAGGCCAACCTTCGTAACAAGAAAAAGGCAGGAAGTTTTAGTTATAACTTTGGTATCCAATTCTTCCAATATCTCGGTTGCAAACTGGTCGGTATCAGAAACGAAGTCCTTCTCTGACCACCATTATATTCGCTTCCATCCTAAACGGATCAACTGGGATAAATATGAGGCTAACCTTAAAGGTGCCCTTGACCCAGCTCAATGAGCTAACTCCAAGTCGCATGCAGACATTGAACGTCTAGCGACTAAAGTTACAAAAAAAACAAAACAGAACAGAGGACTGGAACCGCTACAAGAACAGCCCCAGAATATATAAAAATGAGATAAGAAAGGCGCAAAGGACTATCCTGGAGGGAAGCAAATGTTACATTTATACCAAAAGTAGATAAAACCTTCCACACAACTGCAAAAGACTACAGATCTATCAGGCACTCCTCTTTTCTTCTAAAGACGCTAGAGAGACTGATTGATCTGTACATTCGTGAAAACCTACAAAAAAGCATTCTTTCGAAATTGCAGCTTACTGTAAGGGTAAGACACAGCTCTACACACGATAGTTGGAACCGTTGAAAAATCACTTTCCAACAAAGAATTCACCATGATTGCCTTCCTCGATGTTGAAGGAGCTTTCAACAACATAAAACCACTAGCTATTACCAATGCATTAGGCAAACTAGAGGTTAATGGTAATTTGATGCATTGGATCAAACAAATGCTTTCAAGCATTTTGATTCATTCGAAATTCGGCTGCAAGTAAAACGTGGCACATCACAAGGAGGAGTATTATCGCCGCAATTGTGGATGCTGGTTGTAAACGAATTGCGAAATACCAAATACCTTGACGTGATACTCGACAGGACGCTCAACTGGAAATTGAATGCGGAAGAACGCATCAAGAAAGCAAAAACTGCGCTATACACCTGCAAAAAAGCCTTGGGCACCGGAGAGGGTATCAAACCCCATATTATCCCCTGGCCCTATACCGCGGTTGTTAGACCTATAAAAATGTACGGATGCCTCGTCTGATGGGCGGCACTGCGCAGATCTAACTATTGCAAACTCCTAAGCAGAATTCAAAGGATGGCGCATCGCGATAACAGGGACACTGCGAACAATCCCACTGCAGCCCTCGAAACTATGCTTCACTTACTCCCCTTGGATCTCTTTGTCAAGAAAAAGGCAAAGAAACTGCCGTTGCCACTTAAGGAATCCGTTCTTTGGAGATTTTCCGAAATAAGGGACGCTGGTATTCTACGCCAAAGCAATGATCTAAGTTAAGTCACGGACTACTTAATCCCGATTCTTGAGTTCAAGATTCTGTAAAACAACAGTTCCCAACCGGCGACAATGGTACGGGAATGAATTTCCAAAAAAAGGCATTGCACTGAAAATATACACAGAAGGGTTTAGGACAGGCAATGGCGTGGGTGCGGTGTCTATGCACCGACCCTAAAAATCAGCCAATCTTTTAGACTACCGAACCACTGTAGCATATTCCAAGCTGAACGCTGAACGCAATTCGTGAGGCCGCCGATTGGCTGTCTGTGAGTCGATGAATAACAGAGACATCGTCATCTACACATATAGCCAAGCTACAATAAAAGCACTCGAATCACCAATAATAAGATCAAAATTGGTCAGGCACTGCCGCACGTCTCTAAATGGGATATCGAGCAGATGCGCTGTAAGGTTGTGTGGGGTACCTGGACATAGCGACATACCAGGTAACTGTGAAGCAGACGAACTAACCAAAATAGACACCACACTGGAGCTCTCGACTGTTAAAGGGAAAATCCACCAACCAATGGAATCGCAAAAATATAAAATCTCGAAAAACGCACTGCAACAGACAAATGAGAGATGGCGGGACCTTGAAACATGCAACTATGCGGGACAAACCTGGTCCAGGTATTGTCAACGTAAAACCACAAGCCTGCTAAAAATATGCAGGCAGAATATAAACCGCCTAATCGGAGTCCTAACAGGACATTGCGCTTTAGGGAAACATGACGCAAGATTAGGACTGTCATACAACGACTACTGCAGTAGGTGTCATGATGAGGAAGAGGAAGAATCCTCATCCCCTCTTCTTTGTATTATAATTGTCCTGCTCTAGCCGATTCAAGAAGATAATTTCAGAATATTTTCTTTATGAACTAACGGATATATATCCGGAACGGAGATGTCCAAAATATCGAATTTTATTCAGCACTCAAAATGGTTCCAAGAGTAACGCTGACCAAGCCGACTCAAGTGGTAGCACAATGGACCGTTCTTGGTCTAAGTGATCCAAACCGCTTTTTACGGAAGGAAATCACCTAACCTAACCTAATCTAGGATATAAGTCAGAAATGTCCATTGAGAATAAATCCTTATCATATAATAAAATATTATAATCCGTCTGGACATACATAAGCTATCCACTTGTAGGGTTATATAGGTAACTACAAAGAAAACGAATGTACAAAAATTACAAACTTTCAAAACAAAGTCCTTCGAGGATTAGTAAATGCCCCATGGTATATTAGAAACAATTACTTGTATCTTGATTTGCAGATTGACCTTATAACAGATTCGATTAAAAGAACGCAATTCGTCATAACGATCGTCTGCAGATGCATATTAATCCAGAGATAGTAGACGTCTTAAATATACATAATAATATTCTCTGATAAATATGAGAACCTGTAGTTATTCAAATTATAATACTTTCTCAAATGCGATTAAACGATGAGACCAATATCATTTGTCGCTCTTCTTTGATCGGTCATGATTAAGGAGATGTTTTAATGCTCTGTCCCTCAGAGTCTTCCGAGATTTCCTCCTGCATTAAAAAACGCGGGTATTCGACAGACCATAGATACATTATTTGAATTGTTAGGTGGTATGTTTCACCATTATATGGGAATCACATATCTCTAACATAGCGCGGCAGCGAACTCCATTGACCATAACATGGAGATAATTTTCAACATAGAAAAAATGCGGTCCAATCACACTTCCAGCATGAAATCCACACCTCACACAAGTCTCCTGAAGCTCATGTAGGTTTGTTGTTGTTTGTTCTTTGATAAATCCACGATTTCCTACAAATTTTGCAGATCTCAATTTCGGCACTAGTTACAAATTTTCAAGAGGCTTCAATACTTCAGAATATTTAATCTTGTAAGGGTGTAGGCCAAAATCTTAATGCAAAATTCTCCACAATGTGGACTGAAAATTTTCCAATTCCTGCGATCGGCGTAGAATGGAATAATTTAGTTCATTTTTAACCGAAGCACTTATGGCTGTGATAATTTTAGTGCCTAGACTGGTATCTTGTTTCACTGGCACAGGAGCATTGAATAGCGTTTTAACTTAATTTTGTCCACTATAGCACAACCATCCCGTGCTATTACGACCACAAATTTCGGTAGTAATTTTAAATATTTTTCAAATGTTGCCATTCGTAAACTTCACCTTCATAAAAATATAAGCATTCATTGATGTTTTGACATTAGCAAATTCTAAAAAGGAGTTTCAGGGTGCATTTGAACAAAATACCAAATTGTTATGTCTCTATTGAAAAACGAGTGTACGTATGATGTAAAATAAAAAAAAATCGTTTCATTACATTGTCGAATTTTCCAACAATTAAAAATAAATAATGAGAATCATTATCGATATCCCTTTTAAGATAGGAAGAGTTCTAGCCGCATAACTCTAAAAACTATGTTTTACCATCGCGTTTCAATATGACTCACTGTACTTGTAATAAAACTCACTCCACATCTGCTTATTTCTAATTTAAAAATATAATTACAAATCCATTTCACGAGTTTTTCTTCCTCAAAAGATCCAATTATAACATGAAATTCCACAGCTCTAAGCCGTAAAATTGTAATTTTCTAAGCCCAAGCCGCACTCACGCTTACCGATTAGCTAAGCCATTCAAATCAAGTTCATAAAATTTGAAAATTTCACGAATAATTGTACATTCATCCAATACTCATTATAAATTCATCCGGTCATCTTCATGACTTCCTTCATTTGTTTTTAATTCATTCTAAATTTGGTAACTATTTAATGTGTTTTCGTGTGCTCGTCTTGCAATTGACGCACCGCGACATGGTTAAACATTAAGTCCATCGATTGGTTTTGACGATTGTTTAATGTCACACGTAACATGTTGCTAAACAAATAGGCTTTATGAGTGCTTATGGACAGCTGGGCATACCTGACCGGCATATATGTACTAATTAAAATTCGTTTACCTTGGTTTTAAGTTGTGTCAGTGATCAGGTGAATCAGTGATTTACTCATGTAGCACATGACAATTGGATGACGTTTACGCGGGCAGTGATACCCATATATGGTGTTGATGTACTGGAAGTCGGAAGAACAGAAATAAGACAGTGGTATTGCAAAAGGTCACTCGTATTGTACAAAAGTAGTTTTTAATACGCGGAAAATAAAAACATCAGCTGCCAATACCTTGAGTCATAGCATTCAAGAACAACAGGCAATGCATCTTAGTCACAGACTAGATGTGAGCTTTCTTACTAACAACGTTAACGTGAACCGGAATACGCCCGTGAGTCACCATCAGTTATCGTAAACAGATTTATCACTCGTTTTTTACGGAACCGAGTTAAATCTCGCAAGTTTGAAGTAAGACAACACTAGATTGTCACCAATTACTGTTGAGCTGCAATTGGCAGATAAATGGCCTAACACTTCTGTCATTTTCCGCTCATTTTTTTTTCTAAGAAAACCCTAAAAGCAAATGTAGAATGTCGAAACCTTGTAGAGTTAAAGCAATTTGTAATTTAATTTTGTAAATCAAACAACCGTGCATAATTGTCAGTGTCATTAGGTTGTCAAAAAATTAGTGAACCAGAAAGAGAGGGAGAAGAAATTGCTTCAATTGAAGTAGAGATTGTGGCGAGGGGTAGTTAGATGGTAGTGCTTGGCCAAGACATGAATGACATGATGTCATTCCCAAGTAGATTGTCGTACCGCTTCTCTCTAACTGGCTATTTCGCTTCATTCCACCTTCCCGTCGTGCTCATCTCTTCTAGCCATTTTCTGCATTTTAATTATTTATATAGAAGATATTATTCGTTTTTTTGGTCTCCTCTGCAAAATTGAATTAAGTGTCGAGAACTCGACGAATGCTCAAGGCGGTTGTTGAGTAAACACGAGCATACGTTTTTGCTTTTTTTGGATGCCCTCTTAGTGAAGGTACTTGTGTGGAAACGTACGGTTTATGATTGGAATTTCGGTGGCAATTGAGTTTTATTATGGCTTCGTTTGCCGAGCTGTTGGATAATCAAATGAGACTTAAATTAAGTCGAAAACGTAGAAGAAGAAGATGAAGTGACTTATTGCTTTGGAGGGCGATACATGAAAACTGTTTTTTTAAGATGTGTCTAAGTCATGAGTGGTATCAGATGAAGTCATTGGGTAGATGACAAAAGCACTTAGAAACCATTTGCGAACGTTATATTGACGTATTTCTGTGAATAAGCAGAATTTATTTGGATTCGACTTACTGTTGAGAGGTTATGTCTGATGCTTGTTTTCTTTTCGACTAGGTATGATGGCTGAAGTTATGCTTTTGTACGTGTGCACGACTGACACCACTGCCTTATAATTATTGAATTTTATAGTATTGGGAGGAGCAGATTTTATAGGTTGAATATATGTCGACAGTGATGCTTACATAAGTAGCTGTTGCTTAGAAATAAGTAATAATTCAATGGGGTTTTTATTATTCTCTGAAAATGGTAACATACTCTTTAAGCAAGTTGGATGCCAAAAAGACTTGAGTATAAAATTCTTCACGTAGTTGATTGTTTTGAGCTTTATATTCAAAATTTCATGATTCTCCTTGTCGTGTCAGCTTGAATAGGTTCTAAGGTTTTTTTTGTTTAATACTGGCGTAGATTTTACAATGAATAAGACAGACAATTGAACCTATGTGGTTCCACTAATAATAAGCCTAAATTCGAAGTACTTTTTCGAGGCGGTTAATCTTAGTCAATTTAGGCCTTCGAAGAGCGTAAGAGCATAATAATGTCTACTTGTGAGCTAACTATCAGAATTTGCTATAACTTTTACATTTTTCATTTCAAATCAGATCACCAATGTGTTGAATTTTCATTAAGAATAAAAAAAAAAAACAAATTGTTCTGACGCGCGTCTTGCTTTCCATTTTCCGCTAATCACATCACATAGTTCGTGTCCAAAGAAGTTACGACCTAGCATTTGTGGAAAGAGGTGCTACTCTATGGCTTTCAGCGTTATTCGGTGTTACGTTTCTGGGGATATGTAGGCTTTAAGTATGGTTATAATCATGTCGTGCCCCATGGGATAATGCCGGCTTCTCGGCAGATAGTAGATACGTTTGAAGCATCAGTTTTGCTGCCTTTGATTGCCTTTCTTAACTCCTCTTAACTCTCAACTACCTAAATATATATGTAAATGTAAACCATACATATGTATATATAAACCATATTTTCGTTCTTATTCTCACCATCAACATTTTTCCGTCTGGTTGGGTTAAAGTTATTTTTAATCCCTAAAAAGATAATTGCAATCGGATCGAATGAACCTACAGCGATTGTATTCTATTTATCCAACGTTTTTTTTTTTTAAAAGCTACCTATCCATCGAAAACTTGCTATCCAGTCAGGTTAAAGGAAAAAAAGTTGACTATCTCAACTTTGCACGATTTTTTAAAAGCGTTTTCTGGAAAACCGGTTTCTGCTTCAAGCAGCAAGGTTCACATATTCATATCTAGTCGGTAGATTACAATCTGTGATAATAGCTGATAAAATATCTGACTTTTTTCCTAACGAAAACAGGGATGTCACAAGGTTATATGCTTAGTTCTAATGTTTACCTTTTATTCGTAAATTCATTACCCAATATAGTAAAATATTATTCCCTGTCTTAATGGGATGAGGACAGTAAAATCATTCCGGATAACTTCTCCGATTTCAGAGCGGGATATGACACAATTCATCCGCGTCGAAACTCGTATCGGATATCCAATGGAACAAATGCAAGAATCAATGCACGGCATGTTTGACTTGGAAAAAGCTTTCGACGTCGTATGTTTAGAAGGTCTTTATTACAAGCTCAGTCGGTTAGGCATAAGTAAACTACTGCAATATATGATTTTTGACAAGTTAGCCGGTAGAAAGTTCGTTGTGAAAACGGCTAAACATTTGAAATAAAAAGTGCAACAGGGCACAGTAAGCTCGCTCGCCGATCTTTTTCAGCATTTACCTAAGCGATTTGCTAGTTTCTCTTCACCATTCTATTGCGCACACAGACGTCTTAATCGAAAATCAACTTCCAGAAATCAGAATCTATATTGTTCAGAACGCCTTTGTCTAGGGTCTCTTGGGACACTAGAAAAAATTAGCACAGGTTCTCAATTCTTGGACCGGACGGGCGTCCACTGGCGAGACAAAGTGTAGTCAGATACCTTGGGATCTTGCTAGACTAGTATCTATATTTTGACAGAGATGTAGATTGCCCGTCTCGAATTTGTAAAACACAAAAAAAATACAAGATTTAAAAAAAAAAAAAAACAAAATAAAATTAAAAGAAAATCAAAAAAAATGTACATATTTAAAAGCGAAGAAAAGATATCTATAAAATATATAATGTATATATATGTATATGTAGATTAATTACGATGGATCTTCCAGCACGGCAACATACCGCTAAACTTGTAAAGGATTGGCTTATCGAAGGTAAGATAATTTTAATGAAGTGGCCAGTAGAAAATTGTAGAACGCACGAAGTGTCATAATTTTGATTCACAGCTTCGACAAGCATTATGCTTGGAATAACCTCCCAATGATTTTTTTTGACAATCATTATTATTGCCTCAATGGCTCGATGTACTGCGGTAATTAAAAATAATGGTATCCAAGTATTAGTTTAAATTTTTTGTTGTTATTTGTTTATAAATTCGAAAATGTGCTTTAGTTTTGTCCACTTATTTTTCAATAGATTTTTACTTATTTATTATTAAAAATTAAATAAGAGTTAAATGAATTACTCTAAATTAAAGAGTAAAATTTTGTGAATAACTAAGAAAATTTAAAAATTTTTAAGCTGTCCCAAGTTTTTTTTTCTAAATGAGAATTTTCCGTGCTATAGTTATGGCGAAAATTGTACGTACACGAATAATAAACAGGTAGACTGTCTTATTTTAAAATCACCAAGGAACCAATTATTTCATAGACTTCATTTATCTAAAATATCAATTTGATACTTTGATATAAAAATTACTCTGTAATAATTTCACAGTCAAAACGTATGATTATAACTATAGATTAACTAGGCTTCAATATACGAATTAACTATGGCACTATGCGCAGGTGCGTTTATTACTAGAAATAATAGGATTACTAGTCCTACACCTGATATGATAAAGGCAAAGAAAGCATTATTAAGTCAAATATGCTCGCGGTTTTCGATTGGAAGTGTTATAATTTCCAGGTTTTACATAAGTGTTAACGCAAAATAACAACATTCTAGTTTGTTTTGCATGAACGTGACAAGTTGTTTTCATGAGTTTCTATTTAGTTTAGGTTTAGGGATCTGCCAGGCCTACACTCAACTACTAAAAATGCTCATTCTAACAATCTCAGAAGACACCGCGCAGGATAGCGGTTTAGTCCGCTTTATAGCGGTCTAGGGTATCCGCTAGTTTTTTGACTGCTGGTAGTCTGTTTAGGGACTTAAGGTTCCACGTACAGAGCCAAAAATCATTGTCCTTTTTTCGTTTTTTGCAAGGGTCGTCAGTATTAATACGGTTGGTGTTATCTGAGGTTTATCATTTTTTCTGAGGCATATTGTGTTTTTCTTTAATGGTGTGCTGGACCATAGCTCAACCGACGTTAATCCTGTTTTGAGGCGCAGGATACTAGCATTCGACCTCTTCCGTTAGTAATATTCATGCTCAGAAAATGTCCAGTTGATACCACGAGGAGGTGGAAGTAGAAGCTGACTAATAGTGCTACAAGATGTTCGGCTGCAGCTGCTTTTTCAGCGGACCAGCACTCGTCGGCAGATGCTACACCTACAAGGCCTTTGTTAGTCTTTTACCAAAAAATATCAAGGAAATAAATAAAACTTGCATTTAGACAGGTTTGTTCAAACCTGTTTTTCTTTTAATTTCTCTTAGATATTACTATACACTTCTGACTTTGGTTGCAGTGTGATTGGGCTTTGGTTTCGACATCATAATCATATACCCATGTTTCGTCACGAGCATCAACATTTTCACCTGTCGTTGACGTGCTGGGGCCTTCAGGGCGGCAATCGTTATTAACATCTTCTCGGCCTACTGCGAAGAGCTTGTTCCTCAGAGTAGGCTCCCCAAATGTCATAGTCAACTTTTTTTCTTTTGCACAAAATTTAATACAGATTTTTTTTATCTATTTTTGCAATAGCAAAACAATTTTGTACAAAATGAATAATTGAATGAAAACAAGCCTTAGGCAGTGATATTACACCGAAGTCTACTAAAGCTACTCGAATAAGTTGATTGCTTGCTGAATTCTTTAAATCAGGTAAATATGTCAACTTGGGAACATGCGACGATTAGCCGATTCTCGGCATTCTTCGTCGACTCTTCATTGGACCATTCTTTCTTTAAGAATAAGTTTTAATCAATTTTAACTAGGTTTAAAAAATGTTAATTGCTAGAATATCACAACTTCCGGATTTTGTTTTTGTGACTGTTGGTATTAATGTAGAATAAGTGCAATGATGAGAACTCAGAACTCAACTAAGCATCTTTCAAGGGTTTTAAAATCGACTGCCTTCAACGTGTACGAGTAGACAAAATTTATCCTGGACGGACTGAGCGCCAAGTATCGCCAACATTAAAATTATATGCAATAGAAATATACTAGTATATAAGGTTTTACAATCGAAATGGGTTCGACAATATAAACTTGATATTCATGATGGGAAAAGGGCGATAGGGATATATCAGCTAGAACTAGTGGATTATAAACACCATTTGGGCTCACTCCGGGGAGTGGTTAAAAACAAATTTGTATCTATTGCGTTGTTGTTAAATATGGTAGAAAAGTATTGCTGTCAAAGAGGTCACAAGTTTCTCGTGCGAACGAAGTTAACACATCGCGAACGACAATGATCTGCAGATATTCGACCCTAACTGTGGATTGGATTGCATCAGCCAATCGACCAGGCCGAATAGCACTCAGTGAATATGTACCGAATATGAGCCGTGGAATATGACCATGGGGACTGCGGACACACGACGGATTCACCTGTATAAGTATGGGGACGAGATATATGCGAGGTGGTCAGTCAGACGCCGGTAGTAAAACGAATTAGCAGATAAAATAAATATTGTACTTGAACGAAAATACGAACGGTTTTTCCTTTGTAGCTCGAACAGTTTGGGCAGCCTTCGGATTGGCGTTCGCATTTTTTTTTAGGATCCCTTTCAAGGAATCTTTAACTACGAAAATTATTTGTTTATTTACAAGGTAAAACAAAAACAAACATATTTGTTAAATTCACGTTAAAAAACAATCAACATCCTCTCCTATCACTGAAATTTAGTACATTTTTAAATGCAAAAATTTGGTATACTTTTTTTCCGTTTGCCTTAATTATCGCGGTTAATCTTCTTGGTATAGATTCGACCAGGTTTGTCTTTTCAAGTGTTCGATTAGGATTGGGGCGGATGACCTACCTGTTTAGATGTGCTAAAACAGCCATTCCCTAACACAACAGTAAGATCTTTTGGATCATTGTGTTTTTGAAAGTTCCAGCTTCGATTCAAATTAAGTTTTGTGAAACTTTGTTGCAAATTGTTTTTCAGAATACTGAGGTTATCTATTTAGTTCAATATCTATGTAGTTATATGTAGTTATAAAAAAATTGTTGCAAGTTTTTGTGTGACTTTATAACTCACAAACGGTCAAACCAAATTTCATCAAATTTTCAGGGTTTGTTTATATGGTCGTGTAGATTGTTTATGTAAAGTTTGAATGAAATCGGTAGACGCATTCGTTATGACTTTTTATATCAACATCTGATTTTGACGTGGAAGTCAACAGTTGTTCCGCGGTGCATTAATATTGGCATCTGGTGATTTTCGGCAAACGTTGCCCATCATTTCCTGATCAACTCCAGTTCGCCAGGTCAGCTAGTATTTTCTATAAAAACAAAAGTCCAATTCCTCATACAACCACATATTCACAGACCATAATCGAACTTCCACCACATTTTATTCGATGTTCGATGTTTTTTATTCATATTTTTGATCCCAAAACTTCAAATTTACTTTCATTTGAAAATAATATAATACTAGGTGTACAACTTTGCTTCCGCCGTTTTTCCCCCAACATTTGGGGCTTTAATGAAACAAATTCGTTACACATGTATCATTCAAAGTATTTTTCATCGCTGGCTATTACTTTCTCCCATCTTTCGGACAATGTACAAGTCCCGTTCATCTTTTGAAACGATCCACGAATCGATCCAATTTGTGACTTCTTCATGAGATCGGAAGTGTTAGTTTTCCAGACCATGCGCCATTGATCGAAACAGGTGATAGTCAGAGGGAGCAATGTCTGGAGAATACGGCGGGTGGGGAAGAACTTCCCATTTTAACGTTTCCAAGAACGTTTTGACCTCTTTTGCAACGTGGGGTCGAGCGTTGTCGTGCTGCAAAATCATTTTGTATTGCGGCCGTTTGTCTTTTAATGCTCTGCTCAAACGCATTAATTGCGTTCGATAACGAACACCTATGATTGTTTCCCTTGGTTTTAACACCTCATAGTACACGACGCCGAGCTGGTCCCACCAAATGCAGAGCATGATTTTGAAGCCGTGAATATTCGGATTGGCCGTCGACGTGGAAGCATGGCCGGGATATCTCCATGATTTTTTGCGTTTAGGGTTATCGTATTTGAACCCGGTCACAATGCGATGCAGAAATCGCTTCCGTTTTTGCCTCTGAAGCAACTGTTCACAAACACACAAACGCCGTTCTCTCTTGGTTTCAACTCATACGGGACCCCAAGTTCCTCCTTTCTGAATCATGCCCTTGAGACGTTTTAAAATGGCTTGATGTGGCACTCCCACTGATAGTGTCAATTCTTCTTGAGTTTGACGCGAGTCTACACTCAGCAATGTCTCCATTTCTGCATCTTCGACAACTTTCTCTCTTCCATCACTATGCCGGTCTTCGACGTTAAAATCACCGTTCTTGAAACGTTGAAACCACTCACGACACGTTCTTTCACTAATAGCGGCACCATACGTATCTGAGAGCATTCGATGAGACTCAGCCGCTGTGTTCTTCATATTGAATCAAAACAGTTACACCTCCCGCAAATTATGAGAATTTGGCTCGTAAACTGACATTTTCAATCGAGAACAACTTTGTGATGCAAACACAAATCGACTAATGTTTGAATGGTGTTCTGTTGACCGAGGTCCAAGCCAACTGCCTGTCGTCTGCGATCTGTTTCGACCGCTACTTACCATTATCGCCACATGTCGGCAAACGGCGGAAGCAAAGTTGTACACCTTATACATTTGTCCAAAAAGAGTACTCTTTTTTTTTAAACTATTTTTTTGACGAAATCCTGTCGTTTTCTTTGATTGATTTTTTGAAATATGTACATGGTATTCGACCATGAATACCTTTTTTAAGTAACGCCTTTATTGTGCAGTCACTCTTGTCTGTTCTAAATATATGTATGTATGTGCAACCTCCTGAGAAAGCTTTACTGCACTTGTAGCCGGGTTTTTGTTTACTTCATTGACAATGAGTCCTTTCCGAACTGCTAAGTCGATTTGGCCTAAGGGTCGTAAAATCGAAACGTACCGCAAAGCGGGAACCTCCTGATTTCCCCGTAGTTAAAGAATAGTGGCTAATTTTATACGTAAAAATTACATTTTCGTTTTTATTCCAGGAAATTTATATTTTTACCATGTTATTAACTGCCCCTACGGGATAGGCCTTAGAATATACCCGCGGCACGGAGTACCAGTCGAAGGAGACGACTAAATTCCTACTGAATCTCTGCGCCATGAAAAAAAAATGGCAAAGGCAGGCGCAGAACTGATGACTCTGTACTGACATTCACATCACTACCATAAACACCCAAAAAAACATTAAAAATCGGTTACACATCCTAATGTTAAATAAGTCTGGTCTTCCTTGGGTTAAAAATTCCGGAGTAAACTAGTTCTTCGATCGGATCTCTGAATACGAACTATCCAAGGAAGAATATCCCTGAAAAGGAATTCACAGAGAGGTTACATGGGCTCATCACAACTACACGAAACGATAAAACTATCCTCGAGGAATGGAAGAACTCGGTCATCATTCCCGTATACATATGTATAAAAAGGATGACCGAAAAAAATGAAACAATTACCGAGGAATATCGCTGCTATCAATAGTTATAAGGTGATGTAGAAATAGATTTAGAATTAAATGAAGAGAAAATCAAATATATGGCACTAACCGACCTGGATCAATATAAACCTCGCACCTAAATGTAATCGATAAACCTTTTGAGAAGGTGGACTAAATTAAATGTCTAGGAACTGTATTGATTGCCAAAAACTACATAATGCAACGCGTGCTTCTTCGCGAAGGAACTATTTAAAACAACACTTTACACAACACAAGGTAAAAATTCCCATTTATAAAACTCAAGGAACTCTATTTCCCCCCAAGCATTGTCCGAATAATAAAATCGCAGAGACTAAGATGGCCAGGACACGTAGAAAGAATTGATAATGGACAAATAAGACCGCCAGGAAGGCCGCCAGGTAGGTATGGCGAAAGCTTGTCAACGAGGCACTGCACTTTCGAGTTCTAAATGGCTTAATAGAGTTTGCTATTATATGTGTTAAAATATAATGAGCTCTATGTCTGCAGACATAACTTAAGGGTAAGCAGGACTGTTAATTTATTTTTGTTGCTCACTGTAAAAAGAAATTGAAAGTAGGCTTTTTACACACTGTAGTTAGTTCGAAAAAATCCTAAATAACATCTATCAAAATGAAAACATTATCTACTTAATTCACGCCAATTTAAAAAAATCATTTATGTAATTCACGTCAATTTAGTCTTTAAAGATCAGGGTCCTCACGCAATTTCTTATTCCTCATTTACACCAGAAAAAATAAACGAAAACGCTGGCAAATATTCAGACCGACCGTTAAATACATTTGACTAACACGGAAAAAAATATATTCTGATGTATTCAAAGTCACGTGTATTAGATAAATATCTTGTTTAAATTCTAACTACGTTACCCTAAGTTCCAGGACACGAAAAAACGTAGTGACAATGCCTCTTAAAAGCAAAAAATGAAGCTCGAAAAAAAAACACAATATGAGACAGACATGTCAGCTTATCAGAAAAAAAAGTACGAGCGTACGTATGTACAATACATACTATTAATAATATATAGTTGCAAGTGTATGTAGGTCTCAGGCAGCGCAAGAAAGTCTCGTTTCGTACGAAAAATTGAAGTGAAGGTCAGGGTTTGGAGCGAATTCTTCCTAATTAATCACAACAAAAGTCATGTTTACAAGTTTGATATTCTCTCTTGCCAATGTCAACGACCGATCGTATAGTATCCGGGTGACGAAAGGAGATACCGAGCGAAAAGGATTTTGAAGACAACGGGTTTTGTTTCTGGAAATTCGCCAGAAGAAAACACAAAATTTAAAAAAAAATGTCGGGCTCTGGTCAACGATCGCCACTAAACAGGTAAGATATTTTTATCTCGCAATAATAAATTTGTTGCGTTTGACATGTTGTGCAATATGGAGGGGAACAAAGCGCAGGTCGCGACGCGAGATTGCCGGATGCCCCAACTAGTGCCGACGTGGGACTAGGAGTCATGGTTACATGACTATGTCTACATTTAAGGAGACTTGAAATAGGAAGTGTTTTTGGTGCCATGCCGTCATTATCACTGTTGCATTAGTTGTGTTCGACTGTTGTTTTATGGTTTTGTTGCTTTTGTTTTTATCTCTCGTTCTTATCGTCCGTCCATGAGTGGACAGTGGACGGTGGCGTATAATGTGAGTGGAATAACAAATTAAATCATTATCATCAATACTGCCATTGAATGTGGTAAAGAATCAATTAAGTGGCGCGACAGCTTCGGTGCTCAAGTGAGTGAATATGTCAATCATTGCGTTTCTGAGAAATGAGATTGTACCCGTTGCTTTCAAGTCCTTAAGTGGAAAATAGATGTTATTTGGAAGCGCGTATGTGATTCACGATACTTGTGAACTCCTGCATGATCAGAAATGCTCGACGTTTATTCGTCTGCCATTTAACGACTGTTCACAGACGACTAGTAAGTAACAAGAGCAGTCTACGAAGTAGTAGTTATGTATAATCATTCCTCCGTCTGAATATGCGGAGAATTAATCTGAATAACACCTTGACTGCCAAGCCATTTCAAAAGTTGTGGTAAGCCCAGGTATAATATCTTTTTTTTCAATTTTGTGTTTCCTAGTGCCCGAAAAAATTGTTTCCAGCCAAATCCAATGAAACGTTGTATGTACATATATGTATAAGCGAAGTTTTTTTCCGAAATTGCAAAATTTTGACCAAAAAGAACCTAAAGATCCATTGCATGACCGTCGCTCAGCAGCTGTTGAATGACGTGAATGATCCAGATTCGCTGAAAAGACTCTGTAACCAGGGGTATAATAGGAATGTTCAAAAAACAACTCACGTTCGTACAGCTTGCAATTCGTCAGTCGAATGGCTCAAAGTCATAGCTCGCGCTAAAGGGAGACACTTCAATAAAACTGGATTTTAAATATAAAAAAAAAGGACTAGACCCGTACAGAAAATCGGTCATGGCGTCAATTTTTGGAATGTATTTTAAGTTATTTATGTTAATTATTTTCAAAGAGGGAAAACAGCTACAGTGCCTAGACAATTCACCAGTTCACAGGTCCACTATCGCGATGGTTAAAAACAATTAGTTGGGCTAATGATATTCTAATGTGGCTAATGTTTTGAAGGCGAAAAGAATTGATGAATCATCCAAGCGTTTACTAGTAGTGCTAAAGCTACTCCCTTGTATGGGCTTGATGTCGCCAATAACATGATGTAATCTCATTGACATTATGGTTATTAGCAATCCCATTGTCCGAAAGATACAAATTTAACAAATTCGATTAATTTCCGAAAAGAGTTCAAGTTTTTGCCTTGACGTTTTTTACATCCTTATCTATACGTGGGTCACGCAGCTTTCCTAACTTACCACTTATTTTGGGAGGTGAATGCTTATTATTAACCGGCAGATTGAAATCATGAGACTTAAAATGAGAGAAGCTTGGCTCTGGCTCTTCATGAGCTATAACGCTATCGTCTAACTCTTTTGGCATATCCCAACGACGTTAATGTCAACATTTCCTTATCAAATTTTGCAAACCAACGTCGATACTTGTATTCTTTGACTACTCCTCCATATATGTATGTACATACATTTTAGATTTCCCTAGTGGCTTCACCTCTACTCTGGTTTTTCGCGAATAAAAACAATAAAATATGCCAAATATGCTTTTCGGATACATCCATTTCAAAATTCAGCTAAAAATACTTACAATGATGGTAACAAAATGAAACTAATTTCTAATTATAATACTCATTTTAATAACGGTTTTAATATTCAATTGTTTTTGGGAATTTTATGGCAATTGGAAAATAACCCCAGAAAAAAAGTTCAGTACTCATGGTACAACCTGATAAAAATATACATAGCGAGTTAAGTCATGGACATGTTACCACTAAAGAACATAATCAAATCCAATTCTATGTAGTTTTTCGTTGATAGTGAAGGAGGAGCAAATAATCTAGGTACCTACCATTCTAATGAAAGTAGGCTCGTTCAATGAACAAATTGCAGTGATTCACTATAAACATCTCGCCTACCAACCAGGCTAATCCACTTATCACCTCTGGCTGATAAAACAAACGAATTAAGCAAATACCTGTACTCAGCTCCTAATAAATTCCACAAGCAAAGGTGTTGGCGTAATGATTACGTCAACACCGAACCACAAATTCTCAGTAACACTAACTTGTTTTCAGATTCATAAACATTTAAATATTGTCACAACAATAAATAACTACATATTTTCGACGTTCAAGGTTGAATTGCTTAACACTAGCCATTTTCTAAAACCGGTGAGAATATGCCCCTGCTCCGCCCAACTGAAATATTAGCTATAGTCTGAAATCCAAATCAAGAATAGTAATTGCAATTTACAATTCCTCATATCCCCGCATCCGAGGTAAGATAAAATAAATGGAATGAAAATCGAACGTGCTATTTGCATTTTTAATTAAACTAATAAGCCACCCTAGGAGATAGTGTAGAGCACGTGCAACGCCCTGCACGAATGCAGCGCCAGTCGTGTTTCATCTGTCTATTGTCGCCTTAACTTTATCACGCAACCGTTCGCTTGGTATTCATAAATCCACAAAGTCATCAACTCACTCGATTCGATGAGTAATCATGCAATATCTTAACGGAAAGTATCCCAACAAAAGACGGTTACGCGATAGCAAGGTATCTGTTAGTCATATTGCGGTCCACCGGAACCGGCGTCATGATTCATCCGATCGAATACAACAGCAGAGATGTTATGAAACATCCAAGGAGGGGGAAACTTACCTGGATTGCCTCAAGAGTATCGTATATCCAAAGTACGAGCTCTCGAACTTCGAGATAAAGGTCCGAAGATCCGGCTCCTTGAACTCCAAATTTGGTTTCGGCGCAAAATTGAAAGCATTCGTCATGCAAATACCAATTGCAAAGACGAGCAATAATCCAGGTACAACCATATCGACTTGAACCATTTCTTATTTATTTTCACATAAACTAACTCTTTGGTGAATTGGAAATAAAATCACAACCGCAGGTAGACTTTCGATATACAAGTAACTAAAATTATTTCACTCAACCGATAAGGCACTTTTTCCTTTCTACTCGCTGATCTTCCAACCACTTATTCAATTAAACTTAAATTAATAACAATAAATAAAGCAAAGAAATGAAATAAAAAACAAAAATCTCTTCGCGATCCGCGTATCGCACGCACATTTCTAAGATACTCGGTCGGACGACACGTACTATACTATTCACCTCGCCGCTGTTTCGATACGCTCCCGCTGAAACTCTCTCAAAGACTGCGCGTATCTCGATTGGAAACTCGTAGCTTAGCATCCACGTCGTTCCACAGCACAACAAGCGGAGCAACAACAACAATGAAACGACGTCGTCGATGGTCGGGTCAACATCGAGTGATTAACTTTGAATTCGTCGAAATGAAGTCGACTTTCTGGTAATGTTATGTTACGCTTTTGTCATGGAGCAGTGGCAACCTCTTGGCTCTGGTTTCAGTGGTAAATACACAATTTACATGAATCATCGGGTGAAGTTTCGGTGGATTGTCATGCATACGACTACATGCATACGTCTACTGTCGTCGTATCATCATCTCGGACGCTAAATCAAAGGCAGCACGACCACTTTGTTGGCTTTACACGTTACACGGTAAGAAATTCATCATGCTAGGGGAAGTTGCTTTTATTATGTTGTTCCTGTTTGTTTGTTTTTTTTTTTTTGTTTGGTCAAGTCGACACAGTTTGGCACGTTCTATTTATTCTAAATACTTCACAAATGCATTAGACTATAGGTATTTTCGTCACAAGTTGCCCAAGAATCGATTTCAAGATGAATGGCGGCTTGTCTGGTTGCCATGTACTTGTACAATGACAGGCAAGGGTATTAACTTATCTTGTCGTATTACTTATTTTAGCTACTAAACCAACAACAGCTTTACTTTAGACTGTTAGGTTGTACATTTAAAAGTTAAAATTAATCTTCTTCCGAGGAGAGTGTCGATGTCGACAGCCAACCTCATTTAAGTTTTTTTGAAACAAATTAAACATAAAACACGTGGCGTTAGTATAAACAAGACAACAGTACCCACTCAGCAATCAGAACCAGAGAAAGGCAGAGCCAATAAGGAAACCTCCCTTGCTGAAGGTTGCTTCACTGGTTCCGAACGCTTGAACGGCCTTGTCACTAAAGGTCAAGGAAAGGCAAATTGGCTAACTGGCTGTGTATAATGCGGATACAGCTACATACACATATATCAATTGATAAATTGTAGCATTAAGATGCCTTATTGGCTAGGGACATACATATTCCTCATTTTGACCTAACTATTTACACCAGCTTCTCTGATACGGCGGTTTTCAAAGTATCATTTGAAGAATCCTTAATACCGACGTAAGAAACTGCAAAACATTGCAGGACGAAGGTTGCTCGTGAGGTATACGAACAAATTTTACCTGCAATATGGCAAAACGAACACATCAGAACTACAGAGACAAAACTAGGAAATCTGCTAGTAAAATCATAGTCGACGCTAAGATAAAGGAGAAACGATTTTTCTATCGCAGGATACAATTTCATACGACCAAGATTCTCGAAAAAAACTAGGCACTTCCAATTGATACTCACTATCCATTTATTGACTTTCCTATCATCGTATCTTGTTTCAGTAACCAACTAATCGCGATTTTTAATGTGAAAGTAGTTTTAGACAGGATGATAGATGTAATGCAGAATGTGTATGAGTACTGAGGTGTGAGTTAATTATTTGATTTTGAGAGTAAGCTTCAGTATCAACGTTTATCAAATTAGAGCCCAAGCTGCTGACGTTTTCACCAGGACGTCAATATCGCCAAATATAGCTTAGAAGAAGTTGGGAACTTCATTAGTTTCACCTTTGAAATTAGACGTTAAAACGACATTAGTGCTAAATCACTTCTAGCAGCTCATTCCCTCCAAAACAAGGTGATTTAATCTTCCGTTCCCATTGTATTTACGGAGAACGACGAATGAGATTATTTTTTTCATAATAAGTTAGGCGTTTTCAGTTTCTTACCAAAAAATCGATGGCTCCAGGGTCAGAGCTATTTCCTAGAGCTAAACTTCAATAAGTTCATGAGACGTAAGCGGAAATCAAGAAAAAGACGAGAAAGCTTTTAATATGAAACCTTTAAAAAAGCTTTAAAAGAGTCAGATCGTCTTAACGGAAATCATATACAATAAGCTTCTTCTTCGTCTTAGATGGTGTTGCAGCTCATGAAGAGCCAGAGCCTACCTTCTCTCATTCACTTATGTTGTGTGGGATTTGTTTTTCACACAAGTGAACGGGACCTACAGTTTTAATGCCGATTCCGAACGGCGAGAGTCGAGAAGCTTTTTCGAGGCAATTGTACTACGGGGGGTTTGGCCAGTTCCCCACCGAGGAGATAAGCCGCGTAATGAACATTCGATGGCGTTGGTGTTATCGGGATCCGAACTCGCTCATCGTGCGTCAGAGGCCGACACACTACCCGCTGCGCCACGGCTCTCTCTTATGCAATAAGCTACTAAAATTTTATTTGCACTCTCTTGACTTTTACTGTAGATTCTCAATTATCTTTTCAACTCCTGATTACCTTGATCATCTTCTTCCAGCTCTCCACCAACTTATGGTAAGGACATACTTTAATTCGTAATAAAGGATGCTTTTTATAGAGGTATAAAACTTTGAAATGGAATAAAACAAAGATGATTTTTTTAAATTGACATGAAATTAACTTTATTCGAAAGATAATCTATTGTGTAACGAAGACCAGAAATTTGTATCTGGAAAAATATTCATGGTATTATAATATATGCCAGTAAGTGTTGACAAAATATTGTTTCACGGCAGACAAGTAGTAGCTTCTTGTATTCTTCCAAATGGCCAATTATCTAAAGAAGTGCAAGAGGCTAGAAATAAGGAGAATCGAAAATATCGTGAACTTTTTACGAGAAAAACTTCGCGTCTGGAAACGATGACCGATCGTTTTTATATACTCTTAATTTCTTCAGACCCTTTTCTAGCAAGTCTTAGGTGCATTCTAAAAACTAAGAAGAGTGAAATAGAACAAGAAGGTTTAGAGCTTTTAAATACAACATTTGAAGCTTAAAAAATGTCCGTTAGTTGCTGATATAAGTGTAAAAATATAAACAAAACTGTTCATATTTGTATATTTATGTTCAAATTAATTAAATATATATAAAAATCAAGAACAAATTTTTTTGACCTGCATTATCTCTATGATAAATGCTTCAACTTAAGCACTACTTAAGCACTTATTATTAAAAATTTGAGAAAGTATCAAAAAAAAATGTTTGTTTAATATCATTTTCTATATATTAATTCTAAATTTAACCAAAAAAAAAAGTTTAACCTGCAAGCAGTATTCATTTAATTCGTTGCTAAGGACATGCAAGTTGTCAAGTCAGACACGAGCGCAGCAATTGCCAATTTCAAGCGGTGGGCTGAACCTGCAAGTTTCGAACTGCCCGACCACCAAGCGCAGGACGTTCTCATCACTTGTGGCAAAAACGTGGAATATATCAATATCTGGGTCGGAAACCACAATACTGAATCAAAGGAAACGGTAAAATACTTATGAATAATACTCTATATATGCTGCGTTTTAAAGCACGTGCAAGAAAGCGTCTTTGCTACAAATAGCAATCTCCAAAATATTACCAAACGTGGGTGAACTCAAATATAAAAGCCCTCAGAAGGATTGTACCCTGCCAAAAACTGTCATCGGATTATCAATAGTTCCTTGGCAAACGCGGTGGAATAATACCACTAAGGGAAGATAGACTTAGGCTCTGACTCCATCAATCGATATGCAGGTAAACCAAATGCAAGGAAACTTCAACAGCCACTTGATGTAATTTATCCCTGGCCACTGTTTTTTTTTTTTTAATTCATTTTTATTATTAATTTCTTAAAATTACCTAACGCGCTAGGCAAACATGATTAAACTAGCTTAACCAACTTATTAATACCATCCTGGCCCTATACGGACACTCTAAAGTAAGCAGATTAAATTATACCTTTCGGTAAAAAAAAATTATGTATAATATGTACTTAAAATACTTAAAACTTAAGCTAAGAAAATATATGCTCTTTTAAAAAACTTAGCATCATGAAAACTTCGGTCATGATTGCCTGAGTGTCCAAACCAGGAGGAGGACATGAGGCAGGCAATCATCGGATGTAGACGATTCATGTAATGGCGGGATACTCTAAAAAACCTAGCTTGAAAGAATACTAGACAGATACATACTCGTATCTGTGCAAGCAGAAGCACTGGAGTAGCATGAATTACTGGCTAGCCCCACGTAGAAATACGTGAGTTAATACGTGGGTCACTGGTATTTATGAAGATTCTACAACTCCACACAGTTAAAAAAAAAGAAAAAAAGACTTATGGGAAGTTAGTAGTTTAAATAGACCAGTGACATCCAAAAATTTATTGGGCTAAGCTAGAATGAAAACAAATGTATAAATGTTGTTGTTCATGATCGTGGCTTCGTTATTGAAGGGTATGGGATTACATCCCATGAGGTACTAGGCAGCCACGGTGCAACAAATTAAAATATTTGAAGAAAATCTTAGCTTCATACATACAAACCAATGCATCTAGACACCTTAATGTTCGTGCACTGTGCTAGGTTAATCGATAAAGCTAACGTTACAGCCAATAGATGGCGAGAGTAGAATCGTCTCTTTATGACCTATTAAGGGACTTGTATAGCTATATCCCTTTGAAGAGTGCTCTGTTGAGAAGAAACACCGCGAACTTTATTTATGATCATCTAGCTGTTTCTGAGATTGGATTTCTGAGAACGACTCATATTTGATCGTGTCGTAAACATACTATTGTGTTCAAAATAAAAGGTGACTTAGCTTATAAATGTAACAATCCCTACTTATTCTTCTAAATTTATTTCATAACCGACAAAGTAGTCATCCTCCGACGAAATACACTTATGCCAATGTTTTTCCCCAATTCTCGAAATATTGATGTACAAATAAGTTTTGAGGGATTTACAAAAGATGACGTCGCTAGTATCAAATCGCCATCGGACCACCTATTAACTATATTCACATGAAATTGCCATCATTTTGCCTTTATAATCAGTATGTGTCATTTTGCTGAAGTGTAAACAACTGGCATTTTTTATGTTAAACATGTCAACTTACATATGTGCCAACAAAACAACATTTGCGGAAGTCAAAAATTGGGTCGATTTTTGGATCGCCTAAAAAGATGAGGAATTTTTTAAACGCAGAATCCGTATGCTGCCTGAAAGATGGTTAAAGGTAGTAGAAAACGATGGGGAATATTTTGAATAACGAACATTGTACCAATGATTGTGAATAAATCTTCAATATTTCTGAATTCGATGAAATGGTCTTCAATTCACACAGCGATTTATGTACGTCTAATCTCTTCGATAGTTTCAAAACGGTATCCCCGGGATGGTATTAATTTATTGAATAACCTTTGAGGCATAAATGGTTTTTCAAATTTGTTTGAATTGATCCATACGATATGCCAATAATAGTTTAAAGCAACAAGGTTTCAAGTGGTCAATCGACGATTATTGATAACCACTGCCTTAATAAGTCTAGGAAGTGTTGGTCGTCAGTTGATAGTATTGTCTGATTGGAAATCAACACTTTCGCCATATGAAACTTGACACAGACATTAATAACAAAATTACCAACCTATAAAAATAAAATATATTTCTACCTGCAATGTTTGAATTGGAAAGTCACCTTTTAATTTGTAAATTGAAAGTCTTAGTAATAAATATTTTGCACGCAGAAGACGGTCGCTAAATTAATTGAAATCAAAACTCTTACAGTGATTGTTGGTCAATAAACTTGACGAAAACTCAATAATATGTACAGCCAAGTACCGCAAGCAATCATCTTACAACCAGACGTTAGATGCCTTTTGGATCTTGTATGTTTCTAAGCAAAAGGTATTAGAACCATTATTAAAACATATTTAATTTTGGCATCGCCAATAGAATTCGATTCAATTCTCCCACGGCATTGACTATCATCGCACCAGATTACGGCACAATATCGGAACTAGAAAGACCCTTGTTCACCTCGTTGCCATACCCATTCTTATAAACTTACCCCGCTCGACATGTCCGTGGTACAAATCATTCGATGCGTGCGCTGTCTAGAAGAACAACTCCAAGTGGTTCAGTCAAGCTAGTTACTCACAATTTAGTTCTATTCCTATTTTCAATTGAAAGAAATCATCCACTTATGCGTACTGCATGCCGCACGCTGTACTAGAAACAACTAATTTCCGATGACGAGTCGGCTTTCGTCCTATACATGTCTCACTTTCAATAAGTTCAAGTGCTCGAGGGCATGACCTGCTATCAACATTTGTTCAGCTCGCATGAACTGAGTCAAAGCGATAAAAACCAAATACAGGCATAGCACGAACATTATATGCAGCTCGAGGCGCTAGCGGAATCCCCACTTGTAGTTGCTGTAAGTATATTGTAGCTGCCGGCTATGTGTGCGTAAGCGTAGGGCTCTTATCAATTGAGTCTACATTGTGGTTTGTATTGCATTAAGTTGGCGCAGGCCGCAGGCAGAACAATGAATTGTGCTGTATGTTATATGGCCTTTTTGTCGTGGCTAATTTGCCTCATCATAGCTGGAACGCAATAAGGTATTTTGGTCTCTTTGCCTGGGTCTCTTTGGTTGGGTCTGAAGTGTGCGATGCGGTACTTACCTGAAGGTCCGTCTTTGTTCCGAGTATTACAATCATCAGATCGGAATGTGGCTTAAGGCATAAGTCTTTCCCAACACTGATTTTCTGCCGTTCTTCTTCCTCCCTCCCACATATGTATGTACATATCGTATCATGGAAAAATCAGGGAAAAAATAATGCAACACACTGAGAAAAAGTTTTTGGTCAAATTGCATAATAAGCTTCCGACAGGTTAATTCCTACAAAATCGGAGTTATCGAGATATATTTGACTTATTTTTTTTATTTTATTATCATAGAATAGATTATTTTAAGCCTTATAAGGCATATTCATAAAACTGCGGATCGACACTATAATGGCATAGCGGTTTTTATTTTTTTATATATTTCGATTATCTAACAATCAAAAAAAGCTACAGCGAATTCAACTTGCACATGTATAGATCGAAATTTTAAGTAAATTTCTTAGCACCTTCTATAGACCTCTGGCTCTTATTCATAGATTGATTTATAGCTATCCTCGTTTTTTAAGCCTCAGACGTCTTACCTTCTGCAGATTTCCAGCCCGTTGATAAACGTACTATATGCATAACCTGAAATAATGCTCAATGACCCTCCTTAGAGTTGGCATGTAGTTCGTTGAAACATGGTTCTCAAATTTAATTTTTAGTTGAATTCCTTCCAATACTGCTCTTGTACAGTCAAATTGCAAGGTTTGAGAACTCTTTATTCACTCCCTGAAAATTCATATGCACATAAAATTCCTATAACCACCCACAAAAATGTAATAGTTTAGAACATTAAGAATGTCTATATCTATGACATAATTTTAGCAGGGGGACTTCGTTTATAAAAATAGTAAACTCTTATTTTCAGCTAGAGATATGCACCACCACAAAAGTCTATATGGACCTTTCGAAGCTTCCAGCTTATAAAAAACTCCATTTCTTTTACATGTTCGAATTATGTCTCGGTGCTGGTGATGGTCACTTTTCTTCTCACTAGACTTATCCAAGGTGCCCAGCTTGTTAATTTCACCCTTCCGTTACTTTCAATACTGCACCGTGTTTAGTTAGCTAATTATAAAATTACCAGTCATTCTTTATCTATATTTTTAAATACTGAATTTTCAATTTGTAGCATCCCACCCTCCATAGATCTCATGCAGTTCATGTACAGGTATTTATATACCCGAAGCATGAATTTTGAATCATTGTTGATGGTACAGTGAAGTACTTCCCTCAACCAGGATGTATTTCACATCATCGGCCAATTTGGATATTTAGTCTGTTTTCACAGAATAAAGGCTGGACGTGTTTTGGCGTGCTTGTCGATTTTTTGCTATCGAACGAACTTGAATCAGCGAATCGGTATTAAATTTTGTGTAAAAAATATAATTAAGTGTTCCATCGTACTTGAAATTTTGACTGTAGCATTTGGTGAGTCCATTTTGAATCAAAGCAAATATTTATAGGTCGTACAAGCTCTTCACAGAAGGCCGAGAAGATGTTAATGATGATGCCCGTCCTGGACGCAATGCGTCAACGTTCGTGAAATAAAAGAACAACTTGAAGAAACATGAAGAAAGATGTCCCAAACTACCATAAGAAGACGACTTCATGATGCCAAGCTAACAGGCCATATTGCAAGAAGGAAAATGTTGCTAACCAAGGTTAAAAAAAAAACGCCGTCTATAGATTGCTAAGAAATATAAAAACCAACCGCTGGAATTAAAAAAAAAAAGTAATTTTTAGCGACGAGTCAAAGTTCGAAATGTTCGGAAACCGTCGAAGGCAAACTGTTTGGCATTCTAAAGGCGGCAATCCCTACAATATCCCATATGTCCAGCCCAAAGTAAAACATGGGGTTGGAGGTATTATGGTGTGAGGGTGTTTTTCATGGTTTGGCGTAGGAAAGTTAAATGTCATTGATGGCAGAATGAATGCAATGATGTACTGTGACATCCTAAAAGGCAACTTGGAAGATTCTGCTGCTTCAATGGGATTGGGTGGATCATTTGTCGTTCAACAAGACAATGATCCCAAACATACGGCCAAAATAACAAAGAATTATTTTAGCGCAAAAGGAATAAATTTGTTAGATTGGCCTTCCATGTCACCGGATCTCACTCTCATTGAGCATTTATTAGATGAAATCGAGAGAAGAATCCCAACACCTTCTCGAACAAGCAAAGCAGTTTTCGTCGAAAAGATTTGGGAAACCTGGGCAAGTTTACCGGATACTGTGCTACAGAAGTTGGTGGAATCGATGCCAAAACGCATAGAGGCTGTTTTGTAAAATAGAGGCGGTCATACGAAATATTAAAATTTCCAATAATCTGTAAAATTTAGCAAGAAGCTCCAATTTTATTTTTATTTCAACTAACTTTTGGCGAATCACATTAAAAACTTTCAAGACACTTTTTTTTTATTTAAACCAAATGTTTTGTTTTTTTATTTATTTTTATGTATAGTTGTGCTGCTGAAATATCCGTGCAGGGACGGGTTAAGAATATCCCTGCAGCGATACCTCTCGCTTGTCGTAAAAGGCGACTAAAACAAAGGTAAACAAAAATCACATCTAGGCAATTTAGAAAACGCCAAGGTGAGCCTAGGGACACATATACCACCATTAAACTGCCCCACAAGTGTACATGCAAATCAGTGGGTTGACACGACTGGAGATCACCGGTGTTGTAAGAGTAAGATCAAACAAAAAAATCTGGAGCATGCCCGTGTCACAAAAAAAAAAAAAAAAAAAAACAGGCAGGCCGGCAAACAATTGGTGCAAACAAATGCAAAAACACCAGCATTTGATTGGCCTCAGCGATGAAGTAATAATCCCAAACCGGGAAGCCTGCCGCTACTTTCTGAGGTCAAACCGGCGGACCCCATAAGCGGACCAGTAGGAATGCAGTTAAGTGGGAAGGTTATGGTCCTACACTTCTGACCATAACAACGCCGGAAAAAGGAAAAGAAGAAGTTGTGCTGCTGAAAGCACATATTACTAGCAAGAATAAAAACAATCAAATAATTTAACTATTTTCCACCTTTATCGACTATTCTGTGTCTTGCATGGTAATTTCAAATGAATTTTGGAGGGCCAATATATCTGAGGAGAATAACTTTGATTGCTCCCTTCAAAGTAGATGAATAAATAAATATTTTGTGAAAAAATAAGTAAATTGCGATACGATTACAATATTATGATATAATACGAGTAATACTAATGAAATTTCTTCTTATTTTTATCATTTTCTCTCCCATAATTCGTTATGATTTGACATCTAGATTCCTACCTGATCAGTAAATTAAGACTAATAATGTTAAAAAAGTTAGCATACCTCCTAGAAACGTTTATGAACAGATGTAAATGCGGCCCAAGTCGCAAACCCACTGCCAATAATATGGATTCTCTAAAAATCAATGAAATAGTAAACAGAAAAGAAAACACAATGTGTATATTGTAAGCACGCTACCGTTGTGTCAATTTCTTTGTGAAAGATATGTAGGTCATGCTCTGGTTCTCAAATTACCCCCAAAAGTGATGACATTCGTAAAAAAAGTCGATCAAGGTCGGCATAGAAGCTCTGTCCATATAGGTATGGAATAAAGCAAAACTATCTTAAATCAATCACACAAAACTGGATATCAAATTATCCTCCATGTATGGATTACTCATTAAAAACATGGTGTACTCGTACATATAAAGTTAACATCTGCAATATGTAGCCCCAAATAAATTTCGAGTGATTTCTGAAGCGAGTGATAATGAAAAATAGATTACGTACGACAATCGGGAGCGTTAAAAGTTGCGGGCAAAAAAAAGGTGAGCTGCCTCAAGTGTTTGCAAAAGGTGTTTATATTGACATTAAAAATAAATAATCGGTCATCATAAAGTATTTCTAAATAGCTAAATGGTTTACTTTGAATCAACTCTGAAGAATTATACAATTTACGCTAAGCAATAAAGTGAAAATGTGAAAATGTTCGAATAAAAAAGGTGTTGCTTCCATCATGATAGTACTTATTTATGTAATGATCCGGTAGAAAATATGCTAGTTAAACCTCACTTACTTGTTCAGGTATTAGTAAAACTCTCTCAAAATAATTAAGCAATCACAAACAAGAAATGTTGAAAATTTTGATTTCCGCTGTGAATAATCGAATATAAAGTTTTTCAGTTGCTATATTGATATTTTGGTCGTCCCAGACGTCGGGTACAATTTTTTATTATATAATTATTAGTTTCCCTTAAAAATATACTTTGCTTATAACGAATAATCGAATAAAGATCAGTTTTTTAGGAAAACGTATAAACTAATCAAAAATAGTGGAATTTAGATAAACGTTTTGTGTCATTCCATATTTTCTTCTTTACTATAGAATAGTAAGTAAAAATAAAAGGGAAATTCGTTCATATAAATAACACTATTTCAAGTCGAAAAAGGACATACATTCTTGTATACACATACACACCAAATGCCCTACGAAGTAGAAAATAGAGTCAAGACAAATAATTTTTTTCTAAGGGAATCTTGGGTTAAGAAAAAAGATGGACTAAATGTATCGATTAGAAAAATAAATCATTTTTTAAACTATGATCACCGCGTTTTATTTGTATCATTACTTCTGTATCATTCCTCATATGTCTAGCCCATGCTAATTCGACTCAGTTTGATATAACATGAGGTGGTATCATTTGTTGATTCGTGTCAAGAGGGTACGGATGGTTCCATTCGAACTGACGGATCGGGAAGTTTCTGGCTGTTCACTTTATTTCCGAGTATGTGCTGGATAAAGGAAGAACGAGCGTTAGCCGTAGAGTAAAATTTTGATGCGGTAAGATAGCTTTTTGTGATATTCTCGATGCTCAGCAAGAAAATATGCAGTTGTCCTTGGAATGTCTGAACATGCGATTGTGTGACTTAACAATATGCAAGTGATTTGTACCTTGAACTGATATGGCACTTTATGTATTTTTATCATAAAAGTGAGTGAAATTCCCCGTATTAACAGGGACCTTTGCTCAATTGGATGTCGATGGATATGGAGAAAGGACTGAAAAAGTTGATCAACACTTTAGAGCCCAAATATTGCTAATGCAGGCCGTCACTTCATGGATATAATAGATTTAACGTTTTTTTTTCATCTTTTCCCTTTGATCAAACGTTTCACGAGGCTTCAAAAAATAAGGTGACTTTTGTTTTTTTTTTTGATTCACTAGCACTAGCGCTTTTTCCAACCCCCGAGGCACTTTTGATATGAGCTTTTTGGTTTAGCCTTAAGCTCTTCCAGTGATGAGATCCCCTCAATCGTGGCAAATCTTTGCCCTTTCTTTCCAGTTTTGGAAAGAGAAAAAGTCGCACTGGGCTAAGTCTGGTGAACACTGTGGCTGAGACATGATTACGGTATTGTACACGCAAGCAACGATGAGTAAACATATGCATTACCGTGATGCAACAGGAACGAATTTTTTCCCCACAATCAACACCTCCGTTGGGATGATTGGGCTTTGGTTTCGACATCATAACCATATAACCAAATTTCTTCACCAGTGATGACCCTTTTCAGCAAACCTGGAACAAACTTCATGGTAAAGCCAATCGATATTGGCATATCCTCAGCAAGTTCTCTGATAGTGATTCAGCGATTCTCTATTACTATTTTCTAACTGCATCAACGTTTTGATCCGGTGTTGAAATGCTAGGCCGTCCAGCGCGGGCATCATCATTAACACGTCCTCGGTCTTTTTTTTTCATACAAAACTTAATACAAATTTCTTGATCCATTTTTTTAATAGTGTCTAACTCTTAATTTCTGTGAAAAACAAGTTAAGTCTTCAAAACGTCAGCATATGTTAGGCGACATGTATAAAAAAAAAAACATTCGAGAATCTTGTGTGTTTAGCTCGTACAAACTCAAAATGTCACCTTATTTTTTGAACAAATCTTGTATACTCTAATTTTCCATAAAGATAATTTTTTATTTAAAAAAACGTTGATTTTTCATGAATTGCTTGTTGATGAATTCTAATAATACATTTGATGGTATGCTTTATTTGTTACGGTTCTATGAATTGGGGAATTTGTGTTAAAATCGTAAGCATCCGTAAGCACCGATAACTCTGGTTCAGTAACCGCTCACAAAGACGCAGATAGGGTTATAAATAGTAACATTTGTTGGATGAAGACTCAGTTAAGATCATCAGTAGGGCACTTTTCATTAACTCGCAACAATTGCTCGGTGTAAGTGATATCACATCAATATTTATGAAAACAGAATTCACTTCATGACAAATGTATTTTTATCTTCCCTACCCAACTTGAGCAAGAGCGGCACGCCCGTTTACATTGAAATCCCAGTTCGAAATGCCCCAACAGAATACTCACACGTATGTATTATACATATGTATGTAAATATCTACCCGTACTCGCTACTTCCGATGTCAATGAAACCGAACTGTTGCGCCTTATATAAGCAAGCACTCAATCGGACATCCACACGCGACAGTGGCCAACCCTTTATACTGTAAAAACGAAAAACTGAATTCCAAGTATAAACAACGGCGTCTGTTTCATTCTACAGCCAATGAACAAAGCAATGACCTTGATGCATTCTTTGGTCAGCAACTCTATCAAGAGGAAGCGCGATGCCGACCTATCTCACTGAGTTCGCTGATAGCCAACCATCCATTCAGCAGGCGAAAAACCTCATGCCCATCCGCGCCAGAACTGGAGCTCCGGTCGGCTGCAGCTAACGATTATTAATAATTGAGCTCGATTGTCGCTGTTGAATGTGTAATCGTTTGATCCCATTGATCACGCGGGCCAGACTCTCTACGGCCTCACCGATTATACATTTATGGTTCAATTAAGTTGAATAATATTCGATTAGTGGAACGTGAACTGCGTGCCTGATTTTGGAATGTGTTCAATTTTGGGCCTTCGCCGGAAGACACCTGCCCGCATGAATGCTTGTTTTGGCACTTGGAGGTGCATCTGAAGGAATATGGTGAGAAGCAAATAACAAAAGAGAAATTAATGAAAAAAAGCCATCGAAAGCCGTTCAAGCTTCGTTTCTAGGAACACTTTTACTTTTGTGGCGTGGCCGGTTTTCGCTGTGAACATGATTCACCGTAGCGAAACCGGTTTTTAACAAAATGGTGCAAGCAAAAAGACGTAAGTATGTATGTGGGCGAAGTATTGAAATCAGAACATACATACGTACATACATACATCTATAGTGCACCATTCGTTTGCTCCGAGCTCCAGATCTCTGATAATTTATTCATAAGGGGAAATCAAAATCAATTGAGATCTCTCCCGCATCCGATTGAAACGAGGTCAAACCCCTCGACTGGGAATTAATTTGAAAATTAACAGGAAAAAAAGAAAAAAACTAGATATGTACATGAAGTATAAAATGAAATCTATATCTATCGATCATGTTGTCAGATCGACCTTATAAGTGTTGCCCTAATGGGTTCGTTGTCGTTCACTTTGACTAGTGAAGAACGGTTGCTGCGTCGGAGGTGATACGGACGCGGAAGTAGCAGTAATAAAGATAAAATATCTATAGACATAACGCGTCACATTTGGGTACTAGTGAGAATGGTTAAAAGTCCCGAACTCTTATCGGGCTGAATGAATTGCGGAACAGCCGATAAGACCAGCGTAAGTTTTAAGTTGAGTTTTGGTATGTATGTGGAGCGATGGCTGGGTTAGTTGACGAACAAGAAATATGGCGCACTCACAATCAGACGCAAATACTGTTCTATTGTACGGCCAGACAGATACAATGGCGTTACATCTTCTCGGCTTGTAAACTGTTTTTTTTTTTTGCTTTGAGTAGAGACTGAGACTTGCCAAATGCTGCAATCAACATTTCAAACACATTGGAACATTTAATTATTTTTCACACAAAATTTAATACAGATTCCTTGATCAATTTTTTTCAAAAGCAAAAAAATCGCCAGTCACACCGAAACACGTCTAACCTTTATTTCTATGGAAAACAAATTAAAAATTCAAAATGGGGCAATGACAATGTTAGGGGACACGTGTACCGGTGAAAAAAAAATCCAAAATCGCTCGCTATATTCAAAAAGTCACCTTATTCTTTGAACAGACCTCGTACTTACCTTAAATCTTAAAATCACTAGTGGTCCGTATAGAGCCACGCCCAATTTTGATAATTTTGCTGGGTTAATCTGTTAGTAATCAAATTTAATAAAGATTGGTGATGAACTAGAGGAGATTGTTTTATACAAAATTTTCTAACTCCGCTTCTCTTAAACTTGAGCTGCCTTAATTACTTTTAATCATGTATGACCTCCTCTTCAGTAAAATGGCATACTTTTTTTTTTTTTAATTCTGGAGCCGTTATCGGCCGTTTAGAAAGGAAAATACTATATATGATCCTTAGTCCCACAGGATCTTAACAAGAAACTATAGCGAGCATTTTCGACTGTACAAATTGGTATAACAATTCGGATCCGAGAAGTTTCCGTCCATCCCGACGAGGCAGGTGAAGAGCGAATATAAACAAATGAGAAATTGTTAAATATCGAGAGGGGTGGGAAGATTTGGAAACTGAAACATATTTATTAAGAAAGAGCGAAGGTTTGAGACTCAATGAAAATGAGTCCGTTCAACATTGTGCACAAAAATTGGTGCTGGTTCATTCGCGAAAATACCTACATAGGTCATAACACATTTGTAGCTCACGCAACTTATATTTTATATGGAGCTCAGAGAAAAAAAAACAATTTAGTAAATTCTGGTTTGCCTTAAGAAAAAAAAAAATACAATGAAATCACCAATCTCCAATTATTTGGCCGTCCTTAGCAGTTACTCTTTGGTTAGTAACGTATTATTATGTCCTGCTGTCTTGTAGTGCCGTGGTATTTATATTTGTTAATTGATGACATCCCCAAGGCAGTCATTTAGGTCCGCTTCTCTTTATGTTTACCAGTAACGATATTGAAATGGTTGTCAAACATTCCCACATCCCACTATACACCGACGACACCAAAATCTTCAAGACCATTTACTTAGGACATGACTCTTCCCTTATTCAATCGGACCTCAACAGTTGTTCCACCTGGAGCTACAAGAACTGCCTGGATCTTAACATTTCCAAATGTCAATCGATTACTTTCTCTCGAAAACGTATCAAACCTCCTCCCCGTCTCTACTTTCTTCATAATCAACCCCTTTCTACCGTTCAGGCGATCCGTGATCTTGGCGTATTATGCGACCAGGAACTAAAATTCCTTTCACATATAATATCAGCGATATAATTCTTAAGGTCAATTCTGCACTCGACCTCGTGAAACGATTGTCTAAAGAGTTTTCCAATTCCCACGCCACACGGTCTCTCTACATAACCTTTGTTCGCCCTATTCTCGAATACGCCTCCCAAGTGTGGTCGCCTTACCATCATACGCACATTTCCAGAATCGAGAGTATCCAACGTAGTTTTCTCCGTTTTGCTCTTCTTGGCTTACCCTGGGACAATCCTCTGATCCTACTTCCCTATCAAGACCGCTCAAAACTTATTAACTTGAACTCACTGGAAGAATGAAGAAGAAGATCCTTTTCATCCATCGACTCGTCTCAGGTACCATTGACTGCGCGACCCTATACAACTCTATCTTTTTCAATACTTACCCTCGTAATAAACCAAATCCACATCTAGTCTATCTACCCACCTCTCGTACCTCTTATGGTTCCAATGAACCTATCTCCCATATGCTGCGGGATGTTAACTTCACTGATGACTTCAACATCAGCACCCTTTGTCTAAAACTCCGTTGTAAGTTAAATTAAGTATGTTGTTTGAACTAAGCGCAATAAAAGGGCGTATTGCCGATGTTGCAATTATTGGTTTCCGTTGGTTCATTGGGTGTACTGCTAAGGTTGCTGTTGAATTCGCTTTATGTTGGTTTATTGCTGAGGTGGCTTATATGTAACTCCCAAGAATTTAAGTCGCTTGATAGTCATGATCGTTGCATTTTGCTGAATGAATGGAAAATCAGAAATACTCTCATTTTCCACCAAATTGTGTGCATCAATAGTTTATATTCCTCCAAAAAGTATATAAATCAACACACCCCAATGGCGATCATTATTATAAATCTGAAAATCGTATTTTATATGGAGTTATATTATCATATATATATATGATATTGCTTAAAAAATGGTTAAACTTTCAATAGGCCCTTTTTTGGGGCCAGTATCGGTTCGGTGCCTCTATGTTCAGGACCGAAAATTAAATTGAATATTTCAACCCATGGATAAAAGAAAGCTAGCATTCGTCACATTGTGGCAATACACCGTGGTCTCTCTGTAATGATCGCCAACATTCTAGTGTTCAAATTACTGTATTGAGAGTTTTCCAAAATCGCACTGCACTGATTAATTAAGGACCATTTCAGCATTGAGGAAATTAAGAACATGCCTTAGCACCATCATGTTGTTAGCATTGTAAGATTAGCCACATGAGACTCGAGGTTTTTTTAAGGTTACGTAGAACGACTGCTAGACTATTTCCAATACAAGCCCAATGCCCCTGAGAAGTAAATAAAACAATCCAGACCAAAACGATCATCGTTAAAAGACTAACCATTAATATCTTTAAGCACCACGTTCTCGCATTCACGCAAATGTTAGTTATGATCATGATACCTGCCACCCGTTGACACCACTAGGCAAATTATAAGGTTCCAAGAAAACCATGATCTGATTCTTAACATATACGACTATGTATACTGTAACACGAGGAGTATCTATCGTTTTTTACGCTAATTGTTATAATATGCACAAACAGTAGTACACAAACTGATCCCCTATCCGGAAGATCAATATCGCCAGTTTTGCAAAATTTAAATCAGATATTGATATCGATTGCACGCCTACTTTGTGCGAAACCACAATTGCGGCGCAATTGGATAACCGACAAAATTCCATCCAGCAGCCAACGTTGTATTTGTGCTTTTGTTTAATAAGGAGATAAGATGTAGCCGTAGGTATCACCTACCGCAACACGTCGTACGAAACATGGTACGGTTGTTACGTGTGATATGTGAGGTGCGATACCATTAAGGTGGTTTGCACTATACAGTTCAAGGAAATATGAATTAAATTGGAAAATATGTGGTTAACTAAGTTTTTGTACAGCTACATACTCGTATGTAACATACATATGTACTTAGTTCTGATGCAATTTACAAATATAGCAGTTTTTGATAAATTATGATAGAGAAAAATATTTAACAAGACTTGGCAGCGTTGGTTAACTGCTACTATTACTCCCTTATCTTGCCAGTATGTCTTACACTGCATTGTCAAAAACTAGGCCGTCTAAAATCGAAATCCCATTAATAGCACGGCTCCAGTAGCGACATAGCAGGCAAATGCATCACGCCAATCATCATATTTTATTTTAAAACTACAGATGACTGTGGACACAATGCTCAAAATAAACCTGATCCAGGAAATTCCTGCATTTTAACTTGTGATTCATTATCCATCGAGGAGGCTAAGTAATTTGACCCCGAAAAAAAATTGAATGTCCGTGCGATGTTTCGTTCGAGAGCTGCTGAGCTTTTTCGATATTTAACAAGTGTAGGAATACTTTTCATGGTTGATTTTTATTTATCAAAGCCTACAACCAAGTTCGCATGTCGGTTGTAAGAAAATATCGTAAGATACGATACAAATAAAATGTTATTCACAGACAACAACCAATTTGGGTGTGGTATAGTGAATGCATGAATGAGCTTTATTTTCACAATAATTAATTAAAAATTACATGGCCTGAGTTACCACACATTATTTTACACAAAGATTTTACATATAATATAGCATCTTACTACTGAAAAGATATCAAGAGATTTCTTACGTTTATATTTTTAGAGGAAAAAAAAGAAAAAAAAAACAAAAAACCTCACGAAATAAGTACATAACTAAATAAATAAATGAATAAATAGATAAGCACATGTATCTGTAAATAAGTTAAATAATACACACAAGCGAAACGTAAAATTATGTTTGTATAGCAACAAACTAAGCTAGGCTATTTATTAAGGATTAGCGGCAAAGATGCATCTCCTTGCAAATTTGGAGTTGTGTTTAACAATTCTCTCACAGATCAATTCAACATTTGTTCGTTTGTGTATATCACTTATGCAGTGATGACGTGGAAAATTACACATCATCTTCAGAATTTTATTTTTGGTTATTTGCAACTTTAATAAATGATATTTCGCAGAATTTCCGCAGAATTGCTTGAGATATTACCTTGTCAATTATAATTTAATTTTGAAGTGAATGTAGGGATTTTCTATTAATGGAAGGGTCTAATGCCGATGTTGATGATTGAATAGGAGTTTTGAGTCCAGGTGAATGCCTAAGTATTTCACACCCATCCCAGTTAATTGAAACATTATCGAGCTTCAATTGATTTAAGGGCAAATAGGAAGTTTCCCTTTTTCGAAACAAAAAGATCGTTTGCATTTTCCCGCTGTTAATTTTTATCTTCCATTTCGTGTAATAATTACTTAATATGTATCTTCAAGGCATCGTTCAAATTCGTCTCTATAATGAGACCGAATTCATACGGTGAAATACGGCAGTATCATCGGCAGATCGGATGAATAAATATTCTACAAAATAGGGCCAAGAACTGAACCCTGTGGAACACTGGCATTAAAATACTTTACTTCGGTCGAGCTATTATTTACATACACAATGAATGAACGAGAAGACACAAAGCTCTGTATTATTTTGCACAGGAAAGGTGGAAAATTTAAATCAATTAATCTTTAACACAATTGCATATCCTTTGAACCTGATGGGATGTTCTATGCGATCGCCTAAAACCAAATTGTTCGTTTGGAATAATATTGTTACTATGCAATTATTCGGCAAGTTTTTCTTTTACATAAATGTTAATGTAAATGTTGCTTATTCTACTTAGAAGGCTTATGGGTTGGTACCTCTCTACTAAATCAGATGCCTCAGCAGACCTGACCTGAATAATTTTAGGGTTCCAGATTTCTATAATATTTCAATATGTCCTTGTTAGAGGGTCCCTTAATCATATCTGATACCTAAAATGTTGCTCTGATTATTACTTTTGGAAAAAACACCGGGTGCCAATTGGCACCGCAAGGCTCATACCTTGTATAATGGTAACCCATATGTTTAGTACTAGGCGTAAGAATTAATTGTTGTCAAATAATTATTTATTTAATATTATTGTTATTTTATGATACTAAAATAATGTATATTGAATAAAACAATTTTTAAACATTTACATTTAATTATAATTTTAACTTGAACGTCATTTACATATGAAATTCTAAGTTGCATGCTGCACAAAGGCCCACGTTACATTTATTGCACTGTAATCTGGTCTGACCCTTACATGTCTCTAAAGCACATTTGCGACGAGATTCGCTGGGAACCAGTAAGTGGTTAAGACCATCATAACGTATGCTGTCATTGATTCTATTTCCAGTTTTCGAAGATTTTGAAACTGCTGGACGCCCACCACCGCGTGGCACACTTTTGAATTGTAACAGGTATGTCTGGACAATTTCTCTTCGAAAAGCCAGTTGAGTAAGGGTACTGCCTGCTTGTCTTGATAGTACCCAAGCATTACATATACATAGCTGCGTCGACAAGGTACGTGAATATTGGCCACCATCATTTCTTTCCCCTGATTCCTATGCGATAGGTGTTAATATTTTGATCCATCAAATCTGTGCCGCCCATATGTTGATTATATTCAGTAAAGATAGCTGGTCGTGGAACTTGTATTTTCTTTTTTGTTTTTGCGCAGTAACGAGTAACCTTTGATAAAGATTCTACACCATGTAAAGTGGACATTCCAGTAACCACATAATTGTCTTTCTAGCGAACTACAATCACATCTTCTTTTTCACTTTTTGAGTAAATGTAGGTACCACGATCTGCTTTGGTCATATCTTTCTTGCTTGTTATAGGAATATCATTAGGGAGGCGATTCTCACGTACTGTTCCTGTGCCTTCATAGCCGCGTGATTTGAGATGCGCAAGTAGCTGGAAACCAGTGAACAAATTGTCAAAATAGAAACTTGTTGGCAAGGGCTTGACATTTTCAGGGAAATGATCTATCACCTTTATTAGAGGTGACACTGCTTTTCCAAACATTTTGTCATAATCGGGGTTTTCTTCAATACTCTTTCCTTGATATATTTCAAAATTTACTAAATACCCATAAGGGGTATTCATACACCAGTTTCTATAACCAAAACGAATTGGTTTGCCCCTGATAAACTGTTTACACCCATGTTTACCAAAGTACTCGATCATTGACTCGTCATAGTTTAGGGTAGTAGATGGCACGTAATGTGAAATAAAGTTCTCCTTGATGATGTCAATGAGCGGTCTCAGTTTCCACATCTTGTCCGTGGCAACCATGTGATTGTTGTCCGCACAATGTAAGAAACGCATGATTGTCATGAATCTGTCTCGTCGCATACTATTATACACCATCAAATTCCTCATATCCTCACCTTGGTCCCAAAAGTGTCTCTTAGATGGTACGGTATTGTAGCCAGATAAAATAAGAATTGCGATGAATACCTTCATTTCTTCAAGAGATATCTTTGGATCAAATCTAGCATCTCCACAGCGGATTTTCCTCTATATGAACTAAAATTTGCTTTTGGAAATAAAGGAATCTGTCGATGTAAATCATCATTTACCCACGGCCAATTCACTTTTTTTAAGATCTTCGGTGGAGGTTCATTTTCATGGGAGCTGTCGGATTCGCTGTTTGAATTTTCGTCTCGACCCGTAGATTTACTCTCAGTCCTGCGAGTCCCACGTGAAGCATGACTACCGCGAGACTGCATACGTGAACCGCGAGTCTGCTTGCGAGAACCGCGGGACTGCCTGCGAGAACCGCGAGGCAGCGTGGGAGAACTCCGACCGCGAGATGACGTACACGAAGGCCCTGCTTCAGGTTCAATGTCAGCAGGTGCTTGTGGATGTTTAGATGTAGATGCCGGTACCACTTCGCACCTAGCATTTAGTTGTCGTCCTGTTAGATTGTTTACAAAACCACCTTCATCTTCATCGGCTGAGTCCTCATCTGAACGGACTGCAGGGTCTGGAGGATCGATAAATAACATCTGAGGCTCCAGCTCTTCATCTTCTTCTAGGATAGCTAATGCTTGATGTAATGTACAATTCCTACAACAAAAAGAAATCTTGTAACCGCTAAAAAAACACTTAGTACACATCCATCGAAAAGACTACATATATCAGCCTAGAGGTGCCGAACGGCACCCGACACATTTTTTTTTTTTTTTTTTTTTATATTGGTGGAGGCTTCTGCTATCTGTTGGAGCACTCAGACACAAACACTGGTCCATTGTACTGCCAGACAGACACCTTAGATGGCGTTAGCCAAGCTTCTTTTTTATTCACTTATGTTGTGTGCCATTTGTTTTTCCACACAAGTGAACGAAACCTAAAGCTTAATGCCGATTCCGAACGGCGAGAGCCGAGAAGCTTTTTCAAGGCAAGTGTACAACGGGGGGTTTTGCCAGTACCCCGCCGAGGAGGGACGCCGCGAAATAATCATTCGATGGCGTTGGTGTTATCGGGATCCGAACTCGCTCACTTTGCGTCAGCGGCCGACACACTACCCACTGCGCCACGGCACGTCCATTTTTTACAACAATTTCCCAACACTGATTGTCAATTGTCTGTATCGGTCGCGCGATGTTCACTTATTGAAACGAAATAATACGATAATACGATAGCTATCTCTTTCTGGCACTTAGAAAAAATATAAACACTTCGTTTTAGCCACTCATAACAACGTAACGCGCGAAAGTTGAAACACGTAAAAATGGGTGCCGATCGGCACCGCTAGGTCATAATGGGTTAAGATAACTTATAACTTTAGCTAGGTTCGATGTATTAGGAAAGTAGCTAAATTTAAGCAAGTGTTAACGATGAATTTAATATAACTGATGGCAATTTTAAGTAACTGCTTGAGATTAATATTCCATCCATAATATTCCATAATACCTACCATCGACACCAGCCGTTTTGTTTAATTTAAGATTTTTGACATAAAATTCAATATCTTCATCATCAATAACCCTCTACAGTGTTCACAACTTGAAGTGAGACAACTATCGTACCAGTAGCGTAGAATTATCGTACATGGAGCAAAATTATCGTACCTTTTAAAATAATGACTATAAGTAATTAATAAATCTTATTAAACATAATATCAATATTTTTGCGTATGCTTTCTAGTTAATTACTTGTAAACTATTACTCCGAAATTAATACAATCTTTTGAAACTATATTTTTTATGTATGGGACAGACCTGAACTAGTCCCTCCTTAACTCGAAGATCAATAATGGCGCTAACATTTTAAATTTGATTGGAAAAACTGCACTGTTTTTAAATTCCAGCAGATTACTTACTAATATAATATTTTCAATTTATAGCAAAAAAATAAATATGAAGGGATAGTAGATTAATGACGAATATAATCAAATTTTTCATTTTATCTCAATATATTCTATATTCTTGAGAACTCCTTGATAACATTTTACATATAATTTTAATGTAAGAAAATCAAAAAAACTGAAAATGTTAAACCTATCAAGTGAATACCCACTTCAAATAATTGCTATTTTTCCTTAAAACTCTTCATTTGGCATTAAAATATTATTAAACTCATCCACATCCGTATCACTATATAAATCGCAAATTTTTTTATTTGCAGATTCTAATATGGTTTTTCTTTTGTACATTAATGATTTATTCATACGAGCATATTCACTTTGCGATGGTTCGTATGTTGTGCAATCAGCGTTGTTATTTTTTATTCTTTGTTTGGTTAAAAGAATACCATTAACAGTTGAAACGGCCATTTTATTCCGGGTTTTAGTTTTAATTAAATTAACGTGGCTAAATATACGTTCACTGTCAGCATTCGAATGTGGAAGTGAAATTACATTCAGCACAAATTTAGATACGTTTTTAAAAGTCATTCCTTGATCACCTTCTCCACAGTCCATCAATTTTGCCCAAAAAATATCAATTGGATCTTTAATATCAATATTTCCCGGGAGCTCAAAATATGGTAATTGACGCCATTCATCGTCGATTATTTGTTGTTGATTGTTTGATGTAATGCGGGGCAAAGCCTCCATCAATGGCAGCAAACTTGGCATTATATATCTTGTTTTTTTTAACATTACTTTTTGGGGATTAAAATTAGTGATCAGTTTCAAAATCGGATTTGAAAAATTGAAGCGTTTCTTTATTTCGCTACAACCTTCAATTAAAAATTCAACACAAGACATTAGGAAGTCTGATTTCAATTGTTCATTATTTCGAATTTCAATCTGATCCAACATTTTTCTCACTTCAATCCCAAAGTACATATTTTCTGGACGTAAACGATGTGCCTCATTGCCTGGATCTAGTTCACTAAAATCAGTTCGATCAATATAATCCCTTGACATGTATGTTTCCAATAATTCTTGATAGTTTCGGCACATTTTTTCATGAAGACTCGTAACAACTACTGATGATGATTGGAAAAGTTCATTTAATTTGGTGAATTTAGGTAAAATGAAGTCCAAAAAGAGATAGAGGAGTTTAATTAATGGATTGTTGAGAGCTTGGACAATCTGTTCAACAGATTTTAATCTAATTGTTAACATTTGCTCTCGAAAATATAGTTCCAAGGCAGGCCATTGTTCAATTATTCTGGAAACAACCGCTTTCAGAGATAACCAACGCGTTTGTGCTGGACGAAGAATTTTATGAACGTCGATCTCCAAAAATGTTTGAAACTTTTGAAACAAATGTTGTCGTTTTGCGCTATTCTTAAATTCTCCATAAATATTTCGCGCTAAATCTTCGCAACTCCTAGGTAGTTTCTTACATGCCTTACTGGCACAAAGATGTAACGAATGGCATAGACACTTGAAAATGTAGATACCAGGGCATTTCTCGATGAATCGTGAAGCTACAGAATTATTCGTTCCCATCATTGTACTCGCTCCATCAGACGCGAATCCAATGATGTTCGTGAACGGGATCTCATATTCTTCGAAGGATTTTGTCAGTAGTTCGAATAAATGCTCTGCTGTGGCACCCTCAACATCTGAACTTGGCTCAAAAACTTGACACAGGTCCCAAAACTTGCTAACCACTTGACCTTCTTCAGCATCGAAAAACCTGTTTTATGAAAAATACAACATTTATAACGTGTACAAGATATCGGAATACAATAGACAATTTTAATCAATAATAACTGACAAATTCTTTACCTCACAGTGATGCACATCGTTTGAATGCTCCCAATATCAGTGGATTCATCTATCAAAACGCTGAACAGATTGGACTGTACTTTTTTCTGCAGCTCTTCTTTTTCAGCTGCAGCGATAACATTTTTTATTATTGCCGTTCCTTTTGTTGACTGCAATTGAATATTTCTGATGATATCGGAGTCAGGCACAGCGCATTTTAAAAGTGTTGTCAGGTGAGTCAATGTTGTGAACGAAATATTATGTTCAGCCACGAAACCACACAACTTTACTTCGAGAGCTTGAGCTGCTTTAGTTTTCGTGCAGATTTTATCACTTTTTTGTACAAACTTGGAAATGGTCGGTTGAGCTTCTAAAGGCTTGCGACGATTTATGTGAACTTTTGAGATCATGTGGTTTTTTATTACAGTCAGCTCTGCATTTATTATAACATTGCACGTACGACACTTAGCTTTGTACTGATCTTCAGGCACCTTACTAAGCCATTGTTTATAGTCTTCATGTTGGAGCCAGGCGTCTCTAAATTTTTGTTGACGATGTTTATTGCTAGTTTTTACAATTTTTCTTGGGGATGGGGCATCCAAATTCGCATCAACTGGTTCAATATCATTTGTTTTTTCACGTAAAGAACCCATTTATCACTCTACAGCTACTGAGAATGAATGATAGGTTATATATAGTTTACAGCTAATTATTTAAAGTATTTGATTGTCATACTTACTTGTTAATATAAAAACAGAATCATGTAATATAAAAGCATAATAACATTGAATGTCCAGTCACTGGTTTCTTCGAATCACTATTTCGAATCTTGAACGTTAGTTCGTTTGCTCAATACAATAGAGAGAATAACTGCCAACATTCGAACACAAAATACGCAAAGTGTGTGAAGTCTTCACATAATCGAAATCGATCGAGGATATCGATATTATTTGTTCGCTGAACGAACCAATAGATAGCGCTGTGAGCAAAAAGAAAGATAAAATATTCGCGAATTAAAATCTTTGTGCTATTGTCGATGAGGGTAGGAATAAAATAAATTTTTAATGCATCATTATGAAAATTATCGTACAATCTGCGTACGATAATAATGTGATATCGTACATTGTACGCAGGCATTAAATTATCGCATATGTACGATAATTATCGTACGGTTCCGCTCGCTGACCCTCTACTGCACAAGAAGCCATATATGGCTTTTGAATTTCAAACACCGCCTACTTAGATTGCGCAACTGTAACTGAAAAAGTACCATTTGGATCGTTTGGCATAGTTCTTTGTAAATGTGTATTTGTGTATTTGGTTTTCGTTTTCTTTGCACAATCGCGAAAAACAGCAATCAAATTTAGCAGTGCGCGTGGTGAGATTATAGTGAAAAAATAGGGAAACAAAAGTGTATTTATTATTATCTAACGAATAATATAAAGGCCGTTACATTTTTTTAAAGTGAGATTGAATACTGGTAAGTAAAATTTAAGTGTTAAATGTTTAATTATGTCCGTGGAATTCAAGACACTGCGCGTTTTTGGCAACGTCCATATATGGCTCCTTATCCATTCACACAAATATTCATGGATGCCATATATGTACATACATATGTCTGCTTATGCATTCACGAAAAGATCGATATTCTAAATTTTCCGTTGTTTTTTTTTTTTTTTGTAGTAAAAAAACAATGATTTCGTCAAATTCTTTCTACGGAAAAAGATTTTGTACTGTAAATCCTCGAATCGGAGGATGAGCAGGATATGGAGATGGACTGTAGAGGTGCCCGAAACTGATGAAAGCGAGTTCGATTCTGATGATGATAAACTATTGTCCACTTTGAGAACGAAAGAGAAGCAAAAGGTAATATGGAGGAACAAGTCGCGTCCATCGTACAAAGAAAGCTTTTATCCCTTTTTAGGGATCAAAGAGCTTCCAAAGGAAATGTCCACTTTAGAGACCCCAGCTGATTTCTTTTCTTTTCTTTTCACGGGTGAACTGTTTGACATGATTGTTGAGGAATCCAATAGAAAAGCATTACAGGACAATGTCAATAAACCAGTCAACATTACCCGTAGTGAAATTGAGCAATTTGTAGGGATTTCATTATTCACGTCCCTCATCAAGTTGCCTTCCACCAGACGATATTGGAACTCTGAGCTTGGACAGGCTTTTGTTTATGAAACCATGCCCTGCAGGCGGTGGGAAGAAATAAAAAGATGTCTCCATTTCGCTAACAACGACAAATTTGTGAGGTTTAGCCAACCTGGACATGACAAGCTCTTTAAAGTCAGGCCACACCTAAATAGCATAAGGGAACGACTTCTACTTGTGCCAAAAGAAGAACACCTTACAGTGGACGAACAAACAATTCCCACTAAGTATCGACATCACCTGAAGCAGTATAATCCAAAAAAACCACATAAATGGGGTTACAAGAACTTTGTTTTGAGCGGAATATCGGGATTTAGTTATGACTTCGACATATTCGCAGGGGAGCAGAGTAACGTTATTCCGGATGGTTTCCCAGATTTGGGTGTTAGCGGAAATGTTGTGTCCAGGTTGGTATCAACGGTGCCAAAATATATGAACCACAAAATTTATTTCGACAACTGGTTCAACTTGATCCATTTTGTAGCGAATAAGTATTTTGTTAAATTATTAATTTAGTTTGTAATGAATATTTAAGAAAATGGTTGTTTTGTTAAATTGTTGAATTGGATTAAATTTTTTTTTTAATTGAAAAATGTGTGTGCACAACCAGCCATATATGGCAAAAGTTAATAACTTCTAATAAAATTTGTTTAAGCATATTTTTTTTTATTTTAGTCTCTTAATGTACCAAGCGAATTACAAAAACGGCAGGTTTTTTTTTTTTTTTATTATTGGATCATAGTGCGTGCAGTAGAGGGTAGCATTATCCAGGTCTTCAATAATAGATGTATCAAATTCGATATCACTATAGATTCCAGTTCGAAGGGGAGGAATAAGGAAGAAGTAGGCAATACTTGTGTTTTTATGATCTTCATTTTATTCCAAAAGGGCTTGGAAGTTTTATATAAGGACTGGAGCTTCTTATTCCAGTTATTATTGCGTTCGAGGTTAATGAGAATTTTTATTTGCTTGTTGAAGTGGTTCGTTCCATTTTTGTAGTAAGATTGACGGTATCTCTGTTAATTTCTTCTCGCTAGGTTTCGATATATGATCCAAGATATAATGCGGCAGTTTATTGATATACTTTGTTTTTTGGTATTTTCATAACTGAAACTTCGACTGAATCAAGGACAGTTTGGGGAAAAATGCTAACGGCAATGTCAATATCGTCCTTTGAATGAATAATTTCGAGATTTGTCGAAAAACAACGCAGGTTTCTGAGTATTTGCTTGTGAAAAATGTTAGAATTTTTTAAATCAAATTGGTATTCAGACTTACATTCTTTAGAACAGAGAATTTCAAAAGTAACAGGGTTATGATCCGAACTAAGAGAGCTAATGGAAGTTAGACCAGATATTTGATTAGGAATATTTGATACAAAAGAATGCTGTCAAGTACTATTAGGTATGTACATATATAATTGGAGAAGATTGAAACAATATGAAAACTGGAAAAGAATTACAAGAATTAATCAGAATATTACCCTAGGTATTTGCAACTCCAATCCCTGCGTCTACAATTGAATTCGCCTCCAATAACAAAATCACCATTGGTATTAAGGAGTTTTCTTTTTAATCGAACGAAAAACCTTCTTTTTTCGCGTTAGAATTTGCACCTCCCGGGAAATATGCACAAATAATGAAGATTGACTGCTGATCTTTAAGTTGGACTTTAATTACACGATAACACGATAACATTTAAACTCAGAAGTTGAAAGATGATAATTTACGGAAAGCCACATTGCTGTTATTAAAGCAACATCAATATCTTTACTATTTAGGAAATTCATAAACTCTGCATGCTTGTTGCGTATATCCCTTGCACTCCATGTAACAATATTAATATTTCTATCTCACACATTATTTAGTATTAGAATATAACATTTTTGTCGCTAAATGTGCGATAGCTTTAAGTTAATCACTTTTGGATTTACAAGCACATAATTTAGTTATTATTTCTGTTACTAAAATATTTATTTCATCCGTTGTGAACCGATTTTTGTTATTTTTTGTTATTGTTGTTAGACATATTGTTATTACTTGCGTTAATTCTCTGGATGTCAGTGTTCATCCGGCAGTTTTCACTCTTATTGCATCGGAGATACATATGTCCAACAGTGGTGCGACGATGCGGTAACGACGGAAAGTCGGTCATCGAGTTGATCGAAATCGGTGTGAGGTGATAAGCGTGTTGTCTCCATGAGGAAGAAACTGTTGATGCGAGTGGTGAGAGGTGGTGTTGATGGTTTATCTAAACGATCTCTTTTCTCTCATTTCCAAAAACTGATCAATCGGTAGTTTTATGATTGCTGAGTTGTGAGAGCTGGGGCAAATGGCACAGTAGGTCTTAATATGATAGTTCTTCTCACCATGTCCGAACATCTGGCAGTTTCGGCATTGTGACACTTTGTTTGTCTGTCGACCATGAACACCACAATTGATTTGTGTGTATAGAACGGAACGACGATTCTATGACGATTTATACTATTAGGTTACACCAAAAGTCGACCGCAAATGCTCGAAAACTGAGACTAGGCAGTGGTCACCTCTAACCAATCAAATCTCCGTTCGATGGAAGGAGACTTCCAAGTATAAGTAATGTTTTCCAAAGAGCCCTGTCTACATGGGTTGAGGACAACAAAATCATTCCGGATTACCAATTCGGTTGTAGAGAGGCGTACAATACTATTAGTGCCGCGTCGAAACTCGTGTCGGATATCCAGTGGAATAAATGCAAGAACCATTGAACGGATGCCTGTCTGATTGACTTTGAAAAAGTTTTCGACATCTTCTTTAAGTCAAGGTCTTTATTATAAATTCAATCAGCTGGGCTTAAGTAAGCTATTGCTACATATGATTTTTGAAATGTTAATCGACTGCAACAGGAAAAGGTGAATTCGCCGATCCTTTTTTTTACCGCATTGATGTGATAGCTTTTCTCTACCATTCAAAGCCGCCGACGTTTGCCTACAAGCTCTGGCGAGCACGTGGGAAACCGGGGTTTTGTCAAAATTATGTCGACAATCACGCACATTGTTATAATTCCAAGAGTGTGTGTGGAGTACACTGCGGAAAAATGAAATGTGCTCACACGTATTCACAAATAGAGTTTGTTTATGACGGGTTTTGCCGCTACGAACCTGGACTTCACTCAAAATTTCAGGGTGTTACGGGGAATGACGTACGAAAGACAAACGTCTCGTTCTGGTTTCTGATCGACGTCCTACAGCGTGACTTCGAAATAATTCAGCAGTATTGGAATGACTGGAAGTTGAAAATCAGCTATCTCAGAACTTGTCTCGGATAACATACATAGAGCATCAGAATGTGAGTACACGAAATTTTAACCGAATGAGTTTCTATATAATAGAATAAGGATTGTACGGGTGAATAATCTTCTGATAAAAGTGATTCGATGTCACGTTGCATTGAAAATGACTTAGGTTAATGACCTGATCTCCAGGGCCTACTACCCCAAGTACATATACTGCGAAAAAGTGCTATTCCCCCAGAGGTATTCGTCAATTTGGATCAATGTGGCCTGATCCAGGATGAATTGGAAGTTCCGCTATTCTTCCCATAATTCCGTGGAACGGCGGTTCCTCAACGAACGTAATGTCGCGCTCCGTGATACCGGGCGCCTCAAGTTTAGTAGATCAGCGCCGCACCAAAATCGATGAGATGTCGTCCGACTGCATTCAGGCTTTTGCTGGCTGGAGTAGACTACGTCAGTAGTGAATTTTAATAGGCCAGCCTAGTTTAGTTTACTTTTAGCTTTATTAAAATAAAAATAATCGTTGGCGCTCTGGATAGAACATATGCTCAAGGTTCAAATTATGAGAGTATAACTGTATTAAGAACCTTTAGCGCAAAATTGGATAACGAAGTTACTTTCGAATGAGCCATTGGAAAATTTTATCTCCGAAAATAGATTCAGGCTATTCAACATCAACGTCGGTAAGTTACAATCTTAAGAGCCTGCATGTTCACACTTTTAAGCTTTATAAGATTCGATCTTTATCTTACTTTGACGTGGAAGTCCATGGGATTGTCGTTAACAAGTTGTTTGTGCCAGGCAACAAAGTTCACCACAAGAAACCCTTGACTATGCGATGAATGTAGGAGCATCCAAATAGTAAGCTTGTATATGAAGCTTCATAGGAAGACGAGTGTCATTCGTGAGATCTACAAAAGAAAAAGAAATTAGGAACTTAATAGTTATTTATGTAAATTGATAATTAATGAATGAATGACATATTGTCTGTCATTTCTTTATACTGCTACAAATAACAGAAATATTGATTGTGTAGTAAGTACATAAGTACGTATATGTATGTACTTCTAAAAAGCCGATTGACCCGAAAATTGGGTCATTGATTTCGAAATAAATAAATAAATTCTTGAATCTTATATAAGGTTTGGGGATCAGGAAATCGGTGCGATATTACTCGGATGGCGTTCAAATATTTTACCACAAATGCTACAATTTCAGACCGGGTGCTCTTAAGGTAAAGTTAACCCATTTAGGACCACTAGCACAAATATCCTGGAAAACACACATTTTTTAATGCAAAACAATTTTATTTAGTTTTTATAAATATTTGACATTTTTTTTATTTATTTTTTTTAACAGCCACGCCCACTTTTTGAGTGTTGCGTTAACGCAACATTGGGATAAAACATATAAAAAAAATTTGGTGTAGTTAGTCTTAAAACAATGGGAATGCAAAGGAATTGCACATTTGTTGCACATAAATACAGTTGTGCTTTTACAAACTCTGCACCGTCTTCTCCAATTTTCAGGATTTTTCTCAATCATGTGGCCAACGTTATCTAATATCGAAGTGGGTGACAGAGATGCAGTTGAACCGCATCCTCGAACACATTGTGTTTTTCCTTCGTTAATACTATTGAGGCTCCGAACTAATTCCGACCTAAGATCCAGCTGAGAGATTGTTTTTTCTTCATAAATAATTCTATGCAGCTTCCATGCATTGACAATTCCGGAGTCTATCGTATTAACAAATACTGGCCACCACCATTTTTCCCACCAATTCCACCAAACGATTATACCATTTTACCATGACATTGGGCTGTGCAGACTTACAATTAGATGCCACAGTAACAACGGAATTGTCATTCCACTGATTTCATTTTCGTGATCATAGCAGGAATCCACGTACCACCACGCTGTTTTTTGCCTATTGATTTGTTCGTCTCCAATGGGCATTTCAGAATTCTATTTTCCCTGACAGTTCCAGTAGCAGAATATCGTTCATATCTTAGGTGAACCAATAGGTTAAAGCTGGTAGACCTTGTGAACATTTCTATTTTCTAAATAGATCTATGACAGCTTGCCCACCTAGCCCAAATTCTCTATTGGCATTCATAGCATTTTTTTCGTCATATGGTATGAACTGGTATAAGTACCCATCACTTGACGTAATGCACCATATATTATGATAACGACACTGCACTTGAGCTAACCAGTAACAAATTACCGCAAATAAATTACCAGTTAGGAAATAAAATTTTCAAACAGAAATGTATTCAAAGCCTACTAAAGTGTCGCTGTTTGTCCCAATGTTGCGTTTTCGCAACATTACTAAGACAAGCCGATTAGAGGTACTTACCCAACGTATATGTTTATTTTGTTTCCGAATTATTGCCACTAGCAATATACAGGGTGTCCCACGAGCAGTGTGCCAAAAAGCTACAGCGTGTAGGTCTAGTTAAGACAAGAAAAAAATCGTATGGGAGGGGGGGTCTATTTCCCCCCGTTTAGCCGGGAGGGGCAATTTTCTAAAAAATTGACTTAATTTGGAAAAAAAATTATTAAAAATCAACAGTTACTTCCACATGCCACGATATACCTTTTTGTAAAGCCAGAAACCTCTTCTTTCATACTGATTTTAAATGAAGCTGTTTTAAGGAGTAGTTTTTGAGAAATTAATTTTCAAACTCAAAATTTTGAAATAAAATTGAAAAAAAAAAATTTCGAACTATTTTTTTTCAAAATTGTATGTAATTAAGTAGTATTTTTTTTTTCAAAAATTCAATGCTCTCATTAGTTTTTAGTTAAAAGCAGAAAACCGGATGCAAAAATGTCTTGTAGTTTTTGAGAAAGTAAAAAAAAACCCGAACCATTTTTTTCTAAGAAAAACCTTTTTCTTGGTTTTAACGCGGCTGGACTTGTAGGCAAATTAATGTATGAAACATTGACCTCTTTTTTTATTATTTTTAAAAAATTCGGAGTTTTATGAGGATACAATAAAGTGATACAGTATTGGAATAACCCTGGATTAATTCTTTTTTTTCATTGATAACGCCTGAAAACTGACCTGCGAATTTCGTCTGGGTCCGCCCGCCGCCGATGGGTTCTACCCGAATTTTGGATTTGGTCCGACATAATCCCTCCCTTAGTACAAGGAGGATAGTTATTATGCTTGGAGTGCCCAAATCTAGAGTATGGAGAGTGCTTCATACCGAAAACTTACATCCGTACCATTTTAGGCCAGTTCAGGGACTCACCTCAAACGACAAGTTTTTGAGAGCAGAATTTTGTCGATCATTACTGCTTCGAGATGAAACTGAACGAAATTATTTTGCAAGGATATTCTGGACGGATGAAGCACAGTTTACCAGAGATGGGGTTACTAATTTCCACAATTTGCATCATTGGAGTAGCACCAATCCACACAACAAAAAACAAAATAAATCACAACACCGCTTTAGCTGTAATGTTTGGCTTGGTATTGTTGGACAGACTGTAATCGGGCCCTGGTTTTTGAATGCCGTTATTAATGGAGAATCATACCTGCAATTCCTACGAGACCTTTTGCCCGATTTGATGGACAACGTCCGTTTGGCCATAGCAGATAATTTAATCTACCAGCAAGATGGAGCACCAGCACACTAGAGCTTACGGGTTAGAAACTGGCTGAATGATCATTTTAGTGACCGTTGGATCGGAAGAAGGGGCCGCACGAAATGGCCACCTAGATCACCAGATTTAACTCCTCTAGATTTTTATGTGTGGGGATTCATGTAAAATTATGTTTACGAAGTGGAAATAGTATCTTTGGAACAACGGATTGAAGTCGCTGGAGTCAAATTGCAGGAAAATTTGTCAAGCATAGACTTACATATGTGCAGCCATTAGAAGGAGATATAATCTTTGCCTTCTAAAAAATGGGGATCATATTGAAAATTTATTATAATAAAACTCCGAAGTTTTTAAAAATAATAAAAAAAGAGGTCAATGTTTCATACATTAATTTGCCTACAAGTCCAGCCGCGTTAAAACAAAAAAAAAAGGTTTTTCTTAGAAAAAAATGGTTCGGGTTTTTTTTTAATTTCTCAAAAACTACAAGACATTTTTGCATCCGGTTTTCTGTTTTTAACTAAAAACTAATGAGAGCATTGAATTTTTGAAAAAAAATTACTACTTAATTACATACAATTTTGAAAAAAAATAGTTCGAAATTTTTTTTTTTAATTTTTTTTCAAAATTTGGAGTTTGAAAATTAATTTCTCAAAAACTACTCCCTAAAACAGCTTCATTTAAAATCAGGATGAAAGAAGAGGTTTCTGGGTTTACAAAAAGGTATATCGTGGCATTGTGGATGTAACTGTTGATTTTTAATATTTTTTTTTCCAAATTAAGTAATTTTTTTAGAAAATTGCCCCTCCCGGCTAAACGGTGGGGAATAGACCCCCCCCCCCCCCCCTCCCATACGATTTTTTTCTTGCCTTGACTAGACCTACACGCTGTAGCTTTTTGGCACACTGCTCGTGGGACACCCTGTATATTATACGAAAACTAATTTTGACCGTGAAATATTGGAAAATAGCAATTTTTATGAATTTTAAAAAGTACGTACATACATAGGTTTTCTTTCGACATTTGTCAATTTTATTGTATAGATAACCAAAACTTCAAGTACTATTAGCCATACCAAAAAAAGTTGTATGCTACTTCAGATATTTGTTAATGCAATAAAATAGAAAATGCATCGGAAATGTTACCATTTTAGTTAAAAAAAAATGGGATTAAATGGGTTAAGATCGTATTATAGTAGAAACTTAGATCTATCAAGGATGTGGGCACATACATTCACTAGGTAGTCCAGTGAACTCCTCACAGTGGCACATTCCAATATATGTATCTGTAATATATAACGGAGAAAATTGAATTGAATTGATTCGTCAATCGTTGAAGTATAAGTCTTTTGAACATCACCTACAACCTACAAATTTCATATTGAGACGCATTACCCTTGCGTGATAGGAATTAAAATATACATACCTAGGCAGAGGTATGTAGGCACAGAGTTAATGACTCTGCACATACACTATTACAACACCGCACTAAAAACAGCATCAAAAATCGATCACGGCGAATGTAACTCTTTGCAGCAACTTGATCCATTAAATTGGTATGTATTTTATGATATCTGAAAATGGTCTCAAAATCTTAGACCTATAGATACATATGTACATATGTATTTCTAATTGATTGTCATACCCGATCAAGGAGAACAGACTGATAAAAGAAGGATAGCTGAGCACTGAAAGATGTGACTTTGCAACATCGAGAGAGATATCTTGAAAGACTTTTATTAGTTGGCGTCCTTATGTTTTGGGTGAACAAACAACCTTCTGTTGATCTTCGAAGTCCGGTAATCGCATCCCTCTATGATTTGGGATTTCATCTTCGAGGATACTGTTACTGCGCTGTACACAAGTAGCTTTATGGTATGTCTGGCCCCAGAGTTATCCTAAAAAAAAAAATTCCATCGTATGCTGGTTGTCATACGTGCGTTCTAGTCGCATCTCCAATACGCATTTAACACGACGTACATATAAAGGCAAGTGTATGCTAAACAGTTTATGCCCACTTTGTATTGAACCTTTATTACGCATCTTTGTGGCGATAAATTAGTCTCCTCATTTAGAAATGCTCTTTTTGTAATAAATAAATTTCATGAGGGTCGTCCAATAAACAGTTCTCACTTCTACCTTTTCTTTGTAAACAAAAAGAAATTACGTCTAATCTGGGAAAAAATAAAACCAATAATTTGCACCAGCCCGCATGGTTCCGAAAATCCGCATAGGGCTTATCGTTCCTTAGAATGTGATAAGTCTCTGAGGGAATTGTGCGTTAATTTAAATGGGAAGGCACAAACAGACTGTGGTAGAGGTAGGTCCGGAAACTGAAATTGCCAACCGACAAGGTGACAAGGGACGACTTACGACCGATGACAACGCGGGGGAATAACCCTAAACAAATTGTTTCCCACAAATCCAATTGATCCTTTAGTAGCCGCCTAAGGGCGACCTTCCAGCCTATGTGGCGGGGATTTTTAAAAACTCTTTTCATTCCCTGCTTTCTGTCCATTCGATCAGGTTTCGGATTTCGATGTCAACAGACATGAAAGTGTCATTAGATAAGTTGACACGGGAAGACCGACCGACCGACGGCCCGCCATACACTCCGTGTCTGTACAGGTTACAGTGTAATTGAGTTGAAGCGTATCAGAGTGGGTGGCCCAATGAGCCTTCTATTGATAGATGCCGCCACGACAACAACAATGGAAAGTTGGCAATCGCATGGATCGACAATGAGAGCTATGAGGAGCAGGAGAACACAGGCGACGACACAAGCGACAACACCACCGCCGCGCTATTCATATCAGCATTCGGCTTGGTTAGGTTATTGTTTCTTTATGGGCTTTTTTAGTCGTCTTCCTTTCGACTGGGGGCACCCCTTTGAAGTCAAAGGAATTGGATTTGTTTGGTCATCTGTTTTATTTGATACCCGATTGAATTACACGTAAATCCCTTTGTTGATTCAGAATTAATGCGCCTTTTTCCTGGTATGTATAGGGACGGCGGTACGGGGCGGAACATGGCTGGTTAACCAGGAGAATGCACCCTTAGATGACATATCGGGTATAAAGTGTAGGTGATGGAGATATATGTAGGTGTAGGAAGGAAAACGAATGTCGGCAAACGACTGCTAAATGTTTTTCTTTTTCGCCGAGATGGGTATTAGTAGGACGGACGGCGGATTGTCTGCGAATATGCAAAAAGCCAAGTTGATCCTGTAAAGGGCGTCTGGGTTTTTCTAATCGCGGGATTACAAGACTGTAAATGGAATTATTTAAACCATTCATCAAAGGCTGGCCCGTCAGCAAATACCCAGTATCTCGACACTGCTTGGACAGGTTTGTCTAAACTAAATTCAGAGACAATCGTTGAATGTGAAGGGGTAGCATGAAGTCTTAATACAATTGGAAAGGTGATTCTCTAAGAAATCACGATGTAGGGCACAAATTAGAATCATGCTCAAAGTATATTTGTTGCTAAGGGTTAGTTTTGCCAATAATCAAAATTTGGGTTTAGGCTTGTAACCCCGGTGTAATCGACCTAATAAACCTTTGAAAAGGGGCGTGCAATGCCTGCGAATATTAAACTGCGATTACTTCGGTGAGAATACCTTCGAAGCAGGATGCAGGACGGAATTTACTGTTCTCTGTCTGACATGAATATTTCTACCATGCACAGATATGTCGTATATCATACGCCTGAAGAGGCTTCGCTATTTGTGGCAGACATTACAATCCAGTTCAGATTTAAGAAAGGTCTAAAATGAGACGGAGGCATTAGTTTCGACACATTTCTTGTATAGGCTTTATTCCTGACAAGCTCGTGACAACTGCTCGGTGTGCGTGTTCAGGTTTATGAAATCTTCGAATGAAAATAAGGAAGAAGAAACCATTTGGTTGACTTGCTAGTAGAAAAGCAATAACAAGCAAAAAAGGTTATTAATACCCCTTAACTGCAGAAGTTATAAATCCGCCAGAAGTATTTACCGCCTCTGAAACCATTTTATAGGTATTTCATTGCACACCTGAACGTACTGTATTAAATAAAAATATAATACATTCTTATAGGGTTTCAGGTTTTATTGGCAATAAACACGATTATGGTCTAATCGAATTATCATATGTTGTCCATCGAGCCTTGATTTCATAAACCTAATTGATTTTGATAGCTACATAATAAAACTAAGATTGCGTGTTTGTAAAAATTGTAATGCGACTCATTCGTTACGATGGCTATTCGACTTAATGACTTTTTTTTAAATATTTGATTATTACTTTTGTAAGTATAGGTTCGAAGTGCAACCCGGGGAAGAAATCTTATTTTATTTCTAAAATTCGGGCATAGTCAAGAGAAAAAGATTCATCGTCGCCAGTAGATGATTTCGTGGTTTTTACAAAAAAACCCAGAAAATAGAAAAACAAAGTAGCGCTGTCAGATAATTCATTCAAAATAGAAGGTGAAACGAGAATTCCGTAGCCATGACAGATGGTCGTATAACATTTCAAGTCTATCAAAGCAATGGGCTCGTTTTATCAGTGTAGTCGTTGAATTCACTTCGCATTGTAGCAGATTCTGAAAAAAAACTTCAAGAAATAAGAACAAATTACTAAAGAAAATCTGCGAACACATTTTATGCAGACATCTAATCGCCATTTGGAAATCGTAAGTTAAGAGCCTCGTTGACAACCCTTCGGCAAACCTCCCTGTCCTCCAATGTTTTGCTATTCTGTGCCATCTCTACTTGGTTCGTCCTTATACTGTCCTCCCATTTACGGCGCGGTTGTCCTGGCGGTCTTTTCTCTCGGGTCTCCGCAATTTTATTACTCGGAGTGCAAAGTGGAAAAATTAATTAACACGTATTTGAGAACAGTTGTTAAGAGGGTAGTCTCATGTGAACGCATCAATTTGACCTCTTTTTACGGATTTTTTTATAGACACTAAAATTTAATCATTTGAATTTTTTATATGTTTTTATTTGTATCTTGAACTGTATAAATTTTCTTTTTATTTTACATTTTTTATATACATATATATTTTTTAATTAAATTAGACACAAAAAAAAAAAGCAGATCATTGATCATGGTAATAGCGGCTGTTCATGTTGTCTGAAATAAAAAAAATCGAATGGATTATTGTTCAGTAGCTGTGTTGCTATCGACCCTAACATAATTAATCAATTTTATTGAAAAAAAAATGGCGGACTGTAGAAAAAAATCTTGTTGTTTTTGTTAAAAATCCTTAAAAAAAAAAAAGAAAATATTTTCGAAAATAAGCAATTTTGGTACGGCCGATAACTATTAATGAGTAGAAGAACGTATATAAAATTCAAAGCAATCGGTTGAATAGTTTTTTGTTTTAGGACCATGACAGTTTTAGAAAATGATGTTTCGAGAAAAATGCGTTTAAAGTTCCAAGAGCAGAATTTTCGTACAAAATTTATACTTACACTAATCTGCTATGCCTGGACCATACAATAACCCTTCGCATAATTTTCTGCCAGTTTTTGTGACCTGAGGGAAGCCCTTGCCTTTTTGGATGCTTCGGACGTGGATCGCTCTGCACGGGTTATTCTCGTTCATCGTACTCCTCAGCATACGAGTAGGCGTTTCGGCCAATTTGCGTACCAAAAATCTCCATTATTTTAAGGAAATCCTTTATTAAACATACATGCAGCTGTCCATGAAGCAATTTCCAGCGTCGTTTTTCCAACAAAATGATGCTTTGAAGCCAAGTTCCAGATGCAACTATTAAACGTCTCGTTGTTGTTCTGAGTGTTTTTTCCTAAGCACCTTTATATCAGATCATCAGATGATAATTCTTCGTAAATTGGCTTCAAAAAACTTGCTGTTTCTTCATCAAATGTTGGAGGTTGTGTGTACATTTCCTCTAAATTCTCTGCCGTATGTTGTAAATACTTGCATCGATGACAACAATAGAAAGGTAGCAGCTGTACGTAGTCACTTACGGCGCGTCGGCGACTATGAGTTGTAACTTATTTAATGCTAGGAATTTCGGAGTTTTTCACATATTTTCGATAGGTTTTACTATCGAAATATGGTCACATGAGACTACCCCCTTAAGGGGACATGACACCTTAAAAAAAATGTTTTTAAATGATTTAAAATGTGTATAATTTTAATGAAAAACAAGATATAAATATAAAAAAACTTTACACATATATTTTGAATTAAGAAATTGTACACATTTTTTTTTGGAATGTAATCGATAATGTTTTAATATTGTTACGTGTTCTGCAGGAGAAATGAGTTTGGATTTACCGATTGAGTTGAGAGAAATATGTTTTTATTCTTGCCTGCTATTCGAATAGCAACTCGCCTAAAAAAAACACCAACGAAGTTGAGAAGCGTCAAATATGTAGAAAATGACATAAGGGCGGGACGTTATGAAGGTGTCCATCACACTAGCATTACTGCAGCTTCGGTATTCTATAACACCACCCCCTTTCTTGAAAAACTGGCTGTCCGTAGCCACTAGTGTAAACTTTGAGATTCACCAGTCGTTCCAGTATGTCGTAAAGGGCCTGCCAATCGTTCTGAAGTTTTGTGCAAAATCCTTTCCTCTTCTTAGGGGTATACAGCCAAACCTTGTCCCCTTCTGCAAAGGGTGGCGCTTTGGCACAATAGCTGGTCTGGGTTAAAAGAGTACACCGAATCCAGTCTTTTGGTTAGGCCCTCGATGTAGTTTGAAACGTTGGTTGATCGATCAACGAAGCTCCTGATCAAATGTTAAAAATGCCGGAGTTTCTTTGGAACCCTCATGGCCTGCAGTCCTATAGACCAATAGAAGAAAAGATAGTTCAACGTCCCAGTCCCTTTGGTTTTTATCAACGTACTTCACGGGGTTGTTGAAATATGGGCGATTAAAACGCTCCACCATACCGTCAGATTGTGGATGCAAGGCAGTTGCGAAACGTTCGCGAACACTGCCGACTCAAAGTTTCTCCCCTGATCCGAATAAAGTTGGTGAAGGATTCCGAATTGAGAAAAAATGTGAAGTACAATACTCGTATGAGATTTTCAGCCACTGTCTCTGCCGTCTGATCTGGTACAGGGATGGCCTCTGACCACTTTGTGAAATAGCCACAAAACAACAAGATGTATTGGTTACGCTGTTCTGTTTCTGGCAACGGCCCTAAAATGTCTATCGCCACCCGCTTAAAGGGTGCTCACAGTCTGCAATCCATTCGAAGTGGTTTTTTTTCTCGGTTAGCCTAGTTAAAGATCTCGTCATGGTGGAGACATTTTGAATAAAGCGGCGGTAATAAGCAAAGAGTTTTAAAAAGTATTGAATTTCCGTTTTATTGCATGATGTCGGCCATTCCTGCATGGCAGATACTTTTTCATTGACACAATACCAGGGCGGTGTCCCAAGAACCTAACTTCTCGTTGGATGATCCTCCAAGTGCCTCCAGTGTCAGGTCGATAGGGGGTAAAGGGTACGAATCTTTCTTTGTTGCTTCATTAAGTCTTCTGTAGTTGATACATAAGCTGAGTGACCCGTCTTTTTTTGTTCAAGAACAACCGGCGAACACCTAGGATCTCGGGAGAGTTGAACAATGTTTTGGATCTCGCCCCTAGATACTTGGCAGATAGAGTCGGCCATCGAAGACACCTTGACGTAGAAAACTTCGTCTTCGGGTGCCGACATTGTTAGATGCAGCCAACTGTGGGGCAACATGGGCATCGTCCTGCCTGGCTGAGCCTTTTAAAGGAATAATTTCACCATCCAGTTGTTAGGTTCCATTCAAGAGGTCAATTTTGTTGGGACATCTTTGCAGATCACATCATCACAGTCATCTGAGATTGCTGCTACGTATGCGAGTTAACAAACTCGCCGTTGGCCAATTTGAAGCGTAGCCTGTAAGATTCCTGCCATTGGTGTCATCCCGTCGATGGCCGTCTGGATAATGGCATGCAAAGAAGATATCTCCCGGGGTGGTGAATATCTGCCGGATAGGATGAGGATGGATGATAGTATGGGTGGCACCCATATCAAGGATGGCTAGACAAGATACATGGTTTACACTGATTGGTAAACACAAATTGCCGGGATTGTTGGTCAAGCGGATGTATAACAAGTCTGATAGAGAGGCTGCCGCTTCTGCCCCTAGATTTGCCTCTTTAAAGTTAGGTTTTGTTGGCTTTAAGGTGGCCCCGTAAGGTGAGGTCTTAAGTTAATAGCACGAGGACCCAAATGCGCGGCTTCGACATCAAAGATCACGGACAAACCTTTCTGTCGCAGATTAGGGGTTCGCCGTAATGCACGCCACGTCGCAACTCATCATCACATTTCACTAAACCGTATCCAGTCCGATGAATGAACTTGACCCTTTCGAGGAAGTCCCTCTCCTTGGCTTCTTTTACTTCAGTAGGAGCATTGGGTGAGCTGCTTTCTGGCAGCTTACGCACCCTTAAACTGCCGGAGCTCCGTTTCCCGTGGCTCCACAGCTGGGTCTTGAGGCTTTGTACTAGGTGCGTGAGCGGCGGTGGTAACGACTTCGGATTTGCATTGACGTGTGTAGAATGCAAGACAGCCACCGTAGTTGGGTCAACTTCTAAAGAAGCATAGGTAGTTAGAGGATATATGTACGTCAGCATCAGCGCCTGTAGCAGAAGAGATGTTAGCGATTTCTTTTAAGCGTGTATGAAGAAATTTCTGCTGGGTTATCTCAAGTTTTCCAATCCCATCCGGGATGTAATTTAATTTTCGATGTTCGAGCAGTCAAAAGTTTGAACTGGGCGTCCAATATCTCTAGCACTAATTTTATCTTTCATCCCCTTCTCAACCCGACCCTCTGCTCAAAGCTATAGCAAATAATCTAATTGACGTTAGTAGTGAATTCACTACTACCAGATTTACCCTAAGCGATCTAATTGATGAAATGATAACAGCTTCTAATAATATTGATGACATCCACATCCCCGGCCAGTTTTGTACAAACCCATCGTTTGCCAATACCTCCATACGTGATGAATTGCTTGAAGCCAATGTGTCTGCCCCGTCAATTTGTGTTTCTCCGCAGCCGCTAAAAACTATATGGTATTCTCTACACGCAAACTGAAAGCCCAATTTCTGAAGACCCAACCGTTGAAACCAATATTGGGCGCTTTGGTCAAATATGGAGCTTTGAAAGAGAAAACGTTGAGTGGTTAAGCGAATATTTATGGGTCAGGCATTTAAATTTAAAATTTACTGAAATCAAATAACTTTGTAAAAATATTGCGTATAAAATGTTTTAGGTTTTCGATCTGAAAAGCGAGGGGAGCGACGTCCTCTGAAGAAAAAAATGTGCATTTGTTTGAGATACATATGTTGGAGATCCAGGCTTTCAAGTCGGCGTTGGCGAAGATATGGGTCTACATCAGAGTACGATTTGTAGAACTGTGCATTATATAGCGAAATTAATAGTTGAAAAATCCTCTGTTTGGATAAAGTTTCCTACAAATTACGAACAACAATTATTTACTAAGCAGGATTGGCTTTTAAAATATCGTTTCCCATCATATGTAGGAGCTTTGGATTGCACCCATGAAATAAAGAAGCGACATTTCCATTCTGAAGAATATAAAGGAAAGGAAATGCCTCTATCAATGTTCAAGCAACATGTTGTGGAAGAGAATGGTTTACAAGTGTTGTTTTTGAATGGCCATTTTATGACAAAAGAATTTCTTGTGATTATTATGAGAAGTTCAATACAATCTTGTCAAAAGATGAGGGATATGGAATTGTACCATGGCTAATGACACCTTTTAAAAATCCAACATGCAACAAATTATAAACCACAAAGAGAGTGATAATTGAACGTTGTTTTGGTAAACTGAAAAGCCGGTTTCCAATTTTGCAAAACTGTAGTCGAATTGATTTTAAAAATGTTCCTCCTTTATCTACGGTATGTTTTGTTTTGCATAATAAGTATCTAAATGATCCCTATGATTTGGTGGTTGATAGTCCCGTTTACGATTCAGACAACAATGCAAGTTGAAATGATATTGCAGAAATGAAGTGTAATGCACAATAATAACTTTATTACTGTATTAATCATGTTGTAAAAAGAATAATAAAATATAAAATGATTGTCCTTCAGGAAAAAAAAAACAAAGTTAAGCCAGGGGCTTTATAAATTTCGACTCAAAAGTTGGGCGTAACGAATTACGAGTATTATCTTCGGTTGTCAACCTTTTTCGAACTGCCTCCTGTTGCATCCTTAATAATTGTTCTAGGAGTACTAAGCGTTGGAGCTCGCCGGTGGTGGCATTGTCTCTTCCGTCTCCTGCTCCAAACGTCGTTTTCGTTTTTAGCACATTATCGATTGTGTGCAGCTGTATTTCACCAATGGCTTCACGAATATTGTCCTTTAAAGCGTCAATTGTCTCTGGCTTGTCGGCGTAACACTTATCTTTGACGGCACCCCACAAATAATAGTCCAACGGTGTCAAATCGCAGCTCTGAGGTGGCCAAACGACATCAGCTCTGCGGCTGATAATGCGATCTTCAAAAACAGGGCGCAAAACATCGAGTGTAGCTTCGGCTGTGTGGCACGTAGCGCCGTCCTGTTGAAACCAAATGTTGCCAATATCCTCCTCCTCAACATGGCCCGATAACGATCGCCATTGACTGTAACGGCCACTCCTTGCTCATTTTCGGAGAAAAATGGCCCAATTATGCCTCTGGACCAAAATCCGCACCAAACAGTGGCTCGTTTTGGGTGCACCGGCTTTTCAATGTATGCGTGCGGGTTTTCTGTGCCCCAAATGCGACAATTTTGCTTGTTTACATACCCGCCAAGATCAAAATGAGCTTCATCTGAAAAGATGATTTTTTTGGCAAAATCGGCATCTTCTGTAAGTCGATCGCAGGCCCACTTAGCGAAGCGAAAACGCATTGGATGGTTAGTTGGCTTCAACTCCTGAACCAATTGGACTTTGTATGGCGTCATACTAAGGTCTTTATGCAAAATTCGTCTCAATGATGTCTCCGAAATGTTCAATTGTTGAGAACGACGGTGAATTGATGTTGATGGCGCTTCACGCACACTTTCTGCCGCAGCAGCAATATTCTCGGGTGTACGCACTGTTTTTGGCTTTTCACGCTTTGGTTTATCGATGAGGATGCCAGTTTCTTTCACTTTTTTCACAAGATAACGAACATACGGAGCTGACGGTGCTTCTCTTCTTCCAAAATCCGTACGCAATTTTCGCACACATTCTGCAACATTACCATGATTTTCAAAGTAATGTCGCAATATTTCCCAGCGTTGTTCAAGCGTATACACAACCATATTCGTTCAGCGGAAGGATAAAACTAATTATCTGTCAAATCAGACATGAGCTAAGTGTTACCATTCACGAAATAAGCACTACTTGAAAAAAAAAACGTTAGATGGCGGACCCTGTATATGGTTTTACAATAACTTCTTTTGCCTTGTTATTGGGTATTGGGACTAGGAAGAGGGAAACGTTTTCTTGGGATAGGATAGGAATATTAAAGATTATATTCGAGTGATTGGATTGTAGTATGCCTATAATTCTAGCATCTCGAACAAATGTTCGCTTTACTTAACCTCTATTGAATTGTTAAGGCTATCGTAAATAAGTAGAAGTTCTTCTTTGTTAAGTATCATTTTAGGGATAATGTCAACTTTGGCTACAACGACAGTTTCAGAGATGTCACGTATGTGATTTTTTAAGTGGTCGAAATTGAGGTGATTGGATGTGCAGAAGCATATCGGAATTAACACGGATTAGGTTATTGGATCGGTTTTGAGAGTACTCAAGATAACCCTTTATAAAGTCTTGTTGGAGATTAATGTACCTTGTTATCTTTTTTTTGGGTTGTTGTTTCTACAGCAGATTTAATGTTTTCGATGTGGTTGAATTTTGTTATCGTTTCTTCCAGTTTGTCTATGTTTGTCGTGTATTCGTCAAGTTTAACTATGTATATGCAAGATATTGTAGTGTGTCTTAATGATTTTCGCTAATTCCAGTGGGAGTACACCCTCTACTTTAGTGAGGTCACGGATTTCTAATCTCTGGGCGTTTAGCAAAGTGAGCCTAATAAGATGAGTGTGTTACTCTGCTGTTTGATTTAACTTTATGTTTAGAAAATCTAGGTGTTAATTTATTACGTTTCCATTCTCTTCTATAAATAGTTTCATTAAGCCCTGGAAGATCCTGTCGGTGAATGTAAATGCACTGATAAGGATCGAACGACGAGCCGAACATTTTAACCTGTTGCAGGACGAAAGCCCCGATGTATTCTTGGTTAACGAAACAAAGCTAAACCAGAAGCACAAATTCCGGCACAGTTCTTACAGAATAATTACAAATTATAATTAATTACAACGCTACTCAAGGCGGGGGAATTGCGATCTTTATTAAAAATAATTTTAAACATAACGTCATATACAGCGGTGAAGTGCGGAGGTTCCAGGTGCTAGAGGCCTGTATTGTGTGCATTCCTCTCCGAAATGGAAAGAGAATGTTCATTGTATCAGCATATGTACCTGAAGCACCTCAACCCAATATTTTTATCGCAGAACTCGAGACACTCTTTCGATCTATGCGCTTGAGTTCGGTAGAAAACTTTTACATTCTGGCCGGCACGGCGATTTAAATGCCAAACAAAGTGATTACGGAAATAACATTCCCAACACTAGAGGGAGTCTACTAAGCCATTGGTGGGTTCTTCGCAACATTGAATATAGAGTCTAGTTGCTCGCAAGATTTCTTTCGCAAGATAGTATGTCGTATACGGTATACTAGAAGCGGCTCCTATCTGGATCTCATGCTGATATACTCTCGACTGAGACTGGCAGACACGAATCTGACGAGTTCGTGGAGATGGCAGAGTATATCCAAACGCACCCCTACGTGTTGGCCACGCTTTGCCAATTCCCTGACGAGAGCGCTCACTTCCTTCCCACCGTCTAATAGGAACCTGTTAAACAACGAGATTGACAGGTACCTCAAACAAATGGACGATATCATTAAACAGACAATGAACAGTACGATACCACGCCAACGAGAGCACGATACCACAAACGTATACCGAAACGTACTGCACAGACAAAAAAGTAGACGACGACTTTTTCGTGATTGAGGATCCTCAGGAGAAGGTGGTGACAGTAGGAACTGTCTTCCAGGAAGTGTACAAGGCGAATGATAGTATTCGCCCGAACCATGACCTGGAGAACAGAGCCCTGCATCATCACTTCTACCTTAGAAATGATTTCGATCATTGGCGATTCGAGAATCTTGGTTTTACCAGGTTCAATGAAGATTTCATGGCAAACAGTACCATCGCCAGTTAATAATCTGTTCATTTCGCCAAGAGGGGTAAGGACACCTCTAACTCGGCAAATCTTCGGTCGATAAGTCTCCTTCCGAGTATCAGCAAGATCTTCGAGAAGGTGGTCCATAGGGCCCTGTCTAAATGGGTTGAGGACAATAAAATCATCCCGGATAACCAATGTGGTTTCAGAGCGGGGCATGACACTATTCATGCCGCGTCGAAACTCGTATCGGATATCCAATGCAAATCTTCGACACCGTATGGCTAGAAGGTCTTTATTACAAGCTCAGTCGGCTGGGCATAAGTAAACCATTTTATGATTTTTGACATGTTAACCGGTAGAAAGTTCGTTGTGAAAATTGCCAACGTAACTTCTACCCAAACATTTGAAATCAAAAACGGACCGTAACAGGGTACGGTAAATTCGCCGATCCTTTTCAGCATTTACCTGAGTGATCAACTTGTTTCTCTTCACCATTCAATAGCGTACGCAAACGACTTAATCGCGTCCAACGATCGACGCCATTGTTACTCTTCTGCAGAGTGACTTCGAAAAAATTCAGCAATATTGTGATGACTGGAAGTTGAAAATCAAATCAGAATCTACCTATATTTTGTTCAGAACGCCTTTGTCTAGGGCCTCTCGGGACACTAGAAAAATTGGCGCAGGTTCTCTGCCTTTGGGCCGGACGGGCGTCCACTGACGAGTTAAAGTGTAGTCAGATACCTTGGGATCATGCTGGATCAGTTGCTGCCCTGGCAAGGGCCCGGGGCCCTTTCGCTCTGACAAGATGGCTGTTTCATAGCAGCCAACTTGATTCCAGGGTGAAGGTAATCTGCTATATGGCCTTAACCAGGCCCATGGTTGTCTATGGATGTCCCGTCTTTTTTTTTTATAATTCATGCAGGTTCAAGAGTTACGCTCTTATGATGTTTGTCACAAAACCTGGACGGGGTGCAGATGGTTTGTGTCGAAGATGTTTGTTCACTACTCTGTGGGGGTGGTTGTCTTGGGATTCGAGAGATTCGACTGAATTTGTCGCGTTGCTTTTAGTTTTTACAGTTATTTTATTCCATGCGATTAAGATGTTATATTGGAAATGCACACGCAGAGTATGAATTTTGATGTGATCTTATGCTACGAGCGTTATGCCTTCGCCAGCATTTTTTGATCATCTCTCATTCACAACTGGTGTCGTTGCACAGTTTTTTTTTCGTATAGGACTTGTTCTTGGCTATGGTCAGACTTGAACTACAGAACTTCCGTTCAACAGTCGGTGATGATTACCATTGCACCACTACCACCCCCCTGGTTTCTGGTTCAATGTGAGAACTAGCTTAATGGAAAGGATTGGGGTGTTTGAGAGACAATGCCTCAGGACTTGTCTCGGGCTACATAGGACACCCGAATCTGAGTACACGAAATTTTACTCGAACGAAGTCCTAGGGTTGTACGGGTGAATAACTTTCGGATCAAACTGATTCGGAGCCACGTTGCTAGAGTAATGACTTCGGTCAATAACCTGATCTCCGGGGTTTACTACTCCAATGAAATATACCATAAGAGAGTGCGTCTTAATGGCTTTGTCCCGCCAGAAGCATTCCTGTATTTAGATAGATGTGGGCTGATCCAGGATAGATTGGCGATACCGCTAATCTTCCACGTGGGTCGCAATTCCGTTAAACGGCGAAAAAACTACATACAAAATGAAAAAATCACAAAAAAAAAGAATAAAACTAAAAAAAAAAGAACAAAAAAAAATTTAACATTTCAAAATATATTTGCGTATATATATTTTATATATATTTTAGTCAAGTTAGAATAAGATAATTTTAGTTAGGTTTAAGGTAGGCTTAAGTTTTATCTAAAATATGTAAAAACAATTATCATATGCTAAATTTTTTTAATAAAAATAAAACATTTTTCTTAGCTTAGTTAGTTATAATAATGTTCATAGTAAATTTATGTAGTAGTCGAAAGACATAAGTTTTAATTGTACTGTTTGTTTTAGAGTGTCCGCCTAGGGCCAGTAAGTTAGTTACATTTGTTAAGATAGTTAAGCTAGTTTTAAGCATTTTTGACTAAGGTAAGATAGATATAAGATAAAAATGAATTTAAAACTAAAAAAAAAACTAAAAAAAAATAGTTTCATTAACTTGAACATCTTCGGGTTCATTCCTATCCACGAGTAAGTTCAATTTTTCTATTCTCTTGCTTACTGATTGCTCCAACTTGTCTTTTATTTTTGGGAATAATTCTTCTTGGAAATTGGTAAGTTTGGTAAAGTATTCGTGTTCGCTATTATAATTAAGAATCTTGAGGAATTTGAATGTGCATCCATAAAATAGTTCATATGGAGCGTACTTAGTGGCGGAATGGATACAGTTATTATCAGTAAATATGGTGTCAGAGAAAATGTCTTCATGGTCTATTTCCAGTTTGTTTTCTTTAGTAGTAGTGAAATTTTTGATCACAGACAATTTTTGATGGAATGCGGCGTAAGCTGATGTAGTGTTTCAGGGATTTTAAAATAAGTATACTGTTGCGAGAAGTAAAGGTGTAACCAGCAGCAAATTTGGAAAATTCCTCTAAGATCGTTAAAATAGGTTTGCTGTTGTGATCTTCACAACAGACCCCCTTAGTTCCCTTGTTTCACTTTGTCTCTTTTATTTATCAACTATCGACAACTACCATCCTCCCCTTCATCTCCCATTTTTTCACGACTCTCCACCACTGAATATTTCCCCTTCGCTTAAGTCACACGACTTCCACAAAGTAAATTTCAACCAAATCAATGAATATCTCAGTAACGCCCCCCTTAATTTTGACAGCCATACAATAAACGACGCCATATTTATTTTCTACAGAGAAATATTCAATTCTATTTCTCTTTACGTTCCCCTTTCCCGATCCAAACATTTATCTACCTCTCCTCCATGGTATAATCGTAGGCTCCGTTCACTAAGAAACACAAGAAACAAACTATGGGCAATCTTCCTTCGAACTCATTTCCCCAATGACTTTTCTAACTTCATTGGTGTTTATCTGAAATTCACAGAGCTGCATAAGTAGCTCTATGAACGCCGTTTAATAGAAACGCAAGCCAATCTTATTAACGATCCTAAGTCCTTCTTTCAGTTTATCAACTACAAGCGGAAATCTGATGGCTACCCAACTTCATTCTCCTTCAATGACGAAACCTCGAATGATCCCAAAACTAACTTTTTTGCCAACTTTTTGAAACAATCTTTCGCCGATGATTCCTTTGTACCGGATATTGCCTATTTCGACTACTTACCAAATTCCTCCCTTGGACCATTTATCCCACGTACTATTGACCCCCATATCATTGAAAATAAATTGAATCAACTTCATGATGAATTTACTCCTGGGCCCGATGGTCTCCCTGCCATATTACTAAAAAAATGTTCCTCCATTATTTCTGTCCCTCTCTCAAAAATATTCAACTTATCCCTGTCCCTTGGAGAATTTCCCCAGATATGGAGAACCGCTTTTATAACTCCTGTTCACAAAAAAGGTCCGAAGAATGTCGTTAACAACTACCGGCCCATCGCCAAACTGTCACACATACCCAAACTTTTTGAAAGTATCTTGTATGGCACTCAAAGTTTCCACTGCAAATCTCTAATCTCCTCCAAACAACATGGCTTCCTTAAACGTAGCTCTACAACCACAAACCTTGTCGAATTTGTGTCGATCACACTCTCAGCTTTAGAGAATGGAAATGAAGTTGACGTCATTTCAATTGATTTCAGTCAAGCTTTCGACAAAATCTCCCACAAACTAATACTCTTCAAAATGTCTTCCCTTGGTTTTGAACCCACTGCGTTGAAGTGGATATCTTCTTATTTAAAAAACCGTTACTACAGTGTTCGTTTCAGATCTGCCTTTTTCAACCCCTTCTTAGCTTCTTCCGGCGTTCCCCAAGGCAGCCACCTAGGTCCACTTCTTTTTATTTTTTCCATAAACGACATTAGGTTTGTCATCAAACATTCCCACCTCACACTGTACGCGGACGACACCAAGTTCTTCAAGGCCATTTCCTCGCAACAAGATTCTTCCCTTATTCAATCGGATCTGAACAGCTTTTCCGTTTGGTGTTTCAAAAATTGTTTGGAACTTAACAGTTCCAAATACCAATCAATCACCTTCTCACGTAAAAACGAATCAGACCTCCCCCTCGTCTCTACTTCCTGAATAATCAGCCCATCTCCACCGTTCAAATTATCCGCGATCTTGGCATACTATGTGACCAAGAGCTCAATTTTCGCGCACATATTAATGATATAATTAATAAAGCCAACTCTGCACTCGGTTTTGTGAAACGTTGGTCTAAAGAATTCTCCAATCCCTTCTCGAATACGCGTCTCAAGTGTGGTCCCCTTATCAACAAACCCACATATCTAGAATCGAAAGCATCCAACGTCGGTTTTCCTACGTTTCGCTCTTCGAGGTCTGCCCTGGAACAATCCCTTGTTCTTACCACCCTATCAAGACCGTCTTAAACTAACTTGAGTACTCTGGAGGAAAGAAGAGGAGTATCCGATATAATCTTCATTCATAGACTTCTTACTGGTACCATTGACTGCGCCACCCTTTATAACTCCATATCTCTTATCACTAACCCCCGTAATACACGCAATCCTCGTCTCTTCTATCTATCCACCCCTCGCACCTCATACGGCTCCAATGAACCCATTTCCCGTATGCTGGCAAGTGTTAATTCGAATATTAACTTCGACTTCAACCTCAGCACTCCATGCCTAAAACTCCGTCTTCTCAATAACCTTCCCTCCTTCCAGTCTTAGTTTCTAAGGTTTGCGCCCCCTCACCCGTTCTTATTAGTTATTAAGTTAGAATAAGTTTAGCTTGAATTAAGCTCAATAAATGGGGGTGTTTGCCCCCACGAAAATAAAAAAATAAATAAATAGAAGGATCATTCGCCTCTAGTCCCTTATGGGACTATCATCTTCCTTTTCAAAAAAAAAAAAAATTATGATTGCTGTTAAGATGGTAGGTCCTAATAAGTTCTTGTTGTTGTTCGGTTTGTCTAACGTCGATTAATAATTCTACGCAGCGGATAAGACGAAAAGCTTTGCTATTAGAAAAGTATTTGAAGAAAGTGGGTTGGACGACGTTGAAGGTTTCATCATCAGTAAAGATAGTGTTCAATTTATTAGGTGCCATGCTTTTCTTGAAAAGTTTTCACTAAAGTTGTGCCTTGAACTGAAAAGGTATCTTTGATGTTAACCACGATACTTTAAAATTTCGGGGGGTGATCTATTCGTATCCTACTAAGAGCATCTGCATTTGCATTAGCTATACCTTTTTTGTAGGATATTTCGTAGTCAAACTCCTCGAGTTTTAATCGCCAACGTAATAGTTTCGGATTTGAACCTTTAAGGTTCATAATCCAGGTGAGAGGTATGTGATCGGAGACGATTTTAAATTTACAACCATATAAGTACGGCCTGATGTACTTTGTTTCCCAAACTATGGCCAACAATTCCTTCTCAGTGGTGGAATAATTGATTTCCGAAGTTGTATGGGTTCGACTAGTGTAACATACCGGTTTGTCATTACCAATGGGTCTCTGTGATAGGACTGCACCTATTGCAAAATTACTTGTGTCGATAGTTAGATTAAAGGGCTTAGAAAAAACAGGATACCGAAGGAAGGGGTCGTTGGTAATATGTTTTTTTGCAGGTTTCAAAAGTGAATATGTAACGTTTGTTCATTTCAATTTCACTATCTTCTTTTGAACATTCTGTGAGTGGTTTTACCTTTTATAATATCGTCTAAATCAGTGGTTCCCAAAGTGGTCCCTGGGATCATTCAGGGGGTCATTGGAAAATTAAAATCGATTTGGGGGACCCTGAACAACGTCAGGGGGTCCGCGCAAGGTTTAATATAAAATAAAAAAAATTGTGACACATTTTTATTAATATGGAAGTTAAAATAAATGACAATGAATAAATGATTAGCGAATTTCAGATCCTAAGTAAAATATAAATATAGACAGGTGCATAGAATACAAGTAATAATAGGCATGGCGGTGATTCAAGCAGATTTCTACAAGTGCATAGAACAAATTTTCCTGGTCTTGGACAAAAAAAGATATGCAGATAGCGTACTTTCGTTACGTAAGTATATTTGAATAAAATTGATATCTCTTTAATTTAAATTTATTTAAGCAAAGTTATACTCTTGTTTAAGTTGATTAAGTTCCTAAAATATATGTATATATCACAGTTATCAGTACAGTAACATTCACTAAGGATTTCTTTTTTATTAAAACTTAACCCGGTGCCGGTCACATGGCGGTACTCAGTGCTGCTTTCTAGGATTTCTTAAATTTTCAGGAGTTCGAGTCGACGGCAGGCTGCTCAGTATTCCAAGAAAAATATATAAGCTAGCACGTGTCGGATATTTGGATTTATCATCACTTTCCATCAGTCAGTTATTGTCTTCCAAAGTAAGATATTGCTTTTTCGGCACTCCGTACCGCCCGCGACTAGTAATTTGAGTGTTTGATATTGACATTTGTCGTTATATTTTTTTTTATATTTTTTTTCTTAATAGTCAAATTAGTTATTATTTATCAACAAGGTGTTTTCTAACACAGATGTGATTCTAAAGAATATATTATTAATGATTCCGTAAAAGAAGTTAGAAATATTGGGATTAATAATTTAATATAATGCACCCTAAAAGTTATAGCTTACTATTTTATATTTTCGTTTACTTCCGTGAATGTTTGGAATTGCTGTATATTACTGTAGATATTATTATATTCTGTTGTTAATTAATTTTGAATTATTTATTATTATTGTTGATATATGTATATACTTTCCTATATCTTTTTGTGCCCCTTTTTTCAGATAACAGTTTGAATGAGCCGAAGAAAAAATGCAGACAATACAGTGTTGAATATAATAGTACTTTACCTTTCTGTCTTCTATGTAATAAAACGATGTCAAACGATTCAATGAAACCTTCCAAGCTTAAGGAACATTTAATAAAAATCCATAGTAACAAAAAAAATAAGGATTTAACGTTTTTTAAAAAAATCAAAGAAAAATATTTGAAAACACGTACATTGCAAGAATTCATAGGGGCAACATCTAATATCATCTCCGTTGCTACTGATGGTGCTTCGGCAATGGTAGGATGACACCGAGGCTTTCTGGCATACTTAAAACAAGTTATACCGAATGTATTATCGGTACACTGTGTCATTCATCGACATCATTTGGTCGCCTTAGTGAACGTTTGCATGAATCACTACATTATGTAATCAGAGCTGTTAATTACATCAAAAAGAATTGATGAAGAATAACAGATTTGCTCAACTTTGTTTGGAAAATGATGATGACTACAATCGTTTACTACTTAACACAGAAGTACGTTGGTTATCTAAAAGCGCGTGTTTGGATCGCTTCTATTCCCTCTTTGATTCAGTGTCGGAATTCCTGGAGAGTAAAGGCAATGATTTGCGGCGCAATTTAATAATCTCAAAAAATGACATCGCTTACATATATGACTGATTTATTTGCCAGATTTAACGAGAAACTATGACACATAAAATTTAATCAAAACTAAAAGTGTAATATCTGCCTTTGTTGCAAAACTTTTGCTATACAAACAAAACTTGGGAAGAGGAGAATGTGCCTAATCTTTTCCTAATCTTTCCAAATTGCAAAATAGAGATGAAGATTTGTTTGCATATCGTCAACACTTAAGGGCGCTTCTTTCGGACCTTAACCAAAGATTTGAAGAAATTCTTCACTTGGATATGCCCGACTGGGTGTTGAACCTTTTTGCAAGTAGTCAAACTCAGAGCACAAATGCAGATGAATGCATACTAATACGGGAGCAATTAATTGAATTATCCACAAAGGAGGAGCTGAAACCAATGTTTAAACAGGGATACGACAATTTCTGGTTACAAAAGCAGATCCCAATTGTATATCCAGCATTATGGGTTATTGTACGGAAGCTGTTGATTGCTTTTCCGTCTTCCTATATGGTAGAACGTGGATTCAGTGCCGTTATGAACCTCGTCACAAAAAAAAGAAACAGACTAGAAATTAGTACTCGTGGGGATTTGCGGTTGCTACTCACAAACATTGAGCCAGACATAAATACACTCATAACATCCCATCAGGTTCATCCAAGTCATTAATTTTTTTTGTATTTTAAAACAGAAGTTATAATTTTAATAAATACTCCTTTAACAAGATGTTTTATTTATATTTTATTTTTACTTCACCATTTACCATTCAAGATATCAAAGTTAAATTTTTAATTTTTCTATTATGAAAGTATGTAGTTTTTCACCCACGGTCTCTGGGAAAGTTTTGACTATGAAAGGGGGTCCGTGGGCCAAAAGAGTTTGGGAACCACCGGTCTAGATGTACTAAGCAACATGTTACAATGAGTTCCCTAAGGATGTTATCTATCACTCTTTGAAAAGTAGATGGCGCATTCTTAAGTCCAAATGACATTCGCAAATACTCTTAATGACCTCTGTCAAGGGAAAAGGCTGTCTTTGCTATATCTCTCGGCTCCATCTCAATCTGATGAAACCCGTTAGCAAGATCAAGGGTTGAGAAATAGATGGATTTACCAAGTTTGTCCAATATTTCTTTAATATTGGGAATCTGGTAACGGTCGGAGACAGTTTTTTCGTTTAATTTGCGATAGTCTATAACTAATCGCCATTTCTGTTTATCGCTGGAATCAATTTTTTTCGGCACGATCCACACTGGTGCACGAATAACTGTGGCGAATTATGCCTTGTTACAGCATTTTGCTGATCTGCTGTCGGATTTCTTCTTTGGGATAGTATGGGTAACGATAAGATTTCGTGTAAATGGGTATGTCGTCTATCGTATCGATTCTATGCTTAACTTGGCTGGAAAAGATCAAGTTTTGTCCATTTTTAAAAAATATGTCCTCGAATTCTCAGCAAACCTTAAGGAGTCTTTTTTTTTTCTTCCGAATTAAGATAGGCTCGAAGGACCAATAAATTATGTTAGTGATTCAGCGATTCGACCCGAGATATAGCACAATAAGAAACACCAGCGATTAACACATTAAAACATAACTATCGTTATAATTTAATGTTCGTAAGATATATACATATATTTGATTACATTTATCGAACGACTAGTAGGACGAACCACCTCCTGAGAGCTCTGACGAAAAGCAAGTGTCCCAGCATGGATTGCATCTGCCTTGGCTTGCGCCCGCGTATAGTCACGCCGCGCATGCGTGTGGGTGCGATTCTGTGTATGCGGGTGCCTACTCGTCTTTGTGTTTGTGTGTGTGAATGCCAGGGCATGCATCGCGCGATGTTTAACACGTACAATTGTTGTTGGGATGCAACTGCAGAAAAATGGTTCGATATAAATTACAGAAAGTGGTTCGATGGTAATAACAGTGAGGCAATTTACAAATGGTAGAAAATAAAGAAAGAAATACAGTGATCACAAAAATCACTTTACAAATTATAATAACAAAAAATACTTAGCAATAAATTAACAATAGGAAGGAATGAACACCAAATCTAATGCCGTAACATAAATCTCAAACACGTAGAAGCTCTGCGATGTCAGACTCTGATGAGTGTAATTGTTAATTTCAACAAACTGTGTACAAAAGTATGGTGTTACTTTAAGCGGCTGTTCAATTAAAAAAGTTTGTTTGGATAGAGAGTTATTACAGATTTCAACGAGGCTGTACCAGCCTTTAGCGTTGTAAATACCTTCAGAAACAGTCAGCCCTGGTTTAATAATGGTTTGTTTTAGTTTTAAATAGACAGCTAACTCAGGATTAAGGAAAGAAGCGGATGCTCCTATATCAATTAAAAATTTTAGGGGGTGACCAAACGGGGATGAAATGTGTATGTATGGTAAGTGTGATCCGTGTTTGTTAACGTCTACCTATATGTATCCGATTGCGTTGGATGGGCTTGAGTCTTCTAGTTCTTGCATGGTTTCGACTACTTGTTGGTCTCTTTCCTCTAGGTCGTTCTGGTTTTGGAAGTTGTAGTAATATTCATCTAATTTGGTAAGTGTTGGGGTGGTTTGAGGTTAATATAGTTGTTTTGTGCGTTAACATTATGCACTTCCTCAATAAAGTAGCAAGGAGTGTTGCTGCGCTTCGTTTGACTACTAACGTTTGCTTGTGCATTTTGGTACACTGTCGGTTGGTTTAAACGAGATTTATCTGATCCTAGGATCATTGGTTCTGGGGGTGTTAGAGGTCGGGATTTGTATTGTGTTGGTCTCGGGAATTGTGAAGCTTACATTGCTGTGTTTGACAGATTTGGTATGGAGGTGTATAGAGTGTTATTTTTTAAACCGAAAATGTTTGGTTGGATGTGTCACGTGGTTAAGAGGTGGGTGTTAATCTTGAGTCCGGAAAATTATGTGGATCGTTGCTAATGGTAAGGTGATTTTGGGGAAAGAAATGAGCTGGTTTGTAGGTTTGGTGTGGAAAATGAGTTTTATTAAAGGTGGAGTATGTATTGGGAGGGAATTGATTGTAAGCTGGTCGTTTTGTTTGGGTTAGGAAACGATGATCATGTTTCATATAAATCATGTTTTGTTCTTGGATGCAGTATGACAGTGCAATTGCTAATGTAGTCGGTTTCATTGCCCGTATACTAGAACCGAGACGTTCTTTCAGACCAGAGAGGAAGGTGTTAACACACATTTCTTAAAACAACTTCTTCTTTGCATTAATCACGTTCGGATCGGTTTCATGGACGAGAAGACTATTGTTCAATGCAGCTTGTCTCGCAGTCTCGCTATGAAATTGTTCCACTGTCTTTGAGTTTTCATAGACACAGAAACTTCTCTGGCTTCTCCTTCTATCTTATTTGTGATAGCCCTTAAAATTGTTTGACAATAGGGTGAACCACCCAACCATAAAATTTCCTCCACGGTGTTAATGACGGGGATTTCCGTCGAAACGTGGTAGATCTTTTTCTGCATCTGGGATACGAAGGGATTCGAATATGTCACGTGAAGTCGTGGTGCTAGAATTCATTGGACTCATAATTTCGGTTTCACTTAAGTTAGACGGGTCACTTACTTCAACTACTGTTTCTGTTTCCGGAGTGGAAGAAAAACTTTAAAAAAAATTTGCAAATTTGTGATATGGTTGGGAGGGATTCTTTTTGGATGGGCGCTTGTCAGACGACATGTAATAACTATACAGGCATTCTAGGTTTAATAATCTTAAATATATTAATTTGATAATGAAAAATATGATCTTATTCTATTACAATTGTTTTTTCCTATATTTATTATATTATTTATTATATTTGATCTCAAGTTTATTATTTATTCACAAAATTTGGTTTGTTTATGTATGTACGTATAAAATAGATATTCTGACTTATGTACATATGCCCGAATATTACGACAATTATCTTCAGTTCCCGACATTCCAATGTTCCTTTGGATTTCTGTCCTTGAAGTTAGTTAAGTCGTGGGGTGATTTGTCGTCTGCTGTTGAGTAGTTCGATGTGCTTTCGAATGCTTTCACTTCACTGTCCAATATCGCGTCGATTTTTTTTTCGTGGGATTGTTCAATATGCTTTCGAACACTGACAATTTTTGTTCAGTATTCCGTTGAACGACGTTCGATACCGACCGCTAAGAGGCGAAACTCACTGATGTTGACAAAATCGCGTGTATTAATTTACTTTCGGTAAACCTCCAAATTAATATTACCCGTTGGATCTTAAAAAAAAAAACACAACTTTATTTGGTTCACTCTGGATTCTGACTGATTAACTACAATTTTCGTTTTTACATCAAACCACAGAATAAATAGTACTACTATTTATTCTGTGATCAAACCTAAATTTTGCGAAGGTGATTATAAGAAATTGAACGTTCACAGTCGCCGGAAGTTCGCCAGACGCTAACACTTCAATTATTTAGGTCATCTGCGCAATTACAATGTTTTTCTAAAGCATGACGTTATCACTTTCCAATCGACTTTTAGATGCTGAGCGTTATGCGTCACAGATTGCTGTAGAGCCCCATGAAGAATCACAAAGACGACGTGTTTTAAATGCTGAACGGCAGTCACAAAGGAGAAGTGCATTTACACGTAGTACATGGGAGGCATTTCAAGACTCTGCTTTTGATTTTTACCCCTTGATCGGTTATATTAATCATCAATTAGTTCTCACGCTTGGATAAAAAGTGTACACATTGTGAAGCACGAAAATAGAAAGAGGGAATTCCGGGTATGTGTTGTTCTGGTGGTAAAGTTTCACTTCCATAACTACATACAATACATACGTATGTGAGCCAGAGAAGCCACTAAAATTTTTATTTTTGTGCGATAGCAATGAATCGCGGCGTTTTCTGACCAGAATAAAAGAAATATAAATTAAATGACGTCGTTTGGGGTATATAATATGGTTATTATGCCTGCAGTTTTTACTAGGTTTAATCCTAGGTCAGATTTATCACAGTATTGGCCAACATTTTTGCAGATTTACTTCATGCTAGACGAAAATAGCGAAGTTGACCGCAGGTGTCAAAGTATTAAGATAGCTGAAAAGGATACCGTTTTAAAAATTCAAAGAATATTGCACGATCATAACAGTCTCATTACACTTTCAAAACAGCATAAGAAAGAATGCCGGGAGAAGATTACAAGTTGTTTATGCACCCTGACCGTACACCAAGTGGGGAACATGAAAGATGGTATATGGCACCATTAACCAATGAAGTCGCTGCCGTGGTCTCTGGCGAACAGTTTGCTTCCCGTGATATTATTTTACATTCCCGTAATGACGCTCTAACCAGGGTACCAGACACACGCACATTTTATGACGCATTGCAATATCCACTAATATTCAGCAAGGGAAAAGAGGGGTATCGCTTTCAAATACCCCAAGTCAATCCTGTGACAGGTTTGCCCTTACCTTAATCCACTCAGAAGTATCGTGCGTGGAATGATTTTATTAATATAATATCACGATGCAGACAATTGGTCAATCAGTTTTATATTGACATGTATGGTTCGTAGGTACGTAAAAGTTGAAAGCGAACTATATATAAATCAAAACAAATTAAGAGCGGAGAACTATATCCATCGTCAAGAAGGTGCAGCAAATAACGGTAATGTTAATCCTAATAATTCGTCGTCATTTGTAAATAGCAATGTACATGTAAATAGAATATGTATGCGCAGGACGCGTTTAATTACGTACGTGACATATGGTCGCCTTAATTTATTTATAACTTTCACATGTAACCCGAGTTGGCCTCAAATAGTTGGTGAGTTGTTGCCGGGAAAAAGCGCGATTGATAGACACGATATAGTTGCGAGAGTTTTTAGATTGAAAGTTAAACAGCTAATCACTGTTATTACCAAAGGAAAAATATCTGGAGAAGTATTGTGTTTCATGTATTCGATAGAATGGCAAAAGCATGGCCTACCACACGTGCATATCTTAGGGAAAATATCCTTGTAAGCTAATTAAAGAGACTGTCCACGATGACAATGGATATCCGCTGTGTCGTAGAAAAGCGCCAGCGGACGAAGGTCGAACGGCATCTGTAAATCTATCGATATGGTTGGGTGGTCCCTTATTCGTATATTTTGCCAACAATTTATAACGTTCAATTAAATGTCTTGGCTCGCAGTTCAGTGCGCGCTATCAAGTATACAATGTCTGCAAATTTACTTTATGACCAAACTATATTTAATTTCAAAAATACAGAGGTCAGTAATCTAGTAAATGAAATCTAAACATATCAGACTGCTCGTTATGTCAGCAGCAACGAAGCTGTGTGGCGGCTCTTAGGGTTCCCGTCACACACGTCGGTGTACACCTAGAAAATGGTGAACCTGTCTATGCTACTGAAAATAATTTCCTAGAGAGACTATCTCCTCCTCCGAAACCGACAGTCACCACTTTTTTTTTAGCTCTGTACAAGAGATGAATTTGCAAGAACGATTCTCTATGTTGAAGTACCGAGATACAATATTACACAACAAGGAGAGAATGGAAACGCCGAATTCAAGAAGTACCTTTTCAGAATCGGCCTGGTGTCAAATATGGAGATGCCTTAGGTCGAGTTTACCCGCCCATGTTAGTAATATGGAATATTTTTGTTTCTGAATGCTTTTACCAATTTTTTTCAAGGATCTTAAAAAGCTTAATAATCATGAATTTTCGACATTTCGAGAGGCATGTGAGGTAAGAGAGTTATCAGAGAATGACAATCAGCAGCATATAACTCTGGAAGAGGCTGCATAACGCAGATCTGCACCCAAGATGAAAGCGCTTTTCGCTATATTAATAGTAATATGTGGAATTTTAAATCCTTAACAATTATTGTAGTATGATATTTTACACAGGTTACAAGAACAGAATGCGAATGCTTCATACAATGATTTAATTACAATGAAGCGCTACCAAAGGTTGAAGGCTATAGATAAATATTACTGTAAAAGATTTATCTGTTCTTGGGATGAGCGGATCACAATGAATTTAGCAAATTAATAGTGATTTAATACGAGAACTAGATTACGAAACTATTTCTGTAAGGCGAGAAATAACGGCGGCTGTTCAACTTTTAAATGCAAAACAAGGATTGGTCTTGAGATAATTATTCAAAAACTTGCCAGTGTCAGTGGTATGCTCTTTTTGGATGCTCCACTGGCAAAATCTTATTATTAGCTTAAATCCGGAAAAATAAAGGAGTTGCTATTGCAGTAGCTTCTTCTGGAATAGATGCTATGCTACTTAGTGTGGGACGAACAGCGCACTCAGTTGTTAAACTGACATTGACATTGACATGAAATGCTAGCTTGTAACATTAGCAAAAGCAGTGGAGGTGAAGCAGTGAGAATATTGCAGCAGTGTAAACTGTTGTTTGGGATGAATGTACGATATCCTACAAAAGAGAAATCGAAGCACTATGAAAGATATAAAGAACAATTAAGGTATCATAGATGCGATGATGGTACTTTTAACCCTGCCGGTTATTACTAGGGGTACACAGGCAGATGATATAAATACCTGAAAGCGTCTGTATTATGGGCTCACGTAAAAACGTTTTGTCTGATTACAAATATGCGAGTACAACTACACAACATACTCAAACAGGACAATATGCGGCTGCTCTTCTAATCGGAGAAGATTGCATGCCAACGGACAGTAGTGGCATGATTGTACTGAGACGTGAATTCTGTCAAATTGTCGATAGCACAGATGATTTAAAAAATAATGTCTATTCTGATCTACAAATAAATATGGGCAGTCGAGAATGGTTGTGTGAAAGGGCAATTTTGGCGCCGACAAAAGATACAGTAGGTCAGATAAATGAACAAATTATGTCAGACGTGGAAGGGGATGATATCCAGTGTCTCTCAGTAGACAAAGTTATGGACACTGAACAAGCGACTATATAGAGTTCCTCAATTCTTTAGAACTATCAGGAGTGCTTTCCCATAAGTTGAGGCTGAAAGATGATGTTCCAGTCCTGTTAATGAGAAATTTTAAAGCACCAAGTAATGTAAGTAATGTTGTAATGGTACATGGGACTCAATTACTCATCGGGGACGGAACTTTACAAAAGCTATAATCATGACTTGAATGGCAACACGAGTAAATGTTTTAATTTCCCGTGTTCCGATAACTTTGACTGATTTGCCATTTCAGTTTAAAAGAGTGCAGTTTCCTTATCGCTCAGTAGGCTCTGCGAGTAGGAGAAAAAAATAAAAAATAATAAAAAATTAAAAATCAAAAATCAAAACTAAAATTTTAATGTAAGTAATTTTTTAAGTTCGCGTTTGGCTGTAGTGTTTTGAAATCAATAACATAAGGGCGATGATAAGGTGTTCAGTCCAGTTATCACAGACCAGTGCAGTGCAACAGTGGTAGCAGCAGTTGCGCGAAGAGATGTCGGGAGACACCTCGCAAGTCGAAGCGAGGGAAGGAGCGTCATCTCCATCACCATCGACGTCCAAGGCAGCTGTACAACATCAACAACAACCAAAACAAGTGATCCCCGTGGAAGCGGATATTGCCTACCTCTCAGATGGTAGGGAGGGCCCCTTCACGGGGGACAACAGCCTCTTCGCCGCCCTTTCAAGTTCGGCTATGGAGGAAGAGCGTAGCGAACTTGAGGAGGAAAAACGGATCCTATGCGCCAAGCTGCAGCCCGTAGTCTATAGGCTGAAGGAGATGCAGCAGATGGAGAGAGAGCAGGCAACAGCCGCCTCACATCAAAAGCAGCAACAACAGCAGCCGTTGAAGAAGCAGCAGGAACAATAACAACCACAGTAGAAGCCACAGCAGTAGAAACAGCAGCAGCAATAACAACAGCCACAGCAGCAGAAGCAGCAGCAATAACAACAATCGCAGCAGCAGAAGCAGCAGCAACAACAACAGCCACAGCAGCAGAAAAAGCAGCAACAACAACAGCCACAGCAGCAGAAAAAGCAGCAGCAACAACAACAGCCACAGCAGCAAAACCGCAGCAGCAGAAGCAGAAACAGCAGCAGCAGAAGCAGCAACAACAACGCCCTAAAAAGAAGAAGGTGCCACCCATCTTCATTTATACCATGGCTCTACGTGAGATCATCGATCTCTGTAAGTATGCTATTGGTGCAAGTAATTTCCAATTTAAATGTTTAGGCCAGAAACGCTATGCTGTTCAGTGCAAGACACTGGAACAGCATAAGCGGATTAAAAGCCAATTGAAAGAGTCTACGACGGAGTTTTTCTCCTTTACACCAAAGGCCGAGAGGTTGCAGACGATGCTCCTCAAAGGCGTGGAGTCGATTGCAGACCCCTGCGGAGGTGGAAACATTTTGCAATGTATCCGCTGCCAAAGGTTCGGGTACGCCGCGTCTTACTGCGAAATGCAGCCTCGATGCGTTAAGTGCGCAAAGAACCTCAAGAACGAGTAATGCGACCTTGTGAAAGACAAGGTGGCGGGCAGAGAGCAGCTCGAGTGTGTCTTGTGTAGGAACCGAGGACATCCTGCGAACTATCGCGGATGTCCTAAGTTCCAGTACATCAAATAAGAAAACCTGGCCCTAAGCAGAAGGTCGAGGGGAAGCGTCCCTCGTGTCGCTTACAAACCTCAGCCGTCACATCCCAGTTGACCTATGCCCAAATGGCGCCAGGCTCGGGAAAGACGGTACAAAAGCCCATGGCTGTTCATAAAGCCCCATTGCCTGTCTCTAAGGCACCGGAGGCGGAGGTGGATGTCTGTTCGATCTTGCTCGCAATCCAAGGGCAGATTGGGCAGCTCCAACAACAGATCTTTGAGACGGCGACTCCAGTAGATAGTATCTGCTCGCTTCTGCCGGGCCTAGCGCAATTACAATCGTAATGGGTATGCTGGTAGAGAGCCCCTTAAAGATCCTGTCGGTGAATGTGAATTCATTGATTAGGATTGAGCGAAGAGCCGTACTTTTCAACCTGTTGCATGACGAAAATGTACTTTTGGTTAGCTAAACCAGAAGCACAAAATCCGGCACAGTTCTTATAAAATATTTCGAAGGGACCGACCCAACGCCACACGACTCGGAGGAGTTGCGATCTTCATCAAAAACACTTTTAAACATAAAATTATATATAGTGGTGAAGTGCGGAGGTTCCAGGTGCTAGAGGCCTGTATTGTGTGCATTGTGAAATGGAAAGAGAATGTTCATTGTATCAGCTTATGCACCTGAAGCATCTCAACCCAATGTTTTCATTGCAGAGCTCGAGACACTTTTTCGATCTCTGCGCTTAAACTCGGTGGAAAACTTCTACATTCTGACCGGCGATTTAAATGCCAAACATAGTGATTGGGGAACTAACATTCCCAACACTAGGGGGAGCCTACTAAGTTATTGGTGGGTCCTTCACAAAATTGAATATAGAGACAAGTTGTTCACAATGGATAGTCCGTCGTATCCTAGGAGCGGCTCCTATCTGGATCTCATGCAGATAGACTCTCGATTGATACTGGCAGACACGAACGAATGGTCTATTAATTGTCTACGGACCATTGTATACGACAGTGACCATTGCGGACTATGCGCCGTGATCACAGTATCTGACGAGTTCGCGGAGATGGCAGAGTATATCTAAACGCACCCCTACGATTACAGTAGGGCGCGTTGGCCCAGCTCTACCAATTCCCTGACGAGAGCGTTCACTTCAAGCGCCTCCTTCCCACCGTCCAATAGGAACCTGTCAAACTGCGAGATTGCCAGGTATCTCAAAAAAATGGACGATACCATTAAACAGACAATGAACAGTACGATACCACGCCAACGACAGCACGATACCACAAACCTATACCGAAACGTACTGCACAGACAAAAAAGTAAACTCCTGACAAGACTCAAACTCTTGTACAGGCAGTTTACCGACAGACAAAACTCGGAGGTCAGGACACTGAAGTCACTGATTAAAAATATCCAACAGTTGATCAGAGAGAATTACAGAATATGTATCTGTAAATTTGCAGATTTACAGAGAATTCGTGCTGTAAAATACAAGCGCGAGTATGTTCCCGCAAACAAATAAAATATTTTGGAGAAACAACCAGAATGACATTCAGGATCTAAAGCTTCCAAGAACGTCAGACAACGAACGTTTGCTACGAATAGTTAGCATCGATCCAGAGAGCGCCATTCTGGATGAAGACTTTTTCGTGATAGTGGATCCTCAGGAAAAGGTGGCGACAGTGGGAAATCTTCCAGGAAGTGTACAAGGTGAATGATAGTATTCGCCCGAACGACCAACGACCTGTAGAACAGAGGCCTGCTTCATCATGGCAAATAATGCCGTCACCAATGAAGGGGCGAACACCTAGTTTATTTCGATGGGGGATCTCTAGATGATCTTTGAATCACTGAAGAGAAAAAAATCCGCGGGAATCGACGGAATATCTAATGTCGTGCTCAGGTATCTCCCACCAGTGGCTGTAGAGACGTACACCATTCTGTTCAATAATTCACTGAATAATGCATATTATCCAGTGGATTGGAAGACAGCGGTGGTGCAACCAATTCCCAAGAGGGGTAAAGATACCTCTAACCCATCAAATCTTCGGTCGATAAGTCTCCTTCCAAGTATTAGCATGGTTTTCGAGAAGGTGGTCCAAGAAAGTGTCTAAATGGGTTGAGGACAATAAAATCATGCCGGATAACCAATTCGGTTTCAGAGCGGGGCGTGACACGATGCTTGCCGCGTCGAAACTCGTATCGGATATCCAATGGAACCAATGCACGGGTGCCTGTCTGGTTGACATGGAAAAAGCTTTCGACACCGTATGGTTAGAAGGGCTTTACTACAAGCTCAGTCGGCTGGGCATAAGTAAACCACTGCTATATATGATGGCTGTTTCATCGCAGCCAACTTGATTTCAGAGTGAAGGTAATCTGCTACATGGCCTTAATCAGGCCCATGGTTGCCTATGGATGTCCCGTCTGGTTCAATGTGAGAGCCAGCTTAATGGAAAGGATTCGGATGTTTGGGAGACAATGTCTCAGGACACCCGAATCTGAGTACACAAAAATTGACCCGACCGAGGTCCTATACAATAGGGCCAGGATTGTACGGGTGGATAACTTCCTGATCAAACTGATTCGAAGCCACGTCGCGAGAGCAATGACTTCGATCAATAGCCTAATCTCCGGGGCTTACTACCCCAATAATTTATATCACGAGAGAGTGCGCCTTAACGACTTTGTCCCGCCAGAAGCATTCCTCTATTTATTGAACCTTATCAAGGTGCTGCAGTAAATCCACTCCAGTCAAGATTAAATCGATAACGAGGAATAGGAAGTTTATCCCCAGCAGACCTACTAGTATAAGCAACCCAACAGATCTTTTCCAACCTCATGTGTCAAAGGGTAGTTTTTCTTTTTGCGCTATGAACTCTGCATCGCTTGGCAAGATGATTTTTAATATAAAAGCCTTAGCTACTGGACTAAACAATATACATATGTATGTTCATCTCGATTTTTTTAAATTGCTTCTTGCTATTACATAACTTATCTACATAACTATGTAATCTGACTTTCTTCGGCAATGGAAGCAAGCCAAAATAATCGCTGTAATACTCGTAAATAGTTAATTTTATTTTTCTAAATTTCTAGACGCACGCCCGGTTAACGTCGGTCAAGTTTTGCAAAACAGGGATCTATTTTGTGCCCTATAGTTTTAATTCATTCTTAATGTTATTATTAATCTTACTGTGACCCTGTGAATGCATTAAGTCTGACTAATATTTCTTAATTACTAATGCATTTTGGCTGGAACTTATCTATTCTATTTTGATATATATATAGATATATACATACATTTTGATATATATATTATATATGTTTTTTTTTTTTTTTTTTTTTTTTAATACATTTTGTTTTTATATTTTTAGAAATCACTTATACTAGACAAAATAGCTTAAAACTAGGTTAAATATAACTGACATAAAATACCTTACTGGCCCTATACGGACACTCTAAAGCAAATAGAACAACTTAAGACTATGCCTTTCGGCCTTACGATTTACTTGTGATAATTAAAATAAATAAATAAATAAATATTTAAAAAAAAACTTGGCATCAGATCATTTTTTTTTTAACAAAGAAACTTATAACTAAGAATAACTTAACACTACCTTAACTAAAATACATACATAATTTTTTTTTTTGTTTTCGTAATTGTTTTGTATTTTTTTTTTTGTATTTTTCTTTTTTTTAAATTAAAGCTAAAACTAAACTAAACCTACCTGCCACCCTAGCCTGCCCTTACCTACTCTAACCTAACCTACCTTAGTCTATGTAAGCCTGCCATTGGCATGTGGCAAGCTTTGCCTTAAAGAGGCTGACCTATCAAAGTTAACCACTACGCAGTCCGCTCCAGCCACCAAAAGCGTTAATGCTGTCGGACGACGTCTCCCCGATCTTGGTATATTATATATGTATATACATAGATATGTACATTTTAAAATTCGGTTTTGAAGGACAATTTTAGTCCAAGACCAACTTTTTTTTTGTATTCTAATAGCTTAACCTACCTTAAGCTTCTTCGTTCTATTTGTATTCTAACCAAAATTAAATGGCCTCAGTCAGTCCTCCGATTCATCTAAGCATGGTGACACGTCCAAACTCCAAAAGATCTCCTAGCTAACCCTAAACCAACTTACGAACTAACCCCTTGTACTCGTTAGGCGCCGCCACGTCGACACACAAAATATTATTTCCACCCGTAAGGCTCCGCAGCGGCGACATGAACAATAGGTATACACTTTATTGTTTATAAAATCCTCAAGCTCAAGCACTAAAGTGGAATGGTTAATTTTCGATTAAATATATTTTTTCTAATATTTTTGCTTAAAAATGTACGAGTTGTTGGGAAATCATACCTACATATATTTACGAGCGCCAAGGGCTTAAGCGGGAAGAAGATTTTACCGGAGTAACGCAAAGTTATGTGAAGGGTTTTCACCTGAGAACCACTAAAAGTCAGTAATACCTATTGAAATAAATATGAAGACATGCCGCTGGGAGAATAAAGGCGGATCAGAGAGCGCTTTCATGGTATCTACGAATACGTATAATTGGGATAATAAGTCCCGAAGATCAGGTTATAGCCATTAGCAATAAGCCTTGTGATGTGCATGTGTCTTTTTAATAAAAAAATAGTCGATTCCGTTAAGTCAGCTCCGCCGTACAGGATCTTGTTAGGGTAATACACAATTACCTGGGACTCTGGCGTTCTGTACATTCTAAGACATACTCTAAGATACTGTCTCTCATTCATATATTTTTTCATATTAAACTGCTCCTTAGCGATGTATAGTATATAGATAATACTCGTACATAGATACGCGAGCGAAGCCGCGCAGGTCAACTAGTAAAAAAAAACCGGACAAGTGCGAGTTGGACTCGCCCAACGAGGGTTCCTCACTTTCCAATTACATATTATAAATAGTTCGGGAATCGAGTCCTGCAATTTTTTTCGAGCTTTTCTCGAAATTCAGTTTCCAAAACCTATAATTATTTATATTTGTGTTTTATAAGTGAAATTGTGGTTATACGAGTACTAACAGTTCATACCAAAATTAGTTAGGTAAACTAATCAAAGTACTGTTTTTTTCTTAAATATAATATCAAATTTAATCATTATTTGTAAGTTGTGACTAAATAAAGAATGAATAGTATGCTTATTAAGGGTAACGTGCTTATAGAAGAAAAATATAATGAAATTGCATTTTGGGAATAGATGTCAAATCTATGTTAGAATCTCCTACAATAATCAGGCGAGGAATATTACAATTGCGGCTGTTTTCGTATATTGCTGTATTTATGCATTCTACAGCAAGATTGGTTAGACATCGTGGTGACCTATAAACAACAATCAATCGGACGTTAAACATCACAAAATGTATACACTCACAGTCAGGGCTGTACGAAATCAAGTACAAGTACTAGTACCAGTATTATTACAGGTACTTGTACTTGTACTTCAGTACCTTGTACTGGTACCTACTTGGTTTTAGGCAAGTACCAGTCTTTTTTGCTAAAATACTTAAGTATTATGTTAAAATATTTAAGAAGTAGTTGAGAGTACATCTAAGTACTTGAGATTACTTCAAAGTACTTGAGCAGTACTTCGAAATACTTGAGCAGTACTGGAGAGTATTTCTAAGTACTTGAGAGTACTTCTAAGTACTTGAGAGTACTTCTAAGTACTTGAGAGTACTACTAAGTATTTGAGCAGTACTGCAGTACTTCCAAATACTTCGGAAAAAAAGACAGCATTCATTTTATTGCTTTCTAATACTGTTATAATTTAAAACAATAAAAAATATAAAAAATAGTTCAAAACAAACGAATTGTACTTTAATTATGTAGTAATTGAGTTTGCTTTTAATAACACCAATTTTTCAAAATTCTCATCCAAAAACAACATCAATAGCAGAGAGCAAATTATGACCTGATATGTTTACTTCGATCCTGGACTGTACCATTCCAAGAACTTTGTTCCACAGAGTAAGAGTATACTTTATATGACATGTATTTTGTGAGGCAGAGAGAACAGTCACTGTAATGGGTTTTATTGGTTTGTTTTTTATTGGTCAAAGAATATAATTATAGTAATATTTGCCATTCTTGTAAATATTTAAAAAAAAATTAATTAATGTATTTGCAAGTACTTGAATATTGGTAAGTACTTGTAGATACTTGAAAGTACTTGTAGGTACTTGAAAGTATTTGCAAGTACTTGAAAAGCACTTGTAAGTATTTTTCAAATATTTAAGCCATTATTGAATTCAAGAACGTCTTTTTCAAGTACAAGTACCAGGTATTGAAGTGCAAGTACCAGCACGTGGTACTTGTACTTATTACGTACTTAAGTCTTAAAAAAATGAAGTACCTTACACCCCCACTCACAGTGTTTGTTTTCAGCGCCCGGATTATTCAAACAGTATCTATTACATGATCCGTCTGACAAGAAGTTCTGAAGATTGCGACGTTCATATGTATGTGGCAGCTATCCAACCTGGATTTGCATTAGCTATAGCTGGACCATCTACTCTGCACACCTCATCGAAGCCACCAGACTTTTCCTTGCACTTGTTCCTTGCACTCCTTCATCTGCTTTCATTTCAATTGTATATGTGAACCTCCTTTCATTAAGTTAGTGACGAATTACAATTGAAGCGCATGACCAGACAAAAAACGTGCAGCCTCGAAAAATAAAGGGTTGTGTATGTGTTACTCAGTTTTAAACTTCAGTTTTGATACAATTTTCTGCTGTAGAAATACTGCCGTGTGCGCTGGTTCATCACGTGCTTTAAATAAAGACTATATTTCTTATAACTTAATTACAAATCTATAGTTTTCAGATTTTTCCCTGTACTTATAGTATATGACGATATTACTTGCCAAATTTCATATTTTTAAGTCAACGGGAAGAACCCTATATATTTTGATTCCCTTGAGAGGGTCGAAATATACGTTTTTTTGCGGCACAAATGGCCGTATCTTTGCTTTACGTTAACTTACGAGTTTTCTTTGTATTCACTCAACTACCTATCTGGATGCCAAATTTGAACTTTCTAAGTCATCTGGAACTGGGTTAGAGTTTTGATCTATAGGTAAGTCAGTGATAAAAATTACGAATTTTGGACGTTAATATCTAAATAACCGTTTGAGGTCTGTTTATGAAATTTGGAGCATATATGTATCTTGCAAGTCTCAATATATGAGCCAAATTTGACATGTTTATATGAAATAGTTTTTCGCCAGTTCTGTTAGCTTGAACTTGGCTTGACACGCTACCAAGTGTCTAGATAAGACCCTACGAAAAGAAATCAGCCATCTCCTTCGGGATAAAAAATGACAATGGTAAAGCAAAACGTTTGCTAAAATCCAGAAAGAATGTGCGGCTAAAAACACAAGAGCAAAATATGCAGGGGTAAACGTTCTACGAAAAAGATACTAGGCCAAATCAGAATTGTTCGCAATGATAATGAGTTCGTAAGGCCGCAGGAACCGACATAATACCATCCGAATTAGTAAAGTATGCAGGAAAGGAATTAGCACGGAAATTACATGGGCTCATCACAACTACATATATGGAACAATAAAACCATCCCCGAAGAATGGGAAAACTCGGTCGTTATCCCCTTATTTAAAAGGTTTAATCGAACACAATGTAACAATTACAAAGGATATCGCTGGCAAACAATGCCATCGCCAGTGTGGGGGCAAATACCCTATTCATTTCGACGGAACATCGCCAGATGATCTTTCAGTCATTGAAAAGGACAAAATCCGCGGGTATCGAAGGTATATCCAATGTTGTGCTTAGGCACCTTCCGCCAGTGGCTGTTGAGAGGTACACCATTCTGTTCAACAATGCACTGAATAATGCATATTATCCAGACGACAGCGGTGGTGCAACCAATCCCCAAGAAGGGTAAAGACACCTCTAACCCCGCAAATCTTCGGTCGATAAGTCTCCTTCCGAGTATCAGCAAAGTCTTCGAGAAGGTGGTCCATAGAGCCCTGTCTAAAAGGGTTGAGGACAATAAAATCATCCCGGATAACCAATTCGGTTTCAGAGCGGGGCATGACACTATTCATGCCGCGTCGAAACTCGTATCGGATATCCAATGGAATAAATGCAAGAACCAATTCACGGGTGCCTGTCTGATTGACTTGGAAAATACCTTTGACACCGTATTGCTAGAAGGTCTTTATTATAAGGTCAGTCGGCTGGGCATAAGTAAACCACTGCTGTATATGATTTTTGACATGTTAACCGGTAGAAAGTTCGTTGTGAAAATTGCCAACGTAACTTCTCCCCAAACATTTGAAATCAAAAACGGACTACAACAGGGTACGGTAAATTCGCCGATCCTTTTCAGCATTTACCTGAGTGATCAACTTGTTTCTCTTCACCACTCAATAGCGTCCGCAGACGACCTAATCGCGTACAGATCAGGTTCAACGATCGACGTCATTGTTACTCTTCTGCAGCGTGACTTCGAAAAAAATCAGTAGTATTGTGATAATTGGAAGTTGAAAATCAACATGTATATTAAATATGTATGTATATTCTTTAATACAGAGTGTCCCACGAGCAGTGTGCCAAAAAGCTAGAGCGTGTAGGTCTGGTCAAGACAAGAAAAAAATCGTATGGGAGGGAGGGTCTATTCCCCCAATTTCCTGCCAATTTCGTCTGGATCCGCCCGCCGCCGATGGGTTCAACCCGCTCTCCTCGTGGGCAAGACAGAACGGTCTGAAAATAAAAAATAAACCCCCAGAAAACCGAGCTGGTCTTGTTCACCAGGAAAAGGAAAATTCCGATATTTGCTCCCCCAAAGTTAGAGGGCACCCCACTCAAACTCAAAGCGGAAGCAAAATATCTAGGCATCATTCTTGACTCTAAGCTCTCCTGGAAAAGGAACCTGGAGGAAAGGATGAAAAAAGGATTGAACGCTTTTTATGCATGCAAAAAGACCTTCGGAAAAAGATGGGGCTTGCAACCGTACGTCATTCATTGGATGTACACAGCAATCATCAGACCCATTTTAACTTATGGGGCCCTAGTCTGGTGGACTGCTAGCAGCACAAAAAGCTAAATATATGAACATGCTCAACAAAGTACAAAGGTCAGCCGCTGTTTGTACAACGGGAGCCATGAGAAGCACGCCGCAAGCAGGGTTGGACATGATTCTTCAACTCCTCCCCCTGGATCTATTCGTAAAAGGCTACGCTGCAAAGAGCGCTCTCAGACTAAGAGAGTCCTCTCTGTGGAAGCAAGCCAACTATGGACATGCGGCCATACTTAAGATAATAGACGACCTGGGAAGGAAATATGGTTTTAGTAGCCTCGCAGCTACGACCGATTATATTCCCCCCCAAAATGACTTCTCTCTCAGTATACCTATCCTTTTCCCCGACAGAGAAGAGTGGCTATCAAACGCCGTAATCAACGACCACGAGATCACCCTCTTCACCGACGGATCGAAAATGGACACAGGCACTGGGGCCGGGTTCTACTCTGACACCCTCCACAAACAGGAATCATTCAGACTCCCTGATCTGAGCAGCGTGTTTCAAGCAGAAATCCTGGCAATAGAGAAAGCAGCCAAACATCTACAGGTAGCCCACCATCTGATATCATCTTCGTAGACAGCCAGGCTGCACTGAAGTCAATAGAATCCTGTATAACGAGATCAAAGGCTGTCAAGAAATGTCGCGACTCACTGAAGTCCATCAGACAACCATAAAGTTAAGCTCTGCTGGGTCCCGGGCCACAGCTCAATCGCAGGGAACGAAAGAACAGACGAACTGGCCAGGCAAGGTTCTGAAATGGACATCAGCGAAGCGGACACGTCATTGCAACCACCGATCACTGCATTATACCGGATCATAAACGACACAATCATCAAAGAGGCCAACTCGTCTTGGCTTACAAGAAACGACAGCTACACGACAAGATCATCTTGGCCAGAGCTCAATGTCGGAAAAACAAAGAAGCTCCTGGCGCTGGACCGTAACTCGATCCGTATGCTCGTCGGAGTGATCACAGGACACTGTCCCATTGGAGCAATGCTCCGGAAATGGGACTCGGGATCCAGCGATCTCTGCCGGAGCTGCGGCGATGAGGAAGAAACTGAGACGATCCAACACTTGCTTTGCCACTGTCCAGCTCTCCAGAATCGACGCCTAGTGTCGCTAGGCCAAAGATTCTTTACAGAGATTGCGGACGTGGCTTATGCAGATATACCGGATCTTCTAAGATTCATCAAGAGCACGGGGTGGTTTCAGCCACCACGTGATAGGACAGGTTAATTTTATGTGTACCCACAAACGAAGGGAATCACAATGGGCCTCTTGGCCTCCGAGTGGAAGTGATGTCTAACCATCACACTCCCCTTCTCAAACCTAACCTAACCTAATTAAGCTGGAATAAGTTCGGTTTAGTTAGGTTAAGGTTAGTAGGCTTAAGTTTTATATATAATACTAAAAAAATGATCATATGCTAAGTTTTTTAATAAAACAAAAATATTTTTCTTAGCTTAAGTTAGTTATAATACATATTGTTAATTGTAAGTTGATATAGTAGTCGAAAGACATAGATTTAAGTTATTACGTTTATTTTAGAGTCTCCGCCTAGGGCCAGTAAGATATCTAGATTGCTAAGATAGTTAAGCTTGTTTTTAAACATTTTTGTCTAGGTTAAGATAGATCTAAGAAACATTAAATAAAAATGAATTAAAAACTGGAAACGGGAACAAAGCTTATCGCTGCTATTAAGTTGCTACAAAGTGCTGTCAAGTTAAGAGACCCACATCATGTAGTAAGGAAATAATCGGAGTATACCAGGGTGACGAGCAACCAGATTTTTACTATACGACAACTTTTAGAAAAGGAATGGGAATTCCATGAAAGTACACCAACAATTCGTAGATTTTAAACCGACCGAAAATATATTATATTGAAAAGCTGGGAATCCCAAAAAAATTTATGAAACTGATGACTAAAGGGAAACAAAGTGCAAGTTAAATTAGGAACCACTTATCATTTGAGAAACGTGAAGAATTAAAGCAAAGAGATGCCTTGTCACCGGTTCTTTTTAATTTGATGCTGTAATTCGTAATGAGCGAAAATGGAAGAGTAATAACCCCTAATGGAATCACATTCGTTCTAGCTTATACTCACTATTTGGACCAGCTGGAAGATATGGAGAAAACAATTATAAAAAAAATTAGAAAGTAAATGAAGAGAAAACCAAATATATGGCCACTGACCGACTTGAATCGGTCTAAACTTGGCACTAGATTGTACTCGATAAGCAATTTGAAAAAAATGACGAATTTAAATATTTGCAACGAGCTTCTGGGCCGGGGTATACTCACCGGGTCCGTCACATAAATGTGTAGACTCACTAGTTATGTCGGCGCAGCGACTACACTACCCTGCCTTTCTGGGCTATAATCCGTTCGACACTTGTCCGTAGTGGCGGCTTAGTCGCTTTATCGACACTCTCGCGTTGATAGTATCCAGTCAGCTCTTTCTGAGTAAGAATTCGAGTCTGGATTTTGACTGATGGTGAATGGTTGGCAGTGGCGTGAGGCCAAGCCCGTTTGGGTCATAAACTAAGCCGGGGCTCTAGCTGTTGTTGGCTTGTTCTCCCGAGTGTGGCTTTAACGCTTGACCAGACTCTTTAACCAATCGGAGAGCTAGTCGCGAGGTATTTACCTAGGGAGTAGGTATTGATAATATTTGAGTAGCTTCGTATGGGTTAAAACCCGAATCGGAGTATTAATTTTCGTCTTATCAGTCCTTCCCACCGTTTTACTCGCCTACAACTCCAGCTAATGTAGCACAACACCCCACTTCGCTTATAAGAGACGTGTTTATAAAAAACAATTATGTATTTTTTTTTATTTTTCTCGTGCAGTGTGATATCGCCGTACGATCAACACTGCTTTGTTGATGTACTTCTCTTATCCTTGTTGTTATGGTCGTTGTTGTTGTAGTTTTTCTCCTGTCTGATATACTGTCTGTATGTGAAGATTGACTGTAGGTTCTCTGATGATTGACTGATGAAAGAGATGAAGACTGTTCAAAGAATATCCATCAGCCAAATGCGTCGGCTTTTTATAAGGCTAAGCTGAACGGCGATGTGAACGGTAATTTTGCAACCGCCACTGGCATTTCTCCTTTTTGCGGGATTTGTTAGCGGTTACTCCAGCTATGGTTGTTCGTCTCCATGTCATTTGGTCATATTCAAAAATATCGTTTATCGTTCTAGCAGAATCACATTTTTCTTAACAAAATTTTCTTCCGAAAATGGCATTAAGATCGAAATAAATAAAAGGTTGCATGGGGGCAACGATGGAAGAATTAAATTGCAATATTTTGCAATATTAACGTCCGTATTTATAAACCATAAAAATACCAGTTACAATTTACTGTTATGAAATCTGGTCTCTGACTAAGAAGGAGCAAAATAGATTTCGGGTCTTTGACAACAAGATCCAAAGGCGAATCTATTGTCGACAATAGGAGGCAGAAACAGGCGGATGATGAAAATTACAAAATCAAGAACTCGATAAACTCTATTCAGCCCCAAGCGTTGTCTAAGTAATTAAATCGTGAAGACTAAGATGGGCAGGACACGTCGAACGAATGGACAGTGGACAAATAGTCAAACGAATAATGGGTGTAAATAAACCGCCAGGAAGGACGCGGCATGGAGGGGAGCACAATATAAGGATGGAAGGAACACACTCATGGCAGGGAGGCTTGGCGAAGGATGGTCAACGAGGCTCTCGCAGTGGACCTAGGCTGAAAAAATATATACGTATTTAATAAATTAATTGAATTTTGAATCTTAAAATAAGTATGGTTTGATTGTAATTCCCGGTATGGGGATAATTTCATAATTTTGAACACCTAACAAGGCTTGCAAAAACTTCCTGAACTTTTTTTTATTCTTCATACCTTGTTAACAAATTAAATATTTAAGTTAATTTCGGTCTAGTTTTGAGTAAAACTCGTATCACGGGCTTAGGTAAACTAGCCTCTAGCCTTTATCAAATAAGAGTTGATAGTTTGGGTAAATCAGTGGCATCCTAAAAGGGATGTTAAGACGTGAAATAAAATAGGAAACAAACATTTCTATAAATCAATCAATAATAATGATAGGATGGCCCACATTCGTGAAAGTGGAACTTCTTGATGAATACTGCTTTGATGGTCATCGGCTAACCATGCAAGGTATTACAAACCCCGTAGTAATAGGAGGTTAAGAGAAAGGTTTGCAAATTGATTTTCATGGCTCATATTTGTTTCTCAATCGTTGACTACTAGTTTCCTGAGCTAAGATCACACAAATGGAAACTATACCCATTTGTTAATTTGTTTATTACATTAGGTTTATCGACATTCTATGCGGTGGGTTAGTTTCTTATGTTTGTTAGTTATATTGTAAGAGATTCAAAGAGTTCTTAAAACACTATACACTATCAAACTTGGGAAGTTAGATCTCATCTACAATCAAGGGTATGGAGATCAACTTTCATTGACATTCGTAAGAGTCATTGATTGATCGCGATTACTAGTTTGCAAATGCTGCTGTGGAATGGCCATGTACGAATAAACACTAAAATCTCTCCCTTACAATCACCATGGGATTTTAACGACATTATGTCTTTGGCCGGAGCACCTATATCAAAAGTGAAAGCATTTAAGCATTAAAGCGACTGCGAAATTTCAATTTAAAAATGCATTTTAATCGCACAACTACAATATTACAAAACAATTTAAATAGTGATCTATATTCGCTCCAGACGTTAGCCCACGTCAGCCTGAGCAGTTAAATTCAATTCACTAAAACCGCTTAACCCAAAGCCAAACGATGTGGACGAGTCCCTACTGCAATGGCATATTGCAGCCGGTTGCAGTCGCAGTAGAGTCAGTCTGTCTGCAGTGATGGCTAATCGTGCAACCAGGAGCACTCTGGCAACAGATGTTATTGCCCCGGTCGCACTGAAAATGATTATTACGTTTTGCGCTGCACGTTCGCTAATTACCAATCCCAAATTGGATTTATTTCGATGGTGGTTGTGGTCGGGCAGCAGCTCAGAATACTGACCACCGTCACCGGTGGTTGCACTATCGACTTACTGGCTAATGTTAAGCTCTGGTCATATCCGGCGAATGTTTTACATCCAGCCAATATCACGTCGACATCGTTGTAATCGTTGTCCGCAGTTGTTATTGTTGGACCCACGATGGTAGTGATTGAAGCTGACTGCTAACCCGTGTCTCGCTCGTGCTTATGTGCTAATGGAAATGCAACGGCAACGGAAAATAAAAACAACAACAGCGCCCTCTCGGCGCTGTCACTAATATCGTGGAGTGACTGAAGCAGGAGCAATAGTAGGAGCATTGGATCCAACCTCGGACTCAAATCAGATGTATTATAATTACACTCAATGCGTCTGGTATGACCAGTTGGGAACTGGGTTAAGCAATTCCCCCGCTGAATGTAAGTGCATTTCGTCCGCAGCGCAGTAATTATTGCTAGTTCCTTGACTCATCCGCCAGATCCGATCTGAGAAATCGGATTTGGATTGATGGGTGATGGCCAACTGCACAGCGAACGTTCTACAAAGGTGAATGCGAAGGCGATAGCGAAGGCAAATGTGAAGATTTCAATCCGATTCCATTGACCGTATTCAATATGCAATGGCGTGGCAGTGTAGTATGGATGGTGGGAAGGAAATTCCGTAATTACGAATACAGGAATTGGCCGGAAATGAGAATAGATTTAATTATCCGTTTCCGATTTCGAGCGATTATGAATGTGAACGTGCTCTACATGTATCGGATGCGGATGCAAGTAGACGGGTTTGAGGGAGGCAACAGTCATGAAATCACAGTTCAAAAGCATTTTGAGCTGCAAATACAAGTGCCCCAGTATATGTGATCGACTATTCCGATGTCAGGTGATGGTTATATGTTTGTAGAAGCGGTAGATGCGGTAGATGCAGCACATACGGTGGTGTTGGTTGTGTTAGAAGCAGAGCTGGGAACACATACTCATACGTATGACGATTGGGGTTAGGAGGAAATGTAAGCTGATACTGGGTTAGTCAGCGAGTCTGGGTATGCATTTCCTATGTATGTAATTAGATGGTTAGATGTCTGACTAAATGTGTAGTGCAGGTAGTTTTGTCATTCGAGTATAATTAAGCGAATGCGATTATTAGTCGGTGAGTAGTGATTAATCTAGAAATGTAGGTAATCGTATCTGGCGGTGGCCGTGCTGATTTTTTACGACTGGTTGAGTGGTTAAGTGTCAATTAACTTTCATCCATGCTCAGTCTGACCAACGAAAAACGTTTCATATTGAGTACGAATTATTGGGGCTGGAAAGCTCTCTTTTAGCTCAATTCCTAATGGTGATCTATAAATCAAAACGGTGATTGCTTTTTTGGTTACGAGAGACGGAATCAAGTCGAAGACCGTCATTTTCGCGATAATGTTTTTTTTACCTTTAACAAGTCTTTTGAAATGGTTCCAATCTGCCTAAACGAACATGATGGTTCCCTCGTTTGTGACTAGACTATACTACAAAAACAGATAAAATTTGACACATCAGCTTTATTAACATTCAGTTATTGCCAAGGATGAGCAAGAGCTGATGGTTGTGGCTCATATTCTTGGAACCAACATGTTGTAGAATCAAATTTGTAAACGGAGTTCTTTTAATGAAAGAAGTTAGCTCTGTAAGGGTAAAATATAGCCGTAAAGGTAATTCCCTACGCCTCAATTACTGTGAAAAATGACAGAAAATATGTGAGAGCTTCTAGTTAAAACATTAATCCTCTATCGAAGGGCATCATTAGTCCCAAGTGATATGAATATCTCCATGTGTCTGTGTCTTGCGAGATAAATGTTGGTGCTTCGTGCTGCATTCGATAGGAAACAAGCGTTACCCTTCGTCCATTAAATTTTAACTACAAATCTCATTTTTTAAATCCCATACCGTGGTGGAGTTTTAGCACCAAGCAAATATTTGCCACTTTGTTTACTTATTGTATGTTATATCCGTTATATTCGTATCTAGGTCAGTTCAATTGCAAATCCATACAATTTAGGTCAAAGACCGGCTTCCAATATGGCACGATAGGGAACTCCATTAAATATGACGATAAGTTTCATATTTTAAAAAGTACGTTCCAGTCTCACATCTGATGATCATGATGCTTCAAATAACCATGAGGCTTCTGTTGCCAAGTTCAAATTTGCTGTAATGTGGACTGGCAAATTCTCAATTCCTATAAAGGACGCGGATTCGACTGAATTGGCTGCAGTATTTTCGGTACTTCTCTCTTCGTTGTCTCACTTGCATATGAGCACTAAATAATAAGTTAATTTGAACTTATGCACTATACTTATACATATTATGCACAGCCTGTTTCGTAGGACGATTATTACGACCGAAAATTCGAGATAAGCGCACTTGATCAACAGTTGTTTGTTTTTTTCCTGAATTTTCCTGAACATGAAAGGAAATTGATTGAAGAGCGATTTATATGTCAAATTAATACAGCTACAGGACAAGCCATCAATTTCTGTTCCTTGAGAATTTTCCACAGTCTTATATTTTTCGTTCCTAACGAGAACTTGGTGCGAAATGTAATATCGCTAGTACATGGTCAGGATGATACAAATATTGGCGGGATGCCACGTTTCACGCTTCGATACCGGCGAAGACGCAATTTAGGAGTACGTTTCCATAGAAATGTAGTAATCGATCTATAGAATCCACCTTCGGGTCGTACTACGCGATTATGAGAGTGTACAATGCAGTTGTTACCGGTAGAATGGCACAATGGATTTACTCGTACATATTTTACATAATTTCTCAATTTTTCGTCTGGACTGGTGTCCACTGGCGTAACAAAGTGATTTCAAATAACTGGGAACGTTTTAAGAAAGATAGATACTGCTTTGACCAGAGCCCAAGACACTTTCGCACTGGCAAGATGGCTGTTTCACACCAGCCAAATTAATTCCATAGTGAAGGTAATCTGCTACATGGCCTTAATTAGGCCTATGATTGCATATGGATGTTCAGTGTGGCTTAATGTGTGAGCTAATTTGATGATTTTTTGGAGAGACAATGTCCCTCAATGTGACTTGTGTTGGGTTACATAGAAGACCCGAATCTGATTACTCGAAAAGTTACTCTAACGAGGTAGTCTACAGCGGAGCTAGAGTTTTACGGATGAACAATTTGGTAAAGAAAATGATTTGAATTCACGTTGCGGAGGCAATGCATTTGGTCAATAACATGATGTTCGGGGTTTACTATTCCAACTACTTGCACCAAAAGAGGGTTCGCTTTAACGGCTTTGTCCTCCGAGAAGCAGTTCTCTTTTTGGATCAATAAAAGCTGATTCATGATAGAGTAGTGATTTTTCTATTCTTTCACCTAGCTCGCATTTCCGTGGAGTGGGGGTTTCTCTACGAACACGTTGTCGCGCCCCGTGAACATGCGCGCCTCAGGTTCAGTAGGTCGATTTCAGCGCTTTTGGGTGGTCGAAGAGATCTTCGTTAGAGGCCAACTCTGATAGTTCTTCAAGACAAAGCTATTCAACCGTCAAAGGCAAGCTTACATATGCTAAGGTAGCTTAGGGCAGACTAGGGTTCGTTAGGGTAGGTCACATTTCCTAAAAAAAAAACAAAAATACATATGAAAAAAGACTATGTGAAGAAGTTTCTAGCTCTCTATGATCCAAACTATATTATGTCAATAAGTTTGGAACTGCGGGCATATGGCTGTAACCCATGATTAGGCCTGTGGAATACTCCGGATGTCACCACCAGAAAAATTCCTGTTTATGTTAGAAACGATAGCCGTGCACATTCTCGTATTTCTGGCTCATTTTAAGATAAATCTAAATAAAAGCAACTGCAAGATGACGGCGGACTGCGATGCCATACGTAGTATGTATTAACACCTAGTGAACAGTCGTATGGCATACACAAAGGCATGTGCCCAGACAAATGTCTTACTCAACTGGCAGAAAAAAAGTTCGTTACAGTTTTACATTTCCATGGTGGACGGGTGCAATAAGCAGAGATTCACACTCAGCGTTATGGTTGGCAGAGGAGCGCCAAACTCGAAAACCCTTGGTGAAAAAGGCTTGAGAATCTTTATTTTTTTTGGATCTAATTTGTAATACTTAAATCAAGGCTGATGCCTTATTTCGATTTTTTTTTCGTGATCGAAGGCGTTACCGGATAGTTGGCAGCATCGTTTATTTGAATATACATAAATATCATTCAGCCACACCGCTGTCGTGATAATTAACGACGACATTAAGTCTACTGTTTCATAACACACTCGTGTAATGACTCACTTAGTCAGACAAATTAATAAATAATTCGCCTATATATCATGTGCGGAATACCAAACTAATCCAACAGACATCAACCTTCTCACAAGCTGTAGCAATTGTGGTCTTTTCCAAAGACTATTATGGCTTATATCTAAACCACAAGCGTTTACCGGAGTTATTATAAATTCTTAAGCTAGTCCCCGCTAACATAGCTAGAGGCCGGTTTATGAGCGCTCGTAAATCAATGCAGCAACAACAATGCGACCAATAAGTGAAGTAGCACCAGCTACACTGAAAGTCTATGAGGACATACATGTGCTCGTCACTTGCTTTGAGGTGCGCGACGCAGCTAATTGTTATTAAGTTGTGCGCTTTGACCATTCGAATTAATTTTACAGACTCGGTTCGCGCGCATAGTCCGTGTCGCCCAGTTGATGTCTGGATAAGCTGAATTCTATGAACTTGCCTGTCGTTATTATTTCTATGTAACTGTGTAAACTAGTAAATTAGAATTAGTCGGCGCATTAAAGGCAATCAATCACCATCGCTTATGTAGATAGATGCGATGATACAATAATCAACTGACCAAGTGATTTGTATAATAAATTCATGAGCCTGGATCAAATGGTAGCACATCATGCGGCCTGGTAAGATTAAGTAGTGTGGAAGTCAGCAATGGATGGGGGAATTGAGTAATTATGGATTAAGTGAAAATCGGTAGTCATGTTTGGCAAAGTGAATGCTATTCTCGGTACATTTTATTAAGTCCTTAAATAAGTTTTTCTGCTTTAAGGAATGTCCGTAAGCTTGCAGCAGCTCTTTGAACACATTAGGCGTGTTAAAGCTTCTAATGCAAACCCTTCTCACTAGCTCCTTCCATATACGAGTAGATTCTCAATTACATTCAAGTTGGATGACTGAGGAGGCATCTGTAATTATTTGGGGCTGTTGTAGATAAATCAAATTTTTTCAACTTCCTATGAGTGATGGGGATCATTTTTTTAGTCTTAAATCCATTTTATAACGTGCTTTATGGGACGGGGTATATTCGCTGTGTCCAGGTCCGTTACATACATTTGTTATTGTAGCATCCGCAGACTCATTAGCCTTCTAGGTTATGACCCGTTCGGGAAACTTGTCCGTAGTGGCGCCTTAGTTGTCGTGTTGTAGGCTTAGTGAAGTTATTGATAATACCAGATAACTATCGTGTGGGTCGGAGTATTAACTTCCGTGTCCAATCCCTACTCACCGTTTTACGTGTCGAGCAACAGCTGCGGTTATTACACTCGCACTTCGCTTTAAACGATGTGTTTATACAAAAAAGGAAATGATTTCTCTTTTCGTTTTTTTCCCTGTAGTCTGATGTCGCCTTAAGATCTAACCCAAACTGCCTTTGTCGATGTCCCACTCTGACAGTACAACAAGTAGTTTGCTTACTTTTGTAAATAGGTCGTTGTTGTTGTAGTTCATTTCTGTCTTTTTGTTTTTTTTGATACACTGTCCGTCCGTGTGTCTTGGTGACTTACTTAAAATGAGGAACGCTTATTTGCTTCTTCAGGAAAGTGTGTGGCAAATTAAATTTTCCTTCACAACTTTAATTAGCTTGACTTAGAATTACCTAGACAAAAATACTTAAAACTAACTTAAATATTTTGAATACCTTACTGGACCTGTGCGAACACTCTAAAGCATACAGGACAAAACTAAAACCGTCTTTTGATCCTAGAAAATAAGAAAACAATTTAAGGAAAAAAAAACCTAAGATCTGATTTGCTTTGTATTTTTATATAAAACCTATATACATATATCTACATATAAAAATATATACAAACATAATATGTATTTAAGCAGGGCCCCGGACTCTAACCATAGTAGCATTTATATGTTTGTCAAAACGTAATTAGTTACCTTACTTCACATTGTTACATCAGTGGACGATAGTCCAGACCAAAAATTGAGAAACTACGTTAATTTTTCCTAGTGGCCGGAGAGGCCCTATGAAAAGGCGTTCTGAATAAAATAGATTTTGGTTTCTGTCTTTAATACTACCGAATTTTTTCGAAGTCACGCTGCAAGAGAATAACCATGACGTCGATCGTTGGAACTGGTCTGACTATTATATTTTTTTTTTTTAAATTGGGGATTAGTGCTAACATATAACACAGAGCACTGCGACCAGTGTAGGTCTATTGTGCTAGCTAGCCAATTAGACGATATTTCTTTCCTAATAAAGCTGAGGATGTCCCTCGTAGGAGTTGAGCTGATCCCCTCAGGAGTCATTATTTCTCTGAGGAGGATACGCTTCCTAAGATGGCAGAGAGCAGCATACTCGCATAGTATGTGTGCAGTCTCCTCGTCCTCTAGACAGAGTCAACACTTGGTTTCAGACAAGAGGTTAATTTTGATAAGATGATATCTCAGACTACCGTGTCCCGAAAGGTAGCTGACCCGTCTTCTGATATCGACTCTATTATATTTAAGAATATTGATAGAGTGTTTGTTAAGGGGCCGTATGAATCTCTTCGATTGTCAGAGGCCTTGAACGCTGTTCCAAAAGTGCAAATGTTGCGATTTTTCGCATACTTGTCTAAGCGAAAATTAATCTTTGACTTGGGTATTCCGCAGAAAGGTTCGGCACCTATGTACCTTTTTCTAGAACCTTTCCTAGCAATTTGGTCGGCCATTTCGTTGCCTTTTATGCCCTTGTGAAATGGCACCCACCAGAGTTTGACCTTATTTATTTTGCCTAGGTCTTGTAGGGCATTGTAGCATTCCTTGACAGATTTTGAGTTCGTACTATACGAGCTCCAAGGAACGCCGTGGCCCAGTGGGTAGTATGTCGGTCGCTGACCCAAGATGAGCGAGTTCGGATCCTGATAACATCAACGCCATCAAATGATTATTTCGCGGCTTCTCTCCTCGGCGGAGTACTGGCAAAACCCCCCGTTGTACACTTGCCTTGCAAAAGCTTCTCGGCTCTCGCCGTTTGGAATCGGCATTAAGCTTTAGGTTCCGTTCACTTGTGTGAAAAACCAATCGCAAACAACATAAGTGAATAAAAAAAGCTTGGCTCTGGCTCTTCATGAGTTCTAACGCCAAAGCCATCTAAGGTGTCTGTCTGGCAGTACAATGGACCAGTATTTGTGTCTGGGTGCTCCAACAGATAGCAAGATAAGGTGAAAATATTTATTCAGGAATATCTCTTTTGTCTCCTTCAAAGTTATCTTCCTCAGATATAATACATTTACGCCTGCGCTTTTTTCAATATCCTCAAAGTACTTCTGATATGCGCTTTTTAGTAAAACCTTGAGTTCTGCAAGCAATGCGGTTTTTATCTCCTCAATTGTGGGAAATGTACGTTATTTCATAGATGTTTTCAGTTTTGGGAAGAGAAAAAATCCGATGGATACGATCGCTGAGGCATGATTACGGAAATTGGGAAGTTTTCTTCGTATTGCTTCACACAAACGGAGCATGAATTCAAGGTAATATTTCTTATTGACCGTCACGAACTTACGGCTAGAACTCATGATGATACCACGCCATTGTAGTCGGAAAAAATAGTGAGCTATTTGTATGAACTTGACGTGCTTTTTTCGGTTATGCCTTTTCTGGTCGTTTCCATTGGGATGATTGGGCTTTGTTTTCGACATCATAAACATACATATACATACCTATGTTTCCACACCAGTGACCCTTTTTAACATATCTGAATCGTCATTCACTTTATTCAACAACTTCTGAACGATGCTCATGCGATAATTCATTTGGTTAAAATTTAGCAATTTCGGAACAAACTTCGTTGACAGCCATTTCTTTGCCCATAATATCTGACAAAAATGCCATGGCATGAGCCAATCGATATTCTAATATTCTTCACAGCTGATTCCAAACGATTTGCCATAACAATTTCCTTCACTCCTTCAACGTTCTTATCATCTTCTCGGTCTTCTGTGAAGAACTTGTACCATTTATAAGCATTATGTTTTTTGCTTAGAACAGATACGCCAAATGCCACAATTAACATTTCAAACACGTTGGAGCACATAATTTTAATTTTACACAAAATTGAATATAGGTTCATGCATCCATTTTTTTCAGTAGCAGAAAATCGCCAAGTGCACCGAAATACGTCTAACCTTTATTTCTGTGGAAAATGAACTAAATATTCAAAACGACTGATAATGTCAAAAATGATAATCGAATGTACTCAGATCCAGAAAATAAAAAAAAAACACCTTTTTTTTGCCAAATTCGATTTTATTTATAAACATTGTCTCTTTCAAGAGTCTAGCCCCACACGCTCTATATTTATCGATCTGTATTATTGTGAGTTATTGTCAGTGATCTCCGTTATTTTTATAGCTATTTTGATGTTCCTGGCTTCTCAAAGCACGATTACATCTTCTCCTCTGTGATCTCAGTTTTAGTAAATCATTTTCTACCGACTAAAATCACTTTACTTTAAATCTATCAGTATGACTACTCTACTCGATGACTCTCTCGATTCTAATTGGTATAACCTGCACTACATGTCGTAGGTTGATAAAAAAGTTGATGTTTTTACATCTACCATTAATAATCTGTTTAAGAATCACGTTCCAACCAAATACTTCACCATTCGTAATAAAAAGTAGATGGTTAACTCATCGTATTGAAAATTAATTATAAATCGAAACAGGGCCTTAAAAGAATGAAGAAATTTAAACTCCACGATATCTTTAAGATGCTAGGTATGGGTAAAAAAATCAAGGCTGAGACCGCAGAACCCATCAGTGTCGAAATGATAAATAAGAAATTCGTGTGAGTCTCGATTCTCCCAAAAATGGCGTTGTTGAACCGAATGAGTGTGACGTCATAAATCCCAGTCCCCAGCCAATATGTACGTGAGCTTTGGCTTATTAGAGTCTATAAAGAAGAATTGCTTAAATCTAGAAAATTGAACCCAACTAATCATTCGAGCCGCCTTAATACCTTTCACATATGTATTTAATAGCATCCTGACCACTTCCATCTACCCTAGGTCCTGGAAAATTTTTAAAATCATATCTGCCCCTAAATATGGAAATAATTATCACGAGAAGCTTCTTAAACCAACATAAGCTCCTTTTACCGTTTCAATCAGATTTCAGGCACAGCTGTACGTGTTACTAGAGTTTGTATAAGACTTTCACTGTGAAACTGTGAGCTTGTGATATCGTTGGCACTATCAGATTTTTCTAAAGCATTCGATACGGTCTCACATGAAATCTTTCTCAAACAAACTTATGAATTCAATTCAATAAATTTATTTCAATTTTGATTCCATCTTGGTACGAGTATACCAAGCTGTATATGTTAATTGTAATTTTTCAACCTTTTTCAAAACCAATACGGGAGTCACTGAAGGATCTATCTCGGGATCGTCACTGTTCTCGTTGTTTAATAGCGACATTCCTGCGATTCTCAAACACTGTAAAGTACATATTTATGCAGACGACATTCAATTATACATATATGTACATATCCAACCAATTCAACCCAACGGAGTCGATATCGACCTTATCAAAAGTACTAAAAACCTTGGAATTATCTTTTATCGACATTTTACGTAGAGGAATCATATTACCAACTTAATGGGTAGAGTTTATGGCGTCTTGCGTACACTATGCAACTCTAGGAATTGTTTTCCAGTTAGCATTAAATCAATGCTTGTCAAGGCGTTTTTTTTTTCTACTTCATTTACTATCTGTTGAAGGCAGTCAAACGCAAATACTGGTCCATTGTACTACCAGACAGACCCCTTTCGTTATTGTATTTTTCCCGTTGTCTGGAGAAAAGTGGAGAGGAACTTCAGTGATGTAGAGCTAAGAGGTTCGGCACACACCACGTAGGCCCCAAGGGTGCGCCACCGTGCGTGAACGAAGGCGGGACATGCGCAGAGAAAGTGTTCTGCTATGTCATCTTCCTCGCAATATGCAGCATAGATCATATGCTAATTTTTGTTACTAAAACTAATTTTTCTTAGCTTAAGATATAAAAAGATTAAGGCTATGATAGTAATAAGTTTATATATAGTTGTCGAAAGACATAGATTTAAGTTTGTTTCAGAGTGTTCGCCTAGGGCCGGTAAGATATTTAGATTTGTAAGGATTGTAAGGATTTGTAAGGATAAGATTTGAAGTTGAGCTAGTTCTATACATTTTTGTCTAGCGTAAGATATTTATAAGCTAATTTTAATAAAAATTAACTTAAATTGAAAAAAAAAATACAGCACAGGTAGGCGTCTCACTGATGCCAAGCACGTAGAGATGCTTAGCAAAAGTGTAATGGCCCGTAATGGCACCCGCAAGCCTTCTGCAATCATTTCTCTTTAAGGATAAGAAGAATGTTGTTGACTTCTTGCAGAAGTCCGCACTTAGTCACCCCGCATCCTGGATATTCGACTGTGTACATTAATGATCCAGTCATTGATGTCAGATTTGACCGTGGAAACAGGTAGACCTAAGGCGGGTTCAGGTCCTGAGAAACCCTCCTCTGAGCCCCTTCTAGCGAGTTCATCAGAGATCTCGTTTCCTGGGATTCCAGACTGACCTGGGACCCATACAAGCCTAAGAGAATTTAGTCTTCCGACTTTGTTCAAGAAGGTCTTGGGTTCATGCACTAATTTGGAGCTGGATAGAGGGTTGGACACAGCCTTGAGTGCAGCTTGTCTGTCAGTGCAGACGCATATGCTTTTTCCCTTCAACTTGTACTTCACAACATAATGCATGGCCATTAGGATTGCGTATATCTCTGGTTGTAAGACAGACGATATTTTCCTAGCGAGAAGGGCAGTCGAATGTTTTCATGCCCAAAGAAAACTCCACTGCCGGACCCCGCCCAGACCTGGAGCCATCTGTAAAAATGCGAAGACAGTTCATTCCAGGTTCATGGAAATTTTAATGTGAAATTAAAGTACAATAGGTTGACAGGATTGCACCGGAAGGCATATCCATGAGACAGGGGTCGTAGGATATTTCTCGCCTAAGTACACTATCAATCCAAAGCGAGTTGTATTAAAAAACATTTTTCTTGAGGCGAGACATGGCTTTCAGTGCGCACCCTCTGATCTATACCCATGTCAAGGGGTGGAAGATTCATCATAGCATCTAGAACAGTGTCCGGTATGCTGGGGAAAGCCCCCGTAACGCTGAGGCTAACCGCCCATTGGAGTTTGGTGAAAGAGACCACGACGTGTCGGATCGCTCATCATATAGAATCGTAGCATCACGTATACCACCAAGACCACACAGGAGTTTATTCCACACCCATGGTTCCTGAATGGATGCAATATGATGATTTGTACTACTGCATGCAATTCTGCTACTGAGAAGAGCGGTAGCAGGCCTGCAATGCTGTAGATTGATCTGAGTAAATATCATAGATTTAGACTGCAGAGCATGTTCCATCTTTCGACTACTTGACTTCAAAATGGAATAAAATCCTACTAAGATCGAAGTAGGGACGTAAATCGTACATAGAGTTCAGGGTCTCGACAGAGCCGTTTTCCAATCCTATAACCAGAGTAAATACCCTTTTTTTCGGAGAGCCAATACTCTCTTTGTAGTTTTTTTTTTTCAACATTTTTTATAACTTTCCTACACTAGACAAAAATGATTAAGACTAGCTTAACTATACACCAAATGTTTATATCTTACTGGCCCTAGGAGGACACTCTAAAACGAACAATCTTAGAATAACTTAAGCTAAGAAAAATCTGTTAGCAGGAACCTAGTACGAAAAGACACTCCATGCCTTCGTGTCAAGTCCCGTTCTGCGCACGTAATCGCGTCAACACATCCAGCTTGCTTCCGGGTTTCTAGGGAATCCAGCAGATGGTCCGCGTTAATTTGGGAGACTAATTACCTGATAGGTAGCAGTCTTCAAAGGGGACATTTTTTGCACCATGCTACTGATCCAAGCAGATGTCCGCTATGAGAAACAGCTCACCATGAAAGTGAAAATGAAAGTGCCATTCATCAGGGCGGACCTATCAGTCTGAATACAATACTGTTGCTGAAGCTATGAAGCTAGCTCCAGTAGACGATCTTCGCAGTGTTGTCAATCTGCGCTGGTTACTCTACTGTCACTGTCAGCATTTCCTTTCCTGACCTTGTCATAGGAAATGGCTGACTCTATGTAGGAGAGGTGCATGTCTCGACTCTTTACGATCAATGGGATGTTCTTTCCGGAGGAAAGGATTTTGTTGTGTGAAGTCGCCTCCGATCTCTCGTCGCAATCTTCAGGTTCAGGTTCTCACCGCCTTCAGGTCCTTGCTTTGATCTTTGTGGATCGCCGCATCTGACTTCGGTTTCCGATTACCCGTCGCCACGTCGGAGGAGGGGACATCACGTTCTCTCACCCCAGCAAAGCTGTCCCGTCGGCCGTCTTCCCTTTGAGGGCTCTCTTACCATTTTCGGTTCGAGCTCCTGCTCCCTTCCGACGCCGCTTTGGGAAAGCCCTTCCAGTTTGAGGATTATTGGGACCCTAAACAGCTTTGCCTTATGCGCTCAGAGCCTGAGGAATGCCGAAAGTGCTGGCATGCTTATGCCTCCTACAAGAGCCTTTACTAACCGACGACGTTTTCTGCCCTGCACGCCGCTAAGAAGGCCCGCAGATGAGATACCCCCGCCGACCTAATTCTCTTAACTGCTTTCCCTCGAGGTTTGCCTTCAACCTTCGCGCCTTCGGCTGTGTCAGCCTCTTTACACGAGCATGGGCTCTTTCTCCTTTTTTTTGGCACTTAGTAGTGCAATCTATGGTACATCCTAACTTACTGGTTTCCCGTACCGCGCCATCGTTGGTGTCGCCTCTGTTGGTTGCACCAGTCACGCTCAGTCCAACGAGGTGGTCGGTCAATGAGCCGCAGGAGTCGGTATCGTTCCCGAATCCTTGTCCCGGCCGTGATTAAGGAGATCGCCGTTGAATTTCCGCTATTACGGGTGCCACCTGGAGTATTTCCATCCTTTTGGACCATTCATTCATGCTACTCGAGTTCTTCGGGTCTTCGACAAGGCGCCTGAAGAGCGGAAGAGAGTCAAGACGTTTCTGATCCCTATTTTACTGTCGCGCCCCAGTTTTCTGAGATCTTCATAGTCATAGCTCACGCAAGCTAACAATTGTTCGCTTAAACCCTGCTTGAAATGGTCTTTCTGAGCTTGCTTTAGTTTAGGCTGCTAACTTTCCTGTTCAGACACAAACAGAGCAAAACACCACCATGCCTTTACCAGACACTTCGGATCGCTACATCTAAAAGAAATGATATATTGATATTATTGTACATTATTTGAGTTACAGGGTAACAGAAAAACAATTTTTCATGCACCCCATAATGCTATGGAAGGTGAAGGTGCTCTTTCTTTTTTCACCACCTATGGTTCTTCATTTCCCAAGGTAATCGATGAATAAAATACTGTCCTCATTCCAAAAAATGTAGGAAAAACCTTTCCAGCCGTCATAACCGCTTTGTTCGGTTTTCGTTCTTTGTTGTTCACTCAGCTGACTGCCTATTTGAATTGACTCCATGTTTCATTTATTAAACGTCCGATTTCATCAGTTTACAGATATAGTTTGAAGGTTCGTACTTCCTAAAAACCATATGGAGTTGTCAATAGTGGCGTAATCTATATCTCATCATTCGAACTTATTGAACGATGTATTATTCTTGATAACATGCAAGATATGAGGGATATACCAGATATCTACTGATCTTTTCAAGCATGTCGTAAGTAAAGATTAGATTCTGATGAGAAATCTAAAGATCGCCGTACTGGGAATACTCAAATGAGCTCTCTACGGGCGACAATCCCGGCAATACTCAAAAATAACGAAAGCAAATCAACTCTGGCTTATAACTCATAACCTTTAAGACCAAGGTTGAACTCTACGTAGGTGTTTAGTTAGTAATGTGCGTTCCAAGAAAAACCCAAAGGTCAATTCTCCAATTACGGTGATTGACACAGGATTAGATGAGACGCCCCTATCTAGTCCAATACTCTCAACCGGAAGCAGTCAATGGCTGAAGAATATCATTTGTATGCAAGTAATCATTTGAATAATTAAGAGGTACTTCCTTCGCGAAAGGAAGCACATTGCTGCGGTGCGCCAATTCTCTCATGACCTGTCTTTAGAGGAACCCAATGCAGGGTTAAGAGGGTGCTTAGCTATTAGTATGCGAACTTCGGATACCGGGCGACCTCCGAATTCAATATCCAGGCATCAGGTGGTACAGTCTCCAAGATGGATTCCGGTGTTGGCGCTGACCTCTATGGACCAAATCGGAAGATATTGAAGGCTCTGGGAACGAGTTCTAGTATATTCCAAGCTGAATTATACGCCATCCTGAAGTGGGTCAACCTAAATTTAGTAACTGTCATAAGAGGTATAGCCATTAATACACTCCCAGACAATCAAGCAGCGCTCAAGGCGTTGGGCTTGTATAGTAAGAACTCAAAATCTGTCCAGAAATGCCATAATGCCCTGCAGGACTTAGGCAGAAGAAATAAGGTCAAACTCTTGTGGGTGTCAGGACACAAGGGCATTAAAGACAATGAAATCGCCGACCAACTCTCTAGGAAAGGGTTTAGTGATAGGTTCTTTTTCTTTTAGACAAGTGGGAAAAAACACCTGCGCTTTTGGAACAGCGTTCAAGGACTCCGAAAATCGAAGAGATTCATACGATTTATTTGTTCTGAACCAACACCTTATCAATATTCTCAAATATAACAGAGTCGATATCAGAAAACTGATTAGCTACCTTTCGGGACACTGACGTCTGAGATATCATCACAACAAAATGAACCTCTCGTCTGAAGCCGAATGCCGACTCAGTCTTGAGGACGAGGAAACTGCAGAGCACATACAATGTGACTGTGCTGCACTCTGCCTCATTAGGAAGCGCATCCCCCTCAAAGAAATTATGAATCCTAAGGGGATCAGCTCAGCTCCTACGAGAAACATACTCAACTTTGTTAAGAAGGTAGAGGAACTCCTTGTCTAATCGGCTAGCAAGCACAATGGATCTACATTGATAATAGTTAGCACTAGCCCCTAATTTTAAAAAAGAGGCACCTTCGACCCCGTTTCAAGCCTAAACAATTGCTTTTCTTTCTACAGATTTTTTTTTCTTTCCTTGAAGGCTTCTGCTATCTGTTGGAGCACTCAGACACAAATACTGATCCATTGTACTGCCAGACAGACACCTTAGATGGCGTTACAGCTCATGAAGAGCCAGAGCCAAGCTTCTTTTATTCACTTATGTTTTGTGCGATTTGTTTTCCACACAAGTGAACGGAACCTGAAGAGCTTAATGCCGATTCCGAACGGCGAGAGCCGAGAAGCTTTTTCAAGGCAAGTGTACAACGGGGGATTTTGCCAGTACTCCGCGGAGGAGAGAAGCCGCGAAATAATCATTTGATGACGTTGGTGTTATCGGGATCTGAATTCGTTCATCATGCGTCAGCGGCCGACATACATATACAGATAGTATTGACCGAATTGGATGAACACAGTGAAACTTTGACGTGGTCAAGGGTTTCTATTTTACGGATCTAATCTCTTCATCGATAATAAAATCTAGGACACCTTTACAACCGCTACTAGATACTTTATCTTATTGTGTTATAATTCTTCATTCTTTAGATGGGTCTATAGAGCTACCCAACAATCAGAAGAGTTAATATTTTGTCCATACCTGCGCTGAACATGTAAATTTCTTTCGGTCATGACATGCCACAAGTGATAATACAGGCAGGATCACATAATATTCCCACCGTATTAACATATACATATGTATGTAGTTGCCAGAAGTAAAAAAGTTTTGTCAGCTTGTTGAAGCTTTCCAATACATTTTGTGAGTAATCATTAACATTCCTATGTGTAACCGCACAAATTATTATAGATTTGCTTGGGAGTCACAATAACCAAGCTCTCTGCCACCAATCCTACCACACAACGCAAGTCCCAACGAACCGAAGCGAACCACTCAACAATGCAGTGGTAGCTGCATAAATTCGAATGACATTTCAAATCACATGTAAGCACGTATCTTATGATGACTGAATCCGGCTTACACTCGAAAAATAATGTTAGGCACTGTCTAGGCTGTCCATTCAAATCCAATTAGCTATCGGCGGCTAACAGCTAGTTGCTGGCATACGTGGACACGATTGTGCTTACCGCCGTAAGCTTGTATGATGAATGTTTGTTTTCCTTGTTGAGCTAGTTACGCGGCGCCTAAGCCTACTAATGCAGAAGCATATTAGCGAGAGCGCTGCTTCAGCTAAATCGGAGTTCATGGTTGCCACGAGATACATCATCGATTCAAATCAGTGCAGCCTGATTGGCAATAGCCAATGGTCACTCGCCTGATAGGTCACCGCAAAGTGTACTAGTATGTTTATGTGTGTGTGTGTGTACCTGGTTTTGGGTTAAAGTGCCAACGAACAACAGCTCGGACGATAGCTGTACGCAGGGCAGCAGTTGCCGCGCGATAAGAAGCCATATTTCCTTGAAGTACTCGTACACTCATTCATGGAAATTCCATCCAGTACACAACCGGTGGCCCTGTTGGGTCGCCTCGGTGAGCCATTGTGTCTGCCAGTGCAAACACGGCGGCCAACATGCCAGGCACTACCCTTCATCATCGGGCAATGGTTGGTTCTGGTGGCAGGCACTAGGTAAGCACGGGCCAGGTAAGTAGATTAGACAACTTGTACACTACGCCAAGGTGTGCAAAGAGACAGAGACGGAAACGGAGATGAAGAAAAGGCAATGGTGCAGGAGTGTCGAGATCAAAGGTGCACCTTTTCAAAGAAAGAGCAACCAGCACCGCCACTGACGTATGTGCACACGTATACCTTCTGTCGGAAGGCATTCTCATTAAAAGTGAATTTAATACACCTCAGCTGGACACAATGCGCTGGACTCGACTGGACGGGATGAGATGGTTAGAAGGGTTGAATAGGTTGAATGGATTGGATGGGTTGACTGGGCTGGATGGTTCACGTTGTGAGGCTGTAGCTGGTATTGCGGATGACATCATTCGATGGCGTGCGATGTGTATGCGATCGTATGATATTTCCACGGCACGCGGGGAATAATGCTTTTCTTTGGAAAATTCGAAAATCTCATTAAACGAGGTTTCTTCTACAATTGGGATACATAGAAGCTCTTTACCACGCGCGACGTGCGGAGATGTGTGGAAATTTTAATAAGCGGCCATCACGCAAACAGTCAATGAAACTCTATTTACTGGCGATGTTCGGCTTGTAGAGTTTTGGAAGTTATTGCTGTGTGAATGGTTTGTTGTTGTAGATAGGGGCATGTGGAGCACGTGAATTGCTGCAGCTTCGGTATCATGAAATTAGATCTAAATTATGACTTCGTTAGATCAGAATGTAGCATGTCAACGACGTAGCAGGTTCTTGGAGTCTTGCGAATATCGTGGTACAGATGAATAAAGAACTAAACTTGCTGCTACTGGAGTCTAATTAAGATCACGATACGTTGGCCCGGGGCAAATGTTAGAACAAAAGGCAATTTAATCGAATTTATGTAATGATTGACTAGAATGTGCAGAAGTGATCGTTAAGCGAGGGATCTTGGAGATCTATAGTTCACGTTGCTATGAAAAGCTCATTGAGAAGTTATAGTTTTGGATAAAGTCAGTAAATTCAATAAGACAAAGAATGAAACCAGTAAAGGGGGATAATATTATTTTATATATGTACCTATAGCGGCAAGGATGGGAAATAGATTTTCATTTATGAATTGATTTTTATGTTTTTTTTTCATTTTATTTAGTAATCAAGGGACAAGCGCCATTTCGTTTTTAGGCAACGATTTTTTTGTGCAGCTTAATGTTATAACCTGACTACAATGTGATGAAGGACAGTCAAAATACCCGCGGTTCGGATTGTCAGTCGTAAGAAGCGATTAAATTCATAATGGAACTCTGCCCCATGAATAAAAAAAAAAAAACAAGGCAAAGGTAGGCGCAGAACTAATGACTCTTTGAGAACATCCATGAAAAAGAGTGCACAAAAATGAAAGAAAGGCTCTTGGTGCCGACGAAGGCTGTACATACCGGGTGCTTTCCAAACAGTACTCAGCGAAACAAGGTAGTATATATTGGATATTGCAGCGGCGGAAGTTTGACTTTCAGAAAAACAGCCGTTAAGGTCGGCTATACATTAACGTAAGACCCTAGTATTTTCCAACGACCGAATGTCAATGGTCTAAATCCGGCGTCCCCGTTATAACCATACATTCTTCTGGACGTACACTGTCCTACGGGAACTATCTTCTCATCCTCCAATATATGTATGGGCCAATAATAAGAGAAGAAAATCTCTATGCCTCATCAAACGATAATGGCCTTAAGATAAGATTTCACTTGTCAAGTTAAAAAAAAAAATTCATCAAAATCAAATCATCAGAGCACACAAAGCTAATTGTATATTACAGGATGGAGTAACACACAACTAAATTGATCATTTACTGATAGACAGAGGAGTGGTATGCGATTCTGACCACATTCTAATCATCGCGAAAATTGAAAGCCGAATCCAAATTCACAGAAGTGGAATACAGTATCCAGCGCGAAATTAGAGATCAGTCTGCTCTACTAGATGGCATGGATACTAACGACAAGGAACAGGTAGAGACAGTATAGTCAACAATGACTCAATAATGTAAAGGAAGCAAGGAAGGAAAACAAATTGAGATATTGCAAAGTTAAGGCAAAGTAGGCAGGTTGGTTCGACGAGGAATGCGAGGAAAAAGTAAAAGCTCGTAGTGTTCTGAGACTTCAGGACCTTCAAGCGAAGAGCTCACGCGTACAAGATATTTGACCCTACGAAAGGAAGTCAGCCGCATCCGTTGGAATAAAAAAACGACGATGGCTACAGAAAAAGTTTGTTAACATTCAGGAAGAGCGTGCGGCTAAAACACGAGAGTAATGTTCGCAGGGCTTAATGCTGTACGAAAAGGATACCAGCTCGTTTCCGACGATGAAAAACTTACAGACCAATGGAGGAGATACTTAGATAAATTGCTACATTTACATGAAGGGCAAGCAGCATTAGAAAATGATGTCTCTACACAGCAGAAATTCAATAAGTTCTGCCAACAATCTAGGAGGTAAAGGAAGCAATCCATCGACTTAAGCATAACAAGGCCGTATGAGTGAACCTAATACCATCGGAGAGGTATTAACAGGGAAGTTGCATGGGCTCACCACAACTATATGAGACAATGAAATTGTACCCGAAGAATATCAACATTCAGTCATCATTCCCGTATTTAAAAAATGTTACCGAACACAGTGCAACATTTGCCGAGGAATATCTCTGCTACCAAGTTGTTACGAGGTGTCATCAAACATTCTGTTAAAGTGTCTTACATCATATGCAAAGGAAATAATCGAAGATTACTAGTTGGGTTTCAGGAGAAATCCACCACGAAAGGGTCCACCAACTATTTGTAGATTTTAAAAAGGCGTGGGATTCTATAAACCAATCGAAAATGTATCATGTCTTTAAAAAGTTGAGAATCCTGAAAAAAATTATGAAACTGATATAAAGGAAACAAAGGAGAAGTTATAGTACGAAACGCCTTATCTGAAATTTTCGAGATACCTGACTGATTAAAACAAGGAGACGCTGCTGGAATATGTAATGCGATCTCTTAAGAAAAATGAGAGGGGAATAAACCTTAATGGAATCGCATCCGCTCAAGCTTACGATGATCATCTGGGCCAGCTGAGAGATAGTAAAGAAACAGTTTAGAGAAATGTCGACAATCTAATGATAGCAGGAAAGAAATATGGCTATAAATAACCATGCCTCCCACCACATATTTCGATACTTGTTATGGCACGTTTCGGTTGCCCTACGTCGTTACAGGTTTTATCTAACGAATTCAGACAGTATGAAAAAATGGGATGAATAGTATTAATGTTCAGGGCCACCGTCATCTACAATGTCCTTATGATTAATTCTACTCATAGCCGATAGCAATCGGAACTAGACGGTGAGAGCTCGTATGATAACAAAACCACGTGTAATCTTTTTGCTAATCTTTTTAAATCTAATTATAATTCAGACATCATACTAAGCTGTGAAAATTTGTATAATGGTATCAACTGCCAAGTGGATTTTGATTGGTTTTCGTTAACAGATCAAGAAGTATTTGACGGCTTAACTCATCTTGATTTAAATAAAAATCCTGGTGTGAATTTAATTCCTCTCCTCTTGCTATCAAAATGTGCAGTTTCACTTTTTAAAGGATTACAAGTAATTTTTAATAAATCACTTTGCACTGGTGTTTTTCTCGATGAATGGAAATTATCTTCCATAAGCCCTATTTATAAAAGTGGTCGTAAAAACTTAATAAAGAATTACGAGTGGTCCGGTGGTCCGATAAGTACTTAGCCTCACCGCCAGATGGCGCCGGTATCGCCGGAAATTTCAGCCGGATCGGACTCGTAGTTTTGCTTTGGCCGCGTGTGGAAGCGGGAGTGTCCGCCAATTTTAGAAAAATGGAAAAAGAGCAATATCGGTCGGTGATTCTTGTTTTTGGAAGGGAAATCGCGCAGCGAAATCAAAGAGCGTTTGGATTGGTTTAACGAGTTTCAACGTGGTCGCACGTCGGTTTTTGATGAGCCACGTCCAGGTGCCCCAAAAACGGCTACCACGGAGGATAACGTGACAAAAATCCAAGATCTCGTATTGGCAGACTGCCGATTAAAGGTGCGCGAGGTAGCTGAGACAGTAGGCATTTCAAAAGATCGCGCGGGTCATATCCTGCATGAAATTTTGGGCATGAGAAAGCTGTCGGCGCAATGGGTGCCGCGTTTGCTCACTTCGGACAACAAGCGCAACCGTGAGACCATTTCAGAGCAGTGTTTGACGCTGTTTAAGCGCAATTCGAAGGAGTTTCTGCGTCGTTTCGTGACAGTTGACGAAACATGGATCCACTAGTACACACCAGAGACCAAGGAACAGTCGAAACAGTGGACTTCACCCAGCGAACGTGCTCCGAAGAAGGCAAAGACTCTCCCATCGGCCGGAAAGGTGATGGTCACTGTTTTCTGGGATTCACAAGGTGTGATCCACATCGACTACCTGGAGAAGGGCAAAACGGTCACAGGGCTGTACTATGCCAAATTATTGGGCCGATTCGACGCCGAATTGAAGAAGAAACGGCCCCACTTGGCGAAGAAAAAAGTGATCTTCCACCATGATAACGCACCGGCTCAATTGGGCTACCAACTGCTGCCCCATCCACCGTACTCTCCAGATTTGGCCCCGTGCGACTTCTTTTTGTTTCCAAACTTGAAAAAGTCACTCGCCGGACAGAAATTTCAGTCGAATGAGGAGGTCATCGCCGCCCCGGAGGCCTACTTTGCAGACCTCGAGAAAGCGTATTTTTCATACGGGTTAAAGAAGTTGGAGCATCGCTGGGTCAAGTGTATCCAGCTAAAAGGAGACTATATTGAAAAATAAATCGCCATTTCTCCAAAATGTTTGTTTTTCTTTTGTAGGCTAAATACTTATCGGGCCACCCTCGTACAGACCAGTCTCAAAACTTTCAGCTATTCCAAAACTTTTTAAAAGATTGGTATTCAATAGGCTTAATTTTGCAGTAAAAGGTATTAAAACTTCGAGACAGCATGGTTTTTGTAGTGGACGGTCTGCTACAACTAATCTGTGTCTTTTCGCAAATTCTTGTCTCTGTTCCTTAGAAAATAAAATGCAGGTTGATGTTTTATACAACGATTTGGTGAAAGCCTTCGATAGAGTCCATCATAAACTTCTTATTAGGAAATTTGACAGAATGGGATTTAAGTTTGGTTTTCTTAAATGGTTAGAATCTTATTTATCCAATCGGAAACAAATTGTTAGAATCGGAGATAATCAATCATTCTTTATACATGTCTTATCAGGTCTCCCTCAGGGTAGTCATCTCGGGCCTCTCCTTTTCAATCATTTCGTCAATGACATTCAGGACTTTTTACAGTTTGCTAACTGTCTAATGTTTGCAGATGATCTGAAATTATATCTTCAAATATCCTCGTTAGAAGATTGTTTTAACTTCCAAAAAGACATAGATACGCTCTTTCAGTGGTGAAATATAAATCATCTTGAGTTAAATATCTCCAAGTGTAAGATTTTTAGAGCTTTGCAATCAACACCTAGGATGCTGTTTAGTTACAGTCTTGGTAATGAAAGTTTATTAACTTCGTGTTATTTTTGACACTAAGTTAGCTTTTTCAGCACATATACATAAATTACATAACATTCAAAGCAAATTCGTTACTGGGTTTTCTAAAGCGTAACGCGGTAGTATTTAGGGATAGCTATACTCTTAAAACGATTTATACGTCTGTTGCGTTATTTGGTCTCCTTTTTATGAAAACTCTTCTGAAAGGATTGAAAATATTCAGAATTGGAGTACTTTTCGTAAAGGACATTATTGATGGCAGAATTAATTCTTTAGAATTGCTGACTCTTAAACCATTTTATGTTCCTGAGAGAAACCTAAGAAACAGGGACGTTCTCTTTTTAATTCCTAGTCATAGGACGAACTATGGACAAAATGAACCCATAACCCGTTCTTTGTCACTTGTTAATTCAATTTGCAATGAAGTCGACTTTCAAATGAATAGATTTAGGTTTAAGAATATTGCATTAAATTTTTTTAATGATATACATATACATATTTGTAAAGGATTTTTAGTTAATTGTAGTCAAAAGATTAATATCCATTGATGAATAAATAAATAAACACTTGATGCAACTACTCCACTTCTTTTCGAAAATGAAATAAAAATCGTCGATCGTATTCAAATGCATGTAGCCTCTAACAGCAGACAAACCAAAGAATTTGGTTAGAAATTAATTTTTTTAACTTAATATTTAAATGGACTTAGTGGACAAGCACAAAATTCCCATTACTTTTTGAGCAAATGTCGTATTGGAAATTTGTATTATAACAAATTTTTAATGGCGCTTGAAATAAAATGAATAATATGAATAAAATGCTTAAGGACTGGTTTCGAAATTAAATCTTTACTTTTCGTTGATTAAGAACATTGACAAAAAGTGTAGACATTAACATCAATATTTGGTTCTTCACAACCTTTAAATATTTGAGACATGGGTTTAAAAAAGAGTATAATTTAATAAAATTCTTCTCATCTTTTCCGATATTTCCATTTTCAGGTTCCAAATATGTATCCGAATAATTCTATCAATTGAAATCCTTCTTAAACTCATTTTTTGAAATCCCTTTTAAACTCATTTACAAAATATTTAAAGCTAATCAAAAAAAAATTAATTAAAAGTAGCACATTTTTAATCCCTTAGTTAATATTTATAAACAATCATCGTCCACAAGAATGGAATTTCCTGTGATGGAATAGTTTTTATGAATTCATCAATCGTCTGTTGAATTCCAAACTATTACTGACGGTGACCTCATTTCCTCCAATCCAAATGCCATTCAAACATCCTGCGATATACCAGTCCAATTAAAAATAAATAAATCCATCTACCATGAAATCTGCCTCTCCTGCACTTAGCATTTGACATTTACAAGACCCATCCCTTCTACAAGCTCTATACACGCATACACATTCATCCATCGCACTCACCCCGCGCGCACAGGCAGTAACGCTGCACACTGCACTCATGCATTCGAGAGTTTGCACAAGTTAACCTCGTAAACATGTTGTACGGGCAACCACACGGTGATTGGGGGATGAAATCCTTATGTGTCTGCAGCATGTCGCCGTGCAGCATTTACTGCTCAATGTTGCGATACATCCTCCAAACTCACTTGAACTCGAACGTGTTGCCAGCCTGACTGGGGGGCAGGCACGCTCTACACACGATACGGCGTATAGTGTAGCCCGTTCGCATTCATTTGGTGAGGTGCTGCGCCAGAGAAGTTTTTTCCTTTTTTTGTTTTCGTTCTCACTCTTGTTGACGTTCGTGTATCGGTTTGTGTTTCTGCGTTGTGTATCTGGCCCCGATGGAGAGCAGTGTGCTGCTGAAAAAGTATCGCTACGCGAAGAAATTTATTCGTCTGTTCGTCGTCGAGTGTGGATTCAGTTCGTTTTCGATCATCAGATGCAGCGAACGTAACTAGCTGTTTGCTTAGTCGGATTTAGATTTTTCATTTTTCTCATGGTTTGCGCTGTGCTCCTCTATATTTGAAATTTCATTTTGTGGCGCAAAGATATAAAATTTAAATAAAAAAAATCTAATAATTTATATCTTCTTACGTTTGGTAATTTATGGTATCCGCCGAGCGGCGCCGAACACCGGATACTTAAAAAAAAATTTGTCAAGTGTGGCAAAAAGGATTTTCTAGAAGTGCGCTCTCGACAGTGCAGTGCACCTGCACACGACGACACCATACGGAGCCAGGCCGCTTCGTTGTTTACTCAGCGAAATCGTCTCGCGTTATCGTGATACGTTTCGTTCGCGTTTTGTTTTTAGTCTCCGCCTCGGTTTCGGTAATAATACAAGAAAATTCTTTACGCGATCTTACGGAACGATGACACTCTTCCCGCCGACATCACGCTGATCTATGAGTATCTGGAGCAACACGTTCTCGTGATTTTTGTTTTTGATTTAAGAATAAATTCTTTTCCATCGTTTTGATGCAAATTTGAATTAAGTGCCACTGACACGACACTAGATACGTTCAAGTCGACACTAGGCTTAGACGGTCGATGTGCAAGACGCATGGCAGAAAGGTGCATTCCTCCGAGTACTAAATATTGCACTCGAAGGTAAGACGACGAGAAGGCAATTGCCGATTGTCGCCGATACAATCCCACGCTTTCGTGACGTTTCGCAAGCAAAGTCGCTAATAAAAGCGCGAAAAAAGAACAATAAGCACAAGTAATCTCCAGACCACCGGTCAGCATATTGATGTTTTTTTAAGGATAAAAACAATAAATGTAACTTAATACATTCTGTCAATAAATTAGCCAAAGAAAACAGAAAACCTTAAACAACAGTCTGGAATCATCAGATCGAAGAACATTGATTGATTTGCAGATCGTGCTGCACATTCGTAAACGGTTACAAGTTTTTGGAAATTTATCTCTACACTTCACGTTGTATCTGCTGCATTTTAACGGATCAAAAAGGTAAGCTGCACTTAAATGAGTATACTCGTACAGTTGGTATCTGTTCCCGTGGAAAAACGTGATTTAGCTGAATGATTTTGTTTATCTTTAAACTGTGCCTGCACTGCAAGGTTTTTTTTTGCTTTTGTTTTGACCGATCCATCCTAAGAAGAAGCAAAAAAAAAATCGGAAACAGAAAAACAACTAAGCCGTTATTTTGTAAACAAAAAAATATATTGTGTGTGGGAAAATCACTAGTTGGATAGATTAAGAACTGATGAATTGAAGTTGTGCTCATGAACGAGTGGTTGTTTATTTACTAATCGTCTCAATGCCCACAGGAAATTTTTCAACTCGTTCTATTTAGTCGCAAGGCCGCTTTCTCATAGCGGGATTGCTTAGTGATCATGTGTGTGAAGGGAAGAATCTGGGGTCGCTGGTTAGGAAATGAAGATAATAGCAAGGACATTTCTAATTCTTTTCAAAGGACGACAAATTAATTTTTACATTCCAATTAGGACGATTCTCTTTAACTATGATAGTATAAATAATAACTGAAGTTTAAAAAAAATACGCCAAATCTATTGTACTAATTGATTCCTTTGCACTCTTGCCTTCCAATAATAAAACAATTTCTTTAGATTTTATTCTCGAATTCGGCACAGCTAAATCATTTCGGCTAAACTTGTATGATTTGGCTGTCATTTGACTTTATGGACTTGGATGTCATTTCAATTGTATCATATTTATGTACTTGTTGGAAAAGCATGATCCTGATGTGGGACTGGTGGTAAATTATGTTTCTTCCACAGATTTTGGATAAAATCGAGGTCCATAGGATTATTAAAAGCATGGAAGCGAAGGAGTTACTTTGGTTTGAGCCAACAATTATCGTTAAATTGCTCCGTTCAGATCCATGTAGGCTGTTGGTTGGGGTAATATTCGTGATATACATATGTACATACATCAGTGCATTTGGTTGGATAAGATCTTTACATCATATTCTAATTAAGCTACGTGTTCATTTAAATTACTGTAGGCTATCACAAGCTTTGTGATAGCCGATCTATAGTATGGGTAAACATATTTATCCATTAATATCTAATAAATAATATCTAATAAATTCAAAGTAACTCCCCTCAGATATAATACGCTTGTGCCAGCGCTTTTTCCAATCCTCGAAGCATTTCTGATATGCGCTTTTTGATATAACTTTGAGCTCTTTCAGCGGTGCAGACTTTATCTCCTTATCTTGGCAAATCTTTTCACTTTTGGTTAGAGAAAAAGCCGCAGGGGCTCAAGTCCGATGAATACGGTGGATTACGGAATTGTTTTTAACCAAAAAAGGACGCAAAAGCAACATTAAGTGAGCAGGTGCATTATCATGATGCAACGTCCATGACTTTTTTTTTCCCACAAATTCGGACGTTTCTTTCGCTTCTTATACTGGTATTTCATCACCAGTGATGACAGTTTTCAGTAAATCTGAACTGTCATTGACGCCATTCAACAGCTCCTGAGACTGTCCTTTGGTCCCAATTTAGTATTCCGGAAAAAGACTTCGCTGAGGCACGCTTCATGCCCAAAATATCTAAAAAAAAATGCATGGCATGAGCCAATCGACATGCCAATATATACTCAGCTATTTCTCTAATTATGATTCGACGTTTCTCCATAGAAATTTTTTCACTGCTTCAACGTGTTCATTGGTTGTTGACGTGCTAAGGCGTCCAGGGCAGGTATCGTCTACTTATTCGTTCTACTTATAAACATTTTTTTTTTACTCAGAGTAGACCAAATGCCACGTCAACATTTCAAGTCCGTTAGAGCACTTAATTTTATAATTCACACGAAAATTAATACAAATTCTGGGATAAATTTCTTTCAATAACAAAAATCGCCAAGCACATCAAAACACGTCTAACATTTATCGTTATTATTATTTTTATTATTACCGGCCATTTGGCATACGGAAGCTCAGAGCCTCGTTAACAACTCTTTGCCAAGCCACCCTGTCGTCAATGTGTTCTTTCCATGTTTCGCTGTTGTGTTCCATCCCTTCTAGGTCCATCCTTATATTATTCTCTTGGGGGTCTTTTCCCTACGGATATCCACTCATTATTCTTCTGATTGTCCATTTGTTCTACGTGTACTGCCTGTTTTAATCTTTGCTTTTGATTGTATTAGAAGTTTTGACATTGCGGAACAAAAGAGTTGTTTTGAACAGTTTCTTCATCGCGAAGAAGCACATATTTGGTTTTCTGCAAATATTAGATCTTCTGCATTATTTTTATCTGTCTCATCACTACCTTGCTTTCCATTAAGGGCTTTTCCCTCACATTTTCCTGAATAGGTCTCATTAGGTATTCAGCACCAAATTAAAAAGTAGTGGTGACAACGCATCTCCCTATTCTAATATTTCACGCATCTCGAATATTTCAGTTAATGCGTTTCTTACTTTCACTCGTCCTTTGTTCCACTTTATACACTATACTCTCATCAGTTTCACCAACCTTTTCCGAATTCACAATCTCATAAAGCCTTGACACATTTTCCATCGGTTTATAAAGGAATACGTCTTTTTAAAATCAAATAGCTGGTGCACCGTTTCGTGAAATTTCCATTTTTTTCCTAAAGTTGTCATATAGTGAAAATCTAATCACTAGTCAGTGAAGCCACACTGACAGCCTTCGATTATTTATTTATCATACATATGTATAATGTCAGTCTCTTTAGGAGATTGCTTGACGGCACATTGTAACAAACGTTTAACCGTAATATCTGTGAAAAACAAACAATATACCCAAACGGCTGACAATGTCAATATGTGTGCCAACATAAAAAAAGAAATAAAAAGCTCGCAAAATTCCAAAAAACGTATTAAAAAAACTTATTTATTGGCCCACAAAGTGTTATGAATTTTAGGAAACTATTCGGATCAATAGTATATTGTACGCAAACCCTTGAACTCCCTTGAAAAGTAGCAACCAATTTATTTATCTTCAAGTCAACAGGAAAATCATATAACTATGATAATAAGTGGAGATCAGTTTCCATCTCCGTCTTTTGACAGTGCATTCTTCTCTCTTTTTTCTTAGATTAAGATGTTTAATATTTCCGTTAACTTAATTATTTATATAAATATATTTGGCTGAAGTTCCGAAAAGCCTGTTTGCTATACATAGTCTTATAAATAGAAAGCAAAAATCAAGAGCGGTTTTCACCGCAAACTACTGGAAGGGACTAAAGCTACATTAAAAATTTGAAAATCCATGAAAAACAAATTGATATATCTTCTAAACCGTAATGCATATGTAAATAACCTATATCTCAAAAGCTACGATCGAAGATTTTTAATTGAGATACAAACTGTTACAATTCGTTAACAAATTTTAAAATTACAATTAATTTTGAAAAAATGTATATAAATTCAAAAAAAAACAAGACATTAATTTCTTTGAAAATTTAAATTTAATTTCATTTTAAACACTTCATACTGTGATGCTTCTCTTAGGCTCTTTGAGGCGATTTCTGAAAAGCAGTTAAGTATACAGGGTTTCCCACGAGCAGTGTGCCAAAAAGCTGCAGCGTGTAGGTCTAGTCAAGACAAGAAAAAAATCGTATGGGAGGGGGGGTCTATTTCCCCCCGTTTAGCCGGGAGGAGCAATTTTCTAAAAAACTGACTTAATTTGGAAAAAAAATTATTAAAAATCAACAGTTACATCCACAATGCCACGATACACCTTTTTGTAAAGCCAGAAACCTCTTCTTTCATATTGATTTTAAATGAAGCTGTTTTAAGGAGTAGTTTTTGAGAAATTAATTTTCAAACTTAAAATTTTGAAAAAAAATTGAAAAAAAAAATTTCGAACAATTTTTTTTTGAAAATTGTATGTAATTAAGTAGTATTTTTTTTTAAAAAATTCAATGCTCTCATTAGTTTTTAGTCAAAGCAGAAAACCGGATGCAAAAATGTCTTGTAGTTTTTGAGAAATTAAAAAAAAAACCGAACCATTTTTTTCTAAGAAGAACCTTTTTTTTGGTTTTGACGCGGCTGGACTTGTAAACAAATTAATGTATGAAACATTGACCTCTTTTTTTATTATTTTTAAAAAATTCGGAGTTTTATGAGGATACAATAAAGTGATACAGTATTGGAATAACCCTGGATTAATTCTTTTTTTTCATTGATAACGCCTGAAAACTGACCTGCGAATTTCGTCTGGGTCCGCCCGCCGCCGATGGGTTCTACCCGAATTTAGGATTTGGTCCGACGCAATCCCTCCCTTAGTACAAGGAGGATGGCTATTATGCTTGGAGTGCCCAAATCTAGAGTATGGAGAGTGCTTCATACCGAAAACTTACACCCGTACCATTTTAGGCCAGTTCAGGGACTCACCTCAAACGACAAGTTTTTGAGAGCAGAATTTTGTCGATCATTACTGCTTCGAGATGAAACTGAACGAAACTATTTTGCAAGGATATTCTGGACGGATGAAGCACAGTTTACCAGAGATGGGGTTACTAACTTCCACAATTTGCATCATTGGAATAGCACCAATCCACACAACAAGAAACAAAATAAATCACAACACCGCTTTAGCTGTAATGTTTGGCTTGGTATTGTTGGACAAACTGTAATCGGGCCCCGGTTTTTGAATGCCGTTATTAATGGAGAATCATACCTGCAATTCCTACGAGACCTTTTGCCCGATTTGATGGACAACGTTCCTTTGGCCATAGCAGATAATTTAATCTACCAGCAAGATGGAGCACCAGCATACTAGAGCTTACGGGTTAGAAACTGGCTGGATGATCATTTTAGTGACCGTTGGATCGGAAGAAGGGGAACCTAGATCACCAGATTTAACTCCTCTAGATTTTTATGTGTGGGAATTCATGAAGAATTATGTTTACGAAGTGGAAATAGTATTTTTGGAACAACTGAAAGAACGGATTGAAGTCGCTGGAGTCAAATTGCAGGAAAATTTGTCAAGCATAGATATGTGCAGCCATTAGGAGAAGAAGGAGATATAATCTTTGCCTTCTTAAAAATGGGGATCATATTGAAAATTTTTTATAATAAAACTCCGAAGTTTTTAAAAATAATAAAAAAGAGGTCAATGTTTCATACATTAATTTGTCTAAAGTCCAGCCGCGTCAAAACCAAAAAAAAGGTTCTTCTTAGAAAAAAATGGTTCGGTTTTTTTTTAATTTCTCAAAAACTACAAGACATTTTTGCATCCGGGTTTCTGTTTTTAACTAAAAACTAATAAGAGAATTGAATTTTTGAAAAAAAATTAGTACTTAATTACATACAATTTCGAAAAAAAGTAGTTCGAAATTTTTTTTTTTAATTTTTTTTGCAAAATTGTGAGTTTGAAAATTAATTTCTCAAAAACTATTCCTTAAAACAGCTTTGTTTAAAAACAGAATGAAAGAAGGGGTTTCTGGCTTTACAAAAAAGTATATCACGGCATTGTGGATGTAACTGTTGATTTTTAAATTTTTTTTTTCCAAATTAAGTCAGTTTTTTAGAAAATTGCCCCTCCCGGCTAAAGGGGGGGAAATAGACCCCCCCCCTCCCATACGATTTTTTTCTTGTCTTGACCAGACCTACACGCTCTATCTTTTTGGCACACTGCTCGTGGGACACCCTGTATAACAAAGCTCCAAGAGTTATTTAAATGGAATAAGTCTCAATAATTTCTCCTCCTCATACTAGAATAAATGTTCTCCGCGTTAATGCCATGAATCCCGAATTTTCCTCTAAGTACAATACCTTTTAAGGATTTCATCTTTCTCATTTAGTACTGTTCAGCATTGCTCTTAAAAGCGGTTCAATAGGAATTGATCGGCCTCTAAAGAGAGGTTTTACGTTTATAAAAAAATGTGGGCAACGATTAAAGAATCTTGTCTTATAGATAACCCAGTTTATTCGATTGTTAGCTTTTAGAAGATTACTGATACAGACGTAAAGGGTAGTTAGTCGCTTTTCTTGTGTCTCAATACGACATCCAATGCCTACGTTAGAGGAAACAAAGACATCTAATATAACCATGTAGCTATCACGTTCTCAAGAAAGCCACGAAACACTTCAACAACGCCTTTGATTCAACAAAAAAAAACTACTTCCAAAATGCACATAAACTTAGTGAGTAGCACCGGCATCAGCACACATTTTCTATGGCGCCAAATTATTAAACCAAAACAAGGCCAAGTAGACTACAAGTATCTTAAATTCGACCACCACTCCTACCACCCATCCAACGGTCCCCTAGATAAAAATAAAGCTGAAAAGGTATACTTCAAAATTACTTGTGGCAAAGTTCTTATATCTCTTCTCGCATCAGAGTCCTTGCAGCACCTTAAGAGTTCTTATGAATAAAGGACACTAATCAAGCTACGCTTGCGGTCCTATGAGTAGCAGTACTGCATGGTGTTTCATTTAGTTTTTAATCAATATTACTTCCATAAGCGAAACTAGCTTACTGTTCATGGAATGCATTTTTAATTACGTTGCAGTTGCAACAATATTTGCATGCAGGCAAAAAATGTTGGAAAGGCAAATACAATGTTACAAATGTTACAACACATGGAGGAAAATGTTTTTAAAATAGATTTAATCATCTGTGCCATCGTACACTTTTAATTAGTTACGCTTGTGAAATAGAAATCTTAAAAATGTTATACATACATACATATATTACCTGCAATCATCTAAAGGTCATCACACGTCCCTCATTACATTTTTGTAATAAGATCTACCTTCCAACGCTAAATATGATTACATGTTGGACAGTGTTGTTGAAAGGTGCAACAATATTTTTTTTGTTGCTAAAACCAAACATTAAATATATCAATCAGGACAATACATTTAGTTCGAGGATGGTGTAGTACAAAATATGTTACTATTAATCAAGGCGCTGTTCTCATCAATTTCTCCAAGTTGCGAAATGTTATCTGACTGAGGCACTGAATACACCAGAAATGAAGCCCCAAATTTGGGTCAGCCAGTATGGATCAGATACCTTATTAAGACCCTAATTTAATTATTTGGCTGCAAATTATGCCTATCGTTATCAATGATACGGTATCCTTAGGCAAATTTATGTTTTCGAAAACAAATTAAAGCAACTGCTTGTTTTCTATCTTAGTATACATAGACATAAAATATACAGATTTAATTTATTCAGAATTACATATTTCAATTTGTTCCACCTTTCTAATGTCCTCGGTGTTATTTGCGTCCTGCTGAAGAAGTTTTGGCGGAATGTTTACACTCACGACCAAATTAAATTTACATATCGAATGTTGTAACGTAAACAAAACCATCGGTCCGCAGTACCGTAAGATTTGGCCCCGTGCGACTTCTTTTTGTTTCCAAACTTGAAAAGTCACTCGCCGGGCAGAAATTTCAGTCGAATGAGCAGGTCATCGCCGCCACGGAGGCCTACTCTGCAGACCTTGAGAAAACGTATTTTTCAGACGGCTTAAAGAAGTTGGAGCATCGCTGGGTCAAGTGTATCGAGCTAAAAGGAGACTATATTGAAAAATAAATCTCCATTTCTCCAACATTTTTGTTTTTCTTTTGTAGGCTAAGTACTTATCGGACCACCCTTGTATTATATCCTTATTTTACAACCGTTGAATATTTGTAGGAGTTTTAATGCACAAACATAGATATGTATGTGAGTAATGAGAAAAACTGACATACGAATGGCAAAATAATATTGTCTCAACGAAACTTTGATTACCTAACTGTTTGCTGGCTAGAGAGATGTTAATCGATCATGAAATTGCACAAAATGACCAATCCCTTGAATAAGATTTCAGATTAATGCGCTGTAGTATCTTACATATTTGTATAGTTATATGTACTTGCAATCTTAACAGTTTTGCAATTTTCCGCTGAGTATTCTGATAAATTACCAGCTGACTTATTTCGAGAAAAAGTACTCTTACTTTTTTGATCTGTAAAAGACGAACAATGCAAAAAATATTGTCTTCCCTTAGGTTGACCTTAACCTATATCACCTCATCACCTCTTAACGAACGACTGATCCCTTGACCCAATACTTTTGTGCTGCTGTTTCCTGCACACTGAAGATACCAGCTAACATCTATTTTTCAACGAAAGTTTGTTCTGAATGTGTTTTACTATTGTCTGTGAATTCACTATTTCTCACATATTATTGAACCCATTGGGCCCTCGGTAAACACTTTTTCTAGATAAGTGTATTGCATGAGAGAAAAATCACGAAAAATTATCTCGCTGGTGCCGGGATTTGAAATGACATAAAGTACAGTGTTCTCCGAAAGGCTGTTCTTTACTCCGGTACAGGTTAAGCGAAATTAGGCATTAGTCAATTAGCATTAGTCATGACTGTGTACATCCTCGTACATATATTTCCTCTCGAAACTAAAATTACTCTTGAAGACTTAACTTTATGGAAATTCGCCACTTGGAAGGGTTTCGAATACCATGGGTAATTGAAATAACCATCGATCTTGTTCCTCGACAGATATATGTATATAAAAGTATGCATATATGTACATATGTACATACGTATGAACGAAGTTTATTCGAAAAATAATTTTTCAATTTCGCCTAGGATGTATTGATATTGTCAGTCATTTTTGATATCTAGGTTAGACGTCTTAGACGCGATTTTTTGCTATTGAAAAAGATATGTAGATAAAAGAATCTGCAATAAATTTTGCGTAAAAAATAAAATAAAGTATTTCAACGTACTTGAAATGCTGGTTGGGGCATTGGATGAGTCTATTCTGAACAAAAAAAAATTTATACAATTTTTTCCCAGAACGTCGAATAGATGTTAATGACGATAGGTATGTCAACAACTAATGAAGACGTTGAAGCAGTGAAGAAAATTGTTATGGAGAATCGTCGACTCACTAATAGAGAAGTTGTTGAAGATATTGAAATATCCGTGCCATGAGCCCTTACATTTTTCCACATAGTGCATGAAAAATGTGACAGCGAAGTTTGTTCTGAAATTGCTAATTTTTAACCAAAAGAATCGTCGCATGAGCATCGCTCAGGAGCTATTGAATGACGTAAATGAAAATCCAGATTTGCTGTAAAGGGTCATCAAAACCGAAAAAAGCACGCCAAGTTCAGCCAAATGTGAATTTCCTCACTGTTTTTTTCTTAATACAATGGCGTGGTTCAACATGAGCTCTTTTTTAAAAATTTTGTTCAGTCAGAAGAAATATTACCTTGAAGTTATGCGCTATTTACGTGAAGCAATACAAAGAGAACGTCCAGATTTATGGAAAAAAAATTCATGACCTGGCCCTTTGCGACTTTTTTGTCTTCCCAAAATGGGATAGAGAGAAAGACCGAATAGCTGGAAAAGCTCAAGGCTAAACCAAATATCAGAAGTGCTTTGGGGATTGAAAAAAGCGCTGGCGCAAGTGAATAACATCTGAGGGAGATTATTTGAAGTGACCTTATATTTTTAACATATGAGGATTAGTCGTATAATAGACCTGTAACGTACATATTTTTTCCCTCCCTGCAAAAAAATTAAAAGCCGCGGATAAATATTAAGGGGGTAGTCTCATGTGAACGCATAAATTTTACCTCTTTTTAGGGAATTTTTTTTTATAAGACAATAAAACCAATCAATTTAATTTTTTTATATGTTTTTATTTGTATCTTAAACTGTATCCAATTTTTTTGTTCTTATTTTACATTTTTTATATATTTATTTTTTAAGTAAATTAGACACAAAAAAAAAAGCGGGTCACTGGTCATGGTATGTAATAGCGGCTGTTCATGTTGTCTGAAATAAAAAAATCGAATGGATTATTGTTCAGTAGGTCTGTCGCTATCGGACCTACCAAAAATGATCAATTTCATTGAAAAAAAGAAAAAATAGAAAAATAAGAAAATATTTTCGAAAATAAGCAATTTTGGTATCTTAATTAATACTAGGAATTTCGGTCTGAATTTTTCACAGCATATTTTCGATAGGTTTTACCAGCGAAATATGAAAAAAAAATCGATCTTTCGAAGTGGTCACATGAGAATACCCCCTACTGCACAGTCGTGACATTCACAGTAAACAATTCAAAAAGCAAATCCAACGGATCATTATCAAGAGAAAGGACGCTTTGGCAAGAAAACGAACGAAAACTTGCCTACGCAGAAAAGGTTTTTTAAATTTCACTAATTAATTTACCCGAAATAAACAAAAATAAACTTCAGAGCAACGTAGAAAACCGTTCTAACAAGTTCTTCCATGTATGTTATTGCAAAAAAAAGTAAAGACTCACGTAATTTAGAAGCAATTGTTAGCAGTTGACTCCATTTCTTGCTATTCACCGAAGTCTACTTTACAATTACATTTTGTCTGTCAAAATGATTCACGAGTCAGGAATTCATACACTCATCCTAGATGGAGTCTAATTATATGAACGCGCCATCAAACTGAAAGACAAAGTATTCTTACACCCTATGGAGAATGAAGTGAAGCTCCAAAAAAGTAAACCCGGATAATATTCCTAATCAGAAGCAGAAAAAAAACTAAAAAAAAAACCAAAAGATTAAGAGAACGAAAAAACTATCAACAACTATTTGGGTTCATTCCCAAAGCAGGAAGTGAAGAATCTTCTTCCAATCTTCGCAGATGTTGGTATTACCTAACCGCAATCCCAAAGAACAAAAAGGCGACGCCAAACAGCGACATAAAAACAGGATAAAAAAAACCAAAAAAATAAAAGTAAAATCAACGACGCATTGCCACTAGCGTGCTACATACTGATACAATGACGCAGCGAAGGAGGACTTGATTATGTCATTCTAAGCCGCTGCGACTGTTGCTTTGCACTAGCACTGTTTTTTGCTCCGCTCTTTCCTATTCTTTCCTTGGATTTCCTTCAACCTTATTATTTTATTATGTATTACTTGCGTCCATTAATGCGAAGGTTGTCTATGTCTGGCGTCAAGGTAAAGTAAGAAAAAGGAACCAAAAAAAAAAAAACTAACAACCTGGTCCAGATGGAGATGCAGGAAACTCTTGATGGAGTGCATCCGCGATGCACAACGACGGTGACTATTGGCAAAACCCTAACGCAAATAAAACAAAAGAAATGAGTGGAAGAGGATGAAAATGAAGAAAGGAAATGGACGAGAGGCCTTGCTAGGGGTCCGGCGTGGCCTGGGTTGACTGGATTCTACTGCCAAGCCAACACATTGGACATATGTATGTATGTACATCCAATCCTCTCCTAACTTACAACAATGTGCCGATGAGAGAATACACTTGGAAGCTAGGGACCGTAGTATAGGTAACTCAGAATGAAGGGCGGAAGGCGTCTTTCGTGGTTCGTTACTTTATAGTTTGTAAAGATTTGCAGACGTGATTAAATATATTTCTCGTGGTCGTCGTAGTCGCCTTTGCTATTACGGCGAATAGATTACTTCCTGGCGAGATATGTACATACCAACGTATGTTATGTGGTGGTGAATGGACTGCGCCTTTTACTGATGTGATTTGTGAATGAATGTTAAAGTTGGTAGACCCTGCAGGGCGGCGATAAAACGAATTGATGAATTTGTTAAGGCTTCTGTCGGTCAACTTGGTTGGGAGTACACCGTGCTTTTGTGTTATGCTTTGTTTTTGCGATCTCTTGTTTAGATTCGACTAAGAATGTATATCTTCTCAGTTTTTCTGACCATTACCATTACCACCATTATGGTCTTATATTAAAGGACAAACGAATCAAAGGCTCTGTAGACACTGTGGACCAGCATGTTATAAGCTTTGTATATAAAAGCATCTTTTTCGCTATTAGAACCATTTGGTGTTCTTTTATAAGAAAAGTTCAATTTTGGAAAATGAAGTAAAATAGGCACAAACTTGGTATATGTGACAGTTTATCGATGGGGTGGTAGTTGTTAACATCACTCTTCGGACCTTTTTTAAGAATAGGAGCTACAAAAGCGGTTCTCCATAACTGGGGAAATTCTCCAAAGGACAGGGATGAGTTGAATATTTTTGAGAGCGGGACAGAAATAATGGAGGATAAGGCAGGGAGACCATCGGGCCCAGGAGCGAATTCACATTAAGTTGATTTAATTTATTTCCGATGATATGGGGTCAATAATATGTGGGAGAAATGGTCAAAGGGAGAAATTTGGTTAGTAGTAGTCGAAGAGAGTGAGGTTGGATAGCCTACAACTACAGATTTACTATTGTAAAGGGTCCGCCATCTAACTTTTTTTTTTCAAGTAGTGCTTATTTCGTGAATGGTAACACTTAGCTCATGTCTGATTTGACAGATAATTAGTTTTATCCTTCCGCTGAACGAATATGGTTGTGTATACGCTTGAACAACGCTTCGCTAAGTGGGCCTGCGATCGACTTACAGAAGATGCCGATTTTGCCAAAAAAAATCATCTTTTCAGATGAAGCTCATTTTGATCTTGGCGGGTATGTAAACAAGCAAAATTGTCGCATTTGGGGCACAGAAAACCCGCACGCATACATTGAAAAGCCGGTGCACCCAACACGAGCCACTGTTTGGTGCGGATTTTGGTCCAGAGGCATAATTGGGCCATTTTTCTTCGAAAATGAGCAAGGAGTGGCCGTTACAGTCAATGGCGATCGTTATCGGGCCATGTTGAACGAATTTTTGTTCACAAAAATTGAAGAGGAGGATATTGGCAACATTTGGTTTCAACAGGACGGCGCTACGTGCCACACAGCCGAAGCTACACTCAATGTTTTGCGCCCTGTTTTTGAAGATCGCATTATCAGCCGCAGAGCTGATGTCGTTTGGCCACCTCGGAGCTGCGATTTGACACCGTTGGACTATTATTTGTGGGGTGCCGTCAAAGATAAGTGTTACGCCGACAAGCCAGGGACAATTGACGCTTTAAAGGACAATATTCGTGAAGCCATTGGTGAAATACAGCTGCACACAATCGATAATGTGCTTAAAAATTGTACCGATCGTGTAGGCTACTGCATGGCCAGCCGAGGCAGCCATTTGAATGAAATTATTTTCCATTATTAACTGGAAGGATTGTACTTTCAAATAAAAAAAGAAATTTGAGAAAATATTCAGTAGTTTTTTTTATAGCATTTTCAAAAAAAAAAAGGTTATTTGGCGGACCCTATAGTTGACATATTGAATTAAGTTTATAAGATTGGCTTGCGTTTCGATCAAATGGCGTTCGTAAAGAGAGTTATGAAGCTCGGTTAGAAAAGTCATTGGGTTTCTTTTGTTTCTTAGGGAACTTATTTTAAGGCTGTCAAAATGGAAGAGAGCGCTATTGAGGTATTCATTGATTAGGTTTTGTGGAAGTTGTAAGACTTGTGCGCTGGAGGGGAAGTGTTCAGTAGTGGATACGCAGTACACCAACTCATTTTGACAGAGCTCGTTGTTCGTCAACCAACCTTTTACCACATTTCTTAAACCCCATATGGCCGTAAGGACAATTCTAGATTCTCCTTTCTCTGAAAAGTTTGTACGTCCGAGTGCTCTTGTCTACCTGTTCCGTTACCGACTCTGCAATTTCTTTAAGGAACTGGTCTTTAGTTGGTCTAATGTTCGGTTAAGTAATTATTCTATGTATACAAATTATCTCTGCTTCAATAACTTACTAACCATAACTTAATTCCAAGCATATCCAAAGCAATGTAGAGTCCCTTAAATATCTGTATTAATCAAGGTTGAGGTAACTGAGGATTTAAGTTAGATATTTCCAGCATGTATAGCATCCAGAGCCATGACTTATTCAAATACTAAGGCGACCCCTAATATATTATTGATACTTCTAAACTATCAAAATTATTTATCAGTTCTAAAGTCTATTTAAGACTGTTGGCTTATTACTCCACACTGGTCTGTGTCAGCCTTGTTCGAACACCGTGTACTCTGTTTTTACTTCTTAACTTATTTTTACCAACTGCCTTTAACACAATCTAAACCTATTCAATAACTTACCTCGACATGAAATCTCTAATCATAGCACTTTCCAAGTATGTACATCGACAATCGTTTTGATAATTTGCCAAGAAAACTGAACAATAAATATACTCCCAGCGTTCGTTTAGCGAAGTAGATACGAAAAAACAAAATATGTATTTGTTTTGCCACCAAAGTCAGGAATGCGGAGGCGAATCTCCATCTGTGAGGTTAACTCTGCTAAGTGTGAACATTTTCTAAAGGCTGTAATACCCACAGACGCGCAGACGTTCACTTCTTCAATTGCCAAGCCGAACTCTTGGGCGTCGAGCACATGTAGTCGGATAACCCAGCAGCAATTCTACACTTGTTGAGCAAGTACCCGCACTGGAGAACGAAGATTCTTCTTCCTCATCATATGCCGCCCCTTTGCCTTTGTCCATAAGGCAACAATAGAAAAACCTACACTAGTACGAGCAATCGTACTCTTAACTCACAAATAGGTTCGCCTCATCGAAGAACGAAGACCGAAGAACTTTGGCAGAAACTCTCTAGTAAACAAACAAAACAACCGACCACGACAACGACTACAACATTCACTCGTTCAACCATCGACTGAAAGGAAAAACTGGCCAATTCCGACACCAGCATTGGCTTCGGCTCCGTCGGTGAAGACGATGCCATCAACGGAAAACATTCTCAAAAATTCACTAGACACCGGTGTGAAGGCTTTTGATGGCTGGTCGGATGCCCCACTCCCTTTAGCTCGTGTCACGTGAAGTGCCGCGCCTCCTGCACCGAATAAGGCGATGGCACAAGACAAACTTCCGCGAAGAACTTATAATTTAATGGGCCTCTTGGGGTATATGTGAATATGCGTTGTGAGCGTTGTACGAAGAGAGCTCGCCGGTCACATGGTCCGTTGTGGTTCGTGGTCCGATTTTCGGTTGGACGTTTTGGACTCTGCGAAAGAAGGAGACAGAACGTATGTTGTACTTTGCACGTTGCATCTTGGTGGTGATGATGGTGGTGGTAGTGACTGGACCTAAGTGCTGGAATGCGCCGCATCAGAAGATGCTGTTCTACCGGCTATCGTTCGTTCTGTGGACGATAGTCGCTGTTTGCTCGGAGGACATATTGCGCGCATTTGAAACCATTTATTTGTTTTAAAGTTTTTTTTTTCTCTACTTCTTCGTCGTCATCGTCATCATCCTTGTCTACGTCGTTGTTCTCTTTTCGGTGGTGTTTTTTAGTCGCATTCAGATGTTTTTGGTTTTTGTTTTCGGGCTGTTTTCGGTTTGAAATACCTGTTTAGCATGTGCAACAAGTGCAACATGGAATCGGCATGGGATGGAAGGAAATGCAGTCGTGCCGGTCGACGATGAAAATGACGCTGATGATGACGAAGACGGGAAACAAATGTGGACGTAATGCGTCCTCTTAGAGTTCAGTAGTGATAAAAATAGCCACGCGATCACCAGATTGACTGAAAAACAAAAACGAAATACGGTCGCACAGTCTCAGCCGGTTGTCATCGTAACCGTAGCCGTATCGACAACGATAACGATGATGATGATGATGACGACTGCAATTGCAATGTTGTAGTCGACGTCACATGCAATAGCAACAATTTTCAGTATTTTTCGTCGAAGGTTGTTAATTGTTTACGAGGAATTTGTGCCGGATGTTGTCGCTTTGCAGTCAATGACAAGCGAAAAAAACCTGGGAGCCAGTAGTTAATCCAAATTTTGATGCAGAATGCACATTCTACCTTATATTTGTCGCCTGCCACAAACCAATAAAATTCAAGATTAATTTGCGCCAATACCTTCCTTCCTTCTTTTATACCTTTACCCCGAACTGTGTCCTATCTTCAGACATTGTATTGAATAAATCTTGAGAAACGACCGGTCCTTACTTCATGGAACTTCGTCTTCTTTCTTTGGGTTGTTACAAAACTGAAATGTTTATGAACAAAAACAATCCAAGAATTACTGCAATCCAAGAAATAGGACAGCTTGGCCGGTAAGGATGATGAGAAGCCGTGATGCAATGGGAAGGAACAGTACTTATTGGGTTTCGTAGTTGTTATTCGAAGACTATTACTGCGAACATACTGGAAAGCAAAGATGATTTTTATAAACTTCTAAATAGAGCAAAGCTAAGTATCTTAGTGTTTTAGTGACATCAAAATTAATTTTAACGCGAAGCTGAGGCCATTTGAGACTATCTTTCTGCCTTTTTTCTACATCCGCTGACTTGGCCGCGGCCGACCATCCTAAGCGCCGGGGATGTCGTCCCTTGACGGTAAACGGACAATCGAATAAATTAATAAATTATTACTTCTTGTACAACCCGTGAAAGCGCAAATTCGCCCGCAGTCAACTCGACTAGGATTAGGGAAATTCCTCATATGATCATCTGTTTTTTTTTATTTTTTTTATTTTTGAAGACTTCTGCCTCCAGGGAGCTTTTTAATTTGGTCCATTGTACTGTCGGACAGACACCTTAGATGGCGTTAATGCTCATGAAGAGCTAGAGCCAAGCTTCTTTCTAATTCACTTATGTTGTGTGCGATTTGTTTTTCACACAACTGAACGGAACCTAAAGCTTAATGCCGATTCCGAACGACGAGAGCCGAGAAGCTTTTTCAAGGCAAGTTTACAACGGGGGGTTTTGCCAGTACCCCGCCGTGGAGGGAAGCCGAGAAATAATCATTCGATGGCGTTGGTGTTATCGGGATCCGAACTCGCTCATCTTGCGTCAGCGGCCGACACACTATCCACTGCGCCACGGCGCGGCGCTTCCGATCATCTGCTTACTCTAGTCATGGGTCGTACAGCCCCTGAGGATGACATTCATGATAGTGTGACCAAGGGTACCATATTGGTTGAATCGTTTCCTGAAATGGGACCATCTGGAGAGAGCACAACTAAGAGGACGAGGAAGAAGAAAAGAGTTAGTAGGCGCTGATGGAATATAAAGAGGATAACGTCGACATCAGCACAGGGGACCTCGGTATCTCCTATTAAATCCCAAAAGTGATGCTTTATATTCTTCATTAGAGGCGCAAAGTACAAAGTGACGTACACTTAATATGCCTACAGCAAAAGTGAAAGATATCCGGCTTGCGTCCCTAAACCTCGTTCGGGTGCGGAAAAATATACCTTCCGATTGGGAGGAGTTGCAGACCCATTGTTTGCGGCTGACGAGTCTATGACCGAAAAAGGCGGAGGTGCTGGCAGGAGGACGATGCCTGCTGGGGAGAAATCCACACGCACGAGAAACAAATATCTTCAAACCGTTTGGACGTCGAAAGCATGCTTATGCTCTTTCTAAAAAAGTTAGGAACACCTGCAAACAGAAGTCCAAGGGCAACCTCGATAGAGCAAGGGCCCTTGATGCTCCCTTCCCAATTGGTGCAAACTTTCCTCAATTTTGAAAGGAAACAAAGGTCTTAGTACCAACCTGGAAGAACACGAACACCGCGAATGCTCTTATCGACGCTGGGCCGGAAGCAAAAAAGTAGGCTATAAAGAAAGAAAAATGATAAAACCACGAACATCACATTGTGAGGAGCTCTCTCTGAGCTAGCCACCCCAACAGGTATTTGCATTCAAGCTGAGTACTCTGCCGGTCAGACCATGTGTCTTTCAAAACAAAAGCGTGCCATATATCGTAGTGTGTCTGCGTTCATGCTTTAGCCTTGGCAGCGTGCTAATCCACCTTTATGCCGAACACATATGGCATATCTATAGTATTATTTTCACTCAGATTAACCTACGGCATAGCAAAGCGACTACCGTTTTTATAAGTAGCAATAGAACGAATTCTCCCATTAAATCTACCAAGGAACTATGGTTGTGCTACAAACGCCTATGTGGGTTTGGGAGTATACGTGATGCTCCCAGTTTTTGAGGTAAGGCCTTGGGTCTGCTTCAATAAATCGAATGCACTTTCGACAGCCAAACTTGAACAGTGATCGGGACTTGGTTGCCCGAAAATAATTTAAAAAGCACTCGGGGTGATGAGGGCTTCATCGTTGAGTATTGTAGAGTAGAGTATTGTAAAAGTAAAAAGATTGATCTAATCATCTATTACGATGCTTTTGCTCAAAATACAGTTTCAGTCTATTTTCTGAACTTACCAGCAAAAATTTATGAAGGCTTACAACAAACATTGGTTTCAGTGAGACGCCAGGATATGATTGACTTAAGCCTAACTAATAGGTGCATTAAGACTGCCACTAACTGGGTTTATAGATGTGGCAACTGAGAAAAAACCCAAAAAAGAAATATGGGAAGTGCTTTACGGCGATACTTTAAGAACTCTCTGTTAACCCCTCTATGTTGAGGACTTTATTCGAAAGTTGAACACTGACGTCATCAACAGTCACTAATTTCCCCGAGTAGGAAATTGGTTCCCTAGCAGACATCTGGGCTCCAAGAATGTTTTTGCATAATATGCTCAAGTCGAGACGAAAGGAAGAATTAAACCAGGTAAAACGGCAGAAATGGATGCGTTCAGAAAATCTGACGGTACCGAGTCAAAACAGAAACTTTTAGTCTTCTATATCGGACTAACTTTCCGGGAAATCAGATTGACATTAGCTCACTGCGGAGTCTACCACCGGCGCAGCTGGTTACTGACGATACTTGCTCTTTGTTCGATGGCTTAAAATTCCTGTTACAGAAAAGAAGCTGTTTTCTTAACTGAAAACAGTTTTTGCAGCCAGTTTAGTGCTCGCTATACAGATTTCTAGGCGTATAGTGGTCTCATTCCCAAGATCGGTAAAGAGGACTACTCTATCGCCAAGAGCTTAAGGCTTAACAATCTGACTAACTCCTCTTCGAAAGTTCGTCCCCTTTTTGAGATTCAACTTGTTTAGCAGTGTGTGTCATATTAGACAGCGTTTCAAAATTTTGTTGGGAGGATTGGGAGGAATGTGCATTGGACAGGAAAAAGTTTTTGTTGGACATTTTCGTCGATATCTAAAGGGGTTGTGTAATGTGCAATAATTCGGCCAAACAATTTAGATGAAACGCTCAGAGCAATGATAGTGCATATGACTTGAGATGTTGACGCAGGCTTTGAACTGTGTTCCATGTCTGGGGTAAACAGAGGCATCAAAAGGTGGTGTTTTACTCCGCTGCTATAGTACATGGTGGTCGACTCTCTGCTCAGTGCTTTAAATATTTCTGCAGTCTACCCTCGAACTTAAGCGGGCGATGTTGTCCTTCTCTCTGTCGGTATACATATGTTTGGCTATTGTCTGTTGTGCTTAACGAGTTCGAGAGTGGTGCACAAGAAATTGTTGTTTGGTAAGACCTGGAGCTTATCACTCAGAAAGGGCGTCGTACACGGTAGTTTTAACACCTAAGCTTGTCTGGTGAAACACCAAGCAAGCAATGGTATAACTTTTTTCCTCCAACTCCAAAGATAGGTCTGTCCCTAGCATACTTCCTCTTTCTGTTCTGGATGCTATATCATCCGTTTGATATTTTTATCATTGAATTTACACTGCAAACCATATTTCGTCTCAATAGAGGTGGCTGTTAATACAATTGTGCGAGCCATATTCCCTGTCTTCTGGATATATGTTATCTATTAACGACTATCTGATACAACGACATCAGCTATCCAGTTGCAGCGATACAACGCTCTGGCCCGATAACGAACGCGTACAAGAGATTTTCAAAGATGAGTTCAGGTCCAGACAGGGATATGGTGCTGGGATATTGAGGAGCAAGACAACATTCGAATTCACTTTTCATTAGGAAAATATGTGTCTACCCTACGCTATCCTAATGGCCTCATAGAGAAGTAAAGGTTGGAGGGAAGGAGCATCTGTGTATGCAGCAAGCAAAATATGTTGAACCTTTCAAAAATAGTGCGTGAACTCAAGACCTCTCAGAAGAAAGTCGGAAGACTTTGTTAATCTCACTGTTCAGGTTCTGAGAGGTCCTTCTATAAGCCTGTTTTTAAAGGTGCCATTTCGGACCACTACACTCTAAACACATCAGCGTGCTTATCTCCGTGAAGTTTGTGGTGAAAACGACATAATGAACATGTCCTCTTTAGGCCCGGTGCACACATGCCGTTTTTTGACACACGGTGACGCTGCGGTGACGCAATTGTTCAGTGCACACATGCGGGATTTTCCCGTAGGTCTCAATCTGCAGTTTCGTTCGGCTTGCAGCAATGGAGGTTTACAAAAGGAAACGAGTAATTTTCGCGTACCTAGTGCATAAAGACTATGCTTTTAAAAAGAAACGACGTTATTGGGTACATCCTTTTGTTGACCATCGGCTAACAAAAGGATTATTTTATATTTCATTTACAAATATGAGAGAAAATTTTGAAAATTTTTTTAACTATATTCAAATGAGTGTACATTTTTTTGCTTTGCCGTCTTTCTCCTCAAAACTTCACAAACTGATCGGCAAATACTTGTCCACGCCGCTCTTATCTTTTACCGGTCATGATATTCCTCGGAAGCTACGTTCCATATTTGTGGGAATTTTTTTTATCTCCTCGATAAATAATTCTATAATACATCAAATCCTTCTATATTTTACTTTTTTATTAAAATCGAAATTAATTCACGGTAAAATGACGCATGTGTGCACTGCACAATACAAAACAATGTACTGGAAGACGCAACTGGGTTGCGGTGACGCTGCGGTCCCGCAGAAATTTGCGAGTCTTCTTGTCTGCAAGAATAACGCACGGTGACGCTGCGTCATCGCAAGTGCATGTGCACCACTCAATTTATTGTGAGTATTGTAAGACGCAAATGCGGTGCCGCAGCGTCACCGTGCGTCAAAAAACCGCATGTGTGCACCGGGCCTTAATTGTGACACCTTCGCTTGCACCCGATGGCATATTTTTTGAAGAGATGTGTACCGAATACCTTAACTCTACATCATAACCATAAGGTTTCAAAGCCAGAACAAAAGCCCACAAACGGTCAGAAATATAATTTCTGCAGACTACGCTCTCTAAAGTCTAATCAAGTTGTTTTGGCAAATGGATCGGAATCAAACGAGGGAAACCCATCCTAAAGACAATATTGAAATACTTCTCTAACTTACGGGTAGTAGAACAAGACGATGTAGACCTCCTGTTGCTTCATCAAGCTTGGTAACAATTCAACCAAAACATTCAATTACAAAAAAAATAATTTTTAATCAATGCTTGTTATACTCGTATTTGCGATATCATCAAATTCGTCTCCCGAGTGCCAAGCTGCAAGGCTAACAGTGTGAAAATCGTGAAAATCAGGGAGGAGAGGAGCATTTGAATAATACAGCTCTTAAGCTGATCCTCATCATTAGAATCTTACTATTGGGCAAAGTGACATCTATCAAACACAGATGAAGTGGTTTGTTGAGCGAAAAGAGAGGTTTAACTATGAGTTATAGGAAGTGTACTCGTATAGCGATATCAGCCTTATAGTTTTACTCAATGCCATATTGAATGAATAGTTGGGCGCTGACTTGATCTGGACAAACGCTTTTTTCTGATTAAGGTTTTTATGACCAGGCATTTTAAAGATAACTTATTTAGATGCATTTAGTATACTAAAAAATAAAAATAAAAACAACAAAAGCATAAGTTTGTGTTTGTTTTTAATACACAGTTGCAGAAACATAAACTTTAAAGGCCAAAAACAATTTGGTTTTACTGTGCATCATTTGTAGAGGGAATTACAAAAAACCGGGCGGCTATTCATGAATGAAACACTCCAATCCTTTATATTTAGATATTCGTGCTGTGGGCGCATTCTATTTATTAATCTTTCAGTCGATGCCGCTCGTTGAAATGAAAAGCATTGAAATCTGGAATGTTTATTAGATGTGAGGTAGGGAATAAATCAATGACGAAAAGTTCATAGATACATTGTTGGGAATTATTTAGAATCGATCGTCTGGGAATTCGCTTTGGTCTCTTGGGCGATGTTTTTAAATTGTTGGATAATTTTAGTTGTGAAGTCTTATTTTAAGATTTCTGATTGTTCATTGGTTTTAAAAATAATTGTGAGGAAGACGATGTCGTTTCTAGTGAATCAAGAATATTTGTCTTTGACCTTAACAAACTCAGAAACATAAGGTGACGTGAGTTTTGCTTTAACACTAGAAAATAATTTAATATTTTAGGATTGACTGCGTAAGAATATCTCTTTAATTGCCCAGGCCTTAATATGCACAAAAGCATAATACAAATAAGGATGCTCATGCACATGTTGTCGTCATCCATTCAAGCATGCACTTGACCCATACGCATAATCAATCCATCAGGTACGCGTCTTTCTAACTGCACAAAACTTCATAGAGTTCAGAGGCTTGCTATCAACGAGTATCTGGATCTATACCCCCGGCTAAATATAGACGAGGCATTTATGGAATGTATTTCCAGCTCCCGAGTAGAATGTGATAAGCATTGAAGTAGACGAATTAATACTAAAGAGCAGATGAAAACAACAAAATAAGAAATAAAAAATAAATGCAAAATAAAAAACAAAACATAAAAAAAGTCGGGGAACAGATGTAATACATGAAATGCTATCAAAGTGGTAATTATAAATGAAGAACGTGGATGCCGCGGCGACGAGCGACGACGACTTGCGACTTGTGTGCAACGGTTAGATACTTACTATGTACATACGTCCAATCTTGAGTCACGTACATATGGCGAAAGCATTTTACAGAAGACTCAACCCTACAGCTAGCCAGACCATCAAGACAACAAACAATCATTTTATTAAGAGGAGCACGGGAGAGCCAGCTTCAGCAGAGCTCAGCCGAAGTAAAAAGGAATGTATAGTAGCATACTCGAGCAGACACTTCTCCATGCAACAGGTACTCTCACTTCTCGTGCACTCCAGCTTGGGGTGGTTTTCGTATCTTTCTGTTTTGTTCTTAAATTGTAAACGAATACTAACATATACTCATCTGCTTGCATCTCGAGTACATTATCTGCTGGGTTTCAGATACTTTAAGCAACTTGTATCTGCTCAAATGAAAATGATTACCAATAAGGGTCGAGGTATCTTTCGTTCCAACTTTTCTTGCAGATTTATTTGCTTTCTCGTGAATGGCTGAATAGCTCGAAAGATGGTTGAGTTAAGTGATGTTGAGGCAATATTTTTGGTATCAATTGGGCTCCTTTGTAAGGTAATCTTGGAAAGGTCAGTAACTCAGTCGTTTGGCCGGGATGAGATCAATGTACACCTTTGGATTATGCATATAGTTTGTTAAGAGGGGTCAATGAATCGTGGAACAATCGTGTTGTGTTCTGCCATTCAATGAAATGTTTCGGGAGATCAGTGACAATTTGAAGGGAAACGTGTCCAATTGTGAAACTGTCGTTTTTGTCAAATAACACGAATAGACAGCTATTGAGAATAACAATTTTTAAATTGGTAGTTAGTCGATGAGTAGTTATCTCCACTTAATGTGAAGCTAAGGGATCTCACTGAATTGGAGGGTAAATAAAGTTACTACTTACTGAATCACACTTAACAATTTCTTTTGTGTATAAGAGAGGCTCTTGTGAATTATTCAAGCTTATTGTCAATATACCATTCTACATGATAACAAATAAAGGATTATGGGCGACATTTGCAAATATTTGAACGTTCAACTATCGAGCTTGAATGATGTGACACTTATTGCCTGACTTATGCAGTTCTACAGTAAGTTCGGCTGTTCAATAGGCTATTTCAAAGAAAATATGGGCAAAACATAACTTGTCTATTTGCTGATGTACAGACCAACTAACCCTCAAGGTTCAGGACATATAAATCTTTAACATATTCGACTTTACAACTTTTCAAGAATTCTTTACGCTAGGTGGGCTTCTATACTGCACGATTCTTCAAGTGATGCTAATGATTTTTTTATAAATTTTGGAAAGACGATAGACGTTGTTGGTTGAAAAACGGACAAGAGCCTAGAAAGTGGGTGTTGTGAACTGTGACTCCTATGTACCATATAGTATATATACATATGTGCACGTAATTCATTTTAATCTTATGTCTTTTCGATTTGCATTGAATTTAAAATGTTAGTATAGTCGTTGGTTAAGTGCTTCGTGCAAGAAAAAAAATTCAATAGCCATTAAAAATGGCGGAGAATCAAAGAAGCTTGCTAAACCTATAGTCAGTGACGCATGGACATATGTATCTCACCCCTGACCAAATCTTGTTGATTAAGCAATTCAACGAATTCCCTAAATCTAGCAAACGAGAGTGCATATTTATAAAAGTTCATGATATTCTTTATTAAAAGAACAAAAATTAGATTAATTCTAATAACCAAAGAACAATTAAACAAGAAGAAAACAAATCTAATCTTACAGTGAAAGTGGTTCATGATTACTTAAATTTAAGAAAAAATTGTATTAAAGATACTCTATGTTGGGTATCCCCTCTGTTGGATATCCCCTCTGTTGGATATCCCCTCTGTTGGATATCCCCTCTGTTGGATATCCCCTCTGTTGGATATCCCCTCTGTTGGATGACTGATTTCAAGCGATTTGAAATTGCTTCGCCCCCTTTTTTTGGTATAGTCGGAGCTAATTTCATCTCATTCCTCCCACAAGTTATTTTCTAAATCTTCAAATCAAATCAAATTTCTTTTCTGGAAATTTAATGCCTCTAAATTTCAACTTCTAGTTTTTGCTATACATTCTCTACAATATTTAACTTTTGTAATTGTGGTGTGTTTTGGTAACTTTTGGATAGTGGTAACACAATCATTTGCGAACATCTCTAATTTTTTAAGCACTTTCTTACAAATTGTTTTTTTTTAATATTTAAATATTAACATTTTTGCATATTTCCTTCAACATGCACATTTACTGTTGAGCGCAAATGTCGTGGATCCATATCTTCATTGGTTTTTTGCCAAACGTTGATTTTCCCACCTGGTCCAAAAAGATAGTATTTATTCTCATCGGTGAAAATAACGTTTTTCAAGAACGATAAATTTTTCATCCCGTAATTGTGAGTTAATTTCAATCGAACCTTTTTATTCTTCCGGCTAACGAATAGCTTCTTTCTTGCGATTCTTCTATTTACAGCAGACTTTCGTATAACTTTTCGGACTGTCTTAACATTTCAAACTTGCAAACAATATTCAAGTATTTCTTCACCATGTCTCGAAGTTTCGGGGCACTCAGTCTTGGATTATTCTTGGAATTGTTCAAAATACAGTGCTCGGAAATTTTTTTTTCGGAACTACTTTCTTCTCTACTTACTAATTTTTTTTCTTTTCCCAACTTCTGAATGATACCCTTGACATCCCACCATGCACTCAATAACATTTTGGGTAGGTTAAGTTCGTCATTGGGATGTTGTGCTGGTTGGTATGGTATCCATTTTCCTAGATCTATGACTTTTCCCATTTTTGCTAGGTGTTGATGGATGGTCATATGGCTTACGTTGAGTTCCGAGTTCCCTTACCGTAACAGTGGGGTTTCTTGCGACGGTGGAATTCAGAAGCTCATAGTCTAACTCTCCTGGCATATTCGAATGAACTTCGTCATTTTAGGTTAAAATTGCCATTTTCAAATTTCCAAACCAACGCCAACACTTGGACTTGATGAAAACATTCTCTCCATTCATATTTCGGATTTCTTTAGTGCCTCTACTAAAACCATTCCAGGTTTTTCGGAGCAAAAACGATAAAATACTCGTAAGCCGAATATGCTTATCCGATACATTCACTTCAAAATTCAGTTATTTTCGTGTATTTTATGGTAAGTGAAATATAAGCCAAAGGATCTGTTGCTAATTTTTTTATAAAAAATAAAATGTTCTAATTGTCTCTTTTTTTTTAATCAATATATGTTGTAAGTAAATCATAAGACCGAAAGGCATACCATTGTTTAGGCCATTCTGCATACTTTTGAGTGCCCGTACAGGGCCAGTTGGGTATTTTTAAGTTAAAAGTTATCGAAGATAGCTTTAAGCATTTTTGTCTAGCGTAAGATAATTCTAAGTAATATGAAATAAAAATGAATTGAATTTTTCTCTTTTCATTTAACTACTTGTTTTTTTATTAAGTGAATAACTTATTCTTTTACTTTATTTAAAAAACAATAGAATACACTTTTATAAACATACATATATTGCATTTTTTTTGGATTTCTTGCATTTGTTTGACAAAAATAATTTTCGACTGTGAGCCGCTGTAATTCTTGTATTGGTCCTTATTCTTTTACGTTAACAAATTACCAGACAATGTTTAAATATTGTTCAATCAGAAGGCCAATCATTAGATTATTTTTTTTACTAGAGTCGCATTTAAAATCAAAATGTGCAGTTATTACACGTTGCACGACAGTATACTGTAGTTAATATTATAACAAGATCTCCAATGATACTCTGAGGGAAAAATTGTTAGCCAGTAATGTTTCGTTAATAAAATGTGAAAAAAAGTGTAGAGCAAATAAAGCCTGTAATTGTGTGTCATTGTTTTTATTTTTTTTTTTATTTATATTTCTGAGATTTCTACCCTAGGACAAACAAATACTTAAAAGTAGTTTCAATAACAGCTAACATAAAATACCTTACTGGTCCTATACGGACACTCTAAAGCAAACATAATTACTTAAGACTATGCCTTTCGGTCTATGAGTAATAATTAGTAATAATTAGAGGTAAATGAACATGAACAACTAAGGCTTAGAAAAATTATATTTAAAAAAACAGAAAATTTTTTTTATATAAAAAATCGTATAGCTAACTAAATCTAACTTAACCCTACCTTAACTAAAATATATGTATATACAAAAATACATATGTACATGATGTATATTTTGTATATATGTATATCTTTTATTGTTTTGTTATTGTATTGTAATTTTTTTGTGTTTTTTATTTTTTATTTTAATGAAATCTAAAACTAACCTACACTAAACCTACGCGCCATCCTTGCATGCCTCAGCCTGACCTAACCTACCCTAATTTACTCTAACCTATCCTAACCTACCCTAGTCTACCCTTTAAGAGGCTGGCCTATTAAAATAAACCCGTGACGCAGTCCCTTCCAGCCACCAAAGCGTTGATGCTGTCGGGCGACGTCTCCCCGATCTTGATGCGACACCGATCTACTAAACCCGAGGCGACTCGCGGAGCGCAACATCACGTTCGTAGAGGAGCCGTCGCTCCACGGACATGCGGACCACGTGGAAGATTAGCGGAACCGCCTATTTATCCTGGACCAGCCCACATTGATCCAAATAGAGGAATGCCTCCGGAGGAACAAAGCCGCTAAGGCGCACTTTCTCGTGGTACATGTAGTTGGGGTAGTAAGCCCCGGAGATCAGGTTTTTGACCGAAGTCATTGCTTCCGCAACGTGACCTCGGATCAGCTTAATCAGAAAATTATCTATCCGTACAATCCTGCCCCTATTGTATAGGACCTCGTTCGGGTAAAATTTCGTGTACTCAGATTCGGATGTTCTATGTAATCCGAGACAAGTTCTGAGACATTGTCTCTCAAACACTCTAATCCTTTCCATTAAGCTGGCTCTCACATTGAACCACACGGGACATCCATGGGCCTAACTAAGGCCATGTAACAGATTACCTTCACTCTCGAATAAAGTTGGCTGCTATGAAACAGCCATCTTGTGAGAGCGAAAGCGTTCCGGGCCCTCGCCAGAGCAGCATCTATATGTTTGTCAAACTACAGATATTGGTCTAGCCGGATCCCAAGACTACGCTCTGTTTTGCCAGTGGTCCGGTCCAATAACTGAGAACTTGCGCCAATTTTTAGTGTGTCCCGAGAGGCCCTAGACAAAGGCGTTCTGAACAAAATAGTTTCTGATTTCTGAAAGTTGATTTTCAACTTCCAGTCATCACAATACTGCTGAATTTTTTCGAAGTGACGCTGCAAGAGACAATGACTTCGATCGTTGGACCTGATCTGTACGCGATTAAATCGTCGGCATACGCTATTGAATAGTGAAGAGAAGCTATCAAATCACTGAAGGAAATATTGAACAGGATCGGCGAATTCACCGTACCCGAAGTCACGTTGGCAATTTTCACAACGAACTTTCTACCGGTTGACATGTCAAAAATCATATATACGAGTAGCAGTGGTTTACTTATGCCCAGCCGACTGAGCTTGTAGTAAAGACCTTCTAACCATACGGTGTCGAATGCTTTTTCCAATTCAATCAGACAGGCACCCGTGCATTGGTTCTTGCATTTGTTCCACTGGATATTCGACACGAGTTTCGACGCGGCATGAATAGTGTTATGTATGCCCCGCTCTGAAACCGAACTGGTTATCCGGAATGATTTTATTGTCCTTAACCCATTTAGACAGGGTTCTATGGACCACCTTCTCGAAGACCTTGCTCACACTTGGAAGGAGACTTATCGACCGAAGATTTTATGGGTTAGAGGTATCTTTACACCTCTTGGGTATTGGTTGCACCACCGCTGTTTTCCAATCCACTGGATAATATGCATTATTCAGTGCATTGTTGGACAGGATGGTGTAGATCTCTACAGCCACTGGTGGAAGGTGCCTGAGAACAACATTCGATATTCCGTCGATTCCCGCGGATTTTTTTCTCTTCAGTGACTTGAAGATCACCTGAGATCCCCCGTCGAAATAAACAGAGTGTTCGCCCCTTCATTGGTGACAGCATTATTTGCCATGAAATCGTCATTGAACCTGTCAAAACCAAGGTTCTCTGATCGCCAATGATCGAAATCATTTCTAAGGTAGGTGTGATGAAGCAGGGCTCTGCTCTCCAGATCGGGATTCGGGCGAATACTATCATTCACCTTGTACACTTCCTGGAAAACAGCTCCTACTGTCGCCACCTTCTCCTGAGGATCCTCGATCACGAAAAAGTCGTCACCCAGGATGGCGCTCTCTGGATCTATGCTAACTGTTCGTAGCAAGCGTTCATTGTCTGACGTTCTCGGAAGCTTCAGATCCTGAATGTCATTCTGATTGTTTCTCCGAAATATTTTATTTATTTGCGGGAACATACTCGCGCTGTTGGAATTTACAGCACGAATGCTGTTGTTCAAATACAGACTTACAGATATTCTGTAATTTTCCTTGATTAACTGTTGGATATTTTTAATCAGTGACTTCAGTGGCCTGACGAGTTTTGTCTGTCGGTAAACCGCCTGTACAAGAGTTTGAGTCTTGAAAGGAGTTTACTATTTTGTCTGTGCAGCGCGTCGATTGTCGCGTTTCGTTATACGTTCGAGGTATCGTGGTGCTTAATTCAATCATCCATTTGTTTGAGGTAGCTGTCAATCTCGCTGTTTGGCAGGTTCCTATTGGATGGTGGGAAGGAACCACTCGAGGTGAGTGATCTCGTCAGCGAATTGGCAAGGCGCGGCCAACGTGCCCTACTGTAATCGTAGGGGTACGGTTGGACATACTCTGCCATCTCCGCGAATTCGTCCGGTACTGTTCACGGCACTAAGTCCGTAATGGTCACTGTCGTATTCACAGTTCCGTAGACAGTTAGTAGACCCTTCGTTCGTGTCAACTAGTCTAAGTCGAGAGTCTAGCAGCATGAGATCCAGATAAGAGCCGCTCCTAGGATACGACGGACTATTCGTTGCAAGTAACTTGAGTCTGTACTCTATGTTACGCAGAACCCACCAATGGCTGAGAAAGCTACCCCTAGTGTTGGGTATGTTGTTTCCCCAATCACTATGTTTGGCATTCAAATCGCCGGTCAGGATGTAGTAGTTTTCCACCAAGTTTAAGTGCAGAGAACGAAAAAGTTACTCGAGCTCCGCAATGAAAATATTGGATTGACGTGCTTCAGGTGCATAGGCAGCTACAATGTACATTTTCCTTCCATTTCGGAGAGGAATGCACACAATACAGGCCTCTAGCACCTGGAACCTCCGCTCTTCACCGCTATACTCGTATATGACTTTATGCTTTAAATTATTTTTAATGAAGATCGCAACGCACCCCCACGCGTGGCGTTGGGTATTTCGAATTATTTTTTAAGAAATGTGCCGGATTTTGTGCTTCTGGTTTAGCTTCGTTTCACTAACCAAGAGTCCATCGTGGCTTTCGTCCTGCAACAGGTTAAAAAGTACGGCTCGTCGCTCAATCCTTATCAATGAATTCACATTCACCGACAGGATCTTTAAGGTACTCTCTACCAGCGTACCCATTACGATTGTAGTTGCGCTAGGCCCGGCAGAAGCGAGTAGATTCTGTCCACTCGGGTCGCCTGCTCATGGATCTGCTGTTGGAGCTGGCCGATCTGCCCTTGGATCGAACGCAGGTCCACCTCTGCTTCCGATGCCTTAGAAACAGGCATGGGGGCTTTAGGTACAGCCATGGGTTTTTGTACCGTCGGCCCCAAACCTGCCGCCATTTAGGCGTAGGTCATCTGGGGTGTGACGACTGGTGTTTCTAAGCCAGATTTGCTTTTTTATATCTTGGAACTTAGGACATCCCCGATAGTTTGCAGGGTGTCCACGGTTCCTACAGACCACGCACTCGAGCTGCTCCCTCTCTGCGACCTTGTCCTGGGTCAGATCGCATTCTTCGTTTCTGTGATTCCTTGCACACTTAGCACATCGAGGCTGCATTTCGCAGTTCGACGCAGCGTGCCTGAACCTTTGGCAGCGGATACATTGCAAAATGTTTCCTTGCCTTTTTAATGTTTCCCATGTTACACGCTGAGAACCAAGGAAGTAATAGACCTTAGCCTCTCCAGCTTGCTGTTGGGTGTGACCTGGACCAGGAAAAAAGGCAGTACCCGGTTCTCCCGTTTGGCTCGCGCCGTAGTAAACGTCTTGACCCCCACGAATTTGAGGTCGTCGCTCTCGAACTCCTTGAGCTCTGAGAGCATTTCCTCGGGATCAGTTATCGAGTGTACACCTTTGAAGAGCATCGACCGCAGTCTTTCGGCCTTGGGGGTAAATGAGAAAAACTCCGTCGTGGTCTCCTTTAAAAGATCCTTAACTCGCTTATACTGATCCAGTGTGGTGCACTGGATAGCATAGCGGTTTTCGCCTATAGCTTTAAATACCAAGTTATCAACACCAATGACATACTTACACAGGTCTATGGTTTCGCGTAGGGCCTTGGTGTGAGTATAGATGGGTGGTACCTTGTCCTTAGTAGGACGTTGTTGTCACGGCTGTTGTTGTTGCTGCTGCTGTTGTTGCTGCTGCTGTTGTTGTTGCTGTTGCTGGTTTTTTTGTTGCGACTGCTTCTGCTGCGGCTGTTTTTGTTAAGTCTGCTTTTGTTGCGGCTGCTGTTGTTGTTTCGATTGTTGCGGCTGTAGTTGGGTGGCTGCAACCTGCGCCCTCTCTTTCTGCCGTATTTCGGAGAGCCTGTCTAATACAGCCTTTAATTTTGCGTGTAAAGTTCGCTCTTCGAGCTCGTTACGTTCCTCCTCCACGACCGAACTTGAAAGGGCAGCGATGGAATTGTTCTCTCCAGTGTAGCCATCTCCAAAGAGGTGGGCAACGTCACTTTTCACGGGAAGAAGTTGCTGAAGTTGTTGCTCCACTTCTATAGATGTTGATTTGGCCCCTTCCCTCACTTTGACCCGCAGTTTTTCTGTCGAAGTAGAGAGGGAGGGGCGCTTAAATATATTGCTTCGCGGAGTAAGTTTCCTCCTTTTTTTAATGATATCGGTCATCGATACGGAGGACGGTGTTGCGAAGTCGGAGAGATCATCCGACTCTGACTGCGTTAGACGAACGCATTTTGCCAAAATGTGTAACAATGACTCAATAATAACAGTACTCATCAACAATATGCCGGTGAGAATGAAACTTGAGACAGGACAACGTTATTGTTAAAAATCTGGCCCTTAAATGTTCGCGAAAATAGAAGAATTTGCCTAGAATTTGAAATTTTTTTTTTTCTCGAGGCTTTTGCTATCTCTTGGAGCACTCAAACACAAATACTGGTCCATTGTAGTGCCAAGTAGACACCTTAGATGGCTTTACAGTCATGAATAGCCAATGCCAAGCTTTTTTTTCATTCACTTATGTTGTGTGCGATTTGTTTTCCACACAAGTGAATGGGACGTGCAGCGATTCCGAACGGCGAGCGCCGAGAAGCTTTATCATGGCAAGTGTGCAACGGGGGATTTTTCCATTACCCCGCCGAGGGGAGAAGCCGCGAAATAAACATTCGATGGCGTTGATGTTATCGGCATCCGGGCTCGCTTATCGCGCGTCAGCGGCACTGCGCCTCTGACGTTAGCCGCATTCAATGGTAGTAATGCAGATACTAGTGGGGCATTTCTTAGACGCATGTTCACAATAAGGAAAGAGAACTTTTGTTGTTAGAGTGAAGAAGAAGAAGTGGCAGATCACCCTGTTTTCCCGATGTTTGGCAAAAAATCATGTGAAACACTTGGCTTTCTAATGCGTTTAAATAAGAGGATAGTGAGAAGTTTATAACCCACCAAGTTGTAATGTGTGTTTAACAAATAAAAATCTTGGGGCATACGAGGTTATGTTAAAAAAATAAGGTGACTTTTTATTTTTCTCGAAAAATATTTATTCTTCAAAATCTGTTTCGTCTCCTTCAGGGTAATTTCCCTCAGGTACATAGCCATGAACACATAAATAGCACAAACCTACTTATCAAAATGAAAAAGTCATCGAATCAAATAATATTTCAAAAATAATAATAAACTTCACTTGATTTGAAACTGTTGTTAAGGATGAATGTAATTAAGATGAAAATGTTGTGTTACTATACATAAAAAAAAGAACAGAAAGAAAATAATAAACTTGAAATTTGTTTGGACACAGTAATAGCACAAAGCTGGATATCTGAAAGAAAAATAAGTAAAATTGAAAATATTATTTCAAATGTTTCTGTTTCATCTATTGCCTTTTCAGTACTTTGTACTATAGCCAGAATTTTCAATTACTGCCAAACATCTACGCCCCATACCTCCAACAAGTTTCTGATACCTATCCCTCGGGATAGAATACCAAGCTTTTGTTATACCATCCAAGAGTTCCTCCTCATTTTTAAATGGCCAATTTATACATCACGTCATTCCACAAATGTTCAGATCGGAACTTTGTGGTGGTCAATCCAAAACATGGATGTTTTCTTGCGAAAACCAATCTTTTACTATTTTTCCGGTATGCTTGTCCTGCATCTGAATTAACTGAATTTTAACTGAATATCATAAACTCAAAAGTATAGGGCTCCATCGTATTTCTCAATATATCCAAATATTGAAATTTGTCCATTTATCCATCTATTTTAACAATGGGCCCTACCCCATACCAGGAAAAAGCACCCAAGACACTAACACTGCCTCCACCCGGTTTAATTGTCTTTTGAGTTCATCTGGGATTCAGAGGTTGGCCTTTTGGACGGTGAACAATTGTACTGCTATCTGCTTTACTTCTGTCAATCTTGGGTTATCACTCCACATTACTCGTTTCCAGAACTGTAGTTTCTTATTCTGTTGGTCTCTTGCTTTTTTTTTTGACAAGAGTGGATTTGAGTTTTATTTATACTTTATCTGACTAATCGGCTCGATATATCAAGATTAAATTCTTCTTTAATTTCGTTCCCAATTTGCTGAGATCCATATGAGTTAAAGTCTTTTTACTTAAAAAAAAAACTGTTTTTTATTCTAAGGAGGAGAACCCTCTTTATTGATTGAAAATTACAAATGAAAAGAATACTTATTGAATTGACTTATTCTAATATATACCCTAATAATCAGGGAAAGGATTTTGTGGAAAATCGCGTGTAGAGAATCGCTAAAGTTACAAAGTTTTGTTTCAAAGTTTGGGCGAGATGACTTTTCTATAGATGGAAAAGTCCTTCTTTGTAAATTGTGTGGTATAAGAGTAAGTCACGAGAAATAAATATTATATCGAGCAACACATAAAACGAGAAAAACACAAGCAAGCAGTGGCATTGAAAAATAAACAAAAAAATCAAAAAATCAAACCATAACATCTCGTCACTGGGATTGGAAAAAATGAATTTAATGCAGATCTGACTAAAATGTTTTTGGCATGTGACATACAAAGTCAACCGTCCAGAATTCAAGGCATTCATTGAAAAATATGTACAAAAAAGAGTTCCAGACCAGTCAACGCTTCGAAAAAAACTATGTGGACGACTGTTATCTGGAAGTACTTGCCAAGATATTCGTATCCATAGACGAGACAACAGATAAAGCCGGACGCTGCGTTACAAATGTGATCGTCGGACCCTTGCGAAAAGGTGGACGTGTATATTTACTTACATCTGAGGCTTTGGAAAGAGTGAACTCGACAACAATTGCAACTCTGTTTGATAATTCAATGCGATTGTTGTGGCCTGACGACATTAATAGAGAAAAAGTGTTGCTGTTTGTGACTGACGCTGCGCCTTATATGAAAAAAAGTGCAAGTTTTGTACTCTAAAATGCTTCATGTCACTTGCGTAGCTCACGGCTTACATAGAGTATGTGAAACCATCAGGAGCAGCTCCCAAAAGTCGATTCCTTTGTATCCAATATGAAGAAAGTTTTTTTAAAAGGCCCGTCTCGGATCGCAGTTTTCAAAGAGAAGGAGCCAGAACTGCCTCTGCCTCCACAACCCATAATTATATTTCAACTAAACAAATAAAACTGCAATAAACATTTAATTTTGTACAGGTATTGACTCGTTGGGGTACTTGGTTGGCAGCAACGTCGTATTACGCGCAGTACTTTGAAAAAATTAAAGAAATCGTGGATGACATAGTAGACGATGCAAGTTGTGTGAGATTTGCTAAGGAGTTAGTTGCAGACAAAGCAATGAGGACGCAGCTACCTTACATTAAAACCAATTTGGGATTTTTAGTGGTCCTAAAAGACCATATTTTTGAAAGCTTGCAGAAAAGAGGTAATTTGAAGCTAAAGTTTTTTCTAAATTCTAACAGTATCTAATTATTTTTTTTTAATTAAGGAAACACGATTGGAGAAGTCCTCCATATTTTGGACAAAATCAAGAGCGACTTAGTAACAGCGAAAGGGATAGTCGCAAAAGATGTTTTTGAGAAGTTCAAATCCGTTTTTTCTGCGAATAAGGGACTTGAGAGAGTGGCGCAAATAAATTGCGTTATTAGAGGGGACGCAAACCATGAGCTCCCTGCAAATATTGAAGTGGGTGATGTTGAGTGCTTCAATTGGGCTCCACTCGTCTCTGCTGATGTAGAGAGATCTTTCAGCTCCTTTAAGGCGCTGTTAAGGGACAATCGCAGGCGATTGTTGCCTGAAAATTTTAAAAAACTTATGGTAGTTCAAAGCTACTATAATTAATTTTTATATTTTATTGTTTGTTTCAATAAATGCCTTTTTATGCCTTTTTGGGTGTTTTATTTTGCCTTTTTTAAAATCTCTAGGTAAACAAAATCCCATCCCTGCTAATAACACAACCGCAGCAAAAGCAGTATCAACATTGTTCATCCGGCGTGATGTGTTGTTTACTTGGCGAGTGCATTGCAGCGGTTGGGCGAGTTGCTTGACCTTAATTCGGCTTTGTTGGTAGCACTTGTGGAAAATTCTGACTTTGCTGTGGTAACTCTTTCCTCCTTAAATGAGAAGGTCCTCATTCTCAGAAAAATGGGATCTGACTCATCCTAGTTGTTTCTATTGGCAATGTACAACGATGTTTTTGGGACTGGTTGTCGCCTTGTTGGGGCGGATTTTCTGGATTTTCTCTGTAAGGCTTACAGTATTGTTTTTGTGGAATCTGGCAAAGATAACTATTATTAGGTGGTTGAATATAATTATTGCCTGTTCGATGTTGATTAGGGAACTTCTTCGATTCTCCTCTTCAATTACTATCATTTTATGTGCTCGGCATTGTTCGCATGAAGTTGTCTCATAGAATGCAGTATGATAAACTTCTCGTAGCCTCCTAAGCGTTGAGTCGGATGGAACTATTGGCGGAAATGGCTTAGCGCTGTGTAGTTCTTTGCACGTGTACACCTAGTTGTTGATTTTGATTGTTGCATTATTATACTGGATGATGAATGTGCCGTATTACTCTATCTTGTCTATCCACTCTGTTCCATTGAATTGGTTTAGGAGTAATGTTTCGGGGACGATTTCCTGTTGGTTTCTCTGCAGTTGGATCGTCGACTGTTGAGCAGGTTAGGTATACAACAAGTTTCGCTTAAATCTATAATTTGTTCTCTATTTCATATGGTTAATTTATTGTTTGATTGATATTTTCTTTTTATTCCATACATTTTATTTTCACATAGTGGTACATTTTCGTATAATATTTTAATTATAGTTTCTCCTTTTTTTATGGGTTTTATTAGCATAGTTTTACATATATATTGTTCTGTATTGGGTATACTTATAATGTATAATAGTTTTTTTTTTTGCAAATTCAAACTTGGTTATTTATGTTGTTATAATTCGTGCAGGTTCAAAGGTGTACGCTCTTGTGGTGTTTGTCACACAACCTGGACGGGGTGCAGATGGTATGTGTGGAAGATGTTCGTTCACTACTCTCCGGGGGTGGTTGTCCTAGATATGAGATATGAGTTGAGAGATTCGACTGAATTTGTCGCATTGGTTGTAGTTTCCAGTAACTGTTTTGTTTCCATGCCATTAAGGTGTTATATTGGAAATGCACACACAGATTATGAATTTTGAAGTGACCTTATGCTGCGAGTGTTATGCCTTCGTCAGCACTTTTCGATCATCTCTCATTCACAACTGTATTCACTTTTCCGTATAGGAATTGTTCTTGACTATGGATGGACGTGAACTACGGACCTTCGGCTCAACAGTCGGTGATTGATGATTACCATTGCCTAAGACTTAATATAACGTAGTCGTCTTGGCCGGGACTACCCAGAAAATTCAGTGATCTACGAAATTTTCCTTTTGGCTTTAATCTATCGAGTAGGAGTTGGATTTGGGAAATTACGTGGATTAGAAATGGATACATAGGATGATCGCTTTTAACATTTTGCATGCCTTTTAGCTTTAGTTCTTGAATTGTTTCATCATAGTTATAACTTCAAATCCAAGATATGCACCAGTTTTAAAGTAACACTCTGAAGCTTGGCTGTGCTAATGTTTAGTGATATTCTCTTTCATTTAGCATAATCCAATACTTGTTCTTCTGCTGTGCAGGAGCAAGTGAATAGCCTGCAAAGAAAATGTTAGCCTTTAATGTTACCTTTAGGGATGATTTTGCCGGATTCTGTAACTATTGTTACGGAACAGTTTTCTTTTACTACTTATTTTCTGAATCGGGGAGATAATTTGAATAATCTCTTGTCAATTTTGATGTTTATGACTTCGCCTGGTGTGTAGTCTTTTATCGATGGCCTTTTCTTGTTGAAATAGCTCAGGTTAGATTCTTGCTTCTTTCTAAGTCTAATTGTCTCCTAATGTTTCTACCGAAAAAAAGGGTTTTCTTTCAGTTGTCGGGTGGACGGAGAAGTTGTAGTCGTATACTGTCCTATCTAAGAATTTGGGGAAGGTTTTGTATGCCATATGCCTTGAGACCTCCATTACAAGGTAGAGTGAAACCTCTATGAAGATGTTTTGGAAATTCCGATATCGATTTGCCTTCGACCACGAAACTTGATGGAATTCGGAAATGAGGAATTCAGAGACTTTTCGTTGTCGATTACGATCCTTCTGGAGACGCCAAATGAGATTTGAGATTAATTCGGGAAAGGGTTCCATTTATGTCTTCCATAGCTTTTGGTTTAAGTATTTAAGTATTTTGACCTGGGCATATTTAGAGACCTTGTCTAATGCTGTTAGTACATAGTTCCGTTCGGTAGAATAGATGTCTAAGTGAACATTTTCACTTGGATATTGGAATAGGGGTTTCCTTCAGTTCGATTATGTAATTTATTTTGGTGTTCATTTTCGGAAAGTATGTTCTCTCCAATAATTAGATTCTGTTTTCCCTGGCATTTTGGTGTGCTCTTCTGTGTTCTTTATAATTTCTTCATGTTGCCTTGCAGCATCCGTAAGGTCTTCTACTGTTTTTTCCGTGAAGCGTATTTTAAGGTTTTTGAAATGGTCCTGATATATCTCTTGTATACGTCCCATTCATTTTCCCGAAGTTTGTAATCCGTTAATTACAGTAGGGTTAAAACATTTCTTGAAAATGGATATGAGGTCTTCTGTGGGGCATTTAGGTTGGGTAATAATATGTCTATGACATGTAGTGAAAGGGATACTAAATTCGTAAGTAGTTACACTGCCTATTTCAACGATCAACTGGTTCTTGAATGCATTTGTTATAAGTTCGGTGGCTGGGATAAGGTTTTGATCAGAACTATGGCTACTATGTATGTTGGATACCAGTTAGGGAGTTAATTTGGGTCTTTGGTGGGCTAGAAAGGGTATCCGCCCTTATATTTATTTTTTACGGTTTGTACAATTACGAACTTAATTATACTTTTCTACGATCGTCTTCCACCTTTTCAGTTTGATATTATTGTTTTTGTTACTTAAAGCATTCTATGTAAGGGGTTGATGATCCGTGAATATTTGATCTTCAGCAGTACCGTAAAGTTAGTTCCTCAAAGAATTCAGTGCCCAAATGATACTCCCCCGTTTATTTGTAGCATAATGTTCTTCAGTTTTGTTTAATGTTTGGAAAATAAATGTTATTGGTCTGTGCTAACACTGCCCCAATGGCATAGTTGGAGGCGCGTGTGGTGAGTTGAAATTCTTTGGAGGAGTCGGCATAAACTAATAATAACTCATCTGATACCAGTGATTTTGTTAATTTTATTAAATGCTTCGCTGATCTCGTCATTAAGATGGATTTGTGTTTTGTTTGAAAGGGGATTCGTCGAATTCTCATACACTTTTATGAATCGGCGATAAGGATCCTGAAGGACCCAAAAACGAGCGGAGACCTTTTAGTGTTTTAGGGGTTGCGAAATGCACAATCACTTTTACTGGGTTAGTTTGCCAAGATGACGAATCCTAAAAATGATAGGTACCTCATGCTTGAGGAATGAGCACTTATCCAGTTGGACTTCTACATAGGTTCGCAATTTCTAGTGTTCTAGTGCTTTCCCAAGATGATAATGACATCGATATAAACGAAACATCTCTTTTCAATATGTTCTCGCAGAATGGACGGAGCATTTTTCAGACCAAAGAGTAGCCTGGTAAAATTAATACTTTTGGTTATTCATGGAAAAAGCAGTCTTTTCAATATCTGAGAGATTCTCTGAGCAGGATCAGGTGAAATTCACACTTTAGATCTATTACCGAAAACCATTTAGTTTGGCCCAATTGTGATAACACCTCGCTTCGTTTGAGGTATGAGATATTTAGCCGGATTTGTGATTTAATTTAGTATTCGCTAGTCGTTGACTTGTGCGTATTTCGCCTTCGGCGTTAGTGTTTTTAATTAGGTTCTGTAAATAAATTGGAAAATTGTTGGACCAGGGGTCCAATTTAGTTATTTGATTGTTGTCCATTTGTTCTGTATTTATTTATACTTTGTGTACTGCCTTGTAGGCGGGTTGTTTAATTTTAATTTTGACTTCGTCATTTATGTCCATATAATTGTTTCTAGCATGAATTATGGCCGAAAGTTCTTTAAGGCTATCATTTCCCAAAATGTCATCAAATGATGAAAAGAATTTGATGTTTGTATCTTTGAGGCCAAATAAATTTACGATTTTTACGCTATCACCTATTGAGTTTGCGTAAAGGGAGTCTGCGTTTGGTTTTGGATTAGGGACGAGTTCAGCACGAATGTAGTTTTTATTAGAATCAGTGTCTATAAGTGTTTTGAGCATTCGACCGCTCTTCGTTCCGCCTACGAAGTATGGCAGGGAAGAGCAGTTTAACCTAAAAAATGGATATCTCTAAAATCAACGGGTTTTCTTGTACATTTCTTGGCTCTTCGTAAAATTCCATGTATTGTCTGAGTGGCTCTGTATGATCGTTCTCCAGGATTTGTTCGTAGCTGGTAACGTCATCCACTTGGGGTGTTGAACTCGGACCAAATTGTTGACTGAAATAACCACACTGTGTTGTCACTGTCGAACCACTTGACTCTTTTATTTTGTACTCTAGCTTATATACTAAAATTATGCTTATTCTACACAGAAAAAATGATATTTTGGTGGGAACTCAAATTAATCGTAAATTGCTGCGTGTGTGACATTTGATGCTATTGTTTACTCGACAGGTAGACTGCGCGAATGTCACTTGAAGCCGTTGTTTATTTTGCAATTCATGGGAATGTCTCAAATTGTTGGTCACAACATGCTGGGCCTCCTCACATAGACGAGATACAGAAATCGTTATCTTCAAATGTTTGATTATTGGTTTTCTCCCTTTTTCTTGGTGCAGGTACTGGTATTGTTACGCTTAACGTACGGCTTCTCCACCATTTCAATAGGATAACGACAAGGAGTGCGATCAGTAATAAACCCCCTGTGGATCCCAATATTGAGTACTGATATGTTCTGTGCGTCTTGATATCGTTCAATATGTGCTCCTGACTCTTTTGAATCTGAATCGAATGTTCCAGCCTTGAGATTTCCAATGACATGTCAGGTTGTATTATCGGTGTTGGTTGCCGCTTATATTGTAGAGTTGTTAACTGCTCCGAAAGGTTGTGTGATGGAAGAAATGATGAGTTTATCGTGCTAGTTATTATCTGTTTCCCCATAACTATCATCATTTGATCTTTAATGATGCAGTTTGATGATAAATGTATTATTCCACTACCCTTTAGCAATTTTGGTATTGGATTAAAATTGCAAATAATATTCACAGTTGTTTGCTTCGCAACGCTGTAGATCCAAGAGTTTGGTTGATGCATTTCTATCCAGTATGTTATCGGTGGCATAGAGTGAGTTAAACATGTCTCTGACAACTGCTGATTGTAACGCAGAATGCTCATCTCACAAGAGCTCGCTGCAGCGCCGGATATGTAAATCGGGTGCTCAATGTTGCACCAAAATCGATCTGGAGCTCGAATCTGACAGGCTTCAAATTCGTTCTTATTTATAGGATAATGGTTATTCCCCTCAACATTCACCAATAAGTAGTCAGATGAGGGTATGATATAGGTAAAGTTTCCATTGTGCCAAGTAGGTACTGGCAAGACCCTGTATACCTTAAATTCTTCGTTGTATAACAGAGGAAGGGCAATTTCGATAATAATGTTGCGTCCAGTAACTCGTCCTCTTGACTGGAGACTCTTATAAAGTTGTAGAATAGAGTCGAGCTGCCTCTCACCAGGTAACATCAATGAACGCGGAAGGTGGTCGTGTATCCGATTTAATTCTTCCTTAAACTGTTGTACAGTCAATATAAGCGGATGTATTGTTCCACCGTGTGTTGACAACACAATATTGAGTAAGATGTTCTGAGTGTTTTGATAATTTATCATCATCAATAGTGTATTTAAACCCGCGGACGACAGCTGTTCATACGCATCGTACTTGTCCATCTTCTCACAGACTTGATTTAATACGCCATTCAGTTGGTCAAGTTGCCTTTTAGTGAATGACTGTTCTTCCTTAAATACATTTAACGTTGAATCAATGATTGTAGTTTGATTCTTCATTAAAAGAATCATATGATCTTCATTTTGTTTCACGTGATCTATTGTTTCTTCATATCGTTGGGCAAATCTTTGGTCTAATATTCCAAATAGTTCATTTGCAACCGTACCGACTACGTCGAATGGCGAACGTTTTGATCTATGGATCGGGTTATCGTTTGCGTGTAACAGGATGTCGTTGTTTAGATCAATCTGCTGAAGTTGTCGATCAAATTGATTTGACGTGTCTTCGCATAAAATGGTTTTCACCTTTGGTACCCTTGTGGACGAACAGATTTCCTTCATGTGCTTGATACATTGCTTGAACGTATAATATTCTGACCAATAGTTGCTCATATTGAAGAAGATAATAGTTTTCCATGAACTAGATATCAGGTTTGCTCTTCCAACATCTTCGAAATAAATACCGGGCTGACTATCGAATTGCATTATCTCATACTGTTCGTTAACTGGCATGGCAGTGATTGTGCTTATCAAAACTGTTATTGCTCAAACCCATAATGGTAGGCTGACTCTCCTTTTGCCCTTTTGTCGTAAAGGCTTGCTTGGAACGTATGCTGCGCTTGTGGTATCCTCTATTGATGTTTCCGTAACTGCAACATTGATTTGAACTTGAGCTTCAGGTTTTGTAGAAGTTTGTTTCATCTCTGGTTGTATTTCATTCTTTTCAATAGGAATGAGGCACAGTTTGGTAATGGGCCTTTTGAAGTATTTTTGGTTACTGAATACTGTAGCAGCGCGAATTTCGTTATCCTTTCCTGGATGTACTTCCGTTATGATGCCCATCGGCCAAGTAGTTGGTGGTAATCGATCTTCTTTAATTAACACAATATCGCCAAGTTTAATATTGGGCTCCCTTTTTTTCCATTTGGTTCGTTGTTGGAGTTGTGAGAGGTATTCTGATGACCAAACCTTCCAAAAATCCTGTGTCATCTTTTGTATTAATAGCCAACGGGAACGGTAACCTTTTAACTCCTCTATGATCTGTTGGGGGACAGCGTTAAGTGCACATCCAATGAGAAAATGTCCGGGAGTAAGTATTACGGTTTCGTCGACGTCATTGTTGACCGCTATGAGTGGTCGGGAATTCAAACAAGCTTCTATTTGCGTTAGTAAAGTTGAAAGTTCTTCGAAGGTTAAGGACGTATTTCCGATTATTCGTTTTAAGTGGTATTTCGTAGACTTTACCGCGGCTTCCCACAGCCCGCCGAAGTGTGGTGACGCAGGAGGTATAAAATGCCACTGAATTCCATCCAAAACAAGTTTCCTTGATGCATCTTCTGCAGATTGTCTTATTGCATTCTTTATTTGGTGCTGAATTTCTTTGTTGGCGCCAATAAACGTAGTTCCGTTGTCGCTATAGAAGTGTGAACACATTCCTCTTCTTGATATAAACCTTCTTACCGCTGCTATGAAAGCTGCAGAGCTGAGATCACTCACTACTTCTATGTGAACGGCCTTGGTTGATAAACAGACAAATATAGCGATGTAGGCCTTCGTTGTTCTATTTCCTCGTCCTTTAGAGATTAATAACTGGATTGGTCCAGCATAATCGACTCCCGTGTTTGTAAAGGGTCTAGACGGAGTTACTCGTGCAGAAGGTAGCATTCCCATTAATTGGGTTTTAGTTTGTGCGTTGAATCGATGACATCTTACACAATTGTGGACAACCTGTCGTATTATCCGCTTTGCTTGAATGACCCAATAAGATTGCCGCAAGGTTGATAACATTAGTCGGATGCCTCCATGTAAGGTTCGTCTGTGTATGTTCTCAATTAATAATTTTGTAAACCTCTCGTTGTGCGGCAAAATGCACGGATGTTTTTCAGCATCTGATATCATTGCATGTTCCAAACGTCCTCCCACAACCAGAAGATTGTCTTTATCTAAGTAGGGGTTCAATGACAGAAGTTTACTTTTCCGGTTAATAGGTTTTCCATTTCTTATGCATGACAGCTCTTCGGGAAACACTCTTGCTTGGATGGAGCGTATAAGCATCTTTCGGGCATCCTCCATCTCGTCCACGCTCAAATCTCCAATTTTCCTTGATTTTTCCTTTTTGCAATTCCTTGCAAACCTTATGCAGCACGCAATTACCTTTAACAGTTTGGTATAGCACGAGAATCTTTCAGTTATATCGTCAGTTGTGTGCACTGCTATGTTCAAAACTTGTCTTTCTTCCGGAATCTTTACAGCATGTACTTCCTGCTTTGGCCACTTACTTGAATCGAACTGCAGCCACTGGGGACCATGCCACCACAATTGGTTGTTTTTCATTTGTTCTGGTAAACAACCTCTAGAGGCAGAATCCGCTGGGTTGTCGAATGAAGGGATATGCCTCCATGAAGTTTGTTTAGTCACTTCTTGTATTTCCGACACTCTATTCGCAACAAAGGTCTTCCAGGTTGATGGACATTTCTGGATCCAAGCAAGAGCGATTGTAGAGTCACTCCACGCGAATACTTCAATTACTTGAGTGCCAAATATCTTTAGTATTTCTGCCAATACCCTTGATAGTAAATGTGCTCCACAAAGTTCTAATTTGGGAAGAGGAAGTTTTCTCCGGATTGGAGCCACCTTTGTTTTTGCTGTCAGCAACGTTGTAGTGTAAGATCCATTTCCTTGTGCAACTCTTGAGTATACTACTGCCGCATATGCTGCTTCTGAGGCGTCGCAGAATCCATGAAGTTCAAATTTCTGATTTTTCTTTACTTTCATCCATCTAGGGATCTTAATGTCCTCCAGAGTCACAAGATTGTCCTTAATTTTTTTCCACTGACCTTTCAATTCAGGTAAAAGCGGTTCATCCCATTCCACATCCGACTTCCAAATTTGTTGCATTAAAATTTTAGCACTAACTGTCACTGGTGCTAACCATCCAAGTGGGTCATACAATTTGGCTATTTCAGACAACGTTTTCCGCTTCGTCAAGATGTTTTCCTGTCTTAAACATTTATCGTTGTGAACCTTGAATTGAAAGGTGTCGCGTACAGGATTCCAATGGATCCCTAAGGTCTTAATGGTTTCTTCTTCAAAAATCCTTATTTGATTTTGAGTCTCGGTAGATTCGGATGGAATATCTTTAAGCAACCTGCGATCATTAGCTGCCCACTTTCGAAGATGGAAACCTGCTCCTCTTAGCATTGCAATGAGTTGTATCTGAGCCTCTTTACATTCTGACAAGGTGTCTCGTCCGGACAATACGTCATCAACATAAAAATCATGTTTTACAATTTCTGCTGCGACTGGATACCTCTCCTTCTCATCTAAAGCTAATTGCTGCAGTGTCTTTACTGCTAAGTATGGTGCAGACGCAGTTCCATATGTGACTGTTGTCAATTTATATTCTTTTAGTGGTTGGTCGCTGGAGCTTCGCCACATAATCCGCTGATAATCTTGGTGATCCTCATGTAGCATGATTTGCCGGTACATCTTTTCAATATCTGCCGTAAAAACATACTTATGGCTTCGCCATCGTATCAACATCGATGTAATGCCTTCTTGAAGTTTGGGGCCAACTAGCATCAACTGATTCAAACTAACGCCAGTCGAAGTTTTCGCAGATCCATCGAACACTATACGTAACTTTGTAGTAGTGCTCTCAGGTTTTAGAACAGCATGATGGGGCATGTAGTACCTGGAATGCTGTAGACGATTATCTGAAGTTGCCTCGATCATGTGCCCAAGCTCCTGAAATTCGTTAATGACCTTTGTATATTCTTTTTTTTAGCTGCAAATTGGTGTTGAGCTTTGCTTCCAGCTGACGAAATCTTGCGATGGCCTTGTTCTTCGAGTCTCCTAATGTAGATATTTGTTTGTTGAATGGAATCTTCACTACGTATCTTCCGTCGGGTCGTCGATAATGTGTTTTCATGTATATATCCTCACATTCCTTATCACTTGGCTTCAAGTATTTCGGTGCCGCAACTTCTTCCAGTTCCCAAAATTTTTCTAACTGTCGATCAAGTGATGTTTGCACTACCAATCCGACAATTCCAATCCCATCAAGCCTTTTAGAGGATGTCCGTCCTGAGATGAGCCATCCTAATTGCGACCTTTGAGCTATCAGAGAAGATTCTCTATCTCTTTGTAGTCCCTTAAGAATAATGTCACCATATGAGTCAGCTCCTATAATCATGTCTACGGAACCTGGGCAGTTGAATGTAGGATCAGCTAATTCAAGGTTTTTGAATTGATTAGGTTTTATATTTTTATCCACTTCGGATGGCAGTTGCCTTGTTAATTTTGGTAGTACTAGGGCTTCTAAATGTAGTACAGATTCAGATGGGAATCGTGGTCTCAATTGTACTTCCACCTTGTACTTAGCAGTTCCCGCATTCGTGCCGCCTAATCCATTTACCTTTACAAGGACCCTTTGCTTCTTGAGTCTCAATAGCTGCACGACAGATTCCGTGATCAAGGAGGCTTGAGAGCCGGGATCGATGAGCGCTCGTACATTAACACCGTGGCTAAAACAATCATTGTTCCTTATGTTTACTATTGCAGTCGTAAGTAATACATTTTGGTTCTGCTCGCCGTGGATCACTTGTTTCGTGGAATTCGAACAGCTTGGTTGTTCCATTTGCTTAAGCTGTGGAACTCTTTCTTGCCATTCCATGTGAAGTAATGAATGGTGGTTTTTATTGCAAGTTTTGCATTTCCGCTTGCTATAGCATTGGGTACCATTACCATGTCGTAGACAATTTTTACACAGTTTGGCGTGCTTGACAACTTCAAGCCGTTCCTTTGGTGTGCTATTCGTGAATTTTGGGCATGTGTATACTGCGTGATCGCCCTTACAAATTACGCACTCCATTGATTTTGATGTAACAAGGAAGTTGCGCACTGGACGTTTCGGATCGTCCACCCATTTATTTTCCTTTTTCTTTGCAGGTAATAGCACTTCTAGGGCTTGATATCTTCTTTCTAAGAAGTCTAACAATGATTTTAAGGTTGGCATCTTATTTGGTTCTGTGAGACCTTGCTCAAACAGGTTTCGGCTTTCTTGATCTAGTGATTTCGTCGTTAAATGCACTATGATAGGACCCCAAGAAGATGTATCGAAGCCCAGATTTTTTAAAGCTGACAAACCTTCCTTGATAGCATCCAACACTGATTTGATTGCAGATGCAGATGATTGGTTTGCATAGGACCTTAACATCTTGTCCATGTACATCGAGACGATTTTACGCTCGTTACCGTACCTCGATTTAAGAGTTTCCCATGCACAGTTGTAATTGGCACTTGAAATCGTTAAATGTTGAATTAATTGTAGTGGTTCCCCTTCCAAATGGGTCTTCAAATATTCCATTTTCTCTGTTGTACTTATGGAGTCTTTCCCATGAATTATTGTAGAAAATACATCATAGAAGGAACTCCACTCGAGATAATTTCCCCGAAATGTTGGTAACTTCAAGGGAGGTAGTTTTGCGCTAGATTCCATCCCAGTATTTAATTTATTTTCCTTGGCGAGAGCCGACGCCATCCGATGGAGACATTGATTTATGTCTCTTTTAATGTCCATGTATTTCGACTATTTGACATATGCTGATTGCAGGTCTTCTTCCACCGCATTGGCCATAAACTCTTCATGAAGCTCATTCAGGTTCCGAAGTTGCTCTAACAAAATTTTCTGTTGATAATCGTATACTTCCTTAGAATATCCAGCGAAAGTTTCTTCGAACTCCTCCATGTTACCGAGTATAGCTTCAATTTTCACGTAAAGTTTTCTGAGTCTTTGCGATTGGAGGCTGATGTCCTTAGACGTAGTTGCTTTGGCCGATCCTATTTCTCCTACTTCATGAGGAACTATGCTTTCTAATAAACCTTTTAGTTTTTTATACATCTCCTCGACTCTGCCATATGTATTTCTCCCCATATATGGCGTGTCTGGTTTGACTGAGTCCTTTATTTTTTCATGGTTGTTTTGAAATTCGGCCCATAGTGCATTTATTCTCTCCAAACGCTCCTGTTTATAACTCGGAGTCTTTCTAGAAGCACTATCTTTTTTGAAGTTTATAGTTGCCTTCTCTAGCTCTTCTGCTAGCGTTTTTTGTCTCGCAATTATGACAAATAGATCTGTCTCATCCTCCATATTGAAATTGTCACCTTCACTTATCAGTTAATTTACCAATGTCAGTAGCCTTGGTAACGCTATAATATACCAATGTCAGTAGCCTTGGTAACGCTATAAATGTTTTGTAATATACCAATGTCAGTAGCCTTGGTAACGCTATAAATGTCGATGGTTGATTCACTTTCGAAGGACCAAATTGTTGAACTCGGACCAAATTGTTGACTGAAATAACCACACTGTGTTGTCACTGTCGAACCACTTGACTCTTTTATTTTGTACTCTAGCTTATATACTAAAATTATGCTTATTCTACACAGAAAAAATGATATTTTGGTGGGAACTCAAATTAATCGTAAATTGCTGCGTGTGTGACATTTGATGCTATTGTTTACTCGACAGGTAGACTGCGCGAATGTCACTTGAAGCCGTTGTTTATTTTGCAATTCATGGGAATGTCTCAAATTGTTGGTCACAACATGGGGGTCAATACGGAAATTCCTTTGAAACTTATTTGGCACTTGCACTTGCTGCGTCGAAAGTGCTTGTCTTTTTCTAGCTTTTTTTCATATAGTTAACTGGCTTTGTCTGGACACTGATGTCCATGGACTCGCCTCTTGGTTGCGGTTTGAGTGCTGATGGTCTTGGTGGGAAGGACAGATTTTATTGGATTCGGTTCATTTGGTAATTCGGGTTAATTGGCAGTTGTCTATGTGCAAGTTGATTAAGATGGGTTTTAGATTGTGGTATGTGAGCTAATTGAGGGTAAAAAGGGGTTGTATATCTCGGTGAATGATATTTCTGGTGGTCTATGTTTCTACGAGGAGGGAGTGGAGTTGCGACCTGAATGTGAGATGAACGAAGTTGACCTTAATGGGAAATTGGGTATTGGGTCCTATAATTTTGATTCTCTAATTCTTCTGATAAAAGTATCCAGAACTTTATCGCGATATGTTTGCGTAAGAATGGACAAAGACTCGTTATTGATCTGCATACAATCCATGTATAAATGGGAGTATGCAAAGTGATAGAACCCTTGGATGGTAAGGTTACCTTGGACTAAGGAAGTCATTTGGTACTGAAAGGTGCACAGGTCGCGTTTATCGGCGTAATGCATCGTAGGATAGCGAGCAATGCATTTACAGTCCAAAGGGGTATTGTATGACTCCAAGCCCACGGCAGCTTGTCCGTATAACGCTCACAATACCGAAGTATTTTGGAGTTGCTTTAATATCATCATAGAAATGCAAGATACGCTTAACAGTTATCTTCTAGTAATTAAATTCTCTTAGCTGACCCGTAAAGTCTTTCAAACAGCGAACTATATCCGGTATTTTATCTAACTCGTGAATATTTTCGCGAAGTTCCGGGTTGATAGCTTGTTCTACTTTAACAAAATGGTCCGAGTAAGGATTTATCATTGACTGAACTGTCTCTCTCTCCTCATTTTTAAGAACGCGGTAGACGATACCGATTTATATTATTTCTAAACTTTCAATTACTTATAATTTTCTATATATAATATATTTTTTTTTATTAATATCTTATTTTAACTTACAATACTATAAACTACTTTGCTGCGATCAGTGGTGCGGCTAATATCCTACGCCTCATGTTCGTCCGTTGCCGGTTACTGAGGGACTGTCTCTTTCACCACATTTGCGGGGGAACCACAGGGTATATCTTTTTTCAGTGAGAGTCACACGTGAATAATTCATTCGTACTTCTTGGGGACTTTTGACGATTACTTCCGCGCTCTTGGTACTACTTGTGGAGCTCTCTCTATGTTTCACTGCACTGTCACGGTACTATGGGTCCCTGCTCGGGCGCCTGTTAAAGTTTTATTCTCTTTTTACTTAAAAAAAAAAAAAAAACTATTTTTTTATGGAGAACCATCTTTATTTATTGGATGGTAAAAATTAAAGAACACATCGAATTGTCTTATTCTAATTTAAATTCGAATAACCAACTGCAGAAGACACGGTGTCAGCATTGTTCGTCCGGTGTGAGGTGTTATTTACCTCTGTAAAGGGTGCAAATCAACATAGCCTGGGTGCTGTTCTTCGGGTGATCGAAAAATGTTTTCAAATCGAAAGAGTAGCGTTCGCTATGCAGTTTGCCTGTATCAAGTTCAGGAAATACATTCGCCTTTTCGCCTGCAGAACATTATGCTTGAAGTCATGCAATATTCATCTATAATCGAGTATTTCACTTCGAATCTGTTTTGAGGTTTACCTGCTTTCAAAGGAAATAACCTTGTAGTAACCAGAGGCCTTGGAGCTAGAGAGTAACTATTTTGGTTGAGCAATGCAAATGATACAATTCGAATGACTGAATCTTGCTTTAATTGTCAACGATTCAAACGATTAAAAACTGCTCATGCTAAAAGATGTTCTATCGTTTGTGTGGGAAATCGTGACATATGATAAGATTATCTTTTAATTGTAGATAATTTTGCCAAAATCTGGGGATTGATATTGTGGAGTCAAAAGAAAATTATTGGAAAACCTATAGGAAAAAGACCACCAGGGAGGCCGCCCTGTTGATGGAAGGATAATACAAGGATGGATGGGACAGAATAGCAAAACATGACAGGGAGGCTTGGCGAAAACTGGTGAACGAGGGTTTGATCTTCCGAGTTCCAAGTGGCCAATAGTAGTTATACCTTAATAGTGATAATAGTATCCATGTCCTGGTACCTAGTAGTTATAAATCTTAAATTACTCAGCTAATTTTGTAGTGAGATAAAAGACAATCAGGTCTTTTTTGATTGTATCATTTAAGGCTTGGACGCTGGCGATTTAAGGGCTTTGTTGTTCGCGAAGAAGTATATATCGTCTTCTATTTCCGTAAATTTAACCTGAAAAAATGCTATAGTGACTTGGAAGTCCCAACGCCAGACTGATTGCGGAACCCATAAATGGTATCTGGTTGAAATCTTTAAAGCTTTCTGCTGCTTTGAGTAATTGTTATTACTGGATATTATTTATATCCATCCTAGTCTTTGCGATTTTATTACTCGGACAATGCTTGTGGCATAAAGTTTTCGCCAATCGTCTGTTTCTTCATACGTTTTTTCCCTTCGATTTTCCTTAAGATCTCGTTTTCAAAGACCTAACATTTATTTTTGTCCTTCTTATTCCGAGACCAAGTTTCATATCGGTATCGTGTCACTTGCATTGTTATTCGATTTTGACGTTAACGGACAAAAGAGTTGTCTTGAGTGCTTCCTTTATCGCGAAGAAGCACGCGTCGCCCATATTCAGCCTATTAGTTATTACGATCTTTATGTCGTTTTTAACAATGAATAGGGTTTCCAGATATTTGAACTTATTCATTTTCTCAAAGCGCTTATCGAATACAGTCAGAAGCGAGGTTTAGTTTGGTCCAAGTTGGTAAGTGACCATATATGTATATGATTTTACCTCCATTTTTTTTCTTAACCATTTTCCTTTCCTGCCTTTATTAGATTTTCTGCCTTGCTTTTTACTGTTTCCTCATTATCTCTATGAATAAGCACAAAATACATTTCGTTGACTATGTTGTTAAGGGAATTGATACTTAATGGTCGAAGGCGACTACATTACACTGCTCGCTGAGTTATGGCACTTTCATGGGTTCTAATTATTTCAAAAGAAACCCAAGGTCGTAAAATCTATATAAAAGTTCGTCTCTGACGATGGACTTGAATTCCTTAGTTTTGTTTGAATTGGAATTTAGCATTTGCTGATTTTCCTTTTATTCCAAATACCTATAACCTAACAACTGTCCGTTTGAAGTTTCTGCTTCTGTGGTCGTTTCATGCTTTCATCTTCACCTAGTCATCAATTAACAACCAATGGCACGAACGTTTCTACGAAACTGTCGGCCACTTGTTAACGCTATTGCATTTGAATACCAATACGTGTTAATGACCAGGTGACGAGTCTCCATTCGCTTTAGTGTAACTAAATCTGAAGAATTATCCTAAATCGACTCACATTGCTTCCAATTAACAAGACCCACTTTCCTCCCTCGCAGTTCGAGCGGCATTGGAGTTGCGACCGCAGAACCCCGACGTGATTTCCATCATTTCACATTCCATGATTCCTTTCCGTGTAAACCAACCTGACTCCCAGTTGAGAACAAATTAAATTCAAATTTATCGTTAATTAAAATTCTTCCAAATTCCAATCCAATGCGCTACGCGATGGGCGTCGCAGTGGTGCCACTTGCGAGGACCCCTACTCAGATGGATAACAAACAGCGCAATCGCTGGTTGGCGCCTTAACTCTATGCTCGATGAGTTGGATGTGCACTGCACAACTGCGCGTGGGTGTTTCTCATTTCTTCTCTGCTGTATTCAGTTTGACTCTTGGCAGTTCCAAGTGGCTGCAATTCGAGGTATTGCCTGTTCCCGCTAAACGTTGCGGTATATTTAGATTTTCTTGCATCTCCTACCAAATGATTGATATGTCATAGCGCATTCCTCTTGATGACCGGATTTTCTTTTCATTTCAGACACTGGAATCTGCTCGCAGACATGATACGAGTATAATGCTCCAGCGTGGACCGTGTAGGAACGCTGCATATCAACGCAATGAAGTTATTGCCACTGTCCACCGATGATGCGTGCGACTTTGGACCGGAGCAACTACCGTTTAATGGCGCGGCTTTCGACGGAATCAGTGCTAAGAATCGCTATGACATCAATGACAACAGACACCGTAAGAACACGGTACCGTTTCTTAAGTCAAACTATAAGTACAAGAGAAGAGCATTGTCGCAGACGTGCGGGCAACAAGGAACTGCGCGTGTGAGCGTCCACGACGACGTGATAAGACCGGAACAGTCGCCGAAGGTTGTCGCGGTTGGATTGATTGCAGTGAGCGCGACGGTAGTAGTTGTACTTCGTGATATTTTGTTGAGTTTGTTGAGGCGCGTCGTCATCGCACGTGAGTGGCGGGCGTGGTGTAAAAATACCAGTCACATTTACTGTCGGCTAAGTGAGATGTTGAATGAGGCGAAAAGGAACGCATTCCGGTGCGGGAGCGATGGCGATCGACGTCAGGGTGGAGTTGTAGCGCCGAGCTGGAGCCAGTTTTTTGGTCTGGAGCATGGCAGCGTGGGTGTGAAGCTTATTTACTCGATGCTACTTATTACACTCTGGATGACAGTATGCGAAGTGGAAGGTGAGTATTGTGCCTTGTGTATGACAAAGTGATGACTAATTCATTGGTTTTGATTTATTTGGAAATTTATATTGCAATAAACTGGATTCCTCGGAAACTTCACATCTAATCGTTATTTCATTTGAATCTTGAAATTTTTCGGAATCGCCTCTTATGGAGGCGAAGTCGGCACATCCCGCCAGTGTGGTGAAATCTGCTCATGTGCGAATGAAATTTGTGCAAAGTTGTATTGGCCTAGCTTAGTTTGGAAAAACCTGTTAACGATGCGTGTGCTTGTAAGACTAACGTATAGGACTTACATATGTATGTATGTATGCATATCGGGAAACGTTTCGAAAAAATTGTTTTAGGTCGATACTGTTATAAACCCTGAAGTTCCTAAAAGTACATACAGCGATCAAAAAAGTATTTGACAAGGGTGCTCTGTTAACCGAAAAATGCATTTATTCTATTTGCAAGTAGTAAAATGATTGCAATGAAAATGCAATTATTAAGTATGATTAGTTTACCAATAAATTTAGTTCATGTATTATAATTTAATAAAAAAGAATTTAATAAAAAAAAGTGAAAAAACAATTCAGAGGAAAAATGAATAAGTAAAAAATTATTCGACAATTAGAGAACCCCTTGTCTCGGTATGAAGTTTCTTGGAAAGAAAAGCCGTTAAAGCTGATACTTGTTCTTGAGAATGTATGTTTAGCAATTCAATTCTGGTTAAACCGCGATTTCTGCCAAAGTTGGAACAATATGTGACGATTGTACAAATTCCCGACGGAGATCCATACATAGGGATCAAAGTCCAATTCCCTCCGGTCGGTCAATAGCTCCAACAGTAACAATCGCACATTCGCCCCTCCCCCCTACCACGACAGCATTTGAGTCTAATCATCAGACATCAGCCGCCGTTGCTTCTTCATCGAAGGATGTAACCCTGTCAAATTTATATAATGAAATCAAACTGCTGCAACAACTGAATATTGAGGCTCTCACAAAAATTAAACAACTCGAAGAACATAATAACATTCTTTCTACGAGAGTTCTTAATTTGGAGTTGGCAGTTTCCTCCCTCGAAAAGCAACAACAAAGCTTAAACTACAAATTTGACATACAAAGTTCATCGACGACTGGTGACATTCAGATGATCAATGGACAACAACAAAATACATCAACTGAAGCGTTAACCAATAACATCGGTGTTGCCAACGTGCAAATTGCGTCGAGTACTAAAAATACTAAAAATAGTACTAAAAATACCAATATACCAAAGCGCAATGCCAAGCATCCTCAACATATTTTTGGATCTGTTACTGATGCTTCTCTTACGGGGCTGTTAGAAACAGTTCCGAAGTTACGTTTCCTCCACCTGTCCCGATTCAACATCAACGTTTGCGAAGAAAATATAATAGCATTCGTTGCCGGTAAATTAAGTTTGCCGGACTCTGCTTTTATCTGTCAAAAGTTGATTAAAAAGGACGTCGACATCTCCACACTCCGTTTCATCAACTTTAAGCTAGGACTTCCAGCCAGTACGTTCGATAAGGTCTTCACTGCCGATTTCTGGCCACTCGGAGTACAAATTAAACCATTTACGTATCTACCAAAAAACGAAGTAACGATGGAAAATCCAGCAAACCAACTCGGACCAGCAAAATCGACTCTTCATCAAACTTAGCTCCGTTAAGAATCTACTACCATAATGCAAGTGGAATTCGCACCAAGATAACGAATCTTTTCGTAAATACCAGCAACGAGTTTTATGACGTCATCATTATAGTCGAATCATGGCTATATCCTGAAATATTATCCTCCGAGATTTTCAACGAGGATATCTACACTTCCTTCAGGATCGACAGATGCAAGTCTTCCGATGAACGTGGTGGTGGAATAATTGTTGCTGTTCGTTCCTGTTTCAACGCTAAAGATGTCGTCCTTCCATTTGCTGGTATCGAACAAATTTGTGTATCTTTAAATCTTAATTTAGCTAACAACGAGCATTTATTTTTACTAATTAGTTATGTCCCACCTAGAAGTGTATTTGAAACTTTTGAACTGCATACTCTTAACATTGAACATATTAATAACCTTTGTAATGAATTCGATAAATTAGCAATTTTAGGTGATTTTAATCTAAGTAATATTATTTGGCGCAAATCCAATAACTTAAATTATCTGTCTCCAGATAATATTTCCCAAGCTCATGAATATTTATTACTTGATTTCTTAAACTCTTTAAATTTACATCAAATTAATCCTGTTGTAAACTCGCTTTCTAAAATTCTAGATTTAATTTTCATATGCTGTGATGAAGTATCCTCAAATGTAACGCAAGTTCCTTTATCGATTTTAAATGACTCAATTAATCACAAAGAAATTTTCATTGAGTTATCTTTATTCTATTATTTAAAGGCTAATGATAATTCTAATTTAAAATATTTGAATTTTTCTAAAGCTAACTACGTCTACCTTAATAATTTTTTTAATACTATAAACTGGAGTAATGAAATGTCTAACTTAAATTTAGTACGTATGTATGAACGCTTCGTTGAAATACTCTCTATCGGGTTTACCAGATTTATACCAATTTCTCGCTATAGAAATATAAATAAGCCTTTCCTGGCATAACAGACACCTGGGTAATCTGAAAAACTTAAAAAGCAAAGCTTTCAAAGCATATAAAAAATCGAACTCCCAATCTGATTACTTAACTTTCAGTTTATTACGTAAAAAATGTATCATTTTAAACAAATTTCTTTACAATAATTATATCATGTCCGTTGAACGAAATATTAAATCTGATAGTAAGGCGTTCTGGCACTTTATTAATTCAAAAAGGAAATCGACGGGTATTCCAATCTCAATGCATCTTAGAAATGAGGAATCTAACGCTATTGATTCTACTCTTGAACTCTTTGCTAACTTCTTTCAATCTGTGTACACCAGCCATGAACAAACAAGTCCATTTTCCGGCTGCTCTTCAAATTTAGTAAACATTGGATCCTTAAGCCTAACTCACAATGACATCTTCTTCGCTCTCCAAACATTAAAACCAACATCTAGCAGTGGTCCAGATGGTATTCCTCCCATTTTGCTCAATAAATGTAGTGGTCCGCTATCCGTTCCACTGCTATATATTTTTAACCGTTCCCTCTCTGAAGGTATATTTCTTGATGTTTGGAAAAAATCATTTTTAGTTCCCATTCATAAGTCTGGAAATAAAAACGATGTTGAAAATTACAGAGGAATTAGTAAGCTCTCTGCCATTCCGAAATTATTTGAAAGCATTATTAAAACCAAAATCGAATTCCTTGTTAAAGAATATCTACCGGATGAACAACATGGCTTCGTTTCTGGTCGATCTACTACCACTAACTTGGCATTATTCTCATCATTCGTCTTAAATCAGATGGAAATTAGGAACCAAATTGATGCCATTTATACTGACTTTAGTAAAGCTTTTGACTCAGTAAACCACACGCGGCTAATTTCCAAACTTGAATCTTTTGGATTTCACTCCGCATTTCTTCGCTGGTTGTCCTCTTTTCTTCTGGGTAGAACCCAAAGGGTTAAAATCGGGAAATCAGTTTCCAAAAAGATTTCGTGCAGTTCCGGTGTTCCACAGGGGAGTCACTTGGGTCCACTTCTTTTCGTTATTTTCATCCGTGATATTGTTCAAGTGGTAAAGAACGGAAAATGTTTATTGTTTGCCGACGACCTCAAATTATTCATGACCGTTAAAAATAGGAATGATTGCCAATTGCTTCAATTGGACTTAGATAGCATTTCGGAATGGTGCAACTCTAACGCTTTGAGGTTAAATATAAATAAATGTAACTTTATTTCATTTTCCAAGTCCTCCTCCAAAATTGATTTTGAATATTCAATTTCTTCATCATCCTTGTCCCGTGTCACTGAAGTTAAAGATTTAGGTGTGGTACTGGATACCACTTTCTCATTTAAATCCCACATAAACCGTGTTCTGGCCAAAGCCAATTCTGCAATGGGTTTTATAAAGAGGAATAGTAAAGAGTTTTCCGATCCGTTTTCACTCCTTTCACTATACACTTCTCTAGTTAGGCCTCATCTTGAATATGCTGTTGTCATTTGGAACACCAATCTCTGTACCGATTCAGATAGAATCGAACGCGTCCAAAGACGTTTCACAAGATTCTTATTTCATAAAATGCATTGGAATTACTGCCCTGATTATAAAGCAAGATGTTTATTTCTTGGATTAAATTCATTAAAAGCCAGACGCACTATACATGACATTATGTTTGCAAGGGATTTGTTATCCTATCACATTAGATGCCCTTCTCTTTTATGTAAAATAAGGTTATATGTTCCTATAAGACCATTGAGATTACGGCATCTTCTTTACATTGATCATCACAGAACTAATTACGGCACAAATGAACCTTTAACACGTACAGCCAAAGCTTTCAACGAAGTTAGTAATATTTTTGATATGCATTTAAATCGAAACGAATTCAAATCATTACTTGTAACCCTATTTACGTTTGTATACGAATATCGATATATCTATTTATGTACTTTTACGTCTGTTAGTTTTAGCGACTTGTAGATCGAAAATAAATAAATAAAGTGTTCTTTAAAATGGATTGAAAGGGCAACAAAACTTCCATCATTTTTAGCAATACTTTTTAGAATTTAATATTGCGGAAATTGTTAAAAGTTGTAGAACTGCTATTCACTTTACTCCTATAATAAAAAAAACTTAAGAGAAAATATCGGTTGAAAATAAGAAGAATACGGAGTAACGTCGACTCACAATAGAAAAAAGTCTGCTGGATCCAAGTCAGAACTGTAAGGAGGTTTGGGGGTAGTCGTCATACCGTCTTACGGTTGATCTTATCTTTCTCTGTAGTCTATGTAGCACTTCTGGATAAAAAATATATGCATACTCCACCTTTGAAGACCAAAATTGAATGGCCTAATCGATCAGAGTCAAGGGTTTTGAAAAGAAAGGACGCAAAGTCTTAGGCCATGTTAAAAAGAAGGTTTACTGATTTTTTATTTCGCCATTTTGAGAACATGAAACCCGAAATCCTAAGAAGAAAGAGGTAGTTATGATTAGAAACAACTATAATAAGTAAGAAGTGGGCGATTTAATATTATTTTTTGATCAATTATAATATGGCGATTATTCTTAGATCCTTCAAGTTATAGAAAAAGCGATTTATCGATCGAAAATCAGCAAGCTCAAATTTCATACAATTTTTGGCAATCAGAATTTGAAAAAGTGGCGGTTTAGTGATATACATGATGCTTTGACTTTAAATAGGCACACTAGAAGTGCCGAGGAACGTTTGGAGAATTCATTTGGTTCTCGTTTAAGGGTTGCATAGTCTGAAACCTGACATTCTGTATATCACCATGATGGTTTTGTGCATCTTTGCACTTGGACATGACTATGACTGTGTTCAAAACTGTCGCGGTCTACCAACACTTCGAATGATATATTCTGCAATTTGGTGTAGACTACTTTGATGGAGTTATACAATAACTTTTTCCCTAAGTTTTTTTTTTCTTTTATTTCTTATTCCCATAACACTACACTAATATACAATACATTCAATTACTATAAATATTAATTTTTGAGAACATCAATGACATTTATTATTCATGAAAAATAGAAACTTATGCCACTTTATTTTATACAATTATTGCAATTTATTGTTGTAGGGTGAATTATTCATTATTCATATTTATATATAGATTTGTTTAAGAAAAACTCATAAAACTAAACGGTATAGCACACAAAAATTTCGATTTAATTAATTTTTTATTTTTAATTTATGCTTAAAAGTCATGTTTTAACAGTAGCCAAAAAGATTTTTAAGGCTCAAGTGACTCGGTTATTCTCAGGGAGTGTATCATATAATTAGAACACGATAGCGTAAAGTTTCTATAACTTGAGGTGTGGAAAGTTGGGATATTAACCAGCGGACTAATATTACTACGCAGGTTGTGGTGGTAATTTGTTGGGCCTTGCGGGTAACTTTTATTAAAAATATTTTTAAGACTTTGAAATAATAAACGTGTCTAACTGGGTAGAATTTTCAATCTGTTGAAAGTAAAGTATATTAGCTAGACGATTTGCATGATATATCTTTCTTATGACATATTTTTTTAATATTGTCAAGGGTTTAATTTTGCTAGCGCAGGCGCCAACCCTGCATATAATTCCATATTGTAATTTCGATTCAAGTATATTTAAATATAAATAAATTTTATGTAAATATTTTATTAAATGTAAATATTTTTTTAAGATGCGGAGGAACAGTACTTCCTAAGTTTGTAGAAGTAGCGTAGAATCGAGAGTAAGTAATTTCTCAAGTGAGTGATATGATCATACCAGTTCAAATTCTGGTCAATGACGACAGCAAAATACTTATAGTGTTTAACTATTTATATTCCAAAACAGTTTGCGTTACATTTAATGGCATCATTAAAGGAGATTTTAGGCGCGCAATCAGTTATGCTGAATTTTTCACAACATTCTTCATGGAATGAGATATCAACATTCGGAATCTCTGAATATGCTAAGCCAGTGGTTCCCAATATTTTTTAGCCCGCGACGCTAAATTGTCACGACGCCCTATACTAACTATTTGTAAAAGATACAGTCGAATGTTATAGTGGATAGATAGGCTCAGTAATTAAAACATCCACAATATAAAACTGAGTTTTTTATATATTATATTTATTCAGAGTTGAAACAGAAAACTATAGTTACTCAGTCAAATCAATGTGACGGGTGAGCCGGGTAATCTCTACACAGTTTGTCAAAGCGGGGAATAAGGCTTGACACTGCTACTTTCATTTCTTGCTCCACATTGATCTTTGAGCGATATTTAGTCTTGATTACAGCTACAGCTAAAAATCCAGCTTGACACAAATATGATGTTGCAAACGTCATATCATATTGCTGTCGCAAGAGAGTTCAATGAGACTCTCTTCCACTTGTGATGTGAATTCTGGTGGAGCTTTTCCATGAAATGGACCTTGGATCCACGCAAACTTTTCGACTCCATCATTTGCAAAGTACTTTGAAAACCATTCGATGAGTTTCGAAAGGTGTTACGTGAAAAGGGCCATGAGGTCTTGTGAGACAACTATTCATTCATCTTTTTCATCCACAACTGCAATTTCTTTCTAAATGCCGCAATCTTCTCCAATAGTTTCAGAATGTGCGTGTTGTTGACTTGCAAAGATCTTCTTCTTCTTCTTCTTTTCCTTTTTCCGGCGTTGTTATGGTCAGAAGTGTAGGATCATAACCTTCCCACTTAACTGCATTCCTACTGGTCCGCTTGTGGGGTCCGCCGGTTCGACCTCAGAAAGTAGCGGCAGGCTTCCCGGTTTGGGATTACTTCATCGCTGAGGCCAATCAAATGCTGGTGTTTTTGCATTTGTTTGCACCAATTGATTTTCGGCCTGCCTTTTTTTTTTTTTTTTTTGTGACACGGGCATGCTCAAGATTTTTTTTGTTTGATCTTACTCTTACAACACCGGTGATCTCCAATCGTGTCAACCCACTGATTTGCATGTACACTTGTGGGGCAGTTTAATGGTGGTATATGTGTCCCTAGGCTCACCTTGGTGTTTTCTAAATTGCCTAGATGTGATTTTTGTTTACTTTTGTTTTAGTCGCCTTTTACGACAAGCTAGAGGTATCGCTGCACTGATATTCTTAACCCGTCCCTGCACGGAAGGTTGACTTGCAAAAGATAGATTCAATTTATTAAGTTTCTCAAATATATCGCACGAATATGCTAGTTTTAGCAAAAATATGGTTCAGCAAAATATATGGCGTTTACATACCGTAATTCGAACCCACGAAATAAGACATTTCCACGTGAAAGCCATCGTGAATTGCAGTTATACAGCAGCGCCGTGTGTTCAGCCCCCATATCTGTGCATAGTTTTTTGAAAAGTCTGGCCTTTAGCGGCCTAGTTTTTATGTAGCTTACTGCACCAATGACACATTCTAGTACTTGGTTCAATTCGGAGCTCATTGACTTTGATTCAAGAGCTTCCCTATGGATGATGCAATGGGTTCACATAGCATTTGGAACGAATAAGCGCTCCATACCTGTCAGATATGAATTGAGCACCATCAGTACATAAACCAATACACTTTTCCCAATCCAGACCATTTTCTGCAATAAACTTGTCAAGAATGTTAAACAAGTCCTGGACCTTCGCACTTACGGTAATGCTTTTGCCGAATAAAAGTTCTTCGACAATAATATTATGAGCCAGAATATCATCAATATCATCATCATTAGTAGTAGCATCATCAAGCTGCAAACCAAAACCCTTGCCTTTCATTTTTTCTATTAATTGGTAGTTGAGATCCTCAGCTATGTCATGAATTCTTCGACTAATAGTATTGTTTGATAAAGGTATCACTTGAACTAACCTGTTGTTTATTTAATAAAAATCTGTCCATTTCGCGTGAGATTTTTTACGAAAAACAAACCGACCCGATTAAAACAAAATACGGCGACATGTCCGACCCTTCAATAATCGCTCTTGAACTATTGATTATATTTCCCGTTTTAGCTTTTACTTCTCACTGCGGTTTATACCTACCTCTTTGTTCAACAAACGCTTTCTTAAGCACAGAAATATCCCGCTTGTTTTCGACTAATTTGGAGAATTTATTTGTATCACTCACTGGGCTGAGAAAGCAGTCCTGTTAAGAATTGAGATTTGAAAAATACGGTTGCTAATTTTTTTATTTACTTACAGTGGCGAACAAAACCGGCCGAATAAATGAAAAAATCCTAAATATCTTTCATAACATATTTATTTGTAGTCCTAATTCAATTTCTATTGATTTATTTTATTTGTTGATGTTTCAGAAGAGTAATAAAAAACAAAAGACATTTCATTCATATAACAAAAAACAAAAGAAATTCCAAAAAGTCCAACTATTCGTCCACTTTTGCACGTTTCGCCTGTAGTTCCTAGAATGCATGTAAATCAAAATTTACCGTTATATTTTTGTTTTCCTCTTTTCGTACATCTGTTCTTGCATTTACTGTGTGCAGTTTCAGTTGAATGTTCATGTGGGAAAGTGTTCTTGAGTTTATTTTAAAGATCACATACATATGTATCTATAGTTTAATACAAAATAAGAAAACTATCGAGCAGTTTGGAAGATAAAATTGCAGTCCTTGTTGGAAAAGGATTGTCTGCCAGGAAAATTGCAAAAACGCTGAAAATTAGTCTTTCCACAGTGCTCACGGTAAAAAAAAAGGCGAAGATTGGAAGCGGTCAACACATCCGGTGGTCGCCTAAGGCTGTTATCAGATGGGGATGCGCGGCTTATTGAACGTTTGATGTTATCCAAACAGGCTAAGACCTTAAAAGAAGCCGTAAAAGCATTAAATAAGAACGTTAGTGAGTGGATGGCCAGAAGACAGAAGAATCGGACTGATATCAGCAATAAAAAAGAAAAAAACCCCGTTGTCTGACAGAAACATCAAGGCTCGGTTAAAGTTGTGCAAGGAACACAAATCCTGCACCATAAACGATTGGAAACGTGTAGTCTGGTCCGACGAAAGAAAAATTAACCATTTTCAGTCAGATGGGAAGGAATACTTTTGGTATCGCCCACAAGACAGTATTTAAAAATATCGGGTTAAACAAACTATGAAACACGGAGGTGGTAGTTTGGGGATGTTTCACTTGGTGGCCTATAGGACCTATGGTAAGAATCATGGGCATTATGAAAAAAGAAGATTATCTTGATATCTTACGGACAAATCTGCCGGAATTTATGGATGAAGGCACATATTCAATTGATGAAATGATTTTTCAGCAAGCTGGGGATCCAAAACGCACAGCCAAAATTGTAAAGAAATGGCTTGAGGATCAGCAGTTTCAAACGATGCTTTGGCGGCCCAAAGCCCCGATTTGAACCCTATCAATAATTTGTGGGCGTTCGTGAAGACAAGATTGTCACAGTACGAAGATACACCGAGCAATCTCAACCAACTGTGATGGCTGAATGCAGGCTGAATGGCAACGTATTCCTCACTCTACTATCGAAAAATTAGTAGAAAGCATGCCAAAAAGAGTGAATAGTGTTATTAAGAACAAAGGGCTCTGGGCAAAATACTGAAAAATAGCAGTATATTAGGCTAACAAAAAACGTGCAAAAGTGGAAGAATAAACATAGTTGGACTTTTTGAGATTTTTTTTGTTTTTTGTTATTTGAATGAAACGCCTTTTGTTTTCTATTACTCTTCTGAAACCTCAACCAACAAAATAAATCAATAGAAATTCTATTAGGACTACAAATAAATGTGTTGTGAGAGATATTCAGGATTTATTTGACCGGTTTTGTTCGCCACTGTAGTTCTCGATGGACTGATGTGTCAAAAGAAAGGAGAAGTGAGGTAAAACAAGCAGCGCGAAACTTAAATAAATTTGTATTTTTGTGAATTTAATAAAATATAAAGATAAAAGATATAATATATAAGAAATGTGTATTATTTTATCTTCAATATAATTATTATCTTTTAATTTACCTAACTCAAGGCGGCGCCCCTCTTTACTTTCTACGGCGCACACTTTGGGAACCTCAGTGCTAAGTTATTGTTGATCAAGCAATTAAAAAAGCAGTAGGTATAAGATTAATTTTTTATCTTTGTGTCGCTCGCGCTAATTCATACGATAAATTGACAGCGGATGTGGAAATGTTGATCAATTTATAGTAAAAACAAACTTCCCAAATAATACTGATCTATTTGTAATTGGTATGTAGTTATATTCCTCCTAGGAGTCACATTGATTTATATAACTTACGTCTAAATAATTGTACTCACATTTTTGAAAATTTATCACATACATACTTCACAACATGTTTTTTATGTAGGTAATTTCAACTTAAGTAGTGTTACATGGATATTTGATTTTGATGAATAATATCTTATTCCAATGAACATTAAAACAGAAACCGAAACATTTTGTTCCGAAGAAATGAATTTTTATGAACTCCAATCCTATTTGGTTTAATAATAATAAAAGTATAAAGCCTTTAAAAAAATTCGTAATAATCCGAAAAACCCTAATTTTCGTTTCCACTACTTCAACCTGCAAAAGCAGTGTGACTATCTCAATTGCTTCTTATGTATATCGCCAGCATCTTTTTGCCGTACAAAATAATTTAAGACAAAATAACAATCAGTTCTGGAGGTATATTAATTCGAGACTTAAATCAAAACTCATTCCTAATTACAGGAATTACTGCAAAATTTTGCTAAATTCCTAATTACTTTGAATCAGTTTATTCCTACGACCGATTCTCTGTTGAAATTCTTCGAATTCCAGAATTGTTTCAAATTGGTTCACTTGAAATAAATTCAATTGAAGTCGCTATCTCAAATTAATAGTATTAAATCAACTGGCCCTGATGGGTTTTCCCCACATTTACTAAAAAATTGTGCACAATCACTAACACAACCATTAACACTAATTTTTGTTCTATCCCTCAGTAAGGGTTTATTCTTAGAGGAATGGAAAATTTCGTTTATATCGCCCATTTTTAAAATCGGCTCAAAACTCGAAGTTAAAATCTGTGGACCAATTTGTTAACTTTCCTGTATTCCTAAATTACTTGAAGAAATAGTTTATCGGAAATTTTAATATATTTTTATGTAAATAGATATATATGTACATATCACCCTTTCAACATGGTTTTGTGTGGGGAGTTCAACCACCACAAATCTTTCTATTTTAATTAATAATTTGAAGAAATTGACAAACTGATATTGTTTACACAGATTTCGATATAAAGCTTTTGATAGGGTAAACCACTGCATTTTATTATCAAAGTTATCTTCTTTAGGTTTTTACTCCAATATTCTCAGTTGGATGGATTCCTATCTAACAGGCAGAACACAAATAGTAAAAATAAACAATTTCTTATCCGATCCTTTTCCCGTACCATCTGGTGTCCCACTTAGGCCCATTGCTATTTCTCTTATTCATCAATGAGTTTAACCCTCAATTTTTAAATCTTCACAATGAATTCTTTACGCTGATGACCTTACGAGTAATTTGTGTTTCAGTTTGATTTGCTTTAGGAGTGAAAAATTCATCCAAGGTTTTAGTTTGGCATCTTTTTGTTTATAAATGAATTACTGGAATTGTTGATGTGCTTACTTAACATTTTTGAAAATAGTTCATAGCCAATGAAGCCAAGTTTTCGTTGAGAAGTTTTGAATTTAACAACCTTTGATTTATGTGCGTCTGCTTTTTATATATCGTTGAGGTTCCTTTTTGACGCTAAGGTCGTTAATTATCAAACCTGGAATTCAAAACTAAGCCGGCACAATCATTAGTCTCCACATGAAGGAAACGACCAAAGACATGTGTTTGAGCTTGGTCTTGTGGAGTCATTGACAAAAGAAATCAACGCGTGTTGGGCTATAAGAGATTCATAAATATCTCTTGAAGTGTTTGTACTTAGTAGATCTACATATGTATATTGAAATCATCAACAATAACGAGGTTCGAGGCTTTTTCATTATCCAAGAGCATCCATTAACAATTGAAGTGGTATATTCTGAAACCTGTATAAAAAAAATACAAAAAATAAAGCTCAGACTAGTATTAAGTTTCATACAAGGAACTTTTAAAACATTTGCACTTTTTAAGTTATAGGAATCAACCATAGGCTCATACGAATCTTCAACAAATACACCAACACCCCCGCAGAATATGAGTGGTTCAAGGTTATCAAAGGATCGTATAACAACAACTTCACCATTATCCGCCTTCTTTAGAAAAATATTTGAAATTTTGCACTATAAGTACATGTTTAAATTTATTTTCTACCTTACTTTCTTAGCCGCAGAAAATAGAGCTCTGGTGCATATAGTAAAATAATTATTAATATACATATGTATATCTTACAAACACTGCCATCTCCAAACGACATTGAGTTGAGTTTCTTCTTAGCCGCATACTTGCATATAATATTTGGTAAATCTCTCTTCACATAGCATTTTTCAATTTCTTCAGGCTTTACTTGAAGATTGAGAGCAGAATTAAAGATTTTCTGCAAACTCTGGGCTTGAAGAATTCACTTCCGGTACACCGACGATCTCAATGACACTCTCCATTTCTTTCTGAGCATGCCAGTTTAATTTACTCTCCAAATGACAAACTTTAAACGAAGAGACGAATTTTCTTTTCCAAGCTATTGTAATGTTTGGAGGATTTTTTTAGAGAGATAATACAACATTTGGAGAGTTATTGAAGTTTTTCCGCTATAGACTGCTTGCTGGTCGATGCTGCTATTTTTCTTAATACTGTTGTTGTTGTCTCCGAATCCAATTTCGTTTTTTGCAGCTTTGATTCATTAGAGGGTCGGCATTACTTTAGTTCAACAATTACTTAGGCCTGGAATTAACTATAACGCCTAGGAACCTGGCGTTCTCAGAAAATTTAAGTGGGTGGTTTGAGAGTTATAAGTTTGGTTCTCTTATTAAAACAAAAGTAGATAAGCTCTGTCTTTGTGAGATTTAAATTAAGATTGCAATAAGGAGTCTAGGGTTGACTTTGCTATTTCGTTGATTTCGGTGCCCTAGAAGCTGCCTGAAATCGTAGACAATTACCTTTATTACTTCCAATCTTAGATCCACTGAGAATATTATTGGTTTCCATGAACTAGAGTAGAGAAGATCACCCTTTATCGTCCCTTATGATATTTTCCATCTTTTGTACATATACATATATAAGTACATATTCCATGATGTCTGGAATGGTCCAACTGTGTACTGCTGCATCTATTACTCGCAAACAGACTAGAGACTCGTGTTGATTCGATTCAATCCTCCTTTCGGTTACATTTTCAATTTCATCAAGAGCAATTGGGGGGTATTTTTCTTGTTAGGTGTAGAAAATTAGATACCTAAGTAAGTTAGGGTAGGATTATATCGATTATTTCATTTCTATCATCGTATCATCGATGAGGCATATCTTAAATTATAATTGCCATTTTATTCTCCTCTGAATACTCTCCAAAAACTTCTTGAGCGCTAATTGTACCGAGACCCAGCTGTGTCAGGTATCCACCTTTACCTATCATAAATGTTGCTTCTATTAGGGAAGTGATAATCGGTAACGATTTGCTCATCGCTGAGTTTCGGATCTTCCTAAATAAGGAGTTTTTGAAATCACTTCTATTTTATCATTTCCATTTGCTTTTTCATACCCTGGTATTGAGCTCTTCTAGTAGATATTCAAGTGTGAATATACCTTGTCGGTAGTTTTTATAAAGTGACTAGTTTTCTCATTTCATCTTAGTATTTCGTTTGAACAGCAGATGGAGAGCCACTGTATCTTTGATGTCACACCTTGCAGATTTGTGACTCCGCATCTACATATATGTATTGTCCCGCTCAAATGATGGGAAGGTTGAAATTATCCACAACTTAGGAAATCACCATTTAAATTTATTTCTTCACAATCGTCGCAGAAAAGTAGTCAAATCGGTTTTCCAAGTATACAAGCTCGCAGCCTACCTAAACTCGTCACTTAAGAAAGTTCACAATTAGGAGTTTCGACGTAATGACCTGAAGAACGTTGTAGTTAAGCTTTTTTTCATCAAATTTCAAGTTTTAATGTATTACATAATCGATGCATGCTCCTTTCCCAATTGCATTACTTTGATTAATTGAAATGAGATCGCTACGATCCATTCGTTTTCAGAGTGTTTTTCATTAATGCAAGCTTCTTTGACGTCATTGACAAGTAGCACTACATCATCTGCTCAAATCAATTAAGATCATTATCAAAGTGCTCGTGCGAATCATTATTCAGCGATTCTGACATTGGGATTGTGTAATTGCAGATTTGTGATTCGGAACTGTACTTTACACTTTATTTTGAAATTGTGTGACAGTCCATCGGAACGTGACACTTTTTTTACATAAAAATGAGTAGGTTAGTCTCATGAGTCACATATGACCAGCTATGGATAATCGAATGAATTTCACAAGTTGTTTTGCTTGAAATGCTGGTTAGTTGGAACTGCAAATGAATTTAACTTCGAGTGTTAGACTAACGTTTGCGTTTTCGTTGTTGAGCTACTTTAATGGATTGCTGCATCTACTGAATGCGTGATGGAGACAGTCTACTCCGATGGGGAGTATAATTGCTAAATAAACATGGCATCTTTAAGTCAGCTGCATCGCACTAGTGGAATGCTAGTTTCTTTAGTATAATATTTATTGGTTAGTAAGAGAGTACTTCTTGTCCGTCTAGAATGCAAACATGTATAAACTCTGCAGATAATGGACTTCATAACTTCTAACTCACCTAAATTATAGTCCTCCTTCCATATATAGGTAGCTCTGTTATATCATTGTAACTATCGCAGCATAACTTGATCGTGATAGGTTTATCCTATAATATAGTAATAAATGCAGGAATCATTTTCAGAACGAATCATCTTGTAGGCGTGCTCGTTAAATAAAGATAGGCAAAAGCCTCACCATCCGAGTAATACTGTCGACAAGGTATCCTCTGAGATCATTGGCAAACTAAGATGCGAATAGAAAGACACACTTGTCATTCCCAATGCACCGTATTTTAACGTTGCATCGTAATGGATTGATTGCGAAACGGGAATTATAGCACTTTTAGGTATCAGGCCGTAACATTTAACAACGGTTAATATAATAATCCTAAAATCGACTTAGAATATCGACTAATATTAAACGACCACGGACAAGCCTTATCACAATATTAAATTGTTTAATTGATTGATTGTAGATTAGATAAAATACAAAAATTTACGCAATTAAAATAGGTCAAGGATAATTGGGGTTTTGTATAAAGCCCGTATAAAGACCTGCCATTAAATTGTTAAACTATTAAAGAAACTTCAAACTTGAAAGAGTACTTATGTATAGTTCTCAACTTGCACAAATTATCGAATCGTCTCCCTATAGACCCATAGGTGGATCGGCTTCCAGTCTTAGAGATGTTCATAGGTTAAAGTTTGCTGAGATCTACGTCCGCCCCAAACTTGAATAAAACTTCATATCTGAAATGGTCCACGATCTTTTTGCACATGCTAGATACTATTGACCATGCCATCTTAATCAAAGAAAGCAGTGAGTACAACATTCAGATTTGGTCGACTTTGACATGCTTTTTCCCACCTTGGTACTTCTGGTCGCTCATTAACTCAAGTATTAAAGCCCATTAATAATTTGAAGCGCTGAAACATTTTCGTACTCTGCAAAAGTTTGAAGAATATTCCGAATTTCATCGAAAAATACTCTTCACAGACGAATTTCGGGCTTAATGGCTTTGTAGCTGAGCAAAATTTGCTTTATTGGCAAACAACAGACCCGTATGTGATTCAAGAGACTCCATCGCACCCATAGAGTGAAGGCATGTGGTGTGGATTTCATGCCGGAGGTGTGATATTTATACGTATTTTTTCTCCAATAAAGACTATCAGCGTGTTACGGTCAATAGAGTTCGCTACCGTGGCATGTTGAAAGACTATCTTTAAACTAGAAATCATGTTACGAAATTTCATTAATCAGTCGATTTGTTCTTAATAAAAGGTAATTTTTTGCTGTATTCAATATTCTATTTTTAACAACTCACAACGCTGATAAACTAATGAATTTTTCAATCGAAATTCGTCCTCTGTAATTTTTTTTTTCATCCACTACTGAGCAAGCAATTCAAGTCATAATGACCATATTTCACAACAATGTCACGCTTTTGGGCATGAAGCTACCTACCCATACGCGTAAAGTTCTTACAGAAGAAAATATTGCTGCTATATCGGCCAATGTTATTGAAGTGATTTGTCTATTCGTCGCCGTTCATAGCTTGTATTGGCGTTTGGCTTGGCGTTACTCGACTATGTGGAAGATTTCACGCAAAGATTGTAGTCTAAGATCTGACTGAAGCCGAACGGCCTGTCACAGGTCTAATTTTCAGTGAGTCGGCCTTAGAGAGCTGGAAGAAGATGTACTTTTTTTTTATCGAAAAATTATCTTCAGCGACGAAGTTCAAATCTGGTTGAATGGGTATGTTAACAAACACGAAACTTGCCATATATGTCCGATACAAGCAATACAAGAGCTGTCAACGCTACTACAAAATGCATAGTTTTATGCGGTTTATGGTTCGGCGGAATCAATGGCCCGTTTTTTTTTTTCCAAAGATAACCGTGAGAACAACGTTACTGTCAATATACCCGCCATCGTTCAATGATTTTCGAACTGGCGCTACATGCTACTCGTATGCCGCACCTTTTTTGTGAAAATTAAGACTTTATTAAAGGATAGTTTTAAAAAGTATGTCATCCCTGCATAGAAGTGCTACGTAGCCAGGTCTGTCCCATTGAAGGGAACAAGTAATAATCAGGAGGAGCAATGTTTGGTAAATACGACGAGTACAATACTTTTACTTAAGCATCTAGTCGATAGCGATCTGCTTTAATGATTTTGTTCGGTTTGAGCAGCTCATAATAAATTACATTCTCTTGATATCACTAAATGGAGAGTAGAACCTTCGAACCATGGATAACTGATTGTTCGTAACGAAGCAACAAACCTTTATTTTCTGCTTTTGCAGTAGCATTTACCACGTGACAAAACACCAACCGACATCTCTCGTCTTCAACTCGTACGGCACCCAAGTCCTTGCTTCTTAATCATCCCCAACATTTCAAAACTTTTGTGTTATCTACTTGTTAAAGTTTTGCAAATTCAGCTAGTCTCAATATGTGCTCCAAATATCTAGTATTCTTATAAATAACACACCCTTATTCAAATATGTATGTTTGTTTGCAATACACACTGCACTTAAAAGTTGCACAGGAGTAAAGCCATAATATCCCAAGGTAGTACCGTTATGAATATGAAAACATAGAGAGCGCCGTGGCGCAGTGTGTCGGCCGCTGACGCGTGATGATCGAGTTCGGATCCCGATAACACCAACGCCATCGAATTAATATTTCGCGGCTTCTTTCCTCGGCGGGGTACTGGCAAAACCCCGTACACTTGCCTTAAAAACGCTTCTCGGCTCTTGCCTTTCGGAATCGGTATTAATCTTTAGGTTCCGTTCACTTGTGTGAAAAACATATAGCGCACAACAAGTGAAAAGAAGCTTGGCTTTGGCTCTTCACGAGCTGTAACGCCGTCTAAGGTGTCTGTCTGGCAGTACAATGGACCAGTATTTGTGTCTCCAACAAAAAAGAAAAGAAAAAGGAAACATACGTAAAGAAGATCGCCGTAAGGTTTTCCTTGTTTTGCAATCGTTACAGTTGGTGATCATTGCAAATTGTGTTCATATGAAAGCACGTATTTGGAGTGTCAGAAAAAAAATATTTTTCAGTGATTTCAATGTGGTTAGTGTGTATCTTTTTAAGGATAGCCATTATTACACTCATTTTTTACACAAATGGGAGTATTTAAAATGGACATGGGAAAGCATTGCACGTAAAGACTATATCAGAGAAGGCAAAGACATTAAGGTGCTCTAGGAAGCTTGATCGAAATGCAATGAAGGTCATACGGTCTGCACCGAAAATCCCGTAAGTGAAAACAGAAAGAGAAAAACATAAGAAGTGCCTGACAGAATTATCCACAAATTCAGTGGCAGTGACCTAACTTCCCGGGAGAAGTCGCAAACGCTCACAAGAACAAACCCTTGTCCTTTTGGAAAAATATCTTGTGGAGCGATGAAAGTAAGTTCAGCAGGTGGGGATCAGATGGAAAAAAGTATGTGCGGAGGCCAGCAACCAAGAGTACAATCCCAGATACACCATTAAGACTGTCAAGAATGGGGGTGGAAACATAATATTGTGGGCGGCGATGTCATGACTAGGCGTTGGACTAATTGTGAAAATAAATGGCATTATGGACCAATATCAGTAAAAGCTAATCCTGGAGAAGCAAATGGAGCCATATACCGACGACTCTATGCCTGTATCATGGACTTTTAAGCATAACAACGATCCAAAGCATACTTCGCGTATATTTAAGATTTGGCTTTCGGAGCGACAAATGTCCGTGCTTGATTGGCTGGCCCGATCTGAATCATATCGAGAATGTTTGGAATTTGAATCCCTCTCTAGTCCAAAAAATTTGGAAGAACTTTGGCAAACCATAAAGGCTTCTTTCGACGCTATACCTTCCCAGAGATGAAAGCGCTTAGGAGAGAGTTTGCCAAAGCGTTGTCAGGAAGTGATAAGGGACAAGGGATATCCTACAAAATATTATTGTAATAAAATATTTTCTTGTATATTTGTTTTTTTGATTGTTTATTAATTTTCTTAACTATTCCGTTAATATTTTTTTTTTTTTTTTTTTTTTTTATTAGTATAATATTACAATCTAGTCGTTAGACTAATAAGCAATTTTGCTTTGACTTAAATTAATAAAGAACACAAGAATAGAGCTTAAAGATTAAAGCTAACTTATACTATACATGATTATACATACTGCACTAGTTAAAAAGGTTTGATTCTTTTTAGTCTCCTAACCAGGTTTGAGTGGTCCAAGAGCAGGGTGGTCTCACGGTTCGTGTGGTGGTGAAGCCGATCCTTTTTCGCGAATCTATGTATTTCATTCTGTACTCATTCCACGCCCAGGTCCCTGTGAAGGTCATCGTTCCGAATATAGTAAGGTGCATTGACAATATTCCTTAGCACCTTGTTTTGAAATCGTTGGATTATTTCAATGTTGCTTTTTTTGGTACAACCCCAAAGTTGAATACCATAAATCCATATGGGTTTTAAGACTTGCTTATAAAGCAAAATTTTATTATATATGTTGAAAGACAAGATTGTCTTCCTATCATCCAGTACATTTTTCTGTAGCGAATACCAATCTCCTCTCTTTTTTTCTTCACATGGGCTTTCCATCGAAATTTTGTATCCAGAATCATACCACGGTACTTTACACAATTTGCGTATGGTATAACTTGGTTGTTAATATATACTGGTATGTGCTCTACTTTTTTATTTGTGAAGTCAACATGTACTGATTTTGATTCGTTTATTTGTATTCGCCATTTTCTTGTCCAATTTTGAACATGCGAAATCGCCTCTTGTAGTTTGCGGGTTGAGTCCACATTGTTTTCCCCAACTGCCATTAAAGCCGTGTCATCAGCAAATGCAGCAATCGAGTTGTGTTCTAGTATTGGAATATCGTGGGAGATATAATATTGGCCCAAGAACACTCCCTTGTGGTACACCCGCTTTAATTTCTTTAAGCTCCGAATATGTGTCTTTCTCTTTTATCCGGAAATATCTGTCCGAAATATATGATGTTAGAATTTCAGCCTGTTCGTTGGAAAGTATCTTTTTTAGTTTATAAACTAGTCCCTCATGCCATACTTTATCAAATGTTTGTGCTACATCAAGGAAGACTGTAGAGCATACTTTTTTCTCTTCAAGAGTTTTTTCAACAATGTTCGTTATTCGGTGTACCTGATCAATGGTTGAGTGTTTCACTCTAAAGCCAAATTGGTGGTCTGAAATAATATGCTTCCGTTCTATAGTTGGTAGCAGCCTTTTTAATAGTAGTCTTTCAAAGAGCTTGGACATTATAGGCAGCAAAGATATTGGTCTATACGATGAAGCTTCGTGAGGTGGTTTTCCCGGTTTGGCTATCATGATGACTTCAGCTACTTTCCACAATTGTGGAACGTATTTTAGTTTAAATGCAGCGTTGATGATACGACTAAGCTTTGCGATTCCTTTTTCTGGGAGTTGCTTAAGAATTTCACCAGTTATCAAATCAAATCCTGGCGCTTTTTTCGCATTTAATGTTTTGATTTCTTTTCGTACTTCAGGTGACGATGTGGTGCGTATTTCTTCATTTTCTTCAGCTCGCTCTTCGCTGGGCAATTTATCTTGCTCTCCTGGGTTTGGTCGAAAGATTTCTTCCAGGTACTCCGCAAATCTTTCCGCTTTTTGCTCGTTGCTTTTAGCCCACTTGCCATCCAGCTGTTTGATCGGAGGAATGTGGATGGTTGGACTTTTTAATTTCTTAGTGGCTTTCCAGAGCGAGTACTCCGTATTTTTATTGTTGGTAAGATTTTGTAAAAATGACTTAATTTTAGAATCTTTGAGTTCCTTAATTGTTCGTCTAACTTGTAGTACCAGATTATTAAACTTATTTTTATCCTGCGGTGCTCTGCTTTGGTGCCATTTCTTTCTCGCTCTTCGCTTTTCGACAATTAACTCTCTAATTTCGAGAGGATAGCAGTTAGGTTTTAATTGTTTTCTGATGTTGGGAGTGTTTTCCCAAGCCGAAATTTGGATATCTCTGATAAATTGCTCGAGCTCTGAGTCTAATTGCTCTTTAGATCGTATTGGAGTACGTGATTCTAGGCTCTCTTGAAGGCTTGATTTGAAACTTACCCAGTCCGTGCGTTTACTGGTAAGAGCTGGGTTACTTACTTTCAGGATAATGTTATCGCTCATAGTCAGCAAGATAGGTGAATGATCCGAGCTTAAGTCATGACTTTCTTCAATTTGCAAAGAGTTTCTTGGAATATTTTTAATTATGAAAAAGTCAATGAGATCGGGGATTTTTTGCGGATCAGTCGGCCAGTAAGTAGGCTTTCCTGTAGATAAGGCTTCGCACCCTTTCTCATTTATTGCGTTAAGGAGTTCTCTTCCCTTGGTTGATTCCGTTAATGGACAACAATTTTTTTATTCTTCGCCATTTTGAGTTATTACTTTTAAGTTAATTTAAATGAATTATGTGTTTTTCAATAAAGTACATACATATGTATAAACGCACATCAGTATGCAGATTTTTTTTTGAATAAAATAGTGCGATAAAATGCCCTACAAATGCTCTTTTATTGGTAACAAACTATGGAAAACAAAATTGTTTATAATTCAGCTAACTAACATACTGCGAAGTTCAGATTTACCTTCAGTACTTCCTCATATATACCTTAGATTAAAAGCACCTAGTTTTGGTAAGGTCATCTATTGGAAAACAGCGAGAACTTATTCAAGGTATATTTTGTTAGTACGTCGTACATTTTTCGTAACCCTCAAGAAAACCCTATAAGAGAATTTAACTTTAGTAGTTGACTATCAGCGCAACTAAGGGCGATGTAATCTCAGAATTCCTGCAATATTCTTTAAAGTATGCCATTATGATATACATACATCATCAACTCCATTTTCAATGCTACCATTTTTTTTTTCAAATCTACTCACTACTTTGTTAATTGATAGCTTAGTAAGACGATTAGAATGACCATAAACTTCTCGTAATCGTCGATACACAGTTCAAATAGAATATTGATATGACCCATTTCATAAATGTTTTGTTTTTTGTAAAATTATGCCAATATTATCAGATGTCTAGTTTACAATGGGCCAATGTAGGAAACCCCAGTGGGTCCACCCATTATAAGTAAAAGTAGTGCACAAAAGGAAAGACATGTATAGTATAGATAGTTTTGTTAAGGATAAACCCAACGAAATAACATTTCGATGACATAAATGCTACGTGATTGGAACCCATCGTCATTATCAGAGCCATGCTATTGATAATAACTCATTATCACCAAAACCAAAACACATACCCCCAACAAAGTCATGACGTATGCTATATGCTACGTTATTTTCGTAGATCGTAATGAACTTTATTCTTTATGAGTTAAAGTTAATAGAGCAGAACTTAAAAGCCCATAAGCCTCTTGTGAACATTTCACGCCTACCACTTTCTAAAGGTGACAACATCCAAACACCACTGGCGGCGGTCAAAACGATGTCATTTTTCATTCTACTTAGATGGATAATCTATACTAGAGGATGGATTTTATTAGCTATTTAGCAGAAAATTGCTTCACAGTCATTCGATAGAAATTCATCTTCGTAAAGTAAATCTTTAAACACCAGCAATTGGCAGATTGTCATGTACACAACTGATTTGTCGCCGCACCAACTATACAGTTCTGCCTCTGTCCACAAATCCGTTCGGGCATTAGGCACGACCAACATCAAAGTCAATTCCTCTGTCAAACATCAGCCCAACAAATTGTAATGCATAATAAATCAACTGAACGTTTCTCAACGCGAAACATCTGCAGCATTCGTTGACAAACTGTATTTCTTGGCCAGTTTCCATAACTCGCATACGGGACCATTTGTCGCTTGATCTTTTTGCCTGCAAACTACAAGTATTCCCTTGCATTGGATTTAGAAGAGCGAATTTTATATTTATGAAAATAAACTACATCTGATGAACTACGCGGTGATGGCGATCAGTAAACTACGATGGACGAAGAGTAGAAAGAGTGAAACGAGCAATAATTCATCTAAGTGAACCTTGAACGAGTCTGGCATAGAAGGGGCATCAAACAAACTCTGGCTGTATCAATATTGAACCTGTTGGCAGTCAATGCCAAGGTGCCGCTTAAAAATAATCATCCACTAAAATGCGAGAGTTCCTAGGCTGTGTGTCTCCTTGCACTTGCATATCTATACTGGCCGCATGCCTTTAATGGGGGGGAGGAGGGGGCGACGTTGCGATTACTATCCATATTTCTCGAAATTAACCACACGAATGCTACAAAGATGCCTAGACAGAGTAGTACCATTACCCAGCAGTGAGTACATGGGTCGTTGATCGTTCAAGATCCCAAACAACTCATAGATCAACAAAGTTGCGGCGCCCCATTCACTTACCCGCTCCTACGACGGCTGCTAGTGCTTTGAGATACCAATCGATCGGTGCACTATACTACACTATTTTATACTTCTGGCTCCTGGCTATTTCGGGTCAGTCAGAGTGATGCATCTTACTCCAGCGCCCACTTACAAGCGGATCGTTAATTTGCTCCTTTAGGGTTGCTTTTATTTTTTATTTGATTGCGCCCAGTCTATTTCCGCCTCCGACAAGTCGTTCTTCGACGTAATTAGATAATTTATCGACGCTTGCCCCTCGATGCCATGATCTGACTATCTTTCAATCAGACGAACAGTGTTGAGTCGTTGGTCTAATAACAACCAACGCAGATTAGAAGAGGAATATAACGAATCAGATAGAATAATTGAATTCCAATTGCTGCCAACCAGACGAACGTGACAAATGAAGTGCACTCCTTCGCAGACGCGGCACGTTGTACATTGATCGTCAGACGACTTTAAATGATCGTTGGGTGTATTTTTTGTGTTTTTTTATAATTTTTTTTCGGTTTCGGTTAGCTTTGTTTATCTGCTCGTGCTTGGTTTACTCATCGAATTCCGAATTAAAGTGACATAACCGACTGAGGATACTCATTCAACGACAAATGACAACCACAACAACGGAGCACCGAGCGCCGCGCTGTAATTACGTAATTGGACAGAAAAATTATTGCTGGGATGATTAATAGCTTTGGGATTTGAGTGAATTTGTTTTTTCTTTTGATTTTTTTTTTTTGGTTATTTTTTGTTTTCATCTTAGCTCGGCATTCTTCTAAGTGGTTTTAGTAACAATGTTGCAACAACATATTGGCATCAAGTTTACTAGATCAAGTGGATGCCTTTTGGTTGCCGATCACATTATGATCGTTGTCGAAGAATTGTTCGTTGGGGAACTGTACGAAGAGAGGTTGATCAGTGGCTTGCGCCGTTTCTGTCAACATTGTGCGGATGGAGATTGATATGTTGTCTACAAGTTTAGCAAGGTTGAAATACTTATGCAGACAATGTCGTATCGAACAAAACAACCCACATATATAGACTTTTGGAACACAAAGTATTAAGGAAACATTTAAATGATATTAACGAGTATGATTGCCTCACTGACAGAGAGCGATTAAGGGAGAGAATTACAATTATATAGATAAACGGACCTCAAGAAGCATATTCTAGAAAGTCTTCTTCTGATATGACTCACAAATACAATAACTGAAAGTGCTAGATATATTTGAGACGGAGCTTAAGAAAGTAGCTTTGTCGTAATATAAAGTGTCCAATCACATATTAATAATTTAACATTTTGATGTTTTTGGTTGGTAGTATATGAACTTCAGTCTTGACCTCAGCACAGAGCATTTTCAGCACGGTTTCCCGTCCGCTTTTTTCAGAGCTGCGCTTTGATCTTTCGCGTTCAAAAACTTTTCTTGCTATGTATTCGGCTATCTAATACAACAGCTTAGTAGAGAGGGTCAGATTTTTGTCGTTATATAGCTTGTTGAGCTCTTTTTCCAAACGTAAAGTTATTTTATGATAGGTGATCCAGAAGTAATTATAATAGGTCCGCATAGAAATTCAAAAATAAATTGCTTGCTTATATACCCACTAGGTTAGCGTAACAGAATCATATAAAAAGAGCAGGGTAACATCAAAATTCATTTGAATACGAATCATCGACGAGATAACATCAAAATGGATTAAAACAAAATTAGAGCTCTCACAAAAAACATTCACAGTGACTTGGTGAAAACGTTGTGGGACTCTGCTCCTCCATATTCCACATTAGCAAACTAGGCCAAGGAGTTTAAACTGAGTAGAAAAAAATTCAATAATGTTGTGTTGACACATTGAAGAATGACCATCAATCATATAGCGGAGGTCGCACGGACCTTATATGGCAGCGTTCAAAGAATCCTTGAGAACGAATTAGATATGAAGAGGTCTCTGCACATTGGGTACAGAGAGCAAAAGAAAAAACGAGTCGACATTTCGAGGGTGAATGTCGAGAAGTTCCAAGCAAATCAGGAAATGTTTTCGTTACGTTTCGTGACCATGGATGAGGCCTGGATCCACCACAATCGATGACTTGGAAACAAGCCTCGTTTGGAAAAGGGGATTTGGTAGATCTCACCATTACGGAATCTTAATACGCAGACCAAATAAGAAGACTGCAAGAAATCATTAAAGAAAAAAGACGAGGAAACTGTAAGCTTGAGTGCTATTTCATCAACACAACGCACCAGCTTGCAAAGCCATAGCTGCGATGGCTGTCATTCAAGAAACGGGATTCGAACTCCTCGAACACCCACCTTATTCACCAAACCCAGTACTCAGTGCTGTATACCTCTTTCCCCGGCTAAAAGGACACATCCAAGGTAAAAAATTTGAAGACGACGCGAAGTTATGGCCGGTCTTGGTATTGGTTAAGAAGAAAATTGTTTTTCTAATGGAAACCTGGGCTTACAAAAAAAATGAACTAAATGTATTAAATTGTTAGGGGACTATGTAGAAAAATAAATCATTTTATTAACTTTAATCACCGTTTTTTGAGCTTTGATGTACACATGAATGCGGAGGACATAAAGTATTGTTATGTGAAGAAAACCCGCAAGTAAGCCGAATTCTAACTCAATTTTTACACGAGCCAAATCTAATACTTTGGAGCTTAAACAAAAAGTAATAGATAAAAAAAAGAAAACTAAGATCAATGCGAGTACCTTAGCCTTTAATTCAGTAAAAAAATAAAATTTATATTAATGACAGCTCAACTAATTATATGAGAGTAGTTTATAGTAGAGCTAAGACATTAAAAAAAAGAAAATTATTTTTCATTTCTGTAGGTAAGAGATAGAGTACAGTCGGTCGTAACTGAGTTTGGTTGCTCAAATTCTAAAGTTATTTATGCATTGGTTTCGCAAGGCTCTGTTTTGGGGCAACTACTGTTTTCTTTATCAACGAAATCTCAGGAATTGTTAAAAATTGTAAAATACACATGTACGCTGATGATGTGATTATTTATTTTACGCATCCTATTGGTCTTATAGAAAGATTGTCTGTGATCATATGTCACCCTGCAAGGGTGAATAATGATCTTGATAATATATCCAATTGGTCAAAAGGGTCAGAAGATACCAAACTGAAGTGGAACCCTGTCAAGATAGTTTGTATCGTTTTTTTCTCAAACGGTAGAAAGAAACGGTGGGTGCGCCACCGTGCACGAGCGAAGGCGGGACAGTCGCAGAGAAAGTGTTCCGCTGTGTCGTCCTCCTCGCAACAAGCAGCACAGGTAGGCGTCTCACTGATGCCAAGCACGTGGAAATGCTTGGCAAAAGTGTAATGGCCCGTAATGACGACCGCAAGCCTTCTGCAATCATTTCTCCTTAAGGATAAGGAGAATGTTGCGAACTTCTTGCAGACATCAGAGCGTACTCGCGTAGTCATCCTGCATTCTGCATATTCCCTCCACCTATGACTGTGTGCATTAAAGACCCAGTCGTTGATGTGAAATTTGACCGTGGAAGTAGGTAGGCCTAAGTCGTGTTCATGTCCTGAAAAACTCTCCTCTTAGCCCCTTCTAGCGAGCTCATCGGAGATCTCGTTTCCTGGGATCCCAGAGTGACCTGAGACCCATACAAGCCTAAGTGAATTTAATATTCCGACTTTGTTCAATAGGTTTTGAGTTCATGCACTAATTTGGAGCTGGATAGAGGATTGGACACAGCTTTGAGTACAGCTTTGCTATTACTGCAGACGCATATGCTTTTTCCCTTCCACCTGTGCCTCGCAACTTAGTATGTACATGGCCATTAGGATTACGTAAATCTCTGATTGAAAGACAGACGCATATTTTCCTAACGAGAAATCCAGCCGAATGTTTTCGCGCTCAAAGAAAACTCCAACGCCGGACCCCAGTTCATTCCTGGTGCCATCTGTAAAAATGCGAAGACAGTCCATTCCAGGTTCAGTATCTGGTCAAAGCCAGTCTGACGCCATAAAAATGTGACTGTAAAATTACAACGCAATAGAATGTCAGGTGTTATTGGTTTTAGACTCAAAATGCTTTGAACAAAGAAGCTTGCTATCTAAGATAACTCCCTGGTACTTATCTTCCTTGGATATCGGGATGGGAATGCCTTTTAGCACCAGCTGAGTAATGTCTGTATTTTTACTCCTTCTCGTGAAGAGAACGACATCAGTCTTAAGAGGATTAGCCGACAGCCCTTTACTCGTGCACCAGTCCTCGATCACATTTAGCGCCGCCTGCGCTCTTAGACAGACAGTCGCTATATATCAGCCGACAGAGAGAACAGCAACATCATCGGCATAGGCCTGGGCCTAAATTCCAGAGGCATTGAGAGCATCGAGCATCATGCACCATGACAGCGGAGACAGGACGCCACCTTGCGGCAACCCTTGTTTATGCCAGACTTGAAACATTGTTTGAGGCCTGCATCAGCGATCAATGTCCTGTGCACAAGCATTGCTTTGATCCAAAAAACCAGTGCATCATCTACGCCATGCCGTCTGGCAGCGCAACACATACTGTCGAAAGTAGCGTTATCAGAAGCTCCCTCAATGTCGACGAAAATGCCCAGCACTTACTTTTTCCTTTCGAGTGCGCATTCAATTCTGCCAACTAGGTTTTGAAGCGCAGTCTTGCAGGATTTTCGGGGCTGATAAGCATGTTGCATGTCCGAGAGAGGATGCATTCGAAGGGCACGTGCGCACGTGCAACTCTAATAGGCTCTCCATGCTTTTCAGTAAGAAGTATGTTAGACTAATTGGTCTAAAACTATTGGCGAGTGAGTAATCGTCTTTCCCTATTTTGGGAATAAAGGCCAGGGAATAGGTATATAGGCAAGTGCCAAGCTAGCAGTGAAAATTCTTTTCAGAGTAGGAAGCAGTTGTCTTATACCTTTTTGCAGCATATATATATATATATATATGTATGTAGTATATCCCATCAGTACCTGGCGACTTGAAGCCTCAGTCGTTGCCACGCGTGACGCAACATGCCAGATACGCCGAGTTGTTTTCAACGTTTCAGTTGCAGTTACCAATGAAGGAGTGTGCACCGAGCCGATGACATTCTGATTTCCCGGAAAATGGCTCTGAAGCAGTAAACTAAGAGTTTCCGCTTTAGACTCGGTGAGAGACCATCAGACATTCTGAGTACATCCAGCTTTGTCGATTTTCCACACTTAAGAACATTAACCAACTTGCTGGTGGCGCTCAGGGATTTGATCTCATCGCAGAAGGACTTATAGGAATCATTCTTCGATTTACGAATAAGCTTCCGAGTTTGATTTAAGCGTTCTGTTCAGCAGACTTCTGGCTTCCCTGCGAAGACATTTAAGCTCAGCGTTTCACCAGGGAATCAATTTTCAGCGGAGGCAGTACCCAGTCGTAAGGGAAGTAAGCAGACAACACGACTAAGTGTTCAATTTCTCCGTGTGCTTTGTAGCTAACTCTAATAGCCACCAGATGAGGCAGACCCTAGGCCTGTCGGATCACTCATCATAAGGAATCGTAGCATCACGTATACCACCAAGACCACATAGTCGTTTATTCCACCCCCATGGTTCCTGAATGGATACAATGTGATGATTTACGTATATACTATTGCATGCAATTCTGCTACGGAGAAGAGCGGTCTCTTCAGCCTTGCAATGCTGTAGATTACTCTGAATAAAAGTCATAGATTTAAATTTCGAAGACATCAGCAACTTTTTCCTCGGCGGCCGTCTTCCGTTTGCGGGCGCTCTTACCTTTTTCGGCTCGAGCTCCTACTCCCTTCCGATGCCACTTTCGAACAGCTCTGCCAGTTTGAGGATTGTTGGGATCCAAAACCGCTTTGCCTTCTGCGATCAAAGGCTGCCTGTCAACATCACCGCCTTTTTCGGCGCTAGCGCCGGCTATAGCAGGACCCTGAACACCTTCAGCTCCGTCAGTTTGGGAACCTGAGTTTTAGATATATGTAATTACGTAATGACGTAATTAATTTATTAACTAGGTGACAGGATAAAAACGATTAAGACGAGGGTGAAAGGTTGTGGTATAGGGCAATTCTAAGAGGACTTTTTCAGGTGAAAGAGTAAAAGATCGGTGTTAGCTCTGCGCAGCATTCTGGGCATTAGTTCGTAGTAGCCATAATTTGTGCGGTAAGTGTTTATGCGGAAAAGGGACATGGACCGAAGGTTACGTGGGTTGGTGTTAAGGGGAATCATGTGCAATAATGTGGGCTGTCAATGTTATCGCTGAGAAGGCCGTGAATAAATAGAATATCTGCAACATCGCGTCGTTCTTTAAGGTCTTGGGCGTTGATTAATTTTAAGCGATCCGTATAAGGTGGTAAATTAAGGGGGTCAGCCCAGGGAAGGCCATGAAGGGCAAAACGGATAAAACTTCGTTGAATGGTTTCAATATGCGTAGGGTGGGATTCGTAAGAGGGGAACCAGACTTGGCTAGCATATTCGAGAAGGGGCCCAGCAAAAGTAATGTATAATGATTTCGCTACGTAAGGATTCGAGAATTCTTTGGGCCATCGTTTCACGAAACCAAAGGCAGAGATAGCACGTTTGATAATGTTGTCGATATGGAGGCGAAGATTGAGTTTACGGTCACAAATGACCCCTAGATCAACCAAGAAGTTGACAGGGAGGAACGTTTCATTACGGTTTCATTACGAGTAATGTAGGTTATGTAGCTTGGCATTTACTGATATTGGGTTCGAGATGGTTTTTTTGACACCAAGTAATGAACCTGTTAAGGTCCAATTGAAGAGAGCACGAGTCAACAATGGAAGATGTATGTTTAAATATTTTCATATTATTGACATATATGTATGGAGAGCTGAGAGTTCAGAATAACGCTGTCAACGTCATTAATTGTTAGAATAAATATCAATGGGCCGAAATGACTACCTTGTGGGACACCGGAGGTAGTATTAATTGGATCAGAGATAGAAGATCTGAAGATATATTGACGATCTTCAAGATAAGATTTAATCCATGACATAAAACCGGGAGAGAAACCTAAGGCAGTGAGCTTAAGGAGAATAATTTGGTGAGACAGTTTGTCAAAGGCTTGGCTGAAGTCAGTGGCTACAACGTCTACTTCTTTGCCAGCATCGAGTGCACACAATCATTGTGAAACAAACTCGACTAGATTAGTGGTTGTCAATCGACCTTTTAGGAACCCATGTTGGTTAGGAGAAAATATGGGTTTGCAGTGAAAGAATAGTGCATCATAAACGATGCTCTCGAAAAATTTGGGTATGCGTGAGAGCTTGGCAATGGGACGATAGTTGGACACATCATTTTTCATTCCTTTTTTGTCCACTGGAATGATAAAAGCATATTTCCAAAGCTTAGGAAAGAGTCCTTGTGAGATAGAGCTTTGAAATAGGGCGGTAAGGGGTAAAATAAGATGGTTCGCGCACTTTTTTAAAACTATGGCAGGCAGACAGTCGGGACCGGGAGAGTAGTCGTCCTTTAAGTTGTGTATTTTTTCGGCGATTAGGTCGGGAGTTATGTTTAGTGAAACAAGAGACGTCTGGGGGCAGTCTTTCAAATATCGAAAATAGTCGTGATCGGGTTGAAGATCCTGGTCGGTGAATTATTGGCTGAAGAAATGAGCAAAGAAGTTGGCGATTACTTCGGGTACGTTGGAAGAGTTATTGAGAAAATTAAATGTAGCGGGATAGCTATCGGTTTTCCTTTTTGTATTAATGAAGTGGAAGAAACACTTGGGGTCAGAGATAAGGGAGGATTGCATTCTGTTCAGGTATCGGAGGTAGAGTGATGCACGTAACTGTGCAAATTTAGTGTAGGACTGCATGTAATTAGAAAGGTCACATCCGGAGGAGGATCTAAGATAGGCGTGCCTTGGTATACGTACATTGTTCCTTGGTATACCAGGACGGAGTAATTGTTTTTTGGTGAATACGGGACTGAAAGAATGAAGTAGCTGAGGATTTTGGAGTAAAATAACGCAAGGGTTTCGTTTAAGGATATGTGTGAGTTAAGGTTAAGGAGGAAGTTAAAATTAATATTGTTGAGCAGATTATTTAGGTTTCCGGAAATTGAAACAGTACGTACATATTTTCGGCGGGAAGAATAGTGAATTGAGTATCGGGTGAAGGAGTTACCGATAGAGGTGGATGAAGGAGATCTAAAATAGAGAGAGAACGCTCTGGAATTCTCCTATTGGGGAGTTGATCGTAATCAATAAGAGGAGGAATATTTGAGGCGCATGCCGAAAGTGCTAGCATGCTTGTTCTTGCTGCAGCAGCCTTTACTAGCCGCCGATGGTTTCTGCGTTGCGCGTCGTCAAGAACTGAGGAGGCCGCAGATGAGAGGGTCGGATGGGCTTCGGCAGGGGATACCTTTGCTGATCTTATCCTCTTGATTGTTTTTCCCAGAGGTTTGATTTCATCTTTCGTGAGTTCGGCACGCCTCTTTTTGCTTCTTGTGCAATCTACAGTACGTCCCAATTCCGGGGCTCCTTCAAACTTAGCGGTTTCCCGTGCCGCGCCATCAGTCCAACCAGGTGTTCGGTCAATGAGCCGCAGAAGTCGGTGTCGTTCCGGGTTGCCGGAGAGTTGGGAAGTGTGGCTTCCAGAATCCTTGCCCCGGCCGCGATCAAGAAGATGGGTGGATTTTCGCTATTGCGGATGCCACCTGGAGTACTTCCATCCATATGGTCCATGAAAACACGAAATTCTTCGGGTCTTAGTTCGAGGTCATTGCCCTCTTAAGCCCCTATGCCACGACAAGGCGCCCGAAGAGCGGAGGAGTAACATAGGCTTAAGGTTGCGTTTAATAACTGTGTCCGTTTTATTTATAATATACCAAGATCCACTAGTGTCCAGTTTCTCTCATTCACTAATGCTCTGCGCGATTTATTTTTCACACAAGTGACGGGACCTCCAGTTTAATGCCGATTCCGAACGATGAACGCCGAGAAGCTATTCCAAGGCATGTATACTATGGGGGGATATGCCACTACCTCGCTTAGGAGAGAAGCCGTGTAATTTCGGTGGCGATGGCGTTATTGGGATCCGAACTTGCTCATCGTCCGTCAGAAGTCCGAGATACTACCTACTACGCCACGGCGCTGTCCAGTTTTTCATCCTTAATTTACGTTCTGAATCTGAATCTGTATTTAAACTTCCGCAATGTATTAAAATTATTTAAAATCATACAAACGAAGTCTCCTAGTTATCTTATTGAATTATTACATTTTGCTCAATTTAATAGTGGAAAGAAACTTATTATTCTTTCATTCACACGGAGAGCGAACCTTTTTTGTATCTGCAATTCGCACCTGGAACCATCTTCCACATGAATTGCAGGTAATCAACTCATATGCCGTCTTTCAGAAAAAGCTTTTTCTTTATCTTTCCGATAACCGTTTTATTTTTTAATTTTTTTTAAATTTTTATCTTGATTTTGACTACCTTAATTGTTAATTTAACTTATAATTTGTAACGTCTGGAGAACTATACTTTTAAAAGATATCCAATCTTGTAGTATAAATTTAAATATAAATAAATAAATATCAATATCAATATTAGAGAAGTTTATAGGAGAGCTAGAACATTTAATAAAGGAAATAATTTTTCATTTCGGTATGTAAGATAGGGAGTTATTCTATTAAAAAAAACAAGAAGGTGATAAAATTTTTATGATTAATTCTTTTGAGGATAGAGATAATCTGCCTATTATTATTTAAATATTTGTCTTTTTGTACCAGTTACCAATGTTTTATGCCTACTTTGTTATACTCGTAACAATACAATTATTGAACAAGTGAAAAAAAAGAACTAACATTTACATAACAGTGTACAGACAATTTTATCGACTAGTTATATTTCTTGTTTACAGTAAAAAATGTTCAATATTTAATTTAACTTTATTTAACAAACGAAGGAACGAAACGTCTTAATTTTACGAATTTACAAATCATAACTTATCATTACCTGTTCCCACAACACAATGATCCGACCAGACATCGGCCTGCAGAGTGTTGAAATCAGAAAATGTCTTATAAGAAAGTTTTGAAAGCCAAATACGGTGACGACGTTTCGAGCAAATAGCTTGAGCCCTTTTGGAGTATATGCACTGTTATTAAATGAAATAGTTGTAAATCCTGAATGTCAGTCAATGGTAGGAGAACTTTGAATACGATGAATTCGTTAAGCTTTCGACCCTTGACTGAGGCCGTTCTACCTACATATATACATACACATCAGTGATTGATCCATTTGGTAAGCTAAGCGTTGGTGGCATGTTATTTGGTATAACTGTGCTTGTGTGAGTAGCTGAGCTGGAGTTATCAATTGCGGACTTATTTTAGCATGGTTTAGATTCAATATCACATCAAGCAAACCGTCTTGAATCCGTTCGAAGTTTGTGATAAATAGTTTTAAATAGGAGATTAAAGTTGGCAAGTTTTGCTTGAGATCAGTCGCCTCTTGTTTTTATCGATAGCATTGTGTATTTATCTTCTGCGTATTCGGCTGTTCATTTTGGCTCACAGTATCAATTTGTTTCTGAATGTCAACCGCATCATCTTGGTCAAGAATTGCGAATAAACTGTGTGCCAAGCTTCCCATGAAGTCAAATGGTGATCTAGCAACTCTATTACCTTTATGGCTTGAAGCGTGAAAGCTATGAATGAGATAAGATTTTATTTGCGCCAATTCTTGCCAGTGAGTCGCTAAGTTGTAGTAGACATATATGCTCCAAAACCTTTTTATTGTATGAACGCGTCCCATACCTACGGCATCATCAAGCGGTGTAATTTTCATTCGGTCATTGGTAAGAGCCATTGAAGAGGCAGTACACACAGCACTAGAAGAAGTGTTGATAGTAGGCTTTTTTTTTGCAAATTGGCTGCTTCTAAACTTTCGTGTAGTGGGGGAGCTTTGCTTCCTTTACTCGTTGCATCAGCATTCAGTTCTTTCTTTCCCTTTTCTTCGTCACTTCCATCATATTTCTTTGATGATAACCATAGTACTACGAACTTCCATAACTATAAATTGGTTATCACAAAATATGGTATGACAAACCCCTCTTCTGCCTGTAAATCTTTTCAAACAGTGTATGAAGGCTTCCGCGGTTAGGTCTTCAACTGCCTCGAGATGTATAACCTTTGTTGTGAAACATACGAATACTGCTAGATAAGACTTTGTTGGAGTCTTACCTCTAATCTTGTAGTGAGTTTTAATCGGTCCACAGTGTAGTAAAAAGGCCGCGTTGGATTGACCCTTTCGATAGACAGATTTCCTATTAGCTGCTATGTTGATTTCGGTCTTCACTCACAGCACTTGATTCAGTTCGCTATTACCTGTCGAGCCAGTCTGCCCACGCTTACAATCCAATATTGGTGTCGTGGTGCTGCGATCAGCGCTCGATGCGACACATGCACATTTGATTCGTGTAGTTGAGTTAAAAGTAGTTTTGTGACAATGCTATCCTTTGGAACTAGAATCTGATTTTAGCGTCCGGCAAAGAAAATGCATTGGCCAACCTTCCGCCAACCCGTATTAATTTGGTATTCTTATCAAAGTACGGACTTAGTGATGAAATACTATATGAATTTTCACTTACATTTGATCCCCGTTGCAAGGTTTCGTACTCGTCTAGGAACCCTGTTCTTTGGGCATATCTGAGGATCCAGTGAGTTCCTTGTATTAATTCTTCTGCCGCCAAATGCTCGGTAAATCTAAATGATTTTACGCTTCTGGAGTTGTTGCAAAATCTGTAACAATATGAAAGTATTCGTTGCAAGGTGTAGAATTAGTTTCTATGATCTATGAAATTTATCAGATCTTTATCGTTCGCTGTTAAAGTAGTTAGTACTGATTTTGCCAGGCGTCGTTCGGGGATTTCAGTTACTCCGTTTTAGTCCATTCCTTATCATTTTGAGTCAGAAACTCAGGTCCAACCAAGCGGATGACTTTGAAGAAGCATTGACCATCAGACCTCTGGAGAGCATATCTGCCGGATTAAGCTCACCTTTGATGTAATTCCACTGTCGCATATCGGTGGCTGCTTGGATCTTTGCCACTCTGTTAGCAACGTACGTTTGCCATGTATGTATATGAGGGCGATTTTATCCTAGATAAAACTGTTGTTGAATCCGTATAGTAACACACTTTGTCGACTCTTCTGGGTACTATTTCCAACAACCTTTCTACGAGCTCCACCATAAGGACAGCTCCTTGCAGCTCCAATCGTGCTAAATCCGCGAGAACAGTTCTGATGCTCGTTTTGATGCTTGCGTACTTGGTTGTTGAGTTTTACTGAAATCAAAACTGAATTTAAATGCATCCTTTGATGGGTCCCAAATCAACCACCTCTGACTGATGAAAGGTAACTAACTTTTCACGTTGCTCTTCGGGAATGTTCTTAAGGGTTGCTGGATCATTAGCACAAAATTTAGTGAGTTCGAATTTACCTGACTTCAATAGGCGAATGAATTATCTCATCCAATAAGTCATGTGCCTCCTTAACAGTTTCCGCACCTGCGAGGCAGACATCGACATAGACATTGTTCAATAGAGCCAGTGCTGCCTTGGGATAACCTTTCTCATTATCATTCGCCAATTTGTTGAGACATCTTGTTGCCAAGAAAGATGCTGATGGGGTCCTATACGTGACGGTATTCAACTGGTATATCTGTAGCGGATGGTCGGTATGCGATCTCTATAAGACCAGTTGAAATGCTCTATCCTCTGAGTCCATAAGGACCTGCCTGTACATTTTGTTGATATCTCCGGTGAAGACATATTTGTACATTCGAAATTGGATAATAACAGGGAACAAATCGGGCTAAACTGTTAGACCAACCATTAATAAATCATTGAGTGAGTGCCCGGAAGTGATTTTGGCAGATGCATCAAACACCACTCGAAACTTGGTGGTTGAGCTTTCCGGCTTGACAATAAAATGATGAGGGAGAAAGTAGTGTGTTTTCGAAATTTCGTCTGCAGATATTGGGCTCATATGACCCAAGGATTCGTACTCCTTCATATACCTTACATATGATTCTTTCAATTCCTTATTTTTTTTAAACCTCTTCTCTTGGGAGAAGAGTCGCCTTTTTGCTGACTCTCATGACTCCCCAAGTAGGAGATCTGGTTCACGTTTGAAAGGCAATCTTAGTGAGAACCGTCCAGCTGTTGAGATTTTCGTATGTGTTTTGAAATGCCCCTCGCATTGGTGTTCCTCTTCAGTTAGCACATTAGTGGGGTTGTCATGTGACTCCGTCTCCCAGAACTTGCGTACTAATCTGTCCAGTGATGCGAATGAGGGCTTTGTCGCTAGGTGGCAGTGAGCTTGTGTATTTGTTGGTGAGGCACTTCCAGTCACAATCCAACCCAATTTCGTGCTACGTAGGACTGGCAGATCATTAGATAGCATAACATCTTCAGGTAGCAGCAGATCGAAAAAAATTTCCGCTCCTATTGTATAATCATGTCGATGCGTTGAAACTTGTTGAACGATAGGTCAGCTAATTGCATGTGCGCTGGAATCTCCCAGGAGCGCATTTCCACAGTTGCTTTGTATGCTGATGTTCTGGATTCGAATGCTCTTGCCGTTACGTATTCTGCTTTGCATTCCTGAGCACCGATTCCGCTAATGGGCACATCAATTCGGCGTTTGTTGCTTCTCAGGTTTCCCACATTCAAGAATTGCAGGCCGATGTCTGGCCGGATCATTGTGATGTGTGAACTCGGAAGGATAAGTTGTGATTTGTAAATTAGTAAAATTAAGACTTAAATTAAATATTGAACATTTTTTACTGTAAACATTTTGGCGACTGTGACACTTTTCTAACGTTTAGCAATACTTGTGAGAATAGATCAGTGAAATAAAAAAACGAAAAATAAATAATAAATATGTATGTCATCAATTGAGTCCACATTCGACCATGACACCTGAGTTGGCCTTATAAGAAAGTTTTGATTCCCACACTGGCGGCAACTTGCGTACAAAAAATTGACTACTTGTGCAAAATGCACAATACATTTTGGTCTTATCTAATTCATTCATTTTAAATTCTCACTAGACATGAGATGTCTGCTATCAGATCAGTAGGTCTGGTTCTCTTTAGTCGTTGTCTTGCAAACATTTCTTTTAATGGCAGTGTGTTGACTTCGTTATTTGAATGAACTATTAATTTGAGGTGATGTCTTCTACTTGTGGTTTGAATTTGTTCTCCTATTGTTGGAATTGTTAGGTCACGATGAATGTCGGTGTTAGGTATGTCCGCGTTAATAATTGTTCGTAGTATTTTTGATCGTTGTCTTAATATTATAGCAGTGTTTGTTTTCTGTTAAGTTCCCCAAAGTTGAATCCCATATGTCCAAATAGGTTTGATGATGGCTTTGTAGAGTAGTAATTTATTGTTCATAGATATCTTTGAGCTCCCTAGAAGAAGCCAGAACAGTATAATCAACTGTATAATCGTTTTTAAAGAAGTACGGACCAACCCATAAAGCACACCAAACAGTCAGTTTTTGTGGATGTAACGGTGCCTCAACATACACTTGAGGATTATCATCACTCCGAATACGGCAGTTTTGTTTATTGACGTATCCATTCAACCAAAAGTGAGCTTCATCGCTAAGCAAAATTCGCTTATGAAAATTGGGATCAACGGCAATCTTGTTTTGGGCGGTCATATGCCAGAAATTATATTTAAATTATATTTAACCCTTAAATGCATGATTTTTTATTTTCTAAATTTCACTCTATTTCACAATTGTTGGCTATAGATCAACGAAATCAAAGAAACTACTGACAACGGGTCCATCATCCATTTTTTTTACTTTGATTTGGTTAAGGAAATATTGTTCTATCGTATAATAAATACGGATTGTTGTTAATCAAAACAAAAACACTTTTAGAGCTAATAAAAAGTATTGTATCATTTTTGATACAAGATGCATTTAAGGGTTAAGTTAGAAGATTATCTTTTGAATAAAGTCAATTTCATGTCAATTTAAAAAAATCATCTTTGTTTTATTCCATTCCATTTCAAAGTTCTATACCTCTATAAAAAACACCCTTTATTTTAGTTTTATTTGGTGTCTCTTTTTTTTTTTTGTATATGGTATTGCCAGTTAAGTTTGCAGTCAAAATGCATGCCAAGATATTTAGTCACATCGACAGTTGTGATAGTTTTGTCTTTAATTGTTAGCGGGGTAGTTGAGTTGTTTAGTTTCGTAGGAAAAATTACTTGTTGAGTTTTGTCTTCGTTGATGTTTATGGTCCAACATCGAACCATTTTATTATTTTGTTGAGAAGTAGTTTGGCTTGAGATGAAGCGCTGTCCAAATTTTGATCGGCTGTCAGAAGAATTTTATGGGCCGCAAAGGTAGCCATGATAGTTGCAGTAGCATTAGGTTGAGAGATGTCGGCGGTATAAAGGACATTTAGGAGTGGCCCCAGAACAGATCCTTGGGGAACTGCTTTCGTTTCTAGGATATTTGATCGTCGACCATTATATTTTTCATAAAAGTGGCCTTAATTTTTTTTGATAAGATAAAATGATTTAATAATAAGATAAAATGAAAGTCTGGTGGAAGTAAGTTTTGTAGTTTGTTAATTAGTCCTTTGTGCCATAAGTTGTCGAATGCTTTTACTACATCTAGGAATATCCCAATGCAGTATTTCTTTTCCTCTATATCCGGTGTAATTTTGTTTACTACTCTGTGAATTAGTTGGATTGTTGAGTGTTGTTTGCGAAATCCGAATTGATGGTCAGTATTATTATTTAGTATAGGCAGTAGTCGATCATATATTCATTTTTCATATATATGTAGGTACTTTCCTTAGGCTAGCAAGTAAGGGTTTTTTTGCGTCCTTACCAGGTTTCGGGATTGCAGTTATTTGATCAACTTTTTAGGTTGTAGGAAAATATTTCAGTCTGCATTATAGGTATTTCGTATGTACTCTATGGCATATCGAGGAAGTTAGTTTAACACCTTTCCATTAATGGAGTCATATCCTGAGGCTTTCTTGTTATTAATTCTTCTTTTAATACAATGTTCGATTTAATTTATTGTTGTTTTTTTTTATCCTTAGGTTATAGGGGGATGAATTTGGTCGTTATCTTTTTCATTAGTGAATATATTTTCGAAGTACTTGGCTAGGATATTTGCTTTTCTTGGTTGGTCTTGGCCCATGTTCCGTCTGGTTTCTGTAGTAGAGTCTGATGCGTAATTTTCTTTTTAAAGTTTTTTTTTTTTTTTTTTTTTTTTTTTTGTTGGAGGCTTCTACTATCTGCTGGAGCACTCAGACACAAGTACTGGTCCATTGTACTACCAGACAGACACCTTGTCTTTATTGTATTTTCCCCGTTGTCCGGAGAAAAGTGAGGAGGGGCTTCAGTGATGTTGAGCTAAGAGATTCGGCACCCACCACATCGGCCCCAAGGGTGCGCCACCGTGCACGAGCGAAGGCGGGACAGTCGCAGAGAAAGTGTTCCGCTGTGCCGTCCTCCTCGCAACAAGCAGCACAGGTAGGCGTCTCACTGATGCCAAGCACGTAGAGATGCCTGGCAAAAGTGTAATGGCCCGTAATGACGCCCGTTAGCCTTCTGCAGTCATTTCTCCTTAAGGATAAGAAGAATGTTGAGGACTTTCTACAGACGTCGGGGCGTACGCGCTTAGTCATCCTGCATCCTGGATATTCCCTCCGTCTGCGACTGTGTACGTTAGAGACCCAGTCATTGATGTCAGATTTAACCGTTGAAGCTGGTAGACCTAAGGCGGGTTCAGGCCCTGAGAAACTCTCCTCTGAGCCTTTTCTAGCGAGTTCATCGGAGATCCCGTTTCCTGGGATTCCAGAGTGACCTGGAACCCATACAAGCCTGAGTGAATTTAGTCTTCCGACTTTGTTCAAAAAGGTCTTGAGTTCATGCACTAGTTTGGAGTTGGACAGAGGATTGGATACAGCTTTGAGTGCAGCTTGGCTGTCACTGCAGACACATATGCTCTTTTCCCTCCATCTGTGTTTCACAACATAGTGCATGGCCATTAGGATTGCGTAAATCTCCGCCTGGAAGACAGACGCATATTTTCCTAACGAGAAGTGCAGTCGAATGTTTTCGCGCTCGAAGAAAACTCCAGCGCCGGATCCCTGACAAGTCCTGGAGCCATCTGTGAAGATGCGAAGACATTCTATTCCAGGTTCAGTGTCTGGCCAAAGCCAGTCCTGACGCCAAGGAAATGTGACTGTGTAGTTACAGCGCAGTAGGATGGCAGGTGTCATTGCGTCAGAGGGCATATCTATGAGACAGTGGTCGTAGGATATTTCTCTCTCCAGTACACTTTCACTCCACTGCGAGTTGTACCAAAGACCATTCCTCTTTAGGCGAGAAATAGTTTTCAGTGCACACCCTCTGATATATATGTCAAGGGGTGGAAGGTTCATCAAAGTTCTTAGTAGCTTTCTAGAATGAGTAGTTGTTATCAGAAGTTGGAGTCAAATTTTTTAAGTAGGTGTTGAGTTGATCGTTATAGATTTAAGTCTCAATTGGAGTTCTTTGGTTGCTTTGTTGCATATCCTTTTGTCCTGAGGTAGTCTTGCAGTCTGCCATCGTTTTGTCTGCCAAGTCTTCTCTTTTCTTCTATCTGTTGTGGAATTAATTTTGGTGTAAATTATATTAGTGTAATGTAATGTAGTTAGGTTTTTTTGATTTATTGAATGGGGTTGTTTTAATTGTTGCAGTAGTTATTATATATGTAATAAAAGTGAACTATAGCTCGTTCTACGTCGTCTTGTGCTTGAAGTATTATATGCAGATTCAGATGTTGCTCTATATATTCCCGAAACGAATCCCAATCAGTGTTTGCGTTGTAAAGGTGAGGTAAAAGGTGGGTTATGTGGTAATCCTAGAGGAGTATTTGATGTGAATAAGAGAGTGTTCCGATGAAAGTTCCAGTCTAGATTTAACTTGTAATGTTTTTATCTGTAAGTTTTTAGTGATACAAAAGTCTATTAGGTCAGGAGTTTTATTTGGGTCAGAAAGTAGGTTCGCCAGTCCTGAGATACATCTGCGCCCCGATTTACACTGTACTTTTTTACACGATTTCACTTTTACAAGGTTTTTTTTCCCAAGCCCCTGTGACTCGATGTACACGTTATTATCTGCTTTTACACGGTTTTTACTCGTAAGTTCACGAATTTTCCAAAATAACACTGTTGAAAACAAAAATGTATGCTAGTTACACTGGCATTAAACTAAATAAGGGGATTTCCCTGTGTATAATTTCTTGTGCCAACCGTATTGATTAGAAGTGCAGTGATTCTTTAGCAGTGGAAGGGTGTATAGTATACGATCTTACGAGTACAAATTGATACATTTATGGACTATTTATATGTATATGTATGAGTTAAGGAAGACAAGTGCATTTCATGAAAATGCAACACATTTCAGCAATTATCCATTTATTGCTAGGGTTGTAATAACGGAACCTAATAACCCAAACAACCCATTCCAATAAAACGAATTAAAACGGAAAGCTGGATGTGAATATGATATAGCAAACACTTCCTTACAGCATATGTGGCTTAATTGTATGAAGACTACCATAAATGCGTAGAGCATAAGTTAAAATAGTTGATGAAGGTTTCTCAAAAAAAAAAAACTCAACTTTATTCAAAGATAATTGCTTCAGAAATGAATTACAACATTTCTTACAGCTATATTTATACTAAGACTAAACCTAATGCAAACATGTGGAATCAACGGCGACGGAACTGGGGCAGGCGCTAGGTCAGCAAATTGAAGTGTTGCATTTCATGTTCATTTCTTCAAGTGCATCGGATGTTCGGGTGCATCCATGTTGCCCATGGGAATGACCGGGCCAATGACCGTGGTTGAGTTGAGTATGAGTTGTTGTGTCAGCTTTTGAGTTGGATTGTGTGTTAACTTATACGCAAGTGTCTCGATTATCCCGATTGTCTCCAGTGTCTCGGTTATTCCGAGTCTCTCGAGTACATATACGAAAATGCGATATCGATCATTATGTGCTGATCTTCTTCTTTTCCTTTTTATCCCGGCGTCGTTATGGTCAGAAGTGTAGGACCATAACCTTCCCACTTAACTGCATTCCTACTGGTCCGCTTGTGGGGTCCGCCGGTTTGACCTCAGAAAGTAGCGGCAGGCTTCCCGGTTTGGGATTACTTCATCGCTGAGGCCAATCAAATGCTGGTGTTTTTGCATTTGTTTGCACCAATTGTTTTTCGGCCTGCCTTTTTTGCGTGTTGAAATTGGAATGTTGATTGATAACGCCTTTTGGACGGGGTTCAAAGGATCTCTCCTTTGAACATGGCAATACCAACTGAGTCGGTCGCGCTCTATATTTCTTGTGATGGTTTCTTTTACGTGGAGGCTTCCTCGGATCTTTGAACTTCTAATTCTGTCACGCTTTGTTACTCCCGCTGTCATGCGAAGCATCTTCATCTCAGTTACCGTTAATTTGCTCTCATACTTTTTGTGCATTGTCCAGCATTGTGAACCGTATGTGAGCGCCGGACGTACAACTGAAGTGTAGAGCCTTCCTTTCAGCTTAGGGGGAAATTTTCGATCACAGAAGATGGCGGAGTTTTCCCGCCACTTCATCCACCCTACGCTTACGCGATGTTTGATGTCGTCATCACAAGTTGCTTCTCTATTAATCATAGATCCCAGATATTTAAACTTTTCACACTTGGGAAGCACTCTTCCATTCAAGTAAATGTCTGGAATAGGCTGATGAGGGTCAGAGAACGGGCAGCACAGATACTCTGTCTTCTTTGAACTAATACGATACCCGTGTCCCTCAAAAATGTCCACCCACACATCAAGTGCTCGTTGTAGGGACGCCTGATCATCACTTATAATGGCCCCATCGTCAGCAAAGAATAGCTGGTGCACATTGGGATCCGTCACTTTTCCTTCAAGCAAGCAATCAAGGACTGCTATAAAAAGCAGTGGGCTGAGGACGCTCCCTTGGTGTACACCGACTTTGATTGCGAACTCTTCGGTGACTCCTGCGGTGCATCTTACTCTTGTCGTTGCTCTCTCGTACATGTCCATAATCACTCGCACGTAGGTTTCTGGAACTCCTTTTTGTCTTAGCGCTACCCATAAAAGATCTCTTGGTTGCCGGTCAAAGGCCTTCTCGAAATCAACCAACACCATATGCAAGTCCTTTGAAGAATCACGATGCTTTTCCATCATGATCCTTATACTTTGGATTGCATCTGTTGTTGATTTACCCGAGACAAACCCGCACTGGTCATCAGATAGTCGTATTATTTTCCGCAGTCGGCTATCTAATACCCGTTCAACGATCTTCATAGTGTGCGACATCAGCTTGACAGAACGGTAGTTATCACAATTTCGCGTATCACCCTTTCCTTTGTGCAATGGAAGAAGATAGCTTTCCCTCCATTGATTAGGCATAGTGTCGCCTCTCATAAGTTTGGAGATAAGAACCATGAGCCATCTAGACCCGATGTCTCCCATCTTTTTCCAGAACTCAGAGGGTATCCCGTCCGGCCCAACAGCTTTTCTTTTCTTGGAGTTTTTAACCGCGTACCGAACTTCTTCGACTGTGATGTCGGGTATTTCGGCATGATTCGGGGCGGCTCTTGGAAAGTACACTCGGGGAAACTGTTCGTTCAGAAGTTCCTCGCAATACTGTCGCCATCTGTGGAGAATTTTTTCGTCTTCCACAAGGAGTTGGCCTTCAGCATTGTTAATAAACTTTGGGAAACGAATCTCCTGAGCATTTCTTCTTCTCTGGGCGGCTATCTTAAAGATATTTGCTCCTTTGTTCAAATTGTTTTGTCGAAGCTCCTGGGTAGCCTGGTTCCTGTCAGACGCGGAAGACGATATTTCTTCCAACTCCTGATAGAGGCCTTCCATGCTTTTCGCTTTGAATTCGTCTTCTATTAGTAGAAGAGCACTTTGACCAAGCTTGGAAAGCCATTTTCTTTTCGTGTATCACTGCTTTGGCTTCGTCTGTCCACCACCAGGTTTCTTTTGCGTGTTGGCAGGGGCCTTTAGATGTTCCGAGCAGTGATTTGGCTTTCTCCAGGCCAGATTGTTGTAGGGAATCCCACATGTCTTGTGCTCTGCACTCCTTATTACCGACCTCATCGATAATGGAAGAGAGGTAGTTTTCCATGATGGTAATAAAAGCTTCGCCTTTTCCTTTATCCAGCTTATACCACTTGATTCTCTCAGACACCTTCGTTTGCTGCTTTGACTTCTTTCTCGCATCCATAAAAAATTCAGTCAGGAGGAGACGGTGTTGAGGGGCGATCGCGTCTCCCAGGATCACTTTGCAATCTTTAGCTCGTGGCTTCATGAAACTGGATACCAAATGATAGTCTATTTGAGTTTCATTTCCGCCGCTGCTATAAGTGATCAGGTGCCGGCTTTGTTTGACGAACATGGTATTTAGCACTATAAGACCGTACGACTTGCACATGTTTAGGATATCTTCACCTGAAGAGTTCCTGGTGCCGTATCCCAGCCCTCCGTGGTAGCCTTCATAGTCTTCGCTTGTCTTCCCGACACGTCCGTTTAAATCTCCCCCAACAAACAAAAGCTCTTCCTTTGGGATGATTTTGACAAGGTTGTGGAAATCTAGCCAGAATGCATCTTTTTCTTTTTGTTCGCATCCTACTTGAGGGGCATATGCGCTTACGATGTTCCACACCTCACCATGCATCACCAATTTGAGAGCCATCAAACGGTCACTGGACTTTGAAATGGTTAAGACGTTGCCAAGTAACTCTGCCGCAAGGATGATGGCGATTCCGTTTTTACCTTGTTCCAATCCATAGTAAAACATCTTGTAGGCTTTTGTTTTAACGTCCAAGAAACGTGCCCGATTACCGGTGTTTCGCCATTTCGTCTCTTGTACGCACAGGATGTTTATTCGCCTTCTAACCATCATTTCTTCAAGCTCATAGCTGCGCCCACTCATGCTTCCAACGTTCCAACTCGCGACTCTTAAATGTGGCTTACGCCGTTGCATTACTTTGCTATCCCCCGGAAATCCTGTAGCTCTGACCCGAGCATTTCTGCTCGTCCCAGGATCACGACCATTAGTAGTGCCTGGCGGGGTAGTGCTTTTCCTTTTAGCGTTCTTTTCCATAATGCTACGGTTTGACCGTTTTCATTCTTCCCTTCCTTTTTGACACGGGCATGCTCCAGATTTTTTATTTTTTTTTTGATTGATCTTACTCTTACAACACCGGTGATCTCCAGTCGTGTCAACCCACTGATTTGCATGCACACTTGTGGGGCAGTTTAATGGTGGTATATGTGTCCCTAGGCTCACCTTGGTATTTTCTAAATTGCCTAGATGTGAGTTTTGTTTACCTTTGTTTAGTCGCCTTTTACGACAAGCGATAGGTATCGCTGCAGGGATATTCTTAACCCGTCCCTGCACGAGGCGATCATTATGTGCTGATATAGCGCAAAATATCCGAACACTAGAACACATGTATAAATATGACTCGAAAACGAACATTTACTTATGCTTCATATTATTTTATAATATTCTTAACATCATTATAATTCAATTAAAATGTATAAAGCTTTACCATATCGGAAATAATTACTCGTAAACAGCCCGGGAAAAGGAAAGTCATCTCTTTAGAAACCAAAATTAAAATTCTTGATCGTCTATGTAATGGATAAAGAGTAAATACGGTTGCTAAATCGCATTCCATGAATAAAGCCACAGTAAGAAGCATCAGAAAAAATGAAAGCTTCTTCAGAAAAAGTGTAGCAGCTGGAACTGTTACGAGGAAAGGAACAACTTCTTACGTAAGGGATATTGCAATTGAAAGCACGAAAAAAGCATGAAATAAGGCTTTGCGGATTTATGAAAAAATTAAGGGTGAGTTACCATCTACTTCTTCGGCTCGAAAGAAGTCATCCTTTTCAGCTAGCCACGGTTGGTATGAAATATTCAAACAAAGGCATACTTTACATAATCTAAAGCTAATCTAAAGGTGAACTAGCATCTGGTGACGTAAATGCAGCGCGAGAATATCCAGCAAAGTTGGCTGAAATTATTGCAGCTAATTCATACACTCCTGATCAGGTATTCAATGCTGACAAGTCGGGATTATTCTGGAAAAACAAATGCCAAAAAGAACTTATGTAACTAAAGCTTCGAAATCAGCTAGTGCCCATAAAATAGCGAAGGATATTATAACAGTTCTTTTCCGTAGTAATGTTTCAGGCCATAATATAATGAAACCATTGGTTATAAACAAATCAAAAAAGCCACGTGCATTTCAACGGATAAATATCAACAACCTGCCGGTTTATTGGATGGCCAATAAGAAAGCATGGGTTACAGCCACGGTTTTTAACGAATGGTCCCCGATGTCAAAAGGTACTTAATTGAAAAAGGTTTGCCTTTTAAAGTGCTTCTGCTAATTGACAATGCTCCCGGCCAACCTCAAAATTTATAACATAAAAACGTTGTATTTCTACCAAAGAACACAACTTCTTTATTACAGCCACAGGATCAAGGAATAATTTCTACTTTCAAAGCACCGTATATCAAGCAAACCTTCAGGTATATTTTGTAACAAACTGATAATAATACATCTTTGACAGTAACGGACGCTTGGAAAAAAATTACAATTTTGGATAGTGTTAAGGAGGTTGCATTATCATGTTTCGAGATTAAACAAGCAACGCTGAATGCTTGTTTGAAAAAAGTATGGTCAGAAGTAGTTGAAGCTGAAATTTTTTGTCAACCATTAGAGCATGAATATTCTCAGATAGTTGAGTTGGCGCCTGCAGGAGAAGGTTGTGAGAATTTATCTGAGGCAGATATTGAAGAGCTAGTGGCTGACGAAGAATTAGACATGAATTAACATGATACAACTGATCAAGACTACGGTCCTGATGAGGAGCATGAAACAATTGTATTCACAGCAAAAGTCATCCATGAAGGACTTTCGATCGGGTGAAAAATAGGTAATCTATTTTTACAACATGACCCTAATGTTGAGCGGGCTCTCCGAACAAGATATCAACAATTGTTTTGCTCAATATGAGGAGGTTACCAAAAACTACAAACAAATGTTGATTACTGATTTCATTACTAAGTCCCTTCCATCTGAAATTGTCAGTATTTATTATCCATCGAATCAGAATCGGCAGAAATAATATCTAGTGATGAAAGCGAAATCTCATCAACCAAGAAGAAAAGATTGATTGGCAATGATAGTGATGAGAGTATGTAATTAAATCTTTACACTAGTTTCTTACGAATTTTGTATTCTTAATTTTTTTAAAACAATTTCAACAACAATTAGTAATTATATGAATGGACTTTTTATATTTGCGTTGAAATAAATGAATTTGAATGAAAAAACTGAATAAATTCTGTGCGTTTTAGTTTTTATTTTCGATTTACACGGTTTTTCATACAAAAATCTGAGATTTCAATTTACACGACATTTTCAGGAACCGGTCTTCCGTGTAAATCGGGGGACGGGTGTATTTGCAATTATTATTGTGTGGATTGCCTTTAATAGATTTTTGCCTTTAGTGTTGGATATCCTTAAACCCCAGTCCTTGTGTTTAGCGTTGAAATCTCCAGCTGCTATGAATCTGCTCAATATTTAATATTGAAAATATTTATGAAAGTCATACAAAATTTTTATAAGTTTCATAAAGAGATTTTTAAAAGTTCCTATCATTCAAAATGATCAAGGAAATTTTTTTCCATCATACGGACCGAAGTTTACCTGGAGGAAAATCCCTCTGCTGCTTTTAATATGTTCACATTCATCTTAAGATGAGACGTTAGACGTTAGCTTATCTATAGTTACTTAACAAAGTCCTAGTTGATATCCTTAATAAAAGTATATAGGAGGGTGGTCCGATAAGTCCTTAGCCTACAAAAGAAAAACAAAAATTTTGGAGAAATGGCGATTTATTTTTCAAAATAGTCTCCTTTTAGCTCGATACACTTGACCCAGCGATGCTCCAACTTCTTTTACCCGTCTGAAAAATACGTTTTCTCGAGGTCTGCAAAGTAGGCCTCCGTGGCGGCGACTACCTCCTCATTCGACTAAAATTTCTGCCGGCGAGTGACTTTTTCAAGTTACGAAACAAAAAGAAGTCGCACGGGGCCAAATCTGGAGAATACTGTGGATGAGTGGCGAGGGCGGAGGTGTGAGCCGGTGCGTTATCATGGTGGAAGAGCACTTTGTTCTTCGCCAAGTGGGGCCGTTTCTTCTTCAATTCGGCGTCGAATCGGCCCAATAATTTGGCATAGTACAGGCCTGGGACCGTTTTGCCCTTCTCCAGGTAGTCGATGTAGATCACACCTTGTGAATACCAGAAAACGGTGGCCATCACCTTTCCGGCCGATGGGACAGTCTTCACCTTCTTCGGAGCATGTTCGCTGGGTGAAGTCCACTGTTTCGACTGTTCCTTGGTCTGTGGTGTGTACCAGTGGATCCATGTTTCGTCGACTGACACGAAACGACGCAGAAACTCCTTCGAATTGCGCTTAAACAGCGTCAAACACTGCTCTGAAATGGTCTCACGGTTGCGCTTGTTGTCCGAAGTGAGCAAACGCGGCACCCATTGCGCCGACAGCTTTCTCATGCCCAAAATTTCAGGCAGGATATGACCCGCGCGATCTTTTGAAATGCCTACTGTCTCAGCTACCTCGCGCACCTTCAATCGGCAGTCTGCCAATACGAAATCGTGGGTTTTTGTCACGTTATCCCCCGTGGTAGCCGTTTTCGGGGCACCTGGACGTTTCTCATCAAAAACCGATGTTGAAACTCGTTAAACCAATTTTTGATGGTCGCCATCGAAGGAGAAAAGTCACCGTACACAGCATCCAAACGTGATTTCCTTTCCAAAAACAAGAATCGAATCACCGACCGATATTGCTCTTTTTCCATTTTTTCTAAAATTCGCGGACACTCCCGCTGTCAAAACAAAACTACGAGTCCGATCCGGCTGAAATTTCAACAGTAGCCGTCTACTAGAATGTACTACACGATAGTGAGTTTCTCTTGCGATACTGGCGCCGTCTGGCGGCCAGTATAGTGGGATTTTCCCAGAAGCCTTAACATTTGCAGAAGTTTTACCAGTATTCAAGAAGCGTGAAAGTAAAAATCTTAATAACTACAGTCCCATTTTACTTTTTCCTGCTTTTTCCAAAAATGTTGAGAAATTAGTGAAAACAGAATTAATGGCCTACCTTGAAAAAAATCTTATTTTAGTGACAACCAATTTGGATTTAGAACAAGAAAATCTACATAAGATGCGCTCTTAACATTTTGTAGTCAAAATTATGCTGGATTAAACAGTAATAAACATACTGCTGTTCTTTTTATTTACATCACAAAGGCATTTGACATTATAGACTATTTTATAATAATAATAAGTATAGAAAAGGTGGGTTTTAGAAGCTTTTTGCTCAAGTGGTATATTTCCTACCCCATTGAACAAACAAATTGTCAGGATAGCAATTAGTTTCAGTAAAATATCTAATGTTATCATAGACATACCACAAGGCTCTGTTCTCGGTCCGATACTGTTTTTGATTTACATCAATTCCATATTGAATATAAACTTTAAAGGCTGCCGACGATATAGTTAGCTCTTATTCTAACAGTGCTGCTTTGGATCTAACGGCTGACATAAACTACGATTTAGAACAGCTTAGACACTGGTTTTGTTTGCATAAATTGTTTATAAGTGACAAAATAAAGATAATGTTTTTAACTTGGTATAAATGTCCCTTCTTTTATATTTCACTGTCAATTATTATTCTGCAAAGACACTTGCAATACTTACCTATCGCTTTTAACTTCAACCAACTATGCTCACCTCAATGTTTTCATATTGTAAGAACTTAAGTATTTAAATATCTTGGTCTTGAAATGAATTGCAAACTAAGTTGGTTCCACCATACTGCAAGTTTAAAATCCTACTTATAAAAAACAACAAGAATTATGTACTATTTTAGACAATTTTGCTTACGGATTATTTTGAAAACAGCTTATTATGGTCTTGTACAATCTAGGGGGAGGTACTCATAGTAACAAAGTTCAACCTTTACGTTCTGTCCAAAAACAATTGCTAAGAATCGTATGGAGAAAGGGGCGCTTTGAGAATATTTATTTGCTTTTTGTTAATTCTAAAATTCCTCCTCTTAAGCACCTTTACTTCTATAAAGTGCTAAAGATATTTTTTGTAAGAAGTGGGTACTCAGTTAATGGGACGCCTAGCGACTATTCACTTCGCAGCTGTAATGCTAGTCTAGCTGTAATTCCACCTTTCAGTACCCGTCACTTCTTGAACTTCTACTTATCTGTTGTTCCCAAATTATACAATGTACTGCTCCTTGAGATAAGAAAAATTAGAAATTTGAAACTTTTTGTCTACAGTTATAAAAATGGCTTTCAAACTTTAATGTAAATAATATTAACCACTTAATAACTCATCTAATTTGTTTGTGTTTTTACTAAGAAACATGTTTTAATGTGTGCTGACATTGATTTTTACCTTGTTACACCTTTTGTTAATCTATTGCTACACTTTATGATGCATTTGATACTAGTTACTTTAAACTACAGAATATATTTTTTATTTTCAATTCGTTATGTAAATATCCTTATCCTTCTTTAAATATCCTTAGCATTTAAAATACCACGTCTACTAATGGTTTTTTTTTTTTTTTATTATCATGAAATTATAAATGAATTGTTTAATTATGTAGAGATTTTTACTGTTTGTAAATTGCATGAATTGAGAAGATACAAGTTTATAAATATATAACAATAAAATAATAATACTAATTGTCTTCACATCTACGGCGCGGCCTTCCTGGGGGTCTTTTTCCTGTTCGTCCACTGTTCATTTGTTGTACGTATCCTGTCCATCTTAGTGTTTGCATATTTATTACTCGAAAAAGGTTTGAATAGAGTTCTTCGAGTTCTTCATTGTTTAGCTTTTTTCATTCGCCTGTTTCTTCGTCCTGCCATGAATTTTTCTAAAGACCATGTTGTTAAAAACCCGAAATCAATTTTTCTCCTTCTTAGTCAAAGATCAGAATTACTATGTTTTTATAAATACGTATGTATTTTAACATTGCGGGACAAAAGTTTTGAATAGTTCCTTAATCGCGAAGGAGCACGCGTTGCCCATATGCAGCCTTTTATTTATTTCCCAAATATTTTAATTCGTCCACTTTCGAGTAGAGTCAGGTGCAAGGTTTAGATCGACCCAAGTCGGGGAGTGACCATATATGTACATAATTGGTTTTCTCTCTTTATTTACTTTTAAACCGACTTCCTTTCTTGCCATTATAAGACTTTCTGCCTTTCTTTTATCTATTTTCTCTTTCAGCTCTGAAACTGTGTACGATTCACGCCCCTACTTTAGTCTTGATAGATTTCTATGTTATTTTAATGTCAAGTAGTCAAAGGATGGAAGGTGCTCTGCAGTTTAAATCTCTGCTTTTTACTCAGATCGCTTTTCTCAGTAGTAGAATTGCATGCTGTAGTACAAATCATCACATTGTATCCATTCTGGATATATGAATGTGGAATAAACGCCTGTTTGGTCTTGGTGATATACGTGATGCTACGATTCTTTATGATGGGCGATCCGAAAGGATCTGCCTCATCATATTGAACACACTATCGACAACCAACCTTGGTTAATTCTGTGGACAAGATCTGGTGGCTGCTGGAGTTAGCTACTACAGGGAGAAATTGAACACTTCGTCCTGACGTCTGCTTACTTTCCCTACGACTCGGTACTGCCTTTGCTACCGAAGGCGATTTCTGAACTCGTACTCAGTGAAGCCAGAAAGATTGGACTCATCGTCTGTTGCGATGCCAATGCTCAAAACACTGTTTGGGGTAGCAGCAAATGTAATCAGAGAGGAGACCATCTCCTAAACTTCACTCTTTCGTCTGACCTTATCATGCACAATGTTGGCTTTCAACCAATCATTGTGACGGCGAGACGACAGGAGGTGATTGACCTAACCCTGTCTAATAGGTATGTAAAGGCCATCACTAACTGGAGAGTCTTATCAGATGCTACGCTGTGATACCATAGATATATTGAAGTGTGGGATCTCCCCCCCGCAACCCAAGCGGAATCCGAAAAAGACGGACTGGATACGATTCAGAGAGGAGCTTGAGAAATCCACTCAAGCCCTGCCTAAAGAACAAGCAATGTGTGGAGGATGCCGTTCATGACCTGAGCAGTGCCATCACCAACTGTTTTGAACTCGCATGTCCTGTCAAAAAACCTCCCAGCAGGAAATTGATTCCCTGGTGAAACGTTGAGCTCCAATGTCTTCGCAGGGAAGCCACAAGTCTTCTGAACAGAACGCTTAAATCGAACTCGGAAGATGACTGGAATAAGTATCGATCGAAGCAAAATTAATATAAGAAGCTTAATCCTAAATCAAAGAATGATTCCTATAAGTCCTTCTGCGAAGTTGGTTAATGTTCTCAAGCGAGGACTGCGCTTCAAAACCTAGTTGGGAGAATTGAATGCTCACTTGAAAGGAAATAGCGTACTAGGCATTTTCGTCGACATTGAGGGACCTTCTGATAACGCTACTTTCGGCAGTATGCGTTACACTGCCAGGAGGCATGGCGTAGATTAAGCTTAAGCACTGATTTTGTAGATCAACGCAGTGCTCCTGCACAGGACATTGATCGCTGGTGCAGGCCTCGAACAATGTGTTAAGTCTGGCATAAACAAGGGTTTCCCCTGTCTCCGCTCTCATGATGCATGATGGTCGAATCTCTGCTCAATGCTCTCAATGCCTTTGGAATCTATGACTAGGCCTATGCAGATGATGTTGCTGTTCTCTCTGTCGGCTCATGTATAGCGACTGCCTGTCTCAGAGCACAAGCGGCGCTAAATATGATCGAGGACTGGTGCACGAGTAATGGGTTGTCGGTTAATCCTCTTAAGACTAATGTCACCTCCTTACGAAAAGGAGGAAAAATACTGCATGACTCAGCTTGTGCTAGAAGACATTCCTGTTCTAATATGCAAGGAAGTTACCTACCTGGGAGCCATCTTAGATAGCAAGCTTCTTTGGTCAGAGCATGTTGAGTCAAAAATCACCAAAGCGCTGTCAGTTTTTGGGCAATGCGAAGACATGGGGCTTATCGCCGAAAAAGTTCCGGATCTACACGGCAATGATAAGACCGATAATCTCATATGCATCGGTAGTCTGGTAGAAAAGGCTAACACTAGAACACGTCGCGGCCTCTTTCACCAAACTCTGAAATATAGTTTGTCTCAGCTGTTCGAGGGCTTTCCTCAGCATGTCGGGTAATTTATCAGAGGGTGCGCACTGAAAGCCATGCCTTGCCTCAAGGATAATATTGGGTTGGCAAGAAAGTATTTTCGGTGCTTACACATAGATCGTGTTGTGATCGTTTTAAAGGACTTCTGTCAGTGTCATGATTTTTTCCTTTTGACATTTGATATCATTCACAGTGAAGTTAGCTTACAAGCAAGTTGTGCGTAATTTTGTGTGTAGCTGTCATTTTAAGGTGAATTTTAACATGGAGTGCAAAAACGAACATTTTCGGCATATTTTACTTTTTTATTTCCGTAAAGGAAAGAAATCTGCTGAGGCTCACAAAGAGATATGTGAAGTTTATGATTTTGATTGCATAACAGAGCGCACGTGTCAGAATTGGTTTAAAAAATTCCGTTCTGGGGATTTTTCACTTAAGGATGACCAACGTTCTGGTCGACCAACTGAGGTTGATGATGACCAAATCAAAGCCATATTTGAAGAGGATCGTCATGTAACAGTTCGTGAGATGGCAGAGAGGTTAAATGTATCGCACACAACAATTGAAAATCATTTAAAATGTCATAGGTTCGTTAAGAAGCTCGATATTTGGGTGCCGCATGAATTGAAAGAGATTCAATTAACACAACGCATCAATATTTGCGATATTCATCTCAAGCGCAATGAACTCGACCCTTTTTTGAAGCGAATCATCACTGGTGACGAAAAATGGGTCTTATACAGTAACATTGTTGAAAAACGATCATGGTCCAAGCGTGATGAACCAGCACAAACCACATCGAAAGCTGACTTGCATCAAAAAAAGGTCATGCTGTCAGTTTGGTGGGACTACAAAGGTGTCGTGTATTTTGAGCTGCTTCCAAGAAATCAGACGATCAATTTGGATGTTTACTGTCAACAGCTGATGAAACTGGATGAAGCAATCAAAGAAAAACGGCCAGAATTGGCAAATCGCAAAGGAATTGTGTTCCACCATGATAATGCAAGGCCTCACACATCTTTGGTAACTCGTAAGAAATTATTGGAGCTTGGTTGGGAAGTAATGTTGCATCCCCCATACAGCCCTGACCTGGCGCCATCTGATTACCATTTACTTCGAGCTTTACAAAATTCTTTGAATGGTAAAACTTTCAGTAATGATGATGATCTGAAATCACACGTCGTTCAGTTTTTTGATGATAAGGACCAGAAGTTCTATGAGCCCGGAATCATAAAGTTACCAGAAAGATGGCAAAAGATCATCGAACAAAATGGAAAATATATAATTCATTAAAACTTGTTGTTTCTATAAAAAAAATTGAGTTTTATTTCACACTACAAAACCGAAATTACTTTCTTGCCAACCCAATAGTTTTTGGTACAACTCACATTGGAGTGACAGTGTAATTGCGCGAAAAATATCCTAGGACTCCTGTCTTATATGCTATCCTATTGCACTATAATTTCATAGTCAAATTTCCATGGCTTCAGGACTGGCCCTGGCCTTATACTAAACGGGAAAGGACTGTCTTCGTATTTTTACAGATGACTCCTGGTCTGGTCGTTGGTCCTACGTTGGGGTTTTCCTTGAAATTGAAAACGTCTGACTGTATTTTTCGTTAGGAAGATGTGCGTCTGTCTTTCAATAAGAGATATACGCAATCCTAAAGGTATCCAGCCCTCTTATCAGTTCCAAATTACTGCTTGAACTCAAGTCCATTTTGAAGAGTCGGAATATTAAATTCTTTAAGGCTTGAATGGGGAAACTAGGGAATCCCAGGAATTCGCTAGAATGGGTTCAGGGGAGAGTTTCTCAAGACCTGATCATTCTTTAGGTCTACCTGCTTCCTTGGTCAAATCCTACAGCTACGATTGGGTTTTTAATACAATCATAGATGGAGGAAATATTTAGGATGCAAGATGACTAAGCGCGTATGCCCAGATGCCTGCAAGAAATAAGCATCATTCTTCTTATTCTTAAGAAAAATTCTTCACCGACTTTTTCGGGATTCCCAGCCTTGATTACGTTCTGATTTGATTTTTGATTTGACGCCCCCATATGGACACTTTATTAGCTTAATGCAAGCCTTAACAAAAATCTATAACTTAACTATAACTTATTAACTATGTGGCGGCGGGGAGACGATTAAGGAGAGTGAGAAGGGTTGTGGTATAGGGCAATTCTAAGGCTGGACTTATTAAGGTGAAGGTCGAAAAGATTGGTGTTCGCTTTGCGAAGCATTCTGGACATTGGTTCATGGTAGCTTGTGAGTGAGTGCTTATACGGAAAAGGGGTGTGGACCGAAGGTTACGCGGGTTGGTGTTAAGGGGAATCATGTGCAATAATGTGGGCTGTCAATGTTACCGCTGAGAAGGCCGTGAATAAATAGAATATCTGCAACATCGCGTCATTCTTTAAGGGCTTGGGGGTTGATTAATTTTAAGCGATCCGTATAAGGTGGTAAATTAAGGGGGTCAGCCCAGGGAAGGCCATGAAGGGCAAAACGGATAAAACTTCGTTGAATGGTTTCAATATGCGTAGGGTGGGATTCGTAAGAGGGGAACCAGACTTGGCTAGCATATTGGAGAAGGGGTCTAACGAAAGTAATGTATAATGATTTCGCTACGTAAGGATTCGAGAATTCTTTGGGCCATCGTTTCACGAAACCAAAGGCAGAGATAGCACGTTTGATAATGTTGTCGATATGGAGGCGAAGATTGAGTTTACGGTCACAAATGACCCCTAGATCAACCAAGAAGTTGACTGGGAGGAACGTTTCATTACGGTTTCATTACGAGTAATGTAGGTTATGTAGCTTGGCATTTACTGATATTGGGTTCGAGATGGGTTTTTTGACACCAAGTAATGAACCTGTTAAGGTCCAATTGAAGAGAGCACGAGTCAACAATGGAAGATGTATGTTTAAATATTTTCACATTATTGGCATATATGTATGGAGAGCTGAGAGTTCAGAATAACGCTGTCAACGTCATTAATTGTTAGAATAAATATCAACGGGCCGAAATGACTACCGTGTGGGACACCGGAGGTAGTATTAATTGGATCAGAGATAGAAGATCTGAAGATATATTGACGATCTTCAAGATAAGATTTAATCCATGACATAAAACCGGGAGAGAAACCTAAGGCAGTGAGCTTAAGGAGAATAATTTGGTGAGACAGTTTGTCAAAGGCTTGGCTGAAGTCAGTGGCGACAACGTCTACTTCTTTGCCAGCTTCGAGTGCACACAATCATTGTGAAACAAACTCGACTAGATTAGTGGTTGTCAATCGACCTTTTAGGAACCCATGTTGGTTAGGAGAAAATATGGGTTTGCAGTGAAAGAATAGTGCATCATAAACGATGCTCTCGAAAAGTTTGGGTATGCGTGAGAGCTTGGCAATGGGACGATAGTTGGACACATCATTTTTCATTCCTTTTTTGTCCACTGGAATGATAAAAGCATATTTCCAAAGCTTAGGAAAGAGTCCTTGTGAGATAGAGCTTTGAAATAGGGCGGTAAGGGGTAAAATAAGATGGTTCGCGCACTTTTTTAAAACTATGGCAGGCAGACAGTCGGGACCGGGAGAGTAGTCGTCCTTTAAGTTGCGTATTTTTTCGGCGATTAGGTCGGGAGTGATGTTCAATGAAACAAGAGATGTCTGGGGGCAGTCTTTCAAATATCGAAAATAGTCGTGATCGGGTTGAAGATCTTGGTCAGTGAATGATTGGCTGAAGAAATGAGCAAAGAAATTCGCGATTACTTCGGATTCGTTGGAAGAGTTACTGAGAAAGTTAAGTGTAGTGGGGTAGCTATCGGTTTTTCTTTTTGTATTAATGAAGTGGTAAAAACACTTGGGGTCAGAGATAAGGGAGGATTGCATTCTGTTCAGGTATCGGAGGTAGAGTGATTCACATAGCTGTGCAAATTTAATGTAGGACTGCATGTAATTAGAAAGGTCTGATGCAGAGGAGGATCTAAGATAGGCGTGCCAATTTTTGTTTCTTTTATTGCGCAAAGACCGTAGTTCCTTGGTATACCAGGGCGGAGATGAGGTGTAGTTCTTTTTTGGTGAGTATGGGACTGAAAGAATGAAGCAGCTGAGGATTTTGGTGTAAAATAGCGCAAGGGTTTCGTTTAAGGATATATGTGAGTTAGGGTTAAGGAGGAAGTTAAAATTAACATTGTTGAGCAGATTATTTAGTTTCGCGAAGTCAGCTTTGCGGAAATTGAAACAGTACGTATTTTCGGAGGGAAGGATCGTGAGTTGTGTCTCGAGTGAAAGAGTTACCGATAGAGGTGGATGAAGGGGGTCTAAAGTAGAGAGAAAATGGTTGCTTGGGTTAACAACGCAGTTTACGGCATCAGATGAGAAAATCAGGTCGAGTTGTCTGTCCATGTTATTGGTGATGTTACTGAGTTTCAGAAGGCCGGAGTCAGAGAAATGATCCATGAAAAGGATTTCTTTACCTGTGGAGGGGTTAGCGGCGATGTAGTGGGTCTCATCATCGGAATGAACCCATTTCAGGTGCGGGAGATTGAAATCGCCACAGATGATGATGATGTCATTGGGTTCGGTGATATCAAATATGGAGTCGACGAGATCAACGACGAGTTGGTAAAAGTGTGTGGGCTGTGAGGGTCTTAAGTAACAGCAGGCAAGATAAAGTTTCTGTTTAGGGAGTCTTATTGAGGCACTAGTGAAGTTGAAGTCAGCGGAATTCGACAATTTGAAGGGCAAGGGATCATAGCGACTGTGGATTGCTAAGAGAACTCCGCGACCGTCAGGATCGGCAGAGTTGTCGCGTCCATCGGCCCGAAACAGAATGAAATCTGATGTGAATAATTCGCTGTCTCCAATACTGGAGCATAAATTCGTTTCAGTTAATGCAAATATATCGTAGGGTAGGTTTTGGGAATTAAGGAGTACTGCGGAGGTTTTGGTGCGTAATCCTCTGACGTTCTGATAGTACAGGGATATGTTATTATTTGATGGGTGAGGAGATGTAAATGTATTTAGGTTAGGATTTAAAATAGTTTTTGAGATTAGAACGGGTACTTTGCAAGTGTGCAATGCGCTTTGAACTGACGTGGGCTGCGAAAGTGGAGAGGTCGTTATTTACATCAATGGGAGAAATATTAAGGCTTTCGTGAAATCGTATAAAGGTCTTTTTTAACGCGTGGGGGTCTGTGGGTAGGCCTTCTTGGTGGATTGAAACTAGGACGTTGGTTTTAGTTTTGCCGTCGATACAAATGGAGTCAGGTTTGTCGTGGAGGTAGGCCAGATAGAGGCGTACATTTTCGTAGATTCTTCTGTCTCTTAAACGTGACATAACATAGCGGTCTTCGACGTTAAGCTCGGCAAGATGTTTAGTGAGTTTGGCCGTGGGAGGGAGAAGTGGATCTAGAAAGAGGGGGAGGTGAGAGGGAAGGTCGAGTTGTGGATAATGAACTTTTCTTGAATCTTGAATCAATCTGAAGACATTATGTTGTTGGTGTGTGGTAACGGCCATCCGAGAATTCAGTCGGGAGAAAGGATTTTTATTCCCAGGGTTCATTGCCACTCTACTACTTTCTGCCTCAATGGTAATTTTAAGTTTGTTAAGTGTTTCTAAAGCTTTTGATTACAATTAATTATTTGTTAATGTATAAAATATATACATATACATATATACTCCCTTATTAATGATCCTATCAGTACCGTGCTGCCTCCGATGCGTACAGATCGTTTCGTGCTCCATGTCCGCGTCAAAAAAAAATATTCCGGGACACCCCCCACCTCTAGGGAGTGCGTGAAGTGCGCGAAAAAAAAACCAAAAAAAAAACAATGCAGTTCGAAAAGAAACCAGGCACAAACGTCCTTTCCCCTCTTTGCCCGTTCCGCACTAACCATCATTGTGCACCCTTGGTCGCAACTTCCGTTTTATATATTCACACGGGTTGGACAATGACTGAGAGTGCATAGCATCTTACGTTGTTGGTGGACCAACGCAAATTGGTGTATGAGCCTACACATCGATTTGCTGTTGGGAAGCAAACGCCGAATTTGCACTTCTCAACTCTGCTTACCGTCGTGGATTTGAGCCAGCCTGGATATAATTTTGTGCCATTATTCTTTTTACACCAATGTCTTGCCACCGTAGGTAGGTATGTAGAGATCTTTGCTGCAGTAAACAATCCAACCGCTAGTAAATGAGCCAACATGAATATCTGACATTGCAGATCATTCCGCCAACACCCTGGACTTGTTCCTCACCTCTCATCCTGATAAATATTCTATTGATATATTGTCGTCAGACCACTGCGTCGCTTCAACTAATTGCTCGTAATCAAACCACACAGAGGGCGAATTCCTAAAAGAATAGTATGTCTACAATTTCTTTAGGAATTTTAACTTGTCACTATGCTTCCTAAATAGTGATGTGAATGCTACCGCTGATGCGATCACGAACATACTTCTGCTTCTGATTCTTCATGATTCTTCATTCCACATAGAGTGAAGAGTATCAAACCTAAAGCAAATGCGTGATATGACCCGAGCTGTAAAGAGGCTATCGGATTCAGGGAGCTGAATTTCCGGACTTACAAGGCTAACAACTCTGAGGAAAACCGGAATAAGTTTAAACGAGCCGGAAATGACTATAACGCATTGATTCGACGTGTCAAATTCTCCCATACCAAAAGTTGAAGCAAAAAGTGCTAAATTGCCCCAAAAGCAGCAAAAACTTTTGGCCATTTGTGAAAAACATTAAAAATTCTGCCTCGTCCTCAATCCCTACATTCATTTACAAGAACATCCCAGCTGTCAGCTCTTTAGACAAAGCCAACCTGATAGCCACAAATTTTGCAGCCAGTTCAACGCTCCCAGATTGCAGTTTGTCTCCGCCTGTACTTGAAAGCTACAGCTACAGTTAGAAGTTGCAAGAGTAAGGATTAACGATTTCAACGTGCACAAATACGCTAGCCCTGATGGCGTGTTCTTCCACGCTGGCAAAACCACTGCGTAAGCTTTTTCATGTTTCCTACTCTTCTGGTCTCTGTCCGAGTAGATAGAAAACAGCATTTGTCCAGCCCGTCCCTAAAAGGGCGTATGTTTGTCTCTCACCTCTTACCGAACCATAGCGCTAACATCCCTTCTTTCTAAGGTCATGGAAACGCTGATAAATCGTCAGCCTATGAAATATCGCAGAATCTTCTTAATACGTACGGTTTCCGCAGCAACAGGTCCACTGGTGATTTGATGGCATATCTCACCGAAAAGTGGAACAAAACTTTGCACCATTTCGGCGAAAGCAAGATTTTTGATAGAGTTTGCAATCAGGCTCTTTTGTCGAAAATGCGTGGTTATGGTATCGAGGGGTCTTCTTCTATGAATTAACCAAACAAACGCTGGCACTCGACACTCTTCCTCATTTTTATAACTGATCTCTTAAGTGCTACTTGTAATCCAATACACGCCTTCGCTGATGACAGTACTCTTAGCTTTTCGTATTCGTTCGAGGAGCCACGTCTCTGCTCGTCTGCCGTAGAACTAGAACGGCAGCATATGTTAAGCACATTAAATTGTATCCTTGACAGCATAATTAAATGAATAAAAACACAATGCTGTTTATTGTCACTCAAGGTAACCATCAATATAATCAGCCATTATCCTTAAATGGCGCTTGAGTCGACGAAGCTATAATAATGAAGAGATAATAAAGCTCATATTTGGAAAGACGCTGTGAAATGTCTATGTTCCCTCAAACGATGCAAGAAATATTTCATCCCCTCTGATCTGGCATCAATTTACAAGGCCTACATCTGCCCAAGCTTGAGTACATATCTCATATCTGGTCTGGTGCTCCCAAGGCCTTTTAGACCTGGTCGATGGAATACAAAAGCGAGCGATGAAACTCATAGGAGACAACAATATCGCGAAGTCGACGTAATGTCTCCTACCTCTCTCTCTCTGTTATTTTAACAAACAATGTTTAAGTGAGCTAGCCAATTGCATTCCTCCCCTTCAAGAATTTAACCGCGATAATCATCTTGTTCGGAATGCTGATCAGTTCACCCTCAAGCCAGTCTTCAGACGCACAGCCAAATTTAGAAACTCGTTTTTTAGCCGAACAACACGAATGTGGAATGCTTGTCTAAGCTTATTTTCAAAAACGATTTTATACTTTTTTTTGTCAAATCTCTAGCTAAAAGTTATGAAAGACTTCATTCGAAATATATCTTAACGCACGATCTGAGGTGAACTATCATCTACTAGTAATCATCAATCGTTTTACGGACCTCATTCGGATTTTTTTGGATTTTTTTTATCTTCCATAATTCTAATATTTTCTGGAGATCCTCGGTGGAAATGAACACGGTGTTAGCCCCATAAAAATCAAAGTTCTCTGATCGCCAATGATCGAAATCATTTCGAAGGTAGAATTGATGAGGAAGGGCTTTGTTTTCCAAATCGTTATTTGGGCGAATGCTGTCACTCACTTCATACATTTCCTGGAAGGCAGCTCCCGATCTTGCCACTTTCTCTTAAGGACACTCCCGCACGAAGAAATCGTCATCTAAGACGACGTTCTCCGCATCAATGTTGACTGTTTGTAAAAGGCGTTCATTATCTGACGTTCTCGGAAGATTCAGATCTTGAACATCATTGATTGGAACGTGTAAACCAATCAAAATCGAATTCGTGCTCGTATTTTTGAAAGGAGTTTCGATGAGTTTGTTATGAAACTGGAAAGGAATCTCTTATCATAAGGTACTTCCAAAAGTCAAACGATTAATTGTCTACTCTATTTCGCTAAACTATTTGATCAAAGCAGTTCGAAATGACTAATTATCATCCGAAAGTTAGACCAAACACTTTGTTTTAAAGCCCCTCCCAAATGGCGAGAGTTTGGTTGAAAAGTTCGAGGCACACACTATTTAATCCAATCTTATCCCCAACTGACTATCATTAGTGTCAGGTCCTGTATACCTATCTCAATGATTATTTTGTTTTGTTTCTTATAACCAAGCCTATTACCGGACAAAGCAATATATACACATTCCAGTACCAGCAGTGAAAAATGAGCCTATCACTCGTAGATTGATTTGCAAAGCGACCGATGTCAAGTTTTCAAATATCACACTTCCATCCGGGGTTCCAGCTGGCTGTTGCATTAATTACTAATCGTCAAATCACGTCACCTTTAATCGCCGGTCATCGAAATGTCACAACACATAGTACCAGCCCACCGACACTAGTTGACAGTCGTGTAGGGAAACAGAATGCAAGATGATAAATAAAATAAATAAGACTGAGTGAGCAGCGGGCAGAAAAACAGAAAAGCAACAGTAGCCGGTAATTTATGGCATTGTCGAGCGCTTTATCCATGTTCGATGCAATTATGGGCAACGTGCGACCTTGTCTTCGATTCTGTACGCGTTCACGGGAGCGTAAAAACCATAAATCGCTGCAAATAGTGATCGGGTGTAGTTGGCGGTGGCGATGGCAGTGCAGTCAGAGTAGTTTCCGACGCAGCACGTCGTCTACATGCATTTCCTACCATAAAACAATTTGTCTTGAGAATGCCTTTGCCTATCTGTGGTGGTAGATGATTGTCGTAGGCATGGACTGTTTTCCATGCAACAGAACCTACTACGCCAAATATGTGGTAGCGTCATGTAGCGGCAAGGCCTTTCACTTTAAGTCGCGTGCGAGTTGCCACTGCAATTATGTCACCTGAGTGTGTCTGTGATTTTTTCTTGTTTTTTTGTGCTGTGTGCTTGGACTAATTGATTACTTTAATTATGGTGACCTGGATTTAAATTGAAATTGTTTTTATTCCTTTTATTATTTCTTTCTTTCTCGGTTACACGATGCATTGCACACAGCTGGATCGTGTTGGACGGAACGGATAGACAATGGAAAGTGCAAGGCATTGTACGGAAACAACATGACAAAGGCTCAATGCTGTGGCAAGAATCAAATGTTTTCGTACGCGGAGAAAAACATGTCGGAAGTGGAATACTTCTTTGTACTGGCGCTGGGTGGTGGACCGGATTGTAAGCCATGCTTGGGTAAGATATCGTTATTACTTACAGTTTTTTTAAATATCATTTTCATACGCGAATTTTCTATGATTCCTTGTCAGATGTCTTCTCATCAAACTTTGTGAGTTTAAAACGGTGTCCTCCGTGAAAGTACGGATTTATGTCTTTGAATGTAGCGTATATGTATGTGGATTGCTATAAGGGATTCGCTAACATGCCGAACGCTTAAAACCTTTCGTCTAAATCTTTTCATTTTCGCTCTGCCTATTGAGTGGCCTATCCTGTCGCGTTTCTTGAAGTGGTAACTTGTGGTATGCACACGCGCAACCTGGGCTTGCTCTGAAGCGGATGTTACCTCTCCCCTCCATTTTTAAAGAAATTCTGCTGACATTGAAGGAAGGGCATGTGCCTAGTTTTACGCCTCGGTACCATACCATACATTAATGGACTGCTAGGTAGTATAAGTAACAGCTTTCTGGCAGTCTTTTCATAACTGATAAAATCGAGATGAAATCGGCTCTTCCAAGACCATTTTACCTCGCCCAAAATCCTTTTTTTTTTTTTTTTTTTTTAGTCACATTTGTTTTTATAATTTTGTAGAACACACTAACCCTAGACAAAAATGCTTAAAACTAGCTTAAACAACAACTGACATAAAATACCTTACTGGCCCTATACGGACACTCTAAAGCAAATAGAACTACTTAAGGCTATGCCTGTCGGCCTTATGATTGACTTGTAATAATTAAAACAATTAAAATAAATAAACAATTTAGGCCAAGAAAAGTGATATTTTAAAAAAACTTAGCATCAGATCCTCTTTTTTTTTTATAAAAAAAACTTATAACTAAGAATAACTTAACCCTAGCTTAACTAATATATGTACATATATATATACATTTTTTTTGTTTTAATTATTGTTTTGTAATTTTTTTGTTTTTAATTTTTATTTATTTTTAGTTAAAGCTAAAACTAAACTAAACCTACGTGCCACCCTGGCCTGCCGTAGCATGCCCTTACCTACTCTAACCTCTTCTAACCTACCCTAGTCTATGTAAGACTGCCATTGGCATGTGGCAGGCTTTGCCTTAAAGAGGCCGACCTATTAAAATTAACCACTGACGCAGTCCCTTCCAGCCACCAGAAGCGTTGATGCTGTCGGACGACGTCTCTCCGATCTAGGCGTGACACCGATCTACTTAACCTGAGGTGCTCGGGCTCACGGAGCGCAACATCACGTTCGTAGAGAAGTCGCCGCTCCACGGACTTACGCGCCACGTGGAAGATTAACGGGATCGCCAATTCATCCTGCATCAGTCCACATTGATCTAAATAGAGGAATGCCTCTGGGGGGACAAAGCCGCTAAGGCACACTTTCTCGTGGTACATGTAATTAGGGAAGTAAGCCCCGGAGATCAGATTATTAAACGAAGTCATTGCCCTCGAAACGTGACCTCGGATCAGTTTTATTAGAAAATTATCCACCCGTACAATCCTGGCCCTATTGTATATGACCTCGTTCGGGTAAAATTTCGTGTACCGAGATTCAGGTGTTCTACGTAATCCGAGACAATTTCTGAGACATTGTCTCTCAAACACCCGAATCTTTTCCATTAAGCTGGCTCTCACATTGAACCACACGGAGCATCCATAAGTAATCATTGGCCTGATTAAGGCCATGTAGCAGATTACCTTCACCCTGGATTCAAGTTGACTGCTATGAAACAGCCATCTAGTCAGAGTGAAAGCGCTCCGGGCTCTTGCCAGAGAAGCATCTACATGTTTGTCAAAATATAGATACTGATCCAGCACGATCCCAAGGTATCTGACTACACTTTGTTTTGCCAGTGGACACCCGTCCGGTCCAAAGATTGAGAACCTGCGCTAATTTTTTCTAGTGTCCTCAGAGGCCCTACACAAAGGTGTTCTGAACAAAATAGATTCTGATTTCTGGAAATTGATTTTCAACTTCCAGTCATCACAATACTGTTGAATTTTTTCAAGTCACCCTGCAAAGAAATAACAATGACACATATCGTTAGTCTTGATCCGTACGCGATTGAATCGTCCGCGTTCGCTATAAAGTTGCAAAGAGGACTATCAGATCGCTAAGGTGAACACTGAAAAGGACCGGCCATTTATCCGGGCAATCGCTTCTAATTTTAAATGTTTAGATAGAAGTAACGTTGGCAATTTCCACAACGAATTTTTTACCGGCTGACATTTTAAAATTCTTATATAGCAGTGGTTTACCTATACGCAGTCGGCTGAGTTTGTATCAATTAATTCGTTCTGTTCTAGGTAGGTATTCGGTTACTTTGGCAACTCACCCTTAGACTATCGCCGAAAAACATATCAGGCTAAAACCGGTATATAATTTTTCTTTTTGAAATAAAGCTGTTTGTTTAACAGATGTTTGAATGATTTGTTTGAAAAACAGAACCGTTGCCTTTTATTTATTTTTATGTACCTTGTGCAAAGCATTATTATTTGGTGTGCTCCTGTGAGAACAATTGATGTACAGACGTAATCAGGACTTTCGTCTTTGGTTACTAAGCAATTCCCACGCGAATGTAAACAATACTTGTCACACAGTAGCCTCGTTACAAAGATCGAAATACAAAGTAATCTTAAAATTCGCAATTATGTACATACAAGTTTGTATAAAAGCAATTGCTTCTGTCTAAAATGAGTTTGTGTTTTGTAAAACGAGAAATTTGTTTCCAAACAAAGAATTACTTACCTAGCATTAATACACTAACAATAAGTAATTTTGTGTATTTCCGAAACCCGTCGACAACTTAGAATATATGTTTGAACATTATAAACCATTATAAACATTATAAATTGTAAACATGAATGGTATGAAGAGGCTTATCCCCTTGGAACATTATATCAAACTACCTCCTTAGGTTTGGTTACGTTAAGGAAGGGGAGTGTGATGGTTGATCATCACTTCCACTCGGAGGCCTGTGTACTGTGGAGTACACATACAATTAACCTGTCATATCTTGGGGTGGCTCAAACCACCCCGTGCTCTTATGAATTTTAGAAGATTCGATATATCTGCATTTCCTTCGTTTGCAATGTGAGGAATCTATGGCCCAACGAACCTAGGAGCCGATTCTGGAGAACTGGCCAGTGGCAAAGCAGATGTTGGATCGTTTCGGTTTCGGAGTTCGCTGGATCCCGAGTTCCGGAGTTTCCGGAGCATTGCTCCGATGGGACAGTGTCCTGTGATCACTCCGACGAGCATACGGATCTAGTTTCGGTCCAGCGCCAAGAGCTTCTTTGTTTTTCCAATATTGAGCTTTGGCCACGATGATCTTGTCGTGTGACTGTCATTTCTTGTAAGCCAAGACGAGTTGGCTTGTTTTATTATTGTGTCATTTATAATCCGATATAATACACTGATCGGTGGTTGCAGTCACCGCTTCTCTGATGTCCATTTCAGACCCAATTCGTCCGGTCTTTTGTTCCCTGCGATTGAACTGTGGCCCGGGACCCAGCAGAGTTTGACTTTGTGGTATCTGATGGACTTCAGTGAGTCGCAACATTTCATGACAGCCTTCATACCTTCCTCCTTCATATAATTTAAAATAATTTTTCATTTTTTTTTATCTGAGATAGAGCATGAAAACATATATTCTTATCAATTTTTCGATACACTAAGCCGAAAATGAGGGAGCGCCGTGGCGCAGTGGGTAGTGTGTCGGCCGCTGACGCAAGATGAGCGAGTTCGGATCCAGATAACACCAACGCCATCGAATGATGATTTCGCGGCTTCCCTCCTCGGCGGGGTACTGGCAAAACCCCCCGTTGTACACTTGCCATGAAAAAGCATCTCGGCTCTCGCCGTTCGGAATCGGCATTAAGCTTTAGGTTCCATTCACTTGTGTGAAAAACAAATCGCACACAGCATAAGTGAATAAAAAGAATCTTGGCTTTGGCTCCACATGAGCTCTAACGCCATCTAATGTGTCTGTCTGGCAGTACAATGGACCAGTATTTGTGTCTGAGTGCTCCAATAGATAGCAGAAGCCCCCAACAAAAAAAAAAAAAAAGCCGAAAATGAGAAAGCTTTAACTTTCTTTCAATATTATCAAGTATGTTCTTGATTATAGAACCTTCACTGCAAAGTCCCAAGTAAGGACTATCATCAAAATCAGAATTAGGTTTAACGATGAAATTATTATAATACTTTCTTAGGGCGTCGGTGTGATTCATCGAGAGATCTACGGATTTTTCACCTTCTTATTTAGCAACCCTATTTCAGCACATTTAATAACGTTTTCTTATATGCCTCAAAAATGACCAAACTAAATTTTACGTTGTTCTTATGAGATCATACAAGGGCGTTGAAATGATGGAGAAGTCCTAAATTAATTTTCTCAAATAAGAGATCACAAATGAAATATTAAAGTTTTAACATTTGGAAGTATAGGAAAGTTGGCTATGCCTTTTAAGCTCATAAAATTTGAACCTATTCCCTTTACTTTACACCCAAATCCATTTGTAAATACTCAAACAGTCCTAATGATGTCCAAAGAAGGAAGAAGGAAGTGGTGGAATCCACTTTAAAATCGAAATATGACTAATATCTTCATCTTTTTCCTTGTAGTCTTACTGGATGATACACAAAAAGAGTAATGGAAATATTATTTCTTACATTCACATTGTTCAGAATTATCATCCGGAATTTAAAATGATACAGCTATCCTAGAGTGAAAATCTGGTCACTCGTAGAGCGGTTCCTCCTGAAGCCATGCTGGTAGTTTCCGATTATTTAATATGGATATGATGTCGGTCTCAGTTAATTCTTCTCCTGGATACTTTATTATTTCCGATGGTATTGGATCACCTCTTGCAACCTTGTTATTCTTAAGTCAACAGATGGCTTCTTTTATTTCCTCGATAGCTGGCAGTTTCTAGCTGAATTTCTGTTGCGTGGATAACATCGTTTTCTTGCTGCTTCTTCTCCGTGTACAATGAATTACTTATCGAAATATATTCTCTATTGGGTTATTATCCGAAACAAGCTTCCCATTACCGTTGCGTATCAATCCAAATCTCGCCTGATATCTTTTTCGCACAGCGTTTATATGTACCTACATATATTGCCGTTATGTTGTTCGTCGTACATTCTTCCTTAATTTTAACCAATTTTTTTCCTTTGCCTTGACGTTTTTATCCTCAAGGAAACGGCTAACTTTGTTGTTTAGGCCTGATATCTTGGACACATGATCGCCCCAGCATCTTACAGCAGTTTAAGTCAAAGTACAAATTCTTTTATTTTTCCTCGCTTTTCTTTTGGAGCTTTGCAAAAATCTTGTTTATTCCCTCTGATTCCTTTACAACACTTGTTTTTATTGACTATATGTACTACCTAAATAGCCCACTTCTCTTACTTCTCTAGTTTCCATACCATCTAGTAGGGCAAACCGGTTATTAATTTCGATTTTGTATTGGCCTTTGAATTGCAATCCGCTCCTCTGTATGCTTTAATGGTTAGTACGTTGGTATGGTGCCTTCTGTCTATCAGAAAATGATCAATTTAGTTGAGTGTTACTCCATCTGATGATATCCAAGTAAGTAGACTAGTGTATTGAATGCGGAACTGTCGGAACTTATTCACCATTATCGTTTGATGAGATATGGAGACTTTCTTCTCCTATTGTTTCGCGTAGAAATCCCCGAGTACGATTTTCAATGTTTCATCCATTGTTTTGTAAAACGGGTCCCTTACCTCTTCATCTTTATTATATCGTTCAGAAATATGTACATACATAGTTATAGCGGGAACTCCGGGTTTTGGCCAAGGACATACGGTCACTCCAAAATATTACTTCTTTTATCTTTTACACACTTTTATTGTTGACAAATCTTGTTTAAAATATTTGTTACCCATGTCTAACCGTACTTAATGGTTGTCCCGTTTTACAGCCTAAGTTCTTGTACCGCTGTACGTCTTGGACCGTAGATGGCACCTGGACTGTACATGAAAGTGTCCCTCTGATGATGTAGCTTATTATTCTTCGATATTTGAGATTTTCATTTCCCGCATCATTGTTCAAATGCTTCGTTATTGAGTTTTTTCCAACCTTGTAACATATTGTGAACATTTATCGCTGCTGCTTGCTTGTAAAACTCGGTGAGAAGACGGGTTTTAATTCGACCCAGGATCAATATTGCGTTGACATCCAGAGCTATTTAGTTGATCCTTTAAATCAAAAGTATTGATTCACTTTGTAACTCAGTAACTGTCGTCCTCAGAAAATGTCTGCATTTTACCTTCTATGTCCCATAATTACTGAGTCTCCAATTGGATTGTTTGACTTAGCTGGCCGTTTTGGCAAAGCAAGTATCTTCTTTCTTCAAACAAATTGTTCATTTTTTTGTTAAATAGCGATATGTCTTCTGCCAAATCACTGCGCTTTTTCCTTAACTTCGACCTCAACCAGAACCTCTGATGGAAGCAACACATCTAATTAGTCACTATCAAGAACAGCTACCCTCTCATTCACCGAATTTTTAACATAGCTTTCATTCTGACGAGCTTGTCTTTTAAAATAGTTAATGTCATACATTCTAAAGATTTTTTGGCAAGGCTCTTTGTATAGGGTCCGCCAAATAACTTTTTTTTTTTTTTGAAAATGCTATAAAAAAAAACTACTGAATATTTTCTCAAATTTCTTTTTTTATTTGAAAGTACAATCCTTCCGGTTAATAATGGAAAATAATTTCATTCAAATGGCTGCCTCGGCTGGCCATGCAGTAGCCTACACGATCGGTCCAATTTTTAAGCACATTATCGATTGTGTGCAGCTGTATTTCACCAATGGCTTCACGAATATTGTCCTTTAAAGCGTCAATTGTCTCTGGCTTGTCGGCGTACCACTTATCTTTGACGGCACCCCACAAATAATAGTCCAACGGTGTCAAATCGCAGCTCTGAGGTGGCCAAACGACATCAGCTCTGCGGCTGATAATGCGATCTTCAAAAACAGGGCGCAAAACATCGAGTGTGGCACGTAGCGCCGTCCTGTTGAAACCAAATGTTGCCAATATCCTCCTCTTCAATTTTTGTGAACAAAAATTCGTTCAACATGGCCCGATAACGATCGCCATTGACTGTAACGGCCACTCCTTGCTCATTTTCGAAGAAAAATGGCCCAATTATGCCTCTGGACCAAAATCCGCACCAAGCAGTGGCTCGTTTTGAGTGCACCGGCTTTTCAATGTATGCGTGCGGGTTTTCTGTGCCCCAAATGCGACAATTTTGCTTGTTTACATACACGCCAAGATCAAAATGAGCTTCATCTGAAAAGATGATTTTTTTGGCAAAATCGGCATCTTCTGTAAGTCGATCGCAGGCCCACTTAGCGAAGCGTTGTTCAAGCGTATACACAACCATATTCGTTCAGCGGAAGGATAAAACTAATTATCTGTCAAATCAGACATGAGCTAAGTGTTACCATTCACGAAATAAGCACTACTTGAAAAAAAAAAACGTTAGATGGCGGACCCTTTATTATATTTCAAGAAAATGAAGAACGATAGTTTTAATGAATTTAGCAAGCTTATCAAAGGTAAGATAAGTTCTTATGTCACTTTTACTGAAGAGTGAACAGAACACAGCTGAAAAGGAAATACATACGTCTTGAATTTGTGACATTGTTACTTAGACTGCCGCGCTTGCGCAGAATACTTAACAATGCAAGTGGTACCTAACTTACAGTGTAAGGTAGACTTCAGACTATCTCTATGTATAAAAATTCTTTATACTTCGAATTTAGTCTGGACATTCTTTCCCATTTGAAACCTGCCGTCATGGTTATCGAAAATAGCCTTAGCCTTAGTAAGACTGTGTTGCACATTCCCATTTACACACCGACCTACAAAGAAATTTATTTTTAAAGTTTTTTATTCACCAACTTTGATTTTTCTTTCTAGAGAGTTGCAAGGATGTCTATTGCGGGCCGAACAAGCGTTGCGTTAAGCGCAAGGGTCGCCCAAAGTGCATTTGTTCGCCGAAATGTGGTTCGGGTAAGAAGCACAAAAAACCCCATAAACGCATGCACCAGCACCATCACCAACACCAACAGCACATATACCAACAGAGCGGCTCACTCAAGCCGCCGCATGTCATTGACGTTAGTCGCAGTAAGGAGCAAGTATCTTTAGTTAATTATCATAGTCCAATAACCGTTAGAGATGTTCGTAGTTTAAGTAGTGAAATTTACAATAATCCGTCCGCGGGATCCGCCATGGTGCTGTCGAATCCCGAGCAACCAATTTTTCAACTGAACAGCCGAAGAAAAAACCAAAGACTATCAATATCATCGTCAAATCCCACCAAAAAGCAAGCCACCCAACAAGATCGAACGGCTCAACAGCAACAACAACATCGATTATTACATCATATGCATCACCATCATCAGCAGCAGCAGCAACAACAACAAGGTAAAGTGACCAGACGTCGTCACGCCAACTCGGACCGGAACAAAAGCGACAAGCACATTATAACCGCCGATGATATGATCCGACCAAGCACGGAGCGCGACAACGACTTGGCCGAAAGCAATTTATTAAAGGATAGGCCCAGTGGTATTGTCTCAACTACAGCAGACAACCCCCATTCGCATCAGCGTCAACAGCAACAACACGGGAGACATCATTTCAAAAAGCACGCCAAACCGAAACGTAAAATCATTGATCCGATAGAAGCAACTCATAATTCTGTCTACAATGGGACAGCTATAACAAAGACAGTGGCTGCCACGATCACGAATAACACGACTGTATCGACAATGACAGTGACAGCGAGTCAAAACGAAATGAAAATTATAGAACGCTCACGACATCATCGTGCGCAATCCTTCGAAGTGGTTACCGCATCATCCACGTCATCGTCCTCATCATTCCCACATCAGGTATTCAATAAATTGAATCCATCTTCGGCCAGCATCAGCAACAATAACCGAGACCCATACCCAAAGCAGGGTTACGCTGATTATTTGACATTCGATGATAAAATTTACAATGGATTCTTCAGCAACGGCTTTCCGTACCCGCACCAGGAGCTCCTGGTAAGTCCACTTCGTAAGTTTCCCTACATTATACCAATATATGTATGTATGTCTTTATCGGCAGTTAGCACGCGGTTGCAGTGCACCCCAACGCTAACTAGCTCCTAGTTTATTCTAGATTTGATTAAATTTGTTGTGTTGTGCGCCTATCTAACTGACAGGTTTTCCCTTTTCTTGTTTTCTTTTTTCGTTACTCTTTCTCTCTCTCCCTTCCCCTCTATCTCTCTTACTCCCTCCGCACTTCCATTTCTCTCTCTCTCTGCCCCTCCCCTCATCCCTTCTCCCTCTCCTATTTCTCTCTCTCACTGTCTTTTATCCCATTTGCATGTCGTTCTACGTGTCCAACGTGTGTCGTGTCCGCCTTTCCTCCCCTTCTTGGTGTATCGGGAACATCCTGTCACCTCTTATTTAATGGAAAACCAATTTTTGACCAACGCCACTCCATTGGATTCGGTTAAACGGGGCCTCGCAAAATTGCGACTACCGGGGCGGATCTCAGATAGATGACGGCCGATTTGCACATCCGGTTTGTGGAACGGACGGACGTAGCTACAACTCACAATGCCAGCTGAAGAAGCGCGCATGCCGCACGGACAATCCCGCTCTTGTCGTCGCCTATCGTGGACACTGTCAAAGTAAGTACAATCTATATCTTAAAACTCTTACCATTCAATAATCTCCACTGTTGACGAAGGTAATTAGACTTTTCACACGCCCCCATTTACATTCGTTTACATAATTTCCTGCCACCGTCATTTGCAGGCTGCATATAACATAAAAAGTAAATCCTTCAACCCATCCGACCATAAAATCGCATTTCCTGCGAAAGTGGTTGCAATTGGCAAGCTGCCTGATTACGTTGGCACTTCTCCCAGGCACCACCGCGATTCCTGCTCCGATGCACACTGATAGATACAGTGTTGACGGTGTTTTGGCATTGAATGCTGAAGCTGACGTTCTCGCCTTTCTTTGTTGTTGTTTATCTGTTGCACTATTTCGCAGGCTGATGATGCTGACGAGTGATTTACGGGGCGAGGTGCGTCTCACTGAATTGAAAGTGTTTATTGTATGAACTATTTCGCGTGATGGTTTTGCATGAAAGTGAAATGAAAATGTCCAAGAATTGTTCGAGCGTTGTTCGCAACGGCCCCGAAGATCATGGGAAAATGCCTTTTATTCACGCAGAGATTTACCTTTTACTACTGCTCATTTGATAAATGCGCGGATAGTGTAGCCAAGTCTGTCGAAAGAAGTCATTAATATCAATCACGCAACGTGACGATCGTGTGCGCGTAACTGAGGCAAGAGATGGGAATTTACTATGCGATTCTAGACTAGGGGAAAGGGTTCCGTGCGGCAGAGCTACAATCCCGTACAATGAATACAATGTAAAAAAAAACAAAGAAGCTAGTATCTCGGCATATCCCTGGTGCATAAAAGGTGTTAGATATGATCGTTTGAGGTGTCTTTTTTAGATACATATTGAACTTCAGTCACACTGGAATTGCACTTCCTAGGGACAGTCCATTCGAGCTGCTGAATGTCTCGAGAGTCTACTGTAATGGCCTCCTTTAGATAACATAACATTACGGGATTTAGCAGGAAAAAAATGCTCATTCAATCAGCAAAAGTCTTTCTCCGAGTAAGAAAAGTCCGCTGACTTTAGTTGTAAGCACAGCTTTGAGGATAACCTAAAACACCCGTAATATTTCCATTCTAACAATTACCTCCGTAAATGCGTAAAAACATCAGTGACCCTCAGCTAGTCTGTTTACCTTTTTCTCTATGCGGGAGGCTTCTGCTATCTGTTGAAGCACTCGGACGCAAATACTGCTCGATTGTACAAGATGGCGCAAAATTATTCATCCAATTTTGTTTTTGAATTACTTTTTTTTGCTAACAAGGACACGACAATGGTGTGGGGTATTCAAATCGAAATGAATTTTTGGGTGTAATACGTACTCATTAAGAGTACTTATATCGTCAAATTATAAGGCGCACAGCCATTGTCGAGTAAAAAAAATCCCAAATTTTTAAAAAAATAAATTATTACAATTTGATAATCGGTCATGACCCTTTTTTCGATTTATTTATATTATCGAACAACGTATTGAAGAGTTAACAACTTTTTGATAATGACAACTCATAAAACATGAAGAAATTGAAACAGAACACATACAAAATACAAAGTTTTTAATTGTTAAATATTATAATTTATTTTTTGATGTAATAAGATGTAATTATTATAAAAAAAAAAATAAGATGTAATTCTTTTAAAAAAAAAAGGGAAATTTGTACTTCCTGCTAAGCTTCCTGGGAGTTGGTTAGACAGAAATTAATTCTGTGTGTCGGCGAATTAAAGCCACGCGACATTATCAGACATTGTTTTTTGCCCAAATCTTTCATCTCAAACCCTTTTTGATAATAAATTCTAAATTTCTTCAATTTTATCACTGTTCAATCCGCAAATTAACAAGTCATCAACATAAATTAAAAAATCTATCTTTTCCAATTTCATAAACATATAAGCAAAATTCAAAATCATTTTTTTTAATCCTACGCTTAACAAAAATTCATCCAGACAATCGTACCAAGCTCTAGGACTTTCTTTCAAACCATATATTGCTTTACTCAATTTAAAAACTTTATTTGATTCGTCCTCATAACCTTTTGGTTGATGGACATAAACGTCACATTAAACGTCTCCGTTTAAAAGGCGGTTTCTATATCCATCTGTTCAATTATTGGGCCCATTTGACAACGATATGATAATACAATTTTAGAAGTTTGCATTTTTGTTTCAGGGCAAATATCATCTATGTACATATATTGTCTGTTTGTTGGAAATCCCTAACAATTAATCTATTTTTTATTATAAACCCATTTTACATCCAAGGCCTTTTGATTTTTTAGATTTTTAACAAATTTCCATGTATTATTCTTATTTAAACGTTCCATCTCTTTATTCATAGCCTTTTTCCAGTTCTCACTCTCACTGCATTCTATCTTCTTCTTCTTCTTCTTCTTTTCCTTTTTTCTCCGGCGTTGTTATGGTCAGAAGTGTAGGACCATAACCTTCCCACTTAACTGCATTCCTACTGGTCCGCTTGTGGGGTCCGCCGGTTTGACCTCAGAAAGTAGCGGCAGGCTTCCCGGTTTGGGATTACTTCATCGCTGAGGCCAATCAAATGCTGGTGTTTTTGCATTTGTTTGCACCAATTGTTTTTCGGCCTGCCTTTTTTTGCGTGTTGAAATTGGAATGTTGATTGATAACGCCTTTTGGACGGGGTTCAAAGGATCTCTCCTTTGAACATGGCAATACCAACTGAGTCGGTCGCGCTCTATATTTCTTGTGATGGTTTCTTTTACGTGGAGGCTTCCTCGGATCTTTGAACTTCTAATTCTGTCACGCTTTGTTACTCCCGCTGACATGCGAAGCATCTTCATCTCAGTTGCCGTTAATTTGCTCTCATACTTTTTGTGAATTGTCCAGCATTGTGAACCGTATGTGAGCGCCGGACGTACAACTGAAGTGTAGAGCCTTCCTTTCAGCTTAGGGGGCATTTTTCGATCACAGAAGATGGCAGAGTTTTCCCGCCACTTCATCCACCCTACGCTTACGCGATGTTTGATGTCGTCATCACAAGTTGCTTCTCTATTAATCATAGATCCCAGATATTTAAACTTTTCACACTTGGGAAGCACTCTTCCGTTCAAGTAAATGTCTGGAATAGGCTGATGAGGGTCAGAGAACGGGCAGCAGTTCTGTCTTCTTTGAACTAATACGATACCCGTGTCCCTCAAAAATGTCCACCCACACATCAAGTGCTCGTTGTAGGGACGCCTGATCATCACTTATAATGGCCCCATCGTCAGCAAAGAATAGCTGGTGCACATTGTTGTCCGTCACTTTTCCTTCAAGCAAGCAATCAAGGACTGCTATAAAGAGCAGTGGGCTGAGGACGCTCCCTTGGTGTACACCGACTTTGATTGCGAACTCTTCAGTGACTCCTGTGGTGCATCTTACTCTTGTCGTTGCTCTCTTGTACATGTCCATGATCACTCGCACGTAGGTTTCTGGAACTCCTTTTTGTCTTAGCGCTACCCATAAAAGATCTCTTGGTTGCCGGTCAAAGGCCTTCTCGAAATCAACCAACACCATATGCAAGTCCTTTGAAGAATCACGATGCTTTTCCATCATGATCCTTATACTTTGGATTGCATCTGTTGTTGATTTACCCGAGACAAACCCGCACTGGTCATCAGATAGTCGTATTATTTTCCGCAGTCGGCTATCTAATACCCGTTCAACGATCTTCATGGTGTGCGACATCAGCTTGACAGAACGGTAGTTATCACAATTTCGCGTATCACCCTTTCCTTTGTGCAATGGAAGAGGATAGCTTTCCCTCCATTGATTAGGCATAGTGTCGCCTCTCATAAGTTTGGAGATAAGAACCATGAGCCATCTAGACCCGATGTCTCCCATCTTTTTCCAGAACTCAGAGGGTATCCCGTCCGGCCCAACAGCTTTTCTTTTCTTGGAGTTTTTAACCGCGTACCGAACTTCTTCGACTGTGATGTCGGATATTTCGGCATAATACGGGGCGGCTCTTGGAAAGTACACTCGGAGAAACTGTTCGTTCAGAAGTTCCTCGCAATACTGTCGCCATCTGTGGAGAATATTTTCGTCTTCCACAAGGAATTGGCCTTCAGCATTGTTAATAAACTTTGGGAAACGAATCTCCTGAGCATGAATCTCCCTGCATTCTATAGCCTTCTCAAATATATGAGGTACACGAATACTTCTAAAAATTACAAAAATACAGTTATGACATACATACATACATATGTATGTATAAATCGTTCTGAAGTTTTTCTTTTTCTTTGAAACCTACGCAATTCAGATTTCTTTTTTCAATTCAAGTTTTCAAGTTTTACATTAGCAATATTTTAATTTTTTTACTTTTGAAACTATTATTTTCATTTTGTTCGTTTTTTAAATTACTATTTTCATCGTTTTCATAATTATTAGATTCGTCATTCCAACCAATACACTTTTCTCTTTCTTCCACAATATCTACACATCCAAGAACGATAACTCTATTATTTTTCAATATACGATGACCAACATTACTGTAACCAATTAAAATACCCACTTCAGCCTTTTTGTCCCATTTCGAAATTCGTTTTTGTTCCGGTTTTATAACAAGGACCTTACTCCCATACAAACGTAAATTTGACACGTACGGTCTCTTTCCATAAAATATTTCATAAAGCTTTTTCTTGTCTACAGCTACAGCCAATAAACATCGTGACATAGCCATTATAGTTCGAATAAAGCTCTCCGTGGTCCCAATTAATTCATATACATATGCAGTACAATTATTATTAACTCTAAATAAATACCTTTCCCTTTACAAAACTCATAAATTTCCTCATTTAAATATTCCTTTCCGTTTTCCCGTTAAGTTTTCAGCCTCGTGAACGTATTCAAATATACATTCAAACACCTCAGTTTAGGATTTCATCCTATATATTCTCGCGATCTTACTGTAATCGCCAATGAAAGAAACCAAATATTTTTCACATTGAAAACCTGTTGGTTTAAAAGGACTACAAAAGGATACAACCATACGTAGTATCTCTAAGATATCTTTTACTTTATTTCTAGTATTTTTAAGCGGGATATTACGAGTACTCACTTTATTTTAAATAGACGTTTCACACTTTGTATATTCGTTTTTCAATTCAAATGGAATACCATATAACAAATGATTATTACTCAATATATCTAAGGACTTAAAAGTCACATGGCCTAATAATCTATGCCAGTTTTCTTGTTCATATCGTTCGTATTTTTATTTGCAGTACTAACATATGATATATTATTCGATTATTCTAAAATCCATTCAATTTCATTATTACAATTTGTATCTACATATGTACCTTATCTTCCTGCGCTGCTTTTAAATACAAACTGCCAAATTATGTCATACGCCGTAGTTTTATCACATACAAAAATATACGTAGTGCGTCCATGAGTTCTTAGCCTAACATAGAAAAAAGGTCATAAATAAAAAAAACTGATTATTTTTCAATATATTCTCCCTTTATTTCCATACACCTTTCAGAACGTCTGAGTAAAGTTTCTATGCCACTATAAAAATGTGATGCATCTTTAGAGTCAAAATGGTCGTACACCACCTGTTTAATTTCATCGTCGCTGTTAAAAATGTTACCCCCTAACTCGGCCTTCAGCTTTCAGAACAAAAAATAGTCGGGCGGGGCCAGATTAGGGCTATATTGTGCGTGTTTAATCTCTGTGAATCCACATTTGTGAACAGTAGCCTTGGAAAGCGAAGCATTGTCATAAAGCAAGCGCACACCTCGGCTGATATTGCCGCGCCTTTTTTTCGATAATTTCTTAACGCAGCTACCTTAGTAAGACAGAGTACTATGCCGCGTTCACGGTTGTATTTGATTCCTTAAATTCAATCAGAAGGATACCCTCGCAGTCCCAAAATATTGTAGTCATCACTTTTTTGGTGCTTTGAGGAACCTTTCCTTTTTTTAGCACGGGCTCTCCTTTCCGATGGAATTTCTTTTGGATGTCAGATCATAGTAAAAGACCATAGTTTCATCACTTGTTACAATTGGATTACACCTTCTTGGTCCTCGCGGGAAAGCTTTAAAAATTGCTCCTAAAAATTGCTCACAACATTTTACTCGACGCTGCTTTTGCACAGCGCTGATAATTCGAAGCACTCACCTTGCACTCATTTTTGTCATATTTAAATGTATATGTAGGATCCTTAGAACACTTGTTTTGCAAATGCCGATCGGTGCTGCAATTTATTTTGTTCTTAGCCGTTCACTTAGAACAATTTCTTCTACTAATTTAATGTTTTCTTGAGTAATCACCGTCACATGACCTCCCGCACGTGGGTCATCTCCTAATGATTCTCGTCCCCAACGAAATAAGTTAAACCAATTTTTAATTTTTAAAAATGATGAACACAAGTCACCCTAAACAGTCTCCATTCTGTATTTGATTTTTGTTAGCATTAATCCAAAATTAGTCAAAAACTTTATAACAGCGTGAAACTCAATTTGGGGTTTTTTTTCAAAACAACTTGACTAAGTGGTCGTTCGAACTTTACTACAGTGAAATGGATTGAAGCAGCAAGTTGAAACTCTGTAAAACTTATTGAGACTTGTCACTGACGCTTGCATAAAGATTTTTGCGAACGCACTCTATTTACTATATGAGGCCAAGAACTCATGGACCGCACTAGGTATTTCTGCTAAATATGAGCTCCGTTTCTTTCTCAGGCAATAATACGATACGTCAAGTACCAATTACGTGTCTATTGCGCGAGTACCACCTTCAAAGACGAAGAACTTGTTCAATCAAATGGTTTTTCGAGCTTCGAGTTCTAACTTAGACCTGCGACTAAAAACAAGTGTGCCCCGCTTAATCTTTGTTATGCCTCTTATGACCAATCGTTTTGCTTTTGTCTTGTTTCATGATTCTTTTCTTTTATCAATTTGTTGCCTTTGAAATCGAATTTGTCTCCCTCATTGCGTTTACAATTTACTTTACCTTTTTTCATAATCTAAAGCCTTTTACTGTTGCATTTCCAGTGATCATACCTCTCCGCAATCGCCTCCTTCAACAACCGATTTGAGCAATGTATTCTGTATAAAGTCGTTTCCATTTACAGTGTAAACCATAGTAGACGTGTAACCACCTTACGCCATCGTCAGACATCGCGCATCAAGCTCTCGTAGCATAGAACAGCGGATGCAATACAATGTACACCGACATGGCGGAACATCGTACGGGAGAGGCGACCAGGCAAAGTGTGCTATGTGTTCAACATCAGTCCGATCTTTTTATGATCTTGTTCTCGGCTAATTAATAGCCAGGATGAAAATGTTCACGCTGCTTCTCATTTAAATGAGATGTGATTTGCATGATGAATACAACGACATGTGAGCCAACAGCCAACCTCCGAGCCCGACGTGTTCTTGCTCCATGGGGAGTGTGTTGAGTGTGATTTGGATCGAACGGGGGTAGCACTAACATTGTAGCATATATATTTAAGCAAATGACATCTCTTCAATCTGAAAGCCACGCCACGTAATACCATACTGCACCGCACCGCATGCAACGCCAACCGATTACGTGATATGATGGCATATGTCGTGCTTTGCAGTTTTGCGTGGGACACCGCAGTGGAAACCGCAGCAAGACAACAAAGACGGCGGCAATGAGCGACATCTAACGACTCGTTGATAACCGATGTCCGAGGCTCGGGGTTGTTGACGTTGAACTGCACTGCTAAACGGGTCAATGGGCAATTTTCATAAATTCTCACGAAATCACATGCCATAACACTGCGTCGGAGGAGAAGGAGTGCCAATGTACGAGTTTATGAAGTTGCATGTCCACATGGGAATTATGTTATCGTTCCGCAGAATGAAATATAAGATGCTGCATGGAAGCACACCTCAGTCTCGACAACAATGAGCTCCGGGTTATAGCTAGGAGTTGTTTTTCGCTTAAGTGATTTGATCTCCCCGGTGTGGCGCCGTATCGTACAAGCACACGTACGATTATGTCACGTCCCGCTTCGGTGCAATCAGGCTTCCGTTTCTATTTTCATTTGCAACAGATTCAACTGGCGGTAGGAAGGAGCTTAAGTCGCGCCCGAGTAGTGGATTCCCGATTTCAAATGCGAACCGGTCAGGAGCAGCATGTGGTGTCGGTGTAAAATTAAAAACTATTTTCCAATTTTATGAACTCAAGACATCTGTCTGACGGCCAAAGAGCCGGTTAACTTCCAATCCTAGGTCAAGACTGTGTAGCAGAAATGAATCGAACGTCGAATTAGATTTGACAGCGGACTGCATGCTCGATTTGGTAAGACGAATAAGAGAGTCGAAGAAACAGGCACGCGCGGGAAACGATGATCGTCGTCGTGCCATGTGCGGGTTCCCGTTGCCATGTGGCAAATAATACTCGTAAAGCTGATGAAAATATTTTGACAGAACATGGTGCTGGGGAATGGGGCAGAATGTGCACAATTCGTGTTGTGGTGGCGCCACAGAAATTGTCACTTGGGCGCCATGATATATTAATTTGCAGCAAAACGGACAAAATTAAATTCAAATCAATGACTGGAGGGTGGAAGCTAGCTGGTAGAAGGAATGTTTAGTGTTCGAGTTCTATAGGAGACGGGAGACTTCCGCCATCCTTATAGCCTGTGGTTGGATGAATTAACGCATCAGAGATATGACTCTTCTCGTACACACGTGTGTTTAAATCTGAAGATATATTTAAAGAGGCATTTATCTTTCATAAAGGGCATGTTACGTTATAATGGATGTGTTTTAAAACGACCATTTCTACATTGCATTAGGTTGTTTGAATCCCTTAGAAGAATATAAATATTATTGTTTGGCTTCTAAAGAAGTTATGAATATGTGATTGAATAATCGATTGTAAATTGTATCATCTTAAATTTGAGTCTATTCTCTGCCCTTAAAGCATTTACGATAAGAGATCCCATAAAAAATATACATATGCATATACATTTTTTTTTCTCTTCCATTCGATTGGTAGTGCTGTCGTTGATGTCTGTGTCAAAATTGATGTCAAAATTTCCAGCATTCTTAGCTACGGTTGTGTTTTGTGCTGTAGAAAAGTTGAGACATTTTAAAAAATGTGTTGACAAGTAATAGAAAGCAGAGAAAGTTTAGAAAAAATATAGTTTGCAGTCAGTCAAAATCATCAACCGATGAACAACATGTCCAAGAAAACAAAGATTTAATGTTCAAAGACATTGTTGATATTGCTGGCATATCGCATGAATCAATTGAAGACATTTCGAAATATCGCTTCGGCTTAAGATGTGCGTAAGTGTCTAACAGGGCAACGAATATTCGTTCCAAACATCTTAGTTCCAACAATATCTGTTGTGTGTATCTGATTTGTGAAATTTCCATCCAGCCGGAGCACCTGTGTCAGTGGTGCTAATTAAATTTGTTTTCGCCGTGGGTAGATTTGAAGTTCCAACTTATCATCTCGTTTGGTTCCAAAAATACTAAATTCCCTTGAAAAAGATTGTCGTGTTAACAGTTGTCAAGATGTGATTTCTGACTTTGAGGCTAAGACGAGATTTGAATTCAGCACCATGTGACTTCTGCTATTCAAATACTAAAAAGACTACCCCTGAGATGCCGTTTCGAAGCCATAGAAGATATTCAACGTGAATTGCTGCATGAACTGAAGACTATTTCGCAAAACGAGTTTGACAACTGTTTCATAAATTAGATAAAGACATAGGCATGGGTATATGTATCGGATGTATTACCTTGAAGGAGTCGAAATAAATTTGGAAGAAGAAATAAAGGTTGAAACAGTAAGCCTTTAGCTCAACCAGCGGTGTGGTATTTATATCCCCAACCGTCTTTCATGGATCTTTTCAGTTTTGCGAAGAAAAAAAGTCACGGGAGGCCAACTCCGGTGAATACGGTGGCTGAAGCATGATTGCGATATTGTTTTTGGCAAGACAATCACGCAAAAGCAACCATAAGTGAACAGGTGCATTATCGTGATGCGGATGTGCGGTAGTTTCCTAGGTATTGCTTCACGCATACGGTGCATAGCAATCAACTTATGATGAACCAACCATTATAATTGAAGATAAACACTGAGCGAAACGTTGACCGAGTTTTAGGTGCTATTTTCGGTCTTGGTTCTTATGATCGGGCTTTCGACGTCATTACCATATACACACACCTAGTCCTGTCATAAGTTCTGTTACAAATATAAAACACTATAAAAAATAAAGCACTAATCATATTGTATTTAAAATTATTTCATTTATTAGAACAAAATATTGGTTATTAAAAAAAGTTGGGTTCATTCGAAATTACCGTCTTTTGCTTTAACACAAGCTATTAAACGGTGTGGCCATTGGGCTATAGCGGCACGTACGTTTTCCATGTAGATCGTGGACGCTGCTCTGGTTAATGCTGTTTTAAGGCTTTTCAAATTTTTGTGGGGAGTCTTGTAGGCCATCTTCTCCAATTCTGACCACAAATCATAATCCAGTGGATTCAGTCCTGGACTCCCCGACGGCCAATCTTCTGTTGCTATAAAGCCAGGAATATTGACTCTGAGCCACTCCTGCGTGGTTTTGGCTTTGTGCATTGGAGCAGGGTCCTGATGGAAGATCCATCTGTGTCCATTGAAAAGGGTATTAGTCAAAACATTCACAACACCCTCTAGCACATCTTCTTGGTAAACCTTTGCAACATTTTTTACGCCCTTTCCACAGAAATGGAGGGATGTGACACCATGGTGAGAGATCCCCACCAAACCATTACGGAAACAGGATGATGGCCACGTTGAACCCTTGAAACAATTTTTTTTCGCTTCCTTGGATGAAGTGGCATAAATCTTGTCATTTTGTTTGTCAAAACTTCTTCTGCGGTAAAAATTGTCTCGCCCGTTAACAGAATGTTTTCATGGCCATTGTCCGCGTGCCACTGCAAAAGTTGCTTGCATCTTTCCAGCCTAATTTTTTTAAATTAAGGAGTTAGAAGAAGAACCGTGGACCAACGATAGGCTCTCATATGCAGATCATCCCGAATCAGCCTAGACATGGATCCAATATATGTATATATCCAATTCCTTGGACATGATCTGCTTCCTAAGGGGATTTCTCCGAATTCGTTAACGTACTGCCTTTACTACCGCACTCGCACGGACGACCACTTCTAGGCCTGTCCTCTACTCCAGACAATTCGCCGAAGCGAGCAATAACACGATAAACGAAGATTCCTGATATTCCGAATGATTTTAGCAACTCGAAAATTTGTCCAGCACTCTTTCCACACTTATGCAACGTTATTACCGCGACTCGATTCTCTTTTACGCCCCACTCCATGTTAATAGTTCGCAAACTGAAACCAAACTGACTAGTATTCTTCACTGATCAGTGCATGTGTTCTGTAAAAAAGTTAACGGTCCTATTCCCGGAAAAAGTTTTGAACGATAAGCGCTGGAAATTGTGTAACAGAACTTATGGCAGGACTAGGTATTTCATCTCCATTGATGACAGTTCTCAGCAGATCTTAATTATCATTGCGTCGTTCAACAGCTCCTGAGCGATCGATGCCCATGTGATTGTTGTTTTAGTCAGAATATAACAGTTTCGGAATAAACTTTGCTGACACACTTTTTCTGAAAAATTTCATGACATGAGTCAACGGATATGCTAATATCCTCAGTAAGTTATAAATATTATTTTTTTTGTTCAGAGTAAAGTCACCAAATGTCAGTCAACATTTCAAGTATATTGGAACACAATTATTTTTCACAAATATTTAATCCTTTTTTTTAAACCTTTTTATTTTTGTGTTCGCCAAACAAACCAAAGCACGTCTAACCTTTATATCTGTGAAAAACAAATGATGTATTCAAAATGGCTGACAATATTAACATATTTTAGGGGACATATGTATGTACCAGTATAACAAAAAAAACAATAATCAAAAATGGAATATACTTAACTTGCGAAACTCGAAATTCACCATATTTTTTGAATAATACTTGTATTAAGTCACCTTTCGATTTGATCACAATACTATAGTATCTTTCTCCAAATCATTATCATTTTCGTTTACATTTCTACAACTCATCAGTTAGGGGCATTTGTTTTTGGCTTTCTTTTCCTAAGAAGATAGGATTTATTTCGCTGGAAAATTAAGAATACTCAGTACCTGACCGAGTATACTTCACTTGGTATAGGTTTTATAAAAAAGGGGTTTTTACATCGGAATTGTGACTGGAGATGAGAAATGGATATTCTATGAAAAGCCAAGTGAATCATTCCTATCGACCTCAAAAGGGTGTTGTGTAATATGAGCTGCTACAACCTGGCGAATCTATTACGAACGATTGGCATAGGCTACAAATGATTCATTTGAGCCGTGCGATAAACGGCCGGAATACAAACAAACGCATGACAGGGTTAAAAAACGGACCGTATTAATTTGTACTCCCGATTCATTACTGCCTTATAATACGCCATACGTTGAAATTGAAATCATGCGTTGGATTCCAATTTGATTTTTAATATAAGAAGATCACACCGGGTTGCATTGTTTTCGCTTACTGATACAGACGAGCTGTTTCTTGTCATTTTGATAAGTTCGGTTGCTCTTACATATTAAGTTTTAATTGTTGCTTGGCGAAATAAGCCATTTGAATAAACTCCTAAGCCTCACATTTTTCTCTAAGAGCAAAGTTTGGCTATAAAAATAATTTTCTCTGCCAATTGATAGACGTATTACCTAATTAAGTGGAGTACTTATAGTAATTCTATTGTTTTCTCTCTTGTTGATCTGTTAAAAGTATTATATTTTATACCAAATACCTCGGAAGGGTATAGTCCCTAAAATATTGGTTCAGCTTTTCTGAGATCTGTATTCAATTGTTTTATGCAATTGAAAACTGTTGATTTATTCAATGGACAGTCTATATTTTTGTTAGAGTTGAACCAGCTTCCGATCTATTTCGTACTTCGTCCTTTTTATTTTTTGTTCCTGCCTCTATCGTATGCTGGATATTTCGTTGATTAGGAATAATACCGTTAACAATGGTTATTTATTTCTTTTACGGTAAGGTTCATTACGACAACTCCGAAATCCCAAATTAACTTAAACAAAACAATTTAAACAAAGCGTTTTTTTTCAGCCAGTACTTACTTTGGTTTTGAACAAAATACACGAAATTTTATGAAATAATAATTTATTTGTATTCTACCGAGAGAATACATTTTGCCAATAATTTTCTGACATTTCTGAATTTTATTTAAAACCATAAGATTTATAATTAAAAGATAATAAATCTTAAAAAAAATTATTGTGAAACAAATATATTTGAAGTTGTATTCAAGGAACAAGAAAAACTGAACTATATTAAAAATATACGGAAAGCTGTTAATTAATAATAGATGAGAAAAAAAAGAAAATGTACCCAGACTAGCCCATAAAATATTTAAAAAAATGTGCCAAAATGTTGCCTAAATTACCAATGTGAGATATCACGTTTACACAAAGTTATGCGCTCATTTTTCTTTCAATTAGTTAACTGCTTCGTTGGATGAATGGCATCTAGCGCCATCCTGCTTGAGCCATATCTCTTTCACATTTATACTATCAATAGGTGAACGAAAAGCTCATTATAATGTCTCTACAGCGAATACCGTTGGCCGTAACATGCTAATTAGATTCATTTTTGAAAAAGTATGCTCCGAAAACCTGTGCATTTTTCTGTATATAACAGTGTTTCGCTTATCTCATGTGCATTATTTTCTCTCCGAATACGAAATGAAAAATGAGCCTCATCATTGAACACAATTAGGTAATAATAATTTTGATGCAAAGAAATTTATTTTGAAATTTCAAAAATTTGGAGAGATTGTTGAAGCATTATTTCTGAATTGCAAAAACAACTGAATAAAAATGATAAGGAGAGTTTTCAATCTGACAATCGATTTGATAGATATAACTATCTGAAGTTAGTACTGGGTTTAAAAATATCACTCTTTATTAGAGGTTTTTTTTTTAAGAAAGTCTGAATCCTTTATCTACACAAAGCAGGTACTTGAGGTTGCATTTGGAGGAAGTGTTTCTGACTTTTCTCTTTTAATTAAGTATATTAGTAATTTATCAAAATACGTGGGTACCATGTTTAATGCGGTTTTTCACCTTCTTCTTCTTCTAATAAATATTGAACTGATTTTCTTGTATTGGCCGAATCTCAAATGCTAATAATAAATCATTGGTAACGGATTTTATATATACGTTGTAGATATTCAATTGTTGCTAGATATACAGGGTGCCCCACGAGCAGTGTGCCAAAAAGCTAGAGCGTGTAGCCCTGGCCAAGACAAGAAAAAAATCGTACGGGAGGGGGGGGTCTATTCCCCCCCGTTTAGCCGGGAGGGGCAATTTTCTAAAAAAATTACTTAATTTGGAAAAAAAATTATTAAAAATCAACAGTAACAGCCACAATGCTGCGATATACTGGAAAGCCAGAAACCTCTTCTTTGATCTTATTTTTAAACGAAGCTGTTGTAAGGAATAGTTTTTGAGAAATTAATTTTCAAACTCAAAATTTTGAAAAAAAATTGGAAAAAAAAAATTTCGAACTACTGTTTTCCAAAATTGTATGTAATTAAGTACTATTTTTTTTTCCAAAATTCAATTCCCTAATTAGTTTTTAGTTAAAAACAGAAAACCGGATGCAAAAATGTCTTGTAGTTTTTGAGAAATTAAAAAAAAACCCGAACCATTTTTTTCTAAGAAAAACCTTTTTTTTTGGTTTTAACGCGGCTGGACTTGTAGGCAAATTAATGTATGAAAGATTGACCTCTTTTTTATTATTTTTAAAAAATTCGGAGTTTTATTATAATAAATTTTCAATATGATCCCCATTTTTTAGAAGGCAAAGATTATATCTTCTTCTAATGGCTGCACATTAGTCTATGTTTGACAAATTTTCCTGCAATTTGACTCCAGCGACTTCAATCCGTTGTTCCAAAGATACTATTTCCACTTCGTAAACATAATTTTTCATGAATCCCCACACTTAAAAATCTAGAGGAGTTAAATCTGGTGATCTAGGTGGCCATTTCGTGGGGCCCCTTCTTCCGATTCAACGGTCACTAAAATGATCATCCAGCCAGTGTCTAACCCGTAAGCTGTAGTGTGCTGGTGCTCCATCTTGCTGGTAGATTAAATTATCTGCTATGGCCAAAGGAACGTTGTCCAACAAATCGGGCAAAAGGTCTCGTAGGAACTGCAGGTATGATTCTCCCTTAATAACGGCATTCAAAAACCGGGCCCCGATTACAGTTTGTCCAACAATACCGAGCCAAACATTACAGCTAAAGCGGTGTTGTGATTTATTTTGTTTTTTGTTGTGTGGATTGGTGCTACTCCAATGATGCAAATTATGGAAGTTAGTAACCCCATCTCTGGTAAACTGTGCTTCATCCGTCCAGAATATCCTTGCAAAATAGTTTCGTTCAGTTTCATCTCGAAGCAGTAATGATCGACAAAACTCTGCTCTCAAAAACTTGTCGTTTGAGGTGAGTCCCTGAACTGGCCTAAAATGGTACGGGTGTAAGTTTTCGGTATGAAGCACTCTCCATACTCTAGATTTGGGCACTCCAAGCATAATAGCCATCCTCCTTGTACTAAGGGAGGGATTGCGCCGGACCAAATTCAAAATTCGGGTAGAACCCATCTGCGGCGGGCGGACCCAGCCGAAATTCGCAGGTCAGTTTTCAGGCGTTATCAATGAAAAAAAAGAATTAATCCAGGGTTATTCCAATAGTGTATCACTTTATTGTATCCTCATAAAACTCTGAATTTTTTAAAAATAATAAAAAAGAGGTCAATCTTTCATACATTAATTTGCCTACAAGTCCAGCCGCGTTAAAACCAAAAAAAAGGTTTTTCTTAGAAAAAAATGGTTCGGGTTTTTTTTTAATTTCTCAAAAACTACAAGACATTTTTCCATCCGGTTTTCTTTTTTTAACTAAAAGCTAATGAGAGCATTGAATTTATGAAAAAAAAATACTACTTAATTACATACAATTTTGAAAAAAAATAGTTCGAAATTTTTTTTTTTCAATTTTTTTTCAAAATTTTGAGTTTGAAAATTAATTTCTCAAAAACTACTCCTTAAAACAGCTTCATTTAAAATCAATATGAAAGAAGAGGTTTCTAACTTTACAAAAAGGTATATCGTGGCATTGTGGATGTAACTGTTGATTTTTAATAATTATTTTTCCAAAATAAGTCAATTTTTTAGAAAATTGCCCCTCCCGGCTAAACGGGGGGAAATTGACCCCCCCCACCCATACGATTTTTTTCTTGTCTTGACTAGACTTACACGCTGTAGCTTTTTGGCTCGTGGGACACCCTGTATATCTCCACCGAAATCGAAGGTACCAAGTATCAACTTCAACTAGATTTTTTTTCAAAAATATTGGAAGTCACAAGCATCCGTATTAAAACAAATTAATTTTGAAAAGTTCTGGAGACTCCAATTGGATCCTATTCATCCGAATTCAGTACTCTTATCTGTCGTAAGTAATTGTACATAGTTGTGCCGTCAGATGAAGATCTGAAGAAGACAATGTGAAGATTACATTAAACTCTGGTTTGCAAAATTGAAATCAAATTAAAAGTCTCAAATTTCATCATGAAATCCAATTGAATTTTAGTGACTCCTTATAAAGCCATGTTGGAGACTAATTTTTTTATAATCTTTATTTATATTCTTATAATGTGTAATTATTAACTTTTCTCGGCAATCGGCTGTCCTATTTTCGACAATTAAAAAAAACAGTATCCTAAGAAATTGGAATTCCACGAAACGGTCCACCAACTATTCACAAATTTTTAAAAGGCGCATGGCTCTATAGATCAATCGAAAATGTATCATGTCCTTATAAGACTGGGAATCTTAAATTAAAATAAGGAGATATCTTATCACATCTCTTTATTTTGTTGATCCAGCAACCAAAGTCCATTGATCCATTTAGGAGAATGAGAGGGGAATAACAATTAATGGAATCACATCCCGTCCAATTTATACTGATGGTATGCATCCTGGGAGACAGTGAGAAAATAGTTAGGAGAAATACAGAGAATGGTGTGGCAGTAGGTTTAGAAATTAATGAAGAGAATACCAAATATAAATGCCATTAACCGACTGGGATCGATTAAAACCTCGCACCTGACTATATTCGAAAAACGCTTTGAGAAATTGTACGAGTTAAATAATCTAGGTACAATACAATATTACCAAAAACCACATGTTGATCGAAATAAATTAAAGGCAGTATACGGGAAACGCGTGCTTCTTCGCGATGAAGGAATTGAATATTTCCTCTTTTGAATAGTACTCTTTTGTCCCGCAATGTCAAAATCCGGATTGGTAACGGGTAGGAAACTTGGTTTTTGGCTAAGAAGGAGGAAAGTATGAAATCAGGACGTAGATACGGTCATTGTCCGAAAAGACTCAGATGGGCAGGACAAACTGTCAAAAAAATAATGAGTGAAAACCCCGAGAAAAACGATCACTCCGTAGATGGGAGGACAATATGGATGAACCTAGAGGAGATGGAGCAGAACAGCTGAAAAATGGAAGGATGGTTGACAACGAGGCTCTGAATTTCCGAGTTCCAAATGGCCGGTAATACTAATAATAATAATAAAGCATCCTAATTTGATGGAGATTATCTTTTGCTTCACAACGGCATTTGATCGGAATTCTCCCTCTTCCGGACTCAATAATCATGTAGCCTTAAATATTTTATGATTATCCATGCAAGATCATCGGTATTACTACACAGCCCAAAGAATTTGTTATCTCCTATCTCATTTTAATGCAGATGAATTCTCAAGTTGCCCGTAGAAATATTATTTTAAACAGATCGAGATCCGGTTTAAGTATCGTCCGATTTTCTCCTTCATAATACACAAAGTCCTTATATGTATAATGACACCTTCAGTTTTTAAGGAAGGTTTTCTATTCGGAAGTATTTATTCTTGTATTAATCTTCTTTGGTAACAAAAGCGATAATCTGCTTTCAACCTGTAACTGATTTGTAACAGAGTATCCGCCGTTTAAAAAGTAGATCTACTCAGTTCCACTCATTCGCTAAGTTCGTCTCTTTGCAAAAATCTTCTTGAAAATTTATTCATCCTCATAAATCTGTTGGCGAAAACAAATGTTCTGTTGCAAGCGATAACAAAAAATTCTCCAAATAAAAAACTTTCAAACAGATCGATGCGCTGATATGTACGAGTAATTTTTTAATGCACCCATCTATGTCATCTATGATATCATCGATGATTGCACGAACATGGAACGAATGTGGCTTAAATTGATCTAATTATCAAGTACAAGAGTTCTTTAATAGTTTCGCCCGCGAATCAGTTCCTTAATTATATAAATAAAGTTACAGGGCAGCAGTTCCAAGCAACGACGATAGTATCACGGCGATCAGGCTTAAGACAAAAGGAAGTAATAGAATCTTAATTTGGAAAACCAATTTATCCTTCCCAGTCCTGTTTTCTCGGACGAATACATTCTATCAAAGACGGCTTAAGAAGGTTTTGATCGAATTTTTTTATATTGGACTCTGCTCCACTTTGATAAATTTGGGTCAATCCTACGCGGTAGCCTTAGTTCAGCAATAATGGATGGTCGAAACGAAATGACAATTATATGCCTTTCCATGCTTTGGCGTGTCCCTCAACCATGTCAACCTAGGTATTGGTGATTTCTTTCAACTCGTAAACCGCACACGTTATATCTTCTAACCATGAACGAGTTTTTTGAGCAGATAATGGTTGATAGCAAAATAATCGTCGCCTTTTCATACCCCGCATACAGTATATTTTACTTGGTGTAAGTAAATCAGTATCCCAAAATCAGAGCATACCATCCTAGCTTCTGACTCATAGCGTGTTGGTCCCTTTCGGGGTATCTTTATTTATATACAGATAGGGCGCACTGGATCATAGTAATATAAAATAAGGAACAGTTTTTACATTCAAGTCTCGAACTAGTGTCATGGAATGAGTACTCTCTTTATAGGTACAACTAGATGGGTGGAGTGGGCTAGAATGTCTATTAGTAGAGCGGCACATCTTACTCCTGGACTTTGAATCAAGATGATTTCTTGAAATATTTAGAAAAAAAAAGAAAAGAACGTGTTGATCGACGAATTACGAGAAGCTTTTGCTAGGTTAAGCTCATTGTTCTCTCGAATATCATTTCTAGTAGAAATTTAAATTATGAAACTCCTCCAGTGGGGACTCAGCCCTCAGTTGAATCTATGGATCTACACAACCATCGTTCTCAACTATGGCTCGCCAATTTGGTGGCATATTCTAATCAAAGCTTAGAACTTAGAACATGGTACACAGATTGGTATAAAACGATACCACAGAAACATGAAACCATGGACATCGTTCCCTAGTCAAATAGTTACGTATCCAAGTAAGTCGGTGGTGCTATCAGACTCAAGAAATTGATCGTAGAACTCTGCTACTGCACATTTGACTTCGGTTTTTACAGACTAAGTTACTCCCGTTATTGATTGTAATAGGAGTGGTTAGCCCGTTCCCTATACTCAAAAAACTAACATCTGACCTACCCTAATAGTTCCAAGAGGAAGCTCGGCATAGGAACAGGGGTTTTCTTGAACGCACTGAATATTACTAATGAATAATATATACCGTCTTCCTGTTTACTTAGGTATCTTTCAAGCTTAAGTATTATCGTTCAGAGAGGTGTGTAAAATACTTCGTACACGGTCGCCTTAGCATTGATTTCTTCATGTCATTATAACATAAAGGGAAATGAGAAGACCGACGAGCTAGTCTAAAAACCAACACTTTGCAACCGCATCAAGTACTAGTTGGATGCAATCAAGTAGATGTAAGATCAAAGACATTTTAGGCCACCTATACGATTGGGAAAATACACAATATATTAAACAAATCGCTACAGGTCACTAGTCTCTAAGCGTCTACATACATATATCATTTTCTTCGTGAATGACCGCCACTTATGAAACGCAAATTTGTATCATATGGGCAAGTTTTATTCGATATATCCTATTCCAACGTAACTTCGTCCGCACATTCCACCAAGCTAAAACGGATGTTGTCTAATTCCATGAATGAATTCGTAGGTCTTTAAAATAATACAAGAGGTTTCGCAAATGATGGTTCCCATTTGGCTGCAGGGTACTTTCTAAACAAGCAACCAAATCCATGTTCGTCCCTCACCGAAAATTAAGACGTGCCGAAAGCCATACATATGACAGATGTTTGAAAATTTACATTTTAATCACCGCGCGGACGTCAGCCCATTAGGCCCGTCCTAATTTTCAAGACACACAAAGTGAATGTCCGAATTGGCGAAACAAAAACGTCGAAAAAATAAAATGTAATCAACCTGACATGTTGACATTTTCTGCGGCTAATGCGAGTTTTAATTGAAATTTTGTCGCCACACCCCACGGCATATTCTGTCAACAATTAGAGTCCAAATCACCCCCTCGGGTGCAACTGCAACGGCACCGTTCGTTGTACCTCCAATTTCACTAATCGATAAATCTGATTCTTGCCGCAACTGATATCCTATCGACAATCTAACGCGTTGATTTCCAACGATATGGAAAACGAGAAATTGTGCTTATGTGCTGTTGTCTCCTTGCCATGCCCGACCGCGTAGCAATTATTGTCACAAACTGAAATCGCGGCTACTTGTTCTTGTACTCGTACGAGTATCTCATGAAAATCCAATCAGCAGTTGACGCTCGACTGATTTCGCGTCCGCTTCATTGGTCTTGGTATTGACATTTACTGCGTATGTATATTGATAAACAGACGATTTGTTGTTGTTTGACCGACCACGCTGCTGCTGGTGCATGGCGTTGTTAGAGTTGTCGTCATGCCTTGCGAACAAATGTGACGTTTACGTGACGTGTTTCAATTGTGGATCGATGCAATTAAATCTAAGCAAATTTCTGATTTTTGTTTATTTACTTACAGCGTCCTGCAAAAAGGTCAACTGTCTGAATGGATTGCAATGTGTCGAGGATCATTACGCAATACCTCACTGCATCGTGTGTTCGATCGAGTGTCCAGTCGACGACGAAACGCAGAAGATTGACCCGGCACGAGCTGTATGCGGCGTTGATGGGAACACGTACAAGAGCACATGCGATATAAATCGAATGATTTGCAAGACCGGACGATCAATTGCGGTAGCCTACCCGGGGCCCTGTCGCGGTAAGTACATGGTTTTGTTGTTATTATTGGTTTATTTCCTGAATTGGTGAATGTTATGCTGATTGTTATGGTGATCGTTATTGTGATTGGAGTTTATTAAGGGGCAGCGGCTGACCGTAGTAAAACGATCACCATGAACAGCGTGTAATCCTGGCGCACCGCAATCATGTCGTCTCGATTATCAATCGGGAATATGAATCAATCTTGTTAATTGAAACAAAGTTGAATGCTGAATGTTGATGGCAGAGTGGCGGAATCGGTGATTGCGCGATGAATGCAACTCAAGTACGTAGGAAGATGGCAAAACCACAATTACTCTGATTGATCCGAAAATTATATTAAATTACCGAGCTCACAACTGTACGGTGTTTTATTACTCTGCAATTGATTTACAATATGGTTTGAATACAATGTAGTTCAATGGAATGTGGCACATGTATGGTACGAGTAGATGCATGCTGCCCGAGAACACTCAGAATCTGCGGATACCTGCATACATTGTTGCAAGTTGATTAGTCTTATGACGGGATCGAAAGATAGGAGTAGACTGCAGTGGCGAAAGAAAATTCCGTTGTGTGAGTACGGGCTAAGTTACTCCTGGGACGTCAGTTTATCGAAAACAGGTTTCATGTTTAACCGATGAAAATATGAAAACTACCGCATTGGGTAAGTGAGCGGAAGTACAATAGTTTTAATTTGATGAAATTGACAGCAGTGGGAGTGATAATATATGTTAATCCGCTGATATAAATGATGACCTTAAAATAACCTTCTTGGTCGATTTTAATTGAGCCTGGGATATTACATATGGATTTATTTGATTTAGGCGCTGACAAGTTAACTATGTTTTCTTATTTATATATTTATCGCTTATGCTTAAGCTGTGAAAGGAAAAAAATCTGTCATTATATTATAGATGGGCGATCAAAAAGTAATGATAATCGATGTATAATATAACATTTATTCTTTCAAATTAAATGTACTTTTCTACATAATCTCCTAATAAGTTTATACATTTAGTCCATCTCTTCACTAAAGCTTGTATTCCATTTAAAAAAAAATCTTTATCTTGCTCCTCGAAAAACGCTTGTACGTCAGCCATCACTTCACTATCATCTGGCCTCTGAGGTGTGCCTTGAGGCGAGGAAAGAGATAGAAGTCGCTGGGGGCTAGGTCTGGAGAATAGGGAGGGTGCTCAACCAATTCGAAGCCCGTTTCCCGTATGGCATCCAATGCAACTTGAGCTTTGTGAGAGGGTGCGTTGTCTTGGTGAAACAACACCTTCACACACAGTTTGCCCCGCCTTTTTTCCTTAATGGCTTCCCGTTACTTTCTTATTTGTTCTGCATAGAAGGAGCCTGTAATACTAGCTCCCTTCTCCAAATAATCAATCATGATAATTCCCTCGGCATCCCAAAAAACAGACGCCATAATCTTGCCTACCGAGCTTGAAAACTTGAACTTCTTAGGGGTCGGTGAAGAAGGTCTTTTCCAGGCTATAGACTGTTGTTTAGTCTCGGGGTCGAAATGGTGTACCCAGGTTTCGTCCATCGTTATAAAACGAGTGCACGAAGCCGCCGGATCCTTTTGATATTTTTCAAGATTCGCTCTTGAAATGCGAAGTCGCTTCTCTTTTTGTTCGTCGGTCAACATTCTTGGGACCCATCTTGCGGAGACCTTCTTCATGTTCAAATCATCTGTCAGGATACTTTGAATGCTTCCAAATGAGAGCCCTGTGATCTTAACTAAATGTTGGATGGTCACTCGTCGATCATCTAGCACGATGTCTTCTATTTTTTTGATATTATCCTCGGTGCGGGATGTGGATGGACGCCCGGAGCGATGTTCGTCTTCAGTCGACGTTCTGCCCAGTTTGAACTCCTTACTCCACCTTGCAACTGTGGAATATGGAGGAGCAGAGTCCCCCAATGTTTCCACTAAGTCAGCGTGAATTTCTTTCGTAGACATTTTTTCAGGCAGAGGTACTTAATGACGGCTCTTACTTCATTTTTATCCATTTTGATGTGATCTTTTCGACTGCTCGTGTTTTAGTAAATGTATCCAGAAAAGGTGAACTATTTATATGATTTTTTTGCTCGCTACTAGTGAGGGTATACGTGAGTGAAAACAATAGATTTCACGTTATTAGGCCCTGGAATAATACCCGTTTATCGTTACTTTTTGATCGCCCCTCGTACTTATGCATTTGCTTTGGAATATGGCGGTAGCTATTTGAAACAGGAGATAGATTGGAATTATTAGGGTATACCGAGCCCTTACAACTTGGAACTTGTCATCCAATTAAAAATAATGCATACTGGGCGCTTATATTACATGGCAGCATAAGATATTATCATATATCTGAAGGAGTTCCACAAGGGTCCACCCTAAGGCCGTACGGTCTTAGATTTCAGCGAGATCAGCTTATTTCTAACCAGATATTACTATTTTTGTACATGTGTAAGAAAAACACCAACCGTATAAGTACCAAGCTTATCTGTAAACAATAGAGAGGTTAACGAGTAAGAAAATGAAAGTTAGAGCTGCCATAAAACCGAGGTACTGTCTAAAGAAAGGAATCAATTGTTAAAGGCTTCCACGGAGTAATGCTTAACGTTGGTTTAGTCATAGGCGTATAATCAACTTTCATTTGAAATCAATCATTGATAAAATCATTTGAAAGTTGTTGGAATGGGCCCCATTTTCGGAAATAATTTCGGCAAATTCTTAAGTTTCAAGGACCTTAAAATTTGAATCATTCACTTTTAGAGATATGTATGTAAAATAAATAACAAGGTTTGGAAATTAATGCTTCTAAGTGCCAAGTGCTAAACCTTTTGTCGTCATTCTACGCTAATAGAGCACGTACAGTTACGGAAAATAAAATAGGGTTACCACTATATTTTGCGTAATGTACTCAAGAAAGTCTGCAAATTCATTGTAAAGTAAATTAAAATTACTTTTTGGTTTTAAGTTTAAATATCAACCTTTAAAACCAACAACAAAATAATAAAAACATAATACGAAAGACTTTTTTGAAGAACAATAAAATAGGGTCACAATCTTAAGTAATAATACAAAAAAACCTAATGAATTAAACTGGTAACTAAAGATAGGAAATATTAATTTGTCGAATGGTCCTTTTGATCCAATACAGCTAAGAATTGATTCTACCAAAGCCTTGCAAGTACTTTTTGGCATAGCATACCAAGCCGACTTTACTTTTTGCCACAACTCTTCCTTGGTTTTTGATTTCATTGATCCTATTTGTTACTTAACAATCCCCCATCAATTCTCAATATAATTACGTTTGGGGGATTGGATTGGGCAGGCAAAGTTATGAGATGTACGCCATTGTCGGAAAACCTGAGCTAGCCCCGAAGTATGTTTCTGGTCGGTTCTTGGTTCTTGTTGAATTTTCCAGTGGTATTTTCCACTCGGCGTAAGACGAAGGCCGACTCCATGACACGGAAAGTAGCCCTACACCCTTATATTACCACCACCATGCTTAAAGGTCTTATTAGTATAGCGAGGGTTCAGCTCAGCATTTTTTGGCCTTCTTGCCCAAGGTCAGTCTTCGTTAACAATCATATTTATCTTTGATTCGTCGGACCACAGGATCTTACGCCACTTCTTCCCATTAACTGTTAGGTACCTTTCGCGATCTTTTTCCAAGGAGATTTTTTTCCATCAATCGCCTTCTCTCCGAGATGAAATTGGAGCTCCTAATTCGCACTGCATTGCCGCAGCTAACTTGAAAGGGTCTCGGCTCGAGAGAAGTTTTATGTGATCGTCCTGTCTTGAAGTCGTTTTGCGCGGTCTGCCTAGTTTGAGATATGGTTTTTGATAGTTTTAGCTATTTGGCGTTAGCTTTGTCCTTCGTCTCTTATTTTATGAATAATGTTGCGTTCCTCTTCATAACAATGTTTTGCTCGGGCAATTTTTTTGGTGTGTTCTTCGTAAACTTAAGCTCAAATTTTATATTTTATTTAAATACATAAGCCTAAAACAAAATACATATTTACAGTTTTATAAAAACTTTTTCTGCTTTTTCGACTTTTTTTTTTTTAAATATTTTCAATACTGACTCTATTTTTCTGTCTTTCATTCAACGTGAGTGACAAAAAAAATCCATATGATCACTCGAAGCGCTGCCAAATTTTGGGTATATTTAGAAGAGATAACTACAACTATTGTAAACAGAATATCGCTATAGCCAAAAAAAAGTGAACGAAATAAAGATTTAATACATTTGTAACAAATGCGTAACCTTATTTTTTTGTCTATAACTGTGTATTCTATTGTTCAATTGTCTCTAAGAAAAGTAAATGAGTTTAAAGATCTGGATGTTATCTTTGGCTCGAAAGTTAACACTTGTTGGCTACAAAGTTGCTCAATCTAGTTCTATGCTTGATTTCGTTACAAGGAACTCAAAATCTTTAGCGATCCTTTAACCCCTGAGAATACTTTTTATTTTTTTAATTTCGTCGTTATTAGAATATTGCTGCATTATATGGGATCATGTTTATTATATACGCTGTATCAGGATTCAAAGAATGCACTGACGCTTTACTCAGCCTGCGTTTCTGCTACTAAACTGGAATATCAGTATACCTTCCTACGGTACTAGGTATTTACTACTTGGTATTATTGGTTGTAAATATTTCGCGATAATTTTCATATGAGACATTCTTAATAATCAGATTGATTGTCCTCTTTTCTTAAGTCGCATCAATTTATGTTGTCCTTTATAAGGACTTGCCATACCATTAAGCTAACTATGGTCTCAACGACCCTAACAAGACCCAACAAGTAGCTTAGGGCAAATACCGATTTATTTCAATTTATAGCTAAGCAGTGATGCATCTTAAAATGTTATATTGTATTTAAATGCAGGAAGTTGGCCTTTAACTAGTTTATTTTAAGTATTTTTGCTTGTTCAATCAGCAGATTAAAACGCACGGCTCGGAGGTGAACATGTGGTAACTTTCCAGTACACGTTAAAATTTGCAAGAGTCATTAGTTTGTTTGTAGTAATTGTTTTTGTGAAACATATTTTGCAGGTGCGTTCTAAAAATGCAGGTGCGTTTTGAGCAACGGTGTGTTATCAGGTTTTATTTCAATCAAGGCAAAGTGCAGCAGAGAGATTTGCAAAATTTCAGCAAGCGGAGACAATATTTTATCAAAAGCCAATGTCTTTCGGTGGTTTAAGGCATTTTCGGAAGGAAGAGAGGATAAATGCCTGCATAATTCGGGATCTTGTCAGATTGTCAGAGAAAGTGTTCTGCTGTGTCGTCCTCCTTGCAACATGCAGCACAGGTAGGCGTCTCACTGATGCCAAGCACGTAGAGATACTTGGCAAAAGTGTAATGGTCCGTAATGACGCCCGTAAGCCTTCTGCATTAAATTCTCCTTAAGGATAAGAAAAATGTTGCGGAATTCCTGCAGACATCAGGCGTACGCGCTTAGTCATCCTGCATCCTGAATATTCCCTCCATCTACGACTGTGTGCATTAAAGACCCAGTTGTTGATGTCAGATTTGACCGTGGAAGCAGGTAGGCCTAAGTCGTGTTCATGTCCTGAAAAACTCTCCTCTTAGCCCCTTCTAGCGAGATCATCGGAGATCTCGTTTCCTGGGATCCCAGAGTGACCTGGGACCCATACAAGCCTAAGTGAATTTAGTCTTCCCACTTTGTTCAAAAAGGTCTTGATCTCATGCACTAATTTGGAGTTGGATAGAGGGCTGGACACAGCTTTGAGTGCAGCTTGGCTATCAGTGCAAATGCATATGTTTTTTCCCTTCCACCTGTGTTTCACAACATAGTGCATGGCCATTAGGATTGAGTAAATCTCCGACTGAAAGACAGGCGCATATTTTTCTAACGAGAAGTGCAGTCGAATATTTTCGCGCTCAAAGAAAACTCTAGCGGCGGATCCTTGCCCAGTCCTGGAGCCATCTGTGAAAATGCGAAGACATTCCATTCCAGGTTCGGTGTCTGGCCAAAACCAGTCCTGACGCCATGGAAATGTGACTGTGAAAGAACCATTCCTCTTTAGGCGAGAAATGGCTAAACGGTGGTTTTGGACTCAACATGCTTTGACCAAAGAAGCTTGCTATCTAGGATGACTCCCAGGTACTTAGCTTCCTTGGATATCGGAATGGGAATGCCTTTTAGCACCAGCTGAGTAATGCCAGTACTTTTCCTCCTTCTCGTGAAGGGAACGACATCAGTCTTAAGAGAATTAACCGACAGCCCATTACTCGTGCACCAGTCCTCAATCATATTTAGCGCCGCCTGGGCTCTGAGACAGACAGTCGCTATACATGAGCCGACAGAGAGAACAGCAATATCATCCGCATAGGCCTGGGCATAGATTCCAGAGGCATTGAGAGCATCTAGCAGAGAGTCGGCCATCATGCACCATGAAAGCGGAGACAGGGCCAACCCTTGTTTATGCCAGACTTGACACATTGTTCGAGGCCTGCATCAGCGGTGTTGAATCGTGTCAGCAACATTATATAAAAAAAGGTAATATACTTCATCTAGCGCGCTAAAAATTCATCGTACCAATATCCTGCTCAAACAGCTACTTAATTTGAAAAATCCACAATGTCAACTCATTTAAACAATTCTTTGATTTCTCCGAAAGCTGCAAGATGAGTTGTAGCTATATTTATCCTATCGAATCTTCCAAAAAGCCATTGAAACTTTGTTGTAAGCATCGAGTCAAGAGACGATTTCCCAACAATCAGCGCGCTAAGAACAAAGCTATTAGAAAGAGGGAAAGGAATGAAGAGATTGGAAGATATCGTACAGGATAACACTGCTTCAACGACCGCATTTTTTTCTAACCAACGGAGAAAACTTCAGAAGAAGACTTTTACCAGAAAATGTACGAAATATGGTAGGAAAGGACACAGAGTATCTAAGAGTAGAACACGCCCTTCCACCTTGGCTTCAAAAGTTACTGGAAACAATGTTACGACTTAACATGCGATGCTGAATGGAACACACGTTTCAGTGTTCAACAAGTTCCATAAGTTGGGTTTTCGATAATGGACCATAAGAATATTGATTTGGCGGTAAATAGCTAATGCAATCGACGAGGATAGGCGGTCGGCACCTTAGCCTACTTTAACCTACTATAACTTACCCTAACCTACTTTAGCCTATGTAAGCCCGTCAATAGTGCTAGGCAAACTTTCCCTTGGTGAGGCAATAGAAATCAAAAGTATCACTGACGAAGTCTGCTCCAGCCTACGGACGACGTATTCTTAATCTCGGCGTGAAACTAACTTACAGAACTTGGGGTCCTCGGGTTCGTGGAGCGCGACACCATCTTCGAAGTGGAATCTCCGCTCTACTGTCTTGCTTTGGTTCTTGTAATTGTTTCATAGCATATCCGATACGAGTTTTAAGGCGACATGAATAGTGTCATGCTCTACTCTAAAACCGAATTGGTTATGCGGAATTATTTTATTGTCCTCAACCCATTACTCAGATAACCTTCTGGAACTTGCTGATACTCAGAAGGAGGCTTGTACTGTGAATTTGGCGACTTGACTTCACGGCTATCTTCTAAATGCATAATGCACTGGATAAAATGCATTATTCAGTGCATTGTAGAACAGGGTGGTATACATCTCTAAAGCCAGTGGTGAAAGGTACCCGAACAAAACATTAGAAGTTCTGTCAGTTCCCGCGGCTCGAAAATCATCTGGATATCCTTCGCCGAAATTAACAGGGTCTGAGCCCCATCATTGGCAACGGTGTTATTTGCCATGGAATCGTTATTGAACCTGGTAAAACCAGTGTTAACTGATCGCCAATAATTGATATCATTTCGTATGTAAATGTGATGACTCTGTTTTCTAGGTCATGAGTTGGGCGAATGCTGTCATTCACCTTATACACCTCCTGAAAGGCAGGTTCCACTGTTTCCACCTCGATCGCGAAGAAATCATCATCTAAAACGGTTTTTTCAGGATCAAAGCAGATTATTTTTAAAAGCCTCAGATCCTGAATGTCGTTCTGATTGTTTCTCCTAAATATTTTATTAATTTGCGGGAGCAGATTCGCACTACGGATTGTATAGCACGAATCTGTCGTTCCAATGCAACTTTACAGATTTTCCGTAATTTTCCTTGACAAGAGTTTGAGCCTTGTCGAGAGTCTACTTTTCTGTTTGCTAAGTGCATCAATAGTCCTTCGTGCATTTGTTTAAGGTATCTGTCATTCTCCTCGTTTGACAGGTTCCTACTACGATGGTATGTTGTAACTTGTTATTAGCTTTTTGAGACTACCAAAAGGCAAGTCAGCCTGGAGTTCGATGTTGTGATAGGGCTCCTGCCGATTATTTTTTATGGAATGGAAATAAGATGATTCGGTGAAAATATTGTCAAAACGGTGTATCAAAGGCTTACCCCCAGATTTGGGAATAGATCAAGGCAACCTTGCTCTAATCCTCTAAACTCCAAATAATGAATTGCGGAAAGATTGTGCAGACGTACATAAATTGGGCTGGAAGGTGCTACTTCACTGGATATGTTTTTCTGTTTGCTAGCAGAGTTGTTAACTGGGAAATCAGGATGCAAGAGTCCGTTGCTTTAGCAGGTCTGAAGTAGAGTAGGTATGTTGCTTCATCTGCAACAAAGGAAACCATTCATCCAACAGTTTTTTTTTTTTAAATTTGGTTTTTCGAGCTTGGTAAATAGCACAACCGAAAGTGATCATACAACTCGTGAAGATAATCGACGTAAAGGGTATCCAAAAGGGTCTCACTAGGCAGTGTGAGCAAAAGTTATATATTTTGTCAAAAGTTTTGAATTGCAGGGAAATCTGTGCAAAATGAGTGCCGCATTCGCTAACAACATTTAGAAACTTTTAGAAAAGATAAAAAGGATTTTATGCTCCGTTTTATCACTTGGGTCTACCACCGTGATCCTGAAAATAAACACAAGGCTAAGGAGTTCACACCACACCCAAAGCGAATTAGAGTCAAGAAACCGGCCAAGAAGACCGCTCATTTCGACGGAAGATCTCCAAATGATCATTGAAAAGGAAAAAATCCGCGGGAGTTGACGGTATATGTTGTGCTTAGGAACCTTCCGCCAACGGCTGTAGAGAGGTACATGGTGTACTGTTCAACAATGCACTAAATATTGCATATTATCCAGTGCAATGGAAGACAGTGGTGGTGCAACCAATTCCCAAGATGGGGCACATCTTGAAAAAGGACACATCTAGCCTAGCAAATCTCCCGTCGATAAGTCTCCTTTCGAGTACCAGCAAGGTCTTCGATAAGGTGGTTCATAAATCCCTTTCTTAATGGGTTGACGATAATCAAATCATTCCGGATAACCAATTCGGTCTCAGAGCGGGGTATGACACTATTCATGCCGTCTCGAAACTCGTATCGGATATCCAATGGAATAAATGCAAGAACCAATGCACCGGTCCGCGCCGTCCTGATTGACTTGGAAAAAGCATTCGACACCGTTGGTTAGAAGGTCTTCTTTGCAAGGTAAGTCGGCTTATGCTTACATAAGCTAGGGTAGAGTAGGTTAAGATAGGCTAGGACAAAGCACAATAAAGAAAAAAAAGGACGAACTAATCACAAAAAAGAACAAAAACAAAAATAAATTTAAATATATTAAGCACAGGGTGCGCCATCACATATGGGTTGATGTAAATTTCGAATAACTTCAACAATTCTCAACCGATTTTGGAAATTCAATTTAGACCTTTGCAATTTATTTTGATTAATTTTTGAAAACAATATCAATTAAATGACCGCCTTTATTGCCGATGCAAAAATGGGTTCGCGCATTCTCCATGACATTTTCGAGCATTTCGGTCGAAATTTCTGCGATTTCCGCACGAATGTTTCTTTTAAGCTGGCCAGTCTATTGTCTTCGGGCCGCTAGCATACACATTGCTTTTCAAGTATCCCCAAAGAAAAAAGTCTAGAGGAGTCAAATCCGGCGGTCTCGGAGGCCAGTCAATATCGCCCTTTTTGACACCAATCTTCCAGGGAACTTCTTACGCAAAAGGTTCATTGTTTTGTCCACAGTATGACATGCCGCGCCGTCTTGTTGAAACCAAAAGTGAAATAAGCCTTTTTTACGTATTTCTGGGACCTGGGACATAATGGGCCAACATCCACCGATATCGATCGCCATCCACTGTATCGTAAACTTTGAAAAAATACGGTCCAATGATGGTTTTAGCGCCAACACCGGCCCAATCAGTAATTTTTTGATTATATAGCGGCTCTTCGTGAATAATGTGAGGATTTTCGGTGCCCCAGAAGCGACAATTTTGTTTATTAACTGAACCAGAGAGCGTAAAATGTGCCTCATCGGTCATCAAAATTTGCTGCCAGAACTCCGGCTCAACATTGATCATTGCAACGACATTTTGTGCGTATGCCAAGCGCCGTCGCTCATCTTGTGGCAAAATTCTTTGACTTATCTGCACTTTGTATAGAAATAAGTGAAGATCATCCTTTAAAATTCTCCGCAAGTGGTCACGATTACTTTTAACGATCCAATGACCCATGATCATTCACCCGAATTGTTAAATGCTTTTATGTTATATAGCAGAATCTGGACTTTCTTAGCGAGAGATTTACTTTCAATTATTTTTCCAATCCAGGAAAAAATAAAGCAATGTACACTCTCGCTAGAAAACCTGGTTTTGAGAGAGCTCAATTTGGCAACCTATTGGCACCAGGTAAGGGTTGCTCCGGGGATTATAAGAACAGCTTGTTGATTTTACAATAAAATCATAGAAAATCTTAGTTCAAACATGATGGCAAATATGGCGGTATCTCAAGCAACAAATATGGAATATGATATACTTGTTAGGGTCAGAGAAATGTCAAACATAACAGCATAACCAAAAGCTATATCTGTTTAGGAATTATTTCTGTACTTTCCATAAACCTTATTCATCGCAAATCATTATTGTAGAAGCAAATCATAAACACCATGACATACACCTGCCTTCTAGGTCTAAGACTAAGAACTATCTGCCGAGCCCAGAATGAGTAACACTAACATAAATCACTTCCGACTAACTGCACAATCATGGCATTTTCATAGCAGCCACGACATGGCGATTATTCGCAACCATCAGAACACATGTTACCAGAAAATAACCAGAATGCAAAAGATCATATCTTTCCCATTCTCACATCTTCATCAGAACGTCCAAAAGCGTCACGAAATCTAAAAAATCAAAGGCGAGTCTTCTCTCGTAAGACAAACCTACGATTGCAGCGTTGATTTACATCCTAATGATTGACATTTCCGTAGTAATTACACAATCACGGATCACGGTTTCTGTGTTTCCTATATCTATTCAACATTAAGCAGCTCATCCACCTTGTAGTTATTATTGTTCAGACATAGCATGTCTTGCGAAACATGTGAATCATAGCTCGACCAATAGAATACTTGTCCCTAATTACCGGTGACCTGAAAACAGACTGTTTGTCTGCGAACGCGGAGCCGCCACCACTCATACGCTTGTGTGTCTGGCCGCAAGACCAGACATCACGACAAAATCTATTTGTCATGAAATCGAGCCTAGAAGACGACGCGACTGCAATGAAACCTGAAACCTTACCATCCATGTTCGCGTCACACTCAATCTGCAGCTCTAAATGAATTGGGAAGGGAACTCGTGTCAGAACGTGCGTGCAAACTTTAATGTTAATTACTCCGAACAACTAGTTATGCAATCGAGATGACGACGACGAAGCACCAGACAAACTCACGCAAATACTTTGCTTCTCGATGAGGCTTCATTAGGCGGACGCTTAAGCTGTGATCTTTTGCTCTGTTACGCCGGGTACGAAAAAAAGGCGATATTGTATTTGAATCTATCCCTGGATGATGATGGCGACTGATGACGGCGGCATCGCCATCAGCGGTGACTATCACTCTAGCGTGTGAGTCTACCTTGAAACCACAGAATCGGATATGGAATTTCTTGCCAGTCTCGATGCTGTACTCAGATTTAATTACATTTCACATTGCAGACTAGAACAGAACACACAGGGCCACGTAGCTGGCAAAGAGGTTCGTCGCTGACATTAAGACATGTAGTTCAACATAACGAAAACACTATTCTGTGGTCACACACATGTCAGTCAGGTATTAGATTTGTAATGCGTACCGCCACGACCACCACTCGCAGCACAGCCAGATAATACCACAACTTTACCACAACCTATTTATGTCAAGGAGAGCATATAATAGGACATGTGATCTGGATCTTCAATTAAACTTCAGAAAATTGTAAGCTATTCATTGCATTTCTACTAATGAGATGGTAAATGGTATCGGAGTGTAAAGGTTGTACCTAAGACTTTTGACATGATAAAGCGTTGGTTAAAGACAAAAGTTTAAATAACTTATTTTTAAGTCATAATTCTTTACGAATGTGACCTGACAATGTCTAACCGTAGAATTAAAAGAATTAAACCAAAGATTACTCAGTTACATGTACTCGTATTTTAGTTTAATGCTGTCGAACAAGTCTCTCTGTACATCGATATTACTATTGTAACGTCTTTCACCATTCCAAGTGTACCGAATGTAAGCCAAACTCTACGAAAACGCAAAACGTCTCGTTTACCTTGAAGGAGATCGCAGAGGACTATTGCATCTAAGGTGACGCACACAGATTAAAAGAAACATCAACAACTGAGCATGTGGCACTAGAAGCAGCTGGCTAGAGATCTAATGAGCTAGATGCCTTTCAGATATGTAATTAGATAGTATTTCCGTGAGGTGTCCCTTAACGATTTCGGTAAAAAATTTCGAAAGCATGCGAAGCTTACTTTTGTCCAGGTCTATACAGGCACTAACCAAAGTGAATATTGTTATATTTGTCTATACTAATTTGGCCTGTTTTTTTTTCATAAAAGTTTTTTTCAGGTCTTCTTCCTGCTTGTAATTTCTTATCCCTTAGAATGATTAAAGTCTGACGAAATGGTCTCCATTCACTTTCCTAATAAGTGGCCTTGCTGCCTTATTTCTTCCAAACCTGTGTATAACCAGCAGAGGGTTACGTTGTGTTTGGTTCTTAGTCTATTGTGTGTGTGTGTAGACGTCATCATAAAGCGAACACTTACCAAAATTATCCCTCGAATAGTCTGGACCAGCGATTACATCTATCGACAAATACAGAGCACCAACGATCGACGCGCTTCACAGAGAAAAAAAGTAGAGTTCTCTCCAGGTTTAAAGTGTTTGCAGACCATCACAACCCGGGAAATCTCCAACAGTGTTCAAAGAAAATTACAGTAAAGGTATATTTCAATAGTCCGAGCGATAACAAATAATTAAAATATTGAGGAGAATACAAATAATCATAATGGTATCCCTTAAGTCCAAATCGCCTGGACGACAGACCGTATACACCGTCGTTACAGAACGTGGACCGGAGTCCGCAGATTGTCGAGACTGGCGACGGCTTCTTGTATTGCATGAATAAGGTGCAATAAGGAAACAAATCAACTATGGTTAGACAGTAGTACAAGCTCACCAGGCTAGGTATGCCAAATCACCTGCTATACATGATTTAGGTTATGATTACGGGAAAGAAGTTTGTTGTTAAATGTGACAAAGCTATTTCGATCAGGTTATTTGATATTAAAGACGTTTTACAACAGGGAGCGCTTAACTCTCTGGTACTGTTTAGCGTTTGCACTAACGATATTAAAGGTGTTCTCAACCATTCACTACGGTAACCGGATGGAATAGTTGCAATAATTGAGATCATCAATGTACTGCTGCAGTGCGATATCGGCGATGATTGGAAATTCAGTCAGTTGAAAGCCAAACAAGATGGGATCAGCTAGCCGCGAGCCAAGCTATAATACAATTCCAGGTCTTCCACCTTGAATTTTACAAACTTTTACCTGGATCTGTCCAGACGGATAGACAGGAGAGCCGTTGCATAAGTCTTTCCTACCCCAGCCTTACAAGGTAGAAGACTAAAACGATATTGTTTAGTACTCCCTTGTATAGGACCTCAAGGAATACCATAAGAAACTGGAGGAAATTCACGATCATTAGGCAACATGGACGATCATAAGCTTTGAGAAACGCTGTTAGATATCTTGATATTTGGTTTGACCAATATCTACAATATATTTTAATAGATATGAAGAGGCGTAGAGGCTTGTTGTGGTGGAACTAAGAAAGCTTTTGGTATGACAAGAACGCTATTTCACAGCATTAAACTTGACTTCAGGATAAAAATCATATTCAACGTGTGTTGAATCATATTCTTACGAGTGTATGGAAAAGATTCGTGTATTCGTGAGATAATGTGATGGAGTTTGTCCTGAGAACTGAATGAGGCTTGATTGCCTTAGTGAAGGCTTGGACATGCAGAGTAAGCGAGATGACTAAGCCCAGTTGCTGAGAGACGCAAGCAGAAGGGTGAGAGTAGAATTAGCAGCTTAGAGTAGGTTTTTTACTGACAGACTCAAAGTGGGGGAATAAGATCAATAAAAATAAATAAAAAAAACTCGGGAGCTAAGATCTTTCATCTCTACTTGTCTATCCGACATTATTTTTATTTGCATTTCTTTTATTTCCTTTCAAAATTACATTGGAGGCATCGTTTAAATGCCATTATTCCCAATTCAGTTCAGTTGTGTTGGATATTTTTTCCTCCTTTTTGATCTTTAGTACGTGTGTGGGGAAGACTTATAATAATAACTACGCTTGGTTTTTTGATTAGTTTCAAGTCTTTCTTTAGAGCTAATACTTTTTGCCATTTACCAATTTACCCTTGGAGCTTCTTGCATTAGCATGTTCGTCTACATCCTTATCCGGTATCTTGCTTTTCTATCTTAACCCCAATTTCCGCTGCCAATAGCGGATAATGAAATGCAAAATTCGCAAACCCGAGTAATCGATACTGAAATTACGCCTTTTCACATTCCATCCATCCATACTCCACACACAACCTCTCGTGAAAGAACAGTTAAAATTCACTTCGTGAGCTGGTGAGCTGATTTGAAACAGCAGTCATCTGCTTCAATTGCAGTTGAAGTTCTTTCATGATTTTAATCGTAGTTACTCTCATCGCGTCCCATTTTTCCCTCAGAGTATCCATATCGATCACAATATTTTCCAATTTTTTTCTGGTCTTTGAATTGAACCTGGGCACTGGAAAAATACGTGCCGCATGTTTTCTCTGATCTCTCGGCAGTTTTAAGAAATAAGAGATACCTTCAGGTTAAACATGTTTATATACATACACTCGAATGTAACCATATCGGATTTGTAGCTGGTATTAGTTTTTTATTATATTCTTTCTCCGAATAATCCATTTGTTAATACCGGATAGAAGTCCATAGGTCCACCTTCCCTCTGTAGAGGCTCTGTGTTCTTAAATGTTCGCATCATAGGTCCTTCGTAGCTCATCAGCCATGATATCAGATGGTAGTATTCCCGCGATGACACGTATTCGTGTAGCATCATAATGCATTCAGATATACACAGCAAGCAAACCCTTAGTGTATATATTTGGTTGATGGAGCCCGGACTATGGAAGACCGAGTTACTTACTTGATAACCTCATTGGCTATCATATTTTCTATTCCTCAATTTGTTGTAATTCGACAAGAAATCGTATGATGTGTTTGTTCGTTGTTTGGAAGGCGTTCCTGGGCTACTCTTTTTGATTGAACTTCAAACAGGTTGGCCGGTGATCAGTGTGGGTGTATTCGTTACTGGCTCTCCTTCTTGTTCTTTTCGCTAGGTAACTTGAGTAGTTAAAAGATACTCGTATCATCTATAATCTACGCCGATTCCGATAAAGGCAGTACAATATTACGGCTAGAGACGATATGGCCTCTATTCATTTCGCGTTGCATATTTCGCCATGTGTTCTCGCATTCGGTGGCCCATGCTTAATGACTCTAGCTTTATTTGATGGGCTACGATCTCTAGCATTATACTCAAGCGCAGCCAGGATAGTTGAGAATTTTCCCATAGTACTTTTAGAAGATGCGAAAAAAACTATACACATGTACCTCTTTGATGTTTGGTCGCACGAATCCTATTCCGGATGTCATCATTATCTGTTCAAGGACTTAATATCACAGGCCCAAATAACAACTATTTTGAGTAGGGCTTAAGTTTTGAAATACACTTATTTTATCAACCGGCTTTTTAAACCTACATACATAACTTGTCCGTTCTCAGTGTATGTTGTTCACATACTTCTGTTTGTATTCAGATTTAATTGATAATTCCAGCTTGTTTTCCCGGGATTCCCAAATGGATTTATCATAGTTAGAATGTTGACTGTGTCAAAGGCAATGGTAACGCTTTTTTTGTTGTTGTTGGAGGCTTCTGCTACCTTCAGTTGGATCACTCAGAAGCAAATACTGGTCCATTGTACTACAAGACGGACACCTTTCTTCACTGTATTTCCCCCGTTGTCCGGTGAAGAGTGAGGAGGAGGTTCACTGACGAAGACCTAAGAAATTCGGCACACACCTCGTTGGCCCCAAGGGTGCGCCACCGTTCGCGAGCGAAGGCGGGACAGTCACAGAGAAAGTGTTCCGCAGTGTCATCCTCCTCAAACATGGAACACAGTAGTCTCACTGATGCCAAGCATGCAGAGATGCTTAGCGAAAGTGTAATGGCCCGTAATGACGCCCCCAAGTCTTCTGTAATCGATTCTCCTTAAGGATAAGAAGAATGTTGCGGATTTCTTGCAGACATCAAGGCTTACGCGGTTAGTCATCCTGCATCCTGGATATTGCCTTCTACGATTGTGTGCATTAAAGACCCAATCGTTGATGTAGGATTGAAGCAGGTAGACCTAAAGCCGGTTCAGGTCGTAAGAAACTCTCCTCGGAGGCTCTCCTAGCGAGTTCATCAGAGATCTCATTTTTTGGATCCCAGAGTGGCTTTGGGACTTTGTTCAAAAAGGTCTTGAATTCATGCACATAGTGATAGCATATCCATGAGATAGGCGTCGTAGGATATTCCTCGCGCAAGTACACTATCGCTCCAGTGCGAGTTGTACCAAAAATCATAACCCTTGAGGCGAGGCTTGGCTTTAAGTGCGCACCCCCTGGCAAATATGTCAAGGGGTGTAAGATTCATCATAGTATCTAGAGCAGCACCCGGCGTGTTGGGAAAGCCTCTGTATAGCTAAGACAAACCGCGCTTTGGAGTTTGATGAAAGAGGCCACGACGTGCATAGCTGTTAGCCTGTTCCACCAGACAAACGATACATATGAGATTGCCGTGTAGATTCAGACGACCATTTTCGGCCGTAAGACCCATGTTTTGCCATGTTTATGGAAGAATTCTCATATTTTTTAGATAATCTAAAATCAAACAATTTAATAATTTTGGGTGATTTCAACTTGAATTTACTGGATAACAGCGAATTTATATCTAGATATTTAGCCCTTTTGGCTTCGCATGGTCTGGCTAGCCTTATAAAAGATATCACTAGATCGGCTTCGAATAAATGCCTTGATCATATTTATGCTAGGTTCATGAACTGCTCTTTGGCCTCCTGTGAAAAGCTTGTATTTGACTTTCAAATTACGGACCACGCAATGACGGGACTATTAGTGAACACACTTGCTTGTAAAAAACCAAGATATAGGGATGATGTTCCTTTGAAGAGGAATATAATTGATTATAGAAAACTCAGGCAGGATTTAACTCACGAATCTTGGAATGGAGCTTATATGGAAAATAATGCATCTGCATCCTACGATTTATTTGTTAATACCTTATTTAACCATATCTCAAATTGCTCGTACACAGTCCCTACAAAAAAGTCATTGGTGAGACTAAAACCTTGGATCACTACTCAGCTTCTTAATAAAATAAGGAGAAAAAACAAGCTAAGAATCAAGTGTTCCAGGTATCCTCTTAACCATCGTTTTAAAAAAGAGCATAAAAAGATCTCCTCACAACTTAAAAAAGAAATCCCTAGCACCTGAGATAGTTACTATCGGAGTAAGTTTATTTCCTCAAGGGGCAATCTAAGATCTGAGTGAAAGGTGGTTAATAGTATTCTGAATAAATCTTGTCCTGCTGCAAGACCGGTTACACTATGTGTTGACAACCGTGAGATTTCTGACAAGTTAGGCATTGCGAATGCTTTTAACACCTTTTTTACTTCCATAGCAAATAGCTCTACAACTTACTCTGCTCAGACTTTTCAATGCACCTGCAATAACCTAGGTGATTGTGGAGATCAATTCCAATCTTATAGTTTTGTTTTTGAACCTATATCTGCTTTCGAGCTCTTAAAAATAATAGGGTCTCTGAATAATTCGAACGCTTGTGGTTATGACGGCATCTCGAACAAACTTTTAAAACAAATAGCATGTTTTGTAGTAGATGTATTAGCTGTAGTTTTTAACCGCAGTATCTTTTCTGGAATATTTCCAGAGGCTTTAAAATGTGCCGATGTAGTGCCATTATTTAAAAAAGGTTCTGCCCTGGATATTAAAAATTATAGACCTATTTCGCTTCTGCCTGTTTTCAGCAAAGTTTTTGAAAAAGCCATTAAAGAGCGTATAGTATCTTTTCTGCAAAAGATACAATTTTTCAGTCCAAGACAATTTGGTTTTCGGAAGTATAAATCTACCGAAGATGCTTTATTAGACTTTTGCTCAAATATCTTCTCGAATCTTGATGCAAATAAGTTTACTGCTAGCTTATTCGTGGATATAACAAAGGCTTTTGATTTGGTTAATCATAGCATACTATTAGATAAATTTGAAAAAGCTGGGTTTCGAGGATTTATGCTGGATTGGCTCCAATCGTACCTATCAAACCGATCTCAAAGAGTGAAGTTTGATGGTACGAGGAGTGAAATAGGTTTTTTAAATTTGGGTGTTCCTCAAGGCTCTATGCTGGGACCCATCTTATTCCTTGTTTATATAAACTCTTTGTTTTCTCTTAAATTTAAGAGTAAACTTACTGCGTTCGCGGATGATGTGGGTTGCACGTATGGCTCTCCCAGTGCGCTGGATCTTGTATCTGACATAAATTGGGATCTTAATCTCCTACGTCATTGGTTCGCCAAGCATTATTTAAGCATAAGTTCGAAAACCAAAATTATGTTTTTCAATTTATCTACCTCGACTAGACCCTATGCGGATGTGTATTTTCATGTGCCGGATTGTCCAAGGTTCAAGCTGTCAAGTTGTAAGTGTGGTTCTGGCTTAAATCTTCCACCTTTTCTTAGCAGTGTGAACTGTAATGAAAGATGTTTCATAATTGAGAGAGTGAATGAGTTTAGATACCTGGGCCTCCTGATTGACTCTAAGATGACGTTTGCTAGCCATACTGAAGTTTTAAGAAAGTATTTTTGTAGTACTCTACGAATTTTTTTTTATCTGAAAAATATCTGTTCAAAGCAACTATTTAAAACCATTTACTATGGCATTTTTCATTCCAAACTTCAGTATGGAATTACTTGTTGGGGAGGGGCTTATAAGAATAAAATTTTGCCTTTACTCACCCTGCAGAAAAGAGTTATAAGGTTAATATCCTTCAAGCATCGCCGATGCACTAGTTTCCCACTTTTTCAAGATATGAAAATTCTTCCAGTTCGTCATTTATATTGTTATAAAGTTCTTAAGACGTTCTTTAATAGATCAGGATATCTTAATTTCCGACTGTTTTCGAGCTACAATCTACGTAGAAACCTTTTGTATGTTGTCACTGTCCCTCCTTTCCGTACATCTGCCTTTCGTAATTTTTATTTGGTTTCGTCGTGCGGATTATTTAATAATCTCCCATTGTCGATCAGAACAATTACTTCTTCTAGAAGGTTCGAAAAGTGTGTTAAGGAGTGGCTTTTAAATATGAGTTATATTAACTTGGAAAACCTTTTGTCTAATATTTTGGTGTAACCTACTCTAATTATTTATTTATTTTTTTTTTTTTCTCTTGTTCCTTTTTCTTCTGTAAATATTAAAAAAATTAAACTCACATTCCTAGGGTCACCCCACCCACATTCTTTTTTCTCAATAATTTAAAACCACTTGAAATGGTATTTAACACTATTTTATATTCTTTGAACATAAAATACAAAATGCCATCTAATTTATTTCTTATTGCTTAAAACTAATTAATATTTTTGTTTAACTTTTATAATTTGTACATGAAATAAATAAAGAATAACCTATAATAACCTATATAACCTAAAAAGTATTTTTGCATTAACAAGAAGCTGAAAGCGCTTTGGTCAACATGCTTTTGAGTCAACATGCTTTGACTAAAAAAGCTTGCTATCTAAGATGACTTCCAGGCTTTCTTTCTGACTTAGCTTTCTTAGATATCGGAACGGAAATGTCTTTTAGCACCAGCTGAGTCATGCCGGTATTTTTAGTTCTTCTCGTGAAGATAACGACATCAGTCTTAAGAGGATTAACCGACAGCCCATTACTCATGCACCAGTCATCGATCACATTTAGCGCCACCTGTACTTTGTGACAGACAATCGCTAAAGTAGGAAGCAGCTTACATACCTTTTTGCAACATAACAGGGTATATCCCATCAGTGCTTGACGACTTAAAGTAACAAAAGATGCTACAGCAAATTCAATGGCCTCAGTCGTTGCCACGCGTGACGCAATATACCAGCTACGCTGACATGTTTTCATCGTTTCAGTCGCAGTTACCGTTGAAGGAGTAAACAACGCGCCGATGACAGTGATTTCCCGCAGTAAACTGAGAGTTTCCGATTTAGATTCAGTAAAGGTATCATCAGATTTTCTAAGTACATTCAGCTTTGTCGAATTTCCTCGTTTGAGGATTTTAACCAATTTGTTCATCGCGCTCAGGGATCTGATCTCTTCACAGAAGGTCTCATAAGAATTAGCTTCTTATATTCCTTCTGCTTCGATCGATACTTATTCCAGTCGTCTTCCGAATTGGATTTGAACGATCTGTTCAGGAGACTTCTGGCTTTCCTACGAAGACATTGAAGCTCAGCATTCCACCAGGGAACCATTTTCTGCAGTGAGGTTTTTCGACAGGACATGTGAGTCCAAAACAATTGGTGATCGCGCTACTCAGGTTATGAAGGGCATCCTCCACCAGTCGTTTCGTTATGAGTTTAGGTAGGGCTTGAGTAGATTTATCAATGCTCTCTAAACTGTACCTAGTCCGTCTTTCACGACTTCGAATTCGATATATGTTTGTTTAGCTAATGTATTCATTTTGAATGTCACAAAAGTAAGTAAGCAGTGTCATTCGATGATTGATTACTGTCAGGTCCAATCATTTGCTGTTTATAGGTATTTTGGTTATTTATTGTGTTTTACTCATTGGTAACTGTCCACATAAATCTATCATATTATAAATTATAAAATAATATATACATGCCTATATTGTTTACAGTTGAGAAAATGACACCAAGAGAAAGGGCCTAAGCAAGAGTTGAACGAAGTAGTAATAAAACACTTTTTGGAAGAAAAGTCAGAGCGTAAAATTAATAAGTTCATCAACCATTCACAAAATAATAACAAAATATAAAAACACCTCGAACATGGATAATGTTAAAAGATCTGGACGTCTTCGCAAGTTTACTGCAAAAGAAAATCGGCTGATCGTAAGAGAAGTGAAGCAGAATCCAAAAATTAGTGCACCAAGGATACTGATAGAAACAGCCAATGAAACTGGTAAGACTTGTAACCCTCAAACAATTTGCGTGCTTTATGAAGCCGGATACCATGTTTGAAATATTCGGAAGAAACATTACGTTAGTAAAGCTAATCAACGAAAGCGAATTCAATTTGGTAAGAACCACGAACGTCGCGTCGTCGAGCAGAATTATGAAACACCGTTATTTTCTCCGACAACAGCAAATTTACCATTCGTGATTCAGACGTGGAAAATCACTTCAAATAACACGAACAATCAAACTAATCCACAAAAATTCACATACGAGGGTGGTCCGATAAGTACTTAGCTTACAAAAGAAAAACAAAAAATTTGGAGACATGGCGATTTATTTTTCAATATAGTCTCCTTTTAGCTCGATACACTTGACCCAGCGATGCTCCAACTTCTTTAACCCGTCTGAAAAATACGTTTTCTCGAGGTCTGCAAAATAGGCCTCCGTGGTGGCGATGACCTCCTCATTCGACTGAAATTTCTGTCCGGCGAGTGACTTTTTCAAGTTTGGAAACAAAAAGAAGTCGCACGGGGCCAAATCTGGAGAATAAGGTGTATGGGGCAGCAGTTCGTAGCCCAATTCGACCAATTTGGCCGTGGCGAGGCGGAGGTGTGAGCCGGTGCCTTATCATGGTGGAAGAGCACTTTTTTCTTCGCCACTTGGGGCCGTTTTTTCTTCAATTCGGCGTCGAATCGGCCCAGGTAGTCGATGTGGATCGCACCTTGTGAACCCCTGAAAACGGTGGCCATCACCTTTCCGGCCGATGGGACAGTCTTCGCCTTCTTCGGAGCACGTTTGCCGGGTGAAGTCCACTGTTTCGACTGTTCCTTGGTCTCTGGTGTGTACCAGTGGATCCATGTTTCGTCGACTTTCACGAAACGATGCAGAAATTCCTTCGGATTGCGCTTAAACAGCGTCAAACACTGCTCTGAAGTGGTCTCACGGTTGCGCTTGTTGTCCGGAGTAAGCAAACGCAGCTTTCTCATGCCCAAAATTTCATGCAGGATATGACCTACGCGATCTTTTGAAATGCCTATTGTCTCAGCTATCTCACGCACCTTCATTCGGCGGTCCGCCAATACGACATCCTGGATTTTTGTCACGTTATCCTTCGTGGTAGGCGTTTTCGGGGCACCTGGACGTGGATCATCAAAAACCGACGTGCGACCACGTTGAAACTCGTTAAACCAATTTTTGATGGTAGCCATCGAAGGAGAAGAGTCACCGTGCACGGCATCCAAACGCTCTTTGATTTCGCTGCGCGATTTCCCTTCCAAAAACAAGAATCGAATCACCGACCGATATTGCTCTTTTTCCATTTTTTTAAATCCGCGGACACTCCCGCTGGCACACGCGGTCAAAACAAAACTACGAGTTCGATCCGGCTGAAATTGACAATAGCCGTATACTAGAATGTACTACACGATAGTAAGTTGCTCTTGCGATACTGGCGCCATCTGGCGGTGAGGCTAAGTATTTATCGGACCACCCTCTTACACAAATCTGCTATGCTTGGACCATACAATAACCCTTAGGTGGCTTCATACGCATCATTATCTGCCAGTTTTTGTGACCTGAGGGAAGCCCTTGCCTTTTTCGATGCCTCGGACGTGGATCGCTCTGCACAGGGATGCGTCGTTTATCGTACTCAGCATACGAGTAGGCGTTTCGGCCAATTTGCATACCAAAAATCTACATTATTTTAAGGATGGATAAAAATCCTTCATTAAACATACGCGCAGCTGTCCATGAAGCAATTTCCTCCGTCTTTTCTCCAAAAAAACAAAATGATGCTTTGGAGCCAAGTTCTAGATGTTCTGAGTTTTTTTTCCCAGCACCTTTGTATCAGATCATCAGATGATAATTCTTCGTAAATTGGAGGATGTGTGTAAATTTCCTCTGTATTCTCTGCCATAAGTTGTTAATACTTGCACCATGCAATTGAACAGTACGAGTGATGGGGGTTTTCATCGGTTGAAATATAATGATAGTATGTAGCCCACACTGCTTTCTTCATTTCTTCTTGAGAATCTGGATTACCCATAATGGCCAAACCATAGTATCTATGTACTTAGCTTAACCATCATGGTATTGGTCAATGCAAGAGTCGACTTCTTTGTTGCAACGCTAGTGGATGATTTTTTTTTCGATGTACATTTTGTGACAGCAACTTTACCTGATTCATCTTTTTGATTATTTTTGGCCTTCTTTTTTTCAGCTTCTTCCATGCCTTTTTTAGCTTTTAAATACTGGTTATTTGTTTTTTTATATCTCTATACGTTCTTTTTTTGACGTGCACTCTTTTTTTTCTACCACAGGATCGCCGCTGTCACCATCTCCAATGTATTTACTATATTTTACTTTAAAGTATTCGACAGACCGCTGAAACATTTCGATCACACCGTCGACTTCCATTTTACCGGAACTCCTTCATGATTTGCTTCACAATGCTCAATGTGATTTTTATACCACTCCGAAAACTCGTCTGACTCTTCCCTGCCAATCCATTGCTCGCATGCTTTACACACTTCTGATTTGACAATTAAATCTAAAATTAGAATATTTCCCTATCAAAGAAACAACACCCAGCAGTGAGGTAAAACCACGCTTGGCCCATCACCAGAAACCGTGATTTTATCTTCAGCACAACCGTTTTCAATATTTAATTTTTTTTTCTGCAACGACTTTTTTGAAAACAGTGTCAACTACTGACTTTACAGCAATATAAATTTATTCGAGTATACCATAATATCCATTTTTACTAATCCCATCACACAAGTCCATTAGCGAACAAAATAAATTTATTCCAGCCAGACCGACTCCCAGTAGTCGCATAATAGACACAAAACGTCTATTGATTTCATAAGCATTTTTGACAATAGGAGAGGAATTGATGTCAAATTCTGGGCACGACACTTTACACACAACTTGAATCCTAGTCCTCGCGGTAATTTTTTCAAAAATTTAACGTCACTATCGCACAGCTTGCACTTTAAAATTGATTGCAAAGCTGTAATCCCTAGCGAGAAACACAGAATGCTGTAGCTGAATCCTTCGTCAATCAGTACATCAAAATCACTCTTGTCTTTTAATTTTTCAGCTGATGTGCTCACAAACTCGGTATCGGTTCTGAAAAAATTCAAACTGCTTGAATTCTTAAAATTAATGGACTGATGCCATGAACATTTTATTCGTGTACTTTATACTAAAAAATTACCCGTCTCAGCACGACAACTTGTACCACAAAATAACAAATATTGCTAGCTAAAACAAAGGCCAAAAACTGTTGACCTACGTCTTGCAACAATAAGTGTGTACTTTTTGTTGATGTCATCGATAAAGGTAAGAATAAGAAACTAAGCAATACAAAGTAAATTTGTTTTTTTGTTGATGTCATCAACATTTTGCCTCCTCCGACGTTGTTGCCCAATTGATCTCAAAATTACTACTCCTGATGTGGTTTTGATCTTTCAGTTCGATGTTGGTAGAGTTTTTAGTTGGACACTTGCCGTCCTTAAGGACCACAGCCAATATGCAAATGATAACAATGGCGGCTGCAAACATTGAACAAAGCCCAATTGTCCAATACCGATGCTCTTTGATTTTCTTCCAGTTGTAAAGTAGTTGGTTAACCGCCTCGACTGCTTCTTGATAATTGAAATTGGAAATCTCAGTCACATCTTTGTTAGTTGGGATGACGGTCTCATTTGTAAAATAAACCGGAACTTAAGGTGATAACGATGTGCTTATAGTAGTAATTGATTTGCTAAAGTGCATCATTCTTCTCCTTTCCTTGATTAATTTCGCTTCCAATCGTATGAAATTGGATTGGATAACGCAGTCCGGAATGATGGAAATGATTCCCGTATTATTTAAAATCACTTCTTCTCGAGTAGTAGTTGCTTCGGGTGTAACGAACATCCAGGTGTTTCCATACAGTGTGTGTTATTCTTAGCGTCCTAGATGAACATCACTTGAAAGCTAGTTTCTTATACAGTTGCTGGACAATACAATCCTCACTCTGCTCAATACTGTGAAATATTGATGGCCGGAGGATGTATGTTGTTTCATTGAGAGTTGGTGCCTTGCTTATATCTTCCAGTGATATTTCGAAATACCGCTGTAGATTATAGTTGACTCCAAACACCGACTGCTGTAATTGTACTTCTCGAAATGTCTGCTCCTCGATCTTTTCAGGAACAGTGTTAGGTTTAATCAGGTCATATTCATTGGCATCGCTGATCATGAAGTATCCAGCTACTAAAATCTCTGTTGAAGTTGAGGACAACTCTAGTTTGTCCATTGGATCTGGTAATACTTCCATCTCTGGACCAAGTCTCCGCGCACTTCTAAATGTTTTCCTCCATGCTCTTGTGTGACAAGAACTCGAACAAATGACGACGTTTAAGATTAGCATTTAGCAACTTATTGTATTTCGTTTAGATTTCTCGCATGTAGCTAAATGCAATTAGATATGCGTTCATCATATGTATATTTATTTTATTCTCGTCAACAATGATGTACCAAGATTCCATCTTGTTAATCTCCTCTAGACCAGCATTGTATAGATGGTTTATAGATCCTCTTCTGCTGATCATACGTCGCAGTGCTGCCATAAACCCATCCGTAATTAAATCAGAAGTGAGTTCAATGTGCACTGCCTTTGTTGCCAAGCAGACAAACAGCGCTATGTAAGCTTTATGCGATTTCACACCTCGAGTTTGTGAGCATCGTATGTTAATTGGCCCTGCGTAATCTATCCCACAATGTGTAAATGGCCGTGAAAACCTTACTCGAGCCTCCGCAAGTTGTCCCATAAGTTGATTTGATTCCTTAGTCTTGAATCGGAAACACTTCATGCATTGATTTATTGTTGCCTTGACAGTGTTTGTTCCTCGGATCATCCAAAATTTTCTCCGAATGTGTAGCTGACATAGCGTTTTAATTGCCAAGTACAGTGCAAATGATGTGCCATATGTGACGGTTTTGAGAACGTGTTCCTTGATCGGATCCTTGGAGTTTTCTCTCCACAAGATAAATTGTAAGTTTCGATCCTCCTGGTCGACAAAAATCTGACGATACATTTATTCGATGTCAGCTGTGAAGACGATTGGAAACGATCTCCATCGAAGTAGCAAGGCAAATAAATCCTTTTGAATCGTGGGACCGGTCATCAAAATGCTGTTTAGTGATTCTCCAGACGTTGTCTTGGCGGAAGCGTCAAATACTACTCTTAGTTTGGTGGTAGTGCTGTCATTTGTTCTCACCGCATGATGTGGAAGATAATATTTTTTCCCAATATAACTTTCTGATGCCTCCTCCATGTGTCCCAGTTTAATATATTCTCGCATGAAATTGGAGTATTTAATCCGAAGACTCTCATCTCTTGTGAATCTTTGTTCCAACATAAAGAATCGCTTTAAAGCCATTTTGCGTGAATCACCCAAAACCATGCGATCCTTTAGTAGTGGTAATTTGACGATGTAACGTCCTGTGTCATCCCGTTTGTGTGTCATTTGATAGTGATTCTCGCACATCTCTTCTTCAGTAGACTTGATTTTTGCACTTGGAACTTCCTCTAATTCCCAAAATGTCTTCAAAGCTTCATCTGCACTGCACACACTGATACATGATGTGAGTATATTATCTTGTATCTGCTTCCTTGGGGTTGGAATCCAGCTGATTGGTCCCGATAGTATCCAGCCAAACCTTGTGTTTTGTGCCATTGGAGTGTTGGCTGGGCCCTTTACTAATCCGTTCGCCAAAACTTGCGGAAGCATACCTGATCCAATCAGTAATTCAATCTCCTTCGGTTGTTCGTACCATGGATCTGCCAATTTCAACTCTTGGATGTGGCCACTGGTTGGGTGTAAATTATTGTGCTGGCATTCTTGATGTGATAACTGGCAGCACTAGAGCATCTACCTCCAAGCTGACCTTTTCATCGTGAATTGACTGAATGGTGAAGTTGCATGCGGCGATAATTTTTGTAACATGGCCATTGATTCCATTGATTTTTGACTCATACTTGACCAGTGGAATCCTTAATTGTCGGGCGAACTTCACTGTCATGAAACATGATTGGAACCCTTGATCAATCAGAGCTCGTACATGTCTAACTTGTCCTCCCGCGCATATGTTCACCATGGCTTTAGTTAGTAATACCATCCTATTACCATAACATGCGGTAGTGATTCCTGTTGTTCTTCCTATTACCGGGACTGTAGTACCTTCACCTCGAGGGTCGTGGAGTAAGGAATTATGCTGTTGTGCGCATATTTTGGAACCCTTCTTCGTCAAACATTCCCTCGCCGTATGTCCATCTCGCAAACAGTTGAAACACAGTTTCGACTTTTGGACTACATCCAATCTGGTTTTCGTTTTCATACTTAAAAACCTTTTGCATATATACAATTGATGAGATTCGCCGCACACAACGCATTTCGACTGAGTGACCTTAGTGCTTGCGACTGAGTTTCACGATTGAATTCACGGATGCCTTCTAATCCTCGGAATCTACTTTCGATAAAGCAAAAAAATTCACTTAGTTTAGGAATTTCTGTTGAAGTTCCTCTTGCTTGTTGGTATAATTTTCTTGATTCAGGGTCAAGTTTCGGACATACCAACTGAATCACTAATGGGTCCCAGGAGCTTACGTCGACCCCTAAATTGTTGATACCATACAAGATCTCATCTGACATGTCCGTGATTGTTTTCAAATCGAGCGCATTTTCATGTCGAACTGGTTTCAAGGTAAGCAATTTTTGAATGTAGTTGTTGACCAATGCTGCTGGATTTTGAAACCGATTAGTTAATAGTTCTACAGCTGCTGCATAATTGCTTGATGTGGGTGCCAAATGGTTAACAATCCTTGCTGCTTCTCCCTTTAGATTGCCTTTTAAATATTGAATTCTTTCAATATCGCTTAAACATCCGTTCTCGTGAACTAATCGAACAAAGAGTTCCCAAAATGATGTCCACTCTTTATTTTTTTTGCCGATAAATGCTTATAGTTGGCAGTTTGACGATGTGTTGCAGCTTGTGAAGCTATTGCTGTTGCCACTTATGTTCTTATGTTTTATGTCGTTGTTCTGCTTCCTTAATTTGAATATAAGCATCTTGGTAAATTTGCTCTAACTCAAAGAACTCATTATTGCACACATTATTGCACTCCTGCTCGTAATCAGCTTCTTCCAATGAGGACATGATTTCGATTTTTCATTGTCACCAACTTTGTCCAGTGTTCCTTAATTTGATCCAATTTAAATGTCAACTAAACTGCGTTTTGGGTCAACTCCAAGTTGTCAATAATGCGTATAAAGTTGTTTTTAATCAGATACAACTTTTTAAATCTTGCTGGGCACTTCTTGATATTAGTTGACACTTCAGTTCTTTCTGGATCGGATGAGTAGTTCGTTGATTGCTGATATTGAATTGTCCTTGTCGTGCTGACCGTGAAGCTTGAATATCGCTTGATAGTGGCATTGGCGTAGGTTGGGTATTTTTCCTGATTAGTTCCAATTTTGCCTTGAAAATACCCTTAATCTCGAGATACCTCACTTCAAATTGGCAAAAATACTTTTTCGCAAAGTAGTCGTGCTGCGGATTTGTCTTTCGTAGATCTTCCAAATACCCATTATTTATTTGGAAGTTGGTCCAGTGCTGTTCTAACTGCTCGAGTCGTCTTGTGAAGTACTCTACAGAGTATCGAGATTCTCGATCTTTCTTGAAGTGAGTCAACAATCGATGAACTTCTTCCGTGCTTCTCCTTTGATTCAACGCGATTTCTTCGATTTCACCCATTTTCTATTTTCACTGTCTGATTATTATATTGGTCTACTACCAATTTTAACATAAACGAAAACCTAAATTCCCTCCGATCCGATATTGACATACATTTCAGTCTCTCATCGAAAAAAAGTATATCTCCCCCATATCAACCTGACCCTCTGCTTGAAGCTATGGCTAACAAATTGAACGATGTTAGCAGTGAGATTACTTCTACTAGGTTCACCTTAAATGACCTAGTCGAGGAATTAAGAACAGCGGCTCACAAAATTGACGACATCCACTTCCCCGGCCAGTATCATACCAATCCGTCATTTGGTAACGCTTCTTTCCGCGACGAACTACTTGAAGCCAATCTTTCCACCCCGTTAATTCGTGCCTCCCCACCACCACCTAAAATAACATCATCTGTCTACACCCAAACAAACCAACTCCCTGAAGTAGAAGAGTCAGCCGTGGAAACTAGTATCGAACGCTTTGGCCAAATATGGAATTTACGAGAATGGAATCAGCGCCTCCAAAAGCTTCGAAATAGTAACGAGGATACCACTACTTTTTTGGTTGAAGGACAGGACCCAATCGCTAAGGAACAATGGTTACAAAAATTTACAAAGCACTACAAAATCCCAACACTCAGCTGCCAAATGCTTCAACATCTCGGACCGAACAAACTAAAGGTCTCCAACGCAACGAAATATGCTTGGCTATTTCTCAATTCCGGCCGCCCACTCACTCTCGGTAGAACAACATTTACCAAACGGAATGAAAAGTATGATTCCCACCCTAAATCTACCAATAAGCCTAAACATAAAAACACTTAGTAATAAGAACTTAGTAATAAGAACAATAATATAAGTAAAAAGCATTCCAAGGCCCCCTCCAACCCCCACGAGCTTCAAAACCAAACTCTTCCAATTTTTAACCACCCATCAATTTCCCATATACAGCCTTCTCCCTCAGTTCCACCAAAACCACAAAGCCAACGGGTCAGCTTTAATCTGAACCCAACTAGTTCTTCTGCCAATATAACCGTATCACCTCCAACCCTAGCACACGACCCGGATTCAAACTCATTTCCAAATTTCGACCTTAAGTCCGGAGCCAAGTATCCTAATTTTCGAAGCTCCCACATCCCTAATCCCTCAACACCCGCCCTATCTAATACCTCAGCTACAGCCAGATCCTCATCTCTCTCACAATCTACAAGCCAATTTTCTTCAATATCAGTCCCCTCCAAATCTTTGGTTGATCCCCTACTGCCACCTTCAGTCAAACTTACTCAGCAATCTATTGACCCCAAAGAATCTCGATACGCTCTCTCCAGGTAAAAAGACAAAAAAATCTATGAGAACATTCGACTCTTCTTGGCTTATCTTCATGACAAATCAGACTCGGTTTGCTATGAAGGTAAAACAAAAACCAGCGTAATGGTCTCAATTCAACAGGAAGGTCTCCCCACCGCTTTCACTACCCTCAAAAACCTTTTCATTAAAGTATCAAACGATCTTGATACCTTCAGATAATATATACACTCAAAGCGCATATCGCACCTTCAGCGTAGCAAATGGGTTTTGATGATAGGTTTTTTCGTCCCTAAAAATCTCCTCCTCCCTGCCACTCTAACGCCCCCCGAAAACCTTCCTCTTACCTTGAGTTTTGCGCTCTAAAACTCAGGCAGTCCTGCAGCAATCACATGCGTTACCTTTTGAAATCTTTGCCTTAACCGAAACGAACCTAATCCCTAGTATAAACAACCTTGAACTATTCCCGTCCAACTTTAACGTTTTTCGCGACGATGATGTTAACCGACCTACCGATGGTTGTCCATGCCGCGGTGTTCTTCTAGCTGTCCGAAATTCAATTGACTCCTCCCTCATAGCAACTTCATCTTCGTCATGTCTCGACGTTTTACATTGCCTCTAAACCCACTGCAGCCAAAGAATGCTTCCTCTCTGATCGCCTAGCTGATTCCAGCCTTAACCAAGTCAGCGGCATTTTGAATTACATGGGCAGACAACTTGACCTCATTTTCACAAGTGACCCCTTCAACTCCTCAGTTTCAGCTTCTCCGCTGTCCCTATCAACCGTCGACAACTACCACCCTCCCCTTCTTCTCTCGTTCTTTCACAACTCCCCTATACAGAACTCTCCCCCCACTGTTCCAATCTCTCACGATTTTCACGAAGCCAACTTCCGTCAAATCAATAAATACCTTAATAATGCTCCTTTTAGTTTCAACAACCTTACCGTAAATGATGCCATATCTATATTCTACAAAGAAATATTTAATTCCTTCTCCCTTTTCTCGACATAAAACCTCCTCCACCTCCCCACCATAGTATAATCGCAGGCTCCGTTCTTTGAGAAACAAACAGAACAAGCTCTGGACAACTTTCTCTCGTACTCAATCCCCAAATGACTTCTCGAACTATTTCGGTACTTACCTGCATTTTATAGAGCTTTATAAATCTCTCTATCAACACTACTTAGTTGAGATGCAAACCAACCTTATAAATAATCCCAAGGTGAATTTCCCCGGATATGGAAAACCTCTTTTATAACACCTATACACAAAAAGGGTCCGAAGAATGACATTAACAACTGCCGTCCCATTGCCAAACTGTCTCATATACCCAAAATCTTCGAAAGTATTTTGTATGATAATTTAACTTTTCAATGCAAGCCTTTAATCTCCCCCAGACAACAGGACTTCCTCAAAGGTAGGTCTACAACCACTAACCTTATTGAATTCGTTTCCTTTACCCTGTCAGCCTTAGTAAATGACAAGGAAGTCGATGTTATCTCAACTGACTTGAGTAAGGCCTTCGATAAAATTTCACACAGATTGATACTCTTCAAACTATCTTCTCTTGGCTTTGAGCCCATCTTATTAAAGTGGATTTCTTCTTACCTGGAAAATCGCCACTACAGCGTTCGCTTTAGATCTGCCCTCTCTAACCCCTTCCTTGCTTCCTCCAGTGTCCCCCAAGGCAGTCATTTAGGCCCGCTTCTTTTTATCCTCACCATTAACGATATTGAAATGGTTATCAAACATTCCCATATCTCTCTATATGCCGACGATGCTAAATTCTTTAAGATCATTTATTCAGAACATGACTCTTCCCTTATTCAATCGAACCTCAACAACTTTTCCACCTGGTGCTCTAAGAACTGCCTCGACCTTAACATTTCAAAGTGTCAATCTATTACTTTCTCCCGCAAACGTAACAAACCTCCTCTTCGCCTCTACTTTCTCCATAATCAACCCCTTTCTACCGTTCAGTTGATCCGTGATCTTGGTGCATTATGCGACCAGGAACTCAATTTCCTTGCACATACATATCAGCGATATAATTCTTAAGGCCAATTCTGCACTCTGCTCCGTGAAACGATGGTCTAACGAGTTTTCCAATCCCTACGTCACTCGGTCTCTCTTCATAACCTTTTTTCGCCCTATTCTCGAATACGCGTCTCAAGTGAGGTCTCCTTACTATCATTCCCACATTTCCAGAATCGAGAGTATCCAACGTCGTTTTCTCCGTTTTGCTCTTCGCGGCTTACCCTGGGACAATCCTTTGATCCTACCTCCCTATCAAGACCGCCTAAAACTTATTAATTTGAACTCGCTGAAAGAACGAAGAAGGATATCCGACATCCTTTTCATCCACCGACTCCTCTCAGGTATCATCAACTGCGCGTCCCTTTATAACTCTATCTTTTTTAACACTAACCCTCGTAATACACGAAATGTACCCACCTCTCGTACCTCCTATGGCTCCAATGAACCTATCTCCCGTATGCTGCGGAATATTAATGCGAAAAACTGTTTCGACTGTAACATCAGCACTCCTTGTCTAAAACTCCGTCTCAATCGCCCTCTTTCTTAGTTTTCTAGATTGTAAGTTAAATTAAGTATTAAGCTTGAATTAAGCACAATAAAATGGGGGTATAGCCCCCACCAAAATCAAATTAACAAATCACTTTTCACTGTTCCGGCTAATCCGGCTCGTAGGACCATGAAAAAATTCAAACCGCTTGAATTCTTAAAATGGATGGATTCGGGCTGAATTTTTCACAGCATATTTTTGATAGGTTTTACTATCGAAATATGAAAAAAGAAAAAAATCGATTTTTCGAAGTTGTCACATAAGACTACCCCCTTAAAACGTATTCTTCAGGAGAAATGGTCAAAAATTAAGTCAAATCTCAAGCCCCACGCATAAAGGCTGTTATGAAAGCTACGGGATACCCAAAAAAATACTAAATTCAATAGTATATATTTATTATTTATTCCTTATTTTTCATTCATTCATTCATTCGAACTGCTAACTTACTTTAGTGATATACTCGTATAATACATTTTCTGTTGTTTTTATTTCAGTAGAAATATCTCCTTTGTGTTTGGTTACTTTCTAATTTTGAATATTCCAGTTTTAAGGAAATACATATATGAATTCTTAAAAATTTAATTTATCTAGTATTTTTGACATTTAAAAATTTTCACTTACTTTTGTGATTAAATGTATCCGTGGTCTGACAACGTAGCATCTGGAAAGCCTCGCCAATTAGTAATGGTTTTCACCTATGTACCTGTTTGACAGGATTAGGACAATCACCTCCCGTTATCTCGCCGTGACAAAAGTTAATTTGGGAGACTGATTACCTGATAGGTAGTAGTTCTCAGAGGGAGGATTTTCAGCACCATGCTCCTGATCCAGGCAGATGTCCGCTGTGAGGAACACCTCACCACGAAGATGCCATTCATCAGCGCAGACCTTTCAGCCTGGATATAGAAGTGTGTTTAGCTGAAGCTAGTTACAATAGACGATCCTCGCAGTGTTTGCAATCTGCGCTGTCATTCTACTGTCAATGCCAGCTTTCCCTTTCTCGACCTTTTCAAAGAAGATGGCTGCCCCTTGTTGGAAAACTGCTTCTCTCGATTCTTTACAGTCATATTGATCTCCTTTCCGGAGGAGTGGGTTTTGTAATGTGAAGTGCCCGCCTCCGAGAAGCAGGCTTTGGTACTCTTCGTCTTCAGGTTTTTGCTTTGATCTCTATGAATAGCCGCATCTTCCTGAGGGATTTAATTACCCGCCACCACGTCGAAGGAGGGGACATCATATTCTTTCTCCCAAATGGTAACGTACTTTCTAGTATTCTATATATTCTAATATATGCCTTCCTGGGCTAATGGGAATGAGGGACCTCTAAGGAAAAACTTAACCCTTTGCTTCCCAATGGTTTCGCAGTGAAACCAGACTCTTAATATGTTTGCTTTATGTTGCTAGTGGCTTCATGGTAAAATCAAGTGTATTTCTACGAACTGTTATTCATTTTATAACGGTAACATTTTTTTTCGGATAATTTTCAGTGCGTTGTAAGTGATTTTGCATTAGTTTGATGGTTTGTGTCATTTGAAGTGGTTTTTAGTGACACCATCGGGAACAAAGGGATAAGAGAGCGTTTTTGTTTAAAGCTCTAATAGTGCCCTGGATGTTGGATGCTTAATTTTGTTTGAAGAAGTAGACGGAGCTAATGTCTTCACTTTCTAGAATACAGGTATCCTCAGTGGTCCAAATTATCTTCATATCTTTACATGAAAGTTTTTTAATCTCTTTTAGGATAGATGACTCATGAATTGGTATACAGTCCAGTTAATTAGTGATAAACACTCTTGTTAGGACGGCTGAACACGTTTTAACATGATGAATCTTCACCTGGGCGGTTTTCAGTCTATGCAATTATCAAATATAATTCAACGATTATGCCTTCTAAGATTGATATATCACTAAATTTATTGTAGGGTATCCTGAGCCTCCAAATACCTCACGTTCTTGAAACTCGTCACAGCAAGCGACGAGGAATGGAAACAAGGTAACAAGCCTCGTAATGCCGTCTCGAAAACAAACCTAAGTCCAAAAAATCATCCCAAAATCATTAGAGCATCAAGTCATGAATCTTTAATTACCACATGGAACACCGATCAGTACTTAGTCCTCATGAGGTCTTTGCGGGGAACTATTCGCCGAATAGTCATTTATCTATAAATAATATTCATGAACTTTACACAATTGACAACCAAACTTGCTTATTGAAGACTGCTGGAAGATAAGACTCCTCTGAATCAAACGGTCTATCCAAATTAACTAGGTTTTGCCCCCGGTTAAAGTAAAGTGTTATTGAATTCATAAGGCAAATCATAGAATAGAGGATCTAACAAATCTTATCCTCGGTCTTTTTGATAATCTGATTTTGATAATCATCGAGAAAAAATGTTTCTGATTTCAGGCCTTCATCAAGCCATAATGACATTCTGCTGTATTCTCGCATTACAGTTTGAGATTTGTTTTTTATTGTTTTTTAATATCTCGCTCTCGAAAACGACGGATAGTAATTATAATAAAGATAACTATTTGAAATATTATTACTTCCTCAGTCGTCTGGTGTAGCCATCGATGCATCTATAATAACAAATGCAGATTGCCTCGATACTGTTTCAATTAATACCATTTGTTGCTTCGAATTTATCACGGTGCATCCATAAATACTCTATCTACAGTAGCATTTTAGTTTATTACCGGTCATAAACCGATATCCTATTACTGCCATCACGCATTAATTTAGCATTAATAATTGTACGCGTTGGTACGCGCCATGTTTTTTCGTCCGGCCGCCGATTTAAGCTGCATCAACGCACCGAGTAACCACTGCAAATGCAAGTACTCTACTTGCCGAACGTACTTATTGCGAATGCAGATCTCAGCTGAAATCGATAAATTATATTAAATGCTCGGATGTGTCGATAGATGTTGGGCAAAGGCGAGCAACCGGCTAGCGCCGCTGATCGCCAGCGGCTTCTTCATCTTCATTTCGTGGTTGTGAATCGCGGACGGGATCGGCATTGGCATCGGGTTCGAGATCGAGATCTGGATATGTGCAAATGAGCTCTTCGGGTAACGCTGATCCGGTCTTGCAATTGATCATTACAAATGGAATAAATGTAGAAGTTATTTAAATGGCAGTTTGGATGCAATCAATTCTATGTCTAGTGGCGATGGCGGCGATAACATACCATTATTACGTTGTCCAGCGGACGGGCAATGGAACGGAGCAGGATGTTGGCGTAATGATATAAAATTATCTAGTGGGTCACAGATTTATCCGCGATTTGTATGTAAGTGGAAATGTCTGTTGCCGAGTCGTTTCGCTTGAATTTGTGAGTGAAGTGAAGTGGAAGAGCCCATAAAAGTTAGGTGCAATTAAATTGAAATGAAACTGAAAAGCGTTTTGCCTTAATTTGTAATTAAGCAGTGAAGACTTCTTTTAAATTTATATCATATAGTTGGATTGGTTTGGCATTTAACCAACTGTAATAAGATAATGCGAAGGTCATGACGACATGTAGGTATCGCTCGATGGTAATGCCATAACGAGGCATAGTTGAATATAGGCATTTGGACTCTGCTTATATCTGAATAGCGTGTCTCAGTGGTTGGTAAATTGGCTTCTGCTGCCGGTGATATGAAGTTCGAATCCCTTAACAGCCACGTCATAGATTTTACTGTTCATGGTACTGACAAAAGCCCTTCTAGTGTTTTTGTCTGCAAAAAGCTTCTTGAAATTCGTTTTTCGGAGTCGGCAATAAGCAGTAAGTCCGTCTAACTATGAAAAAAAAATGAAACACACATTATAAGGGAATGAGAGAAGCTTTAACTCTGGTATTCCACGGGCTGTGACGCCAGCTATTACAGTAATGTCTCGCTAATCCGGATCAATTACACAGGCCAACACTGAAAAAACTTTTTTATTTAAAATACCTAATTCTTATGTTTTTTAGGGTACTAAATCCAAATATGATACTCAAAAAGCTGTATCACCCACCATTTTTTCACATTTTATAAATAAATTTATTAAATTACCCGATTATTACAGAGTTTAACAGCTTTTATAATACGTTGGTAGCACTGCTGAAACACATTTTCTCAGAAAAAAAGGTTGAATCTATGTTTTTCACTGTAAAAAGCTGATGTTTTGTTAACTGTCAACCTAACCTCACTTTCACGTTTCCTGTGCTTGTCCTCAGTACAATGTCTAAACGCGGTTGTAAAAACTCTGCTGATAGTTTTTGTTATATTTGTGGTGAGTTTGTGATTAGGAAACACCAAAGAAATATTACAGACTTTGTGAAAAAGGTTTACCTATCATACTTTGGATATAAACTTGGTGATCAAAATAAATCTTGGGCGCCGCATAAGGTATGCTATGTATGTGTTGAAGACCTGAGAAAATGGTCAAAAAAGAAGAAAAAAGCATTTAGATTTGCTGTACCTATGATATGGAGGGAGCCAACTAATCATTACGATGATTGTTACTTTTGCAGTGTTGATATTACCGGACATAACTCAAAAAACAAGAAGGTAATATGCTACCCCAACCTTCCGTCTGCTATCCGACCAGTAGAGCACGGAATAGATTTGCCGGTCCCTGAACCACCAGATAAATTTAATTCTATTCCAACGGAAGTTTTGTCTGATGTACAATCTGAGTTAGATGAACCACATGTTGAAGAGTACCAATGTAATATAGAGAATGCCGGCCCTAGTTTGTTTACTCAGGCGGAGCTTAGCGACTTGGTTAGGGATCTGGGCTTAGCGAAAGAAAAAGCTGAATTGCTTGGCTCTAGACTAAAGGAAAAGAACTTGTTGGCGGTTGGAACCAGCGTTAATGTGTATAGGAAGAGAGAGCAGCAATTTTCCAAATATTTTGAACAGGAAGGTGATTTAGTGTACTGCTCAGACATTCCCGGTCTGATGAATGAATTTGGTATTGAATACAAAAAGGAAGACTGGAGGCTGTTTATCGATTCATCGAAAACTAGTTTAAAGGCTGTTTTATGACACAATGGTAACGTGTACGCATCTATACCTGTTGGTCATTTTGTTCATATGAAAGAAAGCTATGAAAACCTGGATATAGTGTTAAATAAAATAGGCTATTCTGCTCATAGTTGGAAGATATGTGGCGATTTGAAAGTAATATGTATGCTTCTTGGTCAGCAAGGTGGTTTTACCAAATTTCAGTCAAAGGAGTCAACATTGGTGCAGAAAGAACTGGCCTGTGAGGGAGTCTTTAAAACCTGGTGAGAAGAACATTGTGCGTAAAACCCTTGTAGATCCAAAAGACGTACTCCTACCATCTTTACATATAAAGTTAGGCCTCATGAAACAGTTTGTCAAGGCTTTGCCCAAAGATGGACCATGTTTTAAGTATCTCTGCCAACAGTTTCCACACCTTTCAGAGGCTAAACTAAAAGAAGGCGTCTTTGTCGGACCTGATATTAGAAAAATGATGTTTGACGTTAACTTTGAATCCACAATGACCTTAAATGAGAAAGAAGCATGGGTATCTTTCAAGCAAGTTGTTAAAGAGTTCTTGGGAAATGAAAAACATCCAGAATATGTTTCCATTGTATCTAAGATGTTGAACAACTTTAAAAATTTAGGATGTTTGATGAGCCTGAAAGTTCACTTTTTAAACAGCCACCTAGATTACTTCCCAGAGAATTTGGGAGACGTTAGCGAAGAGCAAGGTGAGCGTTTTCACCAGGACATTAAAGTAATGGAAAAACGTTACCAGGGCCGCTGGAACACCAACATGATGGGGGACTACTGCTGGTCACTTCACCGAGAAGTTCAACAAGCACCCATCGCAGAAAAAGCTACACAAGAAGCTTCAAAGAAAAAAGAGAAAGAAAGTATAAACCAATTCAAACTGACAAGTAAAACCTGTATTAACACATTATATCACTGTTGTAAGTAGCCCACTGCGTTTCATTAATTTTCCATAGGTTTTTTACTATATAATAAATAGCAGATTGCTCAAAAAGTTCGTGCAGGGACGGGTTAAGAATACCCCTGCAGCGATACCTATCGCTTGTCGTAAAAGGCGACTAAACAAAGGTAAACAAAACTCACATCTAGGCAATTTAGAAAACACCAAGGTGAGCCTAGGGACACATATACCACCATTAAACTGCCCCACAAGTGTGCATGCAAATCAGTGGGTTGACACGACTGGAGATCACCGGTGTTGTAAGAGTAAGATCAATCAAAAAATAAAAAAAAATAAAAAATCTGGAGCATGCCCGTGTCAAAAAGGAAGGGAAGAATGAAAACGGTCAAACCGTAGCATTATGGAAAAGAACGCTAAAAGGAAAAGCACTACCCCGCCAGGCACTACTAATGGTCGTGATCCTGGGACGAGCAGCAATGCTCGGGTCAGAGCTATAGGATTTCCGGGGGATAGCAAAGTAATGCAACGGCGTAAGCCACATTTAAGAGTTGCGAGTTGGAACGTTGGAAGCATGAGTTGCGCAGCTATGAGCTTGAAGAAATGATGGTTAGAAGGCGAGTAGACATCCTGTGCGTACAAGAGACGAAATGGCGAAACACCGGTAATCGGGCACGTTTCTTGGACGTTAAAACAAAAGCCTACAAGATGTTTTACTATGGATTGGAACAAGGAAAAAACGGAATCGCCATCATCCTTGCGGCAGAGTTACTTGGCAACGTCTTAACCATTTCAAAGTCCAGTGACCGTTTGATGGCTCTCAAATTGGTGATGCATGGTGAGGTGTGGAACATCGTAAGCGCATATGCCCCTCAAGTAGGATGCGAACAAAAAGAAAAAAATGCATTCTGGCTAGATTTCCACAACCTTGTCAAAATCATCCCAAAGGAAGAGCTTTTGTTTGTTGGGGGAGATTTAAACGGACATGTCGGGAAGACAAGCGAAGACTATGAAGGCTACCACGGAGGGCTGGGATACGGCACCAGGAACTCTTCAGGTGAAGATATCCTAAACATGTGCAAGTCGTACGGTCTTATAGTGCTAAATACCATGTTCGTCAAACAAAGCCGGCACCTGATCACTTATAGCAGCGGCGGAAATGAAACTCAAATAGACTATCATTTGGTATCCAGTTTCATGAAGCCACGAGCTAAAGATTGCAAAGTGATCCTGGGAGACGCGATCGCCCCTCAACACCGTCTCCTCCTGACTGAATTTTTTATGGATGCGAGAAAGAAGTCAAAGCAGCAAACGAAGGTGTCTGAGAGAATCAAGTGGTATAAGCTGGATAAAGGAAAAGGCGAAGCTTTTATTACCATCATGGAAAACTACCTCTCTTCCATTATCGATGAGGTCGGTAATGAGGAGTGCAGAGCACAAGACATGTGGGATTCCCTACAACAATCTGGCCTGGAGAAAGCCAAATCACTGCTCGGAACATCTAAAGGCCCCTGCCAACACGCAAAAGAAACCTGGTGGTGGACAGACGAAGCCAAAGCAGTGATACACGAAAAGAAAATGGCTTTCCAAGCTTGGTCAAAGTGCTCTTCTACTAATAGAGAGGAAAAAGCTCGCCGTGAAAAGGTATATAGATGTTGCAAAGGTATCGCGAAGAAAAAATGCGCCGAATTCAAAGCGAAAAGCATGGAAGGCCTCTATCAGGAGTTGGAAGAAATATCGTCTTCCGCGTCTGACAGGAACCAGGCTACCCAGGAGCTTCGACAAAACAATTTGAACAAAGGAGCAAATATCTTTAAGATAGCCGCCCAGAGAAGAAGAAATGCTCAGGAGATTCGTTTCCCAAAGTTTATTAACAATGCTGAAGGCCAACTCCTTGTGGAAGACGAAAAAATTCTCCACAGATGGCGACAGTATTGCGAGGAACTTCTGAACGAACAGTTTCCCCGAGTGTACTTTCCAAGAGCCGCCCCGAATCATGCCGAAATACCCGACATCACAGTCGAAGAAGTTCGGTACGCGGTTAAAAACTCCAAGAAAAGAAAAGCTGTTGGGCCGGACGGGATACCCTCTGAGTTCTGGAAAAAGATGGGAGACATCGGGTCTAGATGGCTCATGGTTCTTATCTCTAAACTTATGAGAGGCGACACTATGCCTAATCAATGGAGGGAAAGCTATCTTCTTCCATTGCACAAAGGAAAGGGTGATACGCGAAATTGTGATAACTACCGTTCTGTCAAGCTGATGTCGCACACCATGAAGATCGTTGAACGGGTATTAGATAGCCGACTGCGGAAAATAATACGACTATCTGATGACCAGTGCGGGTTTGTCTCGGGTAAATCAACAACAGATGCAATCCAAAGTATAAGGATCATGATGGAAAAGCATCGTGATTCTTCAAAGGACTTGCATATGGTGTTGGTTGATTTCGAGAAGGCCTTTGACCGGCAACCAAGAGATCTTTTATGGGTAGCGCTAAGACAAAAAGGAGTTCCAGAAACCTACGTGCGAGTAATTATGGACATGTACGAGAGAGCAACGACAAGAGTAAGATGCACCGCAGGAGTCACCGAAGAGTTCGCAATCAAAGTCGGTGTACACCAAGGGAGCGTCCTCAGCCCACTGCTTTTTATAGCAGTCCTTGATTGCTTGCTTGAAGGAAAAGTGACGGACCCCAATGTGCACCAGCTATTCTTTGCTGACGATGGGGCCATTATAAGTGATGATCAGGCGTCCCTACAACGAGCACTTGATGTGTGGGTGGACATTTTTGAGGGACACGGGTATCGTATTAGTTCAAAGAAGACAGAGTATCTGTGCTGCCCGTTCTCTGACCCTCATCAGCCTATTCCAGACATTTACTTGAATGGAAGAGTGCTTCCCAAGTGTGAAAAGTTTAAATATCTGGGATCTATGATTAATAGAGAAGCAACTTGTGATGACGACATCAAACATCGCGTAAGCGTAGGGTGGATGGTGGATGAGAAGTGGCGGGAAAACTCCGCCATCTTCTGTGATCGAAAAATGCCCCCTAAGCTGAAAGGAAGGCTCTACACTTCAGTTGTACGTCCGGCGCTCACATACGGTTCACAATGCTGGACAATGCACAAAAAGTATGAGAGCAAATTAACGGCAACTGAGATGAAGATGCTTCGCATGACAGCGGGAGTAACAAAGCGTGACAGAATTAGAAGTTCAAAGATCCGAGGAAGCCTCCACGTAAAAGAAACCATCACAAGAAATATAGAGCGCGACCGACTCAGTTGGTATTGCCATGTTCAAAGGAGAGATCCTTTGAACCCCGTCCAAAAGGCGTTATCAATCAACATTCCAATTTCAACACGCAAAAAAGGCAGGCCGAAAAACAATTGGTGCAAACAAATGCAAAAACACCAGCATTTGATTGGCCTCAGCGATGAAGTAATCCCAAACCGGGAAGCCTGCCGCTACTTTCTGAGGTCAAACCGGCGGACCCCACAAGCGGACCAGTAGGAATGCAGTTAAGTGGGAAGGTTATGGTCCTACACTTCTGACCATAACGACGCCGGGATAAAAAAAAAAAGGAAAAGAAGAAGAAGCAGATTGCTCAAAAACTATGGGTGATACGAAAAAACCAAAGCCAGATTTGGATTCAGCACAAAAAAATCTATAAAGATCAGCTAATAAAGTAAAAAAAGTTTTCAATTTTTTTTTTTTGTTGGCCTGTGTTATTGGAAAAGGTATTCGGATTATCGAATCATTTGAATTATCGAGTACAAAACGCGGAAAAGAAAAACGTTGGTTTTGAACAAACAAATTATATTAATTGTTTCTAGCAAAAATTGTATGTAAAATAAATATTTTCTTTTACTTAAACAAAAAAACTTAAACTAAATTGATTTATATACTTATTCCTATTCGGTGACTTTAAAATGTTTTGATAGCAAAGTCAGTAATAAAAGTTTGTTTTTCTTTCTGTGAAATGAAATCAAAGCCTTTTCTTTAAGATTTTGCAAGTCCAATATATCAGAAGCCGACGTTTCATTCTCCAACGCCCGTTTCATAGAGACGTCCAGCGCTGTTATTGCATCTTCATGCTTAATGGTTAGTTTTTTGTTTTTGTTTTTTAATTCATTTTTATTTAAAGTTTCTTAGATCTATCTTACCCTAGGCAAAAATGCTTAAATACTAGCTTAACTATCTTAACAATCTAGATATCTAGCCCTAGACGGACACTCTAAAATAAATGTAACAACTTAAATCTATGTCTATCGACTAATATATTGTAGTTATATCAACTTACAATTACCATTGTTATAACTAACTTAAGCTAAGAAAAATGTTTTTTTTTATTAAAAACTTAGCATATGAACATGCTTGATGGTCTTTCGATACCCATGTACAGCTCTCCTTCTTCGCTCTCTGGCTGTATATTGTCCTAAATATTCTTTTCGTCCCGCCAGTCGATAACTTCATTATCAGTCAAGTGAATTCTAGATATGATTTCGATCATTTCAACGCCGGAGTTTAGGACGGGACAGCAGGATATTGTCTTCAAGATCCCATTTATCCGACTCACTTTCAGTGAAAGATAACAAAATTTATCCAAACATTGTCCAAGAAATAAACCGCGTCTCTCTCCCTCGGCATCTTGGTTCATAACGTGTGATAACAATTTTTTTCTTGTAATTCAGCTTTGTTATTCTAATCAACAATCTGATCCATCAGTGACGTGTAATTCGGTGGTAAGAACATTGGTATTATCATGCTCTCTTCAGTTTTAAGTTCAATTGTTGGTGGGTGGGATGGCGCATTATTTAATATCAGAAAAGCATTTGAATGCATAAACTTTCTTACCTACAGCACGAAGGAGTTGAAAAACCATGTTTTGGAAACTGTTCATGTCAATAATTTAAACACTTGCAGTGGAGTTGTAATTTACAGGCAATTTTGCTGTTCCAAAAGATCGTGGTTTCTTTGATTTTCTGATCACAAACATTTTAAGCTAATGAGTGCCAATTGAATTTGTAATGGCCATGAATGTTATGCATTTTTGCTTGTTTTTCTCCGAAGAGCAGTTTTTTTTCGAAGAGCTTACAAGGGTCATCTCTGGCAGAAGTTTCCAATATAGGCAACTCTAATCTGCGTTATCAATTTGGCATCGTAAAAGGTTTAATTCTCACCGCAATTCTCACGGCAATCCTACCGTTTCCGAATCAGCCGAAAGTTTCTCCAACAATTTTTAAAATTCGTATACCAAAAAACGTTTTCTGAATCTTGAAATCCAACGATCCTAACCGTAAACTCCTCAGCGATAGCAGCATTTTTTTTTCTTTGTTTAAGAAACATTCATGCAGTCTTTTTTCCATTTCTGGATATTTCGCAGATTTTATTGTTTTGGACTTTAGATTTTTCCGAGCACTTATGTCGCATATGTACATGCCTTAACATTTTTACCGAGTGCCATACTCCCGGCTTTTTCCCAAAAACACTATTTTCGATTTTCTTAATGATTTCCAATTGTTTGTTTAATGATAGTGTTTTATGCGTTATTTTATTGGCCATTTTTAAGTGAAAGTATGAATGCAAATAGACATATGCATATGTACTTGTATGTCAATAAACGTCGGAGCACGTGTTTAATCGGCAAGTACGAAATCCTAACCAAAAGCGGGAAGCAAGAAAAAAAAAAGGGAAAAAAAAACCTTATGGTAAAAACTTAGCTGAGTAAACTAATGCGTTTATATGTCTAAGTTGGAATTCGGATTACAGAATACAAAACTCGAGAAGGCCCGGACTTTAGAATACATAATGAGGAAAAAAAAGGTTCGGATTATCGCAATATCCGAATTAATTGGCGAGACTTTACGTATACTAATAATAATAAAAATTATATCCAATTTATTATTATTTCTGTGTTTAATTGTTGTGTATAGGTTGGTAAGCGACCTGTCTCACTGGCATCATTCAGCTCTGCATAACTACAGGAAATGGCTAGGGCTTCCATCTAAAATGCTAAAAGTTTGGGATAATTCTTCTTAAGTGTTTGTTAAAGAGCTAGTCGCGGCATCCTGATAATATACTTAATTACTGAATATAGAGCAGAAACTTTTTTAACATACAAATCAACTAACAGGAAATTAAAAGAAAATTCAAAAATGGTTCCCATACTAAGGAGACTGCCAATTTATGTTGGATGAATTCTGCATATGTGAGACATGGTTAAGACTCTGGAATGAATGTATCCCATTAAAAATAGTGCTAGTCGCCAGCAGTTTTTTGTCCGACTTAGCTGCTGGAAATTGATGTGGAAAGAAAACGCAATTTGAATTAATTGGATAAATAAATATTCCGATGCATTAACTTTTTAACTTTGATTACGGCGTCCCATTTCCCATTGAAGAACCTAGTCAATAGAAGAGTTATTACTGGGTCTCTACTAGGGCTGAGCGGCTGAGTAGTTGATGATGTCATATTATATCAGAAAGACAGAAATCAATGATCTTCGAGGCAAACTGCTTCAGGGCGTTGTTAATAAGAGTCTTAAAACAGTTTTTTCTGTGTTTTCTAAACATAAAAAAAAAATCTTTGTCTTGGCCCTCCCAAAATGCCTCACGAGCGCCCTGCTTCAAATATATTACTTGAGCCGCCAAAGAGGTAGAAGTTACTGGGAGCTACATCTGGCGAATATGGTGGTTGTTCAAGAAGTTCAAATCCTGTCTCTTGAATGGCAGCCAACGCAATTGCAGCTTTGGCGTCGGTGAGGAGACTCGCTTCCAAGTCATCGATTGTTGTTTGGTTTCAAGATCAAAACGGTGGATCCAGGTCTCGTCCATAGCCACGAAATGTAAAAAAAACATTTCCTGATCTGCTTGCAACTTCTCGAGATTCATCCTCGAAATGTCGACTTGCTTTTTTCTTTTACTCTTCGGTTAACGTTCTCAGTACGCAACGCGCAGAGACCTTTGAGATTCGAATTCTTCACGTTATCTTTAGTGAGGGACGTCAACGGGCGTCCTTCGCGATGTAGATCTTCAGTGGATGTTCTGGCCAGCTTAAACTCCTTGGCCCAGCGTGCTAGTGTGGAATGTTGAGGAGCATAGTCCCCCAATGTTTTCACCTACAAACGAAAAACAAAAATTTTGGAGAAATGGCGATTCATTTTTCAATATAGTCTCCTTTTAACTTGATATATTTGACCCAGCGATGCTCCAACTTCTTTAACCCGTCTGAAAAATACGTTTTCTCGCGGTCTGCAAAGTAGGCCTCCGACTGAAATTTCTGCCCGGCGAGTGACTTTTTCAAGTTTGGAAACAAAAAGAAGTCGCACGGGGCCAAATCTGGAGAATACGGTGGATGGGGCAGCAGTTCGTGGCCCAATTCGACCAATTTGGCCGTGGCGAGGGCGGAGGTGTGAGCCGGTGCGTTATCATGGTGGAAGAGCACTTTTTTCTTCGCCACTTGGGCCGTTTTTTCTTCAACTCGGCGTCGAATCGGCCCAGGTAGTCGATGTGGATCACACCTTCGGATTGCGCTTAAACAACGTCAAACAGCTCTCAATGGTCTCACGGTTGCGCTTGTTGTCCGAAGTGAGCAAACGCGGCACCCATTGCGCCGACAGCTTTCTCATGCCCAAAATTCCATGCAGGACCACGCGATCTTTTGAAATGCTATACTTTATCAGCTATCTCGTGCAAACCGACGTGCCAATTTTTGATGTTCGCCATCGAAGGAGAAGAGTCACCGTACACAGCATCCAAACGTGATTTCCCTTCCAAAAACAAGAATCGAACCACCGACCGATATTGCTCTTTTTCCATTTTTCTAAAATCCGCGGACACTCCCGCTTCCACACGCGGTCAAAACAAAACTACCGATCCGACTGAAATTTCTACAGTAGCCGTGTACTAGAATGTACTACACGATAGTAAGTAAGGCCATCTGGCGGTGAGGCTAAGTATTTATCGGACCACCCTCGTATATCTTTGGTGGACAGTTTTTTCAAGCAGAGGTACTCGATGACAGCTCTAATTTAATTTTTCTGCCTTTTGATGTCATCCCTTCGAGGGTTCGTATTCAGATGAATGTACTCTTACCTACTGGCATGTATACCCAGTAGCCACAATTTTTTTTTGTATTTTTATGTAAACTAGAAATAACCGATTATTATCATTACTTTTGGCCTCGCCTCGTTTTAAAATAGATAATATGAAATTTAGAAATTTAGTAAAACATTTCACTTCATTTGGATTTCATCCCTGATCTTATTCTCTAGGTCGTTGATTTGACCAACTTGTAACTGAAGGTACAATTTAGACTTTTTTTTCTTTCTTTTTCAAGTGCTTTTTTAACGCCTTCCTATTTGTGATGCGCCTTTTTTTTAAGATGTCGCTTTAGTCCATCCCATGAGTGCTCTTAGGGTTCATGTCAGGAGATTGAGGTGTTTTTGTTTTCAAATGGTTATACGAGTCATTCCTGGACATCTCTTGTTTCGATTCACTTGTTTACGATTCCCCTAATCGTAGTTTTAGATGACCTTGTTTCAAATTGTTTTTAAGAATGTTCAAATAGACGTAGCGGTCCGTTATTTAGTTTATGAAAATTACAAAATTCTTCCTTTGTTATACAACTACACACGAGCACATGAAGCAAAACTCATTTGTCCATTTGGTTGGTGTTCAACCTTTTTTATCGATTTGTTTCGCTAATGAACGATTTTTCCCCGAAAACTCTTTTTCTCAGCACTCTTTATATAGTATTTGCATCACAGGTTTTACTAGCTTCATATAGCATCTCTGCCCTTAATTCTGATGCGGTAAGTCTTTTTTTTTACTTTCCATTCTACAACACTTTCCATGAACGGCGTTTAGATTCCAACGATCTGGTCATTTTATAATTTTAATTTATTGCTTGCACAGTGATATGTCTTCTTCCAATTAGCTTTCCAATCTGACACAACTATTTCCCGTCCGCATCGTACTTTAGTAGTTGCCATGGATCACCAACTTTTTCCTTCGAAGCCATTTAGCGAACAAATCACCTATTATTACGTATATCACTACTATGAATAGAGTGCAATCAATGACAAGAATGAACATTGGTTGTGGAAAATTTAAACAAAGGAAATCAGTTTTCGTTCGTGTACGTGTGTCATACGTTATACCATTGTTCTGGGATTTGGCAAGGCGAACAACAGTTAACTCTATGCTTAAAGAAGTTTGAAAGGAAATGTTGCGAACCTTATAGCCATCTAGAGAAGGAAAACAAGCAAAGTGAATTCGTTTGATTTTAATTATCATTAATGTAACGTTACCCTAAAATGATTAACATACTTTTTTCTGTAGAATTTGTAAACTTAGCTCCTATTTTCTATAAATAACTATCTCCCCCAAGTCTGGTTCTTTCTGTGAAAATCAAGAAAATATTTAAAGTTTCACTCCTTTTCTGTGTCATCTATTATCTCTCTCTCTCTCTCTCTTTCTCTCGATATGTTTTCCAACAAAATAGAATCTAATAATACATGGACAGAATTTCGTCCGATCACAGTGATGGAATTTATACGATTTATTATGGTCGATATTTTTCGCTCAAACGAAGTTGGATCAATAGTTTGATGCTGAAAATTGATAATTACAGATATTTATTGGGACAGTCTAAAGTCGATAAAGTATAATATGTCTCTGCATCCTTATATGATCCAAACAAGGAATATAAACAATACGATTTAAAAGAATATAACACAAGTAAACACGATTTTTGAGTCTGAGTGCTGTAGTGCTGATTTTGATTAGTTATGTATGTCTAACTAAAGAAAGAAAAAATACTTTTATCTAATAAACTTTGCTTTTGTAGCAACCAGAACGAAATTTTAAATTTTAAGAAAATCTCAATTTTTTTTATTTCAGTAGAATACTCGTATAAAAGCAGGAAAAAAATCTTTAATTTATATGTTAATCACTTTTATTTACAAAGAACAATAAAGATAAATCTCCAAATACATAAAAAGAAACACAAATAAGCTTTAAAAATTAATATTTTTTGTTTTTCTTCTGTGTAAGTAGGAACTTTCTCGTATTAAACTCCAAATGTAGTCACCTATCAGGTTCTCATTATACTATATTATCCTTGATAACGTTGTTCAAAGTTCATCACATCTTTGTGAAAGCATTCTCCTTGCTGTTCTGAATATGCCCCCAAGTTATCTTTAAATTGATCTAAGTAATCATGTAGCATATGTATTTTTAGGGACATTCTGCAACCCATGAAATTATCTGTGGCATCCCAATGTCCACCAATTAAGAAAAACATCCGCTCTGTGCTTGGTCAACAATACAAGTGTCTTTATTTAGCTGTCAGCTGTCATATACAACAGATAAATTCACATTACAGACAAGTCCCTCAAAACCGAACAATTATATAGAAATGCAGGCTAAATGCATTTACCATATATGCTATAATCAAGCATATTAGAAATGAGCTCTTTATAATTTGCAGTTTTTTTTATTGCCAAGGAAGCCATGGTTCACGGCCTTAAGGCTGAGCCACTCTTGTTTTTCGTGGGCGTTCAGTAGCTCTGGGAATTCTTCACTGACCATTATTTTCTTTATTTGTGGACCAACGAAAATACCAGCTTTAACTTAAGCCTCTGACAATTTGGGGAAAATACTCTTTAAGTATTCAAAAGCTTTAGAGTCTTGACGAAGAGCCTTCACAAATTGCTCCATGAGGCCTAATTTTATATGCAACGGAGGCATCAAAATATGATCGGCCTTCACAATCGGTTCATTCTTGACATTATGTTTTCCTATCTGAAACTCGATCCGTTTAGGCCATGATTGCTGCTTGTAGTGAAGCGCGTCGGCTCTACTATCCCATGAACAATTTGAACTGATTTTGATTAGTTATGTATGTCTAACTAAAGAAAGAAAAAATACTTTTATCTAATAAACTTTGCTTTTGTAGCAACCAGAACGAAATTTTAAATTTTAAGAAAATCTCAATTTTTTTTATTTCAGTAGAATACTCGTATAAAAGCAGGAAAAAAATCTTTAATTTATATGTTAATCACTTTTATTTACAAAGAACAATAAAGATAAATCTCCAAATACATAAAAAGAAACACAAATAAGCTTTAAAAATTAATATTTTTTGTTTTTCTTCTGTGTAAGTAGGAACTTTCTCGTATTAAACTCCAAATGTAGTCACCTATCAGGTTCTCATTATACTATATTATCCTTGATAACGTTGTTCAAGGTTTATCACATCTTTGTGAAAGCATTCTCCTTGCTGTTCCGAATATGCCCCCAAGTTATCTTTAAATTGATCTAAGTACTCATCTAGCATATGTATGTATTTTTAGGGACATTCTGCAACCCATGAAATTATCTGTGGCATCCCAATGTCCACCAATTAAGAAAAACATCCGCTCTGTACTTGGTCAACAATACAAGTGTCTTTATTTAGCTGTCAGCTGTCATATACAACAGACAAATTCACATTACAGACATGTCCCTCAAAACCGAACATGTATATAGAAATGCAGGCTAGATGCATTTAGCATATATGTATGCTACAATCAACCATAATTAGAAATGAGCTCTTTATAATTTGCAGTTTTTTTTATTGCCAAGGAAGCCATGGTTCACGGCCTTAAGGCTGAGCCACTCTTGTTTTTCGTGGGCGTTCAGTAGCTCTGGGAATTCTTCACTGACCATTATTTTCTTTATTTGTGGACCAACGAAAATACCAGCTTTAACTTAAGCCTCTGACAATTTGGGGAAAATACTCTTTAAGTATTCAAAAGCTTTAGAGTCTTGACGAAGAGCCTTCACAAATTGCTCCATGAGGCCTAATTTTATATGCAACGGAGGCATCAAAATATGATCGGCCTTCACAATCGGTTCATTCTTGACATTATGTTTTCCTATCTGAAACTCGATCCGTTTAGGCCATGATTGCTGCTTGTAGTGAAGCGCGTCGGCTCTACTATCCCATGAACAAAGGTAGCATGGATATTTAGTGTATCCGCCTTACATTCCCATCAGAAAACCTACCATCTTGAAATCCCCTATCACTGGCCAGGCATACTCTTCATACTTTAAAGGTTTACAGGTTTAAAAGTTCTCGCTTTTTTTTTATGAAAATGGAACTTTATTATAAAAAAACGGTTACAAATGAATCATTCAAAGTATTGCCCATCGCTAGCGATAACTTTTTCCCATCTTTCTGGCAGAGATCGCATACTGTCACGGTAAAAGTGTTCGTCTTTTGAGGCTATCCACGGACCAAGCCATTTTGAGATGTCTTCATATGAATGGTATTTCTGATCAGCTAGACCATGTGCCATCGAACGGAACAAGTAATAATCGGACGGCGCATTATCCGGGGAATATAGCGGTTGGGGTAGGATTTCCCATTTGAGCGTTTCTAAGTAGATTTTAACGGGTTTGGACACGTGAGGCCAAGCGTTGTCGTGCTGTAGAATCGTATTGTGGCCGCTTTTCGCGCAGTGCTCGGCTCTATCACATCAATTGAGTTCGATACCGTCCCGAGTGATGGTTTCGTTAGGTTTCAACAGCTCATAATAAATAACACCGTCCTAATCCCACCAAATACACAGCATAACCTTCGCAGCGAGAATATTCGGCCGAGCCCACGACGTAGAAGCATGACCGGACTGTCCCCATGATTTTTTTTCTTTGGATTGCTGTAATGAATCTATTTTTCATTAACCGTAACGATGCGATAAAGAAAATCCTTCCTTTTTTGCCGCTGGAGCAGTTGTTCACTTGGCTTCAAATCATAAGGAACCCAAGTTCCTTGCTTTTGAATTATTCCCAACTCATGCAATCGCTTGGAAATAGCTTGGCGGGTAACTCCTAATATTGAAGCAAGCTCTTTTTACGTTTGGCATGGATCCTCATCGAGCAATGCATCCAATTCAGGGCCTTTCAAGGCTTTCGGCCTTCCTACATGCGAACGGTCGTCAACATCGAAATCACCGTCTTTGAAGCGACGGAACCAATCATGGCACGTTGTTTCATTTAGAGCAGCATCTCCGTAAACTTTTTGGAGTTCTCGCCGTTTTCTTCGAATGAAAAAAGAAAAGCAAAACTTCGCACAAAATCAGACATTTTCACACAACCAAAAGTATATGACGCAAAAACAAAATCACTAATGCGTCACAGTGGTTTGTTTACTATATGTCTAAAGGTCTAACCATAATAGACAGGAGCAAGCAGAAGTAAGCAGAGGGGAATGTCTTCTTACATGCAAAGCATATGATATGCCCACAATGGGAAGATACGACGTTTCGTTAAATGTTCGTTAACTGATGCAAGCAGAAGGAAGGTCTTCTTGAAAGAAGACATGACGGACGGAATTTTTAACAAGTGACATTTGAGGTTAGGAAAGAGAAAAAATTTAAAATAATGATTTCACTTGTGCAGGACAGTAAGTGTCTCTATGATAAAGCAGATGGCTTTTATTTCAATAAAAAGGAAAAAGCCAAAGTCACACCGAAAATAAACAAATCGAATAAAAACAATTTGACAGTTCCTTTCCTTCTGCTTGCTCCTGCTTGCATCTTTTCATTGTGGGTATCGTGACGGTTCGTTGAAACAAAGGGGAGAATTTCGTTCGGATCTGACATAAGCTTCTGCTTGCTCCTGCCTATTATGGTTAGCCCTTAAGCTTGGTTCATGGCATTTTGGATACGTCACAATCGACCAGCACTTAATACTGGAGCCATCTATTGATAAACAGCGAGAACTTAGTTGCACACCTAATATATTTCTAATGTAAATAATTCCATGGTCAGGCAATTCTTTATTAGGTTTAATGCTATGTTTCATGTGAAAACTAATATCTTCTTTTATCGTCCGTGTGATATGGTAATTAGAATTTAGAATTTAGCCATGAAACAGCAAACAACAATAAGAAAATTTCTAAGAAACGCCGAAATCAGACGAATGTCTCAACGAGTTATCACAGAATGTACTCGTATAGAACCTCTAAACCTAATGTGCTGTATGCGATTATATCTTAAAATTACTATTTTAATAAAAAACAGTTTTTAACTTTGCGTCAAAGGCCATAAGTCAAGACTAACATTTCTCTCCATGTAATGACTCAATGCATATTCGCCTAAAGTCCGAAGTATGGAATATCTTGCCCAACATCACAAAAATAAATCCCTTTCAACCGATACTACCCAATTGTTGCGTTAAACTCTAGAAAGGCCTTGCATTCTAATCCCGTATGCACCACACTTACAGCACAACTACAATGAAGTTTACGAGTACAAGATAAATTGTAAATGAATAATGAAATCTTGAAGGGAAATGCAGCCTATTGCTTCGCATTACATTTTCATCACCGACCAGTTTCCTCGTCAAACTGTGCCGACGTTTGATAGATCAGCAATTAAGTCGCAATTATAAGACAAGACGTACATATGTATGTATGTTAGTAACAAGGTATGTAGGTGGGAGACAAGCACAGTATTTAATCGAAAACAACAATAACGCCATTAAATGTAAGGGAGTAGCATTAGACATTCAATCTATTCCGACAGTTCTGTGCTTTTTTCTATTTGATTATTTTCGTCTCGATTGGTTGGATGTAATGCATTTACATATACTTACATAGTATCTGCTCGTCGTCGTATTGGCCCGTCTATGTCGGATTGCCTGTCGCTGCACACATGTAATTCGTTCGCTCAGTTTGTAGAAAAGCAGATGTCAACCGACAGTTGCTGGGTGTGCATAATTTAAAACAGTATTTGCATTTGATAGAATTGCAATGAGACACGACTGTCTACCTTCTCGTGTACACGTGACAGCTTGGTCGGTCTTCGCAAAGGGATTAGACGTCAATTTATCAATCAGTTGAGCTAATAATTGCACTCTGTTTGCACGAACTCTACGATTAGATTAAGGGTGGGGTACCATTTTAGCCTTGACAATAAACTTTATAAACAGTTTCTAATTCTGTTCGGCTGATCACATAATATCTAATATTGTATAATACTAAAGAGTTTTATAATACATGAAAGAGTCAAATTCGGCATTTGCAATTCATGCATTTGCAGGGTAAATGTTGTCCATTCGATTTTATTCTCCTTCTACTCTGTACCAAAGAACCAAAGACTAATGAAAATAATATTTATATTAAATATTAATATAAATAATATTGAATATATACCGATACCTGAGCAGGGACGGGTTAAGAATATCCCTGCAGCGATACCTCTAGCTTGTCGTAAAAGGCGACTAAACAAAGGTAAACAAAAATCACATCTAGGCAATTTAGAAGACACCAAGGTGAGCCTAGGGACACATATACTACCATTAAACTGGCCCACAAGTGTGCATGCAAATCAGTGGGTTGACACGACTGGAGATCACCGGTGTGATCTGAAAAAAAAACAAAAATCTGGAGCATGCCCGTGTCAAAAAAAGGAGGGGAAGAAAGAAAACGGTCAAACCGTAGCATTATGGAAAAGAACGCTAAAAGGAAAAGTACTACCCCGCCAGGCACTACTAATGGTCGTGATCCTGGGGCGAGCAACAATGCTCGGGTCAGAGCTATAGGATTTCCGGGGGATAGCAAAGTAATGCAACGGCGTAAGCCACACTTAAGAGTCGCGAGTTGGAACGTTGGAAGCATGAGTGGTCGCAGCTATGAGCTTGAAGAAATGATGGTTAGAAGGCGAGTAGACATCCTGTGCGTACAAGAGACGAAATGGCGAAACACCGGTAATCGGGTACGTTTCTTGGACGTTAAAACAAAAGCCTACAAGATGTTTTACTATGGATTGGAACAAGGAAAAAACGGAAACGGCAGAGCTACTTGGCAACGTCTTAACCATTTCAAAGTCCAGTGACCGTTTGATGGCTCTCAAATTGGTGATGCATGGTGAGGTGTGGAACATCGTAAGCGCATATGCCCCTCAAGTAGGATGCGAACAAAAATAAAAAGATGCATTCTGGCTAGATTTCCACAATCTTGGAAGGTTCCAAAGTCCCAAAGGAAGAGCTTTTGTTTGTTGGGGGAGATTTAAACGGATATGTCGGGAAGACAAGGGAAGACTATGAAGACTACCACGGAGGGCTGGGATACGGCACCAGGAACTCTTTAGGTGAAGATATCCTAAACATGTGCAAGTCGTACGGTCTTATAGTGCTAAATACCATGTTCGTCAAACAAATCCGGCACCTGATCACTTATAGCAGCGGCGGAAATGAAACTCAAATAGACTATCATTTGGTATCCAGTTTCATGAAGCCACGAGTTAAAGATTGCAAAGTGATCCTGGGAGACGCGATCGCCCCTCAACACCGTCTCCTCCTGACTGAATTTTTTATGGAGGCGAGTAAGAAGTTAAAGCAGCAAACGAAGGTGTCTAAGAGAATCAAGTGGTATAAGCTGGATAAAGGAAAAGGTGAAGCTTTTATTACCAACATGAAAAACTACCTCTCTTCCATTATCGATGAGGTCGGTAATGAGGAGTGCAGAGCACAAGACATGTGGGATTCCCTACAACAATCTGGCCTGGAGAAAGCCAAATCACTGCTCGGAACATCTAAAGGCCCCTGCCAACACGCAAAAGAAACCTGGTGGTGGACAGACGAAGCCAAAGCAGTGATACACGAAAAGAAAATGGCTTTTCGTATGAAACCTCGACAGTATTGCGAGGAACTTCTGAACGAACAGTTTATCCGAGTGTACTTTCCAAGAGCCGCCCCGAATCATGCCGAAATATCCGAAATCACAGTCGAAGAAGTTCGGTACGCGGTTAAAAACTCCAAGAAAAGAAAAGCTGTTGGGCCGGACGGGATACCCTCTGAGTTCTGTAAAAAGATGGGAGACATCGGGTCTAGATGGCTCATGGTTCTTATCTCCAAACTTATGAGAGGCGACACTATGCCTAATCAATGGAGGGAACGCTATCTTCTTCCTTTACACAAAGGGTGATACGCGAAATTGTGATAACTACCGTTCTGCCAAGCTGATGTCGCACACCATGAAGATCGTTGAACGCGTATTAGATAGCCGACTGCGGAAAATAATACGACTATCTGATGACCAGTGCGAGTTTGTCTCAGGTAAATCAACGACAGATGCAATCCAAAGTATAAGGGTCATGATGGAAAAGCATCGTGATTCTTCAAAGGACTTTTCGAGAATGCCTTTGACCGGCAACCAAGAGATATTTTATGGGTAGCGCTAAGACAAAAAGGAGTTCCAGAAACCTACGTGCGAGTGATCATGGACATGTACAAGAGAGCAACGACAAGAGTAAGATGCACCGCAGGAGTCACCGAAGAGTTCGCAATCAAAGTCGGTGTACACCAAGGGAGCGTCCTCAGCCCACTGCTCTTTATAGCAGTCCTTGATTGCTTGCTTGAAGGAAAAGTGACGGACCCCAATGTGCACCAGCTATTCTTTGCTGACGATGGAGCCATTATAAGTGATGATCAGGCGTCCCTACAACGAGCACTTGATGTGTGGGTGTCACGGGACACGGATATCGTATTAGATCAAAGAAGACAGAGTATCTGTGCTGCCCGTTCTCTGACCGTCATCAGCCTATTCCAGACATTTACTTGAATGGAAGAGTGCTTCCCAAGTGTGAAAAGTTTAAATATCTGGGATCTATGATTAATAAAGAAGCAACTTGTGATGACGACATCAACCATCGCGTAAGTGGCGGGAAAACTCCGCCATCTTCTGTGATCGAAAAATGCCCCCTAAGCTGAAAGGAAGGCTCTACACTTCAGTTGTACGTCCGGCGCTCACATACGGTTCACAATGCTGGACAATGCACAAAAAGTATGAGAGCAAATTAACGGCAGCTGAGATGAAGATGTTTCGCATGACAGCGGGAGTAACAAAGCGTGATAGAATTAGAAGTTCAAAGATCCGATCGATAAAGCGCGACCGACTCAGTTGGTATTGCCATGTTCAAAGGAGAGATTTTTTGAACCCCGTCCAAAAGGCGATATTAATCAACGTTCCAATTTCAACACGCAAAAAAGGCAGGCCGAAAAACAATTGGTGCAAACAAATGCAAAAACACCAGCATTTGATTGGCCTCAGCGATGAAGTAATCCCAAACCGGGAAGCCTGCCGCTACTTTCTGAGGTCAAACCGGCAGACCCCACAAGCGGACCAGTAGGAATGCAGTTAAGTGGGAAGCTTATGGTCCTACGCTTCTGACCATAACGATGCCGGAAAAAAGGAAAAGAAGAAGAATATTGAATATATGGTATACCGAGATAATTATGGAAATTTTATAAATCTGTAAGCTTTTTGCCATATGTGCTTAAAATATGTATGTTTAACCTATCAGCCTTTTTACCCTTTAATTAATAAAAGGCCTGGACATTAGACCAATTAAATCACGTCAAAAATCACAAATCTCCATTTTAAAAGAGTCACTTTTGGCCAAACCTTTTCTTAGTTCGGGGACGTTAGAATTCATAGGTATACAAATGGATGTCAATGTTAATGCTTGTGTGAGTGGCAACAAAAAATTACAGTTAAGAGTGCTCTGGTACCCAGGTACTGTAGTATATCTTATATGGTAACTATATGTTAATGTATGAATTATATAAAAAAATATATACATACATATACGTACGCAAAGGTGGCAAGTATCTTTGCAGACAAGGCGTGCGTCCTATTGTGGTTTCCCCCATTCAAAGTTCACTCAAAAATCCTGAGTTCGAGTGAACTAGCAGCGATTTCTTCTGCTTCAAGATAATGCCTGCCTAGGTGTTTGTGTCGTGTACTGATGAGGCAGTTACAGTGGCACGGGATGTGCTCTGCTGGTTTTAAGATGTTTGTTGACTGGGCGGTGTCCAGTAAGGAATCCTGTGACTATACGAATCTGACTCTTAGAAAGTTTAAGTTGTTTCGTTCTTTTAAGGGAAGTGGTTGGTAGGAACATCTTGGCTTATCTGCTACTTTCCGTTTGTGTCCAGTAGTGGTTGGCCGCGTGCCTCAACCATTCCTTTATGTAGCATTTTATGGTGCTTATAGCTATGCCGCAGAATGGTCTTGGCATCATGAATGGTGATACAGAGCCTTTTCCTGCTAATAGGTCTGCTTTTTCGTTTCCTATATGGCCACTGTGTCCTGGTTTCCACATGAGGTGAACTCTGTTTGTGTTGGCCAGCTGGGGTAATAGTTGTAAGCAGTCCCATGTCAATTTAAAGGTGACTTCGTAGCTTTTGAGGGCTAAAAGTGCAACCTTGCTGTCAGAGAGAATATAAATGTTTTTATTGGTTATAGCTCTGTATATATTTTCTCTGAGGCAGAGTTCAATTGCGAATATCTCTGCTTGAAATACGGAGTTGTATCTGTCTATGCTGTGATAGATGTGTGTTCCAGTGTTAGCTCCGTATACTCCAGCCCCAACACCTTCATTCGTTTTGGATCCATCTGTGTACCATACATAGGATTGACGATCTAAGGAAGGTCTATTTTGCTCGCAGGTGTGTCGAGAGGGAATTGTGACCTTAAAATTTTGGCTGTAGTTATACCTTGGAAGACAATTATCTATTTTGGGTATTTTTAGGATTTCATGACTGTTTAGTTCATTAAGAATGTCAGGATGAAATAGCCTGGAATTACAGTCATCCTCCGCGATAAGTATATGAGCGAATATTATTGCTCATAATTATAATGAGAATTATAATTTGGAGGTGTACGGGTGCTAGGTCCGTGATGACTTCTAGCGCTGCTGTGGTGGTTGTTTTCATAGCTCCTGTAATACAGATACAAGGTAGTCTTCGTAGTTTGTTGAGCTTGGCTTGTACTGATGTTTGTTTTATTTTGTGCCACCAGACGGGCGCAGCGTATGTGAGAATTGGTCTGGTAATGGCTATGTATAACCAGCGAGATATCTTAGGATTAACGCCCCAAGTTTTTCCAGTGAGACTTTTGCTGGTCCATAGAGAGATCCTGGCTTTCTCAATGGTTTTTGTGTTCCAAGTGAGCTTTTCGTCTAGTGTTGCACCTAGATATTTGGCTTCGTTTGAGAACTCTATTGTTTCACCAAATAGAGTGGGTTTTTTGAGTTTATGCCTACTTCTTCTTTTAAAAGTGACTATGGTGCTTTTTTTAGGGTTGACATTTAGTCCAACTTTTATGCACCAGTTCGCAACAAAGTTGAGTGCCCTTTGGAGGAGTTCCGAGATTGTGTCTTCGAATTTTTCTCTAATTAGGATCACAATGTCATCAGCATAGCCTTGGACATAGAAGCCATTGTTGCTGAGTATGATAATTAGCTCATTGACCATGATGGACCATAGGAGGGATGAGAGAACCCACCCTTGGGGCAACCTTTCGTGGTTTTTCTACTGATTTTATCATTGCCTAGTGAGGTGTTTATGTTACTAGGCATGTGTTGAATCCATCTGCATGTGGTATTATCTACCCCTGTGCTGAGGATGCAGCGTTGTATTTGGGCGTGGTCGGTATTGTCGAAAGCATCCTCAATATCAAGAAAACAACCTATCGACATTTCTTTGTCGCCTAAGAATTTATTGATCCGAACTGTTAATTCCTGAAGAGAATGCGTGGTTAATTCCCAGGCTGGTAAGCATATTATTTGTTATGGAGCGGTGATTTGTTGAGAGGACCGTCTCTTATTTACCGTATTTTGGAAAAATGAGGTAAGGCTCATTGGTCGGTATGATTTTGGCAGGTCCGTAGGTCTGCTGCCTGTTTTTAGGATAAATTTTACCTTTACCTCGTTCCAGCTTGTCGATATAAACTCCCAATCATAGCTGGTCCTGAAGATGTTAGTTAGCATGAGGGTGATTTGTGCACTTCCTTTTGGAAGGAGAGCTGGGAAGATATTCTTCTATAATTTTAAAGTCATTTGAAGCTGGATTCCTGATGTCCAGGATAAATTGGTTTTTTAAAAGCCTTAAGAGGAGTTTCCACTGTGTAGTAGGTCAGGTTATGCACTGAACTCGTTGCGATATGGAGTCGAAGTGAGAGAGTTAATTTGTGTTGTTTGGGGTGATCGTGAAAGTGCATCTGCAACCACATTACATTTTCTGGGCTTGTATTGTAGTTGATAATCATATTCTTCTAGGATCGCTTTCCATCGCTTCATCTTACTATGTAAGCGGTTGATGGTCGGTAAAGATTTCTACTTGAGCTGGAACCGTAAAGCTAACTTCGCAGTGAATTTAGAGCCCAGCATTTATTTTACGTTTGCGGCGTAATGCTCTTCTGCTTTGCTCAATGTCCTACAGATAAACGTAATTGGTCTGCCGTCTTGTGACAAGACCGCTCCAATAGTGTATCCAGATGCGTTAACTCCAAGTGTTTGCTATAGTCCGGGTATGAAAGCATCACATCCTGTGACGTCAAGGAGTTTTTTATTCTATTAAAAGCTTCAAGCGCGTCAGGGTTCAGTTGTATTAATTTCCTTGAGGACTGATTCCGTAAAACCCGGCCGTCTTCGCCGCGAAGGAGAGTGGTCAGAGGCTTCGTGAGTTTCGCATAATCCTTTACGAATCGGCGGTAATATCCCTCAAGTCCGAGAAATAAGCGGAGATCCTTCAATGTCTTAGGCATAGGAAAATTGTTTATTGTATTTACCTTGTCAGAATTCGTGTTTATTCCTCTGCTTGAGATTATGACGCCGAGAAACTCTACTTCTTCCCTGAAGAACCTGCACATGTCCAACTGGATACAATATTCGAAAAACTGCCTCCCTGTGCTCTATGTGTTCAGTTTCGGTTTTACTGAAGATGATGATATCATCAATATACACAGAGCATATTTTACCGATGAATTCGTGTAGAATATCGTCCAAAGCTCGCTGGAATATTGATGGCGCGTTCTTTAATCCAATCGGGAGTCGTGTAAACTCAAATTTACCGGTATTGATGGAAAAGGCGGTTTTTTCAATATCATTCTCCTTGAGAGGAATCTGATGAAATCCGCTCTTTAAATCAAGGACGGAGAAGAAAGTATTTTTGTCCAATTGAAGTCCTCTTCATTAATCTCCGGAATTGGGTAACGATCGACGATCGTAACGAAGTTTGAACTTTCGGTAGTCTATCATTAACCTGTACTGCTTATTCCCTGAGGAATCAGGTTTTTTGGGGACGACCCATAACGGTGAATTGTAGGGAAAACGAGATGGTCTTATGATCCCATCCTCGAGCAGATTCTGAATTTGCTTCTGTACCTCGTCCTTAAGGGATTGAGGATACGGGTAGAACTTGGTGTAAACTGGATAGTCTGAGATGGTTTTTATTTCACTTAGTACTCTCGTGGTGTAGGAAAGCTTCTCGTCAGGTTCTATGAATAAATCGGAAAAACCCCTGACTAGTGTGTCTATTGCGTTTCGTTTAGTGGTGGACACATGAGGCATGTTTTGGTATTCGGCCTCCTCTTCCTCGGTTGTGATATGAAAGTTCTTTTGTTCAGATCTAGTTGGGGTTGCGGTTGAGTAAGGTTGTTTAGGCATCTTGTGTGGTTGCTATAGGCGTTTTCTTTTGGTTCCTGTTTCACAAATCGATTCTGATTTGGCGGACTGGTTCTAGGTTGAAAGGTAAGTCGAGGTTGGAAAGGGGCATGTGCATTTGTGAAGTTTCTTTAATAGTTATGTGGTTGTGGTTGAAAGCGAGTTTGCTGATTGGGATTAAAATAGGTCGGGTAATTCGGGATTGCTTGTCTTAACTGGGAATTCTGCATGGGAGGACAATTTTGTGTGCGAGCTAGAAAATTTGGGATAGGAATGTGGGGTTGTCTTGAACCGCTTTGCCCGCTTTGCACATAGTTCGTTCTGAAGCTTTGGTTTTCAATCTTCAGGCAGAGGTGCAAGACCTGTGGCAAATCCAAGTAGTCTTGGTATATCATCCTTCAACCCTCTGATGAAGGTGTCCAGCGCCTTATACCTGCAGGTTTGGGTTACCAGCCTCATTGATTCATACATACATATGTACATACAGGATATTTTATTTGGGATAAGGGTAAGATGGGAATACATCCTTTTCCAATGTACTTACATCGCGCTTATCGGCGTAATGCATGGTGAAATACTGACAAATACTGTCCCAATTGAGCGGGGTATTGTACGATTCTAAGGCCGCACCAGTCTATTCGATTATTTTATTTCTGACCACGTTAAGTATCCCATAATACTTAGGAGTTCCTCTAGTGTGGTCGTAAATTTGTAGGGCGCTTCCTACGCTTTTTTTCCATAAGGAAAACTCGGCAGCATCTCCGGAAAAATATTTAACTGAAGTCAAATTTTCTCTATCTAAATTTCCTCTAATAATGAAACAAACGGATATATTCTCAGTTGCAACAAGTGATGTTACCGAAAATATAAACCTAGTCGCTTTATCTTCCAGGCAGAGGTTCTCATAACACCAGCATCATCGGCATCTTCTCTGACAACTCTAATAAGTCGCGATAGCTACCTATCACTTCAGCAAGAAATTGAACCTTACATTTTGCTCGATCCCAAGCCATTGTGCTTACCAAACGCCTTAACTGAATCATTCGAGATACTTGACGGATTAAAACAAGGACGCAGGTTGTCCCCACTTCTTTTTAATTTAGTGCGGGAATATGTAATGTCATCCGTTCAAGAAAGTGATATGGGAATAACCTTTAATGGGATCACATCCTCTCTAGTTTATGCTGACAATCTAGAAGACCGTGGGGAAACAGTATAGGAAATAGCAGAAAGTCTAATAATGACAAATATATGGTCACGATCAATCGAAACCTCGCAGCTGACTGTGCTCGATAAACTTCTTCTTCTTAGATGGCGTTACAGCTCACGGGGAGCCAAGCTTCTCTCATTCACTTATGTATGTACAGTGTTGTGCAAAACAAACGCAACAAATTTGGTCTGCACATGTAAATGTAAATAATTTATTTTTCAATGCACTTTCCCAAAAATTTTAAATGCACATTTACGCAACAATGAAATAAGAACATAATAGTATATTTTTAAAAGCAATTGACACTCACATAATAAAAATACATAGCAAAAACCACAATATGTAATTAATGGCACTGTGCAAAACTAACGCAACAAATCTAATCCTTGGTGTAGGAGCCCTTATTTTTAACAACTTCAGCATATCTGCGTGGCATTGAAGATATTAAATTTGAGATTGTGGATTGAGATATTTGTTTCCATTCAGCCCTTAGTGTTTGGAACAACTCTCGCTTATTTTTGAAGTGTTGACCTACAACTCGTCGCTTTAGAATCCCAAAGAGATTCTCAATGGGATTCAAGTCTGGTGAGTGCGCCGGCCAATCGAGAACTTGCACTAGATTGTTTTTTAGCCAATCCTTCACCAGCTTTGATGCGTGTTTCGGGTCGTTATCGTGCCGAAACACCCATCGAAGCGGCATATTCCACTCAGCATGCGGCAACATCTGCATTTCTAAAATATTTTTGTACGCAAAACGGTCCATTATCCCCATAATCTCCTAAAAGGGTCCAACACCACTAGCTGAGAAACATGCCCACACCATTACGGCATCACCTCCATGCTTTATTGTAATTTTGTAGTTCCGAGGATTTAGTCTCTCGCCCTTCCGACGTCTTACTGTGCACATACCATCTGAATTGACCAAATTGAACTTAGATTCGTCACTGAAAAGGACAGTTCTCCATTTTTCTACGGACCAATTCAAATGCGTTTTTGCAAAATTGAATCTAATAATTGTTAATAATAATATTTGTTAATTGTTAATTCTTAGGTTTTGTGCTTTTAAAACGAAATATTTAAAAATTACCTTTTCTGCATGTGTATTTTTTTGAGCATCGGCTTTTCGCGGGCCTGTAACTTTTGAAATCATTTTCCAAAGCTCTTCTTCTTACTGTACTTGGATGGACACTTAAATTTAATGATGCCACAATATTTTCAGCAGACACAAATGGATTTTTTTTTAATAAAACGACAAATTCTTCTATCGATCTTCTCCGATGTTTTCTGAGATCGACCACCCAAACGTGCTGTACTTACACTTCCCGTTGTTTTCTACTTTTTAACTGATCTCGATATAGTGGAGCGGTTTATATCGTATTTTTTAGCAATGGAATTTTGACTCTCCATTTCGAAATTTAGAAATAATTTGATTTTTGATGTGATCAGTTAATTTACTTCGGGCCATTGTTGTAGCTCCACACTCAACAAAAATATCCCTTTGACTGTTCAGTGATTCACTTTCTTATGAGTAATAGAGAATTTAAGAGAACTTGGAAAAATATCGCTAGCATTTTTCCGTTGCTTTTCGAAATGCAACACATTGTTGCGTTAGTTTTAGCACAGTGCCATTAATTACATATTGTGGTTTTTGCTATGTATTTTTATTATGTGAGTGTTAATTGCTTTTAAAAATATACTATTATGTTCTTATTTCATTGTTGCGTAAATGTGCATTTAAAATTTTTGGGAAAGTGCATTGAAAAATAAATTATTTACATTTACATGTGCAGACCAAATTTGTTGCGTTTGTTTTGCACAACACTGTATGTTGTGTGCGATTTGTTTTTTTCTACACAAGTGAACGGGACCTACAGTTTAATGCCGGTAAAAAGTCTTTTTTGATTTACTGTTGAAATAGTATTATCACTTGCCATCTTCCAAAGAAACCAGCCCGGCCCTGGTGACTTAACTTCTTCGCCCTCGTCATAGTTGCATTGCATCATCCAGAATTGCTTTGGCATCTTTTCCTCCGTGAATTTCATCCAACTACCATCCTGAATGTAGTTACTCACGCTGTATGGCCTTGGAATCAGCCTCCTCATTTAAATAAAGTGCAACACAAAATTTGCCCAAAATTAAACTAGATATTTTCTAATTCCCATTAAAACTATTATGTGCATTTGCCAACATCGAATCGTCCGCAAACGTGGAGCATTCGCAAACAAAACCTAACCCAATTCAAGCCCTAAATAATTCAATATATGCAACAGTCTGGCCTGCCCTACAGCTGCAACGAATCAGCATGTGTATGCCGCTAGTCATTCAGACAGTGAAATGCTAGCGAAATGATGGCATGGCAGCGTGGCGTAGTGCACACGCGCAGCAGTCTGCACAGTCAAAAAAAATAAAACATTTTTCATGCGCATAACTTGCCAGCCAACTGAGCCGGTGCAGAGGCCAAGGAAATGCACAACACAGCCTCAAGATGGGTAATAGCAGATATGATACCACATTCACTCGCAAGTATATCCACTACCGTTGCAGGAACCCAAGCTACCGAACAGCTTTGACGATTATTATTATTGTTATTCCTTCGTCTGCGGTGCGACGCATAGTACCGACTATTGGTGTGAACGACTCCCTCAGACGTAGGGACAGGATGTAGTGTCAGACGCAAGGCGCAACAACGGCGACGACTAATGATGACGACCATGATGATAATGATTGTCAGGAGTAGCACCGAGGAGCAATCAGAGAAAAGAGGTAGCCGAACGTGGGAGGGGAGACCGACGGGGTAGCGAGCGTCAGAAAGTGGTAAAAAGTGGGTGCGCAACGATTGTGAATGAATAAATCGTCCGCCACGCAAATCACTTTGCAACATAAACAAAGTCTGCGCTCTTTTTTTTTGTTTGATCTTGTCTTAGTTTCTTTCTGTCTGGATTCCTCGTTCCTCCTTTGTCTGTATGCGAGCTCCAGACACCTTGAAATGATATGAATACGATCGTGAAGGAGCTGCATTAGGATGGATGATTGGGCGATGACGATTGTGATGACGGACCTGAATTGCAAACGCCAGCAGAATTTATGCTGAATTCCTGCAACCCACGGCGGTGAAACGTGTCTAGCGAGACGCAAATCACGAATCGTTGCAGACATCAGTAATCAAGATGAAAACACTTGGAAGCACGTAAGTGCATTGTTAGTAGCTGCAAATTCCATGAAAATCGACGTCATCCTTTTCTGCGTCTACGTCGCCAAAATAAATGATCCATTCAATCGGCTGAGGCAAATCCATTTCTCTTTTGGCAGAAAACAAATTATGTTCCGGCTATCGAGGAACATGATCGGCCAAGTGAAGTGCATTGGAGATCCCTAACGGGCCTTGCGAACAAGGTGCAATGTTAAATAAAATCCATTTAATTCGAGTTTGATACTTTGCGGAGAACTGGCCAAGCCTCAAGCTTATAATCCAAAAAGGCCAAAAGACGATTATCATCTGGATGTGGAGGACAATATCAACGGCTATACCTGCAATAGCACAACATCAGGAACACTAAGGGAACAGAGAATTTGCGTGAAAAATTGCGGATCATAAAATACATTCGAGTAACACAAAGTTGCACCCGGCTGGGTTGCCAACATATACTATTTATGTATTTAAATAACATGCTGTATTGCATATTTACTTGGAACCATTAGCGTTCACTTCTAATGGAGCGTACTTTCTGTATTGAATTACATGCAATTTACTGTTTAAAAGACGAACATAGTAACCTCTAAGAAGTAGGTACCACTTTACCGGGCTGTCACATACGAGAGTGGTCCGATAAGTACTTAGCATCACCGCCAGATGGCGCCAGTGGCGCAAGAGCAACTTACTATCATGTAGTATTCTAGTAGACGGATACTGTAGAATTTTAGTCGGATCGGACTCGTAGTTTTGTTTTGACCGCGTGTGGAAGCGGGAGTGTCCATGGATTTTAGAAAAATGGAAAAAGAGCAATATCAGTCGGTGATTCGATTCTTGTTTGGAAGCGGGAGTGTCCGTGGATTTTAGAAAAATGGAAAAAGAGCAATATCAGTCGGTGATTCGATTCTTGTTTTGCAGCGAAATCAAAGAGCCTTTGGATGCTGTGTACGGTGACTCTTCTCCTTCGATGGCTACCATCAAAAATTGGTTTAACGAGTTTCACGTCGGTTTTTGATGAGCCACGTCCATGTGCCCCGAAAACGGTTACCACGGAGGATAACGTGACAAAAATCCATGATCTCGTATTGGCAGACCGCCGATTGAAGGTGCACGAGACAGCTGAGACAGTAGGCATTTCAAACGATCGCGTGGGTCATATCCTGCATGAAATTTTGGGCATGAGAAAGCTGTCGGCGCGATGGGTGCCGCGTTTGCTCACTCCAGACAACAAGCGCAACCATGAGACCACTTCAGAGCAGTGTTTAACGCTGTTCGAAGGAGTTTCTGCGTCGTTTCGTGACAGTCGACGAAACATGGATCCACTGGTACACACCAGAGACCAAGGAACAGTCGCAACAGTGGACTTCACCCGGCGAACGTGCTTCGAAGAAGGCGAAGACTGTCCCATCGGCCGGAAAGGTGATGGCCACTGTTTTCTGGGATTCACAAGGTGTGATCCACATCGACTACCTGGAGAAGGGCAAAACGGTCACAGGGCTGTACTATGTATGTCAAATTATTGGGCCGAGTTGAAGAAAAAACGGCTCCACTTGGCGAAGAAAAAAGTGCTCTTCCACCATGATAACGCACCGGCTCACACCTCCGCCCTCGCCACGGCCAAATTGGTCGAATTGGGCTTCGAACTGCTGCCCCGTCCACCGTATTCTCCAGATTTGGCCCCGTGCGACTTCTTTTTGTTTCCAAACTTGAAAAAATCACTCGCCGGGCATAAATTTCAGTCGAATGAGGAGGTCATCGCTGCCACGGAAGCCTACTTTGCAGACCTTGAGAAAACGTATTTTTCAGACGGGTTAAAGAAGTTGGAGCATCGCTGGGTCAAGTATATCGAGCTAAAAGGAGACTATATGGAAAAATAGATCGCCATTTCTCCAAAATTTTTGTTTTTCGTTTGTTTCTCTGATAAGAGTACGAAATAAAACATATGTTCAAAAAATAACATTTTTATTATTCTTGAAATAATTATAACCATTTTGTCAACTTTTTCCACACATTCCTCACGATATCCTCACTGTTGTCTTTGAAACGTTTCTACCAGTCCTAAACGGTAGTTTTATGTTAGCAGATTCACTTAAAACTTTTTGAAGGAACCTTGCTTAGATTGCTTTCTCACAAATCTACAATAGAAGCGGAAACATTCGCTTCACCACAACTTTGTATTGCTGCAAAAAGATGAGACGACGCCAGACGGCCAGACATACGAGTAGTTAGTTAGTTAGTTAGTTTTATTAGCATGTAATAAAAAAAACCTAGCAATAAAATATTACACTGTAATTTTTTTTTTAACAAAGTCTTCCAGTATGGCTTGACACCATCTACTTGATTGACATTATTTGTATTGATAAACATAATTTGAAAAATAAGATTATAATATTTAAACAATTCGTTAAAATTTTTCTTCTCTGATTCGCTTTCTGTACTCAAGTGCAGTTTTGGCGTACTTATAAAGATCATTCCATCTGCGGTCTCCATTAACCCTTCTGTCAATGAGTAGGTCTGGCCAGACCTTTTCCATTTTCGAGACCATTTCTTCATAATTGTTTGTGTAGCTATCTTTGCCAAATTTCCTGACTTTGTCAGCCTATGTATTCTTAATGCTTTAGTATGGGCAATCAATTTAAAATCTAAGTGGGGGAGAAAAAAAGCAGTACTTCTACAACAACCCCTAGAGTCAATGGAATGGTCCGGTCAGGCCTTGCTACATATTGTACGGAAAAACCTATTTTTTTCACATTTTATCCGAAAAAACAACTTTTATTACCATCGGCGCCAGAGACCAATACACTACCTACTCTTATGTTTACAGTTAGTTTATTCTGCAGTTATTAGTTTTGCTCAGTTCATGGGTACATAAGAGAGTGAAAGTATCATTGATGTCAATCAGTAATCATTACTTGAGCGAATTAGAAGCATATTGGAAAACATGCTTATACGAAGGTAAACTATTATGGGTGACGAAATAAATGCATTCTACTGTAGCCGCATGAGCGAAGAAGAACTTTAAGACTTTCCAAAGAAGTGTGGGAAAATGGGTCTGAAGTTGAAGATTTTTAGTGGCGATGGCGATGAGGACCATGTTCCCCATGGAGATGATTCTGATGCGGAGAGGGACTTAGTAGTAGGGGGAATATCAGATATACATAGAAGATACTGATAATGACGAGTTGCTAGAAAGTTGCAGGCAGAAAATTATCCAGTTCATCAAGCGCAAGAAAGACAATTCTCCGTGGAACACTATTTGGCCCGTGATGGAACACAATGGTGCCAACAACCACCAGCAACAGCTCGTCTAAGACCATACAATGTCATTCGAGAAGTCGGTGGCTACTCAAGACGGGGAATGCCTAGTAGTCATATTGTTATCTTCAAGACAATGATATCAGAAGATATGATCATTATCATTATGCGAGAAACTAACAGGAGGGGTCTACAGGAAATTGTGAAGTACAACGAAGCAAATAGTTTGGAAATCTGCTACTGAGGAGGAACTATATACCTATTTTGGTCTTTGTCTAGCTGCTGGTGTAAATCACGCCAACATGCTGTTGTGGAAAACCAATATGGATCCCGTATTCAGAGCAACTACTACTACTACTACTATTCAGGACATCAGAGAGCTGTAAATTTGGACGAGAAGGTGATGATTGAATTAACGACTAAGTACCAATCCAGCGGGAGAACTGTTGATGCTGACTTCTTTACTTCTTACAAGTTTTGAAGGTGTGGAAAAACTTCGAAAATCTGGACTGGCCTTTGTTGGAACTATTCGACGGAATAAAAAGTGCATTCCTAACGAAATGCTTCCGGATCGTAGTCGCTTAACACATTCCACAAACTTTGGATTTACGGATAATGTCGCAGCAGCGTCTTACGTGCCGAAAAAAATCTAAAGCAGTTATTTCATCGTCAACAGTTCACTATGACACCGAATTGGTTGGAACAGCAAGAAAGCCACAAGCAGTTCTGTTTTACAACAAACATAAAGTTGCCGTCGACGTGATGGATCAAATGTTGGAAGAATATACGTGTAAATGACAGACGAAGCGATGGCCCTTGGCTGTTTTCTACCACATGTTGGATGCATTAGCATCTTTTATAATTTACAAAAAATTAAATGATATATGTACGACGAACAAAACCATTGCACGTAGACAATTTTTGCAATCGTTGATTAAGCAGTTTGTGACCGCTCAGATCGAAGCAAAATAGGATTCCACAGCCCACCGGTAGTCAGACATCAACGGGCCAGAGAAAATAAACGATAAAATACAAAGAAAAACCAGATTTGCATGCACTACCTGCGAAGAGCCTGTTTGTTTACAACATAGCATTCAGCTACATAAATGCCATAAATGTGGCCATAATTCATAATATCGATGCTATGTAAAAAAAACTTTATATTAATAATAAAAATAAAAACATGTCCAAAAAACAAAAAAACTTCAATTATTTCAATGAATTCCTTTAATTTTCATACAAAATATATGAATGTCCAGCCAGACCTATTCCATTGATGGGAAGGTTTTAAAACACCCATTGACAGAAGGGTTAAGAATATTTATTAGTTCCTCAAGTTGGAGAGTGTCCTTACTTTAAAGTGAAATCTTCGAAATTCACTAAGCATTGGACACACAGCAATAAAATGATAAATGTCCTCCCTTTCATTTCGGTTACAAAGATCACAATTTATGGGTAATTCGGATCTGTGCGGTATGTAAATAGTTCAGACCCAATATTTAACCTCTTACCATAAAGATGGTTTTCATTATTTCTGATTTGTTACTATCTAAAAAGAAAGTATTTTCTTGAAATGTGTGTTTTAAGGTGCTGTAGTACATCCTGTGTTGTGTAGATTGTGCGTCACAAAGTTGTTGTATAGATGTGATGCTGCTTTTTCGATTATGCTCCCGAATTTCTGTTTCAAACAGGCTGTGTCGTCACTTGAATGAAAATGAAAGCCACATCCATAGTAACTAGAATATGTTTCAGGACAAGACAATCTTCGGTAGACGTTCTTCTTTCATTTCTAAAATGTTTATAATGTAATCGAAGTGGAATTTCATGGTTAACAATATAAGTGGCGAACAATCTGTTTTATGTACAACATGTAATCCGGAGTGTTGTTTGGCAATCTGAATATACGTTTTATACAAAATCTTTCAAATTTCTTCACTGTTTATACCCCCAAGTTTGTGCTGCATATAGAAGTATGAAGTACGGTCTGAGTAGTCGATCGAATAATTTTTTGCTTAGAGCTATGCGCTATATATTTGGTCTGGATGCAAGAATTCCAGACTGAATTGATTGTTCTCTTCGCTTCGGTCAGTTTCATTCGGCGGTGTTTTTCAATATTCAGACTTGAAGAAAACAGGACACCTAGATACTTATTGTATTGTATTGTACAGTATTTGTTATTCGTTTTCTATTTACACTATTAAGTTAGATAGCAATTTAACAATTTAAAATTCTATAGTACAAAATTCAGTAATAAGTAACGAGTAAAATATATAAAAGTTATTAAATTGAAAATAAAAGATAGATAGTGACGAATGTAGTATGTATATACACAATTTAGTGTAAAAATATTTCGGTTACGGAGAGATGTTAAACGGAGTGGACAAAGAACGCAAATTTTAACGTACATCAAAAACGAAGAGAAGTAATTAACTTTAAACAGTGCGACTAGCAAGGAAAATTATTTCATTCAAGTCAAAGTAAGAAAGCCAAAGTTTAACCTTTCTACGTTTAATAAAAACGCTATTGATGCATCTAATCTCAGACGGCAGCTTATTGTACAATCTGGGGGCAACTGTTAAGTAGAAGTTTGAATAATGATGAGTTTTGAATGAGGGAACTACGGCATATTACAACTACGAAGTGAAGGATAGGTCGGGCGTCTGTAATAGTGTCACCACTCCTCACAAAAAATGCTTTAAGAACTTTGTAAAAGTACAAACGTTTAAAAAGGAGTATCTTATAATTGACGAAAAGCACAAAACTACTTTCGAATCGACTTTTTCTCCATATTAATCTGAGTATGTGTTTTTGTACAACAGGTAAGGGTTGAACTTTATTCAAACGAGTACCACCCCAACAAACTATGCCATACTGTAGTTTTGACTGTACTAGTCTAAAGTATATAGTTTCCAACAACTTCTGTGAACAGAAAAGCCTCAGACGATACATAACCCTTTTAGTTTTAAGCAAGCATTCTTCCAGATTGGCAGTATGAGCATGCCAGTTCAATTTGCTATCTATTTCAAGTCCAAGATATTTAAAAAGTTCCGTTCTTTCTATATGAAAGCATTGAGGTGAACACCTTTTGTTGCAGTTATACAAGGAGAAGTCAGAGCTTGCGTTGCAGGTATCTGGACTAAGTAATAAGTGCTGGCAACCAGCACTAAGAAAAACCAAAGAAGGATAGTTAACAGAGTTACTTGACAGATTAAAGAACATAATTCTAGTTTTATCACTTATCACCAATTTGTGCATAAAAAACCAATGCCTAGGTTGTTCTAAATCATGGTGTATATCGGCGATCAAGTCTAATGGAGAGCTTTCAGAATAAGAGTATGCTATGTCATCAGCAAACCCTGTACGATGGCCTCTAAAATGTATATTAAAAATTGAGTTAATATACACCAAAAATAAAATCGGGCCGAGTACTGAGCCCTGTGGAACGCCAGTTTGGATGTCTAAAGGTTGGCTGAAATGATCTTCAATCTTTACAACCTGCCTGTGATTGTTCAGGTAAGAAAGAAACCATTAAAGCATAAAACCTCTGAAGCCAGCTTTCTCTAGTTTAGAGGCCAAGATAACATGGTCAACAGTATCAAACGCCTTTGTGATGTCAATAAAAAGAGCAGCTGTGCATTATTTATTAATAAGACTCAGATAGTTGAAGCTACACAAACTCAGGAGCGCGTCTTCTGTAGACTTTCAAGCCCTAAAACCAAATTGATCATAACTGAAAAATGAAGAATTTTCAAGGAAGGACACTATTCTGGTTTTCATTACTTTTTCAACAATTTTGGAAAACACTGGAAGAATTGAAATAGGCCTATAATTGTTTAGATTAGAACTATCACCCTTTTTTTAGAATAGGTATAATATCAGCCATTTTAAGAGCATCTGGAAATATATCACTATATACATTTTTGTTAAAGATGTGAGCTAGAACATTAACTAGATTAAGTGTGACCTTGTTTATGACATTAGTTGAACAATAGTCTTTAGTAAATAAATTGGATTTTTTTAACAGATTTATAAAGTGAATTTTTTTTTTTTTAGGCTTAGTGAATTTTTTATTTTAATTTTTCTTAACAGAGATGTAGACATTGATGGTTTACGTTTAATAAGATCGCCTTTTAGTTGTAGTACGGGAGGGATCTATATGGCTTTTCAGTTTATAAGAAAAGATATTAAAAGCATTTGATCTATCATTTTGAATATAGACTTCGCTCCAGCATTCACGTAGCAAAATATAATTAAGCCGTTCAAAATTAAGAGATTTAATGGTCTGATATGTTAAAGACTTCTTAGTTGATTTCACATAGTCACCATGAAAAAATAAACTAGTCATACAATGGTCAGAAATCTTAAAATCCGAGATAGAACTAGTGATAGCAAATCTAGAACTGCGATCAAGCCTACTAAAGATATGATCAATACAGGTTTGTTTAGAGGAAGTAAGTCTTGTAGGTTCAAAGTAACATGATTCTAAGCCATAACTAGCGAGAGTAATATAGTAAAAGGCTTTTGAGGACTCAGATAGGACATCTACAATATGTTGATGTCTCCCAATATAAATAAGTTCTTTGTCCTTACTTCAGAAACCAAGATGCTCAATTCCTCAATAAATAGATTTATGTTTTTATCTTGTGACCTATAAAAACAAATAAAAGTAAATTTCCTGGCTTCAATGGTACAAAAAACTTTAACGATATCTGCGCTTAACAAACTGCTGTAACAGCAATCACATTGCAACTCATCATTAATAAAAACCGCCACTCCACGAGCCGCATAAGAGTTGTTACGCGCAGGATAGAATTTATAATCCGGTATGGTATAGAGATTAGATTCAGTATCATAAATCCATATTTCAGATAGAAAATGACTCTAAGTGTAACAATAATAAATTAAAGTTTTTACGAATACTGCGAATACTCGTATTTTGATGTATAATAAAAAATGCTTTCGACAGTATTTCCGAGTAATAGCAACTTGAGAAAATGTCTTTATCAAATGTACAGAATTTACATACTATCACCTTCAGTCTCATTTTCTAGGTTTAAAATATTGGAAATAGTATCAGACAGAATTATGTGTGTATGTATTGAAAACTTTATTTAAAATAAAAAAAAACTTAAGGTAACTACTACAACTTGTTAAACTAAGTTTATTATGGTTTGGCCCAAGGCCGTCTACCAGATTAACAATTCGTTAAATTAATTTCATAATTGAAATTAATTTATAATTTGAAATTATGAATTGAATTGAAATTAATTAATAATTTCTCCTTCAATAATACGTGTTCTGTACTTAAATGCGCTTGAAGTGCATTTAAACAAAGCTTCCCAACCAAGTTCACCGTTTAAAATGTTCAGAACATCATTCATATCCATTTTGTTTACACCAAAGTATCTCACATGCAAGTCGCTTAGGATAAGACATCTGGCAATAAAATGGAATACATCCTCTTTCTTGTAGGTTACACAGTTGACATAGAATTGGCAAGTCAGGACAATGTGGGATGTAGTTTAAATTGATTATTTCACATCTTAATTTCATCATCTTCAGCGGAAAGAGGTTGAGTAAGTACGTGTGCTCTTGAAGATTATATTTCAGTTGACTGTAAAGCATTCTATGTTGTGAAGTTACTGCTTCCGTTTTACATTTATCGTACAAAGTTGTACTTTCTCTCTTTAGTAGTTTTGTAAAAATCTTCCTTAAATCAGCAGTACTAATGTCTGTGGTAATGCGCACATTTTCACCGATGATATCCCCCAACTCCTCCCACTTTTCGATGAGATATCCCCTTGTCGAAATAGCTCTCCTGGGCACTAGTCTGGGAAGCCGTTCTTCTTTCATCTCCAGTACTTTTATGACATAGTCAAAGTGCAGTTTAAGCGTATCTAAAAACAGGGGCGAAACTGTTGTTTCCAAATGAAGCATATAATTTGGAGTTGACTTTGGTAACCGGAAAATTCGTTTCAGAAAATATCTCAGGAGTCTTTCAACCTCTTCAAACTGGCAGAAACCCCAAACTTGCGCACCATATATAGAGGCGGCAGTTGCACGAAATGTCCTGATATCTGCATACTGTCAAATTGAATTCCTCCTCCAATTGCCTCTACAATATCATTTATGAATAATACATATAAAAAGTAGCGTGCTCAGAACACAGCCTTGCTTGACTCCCATTTGCGTTTCAAAGGGCCCTGATACAAGTTCTCCATCCCATACATACTCGATGTTGCTTTCGTACATCGCTTTCAATAAAATAACAATTTTGCTAGAGATTCCTACTTTATACAGCTTATAAAAAAGTGCTTCACGTGCAATAGAATCAAAGGCAGCGCGAAAGTCGACGAAGAAAGCGTATAACTCCTTATTCCTTCTTTTGAAGCTCTCCACAATATTTGTCAGGGTGAATATTTGGTCTAAGGTTGAATAGTTTCTTCTAAATCCAGCTTGAAATTCATTCAGTATTTTTTGCTTTCGATCCACTGCGAAAGTCTATTGAAGATTAAGGTACTAAACAACTTGACTGATGTATTCAGGAAGGAAATGCCTCGATAATTTTCAGGGTTGTCGTACGATCCTTTCTTGTGTAAAGTAAAAATGATTGTCCTGTTAAAACTTTCTGGAACACTCTCTGTTTCAAATATTCTATTGTATTCGTTGGTTAATGCGGACAGGAATTGAACTGAACAATTTTTATAAAATTCTGCTGGTACTCGGTCGTCTGCTGGTGCTTTACCAACTTTAGATTTTTTGATAACATTTTCAACTTCACAAACTATAAATGGAGCATCTAAAAGCTCATCTTCAACAAATGGTGCCGCATACTGAGGTTGAGGTGAAAATTGAGGGGTGTTGAGCAGTTTCTTAAAATTTTATTAATTATAAAATTAATATCATAAAAAATTAACCTTGCAATGATTATTTAGGACGTAATTTCCTCAATATCTTCCAGAGAGTTAATTTTAAAAGTCTTATCACCTTCTTGTTTTTTAAAAAATATTACACCATTTTTAGACCACAGAAAAGAGAAGTTGTGTTCAGTTTTAAAAGTTTTAGCTTTGTTGTAAACACCTCTGTTATAATAAGTCAAACTATCGTTAATATAAATTGGGTTGTTTGGTGATTTAAAACCTATATTACTTGTGTAAGTTTACATTTCTTCTTCTTTTGTGTAACTTTTTGTTTTAGTTCAAGCGTCTTAAATTTAATTCTTAAAATACTTCTATGATCAGCTCGTGTAGATGTTGTGTTAGGCTTACGTGCGATGTTTTTAACAAAGCAATTTTTTATGTCATTGGCACTAATGTTGACATCAAGTTCCTTGTTGAGTAAGTTAATAGCTACATCCAGAGCGTTATTGCTTACAATGTTATACTCGCGTACAACTTCGACTAGACTGGTATGTCCAATTTTCGTTTCTCGAGAAATGTCCGCCACCTTTTCTTAATATCATTATTTTAGTGTTCTCCAAATTTACAGTGAGATTCCATGCTTTGCAGTACCTTTCAAGTTTATTGATTTGGGTTGCTTACTATTGACCGAACCAGCTAGGAAGGCAATATCATCGGTGAACATGAGACCTAGTATTGCTACTTGTTCAATCTCAATACCTCCAATCATATCATCTGTTATATTAGTGATGTGCAGTAAAAAGTAAAGTACTTAGTACACACCATTGTTTTACACCCATCGTCGTAGGGAATTCTTCAGACTCAGATTTTCCGTCCCATACTTTAGCTGTGTTGTTGTCGTAAAGGGCTCGAATGATATTAACAATCTTACCGCGGATACCAATTCTGAAAAGCTTATAATAAAGCGCTTCACGTGAAATTGAATCGAAAGCAGACTTAAAATCTACAAACATGGCATAAAGTTGTTTATTCTTTAGCTTATACATTTGCGCAATACTCTGATGTTTAAAGATTTGATTAACCGTAGAATATTTCTGCCTTAATCCAGCTTGAAATGTATGTAAAATGTTTTTGCTTTGTATCCATTTAGTAAGTCTATTGAAAATTAGCGCAGTAAAGAGTTTGGAAGCATTATTTAAAAAACATATTCCTCTATAGTTTAATGGGTTTGCATAATTAACTTTTTTGTGGAGTGAGAATATAATGGATTTCATGAAACTTTGTGGGATAAGTTCATGTTGGAAGAGTCGATTAAATTCATTCGTAAGCGCGTGTGCAAATTCTGTTGTACAATTTTTATAGAACTCGAATAGTATTCCATCTTCTCTTGGAGCTTTGTTGTTTTTAGCATCCCTGATGACTTGAATTTTTTCTGTAATATCGAATGGTACTTGTATGCGTATACAAATTTGCTTGAATACTTTCTGAGAATCTGTTTTTTCTTTTGTTTAAGACTTTGACTGCTTTCCAAAAGTCCGCTGGGGAGCGAGCAGTGTTATTCTTTGCTATATTCTGATGTACGGATGCTGTTCTTTTCAGTCGGCGGATACTTTTAAATTCTTTATTCGCTTCAGCATAGAGTCGCTTAAAAACAAGAGTGTTGTGTTTTCGAAGGAGTTTAAGGAAAGACCGATTTCTTGCCTTCACACAGTCTTTATCGAACCACTTTTATTTGCTGCTTCCGATCTTATTCGATGATTGTTGAGGCGGTGCAGCATTCTTGATGATAGCCGTTAGTTGATCAATGTTTGGTGTCGTTTCAGCAGTGGAAAGACTTTAAAGTTAGTTATTTAAATTAGTTTGATAGCGAGTTCCATTATTATATTCCAAAATAGCTTTGATAAGAGACTAAGTTCGATTATACTGTCAGTGTTTTGATTTTGAATCACATTGAAGTCTATTTCCAGTGGCATATGGTCCGAGTATATCCTGTTCACTAGTCTAAAATCTGTTAGTATCTCGTTCCAATCTCCAGTAACAAAGCAATAATTTATTATTGAACAAGACTAATAAATGTGTATTCCCCTCTTATATCTCCATTGCAACTTCCTTAAAACTTTACAGTCAAAAGCGTCCATGGATTCCAGTGTTTTTCTACCTTTGCTCTTACTAGTCTCATATTTCGATTGACGATGTATATTTAGAAATGTAGGGCTTTTCCTGAAGTGAAGTCGTTTTGAGAGATTACTATCCTTTCAAATTGATAAGTAGGTCACTCAGAATGTCAAAAACGCATTGCCACTAATTGCAGTTGAGGTATATAGGAATTATTTATAAATTATTTGAGTTTAGCCTGAATTTGAGCACTTCCACTAGCTCTTCCAAAATGGCTTGTTTTTACAGCAAGAATCCAGAAGTTCGTAATTCATAAAAATTTTCATAAATTTAATTTCTTCAGAATTTAATAAATGAGTTTCAAATAGAAAAAAAATATGGAATTCTTATTGGATATTGAGATCTACAGCATTGGCAACACAGTCCCTTTGACATGATCATGTAAAAGTTGTATTACCCATGTAATTGTACTCTTAAGTCAGTCTCTCAATAAAACCTATTTTAAGCGGATGTGTTCCGAGTTTGTATTCTTCTCTAACAAAAGGTTATGGGCCCAGGACATCCACGTTTTTTTTAAGTCAGTCAATATAATATAGTTGAAGCAAAAATTTAAAGAAAATTCGCACATAATAAATTATTGATCGAGCGGAGCGTAGCGGAGCGAGAGCAATCACCCACTTTTTGGCCTAGCGCGTGCATGTACGGGGAATATAGTGGTCCGAAAACGATTTCGGACTAATCTTGTACGCACTAAATGTAGATATCGGCTATAACCACACATGTGTGCAGCATGTCATTCGATAGATCTAGGTCTGTAGATGAGCCATAAATTATCAAATGAAATTGTTTGATTGAAAAATAGTGAGAAATAACGAAGTAAAGTTTAGAAAAGTGCCATGCGGAGCGAGAGCAAGGTTGATAAAACAACAAATTTGCTCGCTCGATCAAAAATTTTCAGTAGCGGAGTTAAGCCCGCGCATACTGATCAGCCTAGTTTGTTAATTTGTCGCGGAATGAGTTCGTCTTTATATCAAATTGACAAATTATCCAATGATAATTTCGATTCGTGGAAAATTCAGATGAGGTCGGTCCTTATTCATTCTGAACTTTGGCCACATGTTTCCGGAGAAAGCCTTAAGCCACAACCAACAAGTGAAGATCAGAATGCTGCCACCATCGCCAATTGGATAAGGAAGGACGAGAAGGCTCTTGCCACCATTCTACTGTGTGTACAGTCAACGCAGCTAAGCTATATCAAGAACTGCAAATCAGCGAGGGAGGCATGGATAAAATTAACGGACATCCATCAACCTAGAGGTCCCGCTAGGAAGGTAACTCTTTTTAAGCAACTCCTAGCATTAAAATTAGATGAAAGTGGTTCAGTTTTCAATCATTTAACCAATTTTTTTGATACGGCCGAAAAATTAATCGAAGTCGACATAAAGCTCCAAGATGAATTGCTCGCGATCATTTTGTTATCTAGCCTTCCAAAAAGCTTCGAAAATTTTGTCGTTGCGATTGAGTCGAGAGATACCTTGCCTTCTCTTAGTGTGCTGAAAACAAAGCTCTTGGAAGAAGGAAAGCGACGTGAAGAAAATCCGCAAGACGTAAGTGGGTCTGCATTTCTTATACGGCAACAGCCGAAAGCACACGAGGCGAGAAGCAAACATCGCGTTAAAGGCAAATGTTATAATTGCCATAGAAGGGGTCACTTTGCATCATCATGTACAATACCGAAAAGCTCTTCTCACAAAAATGTGACATCATCATTTGGTATGCTGAACATGCACAGCTATTCTATATTGGGTAGGAACAATTGGGTGTTGGACAGTGGTTCAACTTGCCATATGTGCTGCGATGAAAGCTTATTCAAGTCAATACGATTACACACAGAGAAAGTTCAACTAGCCGCAGATTATGCAATTGAGTCGAAGGGCATTGGATCAGTTCTAATTGCAACAGACGATCGGACAGTAGAACTTAAAAATGTGCTTTTTGTTCCCCAATTGAAAACGAATTTTATTTCTATTTGCAAAGCTGCAGAGAAAAACTATTATATTCGTTTCAACAATTCTGGTGCAGGATTTATGATGATAAGAATAACCTTATTTTGCATGCTAAAAAATGTGGTGATCTTTATTTGTTAAATATTAAACATAATGCGAAAGTGTTCTGCATGACTAAATTTGATAATTTTTTTATTGTGGCATGCACGTTACGGCCATTTGAATTGTAAGAGTTTGCATGATTTATACAAACAAAAAATGGTAAAAGGATTACATTTGAATAATACTCGTGTTCCAGAACAAATCGAGTGTGAAGTTTGTTATAGAGGGAAGTTATGTAGTTCAGCATTCCCAAAACTAAAAGAGACTCGAAGTCGACAGATTTTAGAGATCATCCACACAGATATATGCGGGCCAATGAGAGCCACTTCATTAGGAGGGGCAAGATATTTCGCATTATTTATCGACGATTTTAGCCGGAAAGTGTTCGTCTCTTTTCTTAAAGCTAAATCTGATGTTTTCGACGCATTCAAGACATTTAAGGCAGAGGTTGAGCGTGAAACTTCTTGCAAAATTAAATGCCTTAGGAGCGACAATGGACGCAAGTACGTCAATGCCGATTTTATAAAATATTTGGCCGCAGAGGGAATAAAGAGACAATTGACTGTGGAGTATACCCCACAGCAGAATGGAGTCGCCGAACGCGCGAACAGAACCGTGATAGAGATGGCTAGGTGTCTTCTTCTTAATAGTGATCTTCCTGATTCTTTGTGGGCAGAAGCAGTAAACACCGCTGTATACTTGCGGAACCGCGCTCCAACCAAATTGCTCGATTCTAGGACCCCTTATGAAATCTGGTATGGGCGAAAGCCATATGTTGGACATCTACGCGTTTTTGGATGTAAGGCATTCAGATTAGATAAAAAGCCAGGTAAAACGAAATTTCAAGCCAGAGGAATAGAGTGCATTATGGTTGGCTACTCTAGTGAGTCCAAAGCATATAGACTCTATGATACCAAGACGAAAACTGTCTATAAGAGTAGGGATGTTAAGTTTTTAGAAAATTCAATTAACATCAATCAAAGAAAGCCTAAGGATGTTGTGTTATTAGATTTATCGGACAATGAGTCTAAGAGGGAAGACAATTTTCAAAATCTAAAGAAGTATATAAGTTATTCATCAAGTAATAGTGAAGACTCTTTCAACACGGACTGTGTAGGTGGCGATAGTCAAAGTGACGATGGCAGCAATGCGGATGATGATAGAAATGGTGCAGATGACAATGAAATGGGTGATGATGACGAGAATGCAAGGAATAGTGGCAGGGATGGGAAAAACCATGACAGTGGTGGTGATTGTGAAAAAGAAATAGCTGAGGCGAGACGTCTTAGGCCACGATCGAAGGTTGTTAAGTACAATTACTTCATGAATGACTTAAAGCTGTGTGAAAACCCTTCAACAGTAAAAGAAGCTCTAAACGGACCAGATGCATCCAAATGGCTGCAAGCAATGAGCTGTGAATATAATTCTCTTAAGTTAAATAAAACGTGGGACTTAGTCGAGTTACCACCGAATCGTCATGCTATTAAATCCAAGTGGGTATTTACCATAAAATATGACAAAGATGGAAAGCCGATTCGCCATAAGGCAAGACTTGTTGCAAAGGGTTGTAGCCAGCGCTTTGGTCTCGATTACAAGGAAACTTTCTCGCCCGTAGTAAGGTACTCGACCATTCGTCTTATTTTAGCTTTAGCCGTTGAATACAACCTGGAGGTCCATCATGTGGACGTTTCATCCGCGTACCTAAATGGTAACGTAACGGAAGAGATATATATGGAACAGCCAGAGAACTTTGAAGATGAATCTGGTGGCAAAAAGGTATGCAAGTTGCGGAAAGCTATCTACGGATTGAAGCAAGCCGGCCGTGAGTGGAATAAGAAGTTGGATGAAACATTGAAGGTTCTCGGATTCAAACGTTGCTCTACCGACTCGTGTGTGTATACAAAGAACGAAAATGGGAATAAAAATATTATTGCTGTATATGTTGATGACCTCATAATTGCATGTTCAAAGAAAAGCTGTGTTATCAACATAAAGCATGCAATTAGTCTGGCCTTCGATATTGTCGACAAAGGTCCAATAGATTTTTTCTTGGGTATAGGCATTGAACGGGATCAAAGTACAGGAACTATCAGTCTTTCTCAGGAACAATATATCCGAAATCTCCTAGCGCAGCATAATATGACGTCCACAAGAAAATGCAGTACTCCATTGGATCCAGGAGATGTCCTTAGAAAATGTCCAGATAATTCGAAAAGCAAGAGGGTGGATGCAAAACAATATCAGTCACTTATCGGGTCTTTAATTTACCTGGCAATTTCAACAAGGCCTGATATTCAGCACGCAGTCAGCAGATTATCTCAGTTTAATGCTGAACCCTACCAAGAACATATGGCAGCTGCTAAGCATCTTTTAAGATATCTTTTTAATACGATTAATTACAAACTTTCGTTTAGGAAAACTGGTGAAGCTCTTAAAGGGTTCGCAGATGCTGATTGGGCAAATTGCGTTAATGATCGTAAGTCCTACACTGGGTATGTCTTCCTATTTGCTGGGGCAGCTATATCTTGGGAGTCTCGGAAGCAGCATACAGTGGCGCTGAGCAGTACAGAGGCCGAGTACATGGCATTTTGCGCAGCTACGAAGGAAGCGGTATATTTGCGGCGTTTGGCAGAAGAAGTCGGTTTCAGTTGTATACTAAGAGGTCCTACAGTTTTAAACGGAGATAACCTGAGCGCACAGAACTTGGTTAAAAATCCAGTTTTTCATCCAAGGTCAAAGCATATTGACATTAAATACCATTACATTCGAGAAATTTATAGCAAGTCATTGATAGTATTAAACTTTGTTCCAACTAATGATATGATTGCCGATGTTCTCACAAAAATTTTACAGAAATCAAAGCATGAATATTTATCTTTAAAACTTGGATTGTTCAAATAGATTGTTTACATTTAATTGTAGAGATAGATTGTTTACATTAGATATACTCAAAGGCACTGTTTTGAGAGGTGGTATTGGATATTGAGATCTACAGCATTGGCAACACAGGCCCTTTGACATGATCATGTAAAAGTTGTATTACCCATGTAATTGTACTCTTAAGTCAGTCTCTCAATAAAACCTATTTTAAGCGGATGTGTTCCGAGTTTGTATTCTTCTCTAACAATTCTTTTAAATAGCTAAAAAATATCGAAAGTAATAACTTATTTGTAATTCCAGAAATATTATAACTTAAAATTTTAGACTATGTGTTTTCTTGAATAGACAGAAGGTTCTCATAAAATGGACCCATCTAAGCTCCCAGTTATGTTTTGAATGTCAGTTGATCTATTACTTATGTTTTGAACTCTAACCATCCCTGTACTTGCACTTGCTGACTGACGTAAGTTTGACATTTGTTTGACTTGTACATTATTTACGTTTTCGTTCATAAGATCTTTAATAGTATTTTTTACATCTGTTGGTAAATCTCCTAGTATTTGGTATAAGCAGTAAATTCCATCGGAATCGCCGCATTTTAAACCGTCTATCATATCCCAAGTGAATATTTTACCTTCTACGTATAATCGAGTTTCGTAGCACGCTCGTAGTCTTTTCTCGGGATCTCATCTGTACAATAATTGTGGCTTTTTTAAAATATCGGTTTTTAACTTTAAAGGCGTCTTCAATTTCATTGTTTATGTTGAGGTTTAGTAGCCCTAAGCAAACTGATTTAACTTTCTCTACGATGTCAACATTGTCTACAACCGGTAAGCGTACAATGAGATTTTTTTTGTAATTTTTAGCAATTTGTACAGTTTATCAATTTGCTCTTCCAACTGCTTGTTTTTTCTTCTAATTGTAAAACTTTAGCTTTAGTTGTTATTTTGATGAATAAATTTTGAAAGTCACTTTTGGAGGGAAGTTTTTTGAGAAGTTCCGAATTATTTTCTCACACGATTTCTTTCAACAATTGTCAAAAACGAATTCATTGGATCTGGATGTGGACATGTGTTGGTAGTAGAATAGCCTCTTTTTTGGTCGAATTTTTCAATCCCAATCCCCTCTTACTCTTACTTTTCAAAAACTTAGGGGAAGGGGGGTAATGATGCGGTAGCTAAGGAAAATAACAAAAATAAAGGCTAATTATTCTCACAAAACAAACAAATGTGTATTTCCTCCAGATCTTCATTGTCCACGCCAGCACAAGCATTGTGAGCCCAACGTCCACAGAGCTGGCAGGCTACCCAAGGTTCTGACGATGTCAAAAAACTGTGGTTTACATCATTACAATATAAGCAAATGGCTTCTTCATCATTGCTCTTTTGTGTTTTGACTGACTGTTTGGTCTTTTGTTTATTTTTAGCATTCCTTTTGAAGCGAGGGTCAGATTGCTCTGAGTGTTTAACGTGGACACCTGCCTTGTCGGCTTAATTCCACGGTGGGCCTTCCCACTAGGAGTTGATAACGTCAACCAACGCCATCCGGTGGCTTTTAATATATCCGTAACCGAACAAGCCACCAGTACCAGATTGAAGCCATGTGTCGGGAACATGAGCTTCCACCTTGGTCTGGAGCGAGGCCTAGCTCATACCGATCTAAGCGTCTCGGCGCCCTATTGCAAGCAACTCAACTATATTTTCTGTTGCAAGCAACTTCCCGCATATTGGGATAACCACAGCCCCCACGATACTCCCACAAGGGGGCCTACCGCAAGACAGGCCGGGACTGTAATTTTACTAACATTAATGTCCCGGGGGCCCCTGTCTCCCGTGGTTCCAGAGTTAGGCCTCTGGTCGAGCCGTTACTCCCAGTTGGATTACCCTACACCCCAACTGAGAGTCTTAGATTGAAAGGAAGAGGAAGGAAAATTAGCTAAATAACTGAATAGCAAAGCTAAACAGCTAAATAGCTAAATGTACGCCACAATGCTCAATAGACTATCCATTGATGGGATAGCCATTAATTAGTCACAGTTCAGCAATATTGTTTTCCGCCAGAGGAGTATTCAGGGCACAATTGATGTGCGCCCCAAAGCCCGACCCTCCGGCGGGAAGAAGCGAGGGTCATTAGGATTGGATGTTTTCCACGGCTTTTTCAAATTTTCCAGCTTATTTTTATAAGGAGTTGAGGTAATTATGGCTGTTTTTCCTCGCCGGTATTTTTTCCTTTTTTCAGTTCGTTGAACAGAAAGAATTGGCAAAATATCCGTAGGGAATGCATTTTCGAAGCTAGACGTCAGATCACGGCACGCTGCACGAATGGCTGGTTTAGGAGAATAAGAACATCCATGTTCGGGGACGGGTGTTTTAACCACTGTTGGTGTGACTGGTTCGTAACATTCGGCCATTAACTCTGTTCTAGGTGGAGTGGAAGATGTCGTTGTAGCTTCAGGTTCTGTTGCAAGAGTTTCAGTATGAGAAGTTATCGTGGCCGTTTAAGATACAGTTGTGACTATTGTTGTTGAAGACAGACATGGTACTGCTCCAGATTGAAGACCTTCAGCTTCTGATACCCTTTGTTGTCCTACATTCGACGTCTGCAATATTTTGAATGTTCTTAGTCTCGGCAGAAATGAAATCGGCATCAGTAAAATTATTTTGATTATATGGCCATATACCACATTTTCTGAATCCGTTAATGGCGGTAGATATTATAGCCGCCTGAACGTATGCGTTACCAAATATTTAATTTATCTGAAATACAATTACCACACGTCCAGGATGTGATCTCAACCAACCTGTAACAGCATCATCATAATAAGTGCTGAATGGCTTCATAAATGCAACGTCTGCAGGCTTCATTTTATGTGTGCAGTGAGGAGGAAAGCAAAGTATAATTACTACATTTTCACGAGCAAGATCAATCACTCCTAAATTTTGAGTGTGACTAACATGAACATCTAGAAGCAGCAATACGTGGTTAGTAGGAGTAGCTCCGGAAAATTTGATGAAGTTTTTGAACCAAGTCAAAATATTTCTGAAGTTATCCAGCCTCGAGGATTGCAAACTGCTGTAGTGCCTGGTGGAGCATGATCTAAAAGTTCTGGTTTCATTCGTTGTCTCGGAAAAATCATCAGTGGAGGCATGTAAGTTCCAGCAGCGTTAAAACTTATTTCCACTGTGATAGTCTGTCCTCGTTCAGCAGATGATAACGAACCCACTTGTTTTCGTCCTTTCATAGCTAATATTTTGCTTTTGGTTTTAGAAACAACGGAAATTCCAGTTTCATCGCAGTTTTATATTTTGTCAGGGGTCAATTCAAACTTATCATAAATATCTCCGAGCAACTGATAGAATTTACTTACGGCCACTTTGTTGAATCCCATTGCTCTAGCTGCTGATGTGGATTCAGGTTTGCGAATTGAAAAATTTTGATGGCATTTTAAAATGTGTTTGAGCCAATCAACACCTGCCATTTCCTTATCAGTTTTAAAATGGTGTGCCTTTTCATTTTTAACTGCCAATTGATGTACTAGACGTCTCAGTTCGATAGTTGTTAGTCCAAAAAGACGCTCTGCAATATAGTTCAGATACGCTTCTATTTCGTCTTCTTCTTTAGGTGTAAATTTAGTTTTTTTTTCGGGTCTAAAGGTAAACCAATAGTAACTTCACCGCCTTCCTTCATTTTCTTAGCATATCGCTCTAAAGTAGTCTGAGGCACTGTGTATGCAGAAGCAGCCTTCTTGTATCCCATCTCTTTGCTTAAAACTTTATCTATAGCTGTTTTCATAGCATCTATAGCATCTGTCGACCACTCTTCTCTTTTGGTTTTTTTCTTGTAAGTACATACCATGATTTTACCTAAAAAAAATTAAACCAATGTTATGTATTTAGAAATTTAAATGAACCCCGACCCACAACCCCATTTTGCCCCAATGCCCCATCATACCCTACACCCAATACCCCATCTTACCTCAAAAGGTAATTTTGAACAAAAAAAAATGTTCACTAATAAAATGTTTAACGGATTCATATAAACAACATACAATATCAAAATAAACAACACTAGTAAACAAAGATCAAAAAGACATAAGTGGAGTGATCATAATTACCTTAAAATAATGACGTTTGACCTTACACAAAATTAAATCGATGAAACGCTAAAACAGTTTTCCGTTTGTAAACAAAAGACGCGTGCACTCCGACTCCCAGATTCTCTCGCACTGACCCAGAAACCAGAATGAGACGTGCGTCTTTCGTACGTCTTCCCCCGTGACACCCTGAAATTTTGAAAGAAGTTCAGGTTCGTAGCGACAAAACCCGTTACAAACAAACTTTAGTCGTGAATACCTGTGAGCTCATTTCATTGTACCGCAGTGTACTCGCGCCACACACACTCTTGAAATTATAACAATGTGCGTGATTGTTTACAAAATTTAGACAGCACTTAAGGTTCCCACGTGCTCGCCCGAGCTTGTAGGCAAATGTCAGCGGCCATTTTAAGTGGTACGTCTCACTGCTGGTTTCTGTACTGACCGTTGGTCGGCTGAGGCTTCCTATTGGTTTATTGCTTTCTATTCACAAACGTCTAGTTTGTTGTATGTGTGCGGTACCCCGTCTTACCTCGCTGCCCTCTCTTCCCATACTCAGAATTGCATACGCTTGAAGTACAGATGCTTTAAATAATGGGATATAGATTTTAAAATATTTTTTAAAAGGGTTTGCTTAAACTTATTATTATTTTTCTTAGGAGCTCTTATTTTCCACACTTCACTTGACAGTTCGACAAATGTCAACCAAAAAACAGACATACAAGTACATTGATATTTCATATACACTTAGAGCCGGAAAAAGTATCAGGCAACATGTGCTTACGGCTGACACACCACACCGAATCCCCCATTTGCCTTGTATTGAGATGCACAGCTCTTAAAAAGCTCGAAAAATGTTCGAATTCGTCTTGAGAATCTCATGTCATTCATCTTCCTCCGGGTCCTCCTATTAGTTGCCGCCGATAAAAAAAATTGTGAGAGAAACACGTTCATATGGAATTTGAATTTAACTTAGATTGGAACTAACAGGTTATTCAAACATATTATTTTTTTTTTATTACTACCTACCATTTGGAATCCGGAAGGTCAGAGCCTAACTGCCAGCACTTCTCCAATTGTTGGCTTGTTGGCTTCACGTCGAAGAGTGAGAAATTGTCACATATTTCAGCCATTGTTTCGTAAAAAGCGACCTTTAACTCTTCATCCTCAGAAGTACATAATGTACACAGTTATAACGGAGACCCTGAATTTTGGCCTTCGGCAGTCTGCTGTTATAAAATACTACTTTCGTTATGTTCTGCGAAATTTTGTTGCTAATAAAGAATCCTGGTCCGAAATTGTGGGTATCCATACTGCCACAAACGAAAGTATACCCGTCCTTAATGCTTGTTCCGTTTGAAAGTCAAACTTCTTCTACCGCTGCAATGTCCAAGTTATACTTACTAATTTCATTAAGTGTTGTTTGGCAAGCATCCCGTCTATACGAGCTGCGTACGTTCCACGAACCTATTCTTAATTTTTGTATTGTCTGGGGAACTAGTTTACCTCCGAAATATTTTACCCAAAGAAGACCAGCCATATTTAACACCTAGGTGGGTCAACGATTTTTGATGTTGTTTTGAGTGTGGTATTGTTACGGGATATTGTTGTAGTGATGTGAGTATAGGTGGTATAGAAGGTCATTCAAATCACATATGTACATCAAACCCAACTGTCATCCGAGACTGTATATATTTATTTCAAAGTATACTATTCTGCAATGTGGATCGTTTAATATAGTAATCGCTAAATGTGTTCTTTTTGTGTATAATTTTATTATAAACAAATAGTGATTCTGTAACAGGTAATATAGGCAAAATTGTAAAAAAAATTCTAAGAGACTGTTTATTACATTTTATAACCAATTCATCTTCGAAATGCACACTTTGCTGAAAATATCTCTGCTGTTAATTAAAAGTGTTGAAGAACGGGAGGAACGTATTGGGGGAAATAGTAACGGATTTTTTTTGTCCAAACACCACATCTCAAACAACCCATATCTAAAACAAAATTTCGTATGACACCTTGAAAACGAAAATACGTCAAGTTATAGTCGAGTTAAAAAAAATTACCTTTTCCAAATAGAATCCTGCAAAAAACTCAAGGGAGGGTATTTACATCAGATGATATTGTATTATACTCCATTCATAATCATTAAATCCAAGTTATATATTGTACTCCTGGAACCATAAAATGGATGAACCCATACTTTTCAAGTTGACTTTTTTGAATGTATTCAAAGATTTAATTTTAAATTACATGTACCAGGCGGCCTTAACTTATTAACTTTTATGCCATAGTACGATTAGACCTAAGGAAGATGTTAGTAACAATGGTTCTAGATCTGTTACATCAGATCTTATCAAAACTTACCAAAGTTTCGTTATGCCTATAATATCGATAAATTTTGTTCTCAAACAACTAACTATCGGCAAAACTTCTAGGCCCGCGAGTCGAGGGACTCTGAATAGAGTTCCATTCCAGTCAACTTGACCGTGGGGTAAAAGTCATAGCTACGTCACCCTAATAAGGCCAAACATCAACATATTTGTATGATTTAATGTAGCGTCATCTTATATGGAAAAGGTTCGTGTGCTTCAGAAACAGTGTCTCAGGTTTTGTCTTAGAATCAATACAAAACCAGAGTTCCTGTTCATTAAGTATTGCCCTAATAAGGCTCCAAACGGCAAGCCCAAGCGGATTCGGCAATTTTCGTATTAAAATGGCACGAAAGCACATTGCAAGGACTGACAATAACCTGCTCTTCGGTGTTTGCTACCCCAAATGATTGATAGCTCGATAGCACACTCTGATCGGTTTTTATTCCCCCACAGGCATTTTTCCATATTGACTCCGAAAGGTTACTACACAATAGAATTCGGTAATTGACCTACCGTCACCGGGGCGCCAGGTCAAAAGGCTCATTCTCGACGGGTATGTTGGCAGTGCTCACGAGCCCATACATTTGTTTGAATACCGCAATAGTGGATTGGCAATTCGCAGATATTGCAAAATAACACTCCGACTTTTGATGGTTGTCAGGTAAAAAACTTTTCCCAGAACGGTACGTTATCTCGGTGAGATCCTCCTCACTCATTATTCTCATTATTATTTCGTTAGTTTGATTAGGGTTAGCTAGGGATACTGAAATGAAACACACAAGTGCTAGCTAGCCTTATAATATTCAAGATTATAATTAAACAGCTAAATATAGGTTAAGAATTAGAATAACAAAAAGATTAAGGTCTTTTACTAATTTTTTATTACCTACTTTTTTTCCTAAAATTAATAAATACGAAATATAGACTTAGAAGGCCCGTACAGGCCCAATAAGACTGGAATATTAAGATATTTAATGTGTGCACTTTCTCAGTTCACATTGTGGCTAATTTTGCGTAAAGATCTTGGCCCACACCCGTTGAGAAACTCAAATAAACTCGAAAACTGAAGTGTTTTGATCATGAAGCGTCGAAACTTCTCCGATCGAGCCCTGCAAAAGTTTGAAGAAAAGCCTGATTTTCATCGAAAAATCATCTTTCGCGATAAAGATTCATTATTCATTGGCTTTCAATAAGCAAAATATGTACTATTGGATAGGAACAAACCCAAACAAACACATGGTTCAGAACGACGCCCAGAATGGGATGGACCTGACATCCGTGATATGTGGTTCCAACAAGATGATGGCCAAATGTCTGATCTATTGAAAAAGAAGCTCGGTAATTGTGCAATTTCGAGGAATGGTCCAGTCGATTGACAGCCTTGCTCATGCAACTTGACGCAACTTTCATGTTATGGAGTTACGTTATGTTCTTGGTTTATGCCAACAAGCTATTTACGTAAAGGGAGTTCATGAAATATATCGAAAGCAAAAGTGAAATTGTCCCGGCCGATATGTGATGGAAAATTGGCTCCAAAAACAAGTTCACTGCAAACGGGCTTGCGGAGGTCATATGGATGCGCTCGAATTTCAAACTAAATTTAACATACGAGTATGTTGAATGCCTGGAATAAATTTTAACCTGATATCTTAAATATTTTGTGTTTCACTCAAACATAAAATTGATATGTTCTTATTGAGTCTTCTTCCTTTTTTTTTCTAAATTCATTTTTAATATATATTTTTTAGAACAAACTTATCTTACCCTAGGACAAAAAAATTCTTAAAATTAGCTTCAATAACAGCTAACATAAAATACCTTACTGGCCCTATACGGACACTCTAAAGCAAACAGAAAAACTTAAGACTATGTCTTTCGGTCTTATGAGTAACTTATAATAATTAGAGGTAAATAAACGTGAACTAAGGCTAGCTAAGAAATTGGTCTTCTTCCTTTATGCGCCACAGTGAGCCTTGGTTTTTCCTGTATTTTCATCTATTTAACGTATTTTCATTCGCGAAGAATTCTGCCAATGTGTTATGGTTGAAGAATCTGAATTCTTAAGTTGTATTTTTCCTTGCCTCTTGAAATATTTTGCAATTCAAATCAGGGGGAGCTTTGTGTTACCATTTATTTTTCCCTTTTAGAGCTAATATTTTATCGTACAAAAACGCGGTTGTATTTAAACGAATCTTTAACTCAAGAGTGATCCCTTATCCGCATAATAAATATGGCATAAAAACATAAGTGCAATCACGGCTTTGGAAAGAGGGATTACATTATTTCTTAAAGTTATGCCAGAACTCTGAAAAATATCATAGTGCACTTAAACGAATATTTACCACTGTAGCCTAGAAGGGCGAATTTAAATCTTTAATTTCCTTAGCAAATTTTGTTAATTCTTCAGTAATCTGGCAACCCTCAGACATCTGCAACATTGTCGCAACGTGCATAATTCACCATGGACTTCGTAACTTACCCAAAAACACAAATTCATAATCTTTTACCCAGTTCCGCAGTTCACGTGCATGTTGTAAAGTAATATTATCGGGGCAAACACTAGCTAAGCCACACCCTCTATTGTAATCAGTCCTAGCCATCGTAATCGACGACTGCAACGAATGTCGTGTTATGTGCCTTGAAGTGCCCTAAAACATGAGATGATTCCCGATCGGGCTCGTGGTTCACGCTGTATGTACACCTTTAATGTATTTTATAGCTGGAATAAATCCCCGCAAAACAGTGTAATGGGCATCTTATTGCAACTTTGTAGACGACTTCGTTGGCAGATATACGCGTACCGAAAAACATTGTATGCGTTCTCTTTACTTGAATCTTTTCACGCATACGGTCGTTATGATAGCATCGGATGTGTACACTGTGTCTTATTTTCTTTATGACCCCCTTATAATCGTATTTTATTCGATCTGCTGCGGCGGCTTAACACCAGTAGCTGCTTCCACCGTTTCAGGTACATCATTCGAAATGTACTCAAAGAAGAATACAAGAAAAGAAATAAAGAACGGCAACTGGAATGTAATACTTAATCCAGAAGTAAGACTCCAGACAAAAAGAGGTGGTATGGGGTTAAGCGAGACTTGAAAGAGGTGAGCAGAGCGAAGATTGTCGAAAAACCGCTTCCGTAGACATCTGGTTGGTCGTTTTTTTTTTTTTTTTTTTGTTTTGTTTAATGATGAATATTACTAGTTCGGATAATGCAGTTGCCAGGGAAGTCGGGAGGGAGAACTCGGTAAAAGATAATGGAATCAAGGCGGTTACACAAGACTCGTGAGGTGGTTCTTAATTAGTTGGCAATTGTCTGAGCACTCTCGCGCTCAGGAACATTCAAACTTTCCGTCACAATTGATTAACAGGTACATGATACCTGTTACGAACGAGGTAATTATGTATATGGTTGGGATCTGTTAGCTTGTAAAGAATAACTTGGATTTTCTCCCGACGTTGTGCATATTTATACATAGGTAAGCATTTGACGATTTTTATGGTATCTCAAAAGGTTTGAGATCGATTGTAAATCAGGATATACCCCCAGCCAAAGTCTTACACCTGAGAGTAAGCACTTTCCAATGCACTTTATTGCCCGCAGATGGATTTTGGAATTTCTTACTTATAATGCTTATATAATGATTTCGAGTCATTTATTCGTTTTTCATTGTAGCTGTCCATTAAGGTCCGTCTTTTAATACTTCAGATAGGGATCAACTACAATAATTTTAAACAACATTACACTATTTCGACTGTTTTTATTCCTGAAATGAGTTTTTCTATAGATATGTAAAGATTTTATGGGGTGATATCTGTGTGATCTGTAATCACTCCAAATATAAAAATATGGAAAAAATGTGAGATAATTACAATAATTGCTGCATGCTTACCTAACCTGCAATATGAAGGGTAACAAATCAATCAATAACATTTGGAGTATTATCTTAAGGCCTTGTGAAATATTTTCTTAAGTTGACACAATATAAATTTAACCGGCGCAAAGGGAAACACTTACGTATTTCCACAATTTCGAATTTTAGCCAAATACGGCTGCAGCCAGTGCAGCCATTCGTGTCATAAAAGTTTTATGCAATGGAAAGAGGTAAATATCGTTCTTATTTTTGGAATCTTATATTATCAAGACAAATTCATGAACGATTGCTAAAAATGTGCATAAAAACTTCATCTTCGATTAGAACAGTAGAAAGATGGATTGCTTGTAGATGAACCACGTGAACGACGACCAGAAAACATAGCAAAAATATAGGATACAATTATAAAAGTTGGTTAATAGAGAGAGATTTAGGAGAAGCCCTAGACATCTCCTAAGTCAGTGTAAGCAATATTTTAGCTGAAGTTTTGGGTTTCATACACTTGATACACTTGAAACATTTAAAAAAAAACGATAGAGGGGTTTTTGTGCGTCGTCTTATCACTTGAGTTACAACCACGATCCTGACTCAAATTAAAAGGTTAAAGAGTGACGTGAAGCCGGACTTCGTCTTCAAAGCGAGTTAGTCTCCAAAATCGGCCAAAAATTCGGATGCAAAAGGAATTTTGTTTGTTGATTACCTCCAACCTGGTAAAACAATATGTCATTTTAACAGGTATTTCATGAATAACTTCAATATTTTCTTTAGTAAAATAGTCACCGACAGTGATGTCGCCAACCCAAAAACCAAACTGTCACTGGTTTATGAAGACTTTGTTGTACTATTTCTCTTGGGGACTTTGGATAAATACCCAGAATAATTTTGTCGTGGTCTTATTCATTTCTATTCATTTCTCATTTCTTAAATTCGAGTCAGTTATACCCTAGCTATGACGATGATATCATTAATATTTTCAAATAACCTTGCAACGAATACGTATTTAAGCCTTCTCATTAATAGCATAACACACGGCAGGAATTTAAAAAATGTGGAAGTATACATATCTTAGCCGTTAGGAAAGTATTCCAAGTTTCTAAATAAGTAAAAGCATTTGGAATTTATGGTATTCTCGCATAGCTCGAGTTAAAAAAAAATTAATGCTTTTTTAAGAGACAACTCAAGATAAAACATTTTTTCTGGATCTACATAAAAAGGCAGGTTATTTCTGTTTGGTTTTCCAGAGTCTAGTTTTTATAGTTCACGCAGTTGGCATTGCCATTTCATCTTTAAAAGAAGGGCAACTAGAAAAGCTTACAAATTATTGAATAAAATTTAAAATTCGTAGTCTGTGCTCTCGTGGCGCAGTGGGTAGTGTGTCGGCCTCTGACACACGATGAGCGAGTTCGGATCCCGATAACACCAACGCCATCGAATGTTCATTACGCGGCTTCTCTCCTCGGCGGGGAACTGGCAAAACCCCTCGTAGTACACTTGCCTTGAAAAAGCTTCTCGACTCTCGCCGTTCGGAATCGGCATTAAAACTGTAGGTCCCGTTCACTTGTGTGAAATACAAATCGCACACAACATAAGTGAATGAGAGAAGTTAGGCTCTGGCTCTTCATGAGCTGTAACGCCATCTAAGAAGAAGAAGAAGTCTGTGAAAAATGTCGACCTTTACGATAATTGATAATTAACATACTGAGCGAGCTGTCAATTCAAGCTATAGAAGCTTGCGCACCAATTTCACACTATTGGGCATCAAGCGGAGAGAGCGGACAGAGGAATATATTGCTGCTATATCCCCCAGAGTTAATGAAAACCGTGATTTGTCCATTCGTCGCTGTTCGCAGCAAATAAGTTTATGTAACTCGACTTCTTCTTCTTTTCCTTTTTATCCCGGCGTCGTTATGGTCAGAAGTGTAGGACCCTAACCTTCCCACTTAACTGCATTCCTACTGGTCCGCTTGTGGGGTCCGCCATGTTTATGTAACTCGACTACCTGGAAGATTTTACGCAACGTTCTTGATATGAAACCTGATAAAATACAGTTCGTGTAAGTTCTGAAGCCGAACGGGATAACTTTGAATTTTCAGTTAGTGGGCCGTAGGTCTTAGAAAAGTAGGGGAAAGATTCTCTTTTTTATCAACAAATTGTCCTCAATAATTCATTACTGGTTGAATGGTTATGTTAATAAACAAAAGTTTGATCCAATGAGCAACTTCAAGCATTAATGATCTGTCAATGTACTCAGAAAAATGCACTGTTTGATGTAGTTTATGGCCCAAAGCAGTCTTTGGACGGTATTTTTGAAAATATGACGATCTACGATTTGGACCGGCGAATTGCCGGCTTTTACGCTGAACTCGAAATGAATCCCCACACATAAAAATCTAGAGGAGTTAAATCTGGTGATCTAGGTGGCCAATCCGTGGCGCCTCTTCTTCCGATCCAACGGTCACTAAAATGATCATCCAGCCAGTTTCTAACCCGTAAGCTGTAGTGTGCTGGTGCTCCATCTTGCTGGTAGATTAAATTATCTGCTATGGCCAAAGGAACATTGTCGATCAAATCGGGCAAAAGGTCTCGTAGGAACTGCAGGTATAATTCTCCATTAATAACGGCATTCAAAATGGATGTAACTGTTGATTTTTAATATTTTTTTTTTCCAAATTAAGTCCATTTTTTTAGAAAATTACCCCTCACGGCTAAACGGGGGGGAATATACCCCCCCCCCCCCCTCCCATACGATTTTTTTCTTGTCTTGACCAGACCTACACGCTCTAGCTTTTTGGCACACTGCTCGTGGGACACCCTGTATAGGCCAAAAATAGGAGAAGAACGACTCCATCAAACGCTAATGAATTAGGAAAATAAGTTTCGCCAGCTCAAAAAATATGATCGTGAAAGCTACAAAATAATACACAAGGCCACATGGATACCACCGGATGGAGTAATGCGTAGCCGAATTGATCATCTTCTGATGGATAGAAAACACCATACCAAGGAACTACTTGTTGAAACATACAGAGAGCGAATTGCGATTCTGGTCACATTTTCATCTCCGCCAAAATTGAAAACAATATTCAAATTCACAAAAGCGAGCACAGCAATGTACAAAACAAAAATTAAGGTTGAAAAGGTTAGGGACTCTGATTAAGAAATTACTAGCTAACTTGACTCGATAGCACTGAAAATTATGGCAAACCAAGAAAGGTCGAAGCAGTATGGTCAAGAACAAAAAATGAAAGTAAAGCAGAAGAAAACAAACTAGTCGATTGCAAAGCCCGCAAGGGAAAGCCTTGGTTCGTCGAAGAATGCGAAGAAAAAGAAAAGCCCGTAATTACTTACCATCAAGACATATTTCACTCCGAACGAAATTATGTCTACGACTCTAACAAAAATTAATCTGCAAAACTATACAATGTCAAAAGACGTATGGTCCTTAGAGAGAACATTGGCTAGCATCCGTTCGTCTTCTCTATCTGTTTGTTTCACTTTCGTTGCCAACCTTTCACCTGCTCGCCAAATTGTAACATTTAAAGAACATCCGCACCTGCCGAAATTCTCACGGCAATCCTATAAAAACCAAAAACATTATCCTGCCATCGGTCGTGGTCTTAAGATTTTTCGAAATATGCCAACAACCGGCATCACCACTTACCCTCTAACGCAGATGCAGGTGCTGCGTGCAAGGCTCCCCTGGCATCCATGCGCAAATGCGACTGCATCTGTGTATCCGTATTCATGTCCGCGTCCGTTTGTGTATCCGAATACGAACATTCGTACTGTCTGCAATGCATATCCTTTCATGCTATAATATTTTATGGCATTTTAATTTATCTTGCGCAATGGCATACCCATGTGGCCGAGTGTCCAAGATGCATGCCCATTCCTACTGATGCTGATGATGCAGCAACTAACGCCATCGTTGTCTGGGGCAAGGTATATTAGCGTTCATTAAAACCACTGGGACGTCAAACTAATACAATACATCCGGGGCGCCCCTTTCCGTCCACTGCGTAGCCGGCAGTCTCGTCGTTAATCAGTGGTATGTAGTGGTGGTAAAATGTGTGTTCAAAATTCACAGATTGCGGCGCAAATATGCATCCGCCAGTGGTTGCACTGAAGTTTGCTCACCACCACATCGATCTAAGGACGAAATAAATGGCTTGCAGATGAGGTCGAAAAAAACAATCTTATCCCAGTCAGGCACCCCGCGTCCACCTATTAACGAAAGTAATCGAAAACAATAAAATTATAGAGAGGTGCAGAGGAAGAAGCAGCACAAGCACCGGCAGAAGCAATAGCAGAAAATGTTACTCTTTCCCTGCAGTCGTATCTTGCATGTGGGGCTGGTGCTGGTGCTGCTTGTGATTCAGATGCCGGTACGGGTTCTGGTGCATTTTTTCATGTCTACGTCTGCGGTTAGTTTTTTGGTAGATGACGCAAGCAAGTACACAACAAACATTCAAAGGCGATGTCTTGAAGTTCTCAAATAAGTTTCCTGCGTTTGGTCACTCGTCTTCAGTTTTTCTTCCTTTTTTCTCTTTTGTTCGTCCTTCATCGTCCCTCCTCTGTTTTTTTTTCTTTATCTCCATTTTGTGTTTTTGTTATTGTTTTGTTGTTTATTTATTTTTCGGCTTTGGTATGTTTGTGGGCCGCTGCGTAATTTTGCATCCATCCGCTGTCGATTCGGTGAGAATGCATCTTTCTCTCGATGCATTTTTCTTTCGGATGCACTTTGTGGTTTACACTTGTCGTTTGTACTTTACCTTGAAGTTGGTTGTTGATTTATGTATTTTTTCTTGTTCTTTTTCTATTGCAGAGGATCGAACTACGTGCAGTAATGTTGCTTGTGGACCGAAAATGACATGCTTAACAGATTTGCTGACGCACCGTCCTAGATGCGTGTCGTGTAAGTTCAAATGCTCCCGGAAACGGCGACCAACTGTAAGTAATTTCCTCAACACTTTTATTCCTTGTCAGTTATTTACATTATTTATTTCGTTTCCTTTTTCAAAAATTAACTACGGCAGATCCCATCTAACTCAATTCTAACAGACTCAAGCCAATAATTTTAATATCGCAAAATTTGATGCCTCAGTTTAGCTTTGTGATTATTGGACTTCTTTAATATACTCGTATGTATAGCTGCTCTTTCTGTCTTCCTTCCGAGATCAAATTTTAGTAACGAAAAACCCAGTCCCATATCCAGTCCCATCTTAAGAATTAAGCAGTCCAAATTATATAAAGGGCGTTAAAACATAGGAATCTATAAACCTGGTATTCCAAAGTTCAATTCTAATTACAGCCCATTTGAGGAATTTTCAAAAAGTACCTAATTATTCAATTTTCCCAAGAGAGCAAATCAACGAAAGAACTTTATATTACCCAGTCAGTTGTGGCCCGGATCAGAAAAAGTTTCAACTAGATATACCCAGTTCTTCAGGACGAATGTTCAAGACATTTTTTGACCAAAATAGGCGTGCCTTGTGGAAGTTTATACTTTCCGAAAGGACAGCTTCAGATTCCGAAGCAGCGAAAGAATTTCAAGTCAACCGTTGAATAGCTAGTCGAACTCTGAGTAAGCACGGCGTATTAACCATCGAAAGAAGAAAAAACCATCTTTAGGAAAAATATCAAGGCCAGATTAATCTTTGCTAAAAAGAGTGCCCACTTGTCAGAAGGATATTGGAACAAAATCATATGATCAGAAAAGACCAAAATGAACCATTTGTGCACCGATGGAGGATCATGAGCTTGGAAAAGGCAAGGCATGTCTTTGAAGCCATAACGCTGTGGAGTTGCTTTCGATTACATTTTAAAATAGAAGCTCGCAATATCAATACGCGATACAGCCTGTTGTTTATCCGACAAGTCAGACTCTCTAATCACATCGTTAAAGAAGTGCAGTAGCTTGAAATGTAGCCATTTGACGTTTTATACTAGAACTTAACCCTATACAAAAAAAATCGTTGAACCTACCTGAAAACTGCCTTGCGAAAGAATATGATTCACATTGGGTGTTCTTTGGCAGAGAACACAAGCAAACATTTAAAAAATAACTGTCGTCGACTATCTGAAGTCCTACCGAGGCAAAAAGTTGAAGTTAATAACGCAAAAGGTCTCCGGACAAAATACTAAAAAATGGGCAAAACTGATTTTCTTATATTTTGGTAAATTTATTTTTATTTAAATTTGTAAATTTATTTCCTCGATTCAGTAACATCGTTTTGCACCTAACTATATTGACTAATTAGGATTAAGTAAGGAACTAGGCAATACATTGTCTTTTTTGGAAATTAAAATCTTTTATATTTAAAAAAAAAAAAACTTTTTATCAAATAATATTATTAGGCTCCTGAATAAGTTCTCGCTGTTTTTAATGAAAATTAATACATTGGAAAGTAAACCGTAAAAAAATATCAGTCAAGGTATTACTTGGCAGCATGTGAGTTCCATATCGAAAAAATAACACATCTCTTCAAGTTATTCAAAAAATTTTTCCCAAGAATGGAAATTATGCTTAAGCAGGCCATGTGCCGTTGGACGGAATAAGTGGCAATGTCTACTACCATGTCTGCATTCCATAAATACGATGACCAGGTAAGATTTTCCATGCATTTGCCAGTGGATTTGCACATTTGCATTTGTCAACAATGGTTGATTTTGCAAGTTCAACTAATGTCTGACAGGAGTCATCATGAAGTCGTTCCTCCAGTTCTTCGTATTCACACTTTTTCGGTGTGCCAGAGCGTTTTTTTATCTTTAAGTCTGTGTGCTTTATATACAGACTTTCTTTGAAATAAAAAGTTTCTTTTTTTTTTTTTAAAATACGAATAATAGTTACCCGTTTAGCAGCATTTGGAAATGCACCATTCCCTGCGGGTCAGTAACAAGGTTACCTTTGCAATTTCAAAGAGCCTGGATGCATTTCTTGTAGCCAGTTGCCTTGTCTTATTGTAAAAGGCCTTTATCTTGTGTTTGTCCCGGGACTCCTCGATATTGGAGGACTTGCGTCTAGAGTGCGTAATTCCTTTTTTTTTAGACTTTTCTTTTCCTCCCTTTTTGTGACGCGATACTCTTCATGCACTGTTCTAGTTTTTCGTTGTACCGCCTTCCGATATGCCTCGTAGCTTGCTTTCTTTTTTTGCTCACATTCGCCGTCATACCACAGGTTTCTTGACGGTGGTGGTCGATAGTTTTTCGTCTAGTTGCTCTCTGTAGGCACTGGCAATCTCCGTTGTGCTCAGGTGTCCAGTGTCGGAACAGGCTTTCGTGGGTTGTTGTGGCTTTTTGGCATTTTTGCTCTGAAACCTGCTACTAATAAATAGTGGCCAGAATTGATATTTTTTTGCTTTAATGGAAATAAAGTGCAGTTGAAGCGCATCAAATACTTGTGCTATCAGTTTCTGTACGATTGAAATTCAAAGAAATGATTCAGAAGCAAGGCATTTGGGTTCCCCATGAATTGAAACCGAGAAATGTTGAAGGGCGATTTTTCACTAACAAGCAACTGATTCAAAGGCAAAAACCAAAGGTGACTTCTTCTTCTTTTCTTCTTCTTTTGTAACTTTACAGCTTTTGAAGAGCCAGAGCCAAGCTTCTCTCATACACTTATATTGTGTGCGATTTGTTTTTCACACGTGTGACTGAGGATGTAAATATTCTACGAGAATCCCAAGAAGAAAATATACTATCCTAAGCGTGGTGAATCGTTACCATTGATCTCAACATCAACAGCAAAGCAAAATTTGAGGTCAGGTTGTGTTTCTGATGGGTCCAAAAGATGTAGTGAACTATGAGCTGCTACAATCTGGTGAATTCATTACGGGCGATCGGTATAGGCTTTACGAGAAAAACGGCCGGCTTTATATCACAGATATAAAGGTTAGACCTGTTTTGGTGTACTTGAAATGTTGACTGTGGCATTCCTACTCCGGCGATTCTATTCTGGGTAAAAAAAAAATTTTTTTGTTGGCGGATCAAAATGGCACCCAGAGGTCAACAAACATCTGTTGGAATCAGAAAATTGGTTCTATCGAATTATGAAAGTGGTAAATCGGTACGCGAAATAGCTGAAATTGTTAAAAGAAATCGATCACGACGTCATTTCGCGATATAAAAATGAAAACAGAATTTGCAACATCAGCAGGAAAGCTCAAAGAAAGAAATTAAATGACAAGAAAGGGCACTAAACCCAAAAATAAAATACATACATAGCTTAAATTATTATCAGAAAACTCAAAGCCTACTATGTTGGCCTTTTTTTTTACTTAGTTCGTTATATGCGATAACTCGTTTTGTTTTTAGTGCTAACACATTCGTTATACGCGATTTCGTCCAGCTGAAATTGCAAATATGTATATCAATGAATACTTTGAGATTTGTTCGTAATATTCGATATTTCGCTTTAACCGATATCGTTATAAGCGATTTTCACTGTATATGATTATGACTTCGATACCAAAGCCCAACATCCTTATGGAAGCGACTAGAAGAGTCAAACCGAAAAAAGCATGCTAAGTTCGATCTAATGTCAAAATGCTGAGCTTGAAGTGTCGGTAGATCCAAATTTCCAATATTGTATTATACAGGGTGTCCCACGAGCAGTGTGCCAAAAAGCTAGAGCGTGTAGGTCTGGTCAAGGCAAGAAAAAAATCGTATGGGAGGGGGGGTCTATTCCCTCCGGGAGGGGCATTTTCTAAAAAATTTACTTAATTTGCAAAAAAAATTATTAAAAATCAACAGTTACATCCACAATGCCGTGATATACTTTTTTGTAAAGCCAGAAACCTCTTTCATCCTGTTTTTAAACGAAGCTGTTTTAATGAATAGTTTTTGAGAAATTAATTTTCAAACTCAAAATTCTGAAAAAAAAATTCGAACTTTTTTTTTTTCAAAATTGTATGTAATTAAGTACTAATTTTTTTTTCAAAAATTCAATTCTCTTATTAGTTTTTAGTTAAAAACAGAAAACCGGGTGCAAAAATGTATTGTAGTTTTTGAGAAATTAAAAAAAAAAACACGAACCACTTTTTTCTAAGAAAAACCTTTTTTTTGGTTTTAATGCGGCTGGACTTGTAGGCAAATTAATGTATGAAACATTGACCTCTTTTTTATTATTTTTAAAAAATTCGGAGTTTTATTATAATACATTTTCAATATGATCCCCATTTTTTAGAAGGCAAAGATTATATCTCCTTCTAATGGCTGCACATAAGTCTGTGCTTGACAAATTTTCCTGCAATTTGACTCCAGCGACTTCAATCCGTTCTTTCAGTTGTTCCAAAGATACTATTTCCACTTCGTAAACATAATTCTTCATGAATCCCCACACATAAAAATCTAGAGGAGTTAAATCTGGTGATCTAGGTGGCCATTCCGTGGGGTCCCTTCTTCCGATCCAACGGTCACTAAAAGGCAAAAGGTCTCGTAGGAACTGCAGGTATGATTCTCCATTAATAACGGCATTCAAAAACCGGGGCTCGATTACAGTTTGTCCAACAATACCAAACCAAACATTACAGCTAAAGCGGTGTTGTGATTTATTTTGTTTTTTGTTGTGTGGATTGGTGCTACTCCAATGATGCAAATTGTGGAAGTTAGTAACCCCATTTTTGGTAAACTGTGCTTCATCCGTCCAGAATATCCTTGCAAAATAGTTTCGTTCAGTTTCATCTCGAAGCAGTAATGATCGACAAAATTCTGCTCTCAAAGGTGAGTTCCTGAACTGGCCTAAAATGGTACGGGTGTAAGTTTTCGGTATGAAGCACTCTCCATACTCTAGATTTGGGCACTCCAAGTATAATAGCTATCCTCCTTGTACTAAGGGAGGGATTACGTCGGACCAAATCCAAAATTCTTTCATCTAAGATTCCTGATCCATCTGTAACTAATCTTTCGCTTCTTCGATGCTCTAGCACTCCGTGCTCTCGCAGACGTCGGTGGATTCTTGAAAACATGCTACGGCTGGGACACTTCCGATTGGGATATCTTTCAGCGTAGAGTCTTTCGGCTTCACGATCTCGACCATTAGCTAAACCGTAGCAGAAGTGCATGTCCGATAATTCTTCTCGAGAGTATGAGTTTGACATCGTAATGTGTTGATGAGTTAACATCCAATTTGGAAATGTGTTTTTATTAAAAATGCGATGCCTTTTATTTACATTTGGGTTGCAAATATTTTGTTTTTCAATAAATAGTAGAACCCATCGGCGGCGGGCAGACCCAGACGAAGTTGGCAGGTCAGTTTTCAGGCGTTATCAATGAAAAAAAAGGATTAATCCAGGGTTATTCCAATACTGTGTCACTATATTGTATCTTCATAAAACTCCGATTTTTTTAAAAATAATACAAAAGAGGTCAATGTTTCATAAATTAATTTGCCTACAAGTCCAACCGCGTTAAAACCAAAAAAAAGGTTTTTCTTAGAAAAAAGTGGTTCGTGTTTTTTTTTTTAATTTCTCAAAAACTACAATACATTTTTGCACCCGGTTTCCTGTTTTTACCTAAAAACTAATAAGAGAATTGAATTTTTGAAAAAAAATAGTAAAGGGTCCGCCATCTAACGTTTTTTTTTTTTCAAGTAGTGCTTATTTCGTGAATCGTGCTTAGCTCATGTCTGATTTGACAGATAATTAGTTTTATCCTTCCGCTGAACGAATATGGTTGTGTATACGCTTGAACAACGCTGGGAAATATTGCGACATTACTTTGAAACAGAAGATGCCGATTTTGCCAAAAAAATCATCTTTTCAGATGAAGCTCATTTTGATCTTGGCGGGTATGTAAACAAGCAAAATTGTCGCATTTGGGGCACAGAAAACCCGCACGCATACATTGAAAAGCCGGTGCACCCAAAACGAGCCACTGTTTGGTGCGGATTTTGGTCCAGAGGCATAATTGGGCCATTTTTCTTCGAAAATGAGCAAGGAGTGGCCGTTACATCCACAATGCCGTGATATACTTTTTTGTAAAGCCAGAAACCTCTTTCATCCTGTTTTTAAACGAAGCTGTTTTAATGAATAGTTTTTGAGAAATTAATTTTCAAACTCAAAATTCTGAAAAAAAAATTCGAACTTTTTTTTTTTCAAAATTGTATGTAATTAAGTACTAATTTTTTTTTCAAAAATTCAATTCTCTTATTAGTTTTTAGTTAAAAACAGAAAACCGGGTGCAAAAATGTATTGTAGTTTTTGAGAAATTAAAAAAAAAAACACGAACCACTTTTTTCTAAGAAAAACCTTTTTTTTGGTTTTAATGCGGCTGGACTTGTAGGCAAATTAATGTATGAAACATTGACCTCTTTTTTATTATTTTTAAAAAATTCGGAGTTTTATTATAATACATTTTCAATATGATCCCCATTTTTTAGAAGGCAAAGATTATATCTCCTTCTAATGGCTGCACATAAGTCTGTGCTTGACAAATTTTCCTGCAATTTGACTCCAGCGACTTCAATCCGTTCTTTCAGTTGTTCCAAAGATACTATTTCCACTTCGTAAACATAATTCTTCATGAATCCCCACACATAAAAATCTAGAGGAGTTAAATCTGGTGATCTAGGTGGCCATTCCGTGGGGTCCCTTCTTCCGATCCAACGGTCAGTAATAGTAATAGTAATAGTAAAGGGTCCGCCATCTAACGTTTTTTTTTTTTCAAGTAGTGCTTATTTCGTGAATCGTGCTTAGCTCATGTCTGATTTGACAGATAATTAGTTTTATCCTTCCGCTGAACGAATATGGTTGTGTATACGCTTGAACAACGCTGGGAAATATTGCGACATTACTTTGAAACAGAAGATGCCGATTTTGCCAAAAAAATCATCTTTTCAGATGAAGCTCATTTTGATCTTGGCGGGTATGTAAACAAGCAAAATTGTCGCATTTGGGGCACAGAAAACCCGCACGCATACATTGAAAAGCCGGTGCACCCAAAACGAGCCACTGTTTGGTGCGGATTTTGGTCCAGAGGCATAATTGGGCCATTTTTCTTCGAAAATGAGCAAGGAGTGGCCGTTACAGTCAATGGCGATCGTTATCGGGCCATGTTGAACGAATTTTTGTTCACAAAAATTGAAGAGGAGGATATTGGCAACATTTGGTTTCAACAGGACGGCGCTACGTGCCACACAGCCGAAGCTACACTCGATGTTTTGCGCCCTGTTTTTGAAGATCGCATTATCAGCCGCAGAGCTGATGTCGTTTGGCCACCTCGGAGCTGCGATTTGACACCGTTGGACTATTATTTGTGGGGTGCCGTCAAAGATAAGTGTTACGCCGACAAGCCAGAGACAATTGACGCTTTAAAGGACAATATTCGTGAAGCCATTGGTGAAATACAGCTGCACACAATCGATAATGTGCTTAAAAATAGGACCGATCGTGTAGGCTACTGTATGGCCAGCCGAGGCAGCCATTTGAATGAAATTATTTTCCATTATTAACCGGAAGGATTGTACTTTCAAATAAAAAAGGAAATTTGAGAAAATATTCAGTAGTTTTTTTTTATCGCATTTTCAAAAAAAAAAAAAGTTATTTGGCGGACCCTTTACTTAATTTCATACAATTTTGAAAAAAAAATAGTTCGAACATTTTTTTTTTCATTTTTTTTTCAAAAATGATTTTGATTTTTGAGTTTGAAAATTAATTTCTCAAAAACTATTCCTTAAAACAGCTTCGTTTAAAAACAGGATGAAAGAAGAGGTTTCTGGCTTTACAAAAAAGTATATCACGGCATTGTGGATATAACTGTTGATATTTAATATTTTTTTTTCCAAATTAAGTCAATTTTTTTAGAAAATTGCCCCTCCCGGCTAAATGGGGGGGAATAGACCCCCCTCCCGTACGATTTTTTTCTTGTCTTGACCAGACCTACACGCTCTAGCTTTTTGGCACACTGCTCGTGGGACACTCTGTATATTGTAATTTAGTGTACATATTTACTAGAGCGCGACCGACTCAGTTGGTATTGCCATGTTCAAAGGAGAGATCCTTTGAACCCCGTCCAAAAGGTGTTATCAATCAACATTCCAATTTCAACACGCAAAAAAGGCAGGCCGAAAAACAATTGGTGCAAACAAATGCAAAAACACCAGCATTTGATTGGCCTCAGCGATGAAGTAATCCCAAACCGGGAAGCCTGCCGCTACTTTCTGAGGTCAAACCGGCGGACCCCACAAGCGGACCAGTAGGAATGCAGTTAAGTGGGAATGTTATGGTCCTACACTTCTGACCATAACGACGCCGGGATAAAAAGGAAAAGAAGAAGAAGAAGAAGAAGTGTACATATTTACTTAATTACCAACAAATTTAAAATGCAAATCCTGTAATAGTGATGTATAATTTTCTAAAAGTGATGAAAAGATATTTGATTTCAAGCTTTGCGTGACGCGTAAGTGCAGTGATAATTTTATTTATTCACGTCCGAAAAGTGACAGATCATATGAAATATGATGATGATGATGGAATCAGTGGCATTGCTAATTTTTGCTGTCTCATGGATATGGGATCGAGTTTTGTACTGTAAGAATTATAGTTGAAAAACTTTAAACGCATTTTTCTCGAAACCAATTTTTTCGAGCTGGCGCGCGTGATAAAAAATAACTTTTCGACTGATCTTTCTGAAATTTTAATATGTTGCTGTGCACATGTTAATACATGGAATGAACTACGGACTTATATGTATATGATATTATAGTTTTTGAATTTGGCCCCCAGAAAAAAACACTGCCATTTTATTATTTCTTGACCAATTTTTTTCCTTGTAGTTCATCCCATTGCGGTTTCGAAGCTGATTAAAATCACGTTTTTTTTCTCGGATGTTCCAGTGGTCCACAATCACGCTCGCCTTATTTGTTTGTTTTTTTTTTCCCCTAAAATTCTAAAATAAAAATAAATTTTTTTTTTCCCTAAAAATTCTCATGAATGAATTCATGTCGTGTCCCCTAAAGATAAAGACCGCATCGCTGGTAGAGCTCTAAGCTATACCAAAAAGCGCTTACCAGAAGTCGTTCAAGAATTGGAAAACACGCTGGTGCAAGTGCATCATATCTGAGACGGATTACTCAAAAGGGGACAAAGTAGATATTGATGAATAAATAAATATTTTTTAGACGAAAGTTAAAAGTGACCCTATTTTTGAACAAACATATTCCGGATTGACGGTTGCCCAAAGTGAAATTATTCTAAATTACTACTAGTATCTGAGAATGTTTGGTTACGTGGCGAAAATTAATAAGTTTTATGAGTATAGCTAAGGGTTCTTCCATACCTGAATAAGCATTGTTTCTCCCACTACATTTTTTGAAATGCAAAAATGACCGCTTTATCAAAAGAAACCTCTGTCAATCAAAGAAATTGGCAGTCAATATTCAGTTCCTAATTATAACAACCACAGAACTTTTCTTATCCAAGACCTATGTATAAACGAGCGTTAAAATTCTCGTGTAAATGCTGCTCCTTACCAAATGGGTGCAATTTTTTTTTTGTCTTAGGCAACCTTCATTCTAGTAACCAGGGGAATTGTGTGGGCTTTCAAGGGCAAGAGTTGTTGTTCGTGCGACTTCAATGAAGAGGAAAGGGTGGACCTAATTAGGAACCATGTTAATAAGTCATTTTAAAAAATTGATTCAGTATATTAAGTCAGACCTTTTTATTTACCGAAAAATTAAATATTACATACACTCCCCGACACTTGATTAACATCAATTAAAATATCTACCTTACGCATAAGCAGGGGTAATAATTCTTCAGACCCATTGTTAAAATGTTTATTTTCACTATCTCCCTGCTACTTAATAACAAGCTTGTAAAAATTTAAAGAAGTAAAAAAGAAAATCGCCATTTTCGGCGCAAGGTCCTTTAAAGTGTTTTGTTTTGTTAAGTTGCATGAACCCACACTGAGGCTGACAAAATAAAAAAAAACACATCAAAATCTGTTCACCGGTATTTTGTTTTTCTGCGACAAAATCGATGCATTGCAAATTTGTGAAGCTAAGATAAAAGTTGACGCCAGGAAGCTACTATTTTTGATTGAGCAAAGAAGCGCAATCTAAAATTGTACCTCTAAAGGCCTTGCTAATAAAAGTTTAGTGGATAAGCAGTAGGAAGAAATTTCCACTGAAATTAAAATTCCAAGTGTTGAAACGTTTTAATTTATTCAATCGTACATCTTGAAGTAGTGTTTAAGAACAACAGTGACTAAACGTGTTTTATTCAACCCACACCAAACGCAACAAATTGTCGTAATCATTTTACTTGTCGGTAAATGTTGGGGTTGGTCTGGCTTAGGATGTCGTCTTCGGTGTGGGTTTAGCCTAACAAATTAAAAAATTGACAAAATTCTTGCATTCAAGCAAGAAAATTATTCTCCCCGCGAGATTGCTAAAAAAATTGGTCGAGATCCATGGACAGTCAACAATTTTCTAAAAGATCCAGAAAATTATGGCAAAAACTGAAGAGAAAACAGCAAGAGCGACAACAGGACGAGCTCGCATGTCCATTTTATGGGAAGCTTCAAATTCCGCTGCGACCGCTCGCACAACAAAGGAGAAACTGGAACTTCAGACAGTTTCCAGACAGTTCCGAAGGCAAAAACTGAAGAAAAAACCACGTTTACTTTAGCGCCATAAAGTGCATAGATTGGAATTTTGCCATGCTCACATAAGCTGGAAGAAATAATGGGATCTGAGAAGAAAAAAATTAATTTGGATGACCCTGATGGCTTTCACAATTACTTTCTCGATTTGAGAAAATCGAAGATGTACCTATCACGTCGTCACACTGCTGTTGGTTCCGTCATGGTATGGGCTGCAATTTCATTTCATTGCCCAATAGATCTGACGCAGGCAATCAATTTCCACGAATTGTTTGATGGTCAACGTTGAATTTTCCAGCAGAATAACGCAGTCATTACACAGCAGCATATGTAAAACAGTGGCTTACAAGCAACAATGTGAAAATTTTGGTTTGTACCCCTCTTTTTTCCTGATCTAAACCTTATTGAAAATGTTTGGGGATGGCAAGACAATTTGAAAATAGGGAAGGCCATTGAAAACACTTTTGAAAAAATCCCGATAAGTTATTTAAAAAAAAAATTATATCGATCGTTAGAAAGTAGCCTTACTGAAGTTATACGCAATAAGGTAGAACGTCCAAAATCTTAATATATTAGCAATAAAAAAATTAGTACCAACATGAAAAACATTCCTTTTTTCTTCTATTTCTAAAGATGAGAGTGAGCAAGTGTCATGCTTAAAATAGCGCGAAAATGGTCATTTTCTTTTTTACTTCTTTAAATTTTTACAAGCTTGTCATCAGGTAGCAGAGAAATACTGAAAACAAAAGTTTTAACAGGGGGTCAAAGAAATATTACCCCTGCTTTATGATTTAGGTATACATTTAATGGAATTCTAAGGTTTGTTTTTTCTTTGGGAACTATTGTGGATCTTCTATTTTCTAATGTTATATTTGCTGAAAACATTCTTTTATTCTCTGGTCTATAATTATATTCAAAAACCCGTTTTTTTATTGTTTCCAGAACATACGTTACGAAGAAGGAAAATTATGCGGCACAAATAATCGCACTTACAACTCATGGTGCGAAATGAAGAAGGACTCATGCCAAACGGGATTCTTTATCGACATCAAGTCCATTGGTGAATGCCAATGAGTGCTTTCTTAAGCTACAAAATAACTCACACTTACTCAAGAAACAAAAAAACAAATACTGTATACTTCACGCGGCGTACACGTTATTATAATTTCCTTTTATTTATATTTTACCTTTCCATCGATTATTTTATATTGTTCCTTTTAAACAAATTTAATTTGTAGAAAAACAGAAAATCAAATAAATTATTTATTTAAATGTAGCTGTTAACATCGTATACGTAGGGTATATTATTATTTATTTTAACTAGAGGCTTTTTTGTGTTTTTTTTTTATTTTATCTAACGAACCCCTCCATTTTTCATTGGACAATGTTTGGTACTTAAAATATTTTAAGTTTATTTTATATTAATTTCTTTTTAGTTTTTCGTAAATCATTTTCTTTGTTGAAAGATTTGTATGTTAAAGTGCAGTGGAGTGGTATTTACTAATATTCAAGTGAAATATTCAAGTATTAAAATAAATAACATTTTTTAAGGAATTTAAATCCAAAAAAACCCACACTTCTCTAAATGTATGTAGCTCGTAGTTCACTTAAAAATATCAAAAAACAAGGAAACCAAAAATTCATCCTTCACTCGGAAGGTTTTGAAAATGAAAAACAAGATCTGCTAAAATGTTTTCGGTCATAAAACAGTATCTCTATCAATGTAATTTTTGAAGCAATGTCGTAGTTTTTAGCTGAATTAGCAAATCTTACACAATAGCGGTGATACAATGAATATCTCGTTCTGGTTAATTGTACTTTGAGCTGTTAATGAAATGAATATGTAATTAATTTATACTTATACGATTATATTAATAGTGTTTTATTGACTGATAGATTAACAACTTAGTAAACTCTGTTATTCGTATTTAAATAAAATTGAATTTAATTAAAATGAAATCGATACAAATCAATATTGATATAAATAGTATTGTGCAAATAAAAAGAAAAAAAGTTATTGCATTCTAGTTGACAGTTTTGTTTTAATATTATTGGTTTGTTTCGCATAGCCTTGTTGTTGATAGTTGTTTTACGTGGTTATGGTTTGATGAAATCTTACTGCAGGGGTTATTCGATACAGTCTTCTATCGTACCATCTATCTATTGTAAAATGGAACATTTTCATTTGGATTAAAACAGTATAACAGACATTGAATTAACTTCAGCCTCAGCAGTTGGGTTTTTAAATAAGTAAGCATAATAAAATTAACGGGTTGCGGCCCTTCTCTTTTGTTTCTGCCATCACTCAATATGTAAAATATATTATAAGCTAAAAGTTAGAAAATGACAGATATGGACATAGGACCTCTATCATCCTTACTCTGCGCAAATGATCTTTAGAATATTGGTTTGAATAATTTCGTGAACCTTTTGAGACTCATCAACTTTTAAGTTGGTTGATTTAATAGCAGACAGAGTAGTTCGTTATTTAAGTGTAGAATAACACTATCTATTATGTGTTACATGTCTTCGTTACAGCTCTTCAAATCGTCGAATTCCGTTGACTTTAATTTCACTAGTGCCTCAATAAGTCTCCCTAATCGGAAACTTATCTTGCCTACTTAATACCCTCACAGCCCACACATTGCTATCAACTCGCCGTTGATCTCGTCGACTCCATATTTGATATCGCCGAACCCAATGACATCATCATCATCTGTGGCGATTTCAATCTCCCACACCTGAAATGGGTTCAATTCGATGATGAGACTCATTATATCGCCGCTAACCCCTCCTCAGGTAAAGAAATCCTTCTCACGGATCATTTCTCTGACTCCGGCCTCCTGCAACTCCAATAACATGGACAGACAACTCGACCTGATTTTCTCATCTGATGCCGTAAACTGCATAGTTACCCCGATCAACCATTTTCTACCATTTTTCTGCTTTAGACCCCCTTCAACCACCTCTATCGATAACTCTTTCACTCGAGACCCAATTCACTATTCTTCCCTCCGAAAATAAGTACTGTTTCAATTTCCGGAAAGCCAAATTCGGAAAAACTAAATAATCTGCTCAACAATGTTAATTTAAACTTCCTCCTTAAGCCTAACTCACACATATCCTTAAACGAAACCCTTGCTCTATTTTACACCAAAATCCTCAGCTGCTTCATTCTTTCAGTCCCATACTCACCAAAAAACAACTACACTTGATCTCCGCCCTGGTATACCAAAGAACTACGCTCTTTGCGCAATAAAAGAGGAAAAATTGGCACGTCTATCTTAGATCTCCTCCGCATCTGACCTTTCTAATTACATGCAGTCCTACACTAAATTTGCACAGCTATGTGAATCACTCTACCTCCGATACCTGAATAGAATGCAATCCTCCCTTATTTCTGACCCCAAGTATTTCTTCCACTTCATTAATACAAAAAGAAAACCCGACAGCTATCCCGCTACATTTAATTTTCTCAATAATTCTTCCAACGAACCCGAAGTAATCGCCAACTTCTTTGCTCATTTCTTCAGCCAATTATTCACCGACCAGGATCTTCAACCCGATCACGACTATTTTCAATATTTGAAAGACTGCCCCCGGGCGTCTCTTGTTTCACTGAACATAACTCCCGACCTAATCGCCGAAAAAATACGCAACTTAAAGGACGACTATTCTCCCGGTCCCGACTGTCTGCCTGCCATAGTTTTAAAAAAGTGCGCGAACCATCTTATTTTAACCTTTACCGCCCTATTTCAAAGCTCTATCTCTCAAGGACTCTTTCCTAAGCTTTGGAAATATGCTTATATCATTCCAATCCACAAAAAAGGATTGAAAAATGATGTGTCCAACTATCGTCCCATTGCCAAGTCCTCATGCATACACAAACTTTTCGAGAGCATCATTTATGATGCACTATTCTTTCACTGCAAACCCATATTTTCTCCTAACCAACATGGGTTCCTAAAAGGTCGATCGACAAACACTAATCTAGTAGAGTTTGTTTCACAATGTTTGTGTGCACTCGAAGCTGGCAAAGAAGTAGACGTTATCGCCACCGACTTCAGTAAAGCCTTTGACGAAATGTCTCACCAAATTATTCTCCTCAAGCTCACTGCCCTTGGTTTCTCTCCCGGTTTTATCTCATGAATCAAATCTTATCTTGAAGATCGTCGATCGATATTTATTCTAACCATTAATGATGTTGACAGTGTTATTCTGAACTCTCTGCTCTCCATACATATATGCTGATGATATGAAAAAATTTAAACACATACATATCTTCCCATGTCGACTCCTGCTCTCTCCAATTGGACCTTAACAGGTTCAATACTTGGTGTCAAAAAAACCATTTCGAGCTCAATGTCAGTAAATGCCAAACCATCACTTACTCCCGCAAGCGCTCTTTCTCACCACCCAGAACCTACATTATTCGTAATGAAACCGTTCCCTCTGTCAACTTCTTGGTTGATCTAGGGGTTATTTGTGACCGTTAACTCAATTTTCGTCTCCATATCGATAACATTATCAAACATGCAAACTCAGCCCTCAGTTTCGTGAAACCTTGGTCCAAAGAATTCTCGAATCCTTACGTTACGAAATCATTATGCTAATATTTTTTTTATGCTAATAAACTTTATTGTGTTTACCTGTTAGAAACTAAAATGGGTCGCGGAAAACCTTTAAGCGAGGAAGAAAAGGGCAAAATAAAAGCATTTCGGGAATTAGGCTTAAACCAACCCTGCATCGCGAAAAAAATTAGCAAAAGTCAAAATGTAGTAAGCAGTTATTTGCGAAATGTCGAAAAGTATGGAAAAAATATGAAAGGTGGAAGTTACAGGGCCACATCAAGAGCCGATAGACGTGCAATCATCAGAGCAGCTTCCAATTCTCATAATTCCGCGTCAAAAATAAAGATAAAAACTGGTGTAAAATGTAGTTTGGCGACAGTAAAACGGGTTATCAAAAGTGCTGGACATTTGGAAAGAAAAAAAATCAGAAAAAACCACCACTTAATGGATCTAGAAAATAAATTCCTCTCCAATTTCGTAAAAAAATACATGTCATGGAAGTCTGAGTGGCAAAAAGTGATTTTTTCAGATGAAAAAAGATTTAGAGGACCCTGACGGCTATAATTATTATTTCCATGACCTTCGAAAAGAGAAACATTATTTAAGCCGTCTGCATAGCTATTTCCTTCTATGGAACCTTCGAACTCCAATTTTTAACATCAAGAATGAATGCTAATTCTTATAAAGGTGTGCTAGAAAAGGCCTTCCCACCGATGTTTGATCTGTTTGGGCCAATTGTATGTCGTGGACATTCCAACATGATAATGCGCCTATCCACACAGCGAGGGCAGTAAAACAGTGGATTGGGAGCCAAAATGTTCAGATGTTGGTGTGGCCTCCATATTCCCCTGACTTAAATATAATAGAGAATGTGTGGGGACATCTTTTACGTAAAGTATAGGAGTCAGGGAGACAATTCGAAGACAAAAAGTCATTAATCGAAGCAATTAAGAAAGCCTGGTCCGAAATTGCGCTTCAATACTTTGAAAAATTGTATGTCTCTACACCAAATCGAATTTACGAGGATAGGTAGGATGTGCAAAATAAATCATTAAATTACTATTACTATTCTTGCTTTATTCCATTTCATTCATTGAACCTATTCAGATGAGCCAAAAAATGTGTTCGTTTTTATGAATGCATTTGGTCAAGCTAGCATGTGAGGATAACAGTAAACTTTAAGACAATTTGTTTTCTCTCAAACTAAGCGTATAATGATGCTCTTTCATTACATATACAAATAACAAATATGTGTCATTGCAATATATATTGTTACATAAAGATAAGAAACGCTCGTGCGTAACAAGCTATTGCTTTGTAATAGCATGATTACTTGTACATCATAATCCACGTTTGCGCTGTATGTTCTTCAAACGAATCTCTTTCAAATGTAATGCTCTCTCTGGCTCTCGTCTTCTAAGAAGACATGAGTGGAGATACGGTTTGAAAAACTAGAATCTACCTCTTTCTGTGAATAACGCGCAAAGAAGGTCATAAATAAATTGTACGTTCCTTAAAACGCGGTTTGTTTCATTTCGGTTTTTTCCTGATTTGTAAGATTAATCTATATGACGAGAGGCTAACAGTTATGTGAACAAAAAGTTGGACCTATTCAGATGAGCGGCAGTGTACATATATGCCATGGTTCGATGAAAATCATTCAGAATTTGGCATTTTGTGATATCAGCTATTTGCAGTCTGTTAGTTTACGAAATGTTTTCCAAAAATAATGACAAAACTATCTGTCTTCATCAATTTATATACACTAAGCGAAATTAATATAGGGGCATAATATATGACTAATGAAACAATACAGCTGAATGAAGTAATTTATTATATTTGTAATGTACCAGTCATGAATGTATTACAGCACTGTAAATAATGCTTTTGCAATGCAAGTATTTTTAAAAAAACTTGGTTTTAGAAAAATTGGTGCGAAATTAAAATAGAGGCAGTACAGATTTGTTAGTATTTACTATTTAATTATTACTATTTTATTTTCAGTTTTTTTTTAAGTTGAATTCTAATAGTTAGTACTTCCCCCTTTATTGGTAATAACCTCAAAAATTCGCTTTGGCATTGAATTTATAAGGTCGTGAAGATATTCGGCATCCAAATTCCTCCAAACGTCTTGAATAGCTTGTTTCAGTTCTTTAACGGTGTCGTACTGCCTGCCATTTTTGTATACTCTCCTTGCCATTAATCCCCATAGATTTTCGATTGGGTTTAAGTCCGGGGACCTCGATGGCCATTCCAAAATGGGTGTATTTGTCTTATTGAAATAATTTTTCACCACTTTGGCAGAGTGGACTGCAGCATTGTCGTGCTGAAAGATAAAATTTAGTCCTCCGACGTCATCTGCGAATTCATCTAAAACATATTCCAACATGTCTAAATATTTTTGGGAATTAATTTTAGGTGGAACGAGGAGGAGAGGCATTTTTCCTTGGTAGCCGAAAGCACCCTAGACCATCATATTACCTCCTCCAAAGTTCCGGCTCATTCTTACTTCCGGCTTATCCCGCAAATCATGCCAATAATAATGGAATCCATCCGGACCATCTAAATTAAACTTTTTTTCATCGCTAAATATGACTTTTCTCCAATCTGTGGTCCAGGACATGTGATTTTTAGCAAATGGAAGCCGACATTCTTTGCGCCCGGAAGTAAGCGCTGGTTTTTTTATTTTCTTTTTAAAGACCAATGTTTGAGTAGCATGTAAAATTTGTTGGACACGTCGTACTCCAATTTGAAGGTCTAATTTCGCTTTGATTTGGGAGGCAAATAGCTTGTTCTTGCGAGCTTCTGTGACTATTTGATTTTTTTTTTACGGTTTGTCACCTTTTTTGGAGCTCCTTTTGCCTTCCTCACTCCATATTCCTCACCCAAATTGACGAAATGATCGACAACATTTGCAGATCGTGATATTTTCGCAGCAATTTGTCGGTTAGAGTATCCATTTTCCTTAAGAACATTTATTTTAATTTTCTCTTTCGCAGTAAGTTTTCTTCCACGTCCCATTGTTTATAAACTAAAAAATCAACTTGTACTGTAATATACATAACACCACAGCTAAGGTCCACTCAAAATAAAATAGGAAACCTTACCTAGAAATCTACTTTTAAAAAAAAATAACAGTTGCCTCTATATTAATTTCGCTGTAAAAGCTAAGAAATTTGTATCTTCACAAAATGTAACACGTGTCTGTCCAACGCAGCAACTGATATCAGAGTGACGGTGTTGCATACCGCATCAGGGAAGCATATACAAATGTACAAAAATACCGTTGCGTTGAGTACCGTTCAATTCAGAGAAAGATCGTGCTATTTGTCACAGCTGTTGCGTTGCCTCTATCTTAATTTCGCTTAGTGTACCACTTGTTTCATAACAGTCATCAGACATGAAACTGCTTTTCCAAAACTTCTGGAACTAGATTTATGGAAGCGTAAAGCTCTGCCAGCGGTACGCTTTAAATTTTATTTAAATTTGCTTACGAAACAACGGCCCTTCAAAATTCTCTTCATTTTGGGTACGGAAAGCAGTCACACAGAGCTATGTCAGATGAATCACTGCTATCGAGTTGCACTGTCAAAAATCTGGGCATTTTTTTCTTTTTGGATTGTTTCACGCAAATGGCATTGGATTTCCAATGCTTGTACTTTTTATTGACCAATTGCCCTTGTGTTAAGAACATATGGTGCACTATACCTCGAATATAAAAAAAATATTTTTTCGGTCTTGGAGATTCAGAACGTCTTCAGAGGAATGGTTGAACCTAAGTTGCGACATTATATTCCTATTCCCATATTTAAACACGTAATTTGACACGTTGTAGTGGTTCTGCATGCACCTTATTCTATTGTTATATCAAAATTTAACAAAAAATTTAACCGGCTATAGCTAGGCCGAAAAGGCATACCAAATTTATAGTTTTATTAACGCAACGTGTTAATATGTGATATTTAGATAAACGAAAAGTTCCCGAGAACTCGAAAATTAAGGTGGTGAGCGACATGGATTTATCTTTCATCAATACTATTCCTATTGATTACATATGATATATTCAATATATATCAATATAGGGCCAAGTTCAACGCGGACTGCAACACTATTTTTATCTGCAATGAAAAACTGAGAACGAAATAAGTAAGTATACGACCCACAATCTTAGAACCGGATCCTTCATCAGCAACAAAATTGTGCAGAACGTAATGAACATAGTATTTTACAACGACGAAATGCCGATGGCCAAAAGCCAAAGTCTATGTTTTATTAGGAGCGCAACTAAGTTCTCGCTGTTTTTTTTTATGAAAATGCAACTTTATTGTGGAAAAAACGTTTACAAATGAATCATTCAAAGTATTGCCCATCGCTAGCGATAAATTTTTCCTATCTTTCTGGCAGAGTTCGCATACCGTCACGATAGAAGTGTTCGTCTTTTGAGGCTATCCACGAATCAAGCTATTTGAGATGTCGTCATATGAATGGAACTTCTGATCAGCCAGATCATATGCCATCGAACGGAATAAGTGATAATCGGACGGCGCAATATCTGGGAAATATACGTGAGGCCGAGCATTGTCATGCTGTAGAATCACTTTTTCGTGCCTCTGCTCGTATTGTGGTCGCTTTTCGCGCAGTGCTCAATCACATCAATTGAGTTCGATACCGTTCCCCAGTGATGGTTTCGTTTGGTTTTAACAACTTATAATAAATAACACGGCCCTGATCCCACTAAATACAAGGCATGACCTTCGCAGCGTGAATATTCGGCCGAGCCGACGACGTAGGAGCATGACAGGGCTGTCCCCATGATTTTTTTCTCTTATTAACGATGCGATGAAGAAAACCCTTCCTTTTTTGGCGCTGGAGCCGTTGTTCACAGGCGAAAAAACACGCTCTTCGTCTCTTGGCTTCAAACCATAAGGAACCCAAGTTACTTGCTTTTGAATCATTCCCAACGCATGCAATCGCTTGGAAATAGCTTGGCGGGTAACTACTAACATTGAAGCAAGCTCTTTTTGCGTTTGGCATGGATTCTCATCGAGCAATACCTCCAATTCAGCGTCTTCGAAGCTTTTCGGCCTTCCTTAACGCGAACGGTCATCAACATCGAAATCAACGTCTTCGAAGCGACGGAACCAATCACGGCAGGTTGTTTTACTTAGAGCAGCATATCCGTAAACGTTGGCGCTTCAACCGCCGTTTTCTTTGAATGAAAGAAGAAAAGCAACACTTCCCGCAAATGACGATTATTTGGCACAAAATCCGACATTTTCCCACAACCAAAAGTATATGACGCAAAAACAAAATCACTAATGTGTCAAAGCGATTTGTTTACCACATGTCTAAGCTTGGTTCATGACGTTTTCAATACGTCACAATCGACCAGCAAGTTCTACTGGAGCTGTCTCTTGATAAACAGCGCGAACTTAGTTGCACACCTTATAACTATATACTTTTGGACGTATACTGTCTCACGAAAGAAACAGATGAAGACGTAGAGGAAGCTTTTTATGAAACAACTGATGAAATATTAGAAAATTTCTCATCCTTCAACATGAAAATTTTCGAGAATTTACGAAAAGAAGCGATATGTATTCTAACAATAGAAGAAGAAAATCTCTATGTCTCATTAAGCGATAATGGTCTTAAAACAATAAGTTTCGCCAACTCAAAAAATATGATGTTGGACAGTACAGCATTCATACGCCTCTATATAAACGGATGGCGTAACGCGGAAAGAAATTGCTAATTTTCTGTAAGATATAAGACATCATACGACCGTACTAGACGTTAAAACATACAGAGGAGTGGATTCCGACTCTGACGACATTCTAATCTTCGCGAAAAACAAAAGCGGAATCTAAATTCACAGAAACGGAACATAAGAATGTATAACCGGTTTGCCCTTCTAGATGGCATAGAAGCTAACGATGAAGCAAAACAGGTGTTATAAAGGAGCTATATAAGGCTTTGCTGCGACGCAGAATGCCAGGAGAAAGTAAAAGTCCGTAATGTTGTAAGGCTTCAAGCTTCGCTAATAGTGAAGAGATCACGCGAACAAGATATCAAACTTACGAAAAGAAGTAAAAGTTTGCTAAAATTCAAGAAGAATGAATGACTAAAAACAAGAGACCAGGCCAGATCATCATTTGTACGCAATTATAATGGGAGCTTGTTTCGGATAACGAAAGGGTTACAGCCCATTGGGCCAGCGCACACGGGAGTAATTCTTTGCTAAAATGACTGGAAAGTCATCGTGACTGATCTGACGGGATTCAGTACGCACGAGAAAATTGAAAAAAAGAGTATGTTTTAATAAAAAAATAAATTTCCTCTAGGTATAATACTTCAGTAAAAGTGAATGAGTATTTTGCACCGGTTCAATGATCGGAGGCAGCTATACAACTAGTCAACGGAATAATTGTGTTTCGCTTTGACAAAAATTAATTGATTTATAAGCACCTTTTATTCGAAAATACAGTTGTTCCCATTATATTTCTCCTTAATATCCAAAATATCAACCATTGTTTTCTAGAATTCTTTTGATTCACCAGGGCATTGAGTCGATCAATGTTTGGCATGCCGCTCAGGGCATTGCATGCCATTCTCTTTGCACTGCTTTGCAGGGCTGTTCTTTATTATAGCAAAATACTGATCCGCTTATTTTCTTTTCAACTTGATCATGAAATTGTGTTAATGTTTTTTTCCGAAGCCAATCTTTTTTTTTTCTTTTTTTCTAAGTACTTTTTTTTATTATACCTAACATATTTTAGACAAAAATACTTAAGTCTAGCTTAACTATCTTATCTAATTAAAATTACCTTACTGGCCCTGTGCGAGCACTCTAAAGCAGACAATACGTTCTTAAAACTATGTCTTTCGACTTATTTAATAACTTAATTAAAATACATGAATAATTGAAGCTAGGAAAATTTTACAAAAAACAAAAACTTAGCATCTGAGCGAAGCCATACTTTTACAACACCCGATGTACCATGACATCTTTGAGTAGGGCCTTGTACTCTCTCTCGTCATACTTAATGCGATAAAAGAACCTGTACTGTACCAGGAAAAACAACCCCACACAATACTATTTTCACAACCATGCCTTACTAATTTCCTGATACAGAGGTCCCAAATTCTTCCCTTTTGGCCTCTGAACATTGCGAGCACAGTCCGAGGTAAACAAACTGATCTTGGTTTCGTCACTCCACAGGATATTCCGCCATTTTTCAATTCCCGTGGCATACATTTTAAATTATTTTTCCTCAATAATGGTACTTTTCTGGCAATTCTTTCCGGAGGGTGGGCATTCCGGAGCCTTCAACGAACCGTGCAAACACTCACTTGGTTCCCTATTTGAACGCAAATCCTCTTGAAGGAGCAAATCAATATAAAACAAATTTGCCCCAAAACACTGGTTTGCGTTTTCCGCGAAAATAGCTCCCCTTGCTGGATTTTAAAACGTCGATGAATTTATAAATTTTGCTCTATTCTTGTGAGTTATGATTTAATTATTTTTCTTCTGAGGTACAATGAACTTTACGACCCATGTGGACTTAAAAATAAATCTAAAAATTTGAAGTCGCGAACCTGGCAAAATTGACCTCCAAGTTAATCAATCACAACTTAAATAAAAAATATATACTTTATTTCATTAACCGACCGCAGATCTATTTTATGACCAGCTTTATCAACCAAATTTAGAGCTATACAATTCACTCAAAAGGGTAAAGGGCTAACCATAATAGACAGGAGCAAGCAGAAGTAAGCAGAGGGGAATGTCTTCTTACATGCAAAGCATATGATATGCCCACAATGGGAAGATACGTTTCGTTAAATGTTCGTTAACTGATGCAAGCAGAAGGACGGTCTTCTTGAAAGAAGACATGACGGACGGAATTTTTGACAAGTGACATTTGAGGTTGGGAAAGAGTAAATAGATAAAGTAAATATGGAATACGAGTTTGTTAACAATTTGATTTCACTTGTGCAGGACAACAAGTGTCTCTATGATAAAGCAGATGGCTTTTATTTCAATAAAAAGGAAAAAGCCAAAGCCACACCGAAAATAAACAAATCGAATAAAAACAATTGACAGTTCCTTTCCTTCTGCTTGCTCCTGCTTGCATCTGTTCATTGTGGGTATCGTGACGGTTCGTTGAAACAGATGGGAGAATTTCGTTCGGATCTGACATAAGCTTCTGCTTGCTCCTGCCTATTATGGTTAGCCCTTTAGTGTTTTTTCAATGGCAGCTGCTTTTGACACTTTTAACGAATCTGTTCTGACTCCAGAGTAGGTGCAGAAAATCGTGTTCTGAAGTGTCCGAAACACCGTCACTGAACACCAAGCAGAACACTTTCGGACAGAATTTTTTGTCACTGAACAGCAAAAGGTGTACTTTTCTGTCCGGAACAGTCCAGAACAGCGTCATTGAACAGACTAAATATTAGGGCAACTTTTATTTTTCCTTTTTTCGTTTGCTTTTATGTTCTGTTTACATTTTGCAAACAATTAATTGACAGCTTAAAATATGAAGATGTTTTTATTTTTGTTATTTTCCTGTATTATTTTTTGAATTTTGTTAATTTTTTTTTGTTCTAGTTATTAAGAATAGCCTTTTTAATAAAATTATAAAAAGAAAAAAATTACAAAAGCAATGCGTTTCCATAAATTTCAACATTTCAATTGAAGCAAACAATTCTTAGTTTTTGCAAACAATTATTTGACAGACTGTATGAACTACCAAAAAATGCTACTTAATCGCAAGAAAATCGACTGGTAATGAAAAGTGGATTACGTTCGATAACCCAAAATGCCAACGATCATGGTCGAGGTCCGTCGAACCTTCTTGGAATATGGTTATTGAAGTTTTTTTGCCTGTAGAGTGAATGATTTACGAGAGGGCGATTATGATTGACATTACTGTGTATGTACGGCAAGGGGCATAAAAAAATACCATCTTGAAATTTTATAAAACTATTAATTAGCGGACCTGATTTACTCTCTATGACCCAAATACACATTCCATGACAATTGGGTAGGGATTAAAACGCAGTCAAATTTTCATGTTTTTTTTTCATCAGTCGAAAATCAGTTCGGTTCAGTTGCATTTTTAATACAGTGGAGTTAAAATCGGTTGGTGTATTTGAGTTTGTAAGCGTCTATGAAAAGAATTGGGTATGGCAGATTGGGTATTTTCCAAATATGTAATGTTCAAGGAAATTAGTAAGTATAAATTGAATGTCATAGCGGTAAAAGGAGTTTGAATTTAGAACGGAACAACGGTACGGATACCCACAATCTTGGAATAGAATTCTTCATCAGCAACATAATTGTGATGCAGAACGTAATGGACGTAATATTTTACAACGGCGCACGGTAGGGCAGAATGCCCTAAAACTTGGTATCAAATCAACCGTTAGAGCTAAAAATCTGAAATTTTGAATGATGACTCCTGAGACCAAGCCAAAGATATTTTAAAACCCGCGCCCTAGCCACACCCACTTTTCTGAAATTTGCCTATTTTCTTAAGATCCATTTTTTTGTCAAGTAGACTTACCTTACTCACCATTCCCCCCGTAACAAAAAAAAATGAATAATAATAAAAACATTTAATTTTTTTATTTATTGAGACTTATCGAACTGAAAAACAGCGTTTGATTCATCGACATTTGGAGGTTTAAGCAAGTAGAGGGTTTCTTTGGGAAAAGACTGGAATTTTTTTTTGCAATTTTGCTTGGAAGTTATAATGGGATCCGAGCTCAGTAAAATGAAATTGAATATATCTTCGTTCGTTTTTTTCACGGCTGATTTTCTTGAGAAGTTCTTGCGGACATTTTTTATAATCTTTGTTGCGTGCTTCTTGCGCTTCCTCCGACAGTTGGCCGATCGGCAAAAGTGATACCAGGGATATTAATTGGCGAAGCATCTCGCTGTGTCATGTGCAAATTCCCTTCAATCTCATATTCACTGGCAACAACGATCATAATTGTGTGCATTTTTTTAATAAATTCAATGTCTATTTTTGTTATTTCGGCTGAGATTTCTGGGTTTTGGAAAAATCGCCTAGCTGTGCCACCGTCATTTGTGTTACCAAATCCCGGTTTGGTTTATCCATAATTAAGCCTCAGTGTTCTCGCAATTCCCTTTGAATTCGAGCCTTATTTGCTGCCACGACTTCTTTGTCACTTTAACGAGCTTGCCGTTTTTTAAAAGATAATATGTATGCTACGCATTCAAACATTCGTATCCAACCATATAGAATAGACTTCCGTGCAGGGACGGGTTAAGAATATCCCTGCAGCGATACCTCTCGCTTGTCGTAAAAGGCGACTAAAACAAAGGTAAACAAAAATCACATCTAGGCAATTTAGAAAACACCAAGGTGAGCCTAGGGACACATATACCACCATTAAACTGCCCCACAAGTGTACATGCAAATCAGTGGGTTGACACGACTGGAGATCACCGGTGTTGTAAGAGTAAGATCAAACAAAAAAATTTGGAGCATGCCCGTGTCACAAAAAAAAAAAGAGGCAGGCCAAAAAACAAATGCAAAAACACCAGCATTTGATTGGCCTCAGCGATGAAGTAATCCCAAACCGGGAAGCCTGCCGCTACTTTCTGAGGTCAAACCGGCGGACCCCACAAGCGGACCAGTAGGAATGCAGTTAAGTGGGAAGGTTATGGTCCTATACTTCTGACCATAACAACGCCGGAAAAAGGAAAAGAAGAAGAAGAAGAATAGACATTCCAAAAGATAGGCACTCTGTTTTTATTGGATGTCCAATCATATCTTCGACTTTGTTGAATTCCTTCGAAATTTCACGACATAAATAACATGTGTGATGTGGCATTGCAAACTTTCCATCTATCATGGAAAAAATTAATGAATGCTCTACTTTAACACACTTGTTACCGATAACTATAGACGTTTGCTGAAGATTTTGGTTCTCTGCATCGACTCGAGCTTTTTCGGCTTTCGAAACTTCAGTTGACTCCTTAGTATATTCAATTTTCAAAGGTCTGCAGTAATTAGTCGATGCTGGGCTAGAGTTTTGCCAGACTATATGCACACCACTTATAAGTTGAATGGGGACTAAACAGGTTATAAATATAGAAGAATCGTCTGCTTCTGGACCGTGAAAAGCTTCTTTATAAGAGCTATTTCCCGAGTTACCATCGAAGCCCCACTCTGATATTAAATAACACTTCTCGAGTTCTTCGTCTTCCATTGTTTCAAAAACATACTCCAACAAGAAAATTAGCCTTTTTGATGTAATATCAAACAAAGACTGACTTCGGCACATGTAGCTGTGATTTTCATTGCATCTTTGTTGGAATAGTAAGCTTTCTTTGCATTTTGCACAATTCTGTAAGAGGGACATTTTTCTGGGGCACTCATTCTTATTATATTATATTGATGCTGTGATAGTTTCGCTGCAATTAATACCGCCAAAGCATCTTCTCCCATCATACAACTTCTCTCCTGCGACTGCGATTTTTCAAATGCTCCTCTGTATTTGAAGAGTAGCTGTCCAGAAGCTCGTAAGCTCATTTGGGTAGCATAATTGAGGACATAGACAGGTGCTGAATCTCTCAAGCCTCGGGTTTTTACCCTTTTCGTTCGTTCTCAAACTTTCCTTCTGGACGATCACGTTTCTTAGCTGAATCAGGTGCTCTACAGAATGCTAGAGATGTGTTAAGCCAACTGCGATTAGTTTTAAAAAAAAATTTCTCGATCCTACTTTGAATACGAAATACGAAAAACGAAAATTTCTTCATCAAAACCTTAATTTGGCTCTTTTCAGAGCTTTGCGTCATTTTAATTAATTCTTCTCTTAAGAAACTGAACTGTTCTTCTATAACAATACTCCCAGACCTCGTCATTATACCAATAAGTTCACTTCTAGTCAAAAACAATGTGTTTGAAGAGAGTCCTAAAATAACTCACCCGGAACACAACTTTAAGTCTACGGGACTTTAGAATTTTTAAAAAAAAACACGTACATATATTAGAAGTGATCACAGAACTTCACTTCTATTTTACCCATTTTTTTTTTGCTGTGCTTTACACATTGCTACATACCCGAAGTTGAAGGTTCCATACCAATGTTTCAAAACTATTTGCAGATCAACAAAAATTCAGCCTTAATGCGAAAATACGAAAAAACACCATTTTTTTTCTCAATTAAAAGAGTAAAAATCAAGCTTCAACTAAGCTGCTGCGCTGTAATAAATAAGAGATGTCTACGAAGAAATGATTTACATTTTTTGGATATTAATTTATCAAAAATAAAAACAATTAAAGGACATTTTCAATTTTCATTTTTGAATTGAAGCTAGCTTTTGAGTGCGGCGGAATGTTGATGGCCAAAATCTATTGATGATTTTGTGATAATTAGAAGATACCATACCATACTACCGACGTAGTAGATATTAAAGTAAAGAGAGGAGCGGATTGCGAATTTAGACAACATCCCAATGAATTGCCAAAATTAAAAGCCGATTCCAAATTCACAGAAGCGGATCACAGCAAAGTATAAAAAAAAAATTGACGTTAAACAGTTAAAGAACCTACCTTCGTATGCAGGACGAAATTAATAGCAACTAATAAGTTTAGTCAGCGAGGAACCCCAGGGTTAACAGTTAAAAGAAATGCAGAAATCCTAACAATGGCAGAAAAGAAAGTAGGCTTAAAAGTAAATGAAGAGAAAACCAAATATATTGTCACTGATCGACTTCGTACGGATCAGAACCTTGCACCTAAATGCACTCGATAAACGCTTTGAGAATGAGAACGAGTTCAGATTTCTGGGAATAGTACTGACTGCCAAAACGATATAAAGGTCGAAGTAAATAAAATGCTATACATGGGCAACGCGTGTAATGATGCAACCATTCAAAACTACTCTTTAGTCTCTTAATGTTAAAATCCGCATTTATAAAATCATAATAATGCCAGTGCCATTTTAGGGATGGGAAGCTTAGGCCAAAATAGATTTTGGGTCATAGGGAAAACCTATAGTGGAAAACAGGAAAATGCAGAAAACTACATGATCAAGAACTCGAGGAACTTGGTTCAGGTTCAAGCATTGTCCGAGTAACAAAAACGCGAAGATCAAGATGGGCAGGATACGCAAAATGTATGGACAGTAAACGATAAATCAATAGAACGAGTGATAAACCTGTAGGACAAAGACCCTCAGGAAGGCCGCTCCTTCGATTGGAGAATAATATTAGGACATAGAACAGAAAGGGAAACATAGAAGGAACACATTCAAGACAGGAAGACCACAGAAAGTGTTGTCAGCGAGGCTCTGAACTTTCGAGTCTCAAATGACCGGTAATAATTAAAATAATAAAGTTAACTTAATACCTATAAATAACTATTTTGAGCAAATTAAGGGAGCGCCGTGGCGCAGTGGGTAGTGTGTCGGCCGCTGAAGCAAGATGAGCGAGTTCGGATCCCGATAACACCAACGCCATCGAATGATTATTTCGCGGCGTCCCTCCTCGGCGGGGTACTGGCAAAACACCCCGTTGTATACTTGCCATGAAAAAGCTTCTCGGCTCTCGCCGTTCGGAATCGGCATTTTCAGATGAATGGCTGCGTTAACAATCAAAATTGCGGTATATGGGACGACACTAGCCCACACGAGGCCCAATAAGTAATAATGCATCCTCAAAAAGTTACAGCGTCATTGGTCCGTACTTTTCCGAAAACGACGTTGGACGACGGCTTTTCTGAAATTGCAGGTCTATGCGAATAAACCACAATTGGCCGATGCCCTTAAGGTCATCATAACACAGGCCATCGTTCAAAATCAGCCGGGTCTTTCGACAGAGTTATTAAAAATTAGATCGTGCCACCGTATGAAGCCGAGTCCAGGATTTGAATGATGTCATATTTCATACATAAACAAAAAAAAAAGTTATCAAAACCTCACAGACAGCCTGTTTTATTTCATTTCAACATCTACCCGCCCTTATTGAAAACCGTTTATTTTAACAGCAGGATGATTCTCGATTGGATCCTCCATATCGAGGCTGTTCCCAGGCCAATCTAGTGTTCTTAGGCTAAATAACAAGACTGCTTGTCATAAATTTAGGGATAAGTTACATTCACTTTTTTCTTCGATGATCAATTTTATTGACATTAGGTGTTTTTTATTATGCCATCCAGATCTTATCCGGATCATGGTTTACATGTATTACAATAACAACACGTGAACCAGCTCTTTATCTGGATCAATTTCAAGATCCGAGTTTGAGTGGAAGTGAGTTTACACTATTTCCCACTGGTTTCGCATTCAAATTAGGAGAATCATTGCCTGATGAACATATAAAATTGTGGCCAGGATTTGGTTAAACAGTTTTCGCTTCCGTATCGAGTAATTGTACTCAAAATGCTATAATATGTGTATTATCTTACATTTCTAAAACTCTTGAGTCTATTGGGGAAATATTACCCGCGATTGGTGTATATCGATAAAAATTATTATCATCAGCATTTAAATCGATCGTATCAAATTTGAATGAAAAGAAACATTTTCTTTGATATGGCAGTTCCACACTTAAATTTCAAAGATTGTTTTTATTGTGAAGTGGAAATGGAGCAGGTGGACAAAAAAAGGTAAACATGTAAACTTAATTTAAATTTCGACCAAGAAATCTGTTACTTCTTCATGCAGCAATGAATATTCAGGTGTGCTGCTTTCTTCACTGTCCGTGTCAATTTCCTGTAACCACTATAATACAAATATGAACTATTTTAATTCAACAAATAAACGCAATTTACCTCAATAACAGTTGCTTCCATCTCCAATTTGTTTGTTTATTTTGTTTTCAAATGTCAGATCTTTGACAGTCCTGAACGAGGCGAAATGTCAAGCTGGCTATTCGTTGATCTGTAGTGTTTTATTATGTCTCGTGATCCTTAAGGGCTAACCATAATAGGCAGGAGCAAGCAGAAGCTTATGTCAGATCCGAACGAAATTCTCCCATCTGTTTCAACGAACCGTCACGATACCCACAATGAACAGATGCAAGCAGGAGCAAGCAGAAGGAAAGAAACTGTCAAATTGTTTTTATTCGATTTGTTTATTTTCGGTGTGGCTTTGGCTTTTTCCTTTGTATTGAAATAAAAGCCATCTGCTTTATCATAGAGACACTTGTTGTCCTGCACAAGTGAAATCAAATTGTTAACAAACTCGTATTCCATATTTAATTTATCTATTTACTCTTTCCCAACTTCAAATGTCACTTGTCAAAAATTCCGTCCGTCATGTCTTCTTTCAAGAAGACCGTCCTTCTGCTTGCATCAGTTAACGAAACGTCGTATCTTCCCATTGTGGGCATATCATATGCTTTGCATGTAAGAAGACATTCCCCTCTGCTTACTTCTGCTTGCTCCTGTCTATTATGGTTAGCACTTAACACATGTTTATTACAATATTACATATAAGATGTTTTCAGGAATCTGTGCTGTCCTGTCCTGTTCTGATCTTTTCGTCATTGTACACAGCTATTTAGTGTGCCTACCATTGTCATCAATAACGGCTCCATATTGTAGTAGTCCGGTATCTTTTCCACTCTTCCTGGATTATTCTAACAAGTGCGCTTTATGATGTGGAAGCCCGTTTTGCATTCTTCTTTTTTTTAAAATGCCCACAAATTTTCAATGGGGCTTATATCGGGACTTTGCGCAGGTGCATCGAACACTTTGCTGCAGTTCAAGCAACCATGTCCTGCACAAAAGTAACTTGTGCTTCGTGTCATTATCCTTACTTAGTATATTTAACTTAGCGTCTTAGTTAGTAAGGCTGGCTTGCCTTCTTAAAAGTTTCAGGTTCAGGACAGTTTGGTGGTTGATCTTGAACTCTTAAGCGATGCTGCCACTATTCTCACACCGGTTTACAATACATCGACAATTTTTTATTTATTATTTAACTTATTATTTAAAATTTATTATTTTCGACTTTCATTCCACCGAATTGATAAAGTGTTACTTACTTGCCTGCATTGCATTTCCATATTACAGGTACGAGTAAAGGAAATGTAAAAAAGTAAATTTCTCTTTTGGAGACTTCCATTTTTGAAACTCGAAATTCGTTCTATTAATGACACAAAAGTCAAAGTGACAGTGACTGTTAGTACATACTCACACCGTTTCAACGAATCGTAGTGGGTACCGATGCGCTGATTACACTATTTGATACGTACAACTAAAGACATCTAATGGAAAAATACCAAATTACTAATAATTTACAAATCTAATAAAAATTCCAGATTTAGACATAAATGATTTGTGTCATCGGAAAAACTGAACCAATGAACTGGGAATTCAATATCGTTAAATGCTTTATTATTAGACATTTAACGCGAAGCCTGCAAAATCGTTTACATGCCACATAAATTCTTGAAAGTCTGAGGTTACCTCCTTATTTATTATTATTTACACAGTTGCTATTTAGAAGCAATTTACTTACCGATTCAACGAGTCAGCTAGAAAAATGCACTTGTCAGGCATAGGGATAGGGATGAACGGGGTTAGGAATGATGCAGTTCGATGGCTGCTACCAAAAACTGATCTTTAGGCGTACATAGTGCAAAAGGCCCATTCGGCTTTGAGGGAATTTCATACTCTTGAGTATGAATATGAACGTACCGCAAATTGGCGGCAGTCAACAAATAAAATTGACCTTCGTCGGACCATATCACATCACTAATCAACCTGCGTCTTTGTTTTTCGCCCACACCAAACGAGTTGTTCTCATTTTCGCGGTTAACCTTCCAAGAACAACACTTTTTAAATAACATTCACAACAGGGGAAGTATCACCCCAATTAGGATTTTATTTAAAAAAAGGATAAAAACTTCAGACTTTAACTTGTTTAAGCAAGTTACAACTGAGATATTAAAATAGAACAACGTGTTATAGTTAGCAAAATTATTAATTTTTCTCATATTCTCCTTTCAAGTCTTTATATTTAGTCCTTCCTTTTCCTAAAGTCAGGATACTTCTAGAAAAAAAAGTGTCTTTACCCTTCCAAAACGCCCCAACAGCGGCCATAATTTCGTTATCGTCTTCAAATATCTTACCTGGGTTGTATTATTTGAGTCGAGGAAAGAGGTAAAAGTAACTTGGAGGTAAATCTGGCGAATAGAACTGGTGCTCGAGCAGTTAGAGTCCGGTTTCTTGAATGGCAGCCATCGCAACTGCCGCATTATCAACCGGTGCGTTTGAGCACCCCAGACCGCGTTTGCTGCGTCTTTTTTCTTTAATGATCTCCCACAATCTTCTTATTTGGTCTGCGTAGCAAGATCCCGAAATAGTTTCTCCCCATATTACACCATAATTGTTCCTTCAACGCCCCAACAAAAAACTTATGCCATAACCCTTCCAGTCGAACATGTCACTTTGAATTTCTTTGGCGTTAAGGAGGCTCGCCTCCAAGTCCAAGTCATCGATTATTCTTTGGTTTCAGGATCAAAATGGTGGATCCAGGTCTTATCTATGGTCACGGAACGTAACAAAAACATTTCCTGATATGCTTGGAACTTCTCAGGATATAACCTCAAACGCGCAGACACCTTTTTCATTTGCAATTCGTTCCCAAGGATTCTTTGAACGCTGCCATGAGATCCATGTGACCTCAGCTATATGCCTCATGGTCACTCTTCGATCGACCAACACATTTTTAACTTTTTTCACATTATCTTCAGCGAAGAAAGTGGATGGGCGTCCTTCGCGATGTTCATCTTCAGTGGACGTTCTGCCCGGCTTAAACTCCTTGGCCCCGCGTGCTGCTACGGAATATTGAGCAGAGTCATTCAATTGGTACATCAAGTCGCTGTGTGTGTCTTTGGTAGACAGTTTTTTTATGCGTACGTACTTGATGACGGCTCTAATTTTGTTTATCTCCATGTTGATGTTATCCCTTGGACGGCTTCTTCTTTTCCTTTTTATTCCGGCGTCGTTATGGTCAGAAGTGTAGGACCATAACCTTCCCACTTAACTGCATTCCTATTGGTCCGCTTGTGGGGTCCGCCGGTTTGACCTCAGAAAGTAGCGGCAGGCTTCCCGGTTTGGGATTACTTCATCGCTGAGGCCAATCAAAAATGCTGGTGTTTTTGCATTTGTTTGCACCAATTGTTTTTCGGCCTGCCTTTTTTGCGTGTTGAAATTGGAACGTTGATTGATATTGCCTTTTGGACGGGGTTCAAAGGATCTCTCCTTTGAACATGGCAATACCAACTGAGTCGGTCGCGCTCTATCTTTCTTGTGATGGTTTCTTTTACGTGGAGGCTTCCTCGGATCTTTGAACTTCTAATTCTGTCACGCTCTGTTACTCCCGCTGTCATGCGAAGCATCTTCATCTTAGCTGCCGCTAATTTGTTCTCATACTTTTTGTGCATTGTCCAGCATTGTGAACCGTATGTGAGCGCCGGACATACAACTGAAGTGTAGAGCCTTCCTTTCAGCTTAGGGGGCATTTTTCGATCACAGAAGATGGCGGAGTTTTCCCGCCACTTCATCCACCCTACGCTTACGCGATGGTTGATGTCGTCATCACAAGTTGCTTCTTTATTAATCATAGATCCCAGATATTTAAACTTTTCACACTTGGGAAGCACTCTTCCATTCAAGTAAATGTCTGGAATAGGCTGATGAGGGTCAGAGAACGGGCAGCACAGATACTCTGTCTTCTTTGAACTAATACGATACCCGTGTCCCTCAAAAATGTCCACCCACACATCAAGTGCTCGTTGTAGGGACGCCTGATCATCACTTATAATGGCTCCATCGTCAGCAAAGAATAGCTGGTGCACATTGGCGGCCGTCACTTTTCCTTCAAGCAAGCAATCAAGGACTGCTATAAAGAGCAGTGGGCTGAGGACGCTCCCTTGGTGTACACCGACTTTGATTGCGAACTCTTCGGTGATTCCTGCGGTAAATCTTACTCTTGTCGTTGCTCTCTTGTACATGTCCATGATCACTCGCACGTAGGTTTCTGGAACTCCTTTTTGTCTTAGCGCTACCCATAAAATATCTCTTGATTGCCGGTCAAAGGCCTTCTCGAAATCAACCAACACCATATGCCAGTTCTTTGAAGAATCACGATGCTTTTCCATCATGACCCTTATACTTTGGATTGCATCTGTCGCTGATTTACTCGAGACAAACCCGCACTGGTCATCAGATAGTCGTATTATTTTCCGCAGTCGGCTATCTAATACCCGTTCAACGATCTTCATGGTGTGCGACATCAGCTTGACAGAACGGTAGTTATCACAATTTCGCGTAACTATTACACTTTCCTTTGTGCAAAGGAAGAAGATAGCTTTCCCTCCATTGATTAGGCATAGTGTCGCCTCTCATAAGTTTGGAGATAAGAACCATGAGCCATCTAGACCCGATGTCTCCCATCTTTTTCCAGAACTCAGAGGGTATTCCGTCCCGCCTAATAGCTTTTCCTTTCTTGGAGTTTTTAACCGCGTACCGAACATCTTCGACTGTGATGTCGGATATTTCGGCATGATTCGGGGCGGCTCTTGGAAAGTACATTCGGGGAAACTGTTCGTTCAGAAGATCCTCGCAATACTGTCGCCATCTGTGGAGAATTTGTTCGTCTTCCACAAGGAGTTGGCCTTCAACATTGTTAATAAACTTTGGGAAACGAATCTCCTGAGCATTTCTTCTTCTCTGGGCGGCTTTCTTAAAGATATTTGCTCCTTTGTTCAAATTGCTTTGTCGAAGCTCCTGCGTAGCCTGGTTCCTGTCAGACGCGGAAGATGATATTTCTTCCAACTCCTGATAGAGGCTTTCCATGCTTTTCGCTTTGAAGTCGGCACACTTTTTCTTGGCGATACCTTTGCAATATCTATATACATTTTCACGCGAGCTTTTTCCTCTCTATTAGTAGAAGAGTACTTTGACCAAGCTTGGAAAGCCATTTTCTTTTCGTGTATCACTGCTTTGGCTTCGTCTGCCCACCACCAGGTTTCTTTTGCGTGTTGGCAGAGGCCTTTAGATGTTCCAAGCAGTGATTTGGCTTTCTCCAGGCCAGATTGTTGTAGGGAATCCCACATGTCTTGTGCTCTGCACTCCTCATTACCGACCTCATCGATAATGGAAAAGAGGTAGTTTTTCATGCTGGTAATAAAAGCTTCGCCTTTTCTTTTATCCAGTTTATACCACTTGATTCTCTCAGACGTCACTTGGACGGCTATAATTAATATAATATATAGGTATATAATTAAGCAATATTTTTTTATCACTACTTTTGGATTGCCTCTCGTAAACCTATCAACTTGATGAAATTCACTAATTTTCGTGCTAATTCTTTGTAATGCACTGTCCGTCCGTCTTGTGATTTGAATTGCATTTTTACCCTGAGCCTTTCTTCGTATCCAATACATTAAAATATTATTTTGTCTTCATCAGTTGCAGGTGGTTGAATAAAAGTATCCAATTTAGCCGCAATTTTACGAAAAGTTAATCCTTCCTCAACTGAAGACAATATTTTTACTTTCTTCCTTTCGAGTCAGTTGTTAAGGGTGTAGTCTCATGTGAACGCATACATTTTACCTCTTTTTTAGGGATTTTTTTTTTTTTAAGACAATAAAATTCAATCATTTGATGTTTTAATGTTTTTATTTGTATCTTAAACTGTAAAAATGCTGGTGTTTTTGCATTTGTTTGCACCAATTGTTTTTCGGCCTGCCTTTTTTGCGTGTTGAAATTGGAACGTTGATTGATATTGCCTTTTGGACGGGGTTCAAAGGATCTCTCCTTTGAACATGGCAATACCAACTGAGTCGGTCGCGCTCTATCTTTCTTGTGATGGTTTCTTTTACGTGGAGGCTTCCTCGGATCTTTGAACTTCTAATTCTGTCACGCTCTGTTACTCCCGCTGTCATGCGAAGCATCTTCATCTTAGCTGCCGCTAATTTGTTCTCATACTTTTTGTGCATTGTCCAGCATTGTGAACCGTATGTGAGCGCCGGACATACAACTGAAGTGTAGAGCCTTCCTTTCAGCTTAGGGGGCATTTTTCGATCACAGAAGATGGCGGAGTTTTCCCGCCACTTCATCCACCCTACGCTTACGCGATGGTTGATGTCGTCATCACAAGTTGCTTCTTTATTAATCATAGATCCCAGATATTTAAACTTTTCACACTTGGGAAGCACTCTTCCATTCAAGTAAATGTCTGGAATAGGCTGATGAGGGTCAGAGAACGGGCAGCACAGATACTCTGTCTTCTTTGAACTAATACGATACCCGTGTCCCTCAAAAATGTCCACCCACACATCAAGTGCTCGTTGTAGGGACGCCTGATCATCACTTATAATGGCTCCATCGTCAGCAAAGAATAGCTGGTGCACATTGGCGGCCGTCACTTTTCCTTCAAGCAAGCAATCAAGGACTGCTATAAAGAGCAGTGGGCTGAGGACGCTCCCTTGGTGTACACCGACTTTGATTGCGAACTCTTCGGTGATTCCTGCGGTAAATCTTACTCTTGTCGTTGCTCTCTTGTACATGTCCATGATCACTCGCACGTAGGTTTCTGGAACTCCTTTTTGTCTTAGCGCTACCCATAAAATATCTCTTGATTGCCGGTCAAAGGCCTTCTCGAAATCAACCAACACCATATGCCAGTTCTTTGAAGAATCACGATGCTTTTCCATCATGACCCTTATACTTTGGATTGCATCTGTCGCTGATTTACTCGAGACAAACCCGCACTGGTCATCAGATAGTCGTATTATTTTCCGCAGTCGGCTATCTAATACCCGTTCAACGATCTTCATGGTGTGCGACATCAGCTTGACAGAACGGTAGTTATCACAATTTCGCGTAACTATTACACTTTCCTTTGTGCAAAGGAAGAAGATAGCTTTCCCTCCATTGATTAGGCATAGTGTCGCCTCTCATAAGTTTGGAGATAAGAACCATGAGCCATCTAGACCCGATGTCTCCCATCTTTTTCCAGAACTCAGAGGGTATTCCGTCCCGCCTAATAGCTTTTCCTTTCTTGGAGTTTTTAACCGCGTACCGAACATCTTCGACTGTGATGTCGGATATTTCGGCATGATTCGGGGCGGCTCTTGGAAAGTACATTCGGGGAAACTGTTCGTTCAGAAGATCCTCGCAATACTGTCGCCATCTGTGGAGAATTTGTTCGTCTTCCACAAGGAGTTGGCCTTCAACATTGTTAATAAACTTTGGGAAACGAATCTCCTGAGCATTTCTTCTTCTCTGGGCGGCTTTCTTAAAGATATTTGCTCCTTTGTTCAAATTGCTTTGTCGAAGCTCCTGCGTAGCCTGGTTCCTGTCAGACGCGGAAGATGATATTTCTTCCAACTCCTGATAGAGGCTTTCCATGCTTTTCGCTTTGAAGTCGGCACACTTTTTCTTGGCGATACCTTTGCAATATCTATATACATTTTCACGCGAGCTTTTTCCTCTCTATTAGTAGAAGAGTACTTTGACCAAGCTTGGAAAGCCATTTTCTTTTCGTGTATCACTGCTTTGGCTTCGTCTGCCCACCACCAGGTTTCTTTTGCGTGTTGGCAGAGGCCTTTAGATGTTCCAAGCAGTGATTTGGCTTTCTCCAGGCCAGATTGTTGTAGGGAATCCCACATGTCTTGTGCTCTGCACTCCTCATTACCGACCTCATCGATAATGGAAAAGAGGTAGTTTTTCATGCTGGTAATAAAAGCTTCGCCTTTTCTTTTATCCAGTTTATACCACTTGATTCTCTCAGACGTCACTTGGACGGCTATAATTAATATAATATATAGGTATATAATTAAGCAATATTTTTTTATCACTACTTTTGGATTGCCTCTCGTAAACCTATCAACTTGATGAAATTCACTAATTTTCGTGCTAATTCTTTGTAATGCACTGTCCGTCCGTCTTGTGATTTGAATTGCATTTTTACCCTGAGCCTTTCTTCGTATCCAATACATTAAAATATTATTTTGTCTTCATCAGTTGCAGGTGGTTGAATAAAAGTATCCAATTTAGCCGCAATTTTACGAAAAGTTAATCCTTCCTCAACTGAAGACAATATTTTTACTTTCTTCCTTTCGAGTCAGTTGTTAAGGGTGTAGTCTCATGTGAACGCATACATTTTACCTCTTTTTTAGGGATTTTTTTTTTTTTAAGACAATAAAATTCAATCATTTGATGTTTTAATGTTTTTATTTGTATCTTAAACTGTAAACATTTTTTTTTGTTATTTTACCTTTTTTATATAAGTGAAATGAATAAAGGTCACGTAACATCACTAGTACTGCTTGATTTCTCGAAAGCGTTCGATACGGTGCCACACCAAATATTATTAACTAAACTCCAAAACAATTTTAACTTTGACCTTACAGCACTAAAACTACTAAGGAGCTACCTTAGTAGTCGTACCCAAGCGGTTTATGTTAATAATATAATTTCGAATTTCATAGAAACCAAGATCGGCGTCCCACAAGGATCTATGTATATTGGGGCCGCTTTTGTTCACCCTATTTAATAATGACCTACCTGCAGTGCTAAAACACTGTAAAATACAAATGTACAATGTTCAGCTGCATCTAAGCTATCCATTGGAATTGGCAAAAAACGCATCAGAACGTTTCAATGCGGATCTTGCTTCCATCGTTGCATGGTCGAAAAATAATAAACTCACTCTAAATGCTTCAAAAAATATGGCTATTGTTATCAACCGATATAAGCTAGATACTATACACCTACCCCCGCTCGTTGTAGATGCTTCACCTTTAGACTACGTATCCACCGTTAAAAACATCGGAGTTATATTTAACCAAAGACTACCTTGGGAAGATCATGTGACCATCACAGTTTCTAAGGTCTACGGGACGCTGCGAGTAATAAACCAAGTAGGAAACTGTCTTCCTTCAAAGACTAAAGCAACACTAATAAAAACCTTGCTGTTGCCAATTCTGTTATATGCTCACCCAGTTTTCTGTGTAGCCGTTAACAGTGCTGTAAGATTGATGGACATATATCAGCCTATGCCCATGACTTCTTTGGAATGAGCCTTGATAATTTCCTCGATTACAAAACAGACTTTTCTATTCAACCTTAGGAAAAATAAAAAACCGGATTACCTTTTCCAAAGACTTCAGTTTGCCTCCTCTACCAGAAGCGCAAGTTTCGTCACTCCAACTTTTAGCACCATCTCAACTAAAAACCAATTATACCATAGGACGATGGAATTCACTACCAATTCGTATTAGGAGAATTGCAGATATGAGCGACTTCCAAAAACATCTTAAACATCTATGCACATAATTTGTAATTAAGGATCTTATGGTTTTCTCTTCTTTTTTCTTCTCGTCATTTACATTTTATATTGAATAAAACTAAACCACTTGTATGTAACACAATAAAGATAACTGTACCTAAGTGTTCAACATATTTTAATAAAATAAATACAAATACAAAATATATTTTTTTGAATTAAATTAGACATCAAAAAAAAAAAAGCAGTTCACTGGTCATGGTAATAGCGGCTGTTCATGTTGTCTGAAATAAAAAAAATCGAATGGATTATTGTTCAGTAGGTCTGTTGCTATCTGCCCTACCAAAATTAATCAATTTCATTGAAAAAAAAAAAAAAGGCGGACTGTAGAAAAAAATCGTTTTTTGTTAATAATCGTTTAAAAAAAAATAAGAAAATATTTTTGAAAATAAGCAATTTTGGTACGGCCGATAACCATTAATGAGTAGCAGAACATATATAAATTTCAAAGCAATCGGTTGAATAGTTTTTTTTAGGACCACAGTTTTAGAAAATGATGTTTCGAGAAAAACGCGTTTAAAGTTTCAAGAGCAGAATTTTCGTGGAAAATGTATACTTACACTAATCTGCTATGCATGGATCATACAATAACCCTTCGGTGGCGTCATACGCATCATTTTCTGCCAGTTTTTGTGACCTGAAGCCCTTGCCTTTTTGGATGCCTCGGACGTGGATCGCTCTGCACAGGTTATTCTCCGTTCATCATACTCCTCAGCATACGAGTAGGCGATTCGGCCAATTTGCGTACCAAAAATCTGCATTATTTTAAGAATGGGTGAGAATCCTTCATTAAACATACACGCAGCTGTCCATGAATTTCCAGCGTCTTCTTTTCCAACAAAATGATGCTTTGGAGCCAAGTTCCAGATGCAACTATAAAACGACTCGTTGTTCTAAGTGAGTGTCGATCAGCGATCGACTCGGCAATTGTCGATTGCGTCGATTGATTCTGGGTTTGGTATTGTGGAACTCAATCGATGGAGAAGTAGACTATTGTGAATAATTAGGTCAATATTGTGAATAAAACCATGAATATTGTGAATATTTCGTTTTTTGACTGTCGTTTATTTATTTCATCAAAGAAACTCAATACTCCAAATCATTCCAATAGGACTTTTTTGTTCTTAATTTCAACCATTTTCCCCATGAACACATAACTAGTTAAACAAATAAATAAATAAATAAACTAAATAAATATCTAAGTTTAGTAATTAATCTTTCCTATTTGTGTTTTGCTTGTGTTTTCAAACAAATTCGTCTAGCAATATAGGGATTTGCTTCCAAGAAGGAAACGAGAAGCACTAATTGTTTTTTGTTCGTAACCAGCTTTGACCTGTATTGGAATTTCATAAATACCTTATTATAAATTCATTATTTTTATTAAAATTACTACATTTCGTACGCACAACAAATATGTATATATTTCTCTAACCGAAAGCAACGATCAGTATTTTGCGACCGACAACAAACGAGTGTCAAATCGACAACTGTCGATCACAATCGACATCCACAATACCAACATCTGCAATCGATAAATGTCGATCGCTGATCGACACTCGCAATAGGGGCCATATACATATTCACGACAAAAATGTATATACACTATTCCACATATACATACATAGGTAAATAATGTACTAAAGTTGACCGTCAGAAACTCCGTACGCAGGTATAAAAGACCGGTGACAACAATAGAAAGGTAGCAGTTGCAGACCTGGCGCGCGGCAGACAAGTCGCTTTCGGCGCATCGGCGACTATGAGTTGTAACTTATTTAATACTAGGAATTTCGATCTGAATTTTTCACTATCGAAATATGAAAAAAGAAAAATCCATTTTTCGAAGTTGTCACATGAGACTACCTCCTTAATATTTATCGAGTATTCCACTTCCCTTTACTTATCACAATCAAACCATTCTAGTTTGATAAAATAACTCCATTCTACCCACGATAAACATTTTGTGCCAACTAGTGCTACGTCTCATCAGTTAAATAATTCCACAGTTATAGAGATCGACAGTTTGGAGTTTAATATAGACTTATTTTTGTTCCTACCACGGCATGTAGTCTACGGAAAGTTGGTCACTGTTTTTTTTTTTGTCAGAATAAAAGAACAAACTATACACACTCTTCCTCTATCAATTTATTTATTTCCAGTTACTGCTTGCTTTTTCTTAATTATTTTCTTGTTTCTTTTTTTTCCTGTTTTCTCTTTAAATTAATTTCAGTTTTTGTCTATATAAACATTTCTTTAATTTTATTTTAAACTAAGCAACCCTTAATCTACAAAGAGCTCTTATTTTCTGTTTTTGTTTTTATTTTATTTTTCTCAATGTAATTTCTCTTCCATTTCTTTTAAATTATTTTAATTTTTACTTTTATAAAATTAGTATTAGAATTATATATATAATCATTTTATTTCTACTTTTGTTTCATTTATTTTCGTTAAAAAAAGATTTGTTTATGATAAAGCTATAAATATATATATATTGTTTAAATATAAAGAAGTGGATATATAAAAAACGAAATGAGTGTTACTTTTTCTTTTGTTTTAATTAAATATATAAATATATATGCTTTTCTTATAATTTGTTTTGTTTCCTTTCAATTGTTTATCTGATTCTATGAAATCGAATATATTTGTTTTATTTCTTCGTACTAATATGTAAAACAAACAAAAACGGAAATGAGATATGATTCAAAAATAATCTTACTTCATCTTATCGGTCGATCTAACATTTACTATGGACATTCTATTGGCAATTGAACATAAACAAAACATTACAGTTAAGTTTAAATAAAAAACAAAAAACAGTTAAGTTTAAATAAAAAACAGAAAAAAAAAACAAGAAGACTTGTTAATCATTATGTTGTTCGGGTGTGTAAACCTGTAGTCTTAGGTGTGTTATGATGAGCGGGGCATTACGTTTGGTGACTTGTTACAAAACCGACATACAATAAGGACAGGATGAAGAGTTACAGATTCCAAAAGCTGTGGTTTTACGTTTACAACTTTTACTCTATTACATTTATTATCTACTAGAAAACAATATATATAATGCTAAAAATAAAATAAAAGTAAAAAAAAAATATATTACTGATAACAAAGTACATACAGTCGTACATATAATAAATTGACGTCACCCATTGCAAAAACGAAAGAAAAAAAACACGTTTCCCAGGCTTTCGTGGTCGCTCACAGAAAAAAAGAACAAATTGAATTGAAATGAGGTGAAAAGAAAGAGTTGGAGCTAATATTTTAGGTGTATTTGCTTAGGGGCTCTTTCCCATTCAATGCAGTTATTCAAAAAATGTTTACAACATCTAAAAATATACATTTATGTTTATTAGATTTATTAGGTTTTTCTGTTATATCTGTTTTATAGATAGATCGCTTTTGTGAACCATCTTTCTGGCCTATTATTACAACAATCAATTTGCTTTGGAAAAAATGTTATTTCAGTAGATCGACAACCGCTTAACGTACAACGACCATGGTGATTTCCGGTTGGTAGTGATATCATAGCACGATCGAGTAAAGATCGAACAATTAAACATTGAGACATAGCAAGTTCCATAGAGCCCGCTATTGTTCCGTCGACAGCAGCAAGAAGAGCGTTTGTAAAAACCTTCCGAATTGGTGTTCAACTATAAATCATTCATCGCGTAAATTGTTTCAAAATGTTTTTTTACTGGTTTTCAACTTCATTTCATTTTCTTTTGTTTCATTCTGTTTATAGATACATATTCCTAAATACTATATATATATACGCATGCATATATATATATATGTATATATTCAATTTTTTCCATATATTCTAGCATTAAAAGAAGTTTGTTACTAATTTAATAATTATATTTATGTATCAATTTATATTTTATATATATATTCATATATATATATATGTTAAAAAGTTAAACATTTAAAAGAAACAATATCCAGTTTGATTTTTGTTTTATTTAATCTGTGTATGGTTGTATGGGAGTGTGAAAGAGTTTACGTGTTCTTCCATTTTTTCTTTATATATATATATATATACTCATATATATGTATGTATAGATTTATCGAATTTGTTTGTTTTAATATTTTATTTAGCAAGAGCGCACATCCATAAATTGATGTACAAAGAGAACTTATTTTTTATATAATTAATTGTCTGCTGTAATTAAAAAGCACAGCTATATTATTACTAAAAAAATCTGTTTCTTGGTTAATTTGTTTAAAAAGTATATTTGTTGTTTATCTTCTTCTTTTTTATCTGTTTCATTTGCTTTCTTTTTTATCTATAGATAAATTATAATCGAATTTATATCGTTAATGCAAACTTTCCATTTTTTTGTCACTCTTCTTTCATTTTCTATTTCTTTTTTTCTTTGTAGTTTTTTATTTTTTTGTTTGTATTTTGTTGGATTAAAAAAAAGGAACGGTTTACTTCGGGGAGTTATTTTAAAGATTCTCGGCTTAAGGTTTGCAAGGTTATCATCGCCTCTGTATAGATTGTTTCGGGGGTTCGACAACGGGTAGAAAGAGAGAGAGAGTGAGAGAGAGGGACAGAGAGAGTAAATGGGATCAGCGACAGTTTGATTTAATTTTGACCGGCCCAATAGGATGGTGAGTAGTTTTGTTTGGTAGCTGATTTCGTTTGATTGGTCGACTGTTGACGTTGTCCAGTGCTGTTCGAATCCTGTGGAAAGTTCATTTCGTTATACACATAAATACATATAAACATATAATAAGATTTGGTTTTAATTTCGGTATAAAATTAAAAGCGCATCTTTAATTTAATTTTTTTTTTGATTATACAAAATTATTGAATTCGTTTAGTTGCATGGTAGATGTAAATAAATCTGAAGGGTGTTAGCATTAACTTAGTAAATTCAATCCTTTAACTTGCAATTAAAAAAAAAAGATGAACATAAATACATATGTCAGCCAGATGGGTATTTATAATTTTTTTTTTTTTTTTTTTAGTATTGGGTGCTAATGAGGAGTAGCTCAAGCATAATGTTGTTAGAACATTTAAGTTTTGCCAGTTTTATGGTCTTTTTTCCCGATAAATATGTCTTAGAGGCAGAATTGGCTCAATTGAATTAATAAAACTGTTGCAAAAGGCTTAAAAAAAAATTAAGCAAACCTCATACTACCTATGAATAACTATTGTGGAAAGTTTGACATCACACTGCTAATCGCACTTCTGCTTTTTAGAAATATTAGCCACATTTTGATTAGATTCGGTGATTAATATAAAACGGCTAATCATTTGGATAAATCTCAGGCATATTTATAATTTAGTATATATTGTACAATCCTAACACGAAATTTGATATTATTTTGTATAATACTTTCCCCTTCGTAAAACCCAGATAAACAATTTTTCGGTTAAAGAAAATTAGAGAATATGATTTTGAGTAGTTGTGCTTACAATGCTAAAAACTGCAAACATATAGACTAACGTGAATAATATAAGAGGAAAGAAAAAAAAGTATTTATCTACCAATCATGCATCTCCACTACCTGAACACAGCTGAACACCTATTTAAGAGTGGCAATCGCGAATGACAGATTAAAGACTGAGACACAAGTATATTACTCTTAACTGAATGTTATCTGCTTTCACCATTGCGACCATTAAGTACCAACGATTCGTATTCAAAAAATGTGACCGAACACAATGCAACAATTACTGAGGAAAATCGCTGTTATCAAGTTGTTACTAGGTACTGTCAAATATTCTTTTAACGACACTGACTTCATACGCTAAGGAGATAATCGGCGATTAACATTGTGACGTCAGGAGGAATCATTTGACAAGTAATCAGATTTTTACCATACAACAGCTTTTAAAAAACAAATGGAAATTCTTCCCACCAATTCGGTCCACCAACTTTTCATATATTTTATAAAGGCATATGACTCTATAAATCGATTCAAAATGTATCACATCCTTGTAAGGCTAAGAATCCCGAAAATTGATGAAACTGTTGCAAGTATGCCGAAAGGGAAACAAAGGACAAGTTAAAGTAGGAAACGTCTTGTGACTTCTTTTTAAATTGGGAATAACCCTTAATCGAATCACATTCGTTCTAACTTACGCTGACGATCTGGACCTGCTGGGAAAAGAAATGTAGAGTCTAATAATGGCAGGAAAGGAAGTAGACTTTGAAGTAAATGAAAAAAAAATATATGGACATTGACCAACTTGGACCGATCCAAACCTCACACTTCATTGTACAGATAAACGTCTAAAAAAGTGGACGAATTCAAATATTTGGGTACCATATTTTGGCAATATACGATATAAGGATCGAAATAAATAAAAGATTTCATATGGCTAACGCGTACTTCTCCATGAAACTTCAACTTGTCAACTTCAGTGACACTTTCCGAATTTGAAACCTGGTCTCCGACTAACAAGGAGGAAAAAGTAAATCTTACGGAATGCCTATGGTGGAAAAAGAGGTGAAGAAAACTATACAATCAAGAATTCCAAGCCCAAGCATTACCCGAGTAATAAAATTTCGAAGGCTAAGGCAGAACACGTATAACAAATGAACAGTGGACGAACAGTAAAACAAATAATGAGTGGAAAATGGACAGAAAAGTCGCGCCGTAGTGGAAGAAAGAGATGGGAGGAACACACTCAGACAGGGAGGCAACGAGGCTCTGAACTTTCGAATTCCAAATGGCCGGTAATAATGATAGAAAACAAAAAGAACAACTCGGTCATTAAAGTACGAAACAAACCCACATTCGGGTACTAAATTCTAAACATTAAGTCATAAGCACCTCATAACCAACTTTCTGGCAAGTCACTATCGTGAGGTCTGGCGTTGTCCTGATATTCATCACTGTTCCTCTCCTTTTGACCAAAGCTGTCTGCCTCTGGGCGATTGCTTCTTTCAGAGATTTAAGGTGGGGGGAGAAGCTCATAGGAGACGATTTTCTGACAATCCCACTAATCACACAGCAAAATCTTCATGGTCGCTAATTCAGGTTTGGCCCCAATTTGCACCGAAATCGCCGCGATTCAACCACGGCCGATTTCGTTTGAAGATGTCGTAAGTGATCTACTTTTCATCATCAGTCACCATCTGCTTTAGAAATTAGTTAATTTTGTTGGCATTCAGCAGAACGCAAATAACGACCTTTTTATGTCACGCCTTATTCAAATGGTTCCAAATGGCTCTTTAAGGAACGTCGCATGAGCTTCGCTCAGGAGCTGTGAATGACGTGATGGACGATCCAGATTTGCTGAAAAGGGTCATCACTGGTGGCAAAATATGGTTATGACATAGAAACCAAAGCCCAAATATGAAAGTTTTCTCACTATTCTTTTCGATTACAATGGCATAGTTCATCTCACGTCACTGCCGAAAGGTCGTTCGGACAATAAGGAATATTACCGTGAATTTATGCGCCGTTTACGTGAGCATATACGAACAAAACGTCCGGATTTGTGGGAAAAAAAATCATGACTGTTGCATGAGATGATAATACACCTACTCACTAATCGCTGCTTGTGTGTAATTTTTTGGCCAAAAACAATACAGTAATCTGGCTTCAGCCACCGTATTTACCAGACTTGGCCCTCTGTGACTTTGCTCACTCCGCAAAACTGAAAAGATGGAAGGAGGGACAGATTTGCCACCATTGAGGAGACAGAGACAGAGACAGAGGAGAGGAAAGGCTCAAGGCTTGCTACATCAAAAAGCGCATATCTCAAGTGCTTCGAGGATGGGAGAAAACGCTGGCGCAAGACTTATTACATTTGAGGGGGATTACTTTGACGAGAACAAAAATGATATGAGAAAAATAGAAAGCCACTTTATTTTTTGAACAAACTTCGTACGTCGAAATTGTAAAAAGCATTTTAAGATAAAATAATCACATCATCAGAATTATACATCATAATCTGTGATACTTAGTAATGGAAATAAGTACAACTTCTTTGGCAACGATGAAGCGTAGGCGCCTACCATAATAATCATAAAGATATGTATACTAGTTCCATGATGTGGGATTGTACACGTCAGGTCGTTTATAATTCGGAATATACTGTTCAAAACGTCAAACTGTGCCTGCCATATATATGTATATAAGGTCCGCCAAATAATTTTTTTTTTTGAAAATGCTATAAAAAAAACTACTGAATATTTTCTCAAATTTCTTTTTTTATTTGAAAGTACATCTTCCGGTTAATAATGGAAAATAATTTCATTCAAATGGCTGCCTCGGCTGGCCATGCAGTAGCCTACGCGATCGGTCCAATTTTTAAGCACATTATCGATTGTGTGCAGCTGTATTTCACCAATGGCTTCACTAATATTGTCCGTCAATTGTCTCTGGCTTGTCGGCGTAACACTTATCTTTGACGGCACCCCACAAATAATAGTGCAACGGTGTCAAATCGCAGCTCCGAGGTGGCCAAACGACATCAGCTCTGCGGCTGATAATGCGATCTTCAAAAACAGGGCGCAAAACATCGAGTGTAGCTTCGGCTGTGTGGCACGTAGCGCCGTCCTGTTGAAACCAAATGTTGCCAATATCCTCCTCTTCAATTTTTGTGAACAAAAATTCGTTCAACATGGCCCGATAACGATCGCCATTGACTGTAACGGCCACTCCTTGCTCATTTTCGAAGAAAAATGGCCCAATTATGCCTCTGGACCAAAATCCGCACCAAACAGTGGCTCGTGTTGGGTGCACCGGCTTTTCAATGTATGCTTGCGGGTTTTCTGTGCCCCAAATGCGACAATTTTGCTTGTTTACATACCCGCCAAGATCAAAATGAGCTTCATCTGAAAAGATGATTTTTTTGGCAAAATCGGCATCTTCTGTAAGTCGATCGCAGGCCCACTTAGCGAAGCGAAAACGAAGCGTTGTTCAAGCGTATACACAACCATATTCGTTCAGCGGAAGGATAAAACTAATTATCTGTCAAATCAGACATGAGCTAAGTGTTACCATTCACGAAATAAGCACTACTTGAAAAAAAAACGTTAGATGGCGGACCCTTTATATATCTATACACCTATGTTGGGAATGTACTTTTATTCTCCTTTTAATGAAAATTAATTTTTGGATATACATACATATGTACATATTTTAACCATTTTTGGGCCCAAAATAATTTTTTGTTAATAGATATTTAATTTTATCTACAAAAAAGCCTGTCTAATTATATCTTGTGCAAATAATTTTGTGAGGACATGTAGATATGCCGCCACGTACTTTCAAACTATTCTAACTACCCCTAAAGCCAATTCATCTGAAGTGTGTATGTTCGCACCGAATTGTTGTTTGATTTAAATTTTAATTATTGGAAAAAAAAGCAAGGCATGGAGAAACAAAAAAAAAAACAGAAAAAGTAATTATCTAACTTACCCGACGGGATGAGTTATGAATTCTGCCGTCCATCTAATGACGAACAATAAAAAACCAAAAAATAATAATAAAAATAATAAATCATGCAAAAAAATCGGTTTTCTTTTTGTTATTGTTAATTTTAAAATGTCGTCTTTTTAGATTTTTAATTTTCTCTAATTTTATGATTTTATGGGTGAAATGAAACAGTACTACAAGACCCAAGGGCAAGTAAGTAATCCCTCTTCTTATTCGGGTTTTACTTTATTAACGATTATTAGACAAAGTTGCAAATGAAACAAAATGAATTTGGAGATATATGTATATAAGTGATGCTGTATAGAAAGCAGTGTACCGATGTGTATGCTGTATGTTGACATAATAACCGATGTCCAATGGGGACAGAAACAAATTGTAAATTTTATTAGTGTTTCCCGTTATAGCCTACAATATTTACTACACGTCTATTCTATAATACTCTACACAAACCCCTTACATATAATATAATTACAGCTAAGGTAAAAGTCAATTTATAAATTATGAATCACACATTAAATATAATGTTTGGCCTTATTACCCCTTGAGCTACGTAGTCCATGTCGTCATTTGATATCATACTAAAGGCAAAAACGGGTCATTTTCTCGTATTTAACGACTCACACTATTTCAGTAATTAATCTGAATTTCTGCAGTTCGTGAAGAACCTTATCGATTGACTAGTTCAAAACTGGCAGAATGTTCTCTGGTCAAAAAAAAAATCTAAATCGTATTGTTTGGCAGCGTTGGATACTGTTATTTTTTGGAAGTGCCCAAGCACAGAATTTAACCAATCTGTTTTTATAAAAATAATTAACCACAGCGGTATGGATATTAGTACTAGAATTTTTAGAAGGACCTCACTTGATACTTAGATAATAAGGCCTCTTTATTGGTATGCCTTAGGTTGAACCATGAGATGAATGGTCAAATTTTTACCCAGCTATCAATAATAAGCCCTAATATGAGAATTTGCATAAGAAAATCAAATTTCGTCCTATAAGATAAAGTAATACATGTCTTATCTGGCAGAGAGAAATATTAATGAGGGACAGTGGTTTAATAATAAAATAAAAAAACAAAAAAATTAATTTGGGAGAAAGTAAAAAAGATAATAGCCTAATAACAACGAAAATAGTGTGGGCATTGCATTGCAATGTGGGTGACAATAAATCGACTCGTATCCCTAAAAGATATGCGGGTGATTTCTGAATTGAACGAGACGCAAAAACTACGCCGCTTAGAAATTTGTGCTTCGCTGAACTTATAGAACTAACATGAAACATGGTTCACCGTGTTATAAAAAGAAGATTTCGTTTGACAACCGCAAAAAAGTTTTGGACAATACAATTATGCAGACGAAAATCCAAGATGCTTGATTTTCATTATCTACAATCTCGCAGTTGGCAATAGCGTGGTTGTAAACAAGTATTTTATTAATAATAATAATAAATAAGAAATTCTCGAGTGAACATCTGTGCCAGAACGTTAAATTTTCTTTATTATAAAGTAAAGTGGTACGTGTGCTTGGCGTGTGAGAATTTTAGGGTTCGTTACAAGTACAGTTTTTTTTTCTCGCACACTCTTTATAAATTTATGAACACAATGCATCATTAGCAATGAAAAACATTAATGAAGCATCTGAGAATATAGCGGCAAACGAACGCACTATACGATGTTGGTTTGGGAAGTTCCGATCGGAAGTTTTCAGTTTCGAAAATGAACCACGTGGGAAACCCGAAACGTTAGTTGATGACGATGTTTTAAGAGCAACGATGGATGCGGCCCCAACGAAATCGGTGCGGGAGACACCTTTCTCTCATAGGAAATGTAAAGAAAGTCGATAAGTGGGTTCCCCATGAACTTAACTATTCCCAAAAACTACGGCGCGGCGCCTGGAAATCTGCGCATCGCTTAGATTAAGAAACCAAACTGAACCGTTTTTGCACTGGATAGTCATTTGTGATGAAAAGTGGATTCTGTATGACAACCATAAAAGAATTGGGCAGTGATTGGATGCAGACGAAAAAACCAAAACATACGCCCAAACCCGATCTTCGCCCAAAAAGGGTTACTGTAATAATTTGGTGAACATCAAAATGACTAATCCACTTTTCATTTCTTCAACCAGGAGAAACGATATACATTACAAATATTATAAGGAAATCAGCATATTGCATTGGATGAAAAGAAACCTCCGTTGGTCAATAGGCACGGTGCGATCCTTTTGCATGATAATGATAAACCCCATACCTCACAATTAGCGGTGCAAAACCTGTTACAGTTGGGATTTGAAATTCTCTTTCAACTTTCATGTCTGGTCGGGTGTATCCAAGACCTCATTAAACCTACTAGACAGAATACAAAATCGCACGAAAAAACTGGTAGGTAACTCCAGCATTACCAAAACATTCGATTCGCTAGAACGTTACTTCCACAAAAAAAGTTTCCAAAGAGTAGCGAAGGTAAAAAAAAGTTTACGCAATGGTTTTGCCAGTGTAAAAGAACACTTCTTCAAAACTAATGGGGCAATACCATCTGGATCAGGGGGTTTGTGTATGCCAAGGTCTTGGAGAACCCTTGCGACTGTACGAGTGCGGAAGTGGATTTGTCACATGGTGGAATTGACGTATCTAGTAGGAGACAAAGTACAAGGTGGGAGATGTGAACTGACTGCGAAGTAGGCAGCAAGTAGGTTAGCTTTGTCTAAGGGGGTGACAGCTGAAATGCTGAATGAGCATTGGAACGACGGGAAACTTTTGCTATCCCTGGCACATAGAGAGATTTTACGCTTCAATTTTTGGTCGGTTTGAAATTTAACCCGTCGAATGTGGCTGTTGCAGTAATTTCTGGCACGTATATACTGTTTTCGGTTTTCCTCTGGTCTGTTTGCCTTATAGGCCCGAAAGCTTAGCTCCCTCCGCCCAATAACTTCTTTGCAGCTCAACTCAAACTATGTTTTATCAGTAGGCCTACTAGGAATAAAATTTGCGATGTCAATTCGGATAATATTAGCGATATTATTACGTTGTTGTCGAGGAAGCACAGCGACCAGTTAAAGATTCGAAAGAAGTTGTTAAGGCCGCACCAGTTGGCTTTCTCATTCTTTTTATCCATCCGCTCCTTTCAGGTACCATTGACTGCGCGACCCTCTACATATAACTCTGTCTCTATCAATACTAACCCCCGCAATGTACGAAATCCCCGTCTCTTCTATCTACCCACCCCCGTACTGCATATGGACACAATGAACCTATTTCTCGTATGCTGGGAAGTGTTAATTCGAATCCTTACTTCGATTTCAACCTCAGCACTCGATGCCTAAAAATCCGCCTTTTTAATCACACTCCCCTCTCTTCCGTTCTCCCCAGCTAGTAAGTGAGATTAGATTAAGATAGCTTGAATTAAGCCCAATAATGGGCTTTTGCCCCCCACGAAAATTAAAAAATTTAAATTTCTCGTAGAGCCATACTGTTCTTTTAGGAGCTTTGTCTTTAATTGGGAAGTGGGAGTTCGGGAATTTAGCGGATATCATGCAGTGCTCGGACGAGCCTAGAGGCTACAATGCATCAATCGTGTATTTGTTAGGCTGAGAGGTAAGAAACAAGTCCAGCGTGTTGGCATACAGAAGTTGAGTTAATTAGTTTAACTCGGCAAAAATGTCAACATACCTTACTTCGGGAGTTGTTCGTCCAGAATGTCGAAGCCCCCGAGAATTGTTCCTAGGGAACAGGGAAGCAATTCTTTTGATCGAATTAGATAATGTGTCGAATGCATCAAATGTTGCATTCCTGCATAAATTTTGCTGTCGGCGACAAACTCCATTGACTCAAAAAGTCAGCACTTCTACGAAAAATTAATATTTGACCTTGTATTACGTTGGAAAATTGTCATGGATACCAACGGATCCTATTTTAATTGAATAAAAATATTGGCTTTTAAATTTTTAAAAATCTACTATCTAATTCTGAACGTACACTGTCCTATGGAAGATAAGGATGAAAAGGTTAAGGAGACGTTTTATGAAACAATGGAAGAAATATTTCACAATTTCTCATCCTACCACGTTGAAAACCGTACTCAGGGACTTCAACACGAAATAGAAAAAGAAGCGTCTTATAGGCTAACAATGAGAAAAGAAAGTAAGCTCAAAAAATAAGATCGATCATTTTGATGATAGATTGTAGGCGCCATACCAACGTAATAGATGTATTAGCATTCAGAGGAGCGAATTGCGATTCAGATTACATCCTAATCATCGCAGAAATAAAAGCCGAATCCAAATTCAGAGAAGCGGAACACAGCAGTGCATAAAAAAATCAACCCTGAAAAGTTAAAGGACCCCCATATGCCACTAGATGGCAAAGAAACTAACGACGCAACAAGACAGGTACAAGCAATGTGGTAAACAATATAAAGTGTTGAATGTGAGAAAAAATAAAAGTAAGACTTCAAGCGCTGGAAAATAGCGAAGAGATCACGCGTGCAAGATATCAAACCTTACGAAATGAAGTCAGCCATCACCTTCGGGATATAAAACGACAATGGCAAAGGTAAAAGTTTGTTAAAATTCTGGAAGACTGTGAGACTAAAAGGTGTACGAAAAGGATACCAGGCTAGAACAGGTTTTATTCGCAACGATAATGGCGAGTTCGTTTTGGACAACGAAAAATTTGAAGAGCAAGCAGATGTTCAGGGAGAACTAGAGCTGTAAACCACTGAGGAAATAAAAGAAGCCACCCATCGGTTTGAGAATAACAAGGCCGAAGAAATCGACCAAATATAAAAATAAGCAGGGGACAATGCAATAATTACCGGGGAATATGTCTGCCATCAAGTTGTTACAAGATGCTGCCAATATTCTCTTAAAGAGGCAAAGGAAAGGAGAAGGAAATAATAGGAGACCACCTCAGGAGCACTACATACATGTTGTTAGAGTAAACGGTCGCGCATCTTGACTTGTCCGGCAAAGTATTCATTCCTAGTAATCCCTGAACATAAGAACTTTAAAAAAGTGTTAAAAAATAGTGCTTCCTGTGTTTCCGCCTCTACATACCACCATTATAGTTAATAAAATTCACTGTGGTGCCTCAAAATAAACTTTTCATTTTCGTCATTATCGAATACGTTTTCTACAAAGGCTTAAAAGCACCGCACGCTTCAAACATGAGTTCAAACTCAAACAGCACTCCGTTTGCGCGTCTGCAAAAAAAACAAGAGAAAAAATTGGAGAATGCAGCAGATGCAAAAGAGTTTTTTTGTGCCATCAAACCCATAACCCTGGAACAGTTTGAGCAACACCTCAGTAAACATACGGAGACCTCATGTCTCGTTTATCTACGGAAATGAATGCGCTACGAAGTGATCTAACGCAACGAATATCGAGCATTGAACAAAGTTGGAATGCCCACATTGAAAAGGTAGATCACGCTTTAAACGACCTCCAACAGCGCGTAGAAAAGCTTGAGAAAGAAAACCACTCCTCTTCCCAACAATTAACACCTCTGTCGAACGAGATAGCTGAACTCAGGAAAACCTGTGATGCACTGGAGAAAAAGGAACTCGCAGCAGGCAGATGCTATTTTCCACCATCTCTGCCACACGATCGACCATAAACCACCTACACTGCAAGCTGCATTTCGCGCGCGTCGAAGAGATAACAACAACGACCCGCCAATAATATTAAAATTCTGCACCTCTCAGGAGAGAAATCCCGTACTCAAGTCGAGAGCTGAATTTCGGATGAAAGAAGGAAGACAGCTCTGCCTTAGTGACGTCGTACCAGGTCTAGAGCCGAAAATGAGCGCCTTCGTCTGAAGCATCGTAAACAGCTACCAGTTATCGTTCTGTTGTTGTAAAAGAGTTTAAGCATGGAAAAAGCATTACAATTGACGATGAAAGGACTCTGAATGCCCTTGCCAAACGATGTCAAGAAGCAGCAAATACCCATGAAACAACGGCCGCAAAAGCAGCAACATAACCTAAGTATTTTCTCTTTTCTACATATATTATTATTATATATATTATTTTATTTAAACATCCTCTATTCCGTCCCCCTTAAATGTAAATTCTCTCTAATCTCCCACATGTCGCCTATAAATATGCTGTACTTTTTATCACTTAAATCCGACCTTATTAACCAGTCTGTTAAAACTATACTATTGTAGAAGTATTAGTGCTCTTCGCCTTTGTTGTTTATTTTCATAATCATGACCAGCATGTTACAACCGATTTCAAGGGGTAATTCCATCAAAGAATCGCAAACTCTACTTAATATTCTCTGCAAACAAAAGAACGGTTTTCACATTTGTCACTTGAATGTACAAAGCATTAAAAACAAAATTGACGATTTACGATATTTGTTTAATAATAGCATAGTTGATGTTCTTTGTCTTTCTGAAACATGATTAAAGAAAGGTATGCGTTCCAAACTGTTTAGTGTTAATAATATGCGCCTCGTACGAGCGGACAGACACCGGAAAGTGGGTGGAGGTGTAGCCATTTGTATTAAAAAATGTTACAATTTTCATGTCATTAAGATATGGGAATTCCACGAAACGGTACACCAACTATTCGTAGATTTTAAAAAGGCATATGACTCTATAAATCAATTGAAAAGGCATCACATCTTTTGTAAGACTTCGAGATATGTGAAGGATCTAATCAAGAAGATGCACTGTCACCACTTTTTTTTTCTATTTGATACTGAAATTCGTAATGCGATTCCTTCAAGAAAACGAGGGAGGAATAACTCTTAATGGAATTACATCCGTTCTAAAGACTCACTTTCCTGGCTGTACCGTGGAAACTAGCTGGAATCTCAGCCATAACTTACCAAACTATTATCAAAATAGTAATAACAGCGTGAGGAAATATATAACGTACGAGAAGCTAGACTGGGCCATTAACAGCTTAAAGCCATTTAAAGCTTCGGGACCTGACGGAATATTTCCAGCTTTACTAATACATGGGAACAATAAACTAAAGGCACTGTTGGTAAAAATTATCCGAACCAGCCTTGCCACTAGTTACATACCACGTACATGGAGAAGGATTAGGGTCATATTCATACCTAAAGGGGGTAACAAACCACCAGAAAATCCTAAACCGTACAGACCAATCAGTCTATCCTCGTTCCTACTAAAAACAACGGAAAAACTGATTGAACTAATTATAAGAACAACACTGGAGATATCTCCACTCCATAAACTACAATTTGCATACCAAAAAGGCAAATCTACGATAACCGCACTCCACAAAGTTACAGAAATCATTGAAAAGGCCTTAAATTCAAAAGAAGTAGCAATTGGAGCATTTATGGACATAGAGGGAGCATTTGACAATGCAAATCACTCATCACTAACTAAAGCATTACATGCAAAAAGGGTGGACCCCCTAGTAGTTAGATGGATCAATAATATGCTAAAAGATAGACGCATAACAGCCAAGTTAGGTACCTCAGAACTAGTTATCAAAACTATTAGAGGTTGCCCGCAAGGGGGTGTTCTATCCCCGCTTCTGTGGTCAATTCTGGTAGATGAACTTCTCTGGGAACTTAACAACAAAGGCTTTACTGCCATTGGATATGCAGATGACATCACCATATTCATAAAAGGCAAACAAAAAGACATTCTAGGGAATCTTATGCAAAACGCCCTAAAAATAACATGGAACTGGTGCGATAAAGAACAACTCTCTATCAATCCCAGCAAAACCCAAATAATTAGGTTTACCAGGAAAAGATCAATTGATCTACCAAACCTTAAAATAAAAGACACCTGCATCCTAATAAAGAAAGAGGTAAAATTCCTAGGAATAACACTGGATCATAAACTCTCATGGAATGCACACCTAGATAACATATACTCAAAGGCTGTAAAGGCCTTATGGTCCCTAAAACAGCTGGTGGCCAAAACATGGGGACTCAACCCAAAAATGAGTATATGGATATATAATCAGATGATCAAACCAACCATACTATACGGCGCTGCGGTATGGTGGAGGAAATGCGTACAAAAAGAAACAATACGCAAACTCAACAAAATACAAAGACTAGCATGTATTTGTATAACTGGAGCAATGAAAACCACTCCAACCGCGGGAATGGAGGCAATCCTAAACATTACGCAGTTACACACTGCCGTTCAGGCAAAAGCGGCCAAACAAGCCCTAAAGATACAAAGGATACAAAGAACTTATAACTACAAAAAAGGGAACCTGACTGGACATCTAGAGAATCTAGAAAAGGTCGACAACGTCTGGGAACTAACTCGTGTAAGTGACCTAATGTCCCCTCAGCTGAACTTTAAAACACACTTTGAAATACTCATTCCAAACAGGGAGGAATGGAAAAACAATCCCCCTTGGTTGAAGGATGGTGCCCAAAAGTGGTTTACAGATGGGTCCAAATCCGGATATAAAGTAGGGGCTGGTGTGATAGGACCTAAATGTAGCCTTCACATCCCTCTCTGCGGTGAGTCAACAATCTTTCAGGCTGAACTGTATGCAACAAATGCGGCGGTACACTACATTAGTGAACAAAAGCCCAATAGATTAAAGATATCCATATTCTCGGACAGCCAAGCGGTTCTCAAAGCTCTAAGAAGCTATACATTTAACTCTAGAGCTGTCTGGGAATGTCACCAACGTTTAAATAAACTGGCGATAAACAACAAAGTAAAATTGATTTGGGTGCCAGGTCATGAAAACCATAAAGGCAACGAAAAGGCGGACATACAAGCCAAAAAAGGCGCCCAGATGCCTTTTACTGGACCCTTCCCCCTTTATGGATTTGACAACACAGACACAAAAAAAATTTTAAACAAATGGGTCATCAAACAAAAGAACCAATTCTGGAACAGACAAGAGGGCTTAAAACACTCTAAAATCTTTATGGAACAGAATCACAATCCAAAACGTGCAAAAGAGGCACTAGAACTAAATAAAGCCGAACTAAAACTGCTATGTGAAGCTCTAACAGGGCACGGCACTTGCAATCACCACCTATTCAAAATGGGTCTCAGCAGCACTGAGTCTTGCAGACGATGTGGGCAGGATAGAGACAATGGAACATATACTCACAAAATGCCCAGAACTCACTGAAGAGCGACTCGAAATGTCAACAAAGACACAACTAACAGGGAAGGACTTCCAGGATATCCCATCTACGAAAGTTGTTAAATTCATGAAAGCAACACTAAAATCCTAGATCAAAGAAGGGGGTACAATAGATCTGTATGGTCGCAGTGCAAGTGTCCTGTAATGACACACCCCATACTCTTCAATTCAATTCAATACATCCGTTCTAGCTTACGCTGATGATTTGTACCTGCTGGGAGATAGTGAGGAAATGGTTGAAAGAAATATAGAAAGTCTAATAATGGCAAATAAAGGAAATATAGGTAGACTTAGAAATGAAGAGAAAACCAAATATATAGTCACTGACCGTCTTGCATTCGATAAACGCTGTTAGTCAGATTGAAATAAATAAAGGGATGTACATATATGGCCAACGCGTGCTTCTTCGCAATAAAGGAACTATTCCGAATAACTCTTTTGTCCCGGAATGTCAAAATCCGTATTTAAACAACCATAATAATAGCAGCGACACCTTACGAATGTGAAAACTGGCCTCTGACTAAGAAGGAGGAAAATAGATTTCAGGTCCTTAAAACGAAATCTTAAGAAGAATCTATGATGGAAAAGAGGACGAAGAAACAGGCGAATGAAGAAAAGAACTCGGGGAATAGAGCACCAAACATTGTCCGAGTAATAAGATCGCGAAGCCTAAAATTGACAGCACACGTAAGACGAATGAAAAAGAAGGGATGAACAGTCAAACGAATAACGAGTGGAAAACTCGAAAGAAAAAGACCGCCAGAAAGGTAGAAGGAAAGACGATATAAGGATGGATCTAGAAGAGATGGGACAGAACCCCGAAACATGGAAGCAACACACTCATAACAGGGACGTTTGGTGAAGGGTGACCAACGAGTCTCTAAACTTCCAAGTTCCAAATGACCCCTCTTAATAATAATAACAAAATAACTTATAGAAAGTTGGAAACCTTATTTTAGTTAATTTTGGTCTACAAGGGTAAGAAATTCGACATTTTTGTCGAAAAAAAAGAAACTATTTGCTGCTATGTTGATTGACAAAAAGTCCAGCTATGATCAGAACTGCGAAGTCTTTAGAATTCAAAATATAATTGGGAGTACAAATTAATTCGGCCGGTTTTGTTGTGTTCAAATTTTTTTTTTTTATTGAAAAAACGTAAAAAATACATCACTCAAAGTATTGTCCGTCATCTCTCTGGTAATTTTCGAATACCATCTCTAAAAAATGAGTCCTCTCTGGCATCGATCCATTCTTCGATTTCTTCAAAAGACCCGAACCGGTGACCTCCCACCAAATCGTTTTGCATCCGTCGAAAAAGCCAGTAGTCGGAAGTAGCAAGGTCTGGAGAATGCGGCGGGTGGGGTAAGACCTCCCATTTCAGCGTTTCCAGGTAGTTTTTTACCGCTACAATCACGTGGGGCCGAGCGTTATCATGTTGCAAAATCACCTTGTCATGCCTTTCGGTCGTTTCTGGCCGTTTTTCACGCAATGCACGGCTCAAACGCATTAGTTGTAGTCGATAACGTTTCCCATCAATTGTTCGCCTGGTTTTAGCAGCTCATAGTACACCACACCCGTCTGGTCCCACCATATGCAGAGCATGACCTTTGAACCGTGGATGTTTTTCTTTGGCGTCGATGTAGACGACGATGGAACGGGTTCACTAGGTTTTGCATAGTATTTTCTCTTCTTGGGGTTATCGTAGTATATCCACTTTTCATCTCGTCACGATCCGGTGCAAAAATCCCTTCCTTTGATCTCTTTCAAGAAGCAGTTTCGAGGTGAAAAATCGACTTTCGACATCTCTCGGTTTCAACTCGTACGGCACCCAATTTCCTTGCTTTTGAATAAATCCAAATTTCTTTAACCGAACGGAAATTGTTTGCTGAGTCACTCTCAACGATTCTGCGAGTTCACTTTGCGTTTGGCACGGATCTTGATCCAGTAAAGCCTCTATTTCCTCATCTTCAAACTTTTTGGGCTGGCCAAGACGCCCTTTGTCTTCGACGCTAAAATCACCACCGCTTTTGAAGCGTCGAAACCACTCTCTGCATGATTTATCGGTCGGAGCAGATTCACCATAAACTTCTACAAGCATTCGATGGGCTTCAGCTGCACTTTTCTTCCAATTAAAAAAGAAAATCAAAACTTCCCGCAAATGCTGTTTATTTAAGACAAATCCGGACATTTTTGAAGAGGCAAAAAACAATGTTGTTGTCAGAAACAGACGCTGATGCACACTAATTATTGTTGACAGGTGTCACACCTTTCCAATGAAGTAGGTAATCGCTTCCAAGATCAGCCACAACTTGCAGGTGGCGCCATCTTTTGAAAAGGGACCGAATTAATTTGTACACCCAATAAAACAAGAGGCCGGTCAATCTTGGTATTGCCACAATCAGCAAACCTGTGGCGAAAAAGAAAAATAACTTCAAAGACTGACCGAAAAATCGTTCTACTGGAAAGTACCAGCTCACTGCACTTTAAAGTTTTTGAAACATTCCTCATATCGGAATTTTTATAACGTTGAAAACTCTACGGAGTGGATTTAAGGAAAACTCCTTGCTTTGCAGGAGACCAGCAAAGAAGCCCAAATTTACCAAACTTCATGCAAACGGCGATTGTATTGAGCACAACTTCGCAAAGGCTGCGAGAGTGGCTATTGGAACGAGGTTAGTTAATTTTTTTGTTAAATTTTTTTCCACAATAACAGATGATAACAGACTCTTAATAATTTTCCCGTAATTACGAGGACGGGTGTCGCTTAAAAACGATGACGAAGACGGCCGAATACGTCCGTTTTTAAAACATTGTGAAGTTAGGACGGTCAAACGTCCACCCTCTGTGATGATTTGGAGTCGAATAAAGTCTAACAATAAATATGTGCTAAAGCGAAAAATATTTCTCATCGGTCATAATCCAAGTACTGTATTAAATTATTTCCATAATTTTCGTACTTTGAACTCCTTGTGTAGAGCATCATGTTACTCATTACCACGCCAGCGATGGTCCAGTTAACCAGACATAGAGCATGGCGCTCATGGCTTGTTCCCGCTGAGGCAATTAATAACACAGCCAATATGCATGGTTATATATAAGTTATGTTTATTTCTTGAGGGCAATTTCAATTAATGACGGTAATTGTGCTCGAGAGACACCTCACATTTAGTATACCTTAAATCTACCTTTTCCACATTTATAATTTCAAATGTGTTCTCCGACCATATACAAAACATTACTAATTCAAAACTCCATTAAAACATAATTAAAAAAAAAAGAAACTAATTTCATAACCTAAATTCTTTCTGTTATATTCACGATTACGAAAGTAAACGAAATAAAATAAAAAAAATGACTGCGAGCGGTCGAGTGTACACGCATATGTCAGTACGATTAGCCACAAGAAATTTGAAGTCAGTTTGATGTTGGTCTTGCATATGATGATGAAGAGGAAAATGACCACGAAAATATGAACAACACATGCAACTAGCAGATTTTAATGTCAATTAAATGTTCCCGCTTTGGTCTATGAGTATAGTGGCAGAGAGAAAAAAAAAATGAACGCGCATGGACGTTTTATTCGTATCACATATGCCGGTAATGATATTTCGACACACAACTTACCTGGTGAATGGGTTGATGGATCATGTTATGATGACCTGTCGGCATTGGCTGAAGGTACATTCCATAGGGTTGAGCTGATGTTCCACCAGCAGTCTGTGTGTTCGGCATGTTAAATGGGGGTGGGGTGCCAGAATGAAAATTTTGCTTTTCATACGACTGCAACAGCAAAATAGAAGGAAAAGAAAATGTGATTAATAACGGCTGCAGCGGTGAATATTTTCTACTCACATTGACTTTGTTTAACGCTACATGACCTTTTCCGTACATTGATGATGTAATATCGGATCCGGTTCCAGCTTGCGGTGGATTTGTAACATTTTGCGATTTAGTTTGCTGATTCACACTGGATGGGTACGCTCCCTTGGTATAATCCTGTGTGGCCTGGGTTAGGGCATCGTAACCGGTTGAGCCGTAACTAGTATTATAGGACGGTTTAGGGAATTGACCACCGGATGCTGTGTTTGCAGCTGGAATTTGCGGCTACACCAAGAGAAATACATAATAAAATAGCAAACGAAAAAAATGATATGTAGTTACCGGATAAATTGCTGGTGTTCCGTATTGGAAACCGCCAGGCATCACGTTGCCTCCATAAAAGTAATAAGGAACGTTAAGCATCGGACCACCGGATCCCGCCTGCTGCGACATCGTGCTGGACACCTGCAAAGTGCATACCAAATTCATGAAACTGGCAAAACGTTGCTTATTTTCTATTTACATTACTAACGGGGCTAGAGTTATTGTCAGTTCTGGCGAAGCGACCATCAGTCATTGTTGAATATGCCACCGAACCTAGATTATCACGTACGCCGGCAGCGCCCAAACTCGTTGGTGTATAATTCAGATCGTAGTACCCCTGCTAATCCCAACCAAAAAGAAAAATAACATCAGCATACGTTCAGAACTCGTTAGAACGAAAAATTCGATTTTCTAAAAGCGTTATATGTATGTATATGGTATGTACACATGACATGGAGATGCGATCGAAAAAATGTTAGAGAGGATTTGCTAGTTTCGAGAAATTTTGATGGTGTTAGTGATGGGCAACTAGAAAACCCCCTACAGGACGATATGTTCTTCTTAACGAAAAGCATACACACAAACAAGACTAGAGATGGTAGATAAAGAACGAACATATGAAAATATATGTTAAAAATAGATTTTGATTTACTATTAAAAAGTATTGTTATTTCAATTTCAAGTATATAGTCTGACGAGGAGTATGGGGTTTTAATACTAGTGTTAATCTCTGAAATTGTTTGTGGATGTTATGTGCACTGGGAAATGTGATATACATAAGTATAAATATGTTATGTAGATGGTTTTTAGGTTATTTTTTTTTAACAATTTATGGGTGTGTGTCATTTTGCATTTTAGCAGCAGCAACTCACCACATGTGGCACTCTCTGTTGCATCAATTGTAAATCCTCGTAAGAATATACTGGTTGCTGATAGTAGGGCAACCCAGTCTGAATATATTGACTAACCATTTGGATGTTGGGCACCATTCCAGCACTGTTCTTGTTGGCATTGGTGGCTGAGTTTGTTACTTTTGTATTTGTCAAACCTAATGATGGTGAGCTCATACTGTTTGTAGTCGCTGTTGAACTTGGAACTGAACTTACGGTGCTACTAACAACGCTGCTCGATGTAACGCTTGAAACACTAAAAGCATAAAAGTTTAACAATTAATTTATTTACTTTTCAAATTCAATAAAATTGTCGATAAATATTCGAGTCAAATCTCTATCCGTTAGATGCCATTATCTGCTACGGGTGTGTACAACTAATGGTTCGATACATAGTATGGCTTAACTCAAAATGTTTGCATGCAAATCTTTTCTTTAACAAGTAGTATAATTATGAAATCGGGCTTCTACTTACCTTGGAAATTCAGACTCTAAGAGAAGTTCCATGCTAGATGCTTGGTTTGGGTAGTAAAGTAATGGAAATAAAACCAATATTTCTATATGCCAGCCAACTTGTGTCAATAATATAAAAAGCACATATTTAGGCGGTGCAATCAACTCATGCAAAGCATAGAGCAAAATAAAAACCAAAAAAAACTATGCAAGCTTAAGCCTAGCCCTTTGATATATGGTTTTCATTTCCATTCAAAGTTCGTAAATGCCCTCTCATTCTAAAAATTGTACAGAAAAAATCAAAACAAACAACTGATTGGAGAGCATGTAGTTGTAAAGGAGCTTTCAAAAAAGGCGCTCAAAATTTGGATGTTTATAACGGCCATGTGGTTAAAGAAGAGTCAAAGTTCAGTAGAGTATAGTAAATCGTCATATTGCACATCGTGTGAAAAATCATTGACCCCTATTGCGATAGTCGTTTTTATTGAACGACACTTCTCACTTTTTCTATCGAGTCACTTTTTAGTCGTTCAAGTGTCGGTATTACAATACTTAAACGCCAATCGTTTCGATCCACATGCATTTCTCATAAACAACTGATAAATATGTCTAGACATTTCAAAGAAATTTGTTGGTTCTTTCAAATTTGAAATTTGTGAATTGGGAATATTCAATAATAAATAGTATTGCAATTTTTGTAGTTAATAATATTATTAACGAAGAAGAGAGGGGAGAAGAGAAGGATATTAAGATCCAAGTCAAATCCCTTGGATATGCCAGATTCGAAGTAAGTACGAGAATTATTTTGAGAACGAATCATACTTATTTGTTACATTTACAGATTCGTTATGTACTTTAAGTTAAATAAAGACGCATTTCTTTATTTATTAAAAGAACCTTAGGATAAAATTATAAAAAAACGAAGCGTGCTATTAGTAACACCAATAATAAAGCTTGCAGCTACATTACGATTTTTCGCTGATATTTAATTTGGGTATTGCGCAACCAACAATGAGTATCATTTTAAAAGAGATGCTTGAGCTTATGGAAGCATTTGTTGGTCCTCGTTGGATAAATACATCCTACTCAGATGAGGAAAAAATGAAGCGGAGGCTTATTTTTATCAGAAATCCATAATTCCGGGAATAATTGGGTAGACGGTAGCCACATCAAAATTCAAGCTCCAAAAAAAGAGAAACAAGACCTTTACGACTTCCTATTCTTGAATTGTCTGCACTGTTGGCGAAATTCCTTTCCGAAAATTGGTTGCTAATGTAGACTTTCTTGCCATTAATTGCACTAATAGCGCACATTTTTTCCGATTTGTTATCTTCGGCCTTAAGTCATTAAAAATTAAATTAAATCTAATTAACAAAAGGAAAAAGGAAGAAAAAAACAGAAAACATACATATAATTTGGATGTACTCAGGTTGTCGTTCGAAAAAATGTGATCGCCAAAAGGTGTCGTAGTACTCGTCGTTTATTGGAACTTAAACGAGAGTTACAATACCGACGAGTGATATCTGTCGATAAGAAAAATACGTTCCACTTAACGACAAGCAAAACGACAACATAATGACTATCGCAATACCGACTTCTATAAGTGACATTTGTCGTTTAATAAAAACGACTATCGCAATAGGGGTGATTAATTTTTATTTTCAAAATCAATACTTCGTTTGAAAAACGTTACGCAACGTACGTGACTTTTATCCATGTCACAGCTGTAATGCCGAGTCGACTACTCGATATACGACGGATGATAGAAAAGTAATGATAATAGGTTATTTTCAGTCCGCACAAAACTCCAAAAAATTGTTTGCTTATATATCCAATAAGTTAGAGTAAAATACATTCGTTTATAAGGTCGATTCATTTGAATACGAAGCGTCGAAGTGATAGCATTGAAATGAGAAAAATGAAATTCGAACTGTGATCAAGTACCTCTGCTTGAGATTCGTAAACTGTCTGCCAAAAACACACTGGTAAAAACATTAATCACTGAAGATAACGTGAAAATGTGGTATATACGAGCATAGCTGAGGTTAAAGAAAACTCACCTTTTTTGGAATGCTGAATAAACAATTTTGGTGGTATATTTTAAAAAGGGACACACCATTTTAGATCTTCCTATGCAGACCAAATAAGAAAATTGCGGGAGATCATTAAAGAAAAAAGATGCGGCAGACTAAGAGCTGTTCTGTCTCATCAAGACATCGCACCGGTTCACAAAGCCCCAATTTCGATGACCTCCATTCAAGAAATGGGATTCGAACTGCTCGAACACCCGCAGTGACTTTAATCTCTTACCTCAGGTCTAGGAACATATTCGAGGCAAGATTTGAAGACGATAGTGGTGTTGTGGCCACTGTAGGGTATTGGGAGAGTTAAGACAAAGATTTTTTTTTCTAAAGGAATCCTGGGTTTCGAAAGAAAGTGGACTAATTGCATTGGCTTGTTAGGAGGCTATGTAAAAAAAAAATTATATTTTAATTATAATCAGCTATAACCAGAGAGTCAAAATTTAATATTTTGGACGACTATTTCCTTGGCGTACTTAAATATTTTGAGAGACTTGGGACAGTTTGGGATAGTAGACAACTACTGGGAATGGTTGCTTTACAAAGTCTGCCAAGTTCCTCTCACCGCCCCAAAGTCCCGATCCTTATTCAATTGAGCATTTAGGAGCAAGGAAGATCTCAAAACTGGGCTAAAAGAAGATTTGTAAGAAATAGCCTAAGGATATACGGACAAATTAAGGCTTTCTATGGGAAATAGATTGTGTGCAGTTAATGAAGTCAAGGGTTACACCACAGATCTTATTAATTTTTTTTTTTCGAATTAGAGAGTTTGAAACGAAGTGTACGGATAATTCTTTGAGTATGCACGATATACATACTATACATATAACATGCAAAAGCAGCATTCACATTAAAAAGGAATTTTAGATTTTGACCCGCTCTTCTTATTTCTGTTTGTTTTTTTTCACAACTAAAACGTTCTCATTATTGGGGATTTTTAATCGCTGCGAAGTGCAAAGGCGCGAAAAAAGGGATAAGTAACAAAATTAGGAAAAGGTTTAATACTTTTTTCTAAGGAGAAGGGGGAATCAATGTGAAAATTATTTAGTGAATAAGGATTGAATCAGTGGACCATAGGATGGCAAAAGTACACGGAGACCTATTAGAGCGAAAAATATACACTGCTCTGATCAACCACCATATATTGCAAAAAGAACAATGTTGAGGTACCACTTCGTTACTGCACCACAAGTAATGAAAAACAGTTCATAGGCGTCGCGACTAGCAAAAGGTACAATAATTTTCGCAGATAAGACCATATTCAGTCTGGAATTTTAAGATAAGACCACAGTTCCGTGACGACATGGAAACAGAAACCAAGAATGTGTTGAAACTCATCCGAAGAGTTCTAAGGGATTCATGACTTTGGAGATCATAATCCCAGAACGTAACTACAAGGCGATTATGCATCTTCCGCCATCGAACAAAAACTGTGAACAAACAGTGAATTGCCACTGTTATTATAGTAATTTTACAATTCACTCGAAGGGCCCGAAAACAGTTGTGAAATAAATCAAATGTAAATCCCATGTGCTGGAATTTAGAAGTCATACCAAACACAAAACAGTTATTTGAAGAACTTGGCACCAATTATATCATCAGACACTCGAAAACAGTTGGATTGCCGACATTTTGAAAATAATTTTTTTCTGCAATTATAACAACTTAAGTATTGTATTTTTTTTTGTATTGCCTGAGTGTGGCTTTTCTTATTAATGCATTTACAAAGATACATTAGGTATTTCAGAAGAAGAAAAATACTTTACTTTAGCTTCCATTTTTCAACAATGCTATTGTGGTGGTCCAATTGGGGTTCAATTTCTATTAAGTTTATTAGTATAAACATTAAAGGCATCCGAATACTACCAATTCATCATCAGCTTTGCATTTGACGAATCGATTCTTTTGTTCTATGCCATACTTTATCCCGTTCTATTTATCCAACGTTTAATATGTAGACTTTTAGTATTGTATAATTTTGCGAAGGAGACGCGAAGAGGAAAGCGTGCCATTGTTTGAATTGCTGAGTGACTGATAAAACACACAAACCAGGAAAGCTTTTTGCCGCCAGGAAATCGACTTCTTTATTGAATTTAGTTGAAAGATCGAGCCTATAGGTAAATAAATCTCAAAAGCAAGGATAAGATTATTGAGACACTAACTCTATAAGCAACAAAGAAAAAAGAAATAAGAGAAATATAATTGGGTTATTATATCTCAATGTTTCACTCTAATTAAATCCAAATAAAATGATACAAACATTCAATGTAATGGCCGTATTGACAAAAACATATCGGAAAAGTAAATCACATGCAGCAAAGTTAGAATTGATTTAATCTTACCTTTCGTAATGTGAACTAGACGACGTGGCAGAAGTTTCCTTCAGTTTAGCACTACTAAAGTTACTGTACTGAGATGATGAAGTGCTTGTGCTACCAGTAAACCTATATGTGATGCGATTTGATTTGATTTTAGTAAGTTAATTGGGTCAGAAAATATTAAGAACGGAAGTATAATTAAATGCAGAAAATAAAAAGGACTAGAATGAAAGTAATTGGAAAGATACAGAAAAAAGATAAACGAAAATGGTAGACAAGTCTGCAATTGATTACGAAAATGAAAAAAGATGATACAAATGCCAGAGTAATTGAACTTGTGAGAAAAATAAAACATGTGGTGCCGAAAAATAAATATAATTTTGAGTGAAAATTTCATCATTTTAAAATTGATTTCCGAAATAACCCGAGATAAAAGCCTGAAATCTGTGGGAACAAATGTTAGTTACAATAATGGACACCTGTTTCAATAGAATGCTAATAACTACTATTTTACATTAATTCCCCCGACTCTAAAGGACCAATAACCAGTTAAAATATTATTTATTGTTACTTGCATCATTAGTCTTTCACAATACGCGATTGAATGCAACAAAAGAAAAAGTTGACTAACCACCAATCAATGCTATAAGGACTTAAACGAGTAACCCACGAAAGGATAAAACTAAAAGTCTGTCATTGTTAATATAAATATTATATTCTTTCATGAATACATTGTCGAATTTAATCAAAAAGAATTGAAAATCTAGTCGAGCTTTGATATCCCTTTCAAATTAATCTGAACTCATTGCAAAGTCGCGCATTTCATATATTCTCTATGGAGCAGTAAAAACGTTTTGAATTTTGTAATTAAAAAACAAGCACATCGTCGACGTCTTTATTGACATTAATGCGGGCACGTATTTTCATTGTCATATCAACATTGTGGTCGGTGAACGTATGAAAAGACTAGGTTTAAGCGAATAGTCCAGTGAGACCTAAGCTGCGTGAGATCTAAGCTCGCAGGGAACGAAAGAGCAGACGAATTGGCCAGGTAAGGGTCTGAAATTGACATCAGCGAAGCGGACACGTCATTGCAACCACCGATCAGCGCATTATACCAGATCATAAACGACACAATCATCAAAGAGGCCAACTCGTCTTGGCTTACAAGAAACGACAGCTACACGACAAGATCATCGTGGTTGAAACTCAATATCGGAAAAACAAAGAAGCTCCTGGCGCTAGACCGTAACTCGATCCGATCCGTATGCTCGTCGGAGTGATCACAGGACACTATCCCATTGGAGCAATGCTCCGGAAGTGGGACTCGGGATCCAGCGATCTCTGCCGGAGCTGCGGCGATGAGGAAGAAACTGAGACGATCCAACATCTGCTTTGCCACTGGCCAGCTCTCCAGAATCGACGCCTAGTGTCAGTGTATATGCAGATATATCGGATCTTCTAAAATTCATTAAGAGCACGGAGTGGTTTCAGCCACCACGTGACAGGACAGGTTAATTTTATATGTACCCACACAAATGAAGGAAATCACAATGGGCCCCTTGGCCTCCGAGTGGAAGTGAGGTTTAACCATCACACTCCCCTTCTCTAACCTAACCTAAGCTGCTGCGCCCAGGTAGAAATGAAGTACGGCAGTAACAGGCTTATTGTGGAAGAGCTGGACTGTGGTGTCATCTAAATGAGTTCGAGAAAAATTAAGGCACGAAAGGTATCCAAAGCAATGGATTGTCGAGTTCTCTTTCAGAGTGCGATAATGTTTGTGATGAAGTCCTAATTTCCTAATTTTTTTGCGAACAATAAAATTAAGTGCTCCAACAACAATGCTGGATGCCCCAGCAATGAAGAAAATTGTAATGGAGAATAATCGGATCACTATCATAGAAGTTTCTAAGGATATTGGCATATTGGTTACATATATTTTGGACAAGTTTGTTCCGAAATTGCTAAACTTTGACCAAAAGAAGAATCGCTCGTTAAACCAAGTCTGCTGAAAAGCTCCATTACTGGTGGGACATGCATATATAGTTATGACATCGAAACCAATCATTCCGACTTGGGTCCCTGCGATTTTTTTCTCTTCTCAAAACTGAAAAGATCCATGAACAGACGGACATTTGCCACGATTGGGGAGTAAAGGTCGTATCGTTGGACGATCTCAAGGCTATACCAAAAAGCACATATCAGAAGCACTTCGAAGATTGGAAAAAACGCTGGCACAAATGTATTATATCTGAGGGGAATTATTTGAAGGGAACAACAAAACAGGCATCAATGAATAATTTTTTTTTCACCCTTTTTTGACCAATTTACTTTTAGGGCAATCTTGGGAAACTGTTATCAAGCTAAGCCTGATTTTAAGAGTATTCTCCATTTATTTTGATAAGACCCTAATTTTCCCGTTGGATGGTTTGGATCTTTGCGGAAGTTCAGATATAATTGTCGGTCATTCCATATATGGTACAAATTGTCTTTTAACTGGAGAATAAAATTAATTGGGAACCAATGACTGAAGAAAATGCCATTTAAATTAATAAATAAATTAGTGTTAATTTATATCATAAACAAAAATCACAATAGACAAGGAAAAACCCAATAACGCAGAGACGAATAACTGATTAAAGGCTAAGGACTGTGCATATTAATTAATAGGTTTTTTGTTTGTTTGTTGCAATCACCCATTGGGCGTCAAATCGACTTGATTAGACAAAATGCAAATGTCTATAACATCCAAACAGTATAACGAAAAACACGACAAATATTTATTTTGTGAGTACAACCACCAAAATACTAATAAAGATGAGATCTTAGTTCACGACAATGTATCTACATCAAACTTACAAATTTATTCAAGTGCAGGCAAATATCGCTCCGACAACAATAATCGCTAGCCATTTATGCACGAAATCACCAATTATTTTAAGCATTTATTTTTCTCTTTGAAACAACCATAAAATTTAGAAGCGAACAAACACATCTATGTACATACAAATGAAAATGGGCATACATAAACAGAGACAGTAAGTGTTGTAAGAAAAATAATGGTAAAACATAAAACATAAAAAAATATGTTAAAATAAAAACAATACACTTAAAACAGCTTTAGTAAAATTGTAAGAATCCGCTCATACATACCCTGTATTGTTCGAGAGCCCAGTACCACCGTAAACACTTTGGCTATTCTGATACGCACTTTGTTGTGATGGATATACCGGCGTTGTCTGATTGCTTTGGTACTGGCTGGATAGGTATCCGGCATTGGAATTTCCACTGTTAATATTTTAGGGAAAGAAAACATTTTGTTTTGTGTTGTTGTTTTTTTTTTTTTTTTTGTTAAGAATAATCTAGTCAGCTTTTCATTTTTGTTGTTATTAATCAAATAAAAATTTGTAAATACATAAAAGGGGCAGATATACTACAAGACAACTAATGAAGATTAGCAAGGTTAATTGTTTTTTATAATTGTTTACGTTGAGTGGAATATGTTCATGAGCGTATAGATTTCGCGTAAAAATAATGTGGCATAAAAGGGCTTACAGCTTGCTCGTCGTCACATCAGAAGATGAAATATAAAGTCCTTTCTATATCTCCACTATACATACACCTGTCTGTACAATTTAGAAATGGCAAAATAACTTTAACTTTGATTAGTAAAAGGAAACTATGATAACATGATATTATCATGACTTATCTCGGGTTCTGCACGTGAAACGTTAGGCGACCTAAAAGACTATGGACGGAAAAACAAAAAATGTGAAAGTGTAGGCTGGTTAGAAAACAGATAAAAAAACTGAGACATATACTTTGGCGATTACTACAAATAGAGCCAAAAAAATTAAGGGTCCAGCTTCAGAGATGCGAACGAATCTCTTGTAACAATTCGCTTCATATCCAAATTTAACTCTATCATCTATATTATTATATATATATATACATATATAATTTCGGTTGTTTGGTGTGAAATATTGTGGATGAGACATCATTTCCCAAACAAGCTACAACATTATTTCGCGAGTCACTAAAGAAATATGGAGTCGAACGTTCTTATGGTGAAATCCAATGTACTTACGATACCCCAATTCAGACCGTTTTTCTTATATTGCTTAACCTAGTTCCACTAGTTGTTGGCAATAAATATCTGAATTAATCGTTTGGTTCCTTGGAAGCAGCCCGTAATACCAACCGACTCACCAAATGGCGTCATGATATTTTTGTTGATTGATGTGGCTTAGGCAGGTTCAGCACGTTTAAACCATGATCGTTTTCGATTGGCATTCTTGTAAACAATCCACTTTTCATTACCCGTTATAATGCTTAGGTCAAATATTGATGCGCTACGTTAAGTGAATCTCTTTAAATCGAGCGACTTTAAATTATTTTTATTTGTTGTATTTGATACGTCTTCCCTCTCCAATCTCCCGAACAACCATCTGACCATCCGATTCAATTACTGCTTTAATTTGTTCGTCATCCACTCCAGTTGGTCGACCTGGTCGTTTATTATTTTTGAGTGAAAAAACGCCGCCGCGGAATTTTTTATCCCAATTCGGACACATTCGTTCAATTAAGCTTCAGCAGCTTACTCGTACTTGCCTCCGAAGTAAAACAACGAAATATGCTGAAAATGTTCGATTTTGCACTCCATCGCAAAATAACATATCGCAGAGTTGTAAATAAAATTACGCTTACTTCCTATTTGTCAACCTTAAAGCCATCTACGAAAACGAATTATGGCTGACAATCTCGCTTGATCATCCAATAACCATGATGATTCACGCTGCTGCATCAGAGTCGGTGGTAACTTAACCTCTTCGGTATCAAAGGAGAGCTTCTTTAACATCTCGTTTCAAAACATAAGACCGTACAACTTCTCGCAAAAATATGTTTGCCAGTAAACGAGGCCATATGTTTGCGAGGCCATATAACTGCCACGTTGGCCAAAAAATGATTTTCTCATCTTTTCGGAAAAAAAATGTCCTCCTTATGTAAGAAGGAATTGAGGAAGAGATACGAGATGTACGAGTAGTGGCTGTACAGCAACACCAGTCCATTTAGGTGTTATTGAATCAAATGTCTAGTCTAGTGCGGCTGAGCCATTTAAACACAATTAGATTCGTCAACAGATATCCAAACTCCAACCCTGAAGAGGGTGGAGTCGACAGACTGAAGGCGATTAAGTGGATATGACACCAATTTTCAAAAAATCAAAAAAAATGTATGACTATTGAAAAAATACATTTTTAATAATATAAACCTTAAATTCGGCTTCTAAAATATATAGCGAGCGTTTTAGGCACATCGCGTTAAGGCCGTATTGTTGATGATTTTCGTGCATTCTCTCTGCCGCGTCTTTCTTATACAAACATATACTATACGAGTATATAATTCTTTATGCATTTCCTTTATAAATTCATAACACTAGTTTACAGTACATCTGTTACCGAAGAAATTTTAGCTGTTGCTGACTTACATATGATATGCTATTTTCAAAAATATAATTAGAAGATTTTTATCAGCTATAGTTCTGAGTTTCAGCTATGTAGGTATAAAACAGAAAAAAACATGTACTGTCCCTCACAAAAGTATTCGGAATTATGTTTTTTTCTGGATTTGAGTGTTGTTAAATAACAATAATTTAGCAATACTAATAAAAATCAGAGTCAATTCAAAGTTTCTTCCCTTTTAACTAACAAATAATTAAAAAAAAAAAAAATTAACATTTTCTCGCTACAATAACAAAGAAAGCAAAATAAACAATAACGGAGCGAATTCCATGTCACAAAAGTATTCGGAAATTTTGCTTATAACTAATATAATTTCAAAATAAAAAGTAAAACTAAAATTTTAATATCGTGTGGCAAAACCTTTTAGCTTAACAATTTTTTTAAGCCTATTTGGCATTGATTTTATAAGCCTTTTTGTCGTTTCGGGACTTATTTTACTCCATTCTTGAGAAATGGCTTCCTTTAGTGACGATTTGCTTGTTATTTGATGCTTGCGGATTTTTTACTCTATGATGGCCCATAAATGTTCGATGGGGTTAAGGTCTGGAGAATGCGGTGGAGTTTTCAACTGTTTTAAGGTGTTATATAAAACCCATATTTTTGTATTGTGCGCTCTATGCTTTGGGTCATTATCGTGTTGAAATAAAGAACGACCCGAAAGCAACAATTTCGCAGCACTCTCATTCAAAGTGTTTTTTAAATGTCAATATATTGATAGTGATTCATCGCATTTTCAATAAATTACATATTTCCAACCCCATTCGCATTCATGCAGCCCCACAGTCTAACGTTACCTCCTCCGTGTTTTATCGTTGGTATAGTATTGCTGGGATGCGTTTCTTTTACCACTTTTCTCCAGACCTTATGGCTTCCGTCGGGTCCAAATATGTCAAATTTGGTTTCGCCACTAAATGTTACCTTACTCCAAAAATCTTCAGTGCAGTTTTAGTGCTCTTTTGCAAACTCTAACCTTTTCTTCCGGTTGACATCGCTTATCAATAGTTTGCAGCGTTTAGCACGTTCATTATAACCATCGCTTCTAAGCGATTTCGTCACAAACATTAACACTGCTATACTCAGCCATTTCTCTCTTAATTTCTGGAGCTGATTTTTTTGGATCTTGTTTAATTTGTCATATTATAAGCGATTTATGAAGTAGATTAAATTTCATAGGACGGCCAGATCGCTGTTTTGATTGAATGCCATCGCGCTGTAAAATGATATGAATTGTAGAAATGCTTCTATTTACATAAGACGATATTTCCTTTAGCTTTTTGCCTTTACTGTGCATTTGAAATAAAAATTTTCTTTCTTCTTCGGTAGTTTCTCCCCCTTTTAATATAAATTTAGTAAGATGCTTTAAACAACGAAACATATACTGTATGACAGCCTTTTGATGTTTGCGAATGCTTATTATGTACTAATAAGGAAAGCCAACAACATAATTTAAGAAGAATTTAAAACGGCACTTGATTTTAACCGTAAATGGTAGCAATTCCGAATACTTTTGTGACATGGAATTCGCTCCGTTATTGTTTATTTTGCTTTCTTTGTTGTTGTAGAGAGAAAATCTTCATTTTTTTTAAATTATTTGTTAATAGGGAATAAATGTTGAATTGGCACTGATTTTTATTATTATGGCTTAATTATTTGTTATTTAAAAACACTCAAATCCACAAAAAAAACATGATTCCGAAAACTTTACTAAAAAAAATAATTAATTATTGTGTTCTAAAAAGAACTTCATTTTAATGCTCTTCTCTGATGTGTAGACTTGGGAAAATGACGTATCAGAAACAATAACCAGACATCATATTCGTATCCCAGAAACCCTGATAACGGTCTTCCATAACGCGCCATATCCTACATTTTCCGGAAACCTGTCCAGGTGACTATGGAGGAAGTGGAGTTTTATGCTCAAATTGCACCCCATATTTTTTAATTGTAGCAGAAGGTCTTCTACAAGTTCAATATAATTTTCAGATTTTTTATTTCCGAGAAAATTCAGCATCAGAGACGAAAGCTGTCCAAGCCTTTAGTTCTAACCAGGGCTTTATGAAATCAAGTACAAGTACCAGTACCAGTATTTTAATAGGTACTTGTACTTGTACTTCAGTACCTGGTACTGGGACTTGATTTCAGGCAAGTATCAGTATTTTCTGCTAAAATACTTAAGTATTATGTTAAAATACTTAAGTATTATGTTAAAATACTTAAGTATTATGTTAAAATACTTAAGAAGTACTTGAGAGTACTTCAGAGTACTTCAAATTACTTGAGAGTACTTCAAAGTACTTGAGAGAACTTATAAGTACTTGAGAGAGCAGTACTGCAGTACTTCCAAGTACTTCGAAAAAAAAAAAAAAACTTTTAGAATCATAAGATAGCATTAATTTTATTGCTTTCTAATACTTTTATAATTTAAAATAATAAAAAGCATAAAAAAATATTCCAAAACAAACGAATTGTACTTTAATTAGAAAATGAATTTGCTTTTAATAACACAAGTTTCTCAAAATTCTCATCCAATAAAGAGTTGCGAAGCAGAGAGAACAGTCGCTGTAATGGGTTTTATTGGTTTGTTTTTTATTGGTCAAACAATATAATGATAGTAATATTTGCCATTTTGCAAGTACTTGAATACTGGTAAGTACTTGAAAGTATTTGAGATACTTGAAAGTACTTGAGAGTACTTAAGATACTTGAGTACTTGAAAAGTACTTGTAAGTATTTTTTAAATACTTGAGACATTATTGACTTCAAGTACGTACTTAAGTCTTTTTCAAGTACAAGTACCAGGTACTGAAGTATAAGTACTAGTACGTGGTACTTGTATTTATCAAGTACTTACATAAGTCCTAAAATACTGAAGTACCTTACAGCCCTGATTCTAACTCGGTCATAGAATTTCTAAATTGAGTATCTTTCGTAAGTTGCCTAATTTGGGGGCCATCAAAAATACCGGCTTTAATCTTTTTCATAGTGAGCTGAGTAAATTTTTGGGAAATGTAACGAAAGCAGTTCCCGTCTTTATCTAATAATTTAACAAACTGTTTCATGATGCCCAGTGTTATATGGAATGGTGGAAGGGTAATTTTGTCACGATCTACTATTGAATTCTGGACTATATTTTTCTTTCTAGGCTCCATATTTTCTCTCAAGGGCCAGTTTCTTCTTACCCAATGCTCTACTGTTTAGCTCTACTGTCCTAAAGACATATAAAACAGGGAAACTTAGTGTAACCACTTTGTTGATCGAGAAGAATGTTCAACACTTTTAAATCGACACAAATTTGCCACTTATGGTCATTGTATTTTATTTTGTTCAAGACTAGCGAAATGTTACAATATTCTTCCTTTAACTTTGTACTGTGGGCAATAGGTATCCCAGCGTATTTATTTCCATGATGATAGAATAAATTTTAGGCTACGTTTTGAGCTGTCAATGAATAAACGCCAGTCGTTTGGTTCGTATTGTTTCAAGCCCATTTTTGTCAACAAGTTTTTGATATCTAAACAAAAGGTAATACCGTTTTCTTCGGAAAAATAACGCCGTAATTCTTTATCTCTTTCACGGTAAAAACTTATTTTAGTATCTGAGGAAAGCATTTTTTTTTCTTTCAGTCTTGATGCTAACAATTCTGAAGCTTCTTTAGAAAGATTTAAATCTCTTACTTTAAATTTCATCTAACTCATTTTGGCTCATTTGACATATCTTCAAAATCAGCATCATTTTGTGATGAACTCGGTCCTTCAATGTCTTGTTCTAAGGGTTCAGATATATTTTTAGGCACTGAAGAGTCAGGTGAACGCTGCACTGGACGTTGAACACAATTAGTACTTGGATACTGCCACTTAGCTCGATTTTTAGTAATAATTTGTAATTTCGAGATGATTTCGTGGTTCTCGCCAAATAGTCGGTGTTCCAAATTTAAAGGCACTTCTTTTACCACTTTTCCATAATCTTAAATATTCCACACACGATTTACAAACACAATTGGGAGCCCAAGACTTCTCATTTTTATCCAAGAGCATCCCAAAATACTCAAAATAGGTATTTTTCACCAACTCTGATATAACTTTTCTACAATCTTCAAACACATATTCTCCGCATATATAGCAAAAATGTTCTGGATTGTCTCTTTGAACCTGTTATCGATTATTATATACGCTTAAATGATAAAAATCAAAAACAAAGTAACTCGAGCAGCTCAAAAAAATTTTTGGGTAGATTTGACAAAAACAAGTCATTTCATTAGATTTCAAATCACGGAACTTGATTTCAAGCTTTGTGTGACGTGAAAATACAGTGATAATTCAACTTATTCAAGTCCAAAAATTGAGAGAGCATATGAAATAATAGATGGTTAGTTTCAATAATGAGATTACTGATTACGGAGTTGGAATCAATGGCATTAATATTTTTTGTTGGAGTAATAAAACATAACATAAATATAGCAGTTGATGCTGTTCGTGACGCTGCACGAATTAAGTGGGCGGATCGGCGGAGCACTGGGGGCTTCAAAAGAAGCACGCAGGGCAAAAAAATCGCGTGCAGAGGCAAGCGTATGACCAGGAAGAAGGACTTTTGTACGGCACTGCCGACTTAAAAAACTTTAAACGCGTTTTTCTTTAAACGTTTCGACTTATCTTTCTGAAATTTTAATATGTTGCTGTGCACATATTAATACATGAAATGAATTACGGACAAAAATATCGGTATTATAGTTTTTGATTTTTGGCATGATTTATACACCAAATTGGCCATGTTGGTAAAAATGTCGCCATTTAGTTATTTTTCAACGAATTTTTTTCTTGCAGTTCATTCCTTGGTGGCTTCGAAGCTTGTTAAAATCTTGTATAAATCTCATAAATTCCAAAAAAAAATTGTAAAAATTGTGTACAATTTATTTTACTTATATATTTGTATAGTTTCAAATTGATATCTTGTTTATCAGTAAACCTTTAGGCATTTTCTTCTTCTTAGATGGCGTTAGAGCTCATGATGAGCGAGAGCCAAACTTCTCACATTCAATTATGTTGTGTGCGATTTGTTTTTCACACAAGTGAACGGGACCTACAGTTTAATGCCGATTCTGAACGGCGAGCGCCGAGAGCTTTTTAAAGACAAGTGTACTACTGGGGGTTTTGCCAGTACCCCGCCGAGCAGAGAAGCCGCGAACATTCGATGGCGTTGGTGTTATCGGGATCCCAGCTCGCTCATAGTGCATCAGAGGCCGACACACTACCCACGGCGCTCTTTATAGGCATTATAAAACGTTAACATTTTTGTTTTTAAGCTGTCATGTCCCCTTAATTGGATAAACTTCTGAAGGAATTAAGTCCCCATCACGGTGAAAGAGTGAAATGAACAATATACTCAAGGCAAGTGCTGTTAAATATTTTGTATAACAAAAATTCCGTAACTCCGCCCAGCCTAAAGACATATAGCAGTAGCTAGACAAGACAAATTAATTGTGTGTCATAGCAAAACCCAGAATATAGAAAGCCTTCCATGAAAACATTTAAAAAATGAATCACAGACCGAAAAAAATCGAAAATTGAATTTGCTTTAAAGAACTCCTACTTGCCAAAAGGAAAACTGTTCAGACCACTTAAAAAACTTGTTTGGTTTTAACGAAAACACTCGAACATCATTCCGAGGTCTAATTTTTTTTTTCCTTGAAGAAAGTTTTGCTTACTTCGGAACAAGTAGAAATCGGAAGGTGCCAAATATGGAGAATAAGGCGGATTCTTGGTTTTTTCCCAACCAAAATTCTGTAAGTGTGAGCAGCTACATAGCCTAGCCGTATGAGGGCGAACGTTATCCTGATGGAATATAATACCAAATCTGGCCGTTTTTATCTGCACCGCTGATGACACTAGATTTCTGCGGTAATTACGAGGCAACAGATCAAAATCGATAATTAGTGTTTCACCATACACTCAATAGCACCTTGAGTGGGTGAAGTTCATCACTGGAATTTTGGGCTGGTGTGTTTTTCTGGGTTAAGCCATTCATTGTTATTTCTCATTTCTTATTTTCGGTAGCGATCTGATTCAGAAACGGTTCTTGTTTCTGACGCGTCAGAAGGGCAATGCATTTCGATTCTTATCTGCCCATTTGTATTTGTTGTTGGTAGTCATTTAATTTACGTTGGGTGTGCTTGCGGGTTCCTCTAGAGTAACAGTGGAATTTCTTTCGACGGTTGACTTAAGGAGTTCATCGTCTAGTTCTTCAGGCCTACCCGAACGAGTTTCTTCCTTTATGTCAGAATTGTCATTTCTAAACTTTGCAAACCAACGTCGACACGGTGTCACCTTTCCCATACACATTTTGGATTTCTTTAGTGGCTTCACTTTCATTCAATTTTTTTCCGGAACAAACACAATAAAATACGCCGAATATACTCGACAAATACATCCATTTCAAAATTCAGTTAAAAATGTTTACAATGATATTAATACAATGAAACTCGCAGACAGTTTGAGTATTAAATTATTTTTCTGCATTTTATAGGCATTGAAAATAACCGCTGAAAAAACGCACAATACTTGCCTCAACCTGATAATAAAATAAGCCTAGGTAGGTTATACAAAGAGCTGGGTTAATGAACCTAAAACCAGTCGAAAATATTTTCAAGTGAAGATTAGGCTTAGAAGTTTCGTCAGTCTGTTAGAAAATACCAACAAAATATGCGGAATCAATTCCTCATCTTGCAGAGAAGTATAACCAACAATCAATGGCGAGGCGTCCTATTGTTCAACTCGTTCATGAACGCCAAACTTTCAGCTGATATTACTTAAATTATATATTCAACAATCATCACAACAAGACATATTCACACTTTTCTTCTTATTTTATACATTATTTATACCTATTTTCGATTTTCCACATAGTGCATCCCTTCTGTGAACCACTTAAATAAAGCAAAACAAACCACCTGCCACTGTTTTTTTTTCCCCTTAACCAACGAAATGAGCTCACTAGAAGCATACAAGAAAAAAAAAGCAGATCGCGCGTTGTAGGGACCATTTCGTTCAAATCAGTTTTGAACGAGTAAAGCTTTTTTTTTTTGATTAAATGGAATGAAGGAAAGAGAAAAACCACTAGCATAGTTGTTCGATTAGGAAACTGAACGACTACATTTTTTAATCACGCGTCGCCGCTGCCAAACAATGTTTTTTATCTAACATTCAGAAGAGCAATTAGCTCGCCATGCAGCATAAAAAATGGTATAAACAGCAGGCCAAATACAATCCTTATCCGTGGTACAGGGCTAAAACAGTTGAAGTCTCGTGAACGAAACACATGTTCCCGTACCGACGGAGCGTCTTATTTTCATTGACATTACGCACTAAGATGCTAGTTTTGTAACTACATAACCAAATTATTGACCTACTATAAAACGGTCACCTCAAGAAATCAAAACTAAACCACAATGCAATCCAACCAAGAAAGTTATACCCTACTGCCACCCACATTGACGACACTTACGAACTCTCATGAACACTATCCACCTTCATTCAGTTTACGCAACTTAGCTTAAATATGTACTCTATAGCAATTCTTTTGTTTGTTTACACATCATTCGAATTATCGTTGTAAATGTGAACAAAACGCAATTAAAATCGAAAACAACTTCATAGGTTAGCACAAACGTAAGAACCATAAGGAACTGAGCAAATCAAATAAAAAGAAAACAAAAACCTCAATAACGGGAAAAAAATTAATTCAACAAAATTGAAAAGAATCGCAAACAATAAGCTAAATTGTGAGTACCTCGCATTATTCACAGTACTGTTACTGCTTCCTCCCACGGGAATGTTTTGCGTCGAGCCGCTACTATTCACAGCGTTGCCAGCAACAGAATTCGATGAACTATTTACAGAAGATACATTTGACTGCTGCTGATAAGAATTTACAGAATTCTGATTATACGCATTGTAATTGTTCGACGGTGGTTGATAGGTACTGGCCGATGACACCTAGAAAACATAAATTTGTCCCCGTGAAAGTTGGGAAATTTCGCACAAATCTTAGAAACGAGTTAGAAGATTATCTCACTTGTACATTGGTGTAGCTAGCACTATTGTAACCTTGACCTGTTGCTGTCGGTTGGTATGATGATGATTTGTTTCCTGATGAACTTGAATTGTACGAGCTTTGGTAACCAGTTGTACTTGACGTATTCGACTGATTGTACGGATCGTTCTTCGATAATTGATCCAATGAACTATTTGCCTGCGTATTGATTGACCCTACACCGGCAGCACTTTGCTGCTGCTGGACATTCGATGAGTTACGCTGTGAATAGCCTGATGTAAGGCTATCCGACTTTAATTAAATAAAATCGTAATTAAGGGTGAAGAAACTTAATGGAAATGGAAACTCTTACGATCTGCGAGTTTTGCAGTCCAGTTGAAAGCACGCCCTGTTGCTGCGAGCTTGTTTTCGATTGATAATCATTCGAAACAACCTCCTGCGCCTGTACAATCTGTTGGTTATCAATTGTTGCAGCAGAATTGAACTTCTCAGACAGTGCATCGAATGATTCTTCGGTACCGAAGTCTAAACCGCCGAATTGCACGTCTAAGTAACCGATGTTGTTTAGTGTATCACCAGGCATTTCTACAGCAGTCGCTGGTATCTGAAATTAAACGTACATTGGCATATGTTGGTTGTAACAAAGAATTGTTGCTTATCTATCTTACCTTCGACGGTGGAGGCACTTTGGCTCTCGCCCTACGCACAGCAGGCTGCGATGAAACATTCTGATCCCCAAATACTGTTGCATACGAGGTCGGATATTGCACAGACGAATTTTGGTACGAATTCGCATTGGCCGCCTGTTGCGACACAACAACGGCCGCGACTGCCGCAGCAGCGGCCGCCGCATTCTGCGATGTCAACGAGTTAAAATACTGAGATTGTTCTGCCGATAGAGTTGATGAACTCTTCATTTGCTGTGAATCTAGTCCACTCAGTCGCATATTATGACCAGCATTCGACGAATGAATGTCGGGGAATTGAGCTGGATTGAGCGAACCAGCTCCGGAAACCGCCACATTTGCATTGTTATTCACGACAGCACTGCTATATTGTTGAACCAAGTCGTCGTTGCTCTGATGAGAAGTTTGCTGTTGCGACGGCTGTTGCTGCTGCTGCTGTTGTTGTTGCTGTTGGGGGGAAGTAAGATGAAGTTCCAAACCTGGCGGTGCTGACAATTCAGCACTACCACCGCCACCAACACCACCAACAACCGGTTGTTGGTTCTGCTGTAGGTTGCTCGATGTAAATACCTTGCTATCCTTAAGCGAGCCAACATACTCCTCATTATCCCAATCGCCCCAAGCATCGTCTTGCTGCTGTTGTTGCTGTTGCTTCTCAGCATTTGTTGCGATTGTATTGTCCCACAACTCAACCTCTTGGTGCTCTTGGTCCTGATGCCGTGAGTAGTTACTGCGACCGCCTTGATCGCGTCCCATGCCACGTTGACCGAGGCGCCCGCCGCGACCTCCTCGCCCGCCATAACCGCCACCACGACTAGAGCCACGGCCTCGATTGCCACTACGGAACCCACCATCGCCGCCACCTCGTCCAGATGAGTCTGCGAGATTCTTCTCGTTTTCTCGAGCCTCTCTTCCGCGCCCTTTTTTCAAAAGCAAAAATAGTATTAATGTTGACAAATCGGCGAAAGAGAGAGTACTTACAGCCGCGACTGTCGTTACCGCCTCGACCGCCGCGTGTGCTACTTCTATTACGGGACTTTTCCCGTTTATCCGTATTAGCATTTGCATCAGTCCATTCACCATCACCTGCATTTTCACTAGCTGAATTCGCAGCGCGACTTTTCTTTTTCTTTAACGTTTCAAACGCTCCCTAAAAGAAACAAGAATTATTCATTCCAACTGATGCCTATGATTAAAAAAGCATTATTCATCATAACATGAATGTTTTCGGAAATACACACAAATACAATACAATAGTACATAATGATGGAGAGATTACTCACCACTGGAAGTTTTTCTAATAAGAATTCAACAGCTCGATCCAAATTATTATCGCACTCATTTAGTGCACAACAGACTTCTTCCTCAGACCTCTGAGTCATTTCGATCAATGTTGCCACTTTTTCCGGCATTTTTGGATCTTCCGCAACACTGTTGATCTCTGCTGCTTGGGCTATACGGATCTGATCTAATGTGGGCTATCAAATAAGAAAAATTAGCAATCGAATACGGCCTTTTAGAGAGGAATGGAGTTTTAATTTTTATTACCTTTAGTACCTTTGGTTGTGATTTTTCTTTTTCTGTTTTGCCTACATCACCTTTTTTATTAGTTGTGTCGCCACCTCCGGAATTTGACTTCTTCTGGGTGCGACCACCGCCGCTGGATCGATTTTGTGTGCTCATGTCTATGTACACTGTATTTACAAATTAGCTGAAATTGAAAACAAGGCTTCTTAGTAACAAAGATTCTTGTTTTTTTTTCTTTTTTATTAAAATTATTTATTTTCGTTCCAAAGAGGATCATATAAAACTCAACATGTAAATAAGAGCGCTAGAAGCTCCAATAATTTTATTGAGACATTCTACGTTTTTTTTTCGCGCAACATCCTATCTGGAAAGACATACAGCTCTGTGAAAAAAAATAGCACCAACCACTGAGTATACTTTGAATGAAAGATTTTTTAAATAAATAACATTTTGAATTTTATTTTACATTGTAATAACAAAAAGTGAAGATAAAGTTATTTAAAAACGTAAACACTTTTCCATGTAACTTAAATTAAATAAGTTATGCTCGTTAAAACAAAAAAAAATTGGGGTGTGAAAAATTATAGCACCAGGAGTGGAAATTCGTTAAAAAAAAAAGTCCTCAGGAAAATTAATATGCTTTTGATTTGTAAGGATAACAGTTGATTAATATTTTGTCTTATAACCCTTATTTTTAACTCTCCACGCAGCCTGCACAGCATCCCCTACTTGCAGTGTGTTTTTCGGTTTGGCTTTAAATACAACCTTTTTAACTTCTGCACAAAGATTTTCAATGGCTATTGCATAACCTGAACCCTATTTCTGGCAAAAAATTCTTTCTCTAATTTCTCCGTATACTTCGAGTCACTATCCTGCTGCAGGACCTATTTGCGCCGCCGTGCTTAATTGTCTTAATGGTGTACTCTGGCTTGAACTTCTTTTTTTTTGGCTTGCGGACAAATGTTCTGGTACCAGGAGTTCCAAATAAAACAATTTTGAACTCATCGGTCCATGGTATATTACGCCATTTAGTTGGCTCCCAATGCAAGTGATCTGTTGCAAATTTCTTCCGTTTTTGTAATTGGGCCTTTTTCAATAAGGGTATCTTCCTGGGACTTTCGCAGGTAAATTTTTCTTTATTAGGCTTTTCCTCATCGTCGAAGTAGTTACAGATAGATTTAATTCCTCTTTTATTTTATTAGAGGTAATAAATGGATATTGTTTTATTGATCTCGTTATGCGTCGTTCATCGATACATCGATAGGAGTCAATTTTGGTTTTCTGCCGCTTTTTCTTCTTGTTGAACATACTTTTTTGCATTGGAAATCGTTTCATTAGAACAGTCAACTATTTCTCTTATATATTTGTACGTTTTCCCGACAGTCCGTCTTTTGTAGTAGTGTCTATCGCGACCCATTTTAGCTGGTAAACACATTGCATTTATGAGATATTAACTTTAAGATATTTAAATAATTTACCCTGATATGGTTAAATGTAAACAAATATGTAAACTAGAATATACACTACTAAAACTCGCAGCAGAATGATACAGTGCTATTTTTTTTCACACAATTTTGTTTCCGCAAATTTACACTTTCAACGGCTAACGGGAGTTTTTATCACAAATCCACGAAAACACTGGGGGTTTTGGGTGAATTTCTCTTTTCATTATACAACTGAATGCAACAGAGATACTTTACGGTAGATGCATTGAGTTAACATCAATAGAGAAGAACGGAATTTGTAAGATATGTACAAAATTCAAAGTGGTGCTATTTTTTTTCACAGAGCTGTACATATCTAATAACAGGAGATCGCCATCTCATCTGGAAAGACATATCTAATAACATGAGATCGCCATCTCATATGACCAAGAGGTCCGAGTTTAAAGGTCTATGATATACGAGGGTAGTCCGATAAGAACTTAGCATCACCGCCAGATGGTCACAGTTGATGGCGCCAGTATCGCAATAGCGATATTTACTATCGTGTAGTACATTCTCGTAGATGGCTACTGTCGAAATTTCAGCCGGATCGGACTTGTAGTTTTCTTTTGACCGCGTGTGGAAGCGGGAGTGCCCGCGGATTTTAGAAAAATGGAAAAAGAGGAATCAGAGGAGGAAGACATTTCTTGCCTCAATAAAGGAAAGAGTTGCTTTCGAGGACTGAAGAAAGTTTAGCAGGAAGGCGTTAAGATGAATTTCATAAACTTGCCATACGATGTCAAATTTGTCAGAAGTCGAAATGAGCATATCATTGGTCAGAATATTAACCTTAATACAACAGCAATGTTAGACAAATGCCAATCAGTTGGTGTTATAATTTCATAAATCAACTCAAATTGCCATTATGCAATGGAAAGCTAAAAGACTGCAAGAAATGTGAGAGGAGGCTTCGCTGAAACTTGGCAGCAGATTTTATTTATGTAAAACGTCTATTGCAAACTGAGACGCTCCTCAAGTAATGCGATTCTTCAAGTGTTCTCGACAGGTGAACAGAAAACTGTCTCTTAAAAGAAGAGATTAGAGAACCCCTAAATGGAGAGAAACAAAATCAGAGCTGTCATCAAATAGTTCTGCTAGAAATAACTGTCCACCAAAGACATATACAGCGACATTGTGGGACTGTGCTTCTCCACATCCACAGTAGTACGGTGGCCCAAGGAGTTTAGGCTGGATAGAACATCCACTGAAGATCAACATCGTGAAGGACGCCCATTCACGTTAATCTCTGAAGATAACGTGAAAAAAGTCGAAAATGTTGTGTTGGCCAATCAAAGAGTGACTTTCAGGCATAGGGCTGAGGACAACGGAATCTAATTTGGCAGCGTTCAAAGAATTCTTTAGCGTTTAAAGGCCTCTGCAAGTTGGGTACCGAGAATGTTAACGTCGAACAAAAAAAAAAACAAAAACGAGCCGACATTTTGAGGTTGAATCTGAGAAGTTCCAAGCAGATCAAGAAATGTTTTTGTTACCTTCCGTGACGATGGATGAGACCTGCATCCATCATTTTGATTTTGAAACTAAAAAACTATTGATGACTTGGAAGCGAGCACGCCCACCGACGCCAAAGAAATTCATTGTGGTACATGTTTATTTGGACACTGAAGGAATAGTTCTGGTGGAATATTGGGAAAAGGAAGCCACTATTTCGGAAACTTGCTTCGCAGACGAAATAAGTAGATTGCGAAGGTATTGACTTGTTAGGAGACAATGTAAAAAAAATAAGGTTTTTTTTATCTATAATCACCGCGTTTCATTTTCATTACTTTTGGATAACCACCCCCGTACGATTTATCAAAAGGGCTACCTGGATATCATCGGATGGAGTAACATGCAACCACATTGATAATTTTCTGATAGATGGAGGACACTATACCAAGGTACTAAATATACCTGTAAATTTAATCAGTAAAAAAACTATGGACTATCAAAATAAGACAAAACCGGACGCACGTGCAAATATTTACCGATTCAGATGAACGCTGAATTTTTAGTAAAGTAAAAAAAAATCCTCATATCAGTACTCCAAAGTTTGCTGTAAAAGTTGAGAATTATCTGGGAAAAAGTCAACCCAGAAACCGTATTTTAATTAATTGTTTTACGGAAGCATGAGATTCATGGAAGAGTGGCAAGGCCTCCTGTCAGCAAGACCCATCTAAAAATAGGGGCAAGAACTTTCAGAACAAAATGGTGACAAAGTCTTTTCGTTCTGGGAGCAGATTTTATTTACGGACGAAAGCAAATACAATGTTTTCCGGTCAGATGGTAGATCGTATGTGTGGAGGAGAAGTAATGAAGCACTAAGAGAATAAAAATGTACGGCCAACAGTGAAGATTGGTGTGGGATCAGTGATGGTTTGGGATTCTATGTCAGCTGCAGACCCTGGAAACCTTCACATAATTGAAGGTATAATGGACCAAACTGTGTATCCCAATATCTTGAAGCCCAACTTAAAATATAGTGCTCGCAATTTGACAATGATCCCTACCACTGTATTCACGCCTTGGAAACACTGCCGCAGTCTATTCAGCATTTATCGAGTTAGTTGGAAGAATAGTTAAAGAAAAACATTCGATATCGAATTGAAATGACCATAAAGCAACATTGGTCAAAGAATGGATCAGTATTGAACTTTCTTATTGTCGCCAACTAGTTGAATCTATGCCTGGTCGTCTAGCAGCAGTTAAGAAGCAGAAAGGATTATGCACCGAGTGTTAGTTCAGGAGAAAATTATTTGTTTATTTATTATTTTCATTGAATGTGGTATTGAGTTCCATTAATACTTTGAAGAAGTTTTTTGTTCCTATTATCAAAATCTTTTTTTTTTTTATAATTGAGATATCGACTTAAATTTTGTGTTTTTATTCTATGTGTTATATAGAATTATAGAATCTATAGAATATTATTTTAATATATTTGTTATTTATTAGCTACTGTATACGAGGGTGGTCCGATAAGTACTTAGCCACACCGCCAAATGGCGCCAGTATCGCAAGAGCGACTTACTGTCGTGCAGTACATTCTAGTAGACGGCTACTGTCAGCCGGATCGGACTCGTAGTTTTGTTTTGACCGCGTGTGGAAGCGCAAGTGTCCGCGGATTTTAGAAAAATTTAAAAACAGCAATATCGGTCGGTGATTCGATTCTTGTTTTTGGAAGGGAAATCGCGCAGCGAAATCAAAGAGCGTTTGGATGCTGTGTACGGGACTCTTCTCCTTCGATGGCGACCATCAAAAATTGCTTTAACGAGTTTCAATGTGGCCGCACGTCGGTTTTTAATAAGCCACGTCCAGGTGCCCCGAAAACGGCTACCACGGAGGATAACGTGACAAAAATCCACGATCTTGTACTGGCAGACCGCCGATTGAAGGTGCGCGAGATAGCTGAGACAGTAGGCATTTCAAAAGATCGCGCGGGTCATATCCTGTATGAACGTTTATGCATGAGAAAGCTGTCGGCGCGATGGGTGCCGGGTTTGCTCAATCCGGACAACAAGCGCAACCGTGAGACCACTTCAGAGCAGTGTTTGACGCTGTTTAAGCGCAATCCGAAGGAGTTTCTGTGTCGTTTCGTGACAGTCGACGAAACATGGATCCACTGGTACACACCAGAGACCAAGGAATAGACGAAACAGTGGACTTCACCCGGCGAACGTGCTCCGAAGAAGGCGGAGACTGTCCCATCGGCCGGAAAGGTGATGGCCACCGTTTTCTGGGATTCACAAGGTGTGATCCACATCGACTACCTGGAGAAGGGCAAAACAGTCATAGGGCTGTACTATGCCAAATTATTGGGCCAATTCGACGCCGAATTGAAGAAAAACGGCCCCACTTGGCGAAGTAAAAAGTGCTCTTCCACCATGATAACGCACCGGCCCACACCGCCGCCCTCGCCACGGCCAAATCGGTCGAATTGGGATATGCTGTCCCATCCACCGTATTCTGCAGATTTGGCCCCGTGCGACTTCTTCTTTTTGTTTCCAAACTTGAAAGTCACTCGCCGGGCAGAAATTTCAGTCGAATGAGGAGGTCATCGCCGCCACGGAGGCCTAATTTGCAGACCTCGAGAAAACGTATTTTTCAGACGGGTTAAAGAAGAAGAAGACGGGTGGAGCATCGCTGGGTCAAATGTATCGAGCTAAAAGGAGACTATATTGAAAAATAAATCGCCATTTCTCCAATTTTTTTGTTTTTCTTTTGTAGGCTAAGTACTTATCGGACCACCCTCGTATGGTCCCTGACAAATACAATCTCGTACCCGACTGTATTCGACAAACGCATTAAGAAAATGGGCGAGTTCAAATATCTGGCTACAATTATTGACTGCCAAAAACGAGATGAGGATCGAAATAAATAAAAGGCTACAGACGGAAAACGCGTGCTTTTTCACGATGAACGGCCTATATAAATCAAACTATTTGTGTTTAAACCCGTACTTATAAAACCATAGTAACGCCAGTGACGCTTCGAATGTGAGACATGGTCTCTGCCTAAGGAGAAAAATTGATTTCGGGTTTTTGAGCAAAGGGTCTTAAGGAGATTCTATGGTGACAAACAGGACGAAGAAACACAATCGAAAACTCATGAAACTTTGTTCAGCCGCAAGCACTGAGAAAGTGACCAAATCGCAAAAATCAAGATGGACAGGACACGTTGAACGAATGGGCAGTAGACAGTCAAAAGAATAATGAGTGGAAAACCAGAGAGAAAAAGACCGCAAGGAAGACTGCGTCGTAGACTGGAGGATGGAACAGAAAAGTCAAGACAGGGAAGCTTGGTGAAGGGTTGTCAGCGAGGCTCTGAACTTCTGAATTCGAAATAGCCGTTAATGATATTGATAATAATAATTAAAAGGGCCATTCTCGTCTCAGCCATAATTGCATTCTTGGACATGATACACCGAGGTAACATTGTCAACTGTTGTTTCTCCTGGCGACATGGGCTACAAAACCCTTGAACATTTCGAGAAACAGATTCTGCGACTTTTGATCCAATTTGTTGTGTCGGGTAGCTGGAAAGGCAGTTTGGTTGAGACCCAGTCATACGGCGCCTGAGCCTGGGTTAGGGCGTACAAGTCTGTATAGAATAAGATAATTAGCAAATAATGGTTGAAAGCAAAAATTTACGGATACCATAAATAGAGCAATCTTCACGAAAATAGCTTCACCAGCAACAGGGCTTATTCTTCATCAACTTTCCTAGCAAAACCTACGCGGGGGAGGGTATAAACAAAGCATTAACTCGTTTGAAACGTAAAACTTTTGACACCCAAAATTGTTATTAAAAAAAAGCTGCGTAGCGACATTTGTCTTGTATATTTTGGGAAGTCTTATGACCAAATTCATCTGGATATGTACGGCGGCAGTAAAGATATAATAGGACATTGTGTTTTACACAATGTTGTTTTACAAACTATCTCCCTCACACAGGGTTGAAGAATATCCGTAAATATCCAATACAGGGTTCCCATATTCGTTCAGCCTTCATAATCAAGAAGTTTGAAATTAGACTAGTCATAAAAAAAAATAAATAAATAAAAATAGGTCGGGCAGTAACTTTTCCACTCTAAGATATAAAACCATGTAGACGGCCATTTGCTAAGAAAGCTACTGTAGGCCTACCAAGCTCTGATAAACCGTATACCATAGATCCTCCTACAGGTAATATAATATAATTTTGAAAACAAAAACCAACAGAAACGGTAATGTTAACGCATAAGGATCAGAAGCGATGGGTCCATTATCATCTGTCTTAACACGAAGAATCCTCAGATACGTTTGGGGAAATCAGCACATAAGACACAAGAAAAGATTGCAAGCATGTTAATCGGCTAAGCAGATACCTTACTATTGAATGAAGGGAAACTATTTGTTCAAGGCCCCGAAGCGTCATAGATCGTTAAATATTGACTCTTCAAACAAAATAACTGATTGTGTCAGTGAATCAGACAAGATTAAAGTGTGGAATGAAAACACAGATGTTTATATGTACTCCATAACACTGAAGCAAAGTAATTCCTTTTCGAGAAAAATTCTCGAATATTAATAAATAAAATAAAAGGCCAAATAGCAATGTAGAAAATCTTAATAAACCATTTCAATATGGATCACATGGACATTTTTTTTTTTTTTTTTAAACAATGCGTTTCATTGCCGGTCAATATTCACATACAACAATATACAGCAATGTTGAGCAACAGACCATTAATCACGAATACAAATCGATTGCTTATAACATAATGGTGTTGAAAAAAAAAAAAACCGAAATAGGTCGCCGATTCAGAACGAAAGAGTAGAGAAAAATAAAATAAAAATTGACATGATTTCCAAGAAGAAAACACATCGAATTCCGGTGAAACTAGGTGCCGACGTACGGACATAAGCATAAATCTGATTATGCTGACAAATGCTTAAGCCGTCGATGCAAGCTGTGCTGAAAGCAATTCATACACCCTCGACCAGAGCTCACCACCACTGCCACCACTCAACCGCCTTCCAGCCAGCAGCCACCACACACAGGTGTTGTTCGTGTATGGTTAATGAGAAACAAAACAAATGAGAAGGAGTCGATAAGACGAGACGTGCACTATTATTGATTTTATATGCGTTCCCGCATTAGCATTGAATTTCTCCGATATTCCTCCGGCTCCATATCCCGATTGTGAAACATTGTGCAATCAAAACAAATGTAGATTTCGTTACTGAAAAAACACCACGATCCGCTGCGAATGCAAAAAAAAGGAGGAAAACAAAAATAATAAATTCCAACCGGTTGCCATTTCTCGATAACCGTCGGGAGATGTGAACTAAGAACAAAACTTCGTACAAAGCCAACAACAATAATGGTGATGAATCAGCGTGTGTGTACATTGGCCCGATCAGTCTGCCCACAGCATTTTGTAAAGCATAGAAAAATAAAAGCAAAAACAAAGAAGAGATAACGAGAGCTTAGCGTTTGCCAATGTTGTTCTCTCAGCTACACAACAATGGGTGAAAACCGAACTCGATTCATCATCTATACATCCATCCACACTTTTAAAAAAAAATGTTATGTTCGTTCCTCCTCCATCAACATCCTACACCTATTTTTTTTTCACTTTTTAGAAACAAATTTTTTTATATAACTGCCACCATCCACGAATGAAACATCCGTTCAGAGGAAAATAACAAATTCCACGAAAGGAAAATCCGTGCAAAAATACCAAAGCAAAATACTTTCTTATCCGATTCGCGTTCGTACACCTCTGTACTCTACTTTTCTTCTTTTTTTTTTCTTCTGCTGGATAATTTCGCTTACTCCCTCTTTCACTTGCACTCCGTGGTGGTGTTCTGTTCTATTCTATTCTTCTCTCCTGCGGCCTGGCGGACAAGTTGAACTGTTTTATATATGATGTATGTGTCGCGGCCAACATGGTTGATGACTTCCATCTTTTCCAAGCCGTCAATTTGGCAAACCTGTCGTTTGTCGGCATTTCGTGGCGAACATATGTATCGGGCTCGCTCTATTCGAAGGCCCACGCCAACAGAACCGAGCGGGACGACGACGACGTCGAAATCGGCCGTCGAGTCGCCTCGAATTGAAATAAAATAACGCACAGAAAAGTCAACGAAAATGAAGGCCTGACTTGGTGACAAAATGGGGTAGAAGAGCGGAGCGGAGAGAATGGCACACGCAAAGAAAAAAGGAAAATCCATAAACTGAATTTTCCGTCCTCGCTGTAGAGAATCGCTCGTGTCCCAAGAATCATTTTCATCGGTATTTCCTTGATTTTCCATAGACACACTGGGATAGAATCCGAGAAAAAATCAGTTCATTGTTGGGTTAGGATTATTTATGGCCATGTGCCCACGGAATATACACAGAGACGCCATTGCTTGGAGAATTTTTTTTTGAATCTTCTTTCTCTTTGGAGGTGTAGGGTTTTATTTTTTTTATAGGGCAATTAGCGGAACGTAATGGCAACTTTCCATACACTAGCGGCTCGGAAGACGATGTATGGCAATACTCGATTTTCGTTTTTTTTTTCACACTATATTATTCGGGGAATTGGCGTAAATTTAACACTATATTGTTGTGTAAGATTAAAACTTTAATTTACCACAATTGTTTGAGTTTTAGGCGAATTGTTTATGAAAAAAACTAGATTTTTTTAGAGAGCGACACAAACCGTACCTGCAAATGCGCCGAGAAAACGCACTTCAATATGGAGGTCACGTGACCCGGGGATATGTTCAGCAATGTTTTCGTTTTAGTACGGGATTGGTATAAATGCCACTCATTTACATTAGGCTTCTACAGATCAACGTTTTACGATTGATTATTAATTTTTGATATGAAAACTAATCATTCCGTTTCGGAATAAATTTAATTTTTGTCAAATTACAGTCAAAATCGGCTATAACGACCTTCATGGGACTAACGAATTTGGTTGTTATAAGAGATAGTTCGCTGTTACCGATAACAAGGCACATATCCAAATTATTCTGTTTTCAAGTAGATATCCTTTTTTTATTTTTTTTCATTCTTAAGGCATACATGCATACATTAAAAAATAGAAATAATGTAGAATTGCTTAGTTTTTGTTGTTATAAACTCTTTTTCCAATTATTTTTCCATTGATATTAGATTTTTGGACAAATTGTTGCCACCAAGATCATTTGATAAAAAGAATGTTTTTAAATAAAATTAAAAAAAGGAGAATTTTTTACTTTTTGATGGAGAAAATACTAAACTCAGCTACCTCCTTCTTCGTCACTTTCTTGAGATATAACATTTTACACAAAATCTATGATTTCTTCATCAATCAAAGACAAGGCCGTTAAAATGTGCTCGTCTACTTGCAGTAACTCATCAAACGAATATGGCAGTGCATTTTCAACATGTGCAGCATTTTCTCACTGACCATTCATCCTTTTCCTCAAAGTCTTCTCTTGTTATACAATAGTATTTTTCGACCCCAAATTTATATTGAAATTAGTCAAATCGTTCAATATTTTTAATAAGCTCTACCACTTGAAGCTTTCTGTAAAATGCTTTAAGGGATCTTATAATTACTTGGTCCATTGGTTAGAGCTCCGACGTAGTATTGCTTGCAAGCCTTCCACTGCTCAATGTGCAGGATAAATATTCACGAGTAATAAAATCTGAGAGCGCCGTGACACAGTGGGTAGTGTGTCGGCCTCTGACGCATGATGAGCGTATTCTAATCCCGATAACACCAACGCCATCGAATGTTCATTACGCGGCTTCCCTCCTCGGCGGGGTACTGGCAGAACTCTCCATAGAACATTTGCCTTGAAAAAAACTTCTCCGTGCTCGCCGTTCGGAATCGGCATTAAACTGTAGGTCCCTTTCACTTGTGTGAAAAACAAATCACACACAACAAAAGTGAATGAGAGAAGCTTGGGTCTGGCTCTCCGTGAGTAGATGTAACGCCATCTAAGAAGACGAAGGGAATAAGATATTTTTATTTTCCTTTTGTATTTGGCGCTCCCCGTTTCGAATCTATTTTTTGAAAATTCAAGATATCATCAAGACTTTCTTATTGCTCTCATATTATACTGGAGGCTTTTTCACATTCTTAAAGCACCTTGGGTTTCTTAATTTACCCACAACAAGAAGCTTCTCCTTTATTGTACCAGTCATATTTGCTCCAACTAGTACAGTAATTCGATCCTTAACAATTTCGCCTCTAATACATTTTTCACCTTTAAATTTTAGCGATTGATTGGAGTTGTTTTAAAAAAAAATTGAGCGGTTTCATCAATATTAAAGATGTTTTCATTTGTATAGTTTGTCCGAAGTTGGGGTCAAAAAACCTGGAACTAATTGTCTACTGTACCTTTAGGACCCCTTTTGGCCTGTTATTTTGCCACTAACATTTCCATGACGTTAACGAAATTGCTGTATTCCTGCTGACGTATACGCCAAGTCGTTCTTCCCCATTACCTTGGCAAAGTCATTTGCTTTAGCTAGTTAGATGGGTCCACTGATGGATACACCGGAACTTCTCTATGTCTTAAACCATATTAGCGAAGCTCTTTCAACCTCAGTGTGAAATAAACTCTTTACTTTCTTAACGGTTTTTTTGCGTCCTCATATTTTTTTTCTTATTTTTCTTACCAATCTAAAAATAATAGATGCTTTCTCTTCAATCGTAAATGTTTTTCGATTTTTTCAGATAAAATAAAACTTCTACGACCACCTGTTACACAGCAAAATTTGCGTTAAGTAAATTAAGTAAATAAAAGAACCTGTCAACAACCGGTAAGTTATAACATATCCGAAATTCTATGTACACAGATACATCGCATCTACAGATAAACAGTTTACCGTTTTAGAAAAAATGCAGTCCTTGCAGCTTCGTCCTTGTAGTCCTTGCAACCAATATTTTGTTTAAAAAAAATTGGAAAATCGGTCTTTTTAAGCAATATATGGTTATTATGACTGGTACATCGTTATTTATTTTAAATTTGATTTTGTACGGAAATGAATACATTGGTTTGAAATGTTATTCGACTCATAAATATTGGGATAGAGTGCTGCTCTAGGAGGTAGCCCAGATGAGAGAATTCCTAACTTATTGTTAAACTGACTCAAAGAGAGTGACGATTCGATCTTGTTACCTTATTTTAATTAAATCATATTATATTATGCATATTATATCAAACCTTAAAAAACACGAAGCGATATCATATTTGCTAACTTTTCTTTCAATGTCGTCATGACATACGGCTAACGGTAGATTGCAAGACTACTCTATGGGGTCTGTTTGCATTTCTTTATTATATTATAATATTTGGTGTACAGCACAACAAGACAATACGACGTCCGTATAGTAAGGGAACTTCTGCGCGAGTGAGTCCATTTCAATGAAAAGTCGACGCACTGCACTGATACATTCCGCCCGCCTTGAACGAATGGATGAGTACAAAATTTTAGAGTGATGAATACAGAACAACTAGGATGAGCTTGACGATAGGACGAGTCAGAATTCCATCCGCTATTTTAAATGTAAGTACGCGCACTACTCTGTTCCGGGATGAATATTGGCCACTCTTCCCAGTTTCCACTTGGTGGGAGGAAGTTTCTCATCCTTGATGATACCGAAGTCCCCTAATTTTATGTTGACGTTGATACGATTCCATTTCGTACGTTGTTGAAGTTAAACGAGGTACTCCAAACTCCATCTTCTCCAAAAATGCTGCCGTAGATTAGAAATTGAATGCCATCTGTCCACTATGCTTCCCTTATGATCGGTCATATCGGGTTCCGTAATAGTTTTCAGTTGCTCGCCGATTAAAAAATGATCTGGAGTTAAGACCTTTCCTAATGTTTGTTTTCCTAATATACGACGCATTTCACAGCGGACTCCCCATAACCGCCCATGCGAGGAGAAGCTGAAGGAATGAAGTACCATGCCCTCATCCTGAAGATATTTGGCTAATGTTTCGTTCTTAATGGCATCCGATGGGAGGTTTCGGAGTTACTTTTCAGCTCCGATGAAATTGATTCCGCTATCACTATCCAGCTCCTTGCAATGACCTCGACGGGACACAAACCGCTTAAAAACCAACACCAAACCAGCACCGGTTACCATACAAATGAATATCGCAGTAAATCCTTTTACAGCTCTCGAACCGCGGCCCTTGAAAAAACGAAGTTGTTTGTTGGCCGCAATATCCACCCCGCTACTTTGGGAAGGTCTGCTAGCTTGCGGCAAGTCCCCCATCAACTGCTGTTGGATCATGCTGCAATGTCGGCAATATCTCACGCATGATCTGGATATTTTTCGAAGGATATTGCGCACACCAATGATGGCTCTGAAGGATCGCTTGCATAGTTTGTGGACCAGCATGGAGAGTTATGCGATGAATGTCTTCACAGATGAGTGTAGTAATTCTTCCGGAACCAGGTGCCCGAGAAGGGGATTTCTTGTCCGGGTGTATTGATGCGTTATTTAGTCTTCCGCCAACTCTTTCGTCCAAAAATAGGGCACATTTTTAAAAGTTGGTTTCTTCGGTTCACCGGTTGGCTATTCTTCAAGCGTTTGATGACATCTGCGAAGAAAAATGGTTGCGTCAGTTTTACCCAAAGGAAAAGAGTATTGTACAGAAATCAGAATATGTATGCAGTGACATGTTTCAGCTTTCTCAAAGCAAGCCCCCATATTTGCGGTGTTTGGGATTCGAGTTTGTGTTAAAAACTTTCTGTCGAGGCATGTAGGCATGTTTTAGCCAATATGGCCCATTCCACTACAGCGAATGATCTGCCAAATGCTGCGGCTATACACTTCGAGTAGAATAATCAGCTGAGTTTTCAGTTGATTGAATGTGAAACCAATTCTCTGCAGGTATGGCTTCTTGAATTTGCGATACGCGGTTAGCCATGCGAGAGCCATAGTCGTATCGTCCAGCCAATGACTTTTCGTATGGAGGCTTCAAAGGAGAGTTGCGCATGCTTGATCGATTGGGTCAGTAAAGCGACACAGCAGAATTCCAAGCGAGGAAGTGAAAGCGTCAAGAATTTTGAGGGTGCGACTCTTGTTTTGGATGTTAGAAGCTGGACGTTAAAACGGCTTTTGGGGGTTAAGGTGCGGACACAGACAGCAGCTGCAAAAGCGGTTTGTGAAGTTTCTGCGGAACCATGCAGATCTTCATAGCGTTAAGAATGCCGGTACTTACCCACCTTGTCATTTTAATCGCGGCAAGTTTGTTTAAGTTTTCTCCAAAGTGCAACCATTCGTGTTTAACATCATCACGTTATTCATGAACCTGAACAGTAAATGACAGATTGTCGGCAGAAGTTTCCCACTGGAGTCCTAAAGCTTGCACACGGTCAAAATCAAAGAAATCCAGAAACTTGACTTAGCGTTGATCTTATGGAATTGTGGTGAGCGCAAGCGAAGAGTTTGTTGCCCACTCGTCAGTACAGGTTGAACACGATACAGGTCTAGTTCTTCAAAACAACCAGTTAGCAAGTCATCCATGTAGAAGTGATGGAGTATAACATGTGTTGCGGGGGAATTGTTGTGAGCTTCATGTTGAAAACACTTCACTGCAAGATGTAGCTGTCAGCATCCTGTAATCTTCGACGTCATCATGAGGAGAATCAGGCGAGACTATTCGATGGTAGTCCAATTGTTCGTCGTCGACTTGAATCTGGCGATCATTGCGTAACGAAAAGAACGGAAGCGAAGGAGAGCTGAGAGAGGTCTGCTTGAAGCTGAGGACCAACCATTAAATCGTCGTTAAGAGAGAATCCAGTCGTAGTACGGCATGAAGCATTGAATACAACTCTAGCTTGTCGTGCTAGTTTCCTTAATTATTGCTCTCTGTGGCAGTAGAAGTGGTTGCCGAGTGTCGGAGCATGAGAGATCCTTTCCGAATGTCCCTGTCCATGGATAAACTCCTTGTACTGAGTCCTAAGTTGTTCGTTCGTGGCAAAGAGTGTTTCCATTCGGGAAAGAGCTCGAATGGCGGATCGATAAGATTCACCCAGCGGACAATCAGACTTGAATGGTAGCTTGACGACATAGCGACCATCCTCTTGACGATAATGAGTGTCCTCGAAGTGCTTCTCACATAACTTTTCTTCTAGAGTAAGATGTTTCAACTCAGGTGGGAACCCTATTTCCCAGAACTTCGAAGCTGCCTTAGTCAACGAATTATTCGTATACATGCAAATGGCTGTTGCAGCGGTGCATGTGAGTTTTGCGTCAGCTGTCTTCCCAAATAATATTCATCCGAGTGTAGTTTGCTACGCTATAGGTCAATGGCCCCGAGCGAAGAAATTGTCCCAGTTCATCCGATCTTACTAATATATCGATTCCCCCCGGTGTACGGAAATATGGATCAGCCAGCTTATAACGTTTAAGATTATGACCAGCTGCAAGACAGTTGATACATAGGCTTAAGTCTTGAACGATTGATGTCCTTTTTGCAATCTCAAGAGCTCGAAATTTGTCACAGCTGTATAGTTTGTGTTTAGATTGACAATAGATACATACTTCTGGTTCGGGTCTTGACTTGCCGCGAGGTTGTTAACTCAGTTAGGATTGAAAGTCTGTGTTTGATGATATGAAACTAACGCGTGCAAAGAACGACACTGTATTTCGATAAATGATACAAGTGTGTCAAAGCTTGGAACATGGTCGTTTGTTTGTGAATGTTCCCTTGTCGATGTGCCTCGTCAAGCTTGTTTACCGTCAAATGTACCAACCAATCGTCCCAATTGGCAAGGGATCTACCAAGACCTTTAAGGCTTTGGAAATGCTCTTGACTTGCATCTAATAGTGTTTTTAAAGCAGCAGATGATTCACCACAAACCTTTTTTAAAGCGAACAGTGATCGAAAATGCGAATCGATGATGATCCGTTGGTTATCGTAACGCTTCAAAAACTTCCATGCTTCCTCGTAGTTTTCATCCGTTAAGGAGAAACCTTTGACGACTTGGAGAGCATTCCCCTCTAAACTGAAGCGCAAATAGCGCAGCTTTCATTAAGCGAGGATTCGTTATGAATCATCGATTCAAAAGGATTGTTAAATTGTCGAAATATTATTGGTAATCGGTGCACGGTTTATTGACAAATGATAGAAATTGAGGTATGTTGTGGTTAGCGATTCTCAATTTGAGTGTGCGTTTGTAGATCGCTTGTCCTTGGCGGTTTCCCTTCGTCCTAAGCTTGACGGAACTGATTCCACACGTCTTCATTGTCTTTGTCCAATGATTCAGCTCCTTTGCTTGCGTTGAGGCACCTTCTTATTGCTTTTCTTGGATTATCCCGTTTCACCAAACAGTTTTTACTTATGTTGATACTGCACAGGGATATTTTTCTTTATACGCACGAAGAATGTTTGTTTTTTTTTTTGCTTTAGGCAACTATCTAGCCACTCCGTGTTCGCGTTTTTTATATGACGCTACTACGGTTTGCTATTGGTTTTTATTAATTCGGTTTACAGGACCAATATTCACGCTTAATCAAAAAGAACGAAGAGAATAATGCGTAATAATTGTCAATACGTTCGCAGTTTTATATTATTGAATATTCGGAGTACAGTTCAACAAGACAATACGACGTCTGTATAGTAAGGGAACTTCTGCGCGAGTGAGGCGATTTCAATTAAATTGGACGCACTGCACTGATTGTGCACCGACAGAGCCTGGAAAGCGCCGGGAGTAAATTTCTTGAGCTCCAAGTAACTCATTGCACAATACATTCGTAAGGAGACATATAGACGGCGACATTTTCATATGATTTTTAGGGAATAGCAATCTTCAAACGATAAGTGTCAACGTTTTTAACAATCTGGCGTTTAGTGCTTTTTAGGTCCTAAGGAATGGTCTGCTGACTTCAGTCACGGCCGTATAAACACAAATGATGCTGAACACTCTGGTGGCCTATTGATCGTAAATTGAAGTTGTGTGAGAGATTTGACACCTAAGTCGGCTGTCACATGCAGCATCACGACTCACATAAGAATAACAAAAGAAAGAAGACGCGTGCGAACGAGATGGAAAATGGATTGCATTGACGAATCAGAGTGCTGTTTGCAGTTGTCCCAGTGCAATAAAAATATTTTTTTCAGATGGATCCATCACTACATTCCAGAGTCGAATTGGTAGTTAGCAGTGTGGAAAGCAAAAGATGAAAACCAGCCAAAGCGACTAAAAACACAAATGTTTGTATTTTATTCATCGATTACCTTGTAAAAAGCTGGATCATCAATAGTGAATATTATGTATAATGTATGACATTATGTTACGCTAAAAGGAACTGTTAAAATAATACGTCCTTATTTCTTTACAAAAGAAAAAACAGTAACTGACATATAAAACAAGGGAGACATATAGAACAAGGGAACAGTACAGTTTTAATTTTTTTTTATAGATGAACTAGTTAGGACTTGCCCATGGCACATGCATCGCGAAAAAAAAATCCTTTTCATCGACAAAATCAATTTTCCGTTCTTTAAGGAAATTAAGCACATAGATCAAGTTCTGGTGACCGAACACTTCATGCCAGTATTTAATTGACGCGGGTTTATTACTCCCATTAGCACTAGAAGGATTTTCGATTTTGAACATCATCTTGAACAAGGAACCATGCCGCACTCCCACTGCAACGGTACAGCCATTCGACAACAGTTCACACTGGTTTTTATTGGAAATTAATTTAAAATTTTTATCGAGAGCAGCATTTGAAGAAAAGAGATTAAGAGTTAGATCTGGGACGAATAGCACATTAGAAAGATATTTGGGTACCCACTGTTCTTTATCAAAAGCGAGAATATTGATATCACCAGATCCCAAAGCACTGATTGTCTTATCGTCACCTATTCGGACAAATTGGGGATAAGCGAAATCTTGATAATTAACCATCCAATCTTTTCGGAATGTCATATGGTCACTCGCACCCGAATCAAGAAACCAATCCTTTTGATTAATTGTACCGTTCGCCGAATCAGCCGCTACCATCGTACACACAAATGCATCCCGATGTTCACCTTTCTGAGCCACACTTGCACTACTTGCTCTCCTTGACGGGTAGTCTCTTTTCCAATGTCCTGGTTTTTTGCACCAGAAGCATTTTCCCGTCTTGAATTTACAGTTTTGCTGCTTTACCGCTCTTCTCGTCACCATAGCACACTTATCTGATTGCTCTCGAATATTTGTCAAACGCGATTCTTCCATCACGAGCCGGGCCGTTAGATTTTCAATGGTTTTTTCATCTGCCTGCGTTGACTCCCATGCAGTATAGAAATGATTATATTCTGATGGCAGCGTCATCAAAATTTTTGTAATGAGCATAGATGGTGAGATGCTTTCTCCAAAGTCTTTAAGCTGGTGCGCAATCGTCTCGAGCTTGGATATGTTGGTCGCCATGTCATCTGTGGAATCCTTCTGAAAACTATAAAACTTCTGCTGGAGGAGATGAATATTGGTTTGTGCCTTTCGCTCATAAACCGCCTCCAGTTTTTGCCACATCTCACGTGCAGTGCTGTAATTCGATAGGTGCAGCAGTGGCCTTTGGCCCATACTCATTACTATAATCTTTTGAGCCCTTTTGTCCAGTTTTCTCCCATTCTACTGCTTTATCGGGTTCCGTTGGTTTTACAAATTTTCCGCTCACTACATCAAAGAGACCACTTGCATTGAGCATTATCTTGATCTGGAATTTCCAGATGATCTCCAACTGATCTTCACTCATGAGCTTTTCAGTTTTCATAAAATCACTTCCTTCCATCTTTGGTTCACAAATATATGTACTGCACAAAACAAAATAATCCGTGCCACCGGAATTCTCTTATCAGTTGCAAAAGATATATATATTTAGTTTCAATCTTTTATCCGCAAGCAAATAATCCCGAGTAATTTCCACGCTTTATCAATTGTTACACATACTCGTATACATACGAGTATATCTAACGTATTTGACTGGTTTTAAAGTGGACTTGGGTCTGGGCCCAGAACCTGTTAAAATAATACGTCCTTATTCCGTGAAAGCCAAAGAAGAAGTGAACGTCTATTGAAAAAAGGTTTACAAAAGAAAAAACAGTAACTGACATATAAAACAAGGGAGACATATAGAACAAGGGAACAGTACAGTTTTCCTTTTTTTTATAGATGAACTATTTTTACAGGAACAATTTACGAAAAAGCGATCCCAAGTGAAGAAGGAAAAGTGCATGTTTACCAAGGCAATGTTCGATCGGTTTGTCAAACAGAACTGTATAACTCCTCCCAATGCACATTAAACCTAAAACCTTATGGATGTGATCTTTTACCAACTCAGTTTCCGGACATAGAATTTTGATGAGCAATAGTTGCTGGGTTTTTTATCAAAAAAATGTTCTTACCTTTAATTATTATTTTTTTCTTCAATCAATATAACTTAATCATTAGGCCGAAACTCATAGTTTAAGTCGTTCTGTACATTTTAGAGTGTCGTAGTAAGATAATTAAAGTGAGTTAAGTTATTTAAGCTAGGTTTAAACATTTTTGTCTAACGTAAGATAGTTCTAAGAAATATAAAATAAAAGTGAATAAAAAAAAAGCTTTCATTTGTCTGTCTCTTTGACTCGTATACAAAATACTAATTAAACTATTTTGTTTTCAAATAATGAAAAAAAATCTTTATTTGGGCAGGGTGACTGCCTTCTTATTGTCTTATTTCCTAGAGCTTAAATACTAATTTCTTACTCTCTAACTGATTGCCACTGCATTGCCGTTTCCACAGGTGTCGTCGTGTTACACACCGAGACGTGCTGGAATGCATCGGTGTCAAATGGGCCAGACTCCTGATCCGGCGTTGGACCGATAAACAAGCGTTGACACGTTGGTGGGAGATGATCGCAAAGATGTAGAGTGCCGTGTGCAACTGTGGAGTGTCGTTTGGTGTAAGGTTGTGTGTTAACTTATTTATTTCCCTTTGTGACTTGGAGTTTATGTGATGTGATATACGTATAGAAGCGGGTATAGCAGACATGATAGAGCGGAGCAGCTCTACAAAAATTTGACAAAAAAGAAGCAATCGCAAAAGACTCCCAGGAACTTCGCCGATTACGTCTCCCTTAAATTCATTCAAAAGCCGATTACGTCTTCGTCAAGCCCGTTCAAAAGCCAATACGATCTGCACAAACTCAACGTAAACTCAACGTGTCAACACCGACTTTTGAGCTCTACGTACAAAAGAAAGAAGAAAGGGTTCGGAAGGGCGAGTTCGAGAGAATGGATTAATACTATCGCAGAAATTGAGTTTGACACAAACTTGAAAGGTTATAATGGAGCATTGTCGCGATCGATATTGGGAATTTGTCACTTCTAAAAACTCTAAAAGGGCAATGGCAATCTGACAGAAGAAATTATTTCCTCTGGACGAAGGCGAAACACAATTCCATGCACTCGACTTAAATCGGTTCAAGGCAGCAATGCAGAAGCTGGAATTTAATAAGGCTGTTGCTGGAGATGATGTGCTTGGAAAATGGGCCAGCTCAAAAACGGCGTAATATGGTCTGAGCGACGAATGCCAGAGGTATGGAATCCCAGCATGGTTTGCCCGATTCATAAGAATGAAATCCCTTAACCTCTTGAATCCCTTCGTTGACTATCTGATAGACCTCTTGCATCTGGTTCTAGCAATTAGCGACATGTCCTTGGACCGGCTGCTAGAACTAAAATGTAAAGTGGCTTATCGTTTTAATGATATCAAAGTCATTGTAAAAAGCCACGAAAAGGTGTCGGTGGAACCTTCACTGGCCGCTACAGATACCAGTATGGTGCGGTGGTTGCACCTACTGCCGTATCCGTATCATCAACTAGCGACGGACCAAAAACCACTACAATGCCACAGGTGGCCACCACAAAGAGCTGTCCAATCAAAACAACCAAAGGGGGAATCTTCGATAGGAAGCAGATCGGTGGATCACTTCCATCGGACCGGAAACTTCCGGCGTGGCAATAACAAGTCACACCGCGTGAAGGACCCGGTCTACCGTCGCAAGTAGATGAGTGAGCTCTGTGTACTGCCAAAGGTGTCTCGGACTATCTTAAGCCGCCGTTTCCACCGCGACAATATATTTTTCGGACTCATACAAAAACCCAGGGTTCAAAGAGGTATGTATGCTGCGTAAACTAATTTACGAGTAGTTAGTTATAATAACTGCAGAATCTCCTCCTAGGGTCCCATGTTTGAATGGTTTTAATATAAATTTCTTATCCACTCCAGAATTTATAACAAGAGACTTGGCAGCCGTCATCGAGGAAATTCCCATTGAAGGTGGAGTAAGGGAGACGTTTACTTCCCAGGTACAAGACCTAGTAGGTTATTGCCACCGCATCGAATGCGATTCACAATCTCAAGCCCTTTTGTCTCAAATATAATTGTGACTGGCACGTCTGCAATGAGGCCTCACTATCTAATCACCAAAATATCAGATTTAACATCACTCGAGCACCCAAATGGACTCGGGTTGCTTCCCAAATTAGACGGCATAGCCTCTCCGATTCTTCACCCTGATAGAGTTATTGGTTCTGAGTAATTGGTTCATTTAAACCCTACAAAGATCCAGGTAAAATGTCTTTCTTGTTATCCTCCAGAGAAGCCTAGACATCGTTCGAGCATCACTGATAGCTCTCTTTAGGTCCTGTTTCAACTTGGGATACATTTCTTAAATATGGAGGTTGGACTTCTATCTTGTTTTCATCCCTAAGATTAGAAAACCAAGCAAACAACCTAAATCCTATCGCTCTATCAGCCTAACATCTTTCCTACTAAAAATAATGGAAAAACGGATAGCGCTTCATATTAGAGGTATATTAGAAAATCAAACACCTCTGTATCCAAATCAATATGCATACCGCAAAGAACGATCTATTGAGACCACGCTGCATCACTTGGTAGCGCATGTGGAAAATAATTTCTCACGCACGGGGATCGCAATTTTCGCGTCCCTCTATATTGGTGGGGCATTTGATAATACTGGCTACAACTCAATCACCAATGTCCCGGGGAAGTGTAGACCACCCCACCGAGTTAGAGGCGATGCTCGAGATCCGTATTATATCAGTTACATCAGCTTTGTAACAGTATCCGCAGCTAAAGGGTGTCCACAAGGTGGAGTCCTTTCACCCTTTCGGATACGCCGATGACTTTGTTGTAGCTATCGTTATAGGTAAATGCGGAATTTCTGCTTGTTAACGCATGCAACTTGTGCTTCAATCTATCTTTGGCTAGTGTAGCAGAGAGGGCTTATCGATAAACCCAAATAAGGTAATCTCAGTCCCGTTAACAAAAAGGTGGAATATACAACCTTGCTCAGTCTCCCTAAACAAACATAGGATTTTCAGAAGAAGCCAAGTGCCTAGGTATTAACCTTGATCGCTAACTTAACTGTGTAGCAGATTTTGTTTCAAATGTTGCGACACGATTTCCCGAACCCACTGTTCTCATGCCAATGATTATTAAATACAACATATATTCAGCCAACATCACTCTCTTTGGACAGCTAAATATTAGCTGAATGAAGAATTTACAAGTAAAGCAAAGAATCAGAAATAAGCGTTCAAAGCGACAGGACGTAGTTTTATTCTTCACAACTGGAACTCCAACATCGAAAACAAACTTGCTAAGAGAACTAATGCACTGTGCGCCTGTCGACGCACCTACAGTAAGACCTGGGGATTGAAACCTAAGGTAATCCACTGGTTATATACCGCGATAGTAAGACCTATCATCACTTATGCGTCTGCCATATGGTGGACAAAAGTTGAACAGAGAACTACAATAGTTAAACTTCAACGCCTTCTAGCATGTCTCGGCATTACAGGCGCCATTTCAACTTGCCCAACGGCAGCCCAAGAGGCACTGATCGGAATTACTCCACTACACCTTTTTATTAAAAAGGTTGCTATATGTAGTGCAATCAGACTCCTCCGCTCAGAAATGCTTGCTGCCAACAGTCAGAATCGATCCAGGGAGTACCGTCCTAGATAACGACTTTTTCGATCCTCAGAGATCCTCAGGAGAAGGTGGTAACAGTAGTAGTTGCCTTGAAGGAAGTGCACAAGGCAAATGATAGCATTCGCTCGAGCCACGACTTGGAGAACAGAGCTTAACACTTCTATTGTACCTTCTAAATAATATCGATCATTGGCGATCGGAGAGCCTTGGTTTTACCAGGTTCACTGGGGCATTACACTGTTCAAGCCGCATCGAAGCTCGTATTGGATATTCAGTGGAACAAATGCAAGAACCAATACACGGGTGACTGTCTGATTGACTTGAAACAAAACATTCGACATTTGGTTAGAAGATCTTTATTACAAGCTTAGCCAATTGGGCATAAGTAAACCACTGCCAAATAGACATCACATGAAGTTGAAAATCAACTTCCAGAAATTAGTCTAGGGCTTCTCGGGAGACTAGAAAAAATTAACGCAGATTCTCAACTTTTCGCCCGAACGGGCTCCCACTGGGAAAACAAAGTGTACTTTTGGCAAAGCCAGCCAAACGACAATGATAGGCTTACATAGGCTAGAGTAGGATAAGGTGAGTTAAGATAGGCTAGTGTAAGCTATTGGGTGGTGGGTAATTTAAGTTTGTTTAGCTTAGTTTGGTTTTATTTTTATGAAAAAAAAAACTGTAAAACACGAAATAAAGAAAAAAGTTTCATATACTCGTAGGCATCGCCCCCCTCTTTCGCACTCATTTGAATCTTGGCTACTGTTGCAGCATGTAATACCGGACATAGCAGAGGCCTGCAAAGTTGTACTAAAACTAATTTGCGTCTGAACTCTACGTCAAATTAAATGGTATAATTTCATTTAAAGGTATAATCATCGAACGCTTCTATATTAATAATTTTATACATATCCAACACAGCTTGGACAAATGTCAAAATACCTGTCATGTGGAATCGTGAAAAACTGTCACAGTACGGAAGAAGTCCGCATTTTATTTTATCTTGAATAATAAATAAAAATAATGTCACTGTCACCTGCAAGTGGAATTGGTAAATTTTACAAACGTTCCGCCAAGATAATAAGATGTGTTCGCTTGGGATGCACCAACAGACCGTTCTACCACATCGTTGTTATGGAGGTAATACACATCACTCTCTAGGTATGATCACATAACTCCTGTTCTGTCTTTCAAATTTGTAGAGAAGGAAAGGTCAGCACCAACCAGTGATCGAACAGGTCGGCACCTACGATCCCCTCGTCAATGAACACAACGAGCGACTGGTATCATTCAATTTCGAACGCATCCGGCATTGGTTAGGAAAAGGTGCTCATTTGTCCAATCCGGCCGCAGAACTTCTAGGTATTGCCGGCTTTCTGCCAATTCATCCAAGAACCTACATGACTGCGTGGAGAAATCGTCAGCAGAATGAAGCGAATGCTGCCCAATACGCAGCCGAAGATGAAAAGAAGAAAGAGTAGCACAACCTTCGAATGGTTGAATAAAACAAGTAATGCTTAGCAAAATGTCTTTTAATTTTATTTAACAACTAGTTCTCACATTACTCGGTCTTAATTCACATGGAAAGCGTTGCATATAGAATATCTTTATAATTGAAAAAGGCATATTCAGTGAAATCACTGCGGGACTTGATTTATTTCCTAAAACCTTCACACCACAAATATCTTTGAATGCTAAATTTAATCCAAGAGGAAGAAAAAAATGTACACCGCGTAAATTGATTGTGAGATGAGTGAAGAGATTCGTCGAAAATAAAGATAAAAGCGTCACGAAACCGATGATGAGGTGATGTTGGAAAGAAAATGCTCTTCTACAAATACTTTACAGTGTCGTATTATATTCTGTTTCGATTTACTCGGCTTTGTAGACATTTTCGAAGGATTTCTTCGCTTTGTCAACCATGTCGTCCAACAGTTTGTCAGCAGCTATAAGAAAGAAGATAATTTGAGCTTGAGTTTCGCTTCACAGTTGATTGTACTCACCTTTGTGATGTTTCAAGAAATAGGGACGAACAATACGTTGGTATATGATAGTTGAACCGTTGTTTTCAATTGGCAGCATGCACCAGATTAGAAATACGCACTGAAAGTAGATGAAATAAATAGTAAAATAAAATGAACGCTAAATCGGCGTAAATATGACTAGTACTGATTGTATACATATTATAATTATATTTCGAATATAACAACGGTGTTTAATGGCTTAGGGCTCTTTGCATGACTAAGACGTTTTCTACCGCCTACGTACGAGTAGTTATCTGCCACACACAGTGTGCGGGTGATAATCCTAACAGGAAAACCGCAAAAGCAATTGCTTACAAGGCCTTGCATAGTACGACATATGCTGCTCGAATGCTAAACGTGTAGTGGCATCAGGAGAAACAACAGTGCAGTAGCGAACCAATGAGAATAACGTTGAGTTTTATCATATCGGAAAAAGCGCCCGCCGATGTTCCAGACCTAGAATTGACAACGGCAGCATACTGGTAAAATCGGATTCAGTACTAAGAATATGGAAGAATTATTTATACAATATACTTTGTTGAACGAATCTGACATGCATAATAAACTTCACCCACATAGGTAACACCTTTAAGCGAGTCACAGCAAAACATCGCCTACAAAACACCACGAAAATAGATTCAGGCTAGCAAACCTTGAGATTTTATGACGGGACGTGAGCTCTTAGCATAGAGCACATGATTATTATGATGATATGGATAACATCCGGCGGTCCCCTGGTCAATTGACAATTAACCAAATTGATCATATTGCGATCGAAGCCGAACTTCTCCAACATCTTGGATGTCCAAACCTACCGAGGAGTCAACTTCGAATTGGATTATTATCTCGTTGTAGCCAAGAGAAGTATGCGTGTTTTAGGGTATCAACTGAGTCGAGTAAGAATACAAAAACTTTACATTGCAAAGCTGTAGTTGAACGAGACCGCTAGGGTCTTTGCCGATCATGACTTCGTAAGTAATTTGCCCAAACCGTAGAAAAGTAATAGAGACGTTGTCAAAACAGGAGGCTGCCTTTAGTCAAACCCCTAGTTTGATTAGAAAAAAAAGGAGAGAGCGCGAGAAACGCGAGGGAGGGGAAATGGACAAATGCTATTCCAGGAATGACGTTTGGAAGTATTATTAAACCTAAACGGTCGGACGGCGTAGACGGATTGTCTATTGTGTTACTTAAAGCAGTTCGCTAACTGCTGAATTGGTTGGAAACATGTATCAACTTATCTGCTAAGTTTCAGCATTGTTTGCCTGATCCTATAAATGCGCCAATTATATCTGTAGGACGTCAGTTCACTAATCATTACGTGTGAGACCTGAAACGATCGATCCTCTCAGTGCCGTTCCAGGCAGGAAAACCTATGATAGACCAAGTATTCATGCTAAGGTAGATCTGGGGGGAAAACTCACAAATTTAAGGTCGCAACACACCATCTTTTTGACGACTTTAGAGCCGCATATGAGAGTCTATAGAGACGAGCTATACGGAGCTATGTCATGTTAAAACATCCCTACTCAATTCGTGAGGCAGTGCAGGACGACAATGAGGGTTCTCTCTGCTCCAATAATATCGGCAATAAACCTAACCTATACTTTCAATGTTCAAAAAGGATTCAGACTTCTTCGATATCAACCTTGAAAATATTAGGTGGGTCGGTTAAAGTGTCTTAGGGTAAATAAGAGCAAAATCAAACATGCTATCATCAAAGAAAGACGCCCAAAAACATTCTCTTAAAAGAACGTCATCTTTGACTGTAACTTTAAAGAAGTCAAATATTTCGTCTACCTTGGCTCACTAATTTCAACACTAGAATCATCCTTACCAACAGTTGCTTCTCTAGGCTCAAGAAGCAATTGAGAAAAAGAGCCGTTTCCTGAAAAGTCAAAGTCCACCTTATAACCTTAATTATCCTGGTCTTTCTCTTCGGCGCTAAGACTGGGATATTATATAAAAACGTTGAAAATGTCCTTGGGCGATTCGAGGACCAAATTTTGCGTGCAATCTTTGCCCCCCTTTTTATTAACGAAGGGTGGAGGATATACAATTAAGAAGTGTACAGACTGTACAGAAACAAACATCAGCTTATTCAGGCGCTGAATAGAATATTCGATTCCAACCTTGAGTGATGACGCAGCAAAGGACGATCTAAGGTGGAGCACAAAAGTGGAAATGGGCCTAGACCTAAGGGGCTGGAGAGGCTTGCTGTTTGAAACCCAGGTTAACCTCGAGCTGTAGGGCCATTTAAGTACAGGGTGCGGCAATGAAGTGGATCGTACTTCAAAAAATCATTACGCAAAAAGAAATTGCTCTAAGAAATTTTATTTTTTATTTTTATAAAACATAAACACTTGTTTTTTTTGACTTATTTTTTTAAAAATTATATCTTTAAGGTGGCGGCCATTTTGCTTGATGCATTCTTCCATGCGTTTTACGAAGTTTGCTTCTTTTCTTCTTTTTTCAGCACAATCTTCGGTATTGCGGCTACTTCGGCAGAAATCGCGTCCCTGAGGGCTGGGAGGTCTCTCGGTTTATCCACGTACACCTTAGACTTCAAATAGCCCCATAAGAAATAGTCGGTTGGTGATAAATCGGGCGACCGACTCGGCCAAACAATTTCCGAGCTTCGCGAAATTAAACGGCTGCCAAACAGCTGTCGGAGAAGATCCATGGTTTCGCCTGCGATGTGCGCTGTGGCTCCATCTTGTTGAAACCACGTTCTGGATAACTTCCTCTTGCTTCTCAAGGCCGGTCCAACGAAGTTTGACAACATTTCGCGGTACCTTTCCCTTTTGGCGTGCAAACGAGCCGAGCGCGTCGGACTTTTCAGTAACACCTTACGAACCCGTTCCACATTTTCGGGAGTTCGGACACTTCTAACCTTTCCTAGCCGTTTTTTAAAAATTGATCCAGATTCTCTGAAATTTTTCACCCAAGTACGAACAGTTTTTTCCGTTGGAATCGGTTTTTTAAAAGGAATAGAAAATTGTTTCCGAAAATCGCGCGCGGAGGCCACATACGAATCACTATGAAAAATAAAACGCTCGATCGCGTAAACGCGCTGTTCACACGACCACTCCGTCATGGTGCCGAACTACTAACTGCTAGGAAAAACAAGTCTCCTTGAACTACCTGGAAATGCTGGAATGGCCGCACTAACTTAATTTGTGGGGGAGATATGATTTTTTGAAGTACGATCCACTTCATTGCCACACCCTGTATATAATAAAAAAGAGGTTTAAAAGTAAATGGGGACTGGAAATGGGGCTTATCATCGACGAATTGGCCAAAATGCCTTAGAAGGCGTTACAATTTCGAGATAGAGATATGACTGATTCGACTTATAGGTATGTAAATATCTCGAAAAACATCCGCGACGAACACATACGGAGAATTATCTTTGCTCGTTGCTATTGATTTGGGTTAAGAAGGCAATCAAGTAAAGTTCGTATTTAAATCTCGAACATCTTTAGAAATATATAATAGAATAAATTTGTTCCTCTAAATACGTGTGCAATAATGATAAAACGATAAGTCTTCAAGTTACAGAAAAGGTGTCCGCGAAATTTAATCACACCCTGGAGGCTTCTCCTTTCTTACGGTTGCTTAAACGTCAAGGTCTAGTAGGGCCCGGTAACAATGAATTGGCAAATAGTATTGTCTCGGAACAGATATGGGTATTGTATATAGCTCACAGGTAGCCAAGTATTCCTGTGTTCAAATTGAAAGGTGACTGTGTTTATAAATTTTACCAACTTTATTTATACTTCCAAATCTATTTCATCCTTGTTGTTCGTTCTCGAAACAGTTGTTAAACTCGATTTCTGACATAGCCTTCCGTTCACATAGCTCTTCAAGAATCTATATTATATGAACTCGAAACGGTGTCCAAGGAGCGGACTTTTTAGTTTATTGATTAGACAGAAGTCACACGGGGTTAAATCCAAGTCTCATCTGTTGAGGTTTTTGACCAGGTTTTTTTTGACAAAACCTGGCTACTAAAGTTCTTTTGGACTGTTCTTAACGTTTCTGGAGCAGAAATTTCATTGGGCAATATACCAAATTTAATGCAACTTCTTTGCTTAATGATATCGGCCGTCCATGGGGGTACCACCAACCAATAAAATATTTTTCCGAATCCATATACTCGCAAAGTTTAAATTGGAAAGTCAGCTATCAATTTGATCACATGTTCCTTGCTTTTTCCAAAAGGGTTCAGAACTGTTTTCGTTTTCATGTTAGAGGAGACATTTATATAAAATACTGTATTAGGGATGAGGTGCTCGCTAATTTAAGGGAAATGTCTGGAAATAGAGTTAACTAAAGTGATGATAATGAAGGTTATGTTATGGAATATGCATTTGGTTCTCGTGCAAGTATGCACATGAGTCTATTCGATGTAGATTCTGCTTTTTATACCATGTAAGTGCAGAGTAATAAGAAGGAATAGGGTAAAACAAATACACCCCTTTAGGCGTCTGGTATGCTCTTGCTGATTTAATGTCAATTACGGAGGATTGAATATCCTGTGGAATTGTCATCAATATGAAGATGATAAAGAGCCTATGGGACTGACAAGTTTTGCGACACATTCGACATTGGTCTAAGCATCAACAATAATATGGCCGGCTACGATACAAGAAATCAAGATATCGGCCAAAGCATGTCCGAGCACATTTTTTCTTTCGAATAAAAGGAACGTCCAACACTTTTATTGCCAAAATTTGCTGGAACTCTGCACTTAATTCATTTTAAATCTGACATTATGTAGTCCAATGGCTGGTAGGCGCATTTCATGATGGATTCAAGAACTAGCCTAATTACATTACTCGATTTATTACAATCTAAACAATAACTACCAACAAAATGGCAAATCACCGCACAAGTACATTTAATTAAACTACATCACCATTCTCTTTATACTTATCGTATCATTAAATAAGATTTACTTACCTTTAACAACCAATACAATGGAATAATCGATGTCAAAATGACGGAAAAGTACTCAATAATTGACAAAATCCCGTACGTTACCCAATAAGTTAACCACTTGGTGTCATCAACTTTCGTACTCGATTCAATTGCATGGATAGAGATATATGCCGGATACACAACGCCAATTATATTGCACAATAACTGTGCACCATAGCCAAAAACAAGATAGAGAGCACATAGTCCGGCAGCAGCTGGAAAACAAAAAAAAAAGCGGAATTAATTTAAATCCTCAAAACAACAATGGAACTCCTCACCAATTTGGAAGAGCCAACCGTTCTTACTAGACAACAACTCAATCAGTTTGTTTGCTAACTTCTCAAACATATTTTCCCTAAAATTCGTTGCTTGCAATAGGCAAAACCGAACCGTTGCACTTTTGCTATTGACGACAATACGCTTGTTGTACATGTGCACTCATAATTCTCGACGTCGCAAAGGGATTGCATGTATGTAGTCAACAAATGTGCGAGATGGCTACGAGCCTACAGTATTTCTATAAATGTGCCCAAGCTGTTGTCAAATAATGCTGCAAAACGAAGAAGCACTTGTGGTAAAAAGGTGCATTTCGGCAAGCACACGGGTCGAGTGCGGATATCGGCGTGTTGGGTATTTTTAGAAAGGGCATTAATTCGTGTCTGCATAAATGAATTTATTGTAATATTTGTTTCGAATATTTATTTATGTTAACCGATCGCTTCAAACTGTTTTCCGATCAAGTGAAATGCGAGCAAGTCTACAGCTCTTTGCTATTGTTTCGTTTTATATAAGATATTGTAGTGATGTCCGTTTATGATGGCCGGAATTCTTTGATTTAGTAGTGAATTTCAGTGCTTCGGGAAACCAGTAAATGATTTTGTTTAAATACTGTAAGTACGTACTTACGTTTCAATAAGTTATTCCTATAGAAAGTAGCGTCCGTAAATTATTGCATGTATGTAATGTAAATAGTAATGTGCTCATCTACGTTAACAGATTTATCCCTGCGTTTTCTATATGTGAAGAATATTTTCCTAGATTGAACAAAGTAGTTGATAACTTACTTCTCTTTGAACATTTTAATCATTCTACTCGGTGCCTTTTAGATTTGTTGTTCCTCTTACAGTAAAGGGTTAATGAAGGGTTATTTTTCCCATGGCTAGGAAAAGAGTTTATTAAACCGTGAAGGACTTCAAGTCCACATCAATTGGCGTGGGTAAAAAATATTGAGAGACATCTTTGGTGTAATACATTAATCAGATTGCGTCATACTGACATGCTTTTAATGGGTAACATTTCGCTATACAACTCTCATATAGACAATTTTGTATTTCATTGATTTTGTATACATTGATGTAGCGATAAGCTCGAACAGTTTATGCACACTCACACACTGGAACTGGAATAGCAGAAGAGTGATCAAACAATAATGTCCGCAATCATACTCATACAGGCAATTCGTTCCGTGTTTCGTGAACGAATTATGTATAAAGGATCGGATATGGATCTCTCTTATCATGTTAATAGTTCCGATAGTTCCATATTCTGTTGCTAGTTCCATATCTGCATGAGCGCGTCCGGATTTGGTAGTTCCATTCTAGGATTGTCTTGTCAACTTTCTATGTTATGTTTTATAGGTACTGTTACTTTTGGACCGAAGTGATATTAGAAGTATTTTGAACACACTTTTTATTTTGACTACTATTGTGCATTGCATCAAGTAATAGAAACACTAAGTATAGTAGTTCCGAGGAGATAGTTCCAGAAACTAGTTCCGACTGGGAAAGGAAACGTTCCATGTTCGTTCCGGGGTTGGAACTATTTTGTGCAACTCTAGCACGTAGCGACTGTTTCTGTTAATTCAAATAAGAAAAAATTATGTCAAACTAGCGAAAGAAGAATGCGATTAGTTTCGCTTATTCTGTTAACAGCTGCCTGTCATCAAGTAGCCCTGCTCAAAAAAACTGTATATTAAAAAGATACAAAGTGACTTGAAGAAAATATTAGAGGAGTCTGCTCCTCCATATTCCACAGTAGCACGCTAGGCCAAGGAGTTTAAGCTGTACAGAACATTCACTGAAGAAGTAGTATTTCGGCTTGATATTATAAAACAAAATAAACAATAAAGATCATAGGTGCGCGTCTGAGCGAAGCAAATCGAAAGTAAGCACGGTGGTAGAATGCCGGACTCGTAATCCGAAGATCGGAAGATTAAATCCCCAGTCAGGAAGAAATAGTTTTTCTTGTTTTTTTTTCGGTGTTCCTTCTGCTTTTTCTAAAGCAAACTAGAAGTAGGAATCTGATGAATCATCACCCTATTTCGCAGCACCGGACGCCGTCATGAAAAGGCGCAGAAAGGTCAACGCGAGGCCCAATTTAACTAAACGCCATTCCCTCACTACTTCGACCGAAAAACTACAGGTCGAAGCGAGTAAAGGGACGCCAAAGCTATCACCATCGACGTCCAATGCAGCTGGATAACAACAACAATCACAGCAGAAAGAAATGCTATCCATGGAAGCGGATATTGCCTACCTCTCCGATGATAGGTCGCTACACAACAATCTCTTAGCCAGCCTTTCAAGTTAGGCTACGAAGGAGGAGCGTAGCGAACTTGAAGATGAGAAACGTTTCCTACGTGTTGATAAACTAAATGAGATGCGGCAGAAATAGCACAGCAGCAGAAACAGCCGCGGTAACAGGCGCAGCAGCAACAACAACAGCCGCAGACGAAAACCCCGATGTTCTTTTGGTTAGCGAACAAAACTAAACCAGAAGCACAGTTCTCGCAAAATAGTAAGCAGAGACCGACACAATGTTATTCAAGGCGAGGGAGTTGCGACCTTCATAAAAAATAATATAAAACATAAAATCATATAGCGGTGAAGTGCGAAGGTTCCAGGTCTTAGAAGTCTGCACTGTGTGCATTCCTCTCCGTAATGGAATGAACGTCAACCCAATTTTTCTTGAGAATTTTTTTGGTAGAAAACTTCTTCATTCTGGCCGGCGATTCAAGCGCCAAACATAGTGATTGGGGAAACAACATACCCAACACTAGGAGGAGCTTACTAAAGTCTTTGGTGGGTTTTTCTCAACATTGAATATAGAATTAAGTTGCTCACAACGGATAATCCGTCGCATCCTAGGAGCGCCTCCTATCTGGATCTCATGCTGATAAGGCTCTCGACTGAAACTGGCAGACATGAACGAATGGTCTTTGTCAATTCCCTAACGAGAGCGTTCATTAGGAGCGCATGGATGATGTAATTAAGCAAACGATGGACAATACAATCGTACAATACAACGAACGTTTACTGAAACGCGACAACCGACGCACTGCACAGTCAAAAAAGGACAAGACTCAAACTCTTGTACAGGCGGTTTACCGACAAGCAAAACTCGGAGGTCAGGACACTGAAGTCACTTATTAAAAATCTCCAACAGTTAATAAAAGAAAATTGCACAATTCGTACTGTAAAATCCAATAGCACGAGTATGTTTCCGCAAATGAGTAAAATAGGAGAAACAATCAGAAAGACATTCAGGATCTGAAGCTTTCGAGAACGTCTGACAATGAACGCTTGCGACGAACAGTTAGCATCAATCCAGAGAGCGCCGTCCTGGATGACGACTTTTTCCTGATCGAGGATCTTTAGGAGAAGGTGGCGAAAGTGGAAGCTGTCTTCCAGCAAGTGTACAAAGTGAATGGAAGCATTCGCCCAAACCACCTCATCTAGGTAAAAGACTTCGAAAAACAGTATTCGCAATTCATAATTTAAGCATACACACCGATTTAATGTCTTGAACGCATGTATATCTCCCACCAGTTGAATCAATATTGGGGCAACACCACACCGACCTACGTGCAAAAATTTCAAAATTGCGTCGTAAAAATGTTAGTAAACGTCAAAGACGGAAGGAACTCGGAGTCCAATGCGGGCCAGCATTCAACTTACAAACAAGTTGGACTGTTAAATATATAACAACTATCCGAGCTGAATACTCTCCAAGAATATTATAACAAATAGCTCTACAAGCGACCTATAGAACATAAATTTAATACAAGAAGAAGAGCACAAGGTTTTTTACAAACATCAAGGTTTAACAATTCATACGGCAGACAACAACTCGCTGTTATTATTCCGCAGATCTTTGACCAAGTCCCTAGAGAAATGCTCAATGTTCTGATAAAGAAATACTTAAATCTTCTGAGGAAAAAAACAGAAATTAATAAGTCTCCTTCCGAGTAACCAAATGAAAAATTCAACAACTTGAATTCTTACTCAGTCATTCAGTAAAGAAAACAAAAAATAACGAATTGTTAACTAAAGCCAAAATATAAAACTGTTAACCTAAGCTTTACAAAAAAAAACCGTTAGCCTAAGCATTGCAAAAATAAATTTGTATTTTTTATTGACTTCATCAACTTTTGTATCCTCCAGCGTGGTTGCTCAACTGATCTCAAAACGATTACTCGGGATATCCTTTCAATCTCTTAATGCGATGTTGATAGGCATCTTAGTTGAACACTTTCCGTACTTAAGGACCACAGCCAATAGACAAATGATAACAATTGCGGCTGCAAGCATTGAACAAAGCCAAATTGTCCAATACTGATGCTTTTTGATGGTCTTCCAATTGTGGTCATGTACCCGGTTGAGCGCCTCGACTGCTTCTTAATGATTGAAATTGAAAATCTCAGTTACATCCTTTTTAATCGGAATGACAGTCTCACTTGTAAAATAAACCGGAACCTGAGTTGATAACGATGTACTTATAGTGGCAATTGACTTGCGAAAGTGCATCACTATTCTCCTTTCCTAATCGTATGAATTTGGGTTGGATGACGTAATCCGGAGTGATGTGAATAATGCACGTATCATTTAAAAATACTTCTTCTCGAGTAGGTCCACAGTTTACAAAGATAGTGTTTCTTCGGGCGTAATGAACATTCATGTATTGTGCGTCTACATTTCTTCCCATACAATGTGTGCTATTCCTAGCGCCCTGGATGAACATCGCTTGAAAGCCAGTTTCTTGTACAGTTGCTGGATAATACAATCCTCACTTTGCTCAATACTGTGAAATATTAATGGCCGGAGGATGTGCTATATTGTTTCATTGAAAGTTGGTGTTTTGCTTATATTTTCTAGTGGTAATTCAAAATACCTCTGTAGATTATAGTTGACTCCAAGCACAGACTATTTGTCTGCTCCTCGATCTTTTCAGGAACAGTGTTAGGTTTGGTCAGGTCATATTCATCGGCATCGCTGATCACGAAGTTCCATATAAAGATTATCATTTATTTCGATCTCTGCCAAGCTTACTTAATGGAAAAAAATTCACGTCAAAACGACTTATCTCGCCAAAAATCCTAAAAGTTCTACACCGATGGAACTGCCCACGAGATAGCAAAAGGTCATATATTATCCTGGCCAAAATGTGCTTTAAATTTATTTTGAATAAAAGAAATATTTAATCAAAAAAAAAAAACTCCCAATACTTTTTCCGCAAACAAAAATTACATCAAAACTCTCAAATAATTATGATACTCCCTTTACTGAACAATACAAAGCCAGATTAGGGCAGGGATCTGCCTACATTGGCACAGACCCTACCGATAAGCAGGATTGAATCCGCAAACCTCATATCGACTTTAGATAAACAGCCAAAAACATTGAATGAAAAAATATAACGTGCTCAACGAGATTGAAAAGCAAAAGATTTTGTCTTCGAGAAGTTTCTCTATCAACCAACGGGAATACCGTCTCGGTCAGACTTCGTAACATATCCAGTGTCTTCTAGTCAGAAATCATGACCAACAAAAATGTTTTCGAATGCTCTGGAACATCATTCTGGCATCACGTCTTACTGATTTTTTGGACTTAAGCGTGCAAAACTGTATTAAACAATCTTCGGGACAGACGCACATTCCTATGTTAGATTTGCTAAACAACGAGCGGCTGAAGCGGCCTAAACTTCGCCTCAACAACACAAGAAAATTATTCTCAATGATGCGCCGGGAGATTGTTATCCCAATCTAAATTTTATAGATGAAACTCCCTAAACAAAGCTCGTAATGGTGTCCCGGAGGCTAATGTCAATAAGGGGCCATTAGCTATTCCAAATTGTACATATAAAAGAAGTGAAATTATGGATACTTCTTGTAGATAGAAACCAAAATGGGAATAATACATAATGAGAACTCACGTGAAAAAACCACATCAAACGGCAAACCACAGTAACTAGTAAAATATAAACGTACAAATCTGCTAAGAGTATACGATCTTGGAAAACATCCTTGGATGTCGGATCCATGCTCATTACTTTTTAGTCGATCTTGACATCTGTGGTACACACTGTACATTATCACGCATTTTCTTGAAATCATTCCGCGAGTTGTTCGTGTACTAAACTAATTAAATGAAAGAAGCTTTAATCAATTTCAAAAGTAGGTAAAGAATGTTATAAGATATTAAAGACCGGAACGAGCACGTTGTGGCAAATGGTAAAGCATCAGCGCTCCTGCAGAAACGGGAATGTTTTGGTGGAGCCTGTAAGCTTCACAGTAAATACCGCAAATAATGGTATTAGTGTGGTGTACTTGAACACCAATTATCGACTTGTGTGCCAATTCATGCTACAGTTGGCGTTGTTTATTTTTATCTCTTGCTTGATAACGACATCAGTTGTGTAAACTGACTTATTTTGTATTGTCCTAACACCGGAGACCTGATATGGTCGTTTTTGAACTCCCCGTCAGCGAAAATCGCTTGCAATACCACATGAGAATACGTATCAATTTAGGAAACAACAATAACAATAGCTGATTATGCAGGTTGGCATATTCAAACTTACACACTGTAAGGTAATCCATTTTATAGATTTTAACTAATTACTTGACCTTCAAAGAAATTATCTGCAGGAATAACAAATCAGCCAAAAGCCCTTTAGCTCCACTTGAAAAAAAAAAGAGAAAAACTGGTTTTTAACACGAAACTATTGCCACATGACAACTCATGAAGCCAGATCGCGAGGTGTTGCTGATACGGCTTTCGTGCTATCTTACTATTCCGTTCACAACATTCCGCTACAATTATAAACCACGTCATAAACAATTTCAGTTCGCAGCAATTAGGTGAATTATTAAATCAACTTGACTACGCGATATATCGGCAGTGCTGTGACGAATATAATTGCGGGTAAACTTTAATGTGCTAATAGAGTGAAGCTTTCAACGTAAACCTTTGGAACTCTTATACTATCAATACACGACCGCGCCGCTAAGACCTTGAGCGCAGTACAAGCAGCATATGCCATATACCTACGTATTTGTTCCGTATGAACCCGTCAGTGATCTTAGGTATCTAAACGCCAGTCAGAGGAAACTTGAAACAATTTACCTTTGCACATGCGGAATACTCCATTGGCCGCGTTTTCTTCCTGAGTGCGGTATCGTCGTACGGGGAAAGGTCGTGACGACATAGTTGAACAAATGATTTTTTTATTTGGTGTTTGATTTTCTGAAACAATTGCGTTCTCAAGCGACAACGTGTCACTGCCTAAAAAGGGGGGTTCGGGCTACTAAGTTCCTACGAGTACGACACAGTGAATACATAATATACAATCGAGAATATTTCACCCATGTTCCATAATTGAAAACCAATAAGAACCCAAAACAAATTTCAAGATAAGCTTGTCAGCCTCGTCTGCGATCTCAAATAATGTTGACATAAATACATACGTGCAAAACCATAGCGGCACATCACATGCCAAATTTGTTTTTTTTAACCCTCTTTCCATCAAGCCATACAGAAGATAGACGATATTTATGATCAAATTACTCACCAGCAAAGAGGTATACTCGGGGAATACTCGTCTTGGACTCAAAAATTGAAAACACCTTTGTCCATGGTTTCGTGTCATCATGTAGGGCTTTATTAATGAACTCTTCCACTTGCGCCTTGTGGGATGCCATTTTAATTGATTTGTAATTTAGAAAATTCTATGGAAAAAATCAAATAAAGGAAAAATCAAAAAGGCAAACGCAACGTTGAGCTAGAGTCTTACCTATTTTTGGGGTTGACAGAAGGTGACAGGGAAAATACGTGCGAAAAACGGCAGCTAAATGGATTTTTGAAATTCAGTTGTCATGTTACTGAAATTGACACGTGAAGTTAGTGGCGGTTGCGTGATAGCGTTGCCAGAAGTGTCACTTATGTTTACCAATGTCATTCTATTTACCTTATCAACTTGTGGTAAAACAACAGCAATTTATACACATCTTTGAAGAAGTCAAGATAAGAAAAGAAGACGAAAATTTATAAGTCTATATAAGGCAATACTCACATAATGACAATTATAAAATTATAAGATATATCGGATCCTTCCTGTAGCATAGTCTGTTGAATATTATAAAAAGATTAAAGTTTGATATTTCGTCGGAAAAATACTGCGTGTAATCTACATACGCTTCCGGTTGAATTGATGAGGACTAGGCAAAGTGACTCAACTAAGAACCGTTTAAGGGTTTTTTTGTGCTACATACTCGTATATACGCCAGAATCATGTTTGGTTGATTCTGGTCTTCTGTAATGGAATCCAATGGACTTTCATAATTTCATAAATTCGAAGATTTTTTTTTTCTAATTGCTCCACACATATTTTGATACTCTTGTAGGTAGTACATCCTACGGATAAAGTTCCGAAAAGTACTTGATATTCTTGAATTTTTTGTTAGGCCCAGTCTAACACATAAGAAGTAAAAATTCAAAGCTGTTTTCGCTACTGGAAGGGACTACAATGACCTTTTAAATTTTGTAAATAAGAAGAAAAAAATTATTTAAAATATATTCTACTAGTAAAACGTATACAAATAAGCTATATCTCAAATTAAAGCTACAATTGAACACTTTCAGCTATGATACGTATCGTTGCAATCCGTTAACAAGTTTTAAAGTTATAATTAAATTTGAAAAAGAAATATACATTTAGTAAAACAATTTTGAATAAAGTTCTAACTGGAATTTTTCTAGAGGAGTGGAAAATTTCATCTATAAGTCCTATATATAAAAGTGGCTTCAAGCACTTAATTAAGGATTACAGGCAGGTCTCAAAACTTTCAGCAATTCTAAAGCTATTTGAACAACTGATTTTCAAAAGGCTCAATTTCGCGGTGAAAGAAAATTTAAGTTCTCACCAGCATGGATTTATTAGTGGTCGTTCCACAACAACGAATTTATGTCTTTTCTCTCACTTTTGTGTTTCTGCCTTGGAAAAAGGATTGCAGGTTGATGTCTTGTACACAGATTTCGTAAAAGCCTTCGATAGAATTCATCATGGGCTTTTAATAAATAAGCTTAAAAGAATGGGATTCAAGTTTCGTTTTCTTGAATGGTTGAAATCATATTTGTCAAATCGGAAACAGATAGTTAAAATCGAAAGTTTTCAATCTTTTTTCATAGAGGTACAATCGGGTCTGCCTCAAGGCAGTCATTTGGGGCCTCTCTTTTTTAATCTCTTCGTCAACGACATTCCGGACTGTTTTCAGTTCTCTTATTGTTTAATGTTTGCAGATGATGTGAAATTATTTTCATCTATGCATTTCTAAAATTGATGATTGCTTGAACTTTCAAAAAGATATAAATAAATTTTTCGAATGGTGTGTATACAACCACCTGAAGCTGAATATTTCAAAGTGCAAAGTTTTTAGTGCTTTTCGCTTATTACAACGCACGTCATTTAACTACAGTCTTGGTAATGAAAGTCTCTTATCAGTCACTGAAGTTAAAGACCTTGGTGTTATATTTGTTATATTTGATTCCAAATTGTCTTTTTCAGCTCATATGGATTATGTAATATCTAAGGCCAATTCTTTGCTAGGCTTTTTAAAACGCAACTCGGTGGCATTTAAGGATGTTTATACTTTTAAGACCCTATACTTGTCCTTAGTAATACCCATTTTGGAATATTGTTGCGTTATTTGGTCTCCTTTTTACCAAAATTCCTCTGATAGGATTGAAAACATTCAGAAAAGATTCACTCGATTTGCCTTAAGAAATTTAAGGTGGTCCGAAGGTCTGCCTAGTTATAGTTCTAGATGCGCATTAATTGATTTAAAATATTTAAAAAATCGCAGACAAACTCTGAGTGTTCTTTTCATTAAGGATATACTTGATGGCAGAATTAATTCTCCGGATTTAGTTATGCTTATGTCTCTTTATGCTCCTGAGAGAAACCTAAGAAATAGGAATATTCTCTTTTTTATTCCTAGTCACAGGAAAAATTATGGACTAAACGAACCCGTAACTCGTTTCTCATCATTATTTAATTTAATTTATCATGAAGTCGACCTTCAAATGAATAGAAATATGTTTAAAAAAATTGTACTGAATCTTTTTAAAAATGTTATTTCTAATTAGCTATAGGCAACATATTATGTATCCATTGATGAATAATAAATAAATAAATATGTAAATTATTAAAAGCAAGCGGTTTTTTGTTATTATTCTTATTACACTTTAATTAAAACTCCATACAATACTAAGATTAGACAAAAGTGTCAAGAAAAGGAAATCGATAAAGAGAACCAAAAAAACCGATCAGGAGGCTTTATTTATAGATATATGAAATACCGCTCAAATAGCCACCTATCTGCCAGTTCCGGCAGATATCATTCAGCTTTAAACTTAAATTATTTATAAACAAATTTAATTTCAAAAGCAAAATTAATAACAGAGCTATGTTTTTTCAACGTCTCAGATTTGTAGGCACAGAGTTCTGGGGTTGAAATCGAAGTAAGGTTCGAATTAACACTTCCCAGCATGCGAGAAATTGGCTCATTGGAGCCATAGGCAGTACGGGAGGGTGGGAAGATAGAAGAGACGAGGATTTCGTACATTGCGGGGGTTAGTGTTGATAGAGACAGAGTTGTAGACAGTCGCGCAGTCAATGGTACCTGAAAGGAGTCGATGGATGAAAAGAATATCAGATTCAATTCTTCTTTCCTCCAACGTATTCATGTTGATTAGTTTAAGGCGGCCTTGGTAGGATGGTAAAATCAAAGGATCGAAGAGCAAAATGTAGAAATCGGCGTTGGATGCTCTTGATTCTAGAAATGTGGGCTTTTTGGTAAAGAGACCACACTTGAGCGGCGTATTCCAGAAGGGGCCGGACAAAGGTTATCTAAAGAGATTGGGTAACGTAAGGGTTCGAGAATTCTTTAGACCAGAGGTTCCCAAACTTTCCCCCCCCCCCATAGACCACTTTCAAAATTAACCCTGATTTCGGTGGACGTCCTGCTGCTACACTTTTACCATATTCTCAATCTCGATCTAACGATGGAAATTTGCATCGCGGCTGAGTTTCAACCCTAAATTCGGAGTGGTAAAAATAAGAAGAAAACTGGTCGTATGTTATATTTATTAAAAGAATACGATTACAGACTTCATAGAGCTAAAATTAAACTTTAAACAATACAAATCAAAAAGTAAAAAAAACAAAAATTCATAATTTTAATGGGTGCGATGTACTTGATGGATTGGCAGCAAATAATCAATATTTGGCTTCAGATTTGTAAGGAATATCTGCAAATCTCCCCGTTCTGTAATGTTCATTCTGCACTAAAACTTTTTTCGACAAGGTATGACGCTATCAAAAGTTTCCTCGCAATTTCCCACAGCCCAGGATATTTTTCGGGTATTTCTGCCTGCAGCCAAAATGTTTGATAGCCTTTTTTAAATTTCACCTTCAACTCCTCATTGGGGCTAAGCTCGAGTAGCTCCTCTTGTAATACCACATTCGAAACTTCCGTTTTATCAAATGGATTCATGATCCATGGTGGTATTTCCATCGTGAGAATATCTTCAATTCTGTTTTTGTATTCATCATCATCCAGGGCATTTAAATGCTGAACGTATGTCTGAATGTCCACATCAAGACATTTTGCCTGTGATAAGTTTGGAAACTGGGAGAATTCGCGCCGACTAATATTTTGCTTCATAAATTTCAATTTTCCAAGAAAAGTCGAAATTACACCCTTTGTTTTTATTGAATTTAGGCTGTCCCCTTGTAACTGCAAGTTAATGTCACTGAATTTTTTGAACAAATCTGTCAAATACGCGATGTCTGCTATCAATGTGATCAGGATTTCATTAAAATCTGGATCTTTACTTTCCAGAAACTCTAAGACTGATTCAGAAAGTGAGTAAAATCTGGTTAAGCATGCACCTTTCGACAATCAGCGTACTTCAGTATGTAAGAGTAATCGTTGGAAGTCTTCATCATTTTCGTCGCAAACAATTGGGTATTCAACGCATTACTTCTTATTTTATTAACTGCTTTAATCACAAATTGAAGCGATTGGTGCAATCTATCACTCAAATTTTTCGCTACTAGGTGTTTTCGATGGATGACACAGTGAATTGCAGTACCTTCTGGTATAATTCTCTTAAGATGGCTTATAAATACACGATATCGTCCGAACATGGCAGAAGCTCCATCTGCTGCAACCGAAATGATGTTTGTAAATGGAATCGATTTTTCCTTTAAGAAATCACTCAGAACATTAAATATTAATTCGCCCTTAGTATCCGTCTCTAAAGTTTTCACGAATAGCAGCTTTTCATGGATTTTTTCGTCCATAACAAATCGAACATATGCCAATATTAATGCTTCATTACCAGGTAAAGTTGACTCGTCCAGTTGAATAGAAAAATGAGTTGTTTGCAGATAATTACACAAGAAGCTTTCAATATCAGAGCTCATTTCATCAATGCGTCGTTGTATAGTGTTGTTACTCAAAGGATTTCTTTTGAGTTCGTCAAATGGAGGTTTGTGCAGAACAGTTTTAAAACCTCTTCAAAGGCGGGTTTCCAGATTTCGCTATAAGCAATGAGATACTCTAAGATGCCCGCAAGCCATCATCGTTACTTTGAGACGTTGAAGCGAACATACTGTGGACGGTGGGGTTCTGTCATATTTGTCCTTCAATGTTTGAAAATATTTTAAATCTTTGCCTATTTTATCAGATGATCTTCGAGCTTCGATGGCTTCATAGAGTCATTGCTCAACATTTTGTTACATAAAAGGCACATGGGTAATCGTTTGTCTGCCATTGATGGAAGAAAACAACATTTCAAATAATAAACACTGTACTGTCGACATTTTTTCTTAGATTCAGCCATGCATAATATCAGTTACCTACCCGCAAAGAAAAAAAAAATGTTTGTTTTAGTAATCATTAGGCGATTTTAACAGGATATGGCATTTTTAACAGGATAGGAATAGGAGCAATAAACCGTTAAGAGGTTCTCACAAAACGACTGGAACTATTTTAATGTAATATAAAACATTTTTTGATTAATTATTATATATTTTGATACATTTCTGTTAATTCGAGAACAAATACCTCCAAATAACTCCACGATTTCAATGATTTATTTATTACTTTAATGTACGTTACGAGTGGTAACTATATGTACATGAAGAAACGTACAAATAATGAAAATATTTTTGTCATCTAGTATTAGCAACTACGAGGGCTATATCTCTCCTTTAGTGAATCGCCACAATCGGGCAAATAAATAATTTAATAATAAAAAAAAAGCTTTCGGCCTGTGTTACACCACACGGGCGCATAGATTAAACGTAGAATACGTATCAGTCTTTTTTCAATAAAAATATAAGAAGTAAATATAATATTGTATAAATGATTTAAATGTTTTAGTAATAAAAAACTCATTATAAATTTCTGTATGAACGATTTCTATTTATTTTTTATTTTATAATATTTTAACCAAGGTTGTTTGTTTAGAAATTTTTTTTGATTATTTACACTTACATTGTAAATAGGTAATTGTAAAAAATGTAAATAATTGTAAAATATTGTAAATAATTGTAAACTACTCTAAATAATTGTAAATTAAATGAATTATTTGTAATAAATATTTACAATACTTTACAATTATTTACATAAGGAATAGTTATTTACAAAACATACATTATTTACTATAAAATTTCAGGCCTGTAAATACATGCATTTACATGTAAATAATTATTGGAAATTATGTAGGTAATTTATAGGCACAACCCTGATTTTAACACTCACATTTATTTAATTTTACAAAGTATTGGCATATGGTATGAAAAATAAGACATATAAATATGAGATTCTAAATTAATATATCTTGAAAATATGGCATCAATGCATGAACCGCCAAGAGTAGTCGCTGTTTTTGGCGACGACAATATCAATCCAAATGTTTCAAACATGAATTTTAAAAAGATTTCATTTTCTGGTTTAGGAAAATCAATATTGAAATCCCCACACAATATTAGAGGAATTTTGTGTAATTCTGCATTTGCTAGAGTATTGCTTATTTGTCCAATGTTTGTACTATATTGAATGAAATGTCGAGATAAAAATCACTAAATTGTCCCACTTTTATTAAAGTGGGTTTTTATCTTGAATATTGTTAGTTGTTTCTGCTGAAATACCATAAGTTAATTGATAAAAAAATTAAATGCAAATAATAATAAAAATGGTGTTGAAAAATCCATTAACCTTATTATAAACATAAATAATATTATAATAATTTTGTTATGCCATTTTGAAAGTTCTTCACTTTGTTGTTACTCCACTTGTAGCTTAAATTGGATTTCACGTATCTATTGTACATTACATATACTTCTATCTCTCTCTTACATACAACTCAGTAATATGCAAAGCATAAATGCTAGCAAAATGTTAATAAAGTTTATGCGCTTGAAATCGTATTTTCGTATAGAAATTTTATGTTAATAAAATTTAATCAATTAACGATTGCGAAATAAAAATACACATATTTATTATTTTTATTGATGACAATTTAATAGAAAAATGTGCAAACAGTTTAACAAAAATCGTACTTCAAATTACACCCCCATTTAATCCGAAAGACGTATTCTACGTCAAAAAATATTGTGTAATACTAAAAGTTAAAATTTTCTCGGCTTTCTCTTATTTTAAAGAAGTATCGAATCATGGCCCTGTTCAGTATTTAATTTTTATTAAATACATACTACACGCAAACATAACAAATATAATATTATTACAATATAAAATAGAAGTATGCATAACAAATGTACAAATAGGCAGGTACTTACCTTTTCCGGCACTGGCAAACACTGACATCGATTCACTCACTTTTCTTTTCAAAATTCAGGAAACAAAAATGAGCGTTTGCTCTTGGCAGCATTCGTATTTATATTGGTGAGAAATTAGACAAGTTCATGCAAGATTGCAAGCACAGCACAAGTCGTATTTCGTCCCTTTGCACGTCTGAACAAGCGTTGCGGGCAGGATGGCGGCGCTTTGCAAGTCTCGACACATGTTGCACTGATTATCAAATATACAAGATTCTACAAGTAACAGTCGCTGATCTTCTTAATAAAAATAAAATTAAAAAATTTAAGTAACCCCCGACAAAAAAAAAACTCCAAAAAGTAAAAAAGCCTTTTGACTTCATTAAAAGAACCTATTAATATTTTTAAGATGACGTCGCAGCGTCGGGGGACCGCTTCATTGTTTTTAAATTAGCCGCACTAATTCCAATAGGTACGAGTAACTTCTTGAATTAAATTTTTCGTAACACTCTACCGCATACAAACCCATATATAATTTACCACATTCAGCATGACTTATTCCCAGGCTGTGCAAGGTAAACAAAAATCACATCTAGGCAATTTAGAAAACACCATGGTGAGCCTAGGGACACACATACCACCATTAAACTGCCCAATAAGTGTGCATGAAAATCAGTGGGTTGACACGACTGGAGATCACCGGTGTTGTAAGAGTAAGATCAAACAAAAAAAAAATAAAAACCTGGAGCATGCCCGTGTCAAAAAAAGGAGGGGAAGAAAGAAAACGGTCAAACCGTAGCATTATGGAAAAGAACGCTAAAAGGAAAAGCACTACCCCGCCAGGCACTACTAATGGGCGTGATCCTGGGACGAGCAGCAATGCTCGGGTCAGAGCTGTAGGATTTCCGGGGGATAGCAAAGTAATGCAACGGCGGAAGCCATACTTAAGAGTCGCGAGTTGGAACGTTGGAAGCATGAGTGGTCGCAGCTATGAGCTTGAAGAAATGATGGTTAGAAGGCGAGTAGACATCCTGTGCGTACAAGAGACGAAATGGCGAAACACCGGTAATCGGGCACGTTTCTTGGACGTTAAAACAAAAGCCTACAAGATGTTTTACTATGGATTGGAACAAGGAAAAAACGGAATCGCCATCATCCTTGCGGCAGAGCTACTTGGCAACATCTTAACCATTTCAAAGTCCAGTGACCGTTTGATGGCTCTCAAATTGGTGATGCACGGTGAGGTGTAAGCGCATATGCCCCTCAAGTAGGATGCGAACAAAAAGAAAAAGATGCATTCTGGCTAGATTTTCACAACCTTGTCAAAATCATCCCAAAGGAAGAGCTTTTGTTTGTTGGGGGAGATTTAAACGGACATGTCGGGAAGACAAGCGAAGACTATGAAGACTACCACGGAGGGCTGGGATACGGCACCAGGAACTCTTCAGGTGAAGATATCCTAAACATGTGCAAGTCGTACGGTCTTATAGTGCTAAATACCATGTTCGTCAAACAAAGCCGGCACCTGATATAGCAGCGGCGGAAATGAAACTCAAATAGACTATCATTTGGTATCCAGTTTGATGAAGCCACGAGTTAAAGATTGCAAAGTGATCCTGGGAGACGCGATCGCCCCTCAACACCGTCTCCTCCTGACTGATTTTTTTATGGAGGCGAGTAAGAAGTCAAAGCAGCAAACGAAGGTGTCAAGTGGTATAAGCTGGATAAAGGGAAAGGCGAAGCTTTTATTACCAACATGAAAAACTACCTCTCTTCCATTACCGATGAGGTCGATAATGAGGATTGCAGAACACAAGACATGTGGGATTCCCTACAACAATCTGGCCTGGAGAAAGCCAAATCACTGCTCGGAACATCTAAAGGCCCCTGCCAACACGCAAAAGAAACCTGGTCTTGGACAGACGAAGCCAAAGCAGTGATACACGAAAAGAAAATGGCTTTCCAAGCTTGGTCAAAGTGCTCTTCTACTAATAGAGAGGAAAAAGCTCGCCGTGAAAAGGTATATAGATATTGCAAAGGTATCGCGAAGAAAAAGTGCGCCGAATTCAAAGCGAAAAGCATGGAAGGCCTCTATCAGGAGTTGGAAGAAATATAGTCTTCCGCGTCTGACAGGACCCAGGCTACCCAGGAGCTTCGACAAAGCAATTTGAACAAAGGAGCAAATATCTTTAAGATAGCCGCCCAGATAAGAAGAAATGCTCAGGAGATTCGTTTCCCAAAGTTTATTAACAATGCTGAAGGCCAACTCCTTGTGGAAGACGAAAAAATTCTCCACAGATGACGACAGTATTGCGAGGAACTTCTGAACGAACAGTTTCCCCGAGTGTACTTTCCAAGAGCCGCCCCGAATCATGCCGAAATATTCGACATCACAGTCGAAGAAGTTCGGTACGCGGTTAAAAACTCCAAGAAAAGAAAAGCTGTTGGGCCGGACGGGATACCCTCTGAGTTCTGGAAAAAGATGGGAGACATCGGGTCTAGATGGCTCATGGTTCTTATCTCCAAACTTATGAGAGGCGATACTATGCCTAATCAATGGAGGGACAGCTATCTTCTTCCTTTGCACAAAGGAAAGGGTGATACGCGAAATTGTGATAACTACCGTTCTGCCAAGCTGATGTCGCACACCATGAAGATCATTGAACGGGTATTAGATAGCCGACTGCGGAAAATAATACGACTATCTGATGACCAGTGCGGGTTTGTCTCAGGTAAATCAGCGACAGATGCAATCCAAAGTATAAGGGTCATGATGGAAAAGCATCGTGATTCTTCAAAGGACTTGCATATGGTGTTGGTTGATTTCGAGAAGGCCTTTGACCGGCAACCAAGAGATCTTTTATGGGTAGCGCTAAGACAAAAAGGAATTCCAGAAACCTACGTGCGAGTGATCATGGACATGTACAAGAGAGCAACGACAAGAGTAAGATGCACCGCAGGAGTCACTGAAGAGTTCGCAATCAAATTCGGTGTACACCAAGGGAGCGTTCTCAGCCCACTGCTCTTTATAGCAGTCGTTGACTGCTTGCTTGAAGGAAAAGTGACGGACCCCAATGTGCACCAGCTATCCTTTGCTGACGATGGAGCCAGTATAAGTGATGATCAGGCGTCCCTACAACGAGCACTTGATGTGTGGGTGGACATTTTTGAGGGACACGGGTATCGTATTAGTTCAAAGAAGACAGAGTATCTGTGCTGCCCGTTCTCTGACCCTCATCAGCCTATTCCATTACTTGAATGGAAGTATGGAATGGAAGATTTGCAAACAAATGCAAAAACACCAGCATTTGATTGGCCTCAGCGATGAAGTAATCTCAAACCGGGAAGCCTGCCACTACTTTCTGAGGTCAAACCGGCGGACCCCACAAGCGGACCAGTAGGAATGCAGTTAAGTGGGAGGTTATGGTCCTACGCTTCTGACCATAACGACGCCGGAAAAAAGGAAAAGAAGAAGAAGAAGCATGACTTATTCCCGTTGTATTACACATGTGTGTCAAAAATGTAATCTACGACGGAACTGTGTCTATTTTTTTATAATAAAGCTATTTTTGTGATTAATATCGCGATTCCGGAATGAACTCATTGTTTTTAAAGCAAGTACAGCACCCTAGCTATAAACAAAACTAGTTAAGACGAATGTAATGGGCTCATTACTTAATTGATTTACTAATAGGCAACCGTCTCCTACCTTCGAGTTCCATCATCAGAGTAGGGTTGAGACAATTTCGCTTATATCGTCCATAATATTGATTTCTGTAATCGGAGCGATGAAGAAGGCATGTTGAATGAAAAAGCGAGTTTCCATCTACAAATAGGGAGTGCCTTTTCAGTGCTCCGTGCATTATTTTTTGTAGAACATGGAATTTAAAAAAAAAACTTTTTTGTTTTAACCGTACCCATACCAGGGGCGGTTGAAACAGCGATTGGGGTCAGTTGCAACACATGGAAATAGTACACATATATATAAGTGTTAAACACGTTAAATTAATTCTTTTTTTATTTTTAAGTATTAATATGAGCCTGTTTGACAATGATTATCACATATTGCAGTATTTGAAGTTAAATTTAATTTTTATTTAAGAATAATTCATGTAAAACAAAATAACAAAAAAAAATCAACAGTATTTTAAAACAAAAAAAAAAAAACAAAACGAAAATAAATAAATAATCCACATCTTTACCAAACAAAATAAAACTTAACGAAAATAATTTTAAAATAGACCGAAAGGAAACCTTACTTCAAACATAATTTTTTACAAAAAATAATAAATTAATCGAATATTCCGAGTCGCAATTGTGCCAAACATATGAGTTCTCACTTTCTGTGCACTCTTCGTGAGCCCACAGTTTACAGACAGTGCGTTGTATCCACTTTTCTCCAGATCTGCTTTCTGAATAGGGAGAAATGCAAACAAAGCAGAAACTTTCCTCTTCTTCAGATGATGTTGAAAACTTCTGTCTTTTTGTTTTCTTCCTTTTGGTATGCTACTGAAACTAAAGTACCTCTTTCTGCTGAAGTAATGGAACCTACTTGATGAGCACCACGCTACTTGATAGCCACCACCAGCCACCACCATAGTCAGGCTTTTGAACAGTTGTTACTCCTGTTTCATCTGCATTGTAGATATTTTGCGGCTCAAATTCATAACGGTCCATGACGGCGGTCAAATTGTCATAGAAAGCATCAACGTTAAATCTGTTAAAGCTAGTCGCCCTTGAGAGGCTGGTAGCTTGTGCTCTGCGTACGGACAGTTCAGGGTTCCTCTTCATGAAATTCCGAAACCATTCCTCCCCGGCCATCTCATTGTCATCCCAAGTCCGAGGCCGTTACAAGTTATACTTAAGGGCAAGTTCGAATGATAATTTTCTAACCTCTTGTTTCCTTGTTTATGCCAAAATATATGTATATCAGAACATCGAAGAAGATACCTTGAGAGCTCCCGCTCTTGCTCTTCCGTAAAACTCTGTTGTGTGCTATATGTATATCCCATGGTTTGATTTTGTCCCTCACCAGAAGCATCTCGCTTTCGTATGTATCTATGAAGCGAACAGTGATTTACTCCATGCTTCTCCGCCACATTTCGCAACGAATCGCCAGCTTTGAGATCGTCATAGGCCTTACTGTAGTTTTCCAAGTCAATCTGTCCTCTGGAAGTCTTTCTTGCACGAACTCTTGGCATCTGGAAAGCAAGAAAACTAAATAAACATTTTGTTTCAACCGTCCCCAACCCCGCTTTAGTCACAAAAATGTATACAATTATGGTCACATTAACAACACGTTAAAACAAGTCACTGCGATGCGTTCTACACTCTTCGTTTCAAACACAAACACATACTCAATACTCTAACATGAATAGAAACACAGTAATCGAAAAAAAAAACCTCACAAAAATACTTACTTTTGGTTATCGATATATGTATGTACAAAAAGTGCTTTTTTAAACAACTGCCACGTGCCACGTGCTAAGTAAGACTGACGAATCTTCGAATATGTTTTCGCTTCGTGTGCCTTCGGGAAACATTCGCGTACCGCCTACTGTTCCTGGAATATTTGTGTTGTTTCAACCGTCCTTTGTTTCAACCGTACCCAGCTTACCCTACCAGCTCAGTAGTACCAGCATGCATGGGTGTTTCAAATGTTAGGTCACAGATACATATGTTTGAAAGTAATGTAAGTACCCATTGTGTCTAAAATCTAGAGTTGCGCAAAATAGTTTCAACCCCGGAACGAACGGAATGTTCCCTGTCATGTTCCGGGAACTAGTTCCCGGAACTACATCGGAACTGTCGGAACTATCGGAACTGTCGGAACTATCGGAACTGTCGGAACTATCGGAACTATTAGTATGATAAGAGAGATCCATATCCGATCCTTCATACCTAATTCGTTTACGAAACACGGAACGAATTGCCTGTACGAGTATGATTGCGGACATTATTGTTTGATCACTCTTCTGCTATTCCAGTTCCAGTGTGTGAGTGTGCATAAACTGTTCGAGCTTATCGCTACATCAATGTATACGATATTTATTCACATTTTGTTTTTGGTTGGCTATTACGTAGTATAAGACATGTTCGATTGCATTTATCTTTCTTTTTGTTTTGTCTGTGATTCCCTTGTTCTACAACATAGTCGTACGACCGCGTCGTTCGGACGTTCAACTGGGTTGTATAATATGAACGCCGCTATTGATGAATTTCTATGGTGGAATGGAACTATGGACATGTTATCGTTCAGTTTGAGGAACGATCGGAAATGTTTCCGACTCAGGACTACCCAACTCTACTAAGTTCCCTACCACAGCTAACAAAAAGTGGTAATAACCTTGAAACGCCTAAACAGATCTTCACAAGTTGTAGCTAAGAACCATCTCGATCACGGTAGCTTTCAAACAAAAAAAATATCAAAATCGGTCCATTCGTTCTGGAGCTACGATACAGACAGACACACAGAAAAACAGACAAACTGATACGTAAAAATTATAACACCCCTCTTTTTGCGTCGGGGGTTAAAAATGACTCTCAGAGCAACGAAACTCTTTCTACCTCTACCGCCCCTCCGAAATTAATCAACCAGTTTGGAACTTCATGGACTGAACACGAAGGGGCAAGTCGCCTGGAAAAGCTCAAAAACACTAACGTCTCCCAGTTCTACCTAAAAGGAGCCCTTCCGCAAGCCAACATCACTTGGCTAAAGAATTTCTTCTGGCAACATTATTCAATAGCCGATGTGCAGTGCGTCGAACTTCAGCATAATAAACCGAATAGCCCACGCCGCTTTAAATTGTTCATCCCATCAAAGTATGCATGACTCTTCTGTAACCCTTTCGACACTGTCCTTACCATCGGTAACCTTAAAATATCTAAATGGTTATCACCCGATCCAGAAGACCCAAACAGGAATAACAACATAGTTAAGGCTAGGTCTAAGGTAAACATAAATAATAACTTTAGCCGTAAGTCTTTCCCCTCCAATATCTCGTCCTCCTTTTACAGCAAGCAACCTAACAATTTTCAATCTAATTTCAATAAGCAGGCGTTTTCATGGTTTAATTTACCTGGAAAACCGCGTTCACAGGCATTTTGATGATAAAAAAGCACCTCGCGAATCTCTAACCAACATTGGGGGCCATGCAAAAATGTGGCGATAGATGGGTTGATTGTTTTCTTACAACTTTTGTCACCTTTTTGTTTTAGAGCTTTTTGTTGAGCACCGCCACATCCAACCGAACTTAATGTTCTTACATACTCGTATTTCCACCTTCATCGGTAAGTTGCAACACAGTGGGGAAGTTAAAATTTTAGGAGGAATTATACCAATTTCTTCTAAAAACGCAATGCTTTTTTTGTTGGTCGACACCAAATAAAATATAAAATGTTGAGAAGTTTTGTAATTTTGGATGGATTAGAGGATGCTTAGCCGCCATCACTTAATCAGAAAAAAATCACTCGATTCGCACTAAGGTTGAACTCAGAATGACCTTTGTAAATATCAATAACTACGCGCTTTACCACATGTGTATGAAAAAATAACAGCGGTACAAAAGTGAAACGTTTGTTTGGGGAGCAAAGAAGTTGTGAGAGCGAGACCTGCCACATGCAAAAAGAGAGTTTAAATTCCTTAACACGCGAAGCAAGCCAAGTTCAACTATAAAATAAATCCTCAAACTCGTGGCTAGTTTTGTATAGCAAAATACGAAATATATGAGGGGAAGGGGGGAAGGGGGACGACGGAAGGGGGGTAGCATACCCCCCCCATACGTATTATCACCGTAAATACCAGAAAACAAAAAATCCCATAAAAAAGTACTTTTAGTAATTTTCGATTTTCTCAAAAACTAGAAGACATAAATCATTCGGTTTTTTGTTTCCGATATCATTATTTTTGGATAACTCCTCGTATACAGAACAATTTAAACTCTGCGTTTCGGGTTTATAATTAACTTAAAATAATTTAAAAAAAAACGAACTATTAATCTAAGAAAACGTTTTTTTCTTTAATTCAGCATCAAATTATCATCAAGATCAGCATACATTATTTGCGTTTATTACTGCATACTTTCAGAAGTCCGACTTGGTTTACGTTTTCAAAGATAGTCGATATCGTAACGTGACCTACGTTTCCCGCATCCTGGGCACAACATCAACGACAATCCCAGTCGCATGAGACATTTGTTGGCTCTTTTGTTGATGATCTGTGGAGTCTTGAATCCACTGAAGTGGGACATAGCTTAGCAACTACATATTAAGTCAGTTCTCGTACTGCCTTTTTATAGCATATACGTATCAGAAGCAAGAACATTCCAACAGTTCGATAATATTTAGGCCTGGTGATTGCGTTGATCAATTCCAAACATCGACATTATTATTTGAAGAAATAATGCTACGCCTCATTTTTTTACTGGAAAGTAAGCAATATATTGGTAAATTCTCGAACTAGTTGTATTTCACTAGCAATCAGATCCAGATTTATTTTGTTGTATTTTTCATACCATAGTATCCTATCCAAGCCCATATCATAACAAGTTTTGCCCAGTGCCGAAGACTCAATATGGATTTCTTTTTTTTAAATCGTGGTAATAATATATTGTAATAAGCCATCGGGATCGTCGAGGTTAAATTTCTTCTTGTCCGTGAAAGCGGCAATAAACTGATTAACATATAAGGAGAGTAGGGATTCAGGTAGAACTGCCAACCATTGAGGAAGAATTTACCTAATACCATAGGAAAAACATTTACAGAGAAACTGTATGGGTTCATCGCAACTACAATCTTCTTCTTTTCCTTTTTTCCAGCGTCGTTATGGTCAGAAGTGTAGGACCATAACCTTCCCACTTAACTGCATTCCTACTGGTCCGTTTGTGGGGTCCGCCGGTTTGACCTCAGAAAGTAGCGGCAGGCTTCCCGGTTTGGGATTACTTCATCGCTGAGGCCAATCAAATGCTGGTGTTTTTGCATTTATTTGCACCAATTGTTTTTCGGCCTGCCTTTTTTGCGTGTTGAAATTGGAACGTTGATTGATAACGCCTTTTGGACGGGGTTCAAAGGATCTCTCCTTCCTTTCAGCTTAGGGGGCATTTTTCGATCACAGAAGATGGCGGAGTTTTCCCGCCACTTCATCCACGGTACCCTTACGCGATGGTTGATGTCGTCATCACAAGTTGCTTCTTTATTAATCATAGATCCCAGATATTTAAACTTTTCACACTTGGGAAGCATTCTTCCATTCAAGTAAATGTTCATCGCAAATACAATATATGGAACAATGAAACCATCCCCGAGGAAAGGAAAAACTCGGTCATCATTCCCTTACTTAAAACGGATAATTGAACACAATGCAACAATATCAGAGGAATATCTCTGCTATTAAGTTGTTTGAAGGGGCTGTCAAAGATTTTCCTAAAGAGACTGACATCACACGCAAAGGAAATAAGCGGAGACTAGTAGTGTGGCTTCAGGGGTGATCAGCTGGACGAGTGACCAAATTTTCACTATACGATAGCTTTTAGAAAAAAAAGAGAATTCCACGAAATGGTATACCAATTATTCCCACATTTTAAAAAGGCATATGACGTAATAAAGGGAAAAAGCTAGTGAAAGTGATGAAAGCATGCTTAACGGGAAACAATAGACAAGTTGAAGTAGGAAACGTCTTATTTGAAACAATCGAGATACATAAAGGATTAGAACAAAGAGATGCCTTCTCACCACTTCTTTCTGGAATGCATAATGAGATCCCTCCAAGACAATGAGGAGAATAATCTTTAGTGGAATCACATCCGATCTAGTTTACGCTGACGAGCCTTGGGCCTTCTAATAGATAAATAATAAGGGGAAATGCAATAAGCCTAAATATATGGCAGGAAAGAAAGTAGGTTTTGAACCAAATGAAGAGAAAACTAAAAATACTTTGATCGATCCAAACTGCACATACTGTGAAGGAAAATTTCATTTACATCAAATTTTCCCAAAAAGAAAAAAGACAATAAATTGTCCTACAGAATATTATTATACCCAGTTAAAGGATCCCCCTAAGGGGAACCCAAAACAAAATGCGAACAGAAAGTAGAGCTTCCCTAGACTTACAAAGGTTAAAAGAGAGAAAAACTATTTTAATTTTATACAACTTTAATGCCCGGGCTCTCGCTTAGAACTAACTTATCACCTAAACTGCATTTCACAGGAAACCCATCGCTCGCGCCGAATCTGCAACGTACACAATTTTCCTTGAGTGCAGGCACATCCGCCAGTTGCATGTTTCCCAGGCTAACCACAAGGCATGCATCCTAACAAACCACAACGGAGGATGATCCCAGCGCACTTGAATCAACTTGACCAGGTACGAACACGCGAAGTAGCGAGAGCCACCCAAAATGATGATGCAGCGAATCTCGTTCGTTGCTCTGGTGCGTCCTTTGCCCTTGGCCTCGGTAGGTGGTGTTAACTTACCCTAACTTAAAAAAAAACTACTAAGAAAAAGAAAAAAAAGCAAAACCAATTTAAATAAAAATTTTACCAGTTCCGATTTAAAAATTACTTTCACATCGCCGTTCAGCGTAGCACTTGACTCGTAGGGCTTAGTTTTAGTTTTTAATTCATTTTTATTCATAATTTCTTAAATCTATCTTACCCTAGACAAAAATGCTTAAAAACTAGCTTAACTATCTTAACAATCCAGATATCTTACTGGCCCCAGGCGGACTCTCTAAAATAGACGTAACAACTTAAATCTATGTCTTTCTTAAGATATCTAGCTTGAGCTAAGAAAAATGTTTTTTATTAAAAACTTAGCATATGATAATTTTTTGTATTATATATAAAACTTAAGCCTACCTTAATGTAACTAAACCTATCTTATTCTACCTTAACTAAAATATATATACATATACATATAAATTATATACATAATATATATTTAATATATCTATACAGGGTGTCCCACGAGCAGTGTGCCAAAAAGCTAGAGTGTGTAGGTCTGGTCAAGACAAGAAAAAAATCGTATGGGAGGGGGGGTATATTCCCCCCCGTTTAGCCGGGAGGGGCAATTTTCTAAAAAATTGACTTAATTTGGAAAAAATATTATTAAAAATCAACAGTTACATCCACAATGCCGTGATATACTTTTTTGTAAAGCCAGAAACCTCTTCTTTCATTTTGTTTCTAAACGAAGCTGTTTTAAAAAATAGTTTTTGAGAAATTAATTTTCAAACTCAAAATTTTGGAAAAAAAATGAAAAAAAAAAATTTCGAACTATTTTTTTTCAAAATTATATGTAATTAAGTACTAATTTTTTTCAAAAATTCAATTCTCTTATTAGTTTTTAGTTAAAAACAGAAAACCGGATGCAAAAATGTTTTGTAGTTTTTGAGAAATTAAAAAAAAACCCGAACCATTTTTTTCTAAGAAAAACCTTTTTTTTGGTTTTAACGCGGCTGGACTTGTAGGCAAATTAATGTATGAAACATTGACATCTTTTTTATTATTTTTAAAATATTTGGAGTTTTATTATAATGAATATTCAATATGATCCGCATTTTTTAGAAGGCAAAGATTATATCTCCTTCTAATGGCTGCACATAAGTCAAGCAATTTGACTCCAGCGACTTCAATCCGTTCATTCAGTCGTTCCAAAGATACTATTTCCACTTCGTAAACATAATTCTTCATGAATCCCCACACATAAAAATCTAGAGGAGTTAAATCTGGTGATCTAGGTGGCCATTCCGTGGGGCCCTTTCTTCCCATCTAACGGTCACTAAAATGATCATCCAGCCAGTTTCTAACCCGTAAGCTGTAGTGCTCCATCTTGCTGGTAGATTAAATTATCTGCTATGGCCAAAGGAACGTTGTCCATCAAATCGGGCAAAAGGTCTCGTAGGAACTGCCAGTATGATTCTCCATTAATAACGGCATTCAAAAACCGGGGCCCGATTACAGTTTGTCCAACAATACCAAGCCAAACATTATAGCTAAAGCGGTGTTGTGATTTATTTTGTTTTTTGTTGTGTAGATTGGTGCTACTCCAATGATGCAAATTGTGGAAGTTAGTAACCCCATCTCTGGTAAACTGTGCTTCATCCGTCCAGAATATCCTTCCAAAATTGTTTCGTTCAGTTTCATCTCGAAGCAGTAATGATCGACAAAATTCTGCTCTCAAAAACTTGTCGTTTGAGGTGAGTTCCTGAACTGTCCTAAAATGGTACGGGTGTAAGTTTTCGGTATGAAGCTCTTTCCGTACTCTAGATTTGGGCACTCCAAGCATAATAGCTATCCTCCTTGTACTAAGGGAGGGATTACGTCAGACCAAATCCAAAAATTGCGGTTTTATTGTCTTAAGGTCCTAGCCGGTTGAACCCATCGGCGGCGGGCGGACCCAGACGAAATTGGCAGGTCAGTTTTCAGGCGTTATCAATGAAAAAAAAGGATTAATCCAGGGTTATTCCAATACTGTGACAGTTTATTGAATCCTCATAAAACTCCGAATTTTTTAAAAATAATAAAAAAGATGTCAATGTTTCATACATTAATTTGCCTACAAGTCCAGCCGCGTTAAAACCAAAAAAAAAAGGTTTTTCTTAGAAAAAAATGGTTCGGGTTTTTTTTTAATTTCTCAAAAACTACAAAACATTTTTGCATCCGGTTTTCTGTTTTTAACTAAAAACTAATAAGAGAATTGAATTTTTGAAAAAAAATTAGTACTTAATTACATATAATTTTGAAAAAAAATAGTTCGAAATTTTTTTTTTTCATTTTTTTTCCAAAATTTTGAGTTTGAAAATTAATTTCTCAAAAACTATTCCTTAAAACAGCTTCGTTTAGAAACAAGATGAAAGAAGAGGTTTCTGGCTTTACAAAAAAGTATATCACGGCATTGCGTATGTAACCGTTGATTTTTAATATTTTTTTTTCCAAATTAAGTCAATTTTTTAGAAAATTGCCCCTCCCGGCTAAACGGGGGGGAATAGACCCCCCCCTCCCATACGATTTTTTTCTTGTCTTGACCAGACCTACACGCTCTAGCTTTTTGGCACACTGCTCGTGGGACACTCTGTATATCTTTTTTTTTTTTTTTTTTTTATATATATACTACCCTACTACTACCTACCCTACCCTACCTTACCCTACCCTAGCCTATGTAAGCCTGCCATTGGTGTTAGGCAGGCCATGCCTTGAAGAGGCTGAAGCTCTCAAAGTGTCCACTGACGTAGCTCTCTCCAGCCACCAAAAGCGTTGATGCTGGCGGACTACGTCTCCTCGATCCCGGCGTGAGACCGATCTACAGAACCTGAGGAGCTCGGGCTCACGGAGCGCGACATCGGGTTCGTAGAGGAATCGCCGTTATACGGAATTGCGGCCCACGTGGGAGATTAGCGGTACCGCTAATCTATCCTGGATCAGCCTACATCTATCTAAATAGAGGAATGCTTCTGGCGGCACAAAGCCATTAAGGCAAACTCGAGATATAAATCGTTGGGGTAATAAGCCCCGAAGATCAGGCTATTGACCGAAGTCATTGCTCTCGTAACGTGGCTTCGAATCAGTTTGATCAAAAAATTATCTATCCGTACAATCCTGGCCCTATTGTATAGGACCTCGTTCGGGTAAAATTTCGTGTACTCAGATTCGGGTGTCCTATGTAGCCCAAGACAAGTCCTGAGACATTGTCTCTCAAACACCCGAATCCTTTCCATTAAGCTGGCTCTCACATTGAACCAGACGGGACATCCATAGGCAACCATGGGCCTGATTAAGGCCAAGGTAAGATTACCTTCACCAATCAAGTTGGCTGCTATGAAACAGCCATCTTGTCAGAGCGAAAGCACCCCGGGCCCTTGCCAGAGCAGCATCTACATGTTTGTCAAAATATAGATAGTGATCCAGCACGATCCCAAGGTATCTGACTACACTATGTCTCGCCAGTGGACGCCCGTCCGGTCCTAAAATTAAGAACCTGCGCCAGTTTTTTCTAATGCCCCGAGAGGCCCTAGACAAAGGCGTTCTGAACAATATAGATTCTGATTTCTGGAAGTTGATTTTCAACTTCCAGTCATCACAATATTGCTGAAGTCACGCTGCAGGAGAGTAACAATGACGTCGATCGTTGGACCTGATCTGCGTACGCTATTGAGTGGTGAAGAGATACAAGTAGATCACTTAGGTAAATGTTGAAAAGGATCGGCGAATTGACCGTACCCTGTTGCAGTCCATTTTTGATTTCAAATGTTTGGGTAGAAGTCACGTTGGCAATTTTCACTACGAACTTTCTACCTGTTAACATGTCAAAAATCATATATAGCAGTGGTTTACTTATGCCCAGCCGACTGAGCTTGTAATAAATACCTTCTAACCATACGGTGTCGAAGGCTTTTTCCAAGTCAATCAGACAGGCACCCGTGCATTGGTTCTTGCATTTATTCCAATGAACATCCGACACAAGTTTCGACGCGGCATGAATAGTGTCATGCCCCGCTCTGAAACCGAATTGGTTATCCAGGATGATTTTATTGTCCTCAACCCATTTAGACAGGGCCCTATGGATCACCTTCTCGAAGACCTTGCTGATACTCGGAAGGAGACTTATTGACCGGAGATTTTCCGGGTTAGATGTGTCTTTACCCCTCTTGGGAATTGGTTGCACCACCGCTGTCTTCCAGTGCACTGGATAATATGCATTATTCATTGTTGAACAGGATGGTGTACCTCTCTACAGCCACTGGTGGAAGGTGCCTAAGCACAACATTGGATATACCGTCGATACCCGCGGATTTTTTTCTCTTCAGTGACTCGAAGATCATCTGATCCCCCGTCGAAATAAACAAGGAGTTCGCCCCTACATTGGTGACGGCATTATTATCGGACCACCCTCGTAGTACCATCCGAAAGGTTTTTTTTTCGAAATCCGGACAAATATTAACTATACATGTTAACCAAAATTTCTTTCCAAAATATGTGTATGTTAAAAATAATATTTATATAATAATAATTCCCACATTACGCAATTCAAGAAGTCTGATACAAAGAATCATTTAAGTGATATGTTTATGTATTGTATAATTAATTAGAAATTTAAATGAATTCTATTTTGAATATTTGTTGGGATATACATTTTTTCATCCTGTTGTTACTTTTTACCATTTTGAATAAAATAAAAATAGCCTCACTCACCAATATACTGGAAGTGATTTATTTATCGCATTTAAAATTCAAAATTGAAATAAACCAAACGTAATAGCTTTTACAATAGTATTGATTGTATTGCGGAATACCTATTTTGGCAAAAATAACGTGATAAGTCTATAAATCAGGCAAAAGCAAAAGTAACTAAAGTAACGATATTTTTCTAACAGATACTGGGACTTGAATTAACTCATACATACGGGTACTCATTATGTCTCTTCTTTTAAATATTAATATAAGGCCGAGGCATACTGCTAAGGGATATTCCAGTGAATTTTCAACAGTCAATCATCAGTGAACCTACAATCAATCTTCACATACGCACGGACAGTGTATCACGACACAGCAGAAGAAAGTTACAACAAAAACGACCATAACAACAAGAGTAAGACAACTAATTGTTGTGCTGTTAGAGTTGCGCTGTCATGACATCAACAAAGCAATATCGATCTTAACACGTCGCTTAAAGCGAAGTGCGAGTAGCATGGCCTACAACAACTGAAATTGCCGCTCGGCGAGTAAAACAGTGAACAGAGATTGGTAATACGGAAATTAATTCTCTCTTTTAACCTAAACGAGATTACCAGTAACTAATCCCTAGATCCGATTTGGGTTTTAACCCGAAAGAGTCTGTTTAAGCCGTATAGCCACACTCGAAGACCTAAGCTAACAAGAGTTTTTTTTTTTTTTTAGTTTTAGTTTATTTTACTTTTTTAAGAGATCATTATAACAACATGAATGAATAAATAACGATAAAAATACATAAATTAAAAAAGTATCTGCAGTCTATTGTTTATAGAAACTAGAAGCGAAAGCAGATTTAGGTACAGTAAAATTTGAAAAGTAACCAAAAACAGAGTATATGATTACATGCGTGGGATCATTACAGATTTTAACAAAAGAGAATAGCTAAACCAATAGACGAAACAAGTCTATGATGTTTTTATAATCTAAATATAAAAGCCATGATTTCACTTTTTTGAGGAATATGGATTCGTTTCGGATATACCATATACAAGGGTAGTTTATTAAAGAGCCTTGGGGCAATAGTCGAATAAAATTGTGAAATGATTTGCAAATGGTGATGGGGTACTTTTGCGAGATGTTGTTCATTTACTCTAAGTTGGTAACTAGAGCAGCTCCTACTTAGCAAATAGTCTGATCTTGCGAAAAAAAAAATTAGAACCTTATAACAATACAAGTGTTTTATTGGTAGAATTTTCAGTCCCCGAAAAAGGGCTAAGCTAGGTGACCAACGATTTTTGTTACAAATAAGAGGAATAACATGTTTTTCAGATACCAGAAGAGGAGTTATTTTGGTATAGTGAGTACCACCCCACGAAGCTATGCCATATTCTAGTTTAGAATGCACTAGGCCGTAATAAATACATTTAAGAAGTTTCAATGAAAAAAAGATTTTAAAAAGTAAAATTGCCTATGAGATAATTCTTAAGTGCATTCGAATGGGCAGACCAACTCATCTTCCAGTCAAGCAAAACACCAAGGTACTTGAAGTCATAGACATTTTCAACATGAAAGAGCATGAACGTTGCTCAAAAAAATGTCTGTGAGAGAACTTCTGATCTACAAATAATAGCACTGTGCTTAAATCTTTCACAGCTAGCACCATGAAAATAGAAAGATCCATAGTCTACTTCCCTGCTCATATGACGAAAAAACATAATTCTAGTCTTGTCGCTTATGACTAATTTATGCATTTTAAACCAGTGACTAAGAACTTCGATATCATGATTAATGTCAGCGGAAAGGTTGAGGGCAGAATCACTTGAGAAAGCGCATGCCATATCGTCTGTAAAAGCAGTGACTTTGCTGCGATAATTTTGAAGAAAAAGGGAACTTATGTAATTGAGAAAAAGTACAGGGCCAAGAACCGAACCTTGAGGAACGCCTATAGATACAAAGCTTTCTAAACTTAATACACCATTAATTTTGACTTTTTGCACTCTGTTGGATAAATAAGATCGAAGCCAATCGTGTATACTTCCTCTAAAACCACATTTATAGAGTTTGTCTAAAAGTATCTTGTGATCTACCCTGTCGAAGGCTTTTGTTATGTCGACAAAACCGCTGCAGTTAGGTTCCTCTTATCGAAGCTGTCATATATACTGGAACAAAAATTTAGAAAGGCGTTTTCAGCAGAAAAACCTGAACGAAAGCCTAATTGATTCTCACTAAAAAATTTGTTTTTTTCTAAGAAATTAACAATTCTTATCTTTAGGGCTTTTTCAAAAAATTTTGAGAAGACTGATACTAACGAAATAGGCCTATAATTATTAATACTTCTTAAACAAGGGTGTAACTTCAGCAAGTTTTAAATAATCCGGGAAAATACCACATGCAACATTTTTATTCTAAATTAAACATAAAATATCACAGATGTTTATAGCTATCTTTTTAATAAAATTGTTAGAAAAGCCATCAGATGTTTTCGAATTTGAGTTTTTCAAGGACAATATAATTTTATATAATTCAAACGATGATATGGGATCAAAGATGAAACTATGGGGAATGGAAATCTCGTCAGCTAAACACTTACAATTACTATTGTTGTCAAAACTATCAGAGACTACTTTAGTACCTACATATAGAGGAAAAGAAATGATTAAATTTGTCAGCTAGAATTTTGTTGTCGGTTATCAAGACATTATTATCTTTTAGGCTGAGAACTTGATCTTTCTGATTTGATTTATTTAAAATGGCTCGTACTAGTTCCCATTCCTTTTTAGAAATACCTTTGATTTCATGAAATTTGGTCAGATAGTAGTTCGTTTTACACAGTGAGACATCTTTACGAATATCCTTGCATATTTGTTTGTAGGCTGCAGTGATATTACTATTATTAAGATTCCTTAGCTTCTTTTTATAAATACAATTGGTTTTTCTTGCTTGATTTTCCTTTGTATATCAACAGATATCCAAGGTTTCAATTGTTTCGATTTATTAATTCTTTTGGTTTTTTTTTTCTGAGCATTGTAAGACATAGTTCTGAAGTATATTAACGAAATTTACGAATGCTAACGAGGATTACCTTCATTACATACATTTTCCCAACATTCGAGACGAAGGCAATTATTTAGTGATGTAAAATCAATTTTGGGTGAAGTAAAACTAGATGACTCCTGTTTAGGGCAACAATCACCGTAATATGTTAAGCTAAGACACCTCATACAATGATCGGATATTTGCAGGTCTGTGACCGAGCTACAGAGCTTAGTTACTTTGGTTTTTGACAAACGAACCATTATATGATCAATGCAGGTGCTAATGGAAGCTGAATAACGAGTTGGTCTATTTATACATGACTCAAAACCGAAAGAAGATAATAGAAATAGATAATTATCAACAAAAGTAGACCTTTGTAGGATATCTATGTTGAAATCTCCCAAAAGAATTTGGCTCACTTGATAACAAATTATTTAACTCCTCATAAAAAATGCTATTCGATATCTCATTACGTCTATAAATGCAGAATAAAATTAGTTTCATATTATTAATTTTAACTTTTAAAACATCACAACTTTCCAAATTCAGACTATAAGATTCAATAAGAAATGTGGCTTTAATAAAGACAGCCACACCACCAGATGCAGAGCCCCGATTCAGATTTTTACCCAAACGCGCTTAACCTCGCACTAGTAAAACAGAGTAGTGTAATCGGTTTGCCGACGCAACTAATGAGTCTGCGAGTATCACATTAAAAAAATTATGTGACGGATCTGGATCCAGCGAGTTTACCCCGGCACAGAAAGCTCGTTACAATACAATCAGGAACTCGAGGAACTCTATTTAGCCCCAAATATTGTCTGAGTAATAAAATTGAGAAGGCTAAGATGGGCAGACGAATGGACGGCGGGCGACATGCTGACGAATATTGAGTCGAAAACACGAAGGAAAAAGAATGCACGTAGAAGAAATGGAACAGAATAGCGAAACATGAGAGGGCTCATGGCTATTGACAATGACTCATGTACATTGAACTTTTCAATTACCTATAGAAGTAATACAATGGTTAAGGCGCCGGAACCGAATTGGATCAGCCAGAATCTGCGTAGATCCTAGGGTTTTGATTGATTTGATTTGATTTATCTAAAGGCAACTTGCTTCATTAAAGGTTTGCACTTTCAGTACATTTAAGGTCTAACAGTATTTTCCAGAAGTTTGCTATACATTTTTTCGTTTGTTAATTCAATGCACGGCAAAAACTGTCAATTTACTCTCATAATATTTAATATTGACGTTTGCGTCAGCGATGTCGGATGGAGAATGAAATCTTTATGTCGATAAGATGTAGTATAATACAGCCCGGTGGAGAAAGTGGTTCACCGTAGTTTGTCAACTGTCAACACGGTAGGGAACTTTTCACCCCTGTATAACTTCACTGGATCAACGCCATCACTGCGTCATTCGAGAAGGTATTACATTTAACAAAACTTGAAGAATAGAAAATAGTACAATATTTGTCGACGATTTTAATCTATTGCTTAGCTTTTTATAAATAACATTTGGTAATAATAAGAATTTTTGGGTTTTTCGCTTTGATGACCGTATGACATATTTAGAATACAAATTTGTAGCACTCAGGCAGCAGTTGTCTCTTCCTTGGTTGCAGTTGTACTCGTAATCGTTTGATTCATGTTTTTCAATTTACTCGTAGCTGCTTTCTCTGTTTAAAAAAAAGGAATATAAAAAGTAGATAATGAAGATTTTATACTTTTTTACCTTTTCCTTTGAGAATTGCGTTGATTAGATTAGTTAATGGTAATTCAAAGATCATGTACAGGACGAAACCAGCAAAGGTGGCCATGCATATAACTGCTAAGATGTACATAGTCTGAAATACCCAAATGAAACCAGTTATATAGGATACAAAACGATATTCTAATGTTGATACTTACAACAATGAGATTATTAACATATAATGGCTGACGAACGCAACCCCCGAGACATCTTATAAAGATCGTGTGTACCAAATAGATCTGATACGATATCTTTCCCAAAGGCGAAAATATCTTTAATGAAGAAAACCTTACAGCGATGGCTAAAAAGTAACTATAAGATGGAATCCGCTAAGAAAAAAATCAATCTTACATCCAATGCGCAAGGACATCGTGAGAAGAACTGCACAACACATTATTGCCCAGATGTTGCGGTAGAGCCCAGCGTATATTCCTATCCATAAGGAAGGTTTCACGAATTCATAGCGGTAGAATATCTCTCCGGAGAGTAGCAGCAGGAAGGGTAACGGAATTAAGAACAAGACTATCAAGTTTGGCTTGGCTTTCTTCACGGTTAAACCTTCCTCTTTATATTTTAGATAGAGCAGAGCAGCAATAGTACCAAAGACAAATCCACCAAAGTTCATGTAGAATGGCGTATAGCCCTTATATATAGTGTCGCCATTGATCCAGAAACCATAGCGGTATTGGCTGTGGAAGAGTGAAATTCGAAAGTTATAAAATGAGAGTTATTACGGATCATATCTACTCGGGCGTTTCTTGGTGAATGGCATCGAGCTTCTGAAAATATGTGACTAAGCCAGTTAAGAGAAATGATATAATGGCTCCTCCACCGAGAATATAATTCTGTGTCTTCGGGAACCTAAAATTATGTAAAATAACCGTTATGAAAACCTCGTGAAATATTGTGGAACATATCGCCGGCAAAACGCCAAAACCACGAATTTGCAATTTTGGTCATTTTCACTTTAATGCGTCATTTAACTGTGTTCATTATCTGGATGAAACATTTGAATACCTTAAGAACGGCCATTAGGAATGTTATTGAAGAATTTTTTTGTTTCTAATGGAAAAAGCCGATTTTTCACTGACCTTCAAAACTTTGAAGCCAGATTGCTCAAGCCAACATTTTGCAGAGTCGTGATATTGGCTTTGTGCGGATGATATGTTAAACAGAGAGTATAATACATAGATTAGAGTCTATCAGACGGACTAACGTTCAAACGGAAATATCGATGAAGCATTTGTGGAATTCTCAAGAATTTAATGGCTCTTAGAGCCTCGATATACTAAATAGCAGCGCGTATTAAATATCAGACAGTATATGTAAGTACAGTAATTAGGAAGCCGTAGTAAATAGTATTCGGTTGAGCACGTCATTGAATGGTGTCATACCGGATCTTAATGACTGGAACATTCAAATAAATGCAAATAAAAGACTCAGGTTGTTTTTTTACTAGAAAAAAATAGCACTTTCCGAGTAACTAGCAAGCAACAGACTTGAAATTAATGGAATAATACCTAGTGAAAGGAGAGCGGGAACAACCAATAACCAGTTGATTGTTTTCCTACTGGTCTCAATTGGTTTGACGATGATATGCCCCAAATGGAATAAAATTCCGTCGGAGTACATGGATATAATCCCTGTAGTTCTTTAACTTAATTCAAATATGCTGAGGCCCAATCCGTGCACATATTATTCTTAGCGAATCCCAACCTAGCAGCCTTGTGACGATCTAAAAGTTACGAAATGTGATGCATTTTCGATCTGCAAATATCCGGATACCGCTGTATAGCTCTTCAAATCATAGTTTTAGAAACTTCAGTCTGAACCAGCGCAGCTAATTTGATGCAACTTCCGGTTAAGTTGCTGGCGGCTCAAGCGATTATGCGCTCTTCTCGAGCACAGAGCTTCCTTTTCTTCCTTTCACAATACCATAAGAGTCCAGATCTTATTAAAAATTGACAATAACCTGTCGTCTTCTGTTAATTCTCCTCGTAATTTCACTAATTTTGACGTTTTCTTCCTTTACGGCCAAAATTGTTCCGACATCCGATAGTGAAGTACCTCGCGGAGTTTTATAAGTACACTTTTTCAATCGTTTAATCAAACCACTTCTTTCAAAACTTACTGAACTGATCGCTACGAGAGTTCATTAGTAAGTAGATTATGAATATGAGACTCGAAAGAGACTTTTGAAAGAAAAAGGAAAGGAAAGGTGGTACAATACGTTTTATGCCTACAAACCCATCCACCAGTATATTATTCCAATTTCATGATGAGTTTGTTTCATTTTCATTGCGAGTTGAATGTCCAGTGGCAGGTATAATCCATCTACACTTGACCTCTTTTCAACAGCAGATCCTATGAACAGGCGATCTGAGTAGACAGAAGCGACTTGCTTCTGCTGGGCCTAGCGACACTGTAATCATAATGGGTACGTTAATAGGAAGCACCTCAAGATCCTGTTGATGAATGTGAATTCAGTGATTAGGATTGAGCGACGAGCTGAAAAGCGCCGCCTTGGATGACGATTTCTTCGTGATTGAGGATTGTCAGAGGAATGTGGCGATAGTGGAAGTTGTCTTTCAGGAAGTGTACAAAGTGAATGACAGCAGTCGCCCAAACCACGACCATCGCAGTCTCTCGTAGTCTTTCGACTATGTTTTAAAAAGTCTTGGACACAGCTTTGAGTGCAGCTTGGCTGTCACTATAGACGCAAGGTATATCCCATCAGTACCTGGCGACTTGAAATCATCAAAAGATGCCACAGCAAATTCAAGGGCCTCAATCGCTGCAATATACCAGCCACGCCACGTTGTTTTCATCGTTTCAGTTGCAGATACCGTTAAAGGAGTATGCGGCCGATGACAGTCTGATTTCCCGGAAAATGGGTCTGAGGCATTAAACTGAGAATCTCCGACTCAGTAAGAGATTTCCTTCTCCTTCAGATTTTCTGAGTATATCCAGCTTTGTCGATTTTCCTCGTTTGAGGAAAAGTATATCCTCGTGGATTTTTGTAAAAATTCAGCAGTGTTGTGATGACTGGAAGCTAAAAATCATCTTTCAGAAATCGGAATCTATTTTATTCAAAACGCCTGTGTCCTTTGTCTCAAGGCCTCTCGGGACACTCGAAGAAATATTAAGATCTGGTTAGATCAGTATCTGTATTTTGAAAAACATATACACATGTACTTGTAGATGCTGCTCTGGCAAGAGCACTTTCGCTCTCACAAGATGGCTATTTTATAGCAGACAACTTGATTCCAGAGTGAAAGTAATCTGCTACATGGCCTTAATCAGGCGCCTATCGATGTCCCGTCTATGAATTCGGATGTTAAAGAGACAATGTCTCAGGACTTGCCTCGGTTACATAGGACAGCCGAATGAAGTGCTATACAATAGGGCCAGGGTTGTACGGGTGGATGATTTTATGATAAAACTGATTCGAAGATATGTTGCAGGAGCAATGAGGTCTGTGCAGGGACGGGTTAAGAATATCCCTGTAGCGATACATCTCGTTTGTCGTAAAAGGCGACTAAAACAAAGGTAAACAAAAATCACATCTAGGCAATTTAGAAAACACCAAGGTATATGTGACCATATACCACCATTAAACAGCCCCACAAGTGTACATGCAAATCAGTGGGATGATACGACTGGAGATCACCAGTGTTGTAAGAATAAGATCAAACAAAAAAATCTGGAGCATGCCCGTGTCACAAAAAAAAAAGGCAGGCCGACAAAACAATTGGTGCAAACAAATGCAAAAACACCAGCATTTGATTGGCCTCAGCGATGAAGTAATCCCAAACCGGGAAGCCTGCCGCTACTTTCTGAGGTCAAACCGGCGGACCCCACAAGCTGACCAGTAGGAATGCAGTATTAAGTGGGAAGGTTATGGTCCTACACTTCTGACCATAACAACGCCGGAAAAAGGAAAAGAAGAAGAAGACGAAGTTGCAGGAGCAATGACTTACTAAGATACAATTCGTCGTTTGGCCTCGAATTTTTTTCAATTTGGTTCTGTGGCAAGCCCTCGTGAGCAACCTAGGCCACGTCCGTGGCGTTCAAACTCATCTATTCAGTCTGTGAAGACCAGTGTTCAAGAAGACCCGAGTTTGTCATATCGGCGGAGAATTTTAAAGGATGATCTTCACTTATTTCCAAACAAAGTGCAGATAGCTCAAAGAATTTTGGCACAAGATGAGCCACGGCGCTTGGCATACGCACAAAATGTCGTTGCAATGATTAATGCTGAGCCGGAAGTCTGGCAGCAAATTTTGATGACCGATGAGGCACATTTTACGCTCTCTGGCGAAGTTAATAAACAAAATTGTCGCTTCTGGGGCAATCCCATAAATCCTCACATTATTCACGAAGAGCTGCTATATGATCAAAAAGTTACTGTTTGGGCCGGTGTATGCGCTAAAACCTTCTTCAAAGTTTACACTTCAGTGGATGGCGATCGATATCGGTAGATGTTGGTAAAAAATACGTAAAAAAGGCTTATTTCACTTTGGGTTTCAATCAGACGACGCGACATGCCATACTGCGGACAAAACTATGAACCTTTTGCGTAAGAAGTTCCCTGGAAGATTGGTGTCAAAATAGGGCGATATTGACTGGCCTCCGAGATCGCCGGATTTGACTCCTCCAGACTTTTTTCTTTGAGGATACTTGAAAAGCAAGGTGTATGCTAACGGCCCGAAGAAAATAGAACAGCTCAAAAGAAACATTCGTGCGGAAATCGCAGAAATTTCGACGGAAATGCTCGATATTGTTTTCAAAATTTAATCAAAATAAATTGTAAAGGTATAAATTCAAAAACAGGTTTTAAATTTCCAAAATCGGTTGAGAATTGTTGAAGTTATATGAAATTTACATGGACCCATATGAGATGGCGCACCCTGTAGGCAATGACACTTTAAAGGATTTAGGAGCAGTAATATATACAGATAAAAACTTCTTCACTCTCAAAGACAAATAAAAATACCCAGTCAGTAAATAACATTAACATTCGTTCCTCTCATCTCACTTCTTCTCAAGAAAATAATATAAAACAAATCCTAAGCACATTTCCAAATTTATTTGGTGACGCTAGTAAAAAAATCGAGTTATTTAACAGAAGTAAAAGGCGAAATTAGAACATCAGCAAATACCCCAGTAGATTATAGGCCTTACACATACCCAAAAGCATTAAAAAAGGAAGTTGACCTGCAAATAAATGAGATGCTCGAGAACGGTACAATACGTCCTTCAAGATCCCCCTATAATTGTTGTTGCAAAGAAACCCGATGCATCCGGAATAAAAAAATAGTCGAGTATCGAAGACGCAATCAAAAACTATCCACCTTGATCAGTTCGCAATTGACGCTTTCAAATTAAAAATTCTTTAATATCTAACGATGTAATGTTGACTTATCCCGACTTTGACAAACTATTCGAACTAACGACTGACGCCTCAAACTTTGCCCTTGGCGCCGTATTGAGCCAAGAAGGAAAGCCAATTACATATTTATCGAGAAGCCTAAATAAGACCAAAGAAGCTTACGAAAAGGAGATGCTATCCATTATATGGGCATTAGGTAGTCTCAGAAATTTCCTATACGGAGCAAAGAACGTAGTCATATACACGGATCATCAGCCGCTTACATATGCGCTAAGTGCAAAAAATACAAACTCCAAAATGCGAAGGTGGATAGCCATTTTGGAGGAATATAACTATGAAACGAAATACGAGTATACTCCCGGAAAATCAAATGTGTTAGCAGACGCATTGTCACGACTCCTACGCACAGAAAGTTCTAACCATTTCCTGGTAAGTAGTATTTCAAAACCAGATAATTCTTAAAGTAGGCGATAAAAGCAATCAAAACCATTTAATAAATTCCATAGACATGTAATTACTGAAAGAACTTATACTACCTACTATCTAGTAGGGTTATTTAAACGTTTCCTAAACCCTTATATAATTAATGGCCTCATAGCACCAGAAAATTTAAGAGGAATCATTCAAAATTAATATCCTCTATACTTTGCAAACTATAAACTCAGATTTACCCAGTTTTTAGTTCAAGATATTGAATCAGAGGATCGCCATAACAAAATGATCATACCTATAGAAACCCATAATCGAGCACACCGAGGTCCGCTAGAAAACAAAAATCAAATTATTGAAACGAATTATTTTCCCCAAGTGACGAAAAAGATTAAAGCCATTATTGCATTATGTTCAACATGTAAAAGGGAAAAATACGAACGCCATCCGAACAACCCAAAATTAAATGAAACTCCAATTCCCAACTATCCAGGACATACATACAGACCATATAGATATCTTTATGGCAGAAAAACACTTAGTTCTGACTGCTATCGAGAAGTTTACAAAATTCTACTTCACAAAAACCATTAAATCAAAAGCAACAGGAGATATTAGAAGGCCACTTCAAGACACTATTTTTCGATTTGGAAATTACCGAATGCGTGGTAATAGACAACGAGAAGGCTCTTAATTCTGAAACTCATTGACAGGGCAATCAACGAATACAATCAATTCTTCCATAGTACGACAAACAAAAGACCAGTTGACTTATTTTTTGGCAGGACAGTAAATATAACTCCCGAAGATTATGAAAAAGCTAGTCAAAGCAATATTGATAAATTAATAAAAAAACAAAAAGAAGATTTGAAATATCACAACAAGAAGAAGAAAGAAATTAAGAACTATAATCCAGGAGATGTTATATATGTTAGACGAAACAAAGGAAATTTGCAGGCTACAGTTAAAACGAGATCGGGAAAAATTGTTCATAAGGAACACATAAGGAAGTATCAATTGTTACTTTTATTTTCAGATTATATTTAAATTTCGCGACGGGAGAAATCCAGATACTCGACTATAGCAGTACGCACCTAATTTCGATAGACAAGGGACCGCCAAAAATACAAGACGCAGACTTGAAACTTATACATTCTATAGAAATCAATAAATACGACGACTTCTTGTCCAAATTTGGAAATATAGTTGGAAAACATATTCCTCCTTCCCATCCTTTCCTTCCATTACTTAAACATGAAATCTACCAGGCAACTGAACTCCTTAACTCAATTAGGCCTATTATCAAAAGTAAAAATAGGCGAGCGGTAGACTTCATTGGAACGGCATGGAAATATATAACCGGTAACCCGGACCATGAAGACTTTCGGCCCCTATAAATCAGGTAATAAAAAACAATAATATTAATTAATAATATATACAACGAAAGAAAAAATAATCTAATAAGAATAACTAACGAAATAACGAACGATATAAAACAAAATATTAGAATAAATTATGAATTCGGCTTAGATATTCAGTATATGTTAAGATTAATTAAAGAAGAATTAACTAATAAATATTAAGTCTGCTATTCAGTGGACTAAAAGCAATATATTAAATTCAATCGTATTGTTAATAGAAGAAATTAAATCCATTGAAAATACCTTTTATAAAGAAAATGTGCCTTTTGCGACCATAGAAGAAGCCCTAGGAGTAGCTAATGTAAACATATTGACTAATTATACATCTATATTATATGTCATAAGAATCCCATTAACAACCAATAAAATTTAGAATACATTAATGCCAAGACCTATAAAAAAAGGTAATAGAATTGCCTACATACATTATATTGTAATTGTCAATACATATTAAGGCTTAACAACGAAACGTATGGAATTGAGGAAACTATAAAGAATATAATACTGTTACTATCTGTAAGCAAAAACAATTGTTAGATTTAGAAAAAGATTTGTGTAAAATGAGAAAAATCCATTTGCCCCTCAGCGAACGGTCCTTAACGAATTTCAAGGAAAGATCACAGTGGACGAAATAGACCAAGAACTAAATGGAAAATTCCTCATAAAACACTTCAATAGCTCCATAAAAATAAATAATCAAGAGTTTAAAAATCTTCAATTATGTACCACAAGCAAAGGTCATGCCAGCAGCTATTCAACCAGAAGCAAAAGAAGAAGAAGCAATATTATCTCTCGAAGCACTCAATGAGCTTCTTATAAGCAATACAAAGAAAATAGACCTATTAACCAATAACAAAACAATTAATCAAGGGAACAATAATTATTCTAATAATAATAATAATAATAGTACTAAAATACAAGTTTTTGTTTTTTGTTATCTTTTCCTATCATTAAACAATGTGTCATTTCAGTAGAAAAGTTTCCTAAATAAACTACATATATCTCTGAACTATTATTGTAAATTGTGCAATAGCCATTGTAACTTAAGAACGAAATAAATAAATAATTTCAATTCAATAAAATACAACCGTCAAAGAAACATCATCATAGAAAAGCATCATGGGTCACCGCCTAGGAAATCATTCATAAATCAGAAATTCACAAGAAATCAATCAGATGTATTACTCCCCCAAATATTTACAATGTACCTTACTTTTGAATGAGGACATTCAAACTTAGAGGGGGGCGAGTTAATACGACACCCACGAAAATCTCCAAACACATCTGCCACAAATAGTAAACATTACGCCTGCAACTTTCTTTCTTCGTTGCATTCGCTACAAACAAGATCCGGAGTAGGGATCCGGCGCTGGAGTTTTCTTTGTGCGCGAAAGCATTTGACTGCACTTCTCGTTAGGAAAATATGTGTCTGTTTTTCCATCAGAGATTTACGTAATCCTAATGGCCATGCACTATGTTGTGAAGCACAGGTGGAAGGGAAAAAGCATATGCATCAGTGATAGCCAAGCTGCACTCAAAGCTGTATCCAACTCCAAATTAGTGCATGAACTCAAGACCTTTTTGAACAAAGTGGGAAGACTAAAATGACTTAGGCTTGTATGGGTCCCAAGAAACGAGATCTCCGATGAACTTGCTAAAAGGGGCTCAGAGGAGAGTTCCTCAGGACCTGAACCCGCCTTAGGTCTACCTGCTTCCACGGTCAAATCTGACATCGACGACTGGGTCTCTAATGTACACAGTCGTAGATGGAGGGAATATACAGAATGCAGAATGACTAAACGCGTACGCCTTGATGTCTGCAAAAAGTCCGCAACATTTTTCTTATCCTTAAGGAAAAATGATTGCAGAAGGGGCGTCATTACGGGCCATTACACTTTTGCCAAGCATCTGTACGTGCTTGGCATCAGTGAGACGCCTACCTGTGCTGCATGTTGCGAGGAGGATGACTTTCTCTGAGACTGTCCCGCCTTCGCTCTCGCACGGTGGCGCACCCTTGGGGGCGACGTGGGGTGTGCCGAATCTGTTAGCTCTACATCACTGAAGCCCCTGTTCACTTTTCTCCGGACAACGGGGAAAATATAATAAAGACAAGGTGTCTGTCCGGTAGTACAATGGACCAGTATTTGTGTCAAAAAATGTACCTTGCCATAATGATAAGAACCATAACCATTATTACATAAAGCTGAAAGTCTGCCGCCAAATACCAAGTGTGATGCATACACTAGAAGAGAAGGTGATACAGGTTAGAAGCATTCAAAACCAAATGGAAACATGGGATACTTACACTTTTTCTCAACGTGAAGTTATTTATAAATAGCAGATTAGCCCACCAAGTCTCTCTGCACATTATGTACTCAGTTTCTGTGGACATTGTCCAGAACGGACCATCCTGTAGTCGTGGCAATATCGATCCGTTTATCAGAATGACAAAAGCCAACGAAGGAGCTAATCTGTGAAAAGGTCAGCAACTATAATGATAGAAGGATCTTGTCCTGAATTCGTAATATTCCATACCTCAAATAACGATAGAAAACAAACGTTGCCCATTCGGCGATTCCGGGTCGTTTCGATGTGACCCTTTGCTTGAAGTGAACGCATAAAAGGAAACTGCTCATTACTAGGAAGATCTGGATAATTACGCTGCCGTTGATTATAATATTTGATCCCAATCTGTAAAAAATCCTTTCTATAAACTCCGTGTTCTTGACTGGCATCGATTTGAGAAGGAGCATCACGTGGGCGAAAATCACCAACATCGTTGAAGAGAATCTGAAGGCATCAAGGAATCTCAAATCGCGAGCAATTTCATTCTTCGGCGGGGTTATGAGGCGATAGTAGTTGCGGTACAAGGAGAATGCAGTCAAGATAGTGTCTTCTGCAATTGATTCAAACCGTTGACGAGTTTCGTTTTGATGGGCTTGAACTTACGTTGAGTTTGGAGGCTATGTTTGTAATGTTCGATTCCTTGCAGGTTAGCCGGCTGTTTATTCTTCAGCTGTCTGTCATAATTTGATGACACCAAGACTAGGAATAGTAGTGTTGCAACAATCAGTATGAGAAGGATTTCCAGAAAGTCTAAGGGAAATCTCAGAATGATATGCTAAGGCGTCGTTCATGGGAATAGAGCATATATTTACCAAGCTTAGGGGGATCTTCGTTTGTGTTACAATATTGCACGAACGTTCGTACTTGTAAATCATAGTTTTTTCTAAAATTGTAGTTTATGCAGTCATTTGTAATTTTATCGTAGAGGTCACGGTTGTCCGATTTGCGTTTATGCACATGGGTAAAGTACTCGACCAGCTGAAAGGGTTAGCAATTACAAATGCACAAAACATACAAAGGAATAGGAACTAATATTACTTCATCATTTTTTATGTGCCCAGTGTAGAGTTGATCTTTTTGAAAGGAACTGAACCCACGTATACGTTCCTTACATGAATTGAAGCACACTCCAAAGTATATGTAGTCATGGCGGTAATGTCGTTTAGTGACCGCTGAAAAATTCTAAAAAAAAAATTATAAAATTATACGTTAAATTTTAATATTTTGTTTCAATTTATTGTAAAAAAAAAACAACCGTAACAGACTTACGGGGTTAAAAAACAAAATGAAGCCCCACCAACGGTTCAAAGAAAAGTCAAGTTACCCATAATAAATTTAAACGAACTTAATGAACTGTCCCTTACATTTGGTTTGTCTACATGTAGTTTTTATTCGAAAGTTTAATTTCATTATTCATCATCACCTGCCTAAGCTCATAGGACGGCCAACTTCTTGAAGATCACAGAGCATATTAACTGAGGATGGATGCCAATGATCTTAAATTTAACAAATAACACTTAGAGTTAGATACGATGAATAATAAGCTCGGATGCTTAGTTTTTTTTTTAATTTTCTCAGTTTTAATTATTAATTTATATATTTATATTAAGTCAGTAGTTAAGTCGAAAGAAAGTTTTAAGAATGTTCTGCCTGCTTTGAAGTGCCAGTAAGGTAAATTTAATTGGTTAAAACAGCTAAGCTAGACTAAAGCATTTTGATCGAAAATAAGTTAGTTATGAGAATAGAAATAATAATGCTTTGAAAAAAAAACAAAGAAAAGTTTCACCAACCACTTATAATATTGAAATTGGTTTTGTAAATCGTGATCGAAAATTGTACAGGGAATCGAAATCTGCAGCTGCCCTAGAAAAATATCGTATTGCACTTTATTTTCCACTGATAATTCGGATAACTTATCTATTTATCGATTTCTCAAATCCTCTAATTCCTATCTACCTCCCTATTGCATCAATTAATCTCTCATCTTAATTCTGTCTACTTGACAATCCCTAACCAACCTTATTTGGTGAACAGCAAAAGATCACCCAGTAAATAAACTGAAAGTCTGAAAGATGCTGAACATGACCTTTTTTTTTAATCTCCACAATTCCATGCATGCTCACCTATTCTAAAGTCACACTACAGCCTGGTATCGTTTGAGACATTAACAGAAATCCCTGATAGATCTCAATAGATTAGAACTGTGGACGATTTGGTGTTACAAAAGGTCCCTCGATGCTGGATATATGCTTAAAGACGAATCAGCGTGTTGATTAAGTGATGTGGATATGTATCCTTGTGGTCCAAAACAATTTTTCTTTTCTTGAGGTAGGAGTCATCTTCAAACAATACTGATATTTCTCGTAATCAGTTTGTTGCATTTTTGTCGAGTAAATCTTCCTCCCACGTAATTGCAATCTATTGGGGGCTCGAAAAATCCATGTGGATTTTCTAGCCGCATTTTTGTGGTTAAAGGATAATTTTAATTTCAAATGTATGCAAAGTTTGTGTGAACTCAAGCGTTATAATAATGAAAAACGACACCTTTTTATTTTTTCACATAATTCAATTTTCCAGCTCATATTGTTTCCCCCTGTGTTTGAATATGTACATATGTATATTCGCGGCTCGGAGTGCCAGGAACAAAAGGACAATAGACAAACAGTCAAACGAATAATGAGTACAATATACAACCCGTATAAAAAAGACCACCAGGAAGACCGGCAAGAATGAATCTGGAAGAAATGAGACAGAACAGCGAAACATGGAAGGAACACACTGATGACAGCGAGGCTTGGCTTGATTTCCGCTACAGAAATCTGTTAATACAATATTATTTATTTCATGTACATAAATAATATTGCATTAACAGAAAAATATTGATTTATATTTTATGACCAAGACGGTGCTACAGTCCAAGGACCCAACAAACAATCTGTCTGTGTTGCGTTACCTTTAAGTCCGCACTCTCAGATCCACTTCTGCTTTTGCTTCAATGCCCCATTGATTTTCGCGTATGCATGCATCTTGATAATTTTTTTTGTATCCATGGTCTCGGTTAGCTCGTTACCGACCATAATTGTGCAGCGAGAATCCTCCATATTCATCTTCTACGGTCTGATAAATTTGGCAGGGATATTAAAACGGTACAACCTGTCTCTAAACTGCACTTTAAATTCATAAGTCTTCTTCAAGATCGGCTTAGTAAGAATATTTGATCTATTAGAGATTTTCTTAACCTGAAACCAAACTGATGTGACCTATACACAATGCACGGCAGAAAAAAACTGACTCGATTTGGAGTAGGACTCCTTTTTATAGTAGTATCATTATTATAGTTGGTGTTCAATATTTATGAACCGGGAAATAAAGTACCGTACTGCCTTCCGACGGGTATGGGTCGATTCGTGCTCCACGTCCGCGAAGTGTATTCACTAGCCACTATTGTGCACTTTCGGTCACAACTCTTGTTTGATATATTTACACGGGTTGGGCAAAGACTAAGAGTGCGACACATCAGGATTTGAGAGTAAAAATTTGTTGGTAGACCAACGCCAATTGGTGTATGAGCATAACACCTACATCGATTTGCTGTTGGGAAACTAACGCCGAATTTGCACTTCTCAACTCCGCTAACATCGGAGTAAGATATCTTTATGCTTCTGTTTTGTTTGGGTGGCAGATTTCAGAGTTGATGTGAGTAATATTCATGAAAGAGCGAATCTCTTTACTGTTACAAACCAGCTGTTTTGGCACTAAGTGAAAAACAGGCGGGCGAAAATACCGACTTTTCGGATTTAAGTCTTCCTGGATATAATTTGGTGCCATTTCTACACCGCGGTCTTGCCATTTATGTCCAGTGATGTAGCTTAGCAACTTCAACCACAATGAGCATCTAATTCACTACTGTTTCATTTACTATAACTCGATACCCATTACAAGAATTGTATCCCTGTTACTTCGCACTGAAATCGCTATAGCGGGAGTTACATCTTGGTAACCCTGCCCGATCACTCAGCATCAAGTACCTTTTACGTATCCCTGCATTTTATGTATCCACCTATGTTATGTTACTTCCATTCTACTTGTATTCTTCCTTGTACTTATTTGTTTACGCCCTTTATAATAAGTAGCGTCTTTTGCGATTTTTTGTGATTTTTGCCTTGCCCCATTTGTTATTTGTTTATCCAAAATGATAATTTTCGTCGAGAAGATGAAGGCGGGTATGCTGGCGATTGAGTGCATTACTAGTTCGACCATCGTGGAGTAAAGACATATTATTAAATCATTAAAACCAAAACATATTATTAAATCATTAAATCGAAAACGGCCTTTTATTTTTGGTTTTGACGCGAGTTCGTAATTGGCGCAGTCGGTAGGATACAAGTCCAAGTACCTGTTTATTTGTTTGCGAAAAAGTACAGTAGCTACAATCAGTGTTGGACTCAAGAGCACGTTTCGAGCGAAGATCAAAACGTTGAATTTTAATTCTTAAGCTCATGTAAAAGAACCTCGTGCATCAAAGCCGAGAGAATCGATTGTACAGCTGTTGATAAAGCCGATACGAAGAAAAAAAAAAAGAAAAGAAAAACGGATCGTTTTGACAAGGTATGTTTGACCGTGGTTTATTATAGTCATCAGATTACTTAATGCCCGCTATAGTCCGTAAGAAATTTATTGCAAATAGTTGTAGTCTTTTTACAAATACGAGTTGGCGTAGTAATAAAAGTAGATTAAGAAATATTGTAAGAAGTGTTTCATATAATCAAGTGTTTAACTCGGAACTGATTAATTTTGATTTTGAAACTAACACGTGTCCAGATCTCATTGAAAATAAACTTAATTTTTTTTCTAAACCTATATTTGTGAACCGTTCTGTAGAAGATATATGTATATATTGCCGACGAAATGAATTCTAACCACGCTGCTATTGCTATGGAGGTTTTTAACTCGCTCAGAATCCCTGACGCGGTAAAAGATCTTCCTAGTTTTGATGGAAATCCGCGCTCTTTATTTGATTTTATAAGTAATGTGGAAGAAATTGTAGGCCTTATGCCACAAATACAAGGAACTAGCTATGGAAGAATCATAATTCGCGCTATTCGTAACAAGGTAATAGGGAATGCAAATGAAGTGCTTAATATTTATGGTACATCTATTAATTGGGAAGAAATAAAAAATAATCTAATAATTCATTATTCTGATAAGCGCAATGAGACTAGTCTCATTCGTGATCTCCATCAACCACGACAGTACAATCTATCCGTAGAGAATTTTTATTCAAAAATTATTGACATCTCATCAGCAATGACTAACCATATTAAAGTCCACGAGAGGAATGAAAATGTTATTAGAGCCAAACTATCTCTATATCAAGACATGTGCTTAAACACTTTTCTCGCGGGGTTAAGGAAACCATTGGGGTCCATTGTCCGGTCAATGAAGCCTAATAAACTAACAGATGCTTTAAATTATTGCCTTCAAGAGCAGAATTGCGATTATTTTCAAAATCAACAACACCAACGGCAAACAACGTTTCGTTCGAATAAACAAAATAAAGTGCATCTTGATCAGTCAGTTGGTAGAAATTCACATCAAACATTTAGACAATCGCCTGTGAATTTGCAAAGCTCTTCAAACATCCCCACTGTATCATATATTTGCTCTAATGCCAACGCTCAAAACTGGACACCTAAACACAATTATGTTAACTTCAATTCAAATTATACAAATAACCCTCCAGTTGAGCCTATGGATACCCTTAGTGGACATTCTCAAAGAAGGTTTTAAAATTCAAATAGGATAAATAATAATGCCCGGGCAAATTACTCACGCACTGGACTACACAATATTGAGGGCACCCAGCCGCACAATAATGTGAATCAGAGTTCCGTACATCAAGACTATCAAAGTCATTTTCAAAGGCTTGAAATGCCGGTTCATCATAATCAAGAAATACAAGAGGAAACCGAGTGCACAAATTTTCAAGTACAGGCCTCGGAGACCCTATAGGATATTAAGCCATTGATAATAATGGTTCTCATTCGCTGCCATATATAGGGTCCGCCAAATAACTTTTTTTTTTTTTTAAAATGCTATAAAAAAAACTACTGAATATTTTCTCAAATTTCTTTTTTTATTTGAAAGTACAATCCTTCCGGTTAATAATGGAAAATAATTTCATTCAAATGGCTGCCTCGGCTGGCCATGCAGTAGCCTACACGATCGGTCCAATTTTTAAGCACATTATCGATTGTGTGCAGCTGTATTTCACCAATGGCTTCACGAATATTGTCCTTTAAAGCGTCAATTGTCTCTGGCTTGTTGGCGTAACACTTATCTTTGACGGCACCCCACAAATAATAGTCCAATGGTGTCAAATCGCAGCTCCGAGGTGGCCAAACGACATCAGCTCTGCGGCTGGTAATGCGATCTTCAAAAACAGGGCGCAAAACATCGAGTGTAGCTTCGGCTGTGTGGCACGTAGCGCCGTCCTGTTGAAACCAAATGTTGCCAATATCCTCCTCTTCAATTTTTGTGAACAAAAATTCGTTCAACATGGCCCGATAACGATCGCCATTGACTGTAACGGCCACTCCTTGCTCATTTTCGAAGAAAAATGGCCCAATTATGCCTCTGGACCAAAATCCGCACCAAACAGTGGCTCGTTTTGGGTGCACCGGCTTTTCATTGTATGCGTGCGGGTTTTCTGTGCCCCAAATGCGACAATTTTGCTTGTTTACATACCCGCCAAGATCAAAATGAGCTTCATCTGAAAATATGATTTTTTTGGCAAAATCGGCATCTTCTGTAAGTCGATCGCAGGCCCACTTAGCGAAGCGTTGTTCAAGCGCATACACAACAATATTCGTTCAGCGGAAGGATAAAACTAATTATCTGTCAAATCAGACATGAGCTAAGTATTACCATTCACGAAATAAGCACTACTTGAAAAAAAAACGTTAGATGGCGGACCCTTTATAACCATTCAAAGTATTAATAACAAACATCTGAAATTTCTTGTACATACAGGCAGTAATAAATCCTTTATAAATCCAGATGTAGTTATTAAGGAAACCGTTAAACTTGTTGAATCTGTCGAGATTCGAACTATCTTTGATAAACATTTTATTAATAAAAAGATTAACCTGAATGGTTTAAAAGAATTCGATACCAACAAACAATTATCATTTTTTTGTTTTTAAGTTCCACAATTATTTGGACGGACTTATAGGTACAGAGATAATGAACGACTTAGGCGTTAGAATAGACCTTAAGAACTCATTATTAGAAACAGAAAATGTTAAGATTTCACTTAATTATAAGCCCAACTTAACATCAAAGGAATATAAAGTGCAGGGTCTCTGTAAAATAATTTTTTATCTTCCAGTAGACGTAAAGTGTGGAAATATATATTAAATCAACCTTAATAAAAGACAATTTGATAATATCTGAAGGAATTTACAATGCCCAGGACTGGTACTCATATTTGGAAGTTACCAATAGTTCTAATCTTCCTCAAACATTCCAACTTGATCAGCCAATTAAGGCAAACGTCTTTAATCGAACCGAATATTTTGAAATTCATAATATATCAAATAACGATAACTTAGTAAGGAGTTTTGACATATGCGAATCACTTCGTACAAACCATATGAATATTGAAGAGGAACGGGCCATTAAAACTTTGTGCAGAAAATATAAGGATATATTCTTCCAAGAGGACCAAAATCTAACCTTTTCCAATAGAATCAAACATGAAATAAATACTAAGGACAATGTCCCTGTTTATTCAAAATCATATAGATATCCTTACATCCTCAAAGACGAAATCCAGAAACAAGTTAGCGATATGTTGAATCAGGGTATCATTCGCCACAGTTACTCTCCGTGGTCATCACCAATTTGGTTAGTTCCAAAAAAGAAAGATCACAACGGACAACAAAAATGGCGGTTAGTCGTTGACTACCGAAAGCTGAATGAGAAAACTATTGACGATAAGTACCCGATTTCAAACATTACGGACATCCTGGACAAGCTGGGTAAATCTATGTATTTCAGTACACTTGACCTAGCTTCAGGTTTCCACCAAATTGAAGTGAGCAACAGGGATGTCCCAAAAACTGCTTTTTCTGTTGAAAACGGCCACTATGAGTTCATTCGCATGCCATTCGGCCTGAAAAACGCTCCATCTACATTCCAGCGAGTGATGGACCACATTTTACGAGAGCTTCAGGGAAAGGTGTGCTTAGTATATATGGATGATATCATAGTATATTCGACTTCTCTGCGGGAACACGTGGACAATTTAGAAGACGTGTTTAAGAAATTAAAGGAATCTAATTTGCAAATTCAACTTGAAAAGGCTGAATTCCTCCGGAAAGAAGTCTCCTTTTTGGGTCACCTAGTGACCCCTGAGGATGTTAAACCTAACCCCGAAAAAATCAGTGCTATAAAAAAATGTCCAATACCCAAAACGAATAAACAAATTAAATCCTTTCTTGGACTCCTCGGTTATTATCGAAAGTTCATAAAGGATTTCGCTAAGGTGACTAAGCCTATGACTGAGTGTCCTCGTAAAGGGAACAGCATACGACTTGACCCCGAATATGTAAATTGTTTTGAAATATGTAAAACTCTCCTTTGCAATGACCCCATTCCACAATACCCCGACTTTTCAAAGCCTTTCAACGTTACTACTGATGCCAGTAACGTTGCCTTAGGTGCGATACTCTCACAAGGACCTATTGGATCGGATAAGCCTATTTGTTACGCAAGTAGAGCTTTATCCAAATCAGAACAAAATTACAGCACGATCGAAAAGGAGCTTTTAGCAGTCGTTTGGGCCACTAAATACTTTCGGCCTTACCTATTCGGTCGAAAATTTCAAATTATCACTGACCACAAGCCACTTACATGGCTCTTTTCTCTAAATTAATACGATGGAAGCTCAAACTCGAAGAGTACGACTATTATATAACATATAAAAAGGGAATAAAAAACGCGAACGCAGATGCCTTGTCTCGAATTGAGGTTAACGTTTCTGAGACAAATAAAACTTCTAACGAATCCGACAATTTAGATACTTTATCTATACAGAATAATTACGACGAACGTGATAGCGTTTTTACAATCCGTTCTGGACAAGAAAATGTTGATGATGGTATCCCGATATGAGAACATCCTATCAATGAGTTCTCATGCCAAATCATTTTAATAAAAAACACTCGTAAAATTAAACCAGAAGTAAAATTTGAAATTTTATTTAAAAAGAAAAAGACGGTTTAAAATAGAATTTAGTGACACAAATAATAAAGAATTTCTAATTAACATTTTTAAAGATTATATGATCCCAGGAAGGCCCACAGCCATCATGGCAGATGACAATACCTTTCGAACCCTTACACGAAGCTGTTTACACGAATTATTTTAATGAAAGTCGATTTAAAATAGTACGATGCAATTTTCTTCTAAAAGATGTAACAGAAAATGATGAGCAAGAGAAATTGATTCGAGACTATCACCAAAGTTCAAATCATAGAGGTATCACGGAAAACTTCGAACATTTAAGGAGAAATAACTATTTTCCCAATATGAAACATTTAATTACTCGAGTTATAAACAATTGTGAAGTATGTCAGAAATATAAATATGATCGTCAGAAACTACCTTTAAAATTCGAACTTACAGAAACACCATCCAAACCATTGGAAATTCTTCATTTAGACATATATTCCGTTAGCAGAGAAACTTTTCTGACAATTATCGACAAATTCAGTAGGTTTGCTTGCGTTTATTTACTTACATCTCGGAATAGTATAAACCTAATTAGATCCTTGAAACATTTCTTTTCTCACCACGGAATTCCCCAAAAGATAGTCACAGATAATGGCAGTGAGTTCGTATCTACTTTATTCAAAGACTTTCTGAATATATACAATATACAATTACATACAACCTGTGCGAAAAGTTTTACAGGAAATTCACCAGTAGAAAGATTCCACTCTACATTAACCGAGCTTATTCGAATTATAAAGTCTCAGACAATGGATAAGCCTATAGGAGAAATTGTTGATGAAAGCAGTGATAACGTATAATAATTCAATTCACTCCTCCACAAAATTAACACCTTTCGAAATATTAACCGGACACATTACCAAAAATAACCCCTTCGCAATAAATCCCACATGCAAAAAAGAACAAGAATATTTGAAACGGCACATAGAGGACTATAAAAGTTTAGCTAAACTTTTTAAAGAAAGAAATATGAACAAAAAACAGAATCTTATAAACAAGCTTAACAAAACTCGCGACGATTCACCATGTTTTAGACGAAATGAAAAAATCCTACAATTAGATGACAGAAGAAATAAACTTGCCCCTAGGTATATAGAGCATACAGTGATTAAAGACAATAAAATTACGTTAAACACAAACAAACGAAAGGTTCACAAGCAAAAGGTAAGAAAGAAACTCAAATTTAGTAATCGATAATAATATAAAAAAAAAAAAAAAAAAAAAAAAAAAAAAATTAAGTAGTAATACCATAACACTAATGTACCATACATATGTATTATGTATTAATATATTAATTCCCCCTTTCCCTTCAAATGATGACGTAATAAACCCTATAATGACTATATCCTTGTTCAAAACGATCTCATAAATTCCACATAAAAATCATCCAAACATCAATCAAAACGCACATACGTACATAAATATCTACATCTGTACAAACATATATACCACCTACAACGAGTTCCCTGGACTGCACTAGTGTACCAGCAGTCATCAGAAAACTTCTCAAAAAGTACATCATCCACACTGGGGCATTTCCAACAATTACGGTTTTATATACAGCGTTTTGAACAACGTAGCCAGATCCTGCTTCAACATTAGGGTCAGACAACAGAAGGTATGTAGAGATCTTTGCTGCGGCGAACAACCTAACCTAGCTAGTAAATGAGCCAACACTAATACCTGACATTGCAGATTATTCCGCCAACACCATAGACTTGTTCCACACCTCTCATCCTGATAATTATTCTATCATATATTGTCACCTCTAGGCTCGTCAGACCACTGTGTCTCGTACTCAAACCAAAAAGTCAGAGAGGGAATTTCTAAAAGAACAGTACAGTTCTATGAGAAAGCCAATTGAAGCGGACTCATTACTTCTTTGGGAATTTTAACTGGACACTATGCTTGCTTTGACTAGTGACGTGGATGCCGCTGCTGGTGCGATCACTAACATACTTCTGCTGCGTATGATATTCTTCATTTCACATAGGGTAAAATTATTAAACCTAAAGCAAATGTGTGGTATGACTCAGGCTGTAAAGAGGGTTGAGAGGGCAGAGTTTCCGGACTTACAAAGCCAACCCTTTTTGAGGAAAACCGGAATAAGTTTCAAATTGCTAGAAATTGCTGTAATGCATTGATTCAACGCGTCAAATTCTCCCATGACCAAAAATTGAGGCAAAAAAAGCTGAATTGCCCCAAAGGTAGCAAAAAAAATGTTTGGTCATTTATGAAAAGCATAAAAAATAATTCTGACTCGTCTTCAATCCCCACGCTCATTTACAATGACATCCCAGATGTCGCTCTTCAGACAAAGCCAATCTGCTACCTATACGTTTTGCAGCCAGCTCAACGTTCCCAGATTGAACTTTGTTTCCGCCTGTACTAGAGACCGTGGAATCTTCTATGGAACAAATCCACTTTGGCACTTGTACAGTTGCAAAATTACTAAAGGATCTCAAATCTGTGTAATCTTTTTCATCTTTCCTACTCTTCTGGTCTCTGTCCGTGTAGATGGAAAACAGTATTTGTCCAGCCCGTCCCTAAAAGGCGAATCTTCGTCTCCCACCTCCTACACACTCATAGCACTAACGTCCCTTCTTTCTAAGGCCATGGAAATACTGATAAATCGTCAGCTTATGAAATATCTTAAATCGCGGAAATTTCTTAATGACTTGTTTCCGCAGCAACAGGTTCACTGGTGATGTGATGGCATATCTCACCGAAAAGTGGAACCAATCTCTGCACCATCTCGGCGGAAGTAAGATTGTTGCCCTTGACATTTCAAAAGTATTCGACAGAGTTCGACATCAGTCTCAAATTTTCAAGGTTTCAAATCTGATATTTACCAAATATCGCTGGTGTTCCCCAGGGCTCTGTACTGTCACCGACAATCTTCCTCATTTTTATAAATGATCTCTTATCTGCTATTTCTAATCCAATACTCTTAGCTTTTCATATTCGTTCCAGGACTTACGTTCCTGCTCTTCGGCCTTAGAACTGGAACGGCAACACAACGGTTAAGCACATTAAATTAAATTAAATGGTGTATAAACAATAGAGTGGAATTTAATGCTTCCAAAAGACAATGCTGTCTACTGTCCTACTACCTAACCATCAATAAATCAGCCATTATCCTTGAATGGCGCTTGTGTCGATGAAACCGAAAGACTTTCTATCCTTGGGTCGCCAAGAACGCTGCGAAATGTCTAGGTTTCCTCAATCGATGCAAGAAATATTTCACCCCCTCTGATCTGGCTTCAGTTCACAAGGGCAACATCCGCCCCAAGCTTGAGCACAATCTGTTCTGGTGCTCCCAGGATCTCTCTGCACCTGCTAGATAGAATACAAAAGCGAGCGATAAACTCATACAAACTAGACAATAATATCGCGAAGTCGATCGACTCACTCGAATATCGATGTAATGTCTCCTCTCTCTCTCTTTGTTGTATCGATATTTTAACAAACAGTGTTTAAGTGAGCTAGCCATTGCATTCCTCCTCTTCCAGAATGTAAACGCAATACACGTCTCACCCGGAATGCTTATCAGTTCACCCTCAAGCCTGTTTTCGGACGCATAGTTAAATTTACACACGAATGTGGGATGCTCCTCCCAGCTCAACTTTGCCCACTCATAACAATCCACAAGCCAATATGCACCGGTACCTCCTTTCCCTCTTTCCCTCTATACCTTCCGCGTTTGCTGTGTCTTGACTTCTTGACATTTAAGGGTAGTCACAACCCATTGTGCACGCGTCCATTATAAAAACAAAAAACTATTCTGGTATTTCATTCATTAGATATGCTTTCTTTCGAACATATGTTACAGGTAATCAACAGAGGGGACATCCAGTGCATATCCAGTGGGCTGGTAGTGTCATTGTATAGACCTGTTTTTCTGATAAAAATGTCGGCCCTTTTCGCCAAATCAATGGAATCATGGACCGCTTCATATAGAAAAACATTCTAAAAACGATAATGTTGCCATTTGAATGATGAAAGTGCCGCTTCGAAGAGCTTTCCAATACGATAATGATGCAAAATGCACATTGAAGTTGGTTAAAACGGAGGTGCTGAACTGCACGCATCGAGAGGGACAGCTGATGGACGTCCCCCCCAAATGAATGTAATTTGATTATGTTTGTAATAGTAAACTGTTTTTGTTTTTTTCACTGTGGTATGTATCTTTATACTCTATTTACTTCTTAAATATATTGAAATAATGAATTTGTCGTATGATTGATAATGTATGATTATTTGTATGTACATATATACAAATGTATGTTCTCCGTGCAGGGACGGGTTAAGACTATCCCTGCAGTGATACCTCTCGCTTGTTGTAAAAGGCGACTAAAACAAAGGTAAACAAAAATCACATCTAGGCAATTTAGAAAACACCAAGGTGAGCCTAGGGACACCATTAAACTGCCCCACAAGTGTACATGCAAATCAGTGGGTTGACACGACAAAGAACGAATGGTCTATTAACTGTCTACGGACCATTGTATACGACAGTGACCATTGCGGACTATGTGCCGTGATCACAGTACCTGACGAGTTCGCGGAGATGGCAGAGTGTGTCCTACCGCACCCCTACGATTACAGTAGGGTGTGCTGGCCGCGCTTTGCCAATTCCCTGACGAGAGCGCTCACTTCGAGCGCCTCCTTTCCACCGCCTAATAGGAACCTGTCAAACTACGAGATTGACAGGTATCTCAAACAAATGGACGATGTCATTAAACAAGCAATGAACAATACGATACCACGCCAAAGACAGCACGATACCACAAACGTATACCGAAACGCGACAATCGACGCACTGCACAGACAAAAAAGTAGACTCCTGACAAGACTCAAACTCTTGTACAGGCGGTTTACCGACAGACGAAACTCGGAGGTCAGGACACTGAAGTCACTGATTAAAAATATCCAACAGTTAATCAAGGAAAATTACAGAATATCTGTAAGTTTGCATTGGAACAACAGAATTCGTGCTGTAAAATCCAACAGCGCGAGTATGTTCCCGCAAATAAATAAAATATTTCGGAGAAACAATCAGAATGACATTCAGGATCTAAAGCTTCCGAGAACTTCAGACAATGAACGCTTGCTACGAACAGTTAGCATCGATCCGGAGAGCGCCATCCTGGATGACGACTTCTTCGTGATCGAGGATCCTCAGGAGAAGGTGGCGACAGTGGGAGCTGTCTTCCAGGAAGTGTACAAGGTGAATGATAGTATTCGCCCGAACCACGACCTGGAAGATAGAGCCCTGCTTCATCACTTCTATCTTCGAAATGATATCGATCATTGGCGATCAGAGAACCTTGGTTTTACAGGGTTCAATGAAGATTTCATGGCAAACAATGTCATCGCCAATGAGGGGGTTAATACCCTGTTCATATCGACGGAGGATCTTCAGATGATCTTCGAGGTCATTGAGAAAGAAAAACTCCGCGGGAGTCGACGGTATATCCAATGTTGTGCTTAGGCACCTTCCGCCAGTGGCTGTAGAGAGGTACACCATCCTGTTCAACAATGCACTGAATAATGCATATTATCCAGTGCACTGGAAGATAGCGGTAGTGCAACCAATTCCCAAGAGGGGTAAAGACACATCTAACCCGGAAAATCTCCGGTTAATAAGTCTCCTTCCGAGTATCAGCAAGGTTTTCGAGAAGGTGATCCATAGGGCCCTGTCTAAATGGGTTGAGGACAATAAAATCATCCCGGATAACCAATTCGGTTTCAGAGCGGGGCATGACACTATTCATGCCGCGTCGAAGCTTGTGTCGGATGTCCAATGGAATAAATGCAAGAACCAATGCACGGGTGCCTGTCTGATTGACTTGGAAAAAGCCTTCGATACCGTATGTTTAGAAGGTCTTTATTACAAGCTCAGTCGGCTGGGCATAAGTAAACCATTGCGATATATAATTTTTGACATGTTAACAGGTAGAAAGTTCGTAGTGGAAATTGCCAACGTGACTTCTACTCAAACATTTGAAATCAAAAATGGACTGCAACAGGGTACGGTAAATTCGCCGATCCTTTTCAGCATTTACCTAAGCGATCTGCTAGTTTCTCTTCACCATTCAATAGCGTACGCAGACGACCTAATCGCGTACAGATCAGGTCCAACGATCGACGTCATTGTTACTCTTCTGCAGCGTGACTTCGAAAAAATTCAGCAGTATTGTGAAAATCAACTTCCAGAAATCAGAATCTATATTGTTCAGAACGCCTTTGTCTAGGGCCTCTCGGGACACTAGAAAAAACTGGCGAAGGTTCTTAATTTTAGGACCGGACGGGCGTCCACTGGCGAAACAAAGTGTGGTCAGATATCTTGGGATCGTGCTGGATCAGTATCTATATTTTGACAAACATGTAGATGCTGCTCTGGCAAGGGCCCGGGGCGCTTTCGCTCTGACAAGATGGCTGTTTCATAGCAGCCAACTTGATTCTAGGGTGAAGGTAATCTGCTACATGGCCTTAATCAGGCCCATGGTTGCCTATGGATGTCCCGTCTGGTTCAATGTGAGAGCCAGCTTAATGGAAAGGATTCGGGTGTTTGAGAGACACATAGGACACCCGAATCTGAGTACATGAAATTTTACCCGGACGAGGTCCTATACAATAGGGCCAGGATTGTACGGATAGATAATTTTTTGATCAAACTGATTCGAAGCCACGTTGCGAGAGCAATGACTTCGGTCAATAGCCTGATCTTCGGGGCTTACTACCCCAACGATTTATATCACGAGAGAGTGCGCCTTAATGGCTTTGTGCCGCCAGAAGCATTCCTCTATTTAGATAGATGTGGGCTGATCCAGGATAGATTGGCGATACCGCTAATCTTCCACGTGGGTCGCAATTCCGTGGAACGGCGATTCCTCTACGAACCCGATGTCGCGCTCCGTGAGCCCGAGCGCCTCAGGTTCTGTAGATCGGTCTCACGCCGGGATCGAGGAGACGTAGTCCGACAGCATCAACGCTTTTGGTGGCTGGAGAGAGCTACGTCAGTGGACACTTTGAGAGCTTCAGCCTCTTCAAGGCATCGCCTGCCTAACACCAATGGCAGGCTTACATAGGCTAAGGTAGAGTAAGGTGGGGTAGGGTAGGTAGTAGTAGGGTATATATATTGTATATAAAACAAAAAAAAACAAAAAAAAAGATATATATATTAAATATATATATTATATATATAATTTATATATATATATTTTAGTTAAGGTAGAATAAGTTAGGTTTAGTTACATTAAGGTAGGCTTAAGTTTTATATATAATACAAATGATCATATGCTAAGTTTTTAATAAAAAAAAACATTTTTCTTAGCTTAAGCTAGATATAGTAATGTTAGTGGTAAGTTGATATAGTAGTCGAAAGACATAGATTTAAGTTGTTACGTCTATTTTAGAGTGTCCGCCTAGGGCCAGTAAGATATCTAGATTGTTAAGATAGTTAAGCTAGTTTTTAAGCATTTTTGTCTAGGGTAAGATAGATCTAAGAAGTTAAGAATAAAAATGAATTAAAAACTAAACTAAAAAAAAGTTGACACGACAGGAGATCACCGGTGTTGTAAGAGTAAGATCAAACAAAAAAAAATCTGGAGCATGCCCGTGTCAAAAAAAGAAAAAGGAAAAAAGGCAGGCCGAAGAACAATTGGTGCAAACAAATGCAAAAACACCAGCATTTGATTGCCCTTAGCGATGAAGTAATCCCAAACCGGGAAGCCTGCCGCTACTTTCTGAGGTCAAACCGGCGGACCCCACAAGCGGTCCAGTAGGAATGCGGTTGAGTGGGAGGGTTATGGTCCTACACTTCTGACCATAACAACGCCGGAAAAAGGAAAAGAAGAAGATATACAAATGTATGTATGAACACTTCGAATCTTATTTTATATAACTTTTTTCTTATTTGGTTCCAATTGTTGGTTTAAAACTGTAAAGAAATGATCGTGTTAATAGAATTGGTGGTGGGGTGGGTGTGTATGTCAAAGATTATATTTCGTCGAAAGTAATTTATTCGTCTACTGCTTCAGAACTGCAATTTCTTTGTGTTAAGATTCGTAACTGTGTTGAAACTTGTATTAGAGCTGTAGTTTACTGTCCGCCTAAGTGTTTCAAAGAAGAAAATATAGTTGAATTGGAGAATATTTTACGAAATCTTAATCGGAAATACATATAATAATATCTTGTTTGGCGGGGACTTTAATGTTAATTTACTTTTGAACAACAGCGTTACTCGACTTTTCCATCTATATATTTGTGACAAAATTAGCGTAACTATAGTTAATAAGCTGTTTCCATTCAGTGAATAATCCCTCGTTAATTGACTTGTTTTTGACTAGCTCTTTAAAAAAAATTGTAGGGGGTAGTCAACTTAGTCCCACTTCAGAGTTTATTCATGACTTTATTTTTTGTTCATACCAGTTCAGCGTGGCACAGCGAACCACTGACTCAATGCTTACTTATAGGTCATTCCGTAATGTTGATGTGTCTGGACTAAGAAATAGAATAAGTACCCTTAATTGGGCTGACATTTATTATACGACAGACGTAAATAACACAGTTGCGTTATTTGAAAACCTTACTTCAAGACTTTATGAACAATATATTCCATTGGTTACAAAAAGAATTAAAGTTAGAAACTGCCCCTGGTATAATAATCGTATTAAAATGAGTATAAGAGAACGTGAGCGATTCTATCGTAAATATGTCAAAATGTATGGTAGAACCCAATGACATGAGACACTTTTTTGCCGCGAATCTCCCATATAATTATGAAAATAAGCTCTCCCTCGATAATGTGATTCTATGGCTATTCAATCTATTAAGTCTAATGCTCAGGGTGCTGATTGTATCTCTCCTAAGTTCATAAGACTTATTTTACCCTTGGTAATTCAATATATACGTCATATATTTGATGTATGTATTTACTCTTGTAAATTCCCCGAACAATGGAAGAATGCTGTAGTCATTCCTGTTCCAAAGAAAATGAATCCATCTGGATCGCCGGATTATAGACCAATAAATTTATTGCCCTTCCTAGCAAAGATATATTTGAAAAAGTTGTTGCAAATCAAATTCAACAACACATTAATTCTAGAAATTTGATCTCGAAATGGCAGTCTGGATTCAGACTAAATCATAGTTGTGAATCTGCTATAATTAAAGTAACAACTGAACTGCCATGGATTCACATGAAGCTGCCTTGTTAGTGCTCCTGGATTTTTCGAAGGCTTTCGACTGCATCGACCATGCAATTCTTTTAAGCAAACTGAAGCATACATTTGGTTTCTCGAATTCTAGTCTCAAGTTAATGGCTGAGTATTTGAAAAATAGGCAATTAACTGTTAAAACTGCTCTTGGTATGTCTTGTCCGTATGTTATCAACTGTGGGGTCCCTCAAGGGTCTGTGCTGTGGCTATTATTATTCTCCCTATTTATAAATGATCTGCCTCAAGTAGTTTCTAATTGTAAAGTACATACATATGTGTGCTGATGATGTGTGTATTTATATGTCGTGCCCTAAGAATTTGTTAGTGGACTGTGTTACCAAAGTTAATGTGGATTTACGTAGGATAGAAATTTGGTCTGAGCAAAACAAACTAAGATTAAATACACAAAAATGTCTTGCAATACTGTGCTCTAATTGCGAATATTCCCCTAGAAGCCTCCCGCCCATATTGGTAAATGGTAAAAACATACCTTATGTAAATAAAATAAGATATCTTGGCTTTACCATAAATAAGTCCATGACATGTTGTGATGCTATTTCAGAAACGATTAAAAGAATTTACAACAGATTACGTAGTTTGAGGTGCTCAACTAGCTTACTTCATCCTGATGTGAAGTTAAGAGTCTCATTTTGTCATTTTTTGCTTTCAATTGTTGCGTGTACCCTTGTCTTGACTTTAGATGTAACCGTAAGCTAAACGTTGCCTTCAATGACTGCCTTCGTTATATATTTAATGTACCTAGATACATAAGTGTTAGGCAATTTAAATCAAAACTGTTTGGAATGTCATTACATCAATATCGAAAAATGAGGAACCTATTACAACTTCACAAAATTATTCATAAAAAAAGCCCACAGTATCTGAAGGATATGATTAACTTTGCTCAATCACGTAGAGGTATTTCTCTGATCTTTCCCCATTTTACACACACTGTTACAGAGCGGTCTTTTCTTAACTCAGCGATACGGCAGTGGAACAGCTTACCAGCCGCATTGCAGAGAACAATCTCATCAACGATCTTTCAGAGGAATCTAATTCTGCATATCTTAACGGAACCTTAATTACAATCTTTTTATTTTTATATATTTATTTATTTATTTATTTTGTTTTTTTTTTCCTTAAAATAAACAATTTAATGTCTGCATTTTCTCTTTTAATACTTAAAGTAATAAGATATGATATTAATACTTAAAATAAGATATAATATCTTTAAATATTGTATGTTATTTGAATAATAATAAATGAAATGAAATGAAAACATCTCTAGAAGATAACGAGATCCAAGTTCTTGATTGGCCAATCCAATCACCATGTTTGAACCCCATTGAAAAATTATTTTTAAAATATTATCATAAATTTTCTTTTTATAAAAACTGTACTAGAAAGTGTTTTGGAACACCTCTAATACTGTCTTATTTATTTTTATTAAATTTAATTTTTTTATTTGTTTTTTGTAATTAATTTGTAATATGTTTACCCATTTATATCTTCTTCTTCTTTCTTCTTTTCCTTTTTCCGGCGTTGTTATGGTCAGAAGTGTAGGACCATAACCTTCCCACTTAACTGCATTCCTACTGGTCCGCTTGTGGGGTCCGCCGGTTTGACCTCAGAAAGTAGCGGCAGGCTTCCCGGTTTGGGATTACTTCATCGCTGAGGCCAATCAAATGCTGGTGTTTTTGCATTTGTTTGCACCAATTGTTTTTCGGCCTGCCTTTTATTTTTTGTGACACTGGCATGCTCCTGATTTATTTGTTTGATCTTACTTTTACAACACCGGTGATCTCCAGTCGTGTCAACCCACTGATTTGCATGTACACTTGTGGGGCAGTTTAATGGTGGTATATGTGTCCCTAGGCTCACCTGGGTGTTTTCTAAATTGCCTAGATGTGATTTTCGTTTACCTTTGTTTTAGTCGCCTTTTACGACAAGCGAGAGGTATCGCTGCAGGGATATTCTTAACCCGTCCCTGCACGGATTATGTTTACCCATTTATATGTTTAATGAAAATTAAATGTTAATCGAATATCAACAATGGTCCGGCAAAAATAAATTGTTTCCTGTTATTTAAATGCTATTGTTTTGCATAGCGCTGTAGGTGGTTCTAAGTGATGCTTAAATAAAAATTAATTTAAAACCGAAAAAATATTGAATTGCTGGTTTGCAGAATTTATCTTTCCATTTCGATTATGACTTCACCGCAAGTTGTCTGCGTTTTTTTTTTTTTTTTTTTTTTTTTTATAATTCGTGCAGGTTCAAGATTTACGCTCTTTTGATGTTTGTCACACAACCTGGACGGGGTGCAGATGGTTTGTGTCGAAGATGTTCGTTCACTACTCTCCGGGGGTGGTTGTCTTGGGATTCGAGAGATTCGACTGAATTTGTCGCGTTGATTGTAGTTTTACAGTAACTTTATTCCATGCCATTAAGATCTTATATTGGAAATGCACACGCAGAGTATGAATTTTGAAGTGATCTTATACTGCGAGTGTTATGCCTTCGTCAGCATTTTTTGATCATCTCTCATTCACAACTGGTGTTGTTGCATGGGTTTTTTCCGTATAGGAATTTTTCTTGGCTATGGTCAGACTTGAACTACAGACCTTCCGCTTAACAGTCGGTGATGATTACCATTGCACCACTACCACCCCCCATAGTATAGCAAATCGTTGATTGAAATACGGTCAGTACGATTTATTTCAGTCAAATGGAGCGTAAACCAAATATTGAGCTTCTTTATTATCGCTACGATCTCCCGAACAATGATTTTCTTTTCGATTCGATCGATAAGAGCAGTTATTTGGTCGTTATTTTGGCTCTTTCCTTTTTTTTTATTTATTTATTTATTTATTTATCTACCGAATACAATGATTCTTACAGACTAAAAACAACATTTAACTCAGTTATTAACAATTTAGTTCAGTTGTATTATATGGTTACATGACCGATTTCAATAAGTTTCTTTTTAAAAATATGCCTAGGGTCAGATAAGTCTAGATAATTACATACTTCATTATAGGAAGAAGAGCATCTATTAACTGGCTCATTTTGACCGTAGACAGTTCTGTCCGGATCTATAAAGAGAAGTGGTCTATCTCGTAGAATCGTTATTGGAGCGAAGATGCGACATTTTTCTATCAGTTCTGGACACACAATTTTTGAACACATGATGTCTCTCAAAAACATAATTTCATAGTGTTTCCTTCTTATTGACAAGTGTGTTAAGTCAAAAAGAAGACATCTCTGTTCATATGAAGGCAGGAATCCTTGCCATCTTAGTTTTCGAATCATGTAACGAGTAAATGGCCTTTGTACTCTTTCGATTCTAAGAGACTGCAACGATTGAAAGGGATTGAAAATAACTGCACAGTATTCTAGAACCGGACGAACAAGAGATACGAATAATGTTTTAAGAGTGTGAGGGTCAGTGGACTCTTTACTATTTCTTTTAATAAAGCCCATCATAGAACATGCCTTATGAATGATGTGGTCTATATGAGAAGAAAAATTAATTTTCCGCTCAAAAATAACACCCAGGTCACTGACCTCATTGCAAATACTAACCGCTTCATTGTTGCAATAGTACAGTGTCACAATTGGTAGGGCTATTTTTGCGAAAGTTATTTGTTTACACTTTCTTAGATTTAAAATCAGCTGATTATTAACACACCATTGGCAGAATAAGTTCAGGTCATTTTGAAATATTGCAGCATCACGTGAAGATTTAACTGCCGCAAATATCTTAACGTCATCGGCAAAAAGCAAACAATGGCAGAAATGTAATGAGGACCCAATGTCATTGATGAATATAATAAATAAGAGCGGTCCGAGATGACTACCTTGTGGGACGCCGGACTGTGCACTTTCTAACTGATGTCTTTATGCTAATACAACGCATTGACGTCGGTCCTAGTTTTCCCTGTGAACGTCATCTATTGACACATTTGCACGGACTTTTCAGACAACGCAATAGTCTCTTGGCCTAATGAGAATGTCCTCTATATTTATTGATTTTTCAAGTATGTACTCGTATTTCGACGTAAATTTTACCCAGCGGCTTCACTGAACCTTTTTTTACAGATCAACTTTCTTTTTGGTACAGACTTAACGTTTTTACATGTTGTTTAAAAATGTTTGCAAACCTAGTTTTGATTTTTGACAGCTTTTTTTCTACTGCTAGAATCTCCGTGTCATCTGCAAATGTACTTATCGGCTGGTTTCTAGCGCTGAAAGATCTTTAGCATACAGGAGGTATTTTTTCTTTAGTCTCAGATATATACATACATAGTAAGGTATTTTAGATCTACACAATACATATATCTTGCTAGGTCGAACTGCCTGCCTCCCTTGGTATATGTATTATAAGCTATATAAGTGGGACTCATAAAGTTATTTATTATAAAACAAGTTAAACGTTGGAGATTTGGTTCGCATCGAGCGCCTCTTGACGTTCGTTTTTATTATTATGTTGTACATTCCGTTTAATATTTTTGAACGTTATTGTTTGGACATATTAAATGTATTGTAGCGTTTAAGATCTCGTCTCGTTTGTCGTTTGGGAGCTTATGTATTTCGCCGTTTGTAAGTTGTAGAATATTTTGCCTGTATTTGCAGCCTGTATTTACTGCGACAGTTGTTATGTGCAGGCTTTGTGTATTTCCTTATATTCTAGGTTTTATCATGGTTTTGTAAATGAGTAATCAGTATCGGTTGATAGCCTAGAGTTTTTACCAAGCATCCAATAGCATTTTCCAATAGCTACATCACCTTAGGTACATTACATAGCATAGCATAACTAGCCTATGTAAGCATGCCATTGCCGTTTGACAGGCCTTTTGTCTTGAAGAGGCTATATGAACCAAAGATGCACTGACGAAATCCGCCCAGCCACCAAAAGTGCTAAAGTTGTCGGACGATGTCTCCCTGTCTCGGCGCGACACGATCTACTAAACAGAAGGCACTCGGGGTCACGGTGCGCGATATTGCTGGTCACGTGGCAGAATAGCCCGCATTAATCTAAACAGAGGAACGCCTCTGGGTGGGCAAAGCCGTTAAAGCACACCCACTCGTGGGGAAAGTAGCTGAGGTAGTACGCCCCGGAGATCAGTTGATTAAGCGAAGTCATTGCTCTTGCAATAATGACTTCGAATCAGTTTTATTGAAAAATTATCCACCCGTGCAATCCTAGCCATACAGGTAAAGACCTCTTTCGGATATAATCTCGTGTACTCAGACCCTATGTAACCCGAGACAAGGCCTGAGACGTTGTCTCTCATACCCCCATATTCGTCCTCATATTTTACAATAAATGTGCATTTTCTCTCTAGAGTAGAAATAAATCAATATCGGTCGCGGAGTGGGCGCCGAATAAGTTGTCGCTCCTGTCTAAATTAGTTGAAGGTTATTAAGCACAATTAGTTAGTATGCATACTTATTTATTGTTTAATGTTGAAGGAAACCTTATAAATTTACAGGCTATAATAGTATTTGTAAATTCTCATGTACGATTTAAGAGTTGTATTTAAAACTGTTGCGTGACAATGATCGGGTACTCTCGGACATTGTTTTTAGTTTTAAATTTCACAGTTTTTCATATTGACTATGATATTGCTACACTTGTGGATGAAGCCTTTAGCAGAGCAGCAAGGTTGGACATAGCACAAAACGGGTTCAAATGCACAGGAATTTAACCCTTCAACTATGAAATCTTTACTGACATTGACTTTTTACTATCAATGATGACAGAAGCTGCACAAGAAGTTTAAATAAAAAATATGTCAAATCAGCCTTCAGCAGCCCATCCTTTATCGCCAGTGCCCTCCATTAGTCATGCATTGCCTGCAACTGAACCGGTGAAACATCTCTCACCATTTCCTGATGCATAAAAAAAGCGCTTCTTAAGGCGAGCTCGAAAAACCCAAAAGAGCGAAATTATAACCTCTTCACCATATAAAAAAGATGTTGAAAATTAAGAAAAAAAAAAAGTCAAGGGAAAGGACATGAAAGTAAAAAAAACAAAAAAAAATATTCAAACTCTTTCTCAAGAAGATCGAGAAAAGGAGACCGAATGTACGAGTATCATATGGGGAGAAGCATTTGAAGAGGACTGGATACGGTGCCAAAAATGTAAGGACTGAGGCCATGAAGAGTATGTTTATTTAGATGCTTCGGATATTTATTACATTTAAGACGTTTGTAAAGCCGAGAAACGCTTCTGCCATGGTTGACCTACCTACCATTTTTTTTACAATTTTTTATTTGTTTTTTATAATTATATACAATTCCGACCTTCCCTTATATGAAAGTTAATTTCTTCTTTAGTTGTCGGTTTGGGATAGAGATTGATTCGTTTGTATTTTGAAAGTGTAGATGCTGTGGATTTTTTTTTGTGGGTCTCCAAAGACAATAATTTGTTTAGAAAGTCGGGGTGCTTGCTTTTGTAATTTTGCAGCAGTTCTTTTAGTGCACCTAAAAGGATGTGTCCTTTTCTGTTTGTTGTTCTAGAGCCCCAGATTGTATTCTTTGCATTAAAATCACTTCCTGCATTGAATCTTTTTCGTATTACGCGTATTAACGTAGTTTTTGTATTTTTTTGTCGATATTTTGAATTTGGGTGGACAGTAAAGTGCCGAATTTGCGAGTGATCCGTATGCGTCTTCAATTTGATTTAATGTTATTATAGTTGGTGTGTTTCGGAAATCAAGAAGACGTCTATGGAGTTAGCCTTGGTAAATAGTTTCAGTTTGTTTGTGTCCTGCTGGAGTCCTTTAATTCCAAATAACAATTTTCAGGCGATGTCATTTTCTTATTTTATTTCCAGCATCCTCCTGAACCGAATTGAATGTGTGATTATAAATATGGAGAGAAGGTGTCTATATCTTACTAAAATTAGCATTAACTCATTTTTTTAGAAAGTGGACTTATACCACTTTCAAAACTAACAGCTAAATTCACAATATTTTTTTAAAAAGAGCTAAAATTCTCATTAAACAGAAAATGTAAACTCTGTTAAAACAAATATAACCAGATGAAATTGCCAGTCTTAAAATCGCACTAAGCTATCACACGATTAAATGGGGAGGTTTTTTTCAGTATAAATTTTAGTTTTTCACTGTATCCAAGCAAACGAAAATGAGTCTTATCAATCAGAATAATTTTGCAAAAAAAAAAAAATGGTCTTGTTTATTCATTTGTTAAAGGTCATCGCAGTAATAGTTAACTATTGACAGTTTACCAACGGAGCGAATTGTAAAATGACATTTATTATTGGATAACTTTCAAAAACAAACATGGGACCTGTTTATGTAAACGAGCCCGATATTATTGTCTTTTAATTGGAGAAGAACTCCTCTTCAACAGGTTGGCTTATATCAACTGCCTTAAATGGTCTGGTTTGCAAAGTTGCCAAAAGATCTGTAAGCGAAGAAAAAATTCTGAATATTTTCGGAGCACCTCCGCACGCAATAATTATTACTACCACCAATTTGAAACAACCCTTCGCTAAGCCTTCTAGTCATGAATGTTTCGCTGTTCTCTAGCATCTCTTGTAATTTAATCCTTATGTTGTCCTGCTATCTACAATGCAGTTCTTGGCAGCCTTTTTCCTTAGGATTTTCCACTTATTAGGCTATGAATTCTAATCAAATGTTACATGTCATTGCAGTTGAACAGCATTTTTAATATAGTTTTGGGAGTTGCAATTAATTCCTGGCGATTTAGCAGAAGTAGTACATTCTTTATCGATTGCAGCGTGCCTAACTTTCAAGCACTATACTCCAGATAAATAATTTTTGCAGAAAGTTATACTTCATAATTTTAATATAAAAAGTCATGAAATTTTAGTGGAAGTTTATGTGAACATACTTTTACTGGGCAAACTAATAGGAAGTGGGTTGTACGTTCTAAAGGTAGTGACTTCAAGACAGACAGACAGGGAACGATCTGGACAACCGCAAAAGTTCAGGGATAAAGAATTGGAGAAAATGCTTGATTAGAAGCAATGCCAAACACTTGAAAAGTGATCTGAATTGCTGACTTGTCAACTTAAGGAAAAGGTGTGAAAGCAATGAAAATTATTGAAAGGAAAGGAAACTGTACCCTATACGAATTGAAACAAGAAGAAACTGAAAGGCTTTTTCTCACTTGTGAACCGACTAAAGCAGAAAAAAAAAACGGTTTTCGCAGTACGACAATGCAGGAAAGAATAATGTACTTACAGCAATTTGGTTCCATAACGATGATGTAGCATTTGGAACAACTTCGCTGAGAACTAGACAATACGACGACGGATTGGGGACTTCTAAACACGAGTCATAATCGTCCAGCATATACATTGGCGGCATCCGCCTATACTCCGTTACTATTCGAACAAGTATCACCGTTAAACCAAAAATATCACAAAACTTCTATTTTTTTCATTTACTTACTGTTTAAATTACACATTATGCCCAAGGGCCACACGACAATCAAGAGCACCGTAAAAATATTCATCATTACAGGTCTAATATGTACTATTGTCTAGTAAACTGAACTATTCAACTGCAATACTTCAGACGTTTAGAAGCACTGCATAACTTGGTCAATTACCAACACGCAACTGAATTCGATTAGAAATCATTAAATAAATTTATAGAGCAAAAGTAGGTTCTTGCGATGATCTGGCGCATCTAAGACAGATTAACAACTGAAACGTCGAAACACGTTTGAATGTTATTTTGAATTGATCTGACGACGATGATCTTGAATGTCCGCCCCTTTGACAGTGTGTCATTATAGTTTTGATGTTTAATAAACTTTGAATGCATGAACTTGTAGGTACGACACGTTCACACGCGGATTGGGTATAAGTCGCGTGCCTTTTGATCTTACGGATGAATGAGTGCAATACGTGGAGTCGTATATGCGTGCTATCCATCTTAAGCTTTGTCATTCGTATATGAATATCGTTCAAAACACGCTTGTGTTTTTTTTTTCGTGTACGTTTAATGGCAATAAAGAGAGGGCTCAGGCGAAACTATTACGAGGATTATGAGTGCCGAAGGTTGGGACAAGGTTAATACCGCAAGCGGAAGTGGACAAGTGTAGCGTGGAAAAATAGTTTGCTAAAGTTTGATCGCAAACCAATATTATCAGATAATAATATTTAATGCTGGATTGATGCTTAATATTAGTAAGTGATTATACGTCTGAAAGGTCGATGTCAAATAAAGCGAGACAAGGAAATGTTATTAATCGTGATTATAAAATTTTCTTGACTCTTTGTAGCAAAGGTGGAAACAACGTAGGTAAATGTCCACTTAGTTAATGGCAAAAAACAACAGCAATCAGGTTCAAGTCTAATAAGCGACCTTAGTTCATACATAAATAGAAAACAATGATGGCAAAGCCTTTCCCAAACGGGATGAAGATAAGAGGACTTTGAAAAGGTCGCCAAGGTGGTTCGTATATACATATGTACATAAGTAGCTAAGCCATTAATATTTTTATGTCATAAGCTCGACAGGCAACATTTCAATTTTTAAATGAAAAAATAATTTCCCAAGCTATTAATTGACGGAGTAAAATAAACAAGAAAAAAGTTTCACCATGTCAAATTCAAAAAGAGTAGAAAAAGTTTGAAGTTACTCACCAAGTAATATCACTTCGATTGCTTGTAATGGGAAAGATACAGATGAGAGGTAAATGGGTTCCTCGCAAACTGAGGGATGAAAACAAAAACCGGAAGAATTGGCGCTCGAATGTACTTTCTTGCTATAAAAGAAAAGCATTGATTGACCCAAGCCTGCAAGCCTATCGACTAAAAATCGGATATTCATGCCAAGAAAGTGTAACTGTGAGTCGGGTGGGATTGGAAAGGAGTTAATGTTAAAGCTGAAAGCTACCGACGGTATTAATCTTTGCAACAAGTATATTTTCACAGTCGAACTAGACTAAAAAGATGTGTTTACATTGGCACATCTATTAGGTTTTACATATTTCGTGCGGTTATATGCTATACTCCCCCTGCGGGGTACGGGTTGGAATATAGCTGCGACTCAGATGTCAGTGATAGCTGATGACTAAATTACTTATTGTCCTTTTGTTTCTTCCTCTTTCCAAAACTCATACGTTTTTGCTACTTTGATAAGCAAACAATCTAACACCTAACCAAAATGTGTAGCTGCAGCATTTTAAAAGTTTACACAATTTTGACTGGGCACATATTTGTGTAACAAAACTTTTAAGCGCCAAAAGTTGTTTTTTTTTTAGTTTTAATTAATTTTTATTTGGTTTTAATTTGAGCTACCTTACGCTAGACAAAAATGCTTAAAACTAGCTTAATTATGTTCTTCTTTTCCTTTTTATCCCGGCGTCGTTATGGTCAGAAGTGTAGGACCATAACCTTCCCACTTAACTGCATTCCTACTGGTCCGCTTGTGGGGTCCGCCGGTTTGACCTCAGAAAGTAGCGGCAGGCTTCCCGGTTTGGGATTACTTCATCGCTGAGGCCAATCAAATGCTGGTGTTTTTGCATTTGTTTGCACCAATTGTTTTTCGGCCTGCCTTTTTTGCGTGTTGAAATTGGAATGTTGATTGATAACGCCTTTTGGACGGGGTTCAAAGGATCTCTCCTTTGAACATGGCAATACCAACTGAGTCGGTCGCGCTCTATATTTCTTGTGATGGTTTCTTTTACGTGGAGGCTTCCTCGGATCTTTGAACTTCTAATTCTGTCACGCTTTGTTACTCCCGCTGTCATGCGAAGCATCTTCATCTCAGTTGCCGTTAATTTGCTCTCATACTTTTTGTGCATTGTCCAGCATTGTGAACCGTATGTGAGCGCCGGACGTACAACTGAAGTGTAGAGCCTTCCTTTCAGCTTAGGGGGCATTTTTCGATCACAGAAGATGGCGGAGTTTTCCCGCCACTTCATCCACCCTACGCTTACGCGATGTTTGATGTCGTCATCACAAGTTGCTTCTCTATTAATCATAGATCCCAGATATTTAAACTTTTCACACTTGGGAAGCACTCTTCCATTCAAGTAAATGTCTGGAATAGGCTGATGAGGGTCAGAGAATGGGCAGCACAGATACTCTGTCTTCTTTGAACTAATACGATACCCGTGTCCCTCAAAAATGTCCACCCACACATCAAGTGCTCGTTGTAGGGACGCCTGATCATCACTTATAATGGCCCCATCGTCAGCAAAGAATAGCTGGTGCACATTGGGGTCCGTCACTTTTCCTTCAAGCAAGCAATCAAGGACTGCTATAAAAAGCAGTGGGCTGAGGACGCTCCCTTGGTGTACACCGACTTTGATTGCGAATTCTTCGGTGACTCCTGCGGTGCATCTTACTCTTGTCGTTGCTCTCTCGTACATGTCCATAATTACTCGCACGTAGGTTTCTGGAACTCCTTTTTGTCTTAGCGCTACCCATAAAAGATCTCTTGGTTGCCGGTCAAAGGCCTTCTCGAAATCAACCAACACCATATGCAAGTCCTTTGAAGAATCACGATGCTTTTCCATCATGATCCTTATACTTTGGATTGCATCTGTTGTTGATTTACCCGAGACAAACCCGCACTGGTCATCAGATAGTCGTATTATTTTCCGCAGTCGGCTATCTAATACCCGTTCAACGATCTTCATGGTGTGCGACATCAGCTTGACAGAACGGTAGTTATCACAATTTCGCGTATCACCCTTTCCTTTGTGCAATGGAAGAAGATAGCTTTCCCTCCATTGATTAGGCATAGTGTCGCCTCTCATAAGTTTAGAGATAAGAACCATGAGCCATCTAGACCCGATGTCTCCCATCTTTTTCCAGAACTCAGAGGGTATCCCGTCCGGCCCAACAGCTTTTCTATTCTTGGAGTTTTTAACCGCGTACCGAACTTCTTCGACTGTGATGTCGGGTATTTCGGCATGATTCGGGGCGGCTCTTGGAAAGTACACTCGGGGAAACTGTTCGTTCAGAAGTTCCTCGCAATACTGTCGCCACCTGTGGAGAATTTGTTCGTCTTCCACAAGGAGTTGGCCTTCAGCATTGTTAATAAACTTTGGGAAACGAATCTCCTGAGCATTTCTTCTTCTCTGGGCGGCTATCTTAAAGATATTTGCTCCTTTGTTCAAATTGTTTTGTCGAAGCTCCTGGGTAGCCTGGTTCCTGTCAGACGCGGAAGACGATATTTCTTCCAACTCCTGATAGAGGCCTTCCATGCTTTTCGCTTTGAATTCGGCGCATTTTTTCTTCGCGATACCTTTGCAACATCTATATACCTTTTCACGGCGAGCTTTTTCCTCTCTATCAGTAGAAGAGCACTTTGACCAAGCTTGGAAAGCCATTTTCTTTTCGTGTATCACTGCTTTGGCTTCGTCTGTCCACCACCAGGTTTCTTTTGCGTGTTGGCAGGGGCCTTTAGATGTTCCGAGCAGTGATTTGGCTTTCTCCAGGCCAGATTGTTGTAGGGAATCCCACATGTCTTGTGCTCTGCACTCCTCATTACCGACCTCATCGATAATGGAAGAGAGGTAGTTTTCCATGATGGTAATAAAACTAGCTTAATTATGTTAAATATGTTAAATACTACTGGCCCCGTGCGGACACTTTAAGATAAACAGCGCATTTATTTGCCTTTCGACTATTAATATCTATACTTATGGGCTAACTTAACTTAATTTAGGCTAAGAAAATATTTAACAAAAAACTTAGCATACGATAAGCCAAAAGTTCTATACGGCGTTCGATTACACGATATATAAAAACGTACATATTTTTATGCGCAATTGGTTCCAGATACTGTGCACATAATTGTATGCGCTATAAATTAAATTACTTGTTTATCAAAAGTTAAAAAAAAAATATATTTTATTTTTAATCGGCCAGAGGTTACCCTGGCAAGGCAATATTACAAGTGACTCTTATTCTAATTTGCGATACCTTAAATCGTATAATAGAAGTGCAAGTACAGGTGCAATGGCTTGGGTTCTCGGATGACAGCAGATAAGTGGAATGCAGTGAATGGGATAATGTGGTGGATGGATATATAGCGTGGGTACTCAGGTGACCGTCGCATCCTGTGTTGGCGTGGATGCACTGACAACACTGACGTAGCACTGACATCGTCAGCTAATTGTCTTACGTACGCTCTGGCGTGTGTCCAATGTTTTGTACTCCTCCCCTCTTAAAGGCAAACTTCCCTATTTGTTGGTTGGAATTAAAAGGGTGGTATTTCGTTAACTTGCAGAATTCTGGATATTGGCATCTGAGGTTGACCGGTCCGAATTGTGGGTCGTAGACCTTGGACCTCTTCTGATCTCGTAGTGATTGCCTGTTCTTCCTGGTTCTTTGCCTTCTTTATCCTCATAATTAGGAGGGCTATGGTGACTGCGAAGAATATAGCGAGGCTTATATTGATGGCTTTTCCATTTGCTCGTCTCTCGAAGTAGCTCAATGGTCCGGATATTTTCGAGGTACAGCTTGTTAACCATCTCCAAAGAGAGTAGACTTTCGATACTGGTCTTCGAAGATTCCGGGCGGACGATAGGAGGTAGTAACCGCGGCTTTGATACTTCGTTCGATGAGAATGTTTTTCCTTGGACTGTTATTGTTGAGATCTTGTAACGGATGACAAACGACCCATTCAGCTGAAGTCGCTCTTCGTTGATTTTAATAACTCCTTTGTACCCGTTGAATAGTAATGTACCTGGGATGATTCCTTCCTAGTGGGGAATGTGTTGATTGGTGATCTTGCTGCAGCTGTTCGGTCGGCTTCGTAGCAGATTGGGGGTGCACGCCACGCTGTACTTTTATGTCTATTATATTTTTATTATTATATATCGCTATATTACTATTTCATTTATTGTATATGTATTAATTATATCAAAAAACTTCTCTATACAATCTAAAATGTTTTCTTACGTATAGTTAAGAACAATAGTTAAGAACTTACATGTTTCTACATCTGTTTTAGGAATGCTTACAATGTACTCATATGTTAATGTCGACCCATTAGTGGCAATTTTGATGACAGGGAAACCAACTGCTTGTTCGTTACTTATTAATTCAATATTTTCCTTTTCTAGTATTTTTTTAGTAAATTTATTTCATCATTGCTTAAAATTAAAGGATTAACAATTCCCGGTTTAGATATGTGTAATGCGTAAATAATGTGAGTTATTTCCTCTTTAATTATGCTTATCTTGTACTTTATTTTTGTTACTAGTTCATTATTATTTTCCTCTTTTACAATTTCTACAATATAACTTCGTTTGTTGTACAATATTTATTAACTTTTCTATTTTATTTAAAGTAAGTCTATTTATTATAACTTAAGGCGTTATTTATTTTCGACCTAATAATTTGAAAGTCAGCCTGGTCCAGATTACCGGCGATCCACTTCCATGCACTTCCAATAAAGTTAAGTGAACGTTTGCGTATTTTAGGTGCGGACCGGTGAGGGCTCTGGAGCTACTTGCCGCCTCTGGCTCTTCGTTGTGCGCTTTTCATAATAATCGATTGTATAACTTTCGCGACTCCCGCTAGTCCCTGATCGGGCGCCAATTAAATTATTTGTTTATTAAAAGTATAAAAAAGTAAATTTTTTATTAAAAATTACAAGTGACTCTAATTCTAATTTGCGATACCTTAAATACTAGAAGTGCAAGTACAGGTTCAGTGGCTTGGGTTATCAGATGACAGCGGATAAATAGAATGCAGTGAATGGGATGGTGTGGTGGATGGATGTGTAGCGTGGGTACTCAGGTGAACGTCGCATCCGGTGTTAGCGTGGGTGAATTGAAAACAGGTTGAGCTGTAGAGCATGTTTATCTCGCAGGAGCATCGTCAGCAAATTGTCTCACGTACGCTCTGGCGTGTGTCCAAAGTTTTGTATGTTACCTTATACATAAGTGACTGGCATAATTATGTCTATTAGACGACAGGTAACCATCAATGACAACATTTGACGTCAAAATTACGTCACGTGTGCACAATTAAGTGGTTTTTACACACCCTACATGATATGCATCGAAAATACCTACCAGGTATCAAATAGCTCTTGTAGGTTTTGCTTTAACTTGCCTACAACTATCAGAGTTCAGAAAATGTTCGAATTCATCTTGAGAATGTCAAACAATCTCATGTTACATGGGAATTATAAATATGTACAACCTCTCATTTTCTAGCAGTTAATTCGAAATAACTTTTTATAGCTGAGATAAGTGTGCGGAAGAATTTTTTTATAATATCCAATAAGTCAGTGTTGGGTGTGAAAACATAATAGAAAAGAAGGATAAAATAGATTAAGAAATGGCCTTGTTAAGTAGCTAATGTTAATATTTTGGAAAATTCCAATTACGTATTTATATGCGTCCATGAAGGAACAAATGAAAGAACGGAGATGTTTTAAAAAGAACAGATTATTATGGGAAGTTGCAAAACTATGCACTCAAATTACATGCTTCAAAAAACTCTAAAAACTGACTACATTGGTCGTCCCTACGAGTTTATGCAATAGGCATAAGGCATTTTCTCTATAAGAAAATAAATGGAAAAAATATCCCCAAATAGGAATATCAAAAGAAGAAAGAATTTTCAATTACAGAATAAGCAGAGCTCACAGAGTCGTAGATAAAGCTTTTGGGATTTTATGTTCCAGATATAAAATTCTTCAGAAATGTTAGCCTGTTGTTCTTTACACATTTTTTCAAAGGCTCATTCTTCAGCATATAAAACTGACAATTGTACAAACCATGAAGATTTCGAAAATTGTGTTGCACATCTAGGAACTTGCTTTCTTTATATAGAACAAATATCAGAAAGTACTATAATCTAAAAAAAAGTTAAGAGAAATAGGAAACAAGTTCAAGGAGCTCTAACGAAGGATAAGTTGCTTTTCAAATAAAATGTGTTGTTTATCAGAATAATTTTAAAACACGAATTCTGAAATTGTGTATTAACTTTATATTTGATCTGTAACCATCGTCGTGGATTTTTTATCACGCTGTCGCCGTCGTGCAGTTAGAAGGGCCGATATATTTTCTACCTCAAAATATAATATAAACTTAAGAATTTTTATTTTATTAATTAGTATAATCCATTAGTAATGAATTAACAGTTGTTTATATTTTATACCACAATCACCTTTCTGGACCCGTACATGGGGTAAAATTTCACTTAAGATCAAAAATAATTCACTTGATCCACAATTAACGGAGACTTTTTGGACACATTCCAAACACAATTACTTTTGGCCAGAATAACATTGGTGATATGATTTCCAATTCAGTTTCCAAGAACAATAGGCACATGTCTTTCTTTTTTTTTGGTGCAAAAAGATCAGGCATTTCCTTATCAATTCTTATCAAGTTCAGCCTAATCTCACGAGGAAGTTTAAGTGTGCTTCCATCTTACATGACCCCATGGTGAAACATATATATGTATGTATATTCTTAAGCGCTAATTCAATTATAATCTCCAATTTCGAATTTGGCGATGGTCGCTTCCAAGTAGTCTCTATCACTCGTTTCAGAATGTTCCAGCCGACCAAAATACATTCGCAAAGTATGGATAATCTCCGGTACCATTGTGGGTGTCATTAGCTTGCTTCTCGCAAGATCTTTAGCACTTCCTTTCCTTTTATGCACGCTTACAATCGAATCAAATTCTCCCCATGACCATAGCCAAGAACAATTCTTATACGGAAAAAAAAACTGTGTAACAACACCAGTTGTGAACGAGAGATGATCAAAAAATGCTGATGAAGGCATAACACTCGCAGCATAAGATCACTTCAAAATTCATACTCTGTGTGTACATTTCCAATATAACGCCTTAATGACATGGAAACGAAAGAGTTACTGTGAACTACAACCAACGCAATTCAGAATCTCTGAAATCCGGACGGACCTCAAATCGGAACGGACATCTTCGACACGAACCATCTGCACCCCGTCCAGGTTGTGTGACAAACATCATAAACTCAACTCTTGAACCTGCATGACCCCTATAAAAAAAAAGAAGATGGTATTTAAGACTGCAGTGTCCCGAAAAGTAGCTGATCAGTCTTTCGGGACCATATAAATCTTTTCCCTTGAGTTTCAAAAGTGCAGTTGTTGCGATTTTTTCCAAATGTCTAGGAGGAAATTAATCTTCGACTTGGGAATTCCGTAGAAAGGTTCGGCACCTATGTTCCTTTCTCTAAAACCTTTTCTTTTCAGAGCCCTTCTGCCCTGACACCAATTAGAGTTTGACCTTGTTTCTTTTGGCTAGGTCCTGCAGGGCATCGTGCTATTCCTTAACAGATTTTGAGTGAGTGCGATACTCGCTAAGACTCGTTCCCAGAGCCTTCAATATTTTCTGATTTGGTTCAAAGATGCCATCGCCAACACCGGAATTCATCTTTGAGTCATTTGTGTACCGCCTGTGGCCTTTGATAATCAGTTATTTTCAGTCCGTACAAATAAAAGGGTATACCCAACAGGTTAGCGTAAAAAATCATCCAAATAGACTACGATTTCACGATAAGGAGATAGATTCATTTGAATACGAACCGTCGAAAGGATAACATCAAAAGGGAGAAAAATGAGATAAGAATCATCATCTAGTACCTTTGCTTCAAAAAACCGTCTACTAAAGACATACACAGAAATGAAAACAGTGAAGACGTTCACTATCACTACTTTTCGGGAGTAGTTGTCATAGAATTCGAGAAATTCGACTGAATTTGTCGCCTTGGTTTTAGTTCACAGTAATGCTATTAGTTTCCATGTCATTGAGATGTTATATTGGAAATGCACATACAAAGTATGAATTTGCTACAACATTAGCCTCTCTGCCACCTTAGGAACTGCAACCTCTTTAGAGAAATTATGATTCCTGAGGGGATTATCCCAGTTCCTTCTTCTTCTTTTCCTTTTTCCGGCGTTGTTATGGTCAGAAGTGTAGGACCATAACCTTTCCACTTAACTGCATTCCTACTGGTCCGCTTGTGGGGTCCGCCGGTTTGACCTCAGAAAGTTTTTTTTTTTTTAAAAAAACACCGGTGATCTCCAGTCGTGTCAACCCACTAATTTGCATGTACACTTGTGGGGCAGTTTAATGGTGGCATATGTGTCCCTAGGCTCACCTTGGTGTTTTCTAAATTGCCTAGATGTGATTTTTGTTTACCTATTATATATTATAGGATTATCCCAGCTCCTATGAGACATATTCAACTTTATTGAGAAAATAGAGGAACTTTTTTTTTTTTTTTTTATAATTCGTGCAGGTTCAAGAGTTACGCTCTTATGATGTTTGTCACACAACCTGGACGGGGTACAGATGGTTTGTGTCGAAGATGTTCGTTCACTACTCTCCGGGGGTGGTCTTGGGATTCGAGAGATTCGACTGAATTTGTCGCGTTGCTTGTAGTTTTACATACAGTAACTTTATTCCATGCCATTAAGATCTTATATTGGAAATGCACACGCAGAGTATGAATTTTGAAGTGATCTTATACTGCTAGTGTTATGCCTTCGTCAGCATTTTTTGATCATCTCTCATTCACAACTGGTGTTGTTGCATGGGTTTTTTCCATATAGGAATTTTTCTTGGCTATGGTCAGATTTGAACTACAGACCTTCCGCTTAACAGTCGGTGATGATTACCATTGCACCACTACCATCCCAACTCTTCGATTGGTTGGCTAGCAAGCGCAATAGATCTACATTGGTCGCAGTGCCCCATACCAAATGGTCGTGAGTATGTCTCTTTAGGTTAACTTTTCAATATCATGAAGCTTGCTTCCTCATTTTTCTGCATCCATCAATGTAGACTATTATCGATAGTTTCAATGGGGATGCAATAGCGGCAAGTAATCGTTGCTATATTACACCTTTCATCCACATGTCAACTAAATTGAGGATGTTTGTCTACTTTACCAGCAATCTTTATCTAACAGCCCGAAACTCGGACAAAATCAGACCCAAGCTAAAACCAAACAAAAAATCAGAGTCATTCAGACCTAAGTAAAATTAAAAATTAAAAGCGAAACGTGGAAAGAAATCAAAACCTCGTCTGCTTATTGCTTTTTTATTTACAAATTCATCTATTTTGGAATACAGGAAGTATATTTACACGAATATCTATTTAAAATAAGATTAATACAATAAAAAAGAAAAAACATCGAATCGATCAGTGTAAAGTAAAATACAGAGTATTCTACTTGCCGAGTGAAATGCTTGTTAAGTACAACTTACAACAAAGAATTCCAGTAACCAAAATTTCATATTTAATCAATTAGACTTATCGACTATGTACAGCTATACCTGCAACTACATTCTCTTTCTATAAATACTTTAAAACATTACAAAAGAAAATCTCACAATGTACATATTTGTTTACTTGTGTTTCCCTTTTCCTTAATCTTTTTTTCATGTTTTATAAACAATTTTAAACCTATCTATGTTATCTAACGGTTGTTTTATAATATCAAATGGGCGTTTCTTCATTTGCTTTTGTTTGTTTTTTTTTTTTTTTTTTGTCTTTACTTTTTGTTTTTATACACATTTCTCAAATAACCATTTAGTTAATAATATTATTTTAAGGTCACATGGTATCACTCAAAAATTCATATACATCTACGCATAAATAGATTTTGGTTGAAACAAAAACGGCTAGTGCAAATGCGAAACAATAGTCGAATTTACATTAAGATGTACACTCATTGGTTTTTATATCGAGATTACAATAGTTCTGTGAGGCGTTAGTTCTTAGAAAACCTATTTTACTTTGTTTGCTAAAACGTTTCATTAAATCGTGTGCGTATTGAAAGTCGAAAGTTATGCAAGAATTTTTTTGTTCATTTACTTCTTTGTATAATGTATCGATAAACAAACATATAAAATATACTCTTAATCCATAGCACAATAGTAATTACAAACTTTTTAAACTAAACATTCAATTGTTTTTGTTTTTTTATTTTTGTTATTTTTCTAATTCATCATTCTTATGTTAAAAAATAGTCAAAATGAGAGTGCGAAATAAAAAAGCGAACTGCAACTTAAATCTGCATTGGAAGACGTAAAGAGAAAAATGAGATTGGATCTAATAGGGCATTGAGATTAGCAGTGAAATACATTGCCTGATAAGACTTCTACATTTTAAAAACAATTGCACAAACTAAAATTTATAGAAAAAAAAAAGATTAAAAAAAGAGCGCTCAGGGTATCATCTATAACAAGTTACTCTATAGAATTCAATTAATCATCTTGTCCTTAACAATTTTAATAAAAAATCGAGTTTCTACTAATAGATAACAAAATAATAAAATATACGAAATTAATTTGTTGTTGTTGGCTTTTGTTTTGGAATTTAAAAAAAAATTATATATTGATTATAGTTAATATATATTCGGATGTGTTGTTCATTAATAAGGTCACAGACATTCGCCGGGGTTTTGGGCACAATATTTCGGAGAAATTGGTTCGGCTTTAATACCTAGTTCAACTAAACGGTTACGAAACACGGACATACGACCAAATACTTCGCGCGGGACGGCATCCATGTCATGTTCGTCGTCTGGATCACTCCAAAGTCTGGAAGTAAATAAGATAAATTAATTACAATGCACACAAGTAACAACGTAGCTTGATGAGGTCTGAGCTGAATCTTTTTTGTATGAAGAGAAAAATAATGAATATGTATATTTCCGTAGTAAAAGCATTGAAAACATTGAAAATATGCGTGCTCATATGAATAGCAATATTTTCCCGAGCTTAAGGGTGTTTGATAAACATTAGCGCAAGGACCTGCATCTAGATCAAATTGGTACATTAAAAATGCTTTTCAAAGCAAATAATGTAAAACTGTAATTGCACGTGACGTAAGTACAACGATGGCTTGAAATGTATAAACAAGGTAGAAGCATAGCTGACCTTGAGCCGCGAGCACCTCGACCGATGTCATCAACTGCGTTAGGAGCGAAAAATGAAATCGAAGAAGCACTTCGTCAGTCAGGTAGAGTGAGTATCAATAATCTTTCCACCCAACGAAATATTTCTCATTCCACTGTCCATAATAGAGTACTGGGTACCTCCAACCTGAATGCGGAGAGCAGAAATGTGATGACCTAATATATTCTTAAGTATAGATTGAAAATTGATTTTTAACTGGAACTTACAAAGGAGTGGTAGCCAAGTGTGCACGTCTGTTACTGAAGGTATGTTTGGTTTGATTTGATTTTGGTGGGGGCTATACCCCCATTTTATTGTGCTTAATTCAAGTAACATACTTAATTTAACTTACAATCTAGGAAACTAAGAAAGAGAGCGATTGAGACGGAGTTTTAGACAAGGAGTGTTGATGTTAAAGTCGAAACAGTTTTTCGCGTTAACATTCCGCAGCATACGGGATAGGTTCATTGGAGCCATAGGAGGTACGAGAAGTGTATTACGAGGGTTAGTGTTAAAAAAGATAAAGTTATAAAGCGACGCGCAGTCGATGGTACCTGAGAGGAGTCGGTGGATGAAAAGGATGTCGGATATCCTTCTTCGTTCTTCCAGCGAGTTCAAATTAATAAGTTTTAGACGGTCTTGATAGGGAGATCAGAGGATTGTCCCAGGGTAAGCCGCGAAGAACAAAACGGAGAAAACGACTTTGGATACTCTCGATTCTGGAAATGTGTGAATGATAGTAAGGAGACCACACTTGAGACGGAGGTGATACGGTTGTATTGGCAGAAGAACTAGTTGGGTTCAGATTAAAGCTGACCCGTTGGCTTTGTGGTTTTGGTGGAACTGAGGGAGAAGACTGTATATGGGAAATTGATGGGTGGTTAAAAATTGGGAAGAGTTTGGTTTTGAAGCTCCAGTTATCGTGGGGGTTGGAGGGGGGGGGGGGGGGGAGAACGTTTTACCAGCTACCTCGATGATCCGGGGTAATAATTCATCAAAAACCGACAGAACCTCCTTTAGGACACATACGAAGTTGGTTTAAAAAAAAAATTGTGTTGAATTCGAATACATAACATATTTTGATTTTCAAAGATATGTGTAAGGGTTAGACGTGTTTTGGTTTGCTTGGCAATTTTTTGATATGGGCAATTTTTTGGTAGGCATTTAACGAATCTATTCCGAGCAAAAAAAAAGAAAGGCATAGAAAATGCTTAGGTCGAGGCCCGTTTTAAGCGACCCCAACACGTCAGCAGCGGATGAAAGCAGTGCAGAAAATTCTTATGGAAAATCGGCGAATAACTATCAAAGAAGTGGGTCATGCCATGACAATTTTTCAGATATTTTGGGCGTGAAAGGCATTTCAATGAATTTTTGTTCGAAATTATTAAATTTTGTCAAATCGTCGTATGAGCATCGCCCAGAAACTGACGGTGTGGTAATGACTTCGAAATCAATACTAGTCATCCTAATGGAAGCGACCAGAAAAGCCAAGATCGAAGAAAGCACGCCAAGTTCGGTTAAATATAAAAGTTTTGCTCACTGTTTTCTTCGATTACTATCGTGTGGTTCATCACGAAGTAGGTCTTAAACAATTCATGACTGTTGCATCGCTGCAACACTGCTTACTCATCGTTGCTTGCGCGTCACTTTTTTTGGCCAAAATCTATATCGTTATCATGCTTCAGCCACCGTATTCCCCGGACTTGTCCCTTGCACCTTTTTTTCCCAAAACTAAAATGACCAATGAACGGATGGGGATTTGACACGATTAAGTAATTAAAGACCACACCCCTGTAAGAGCTCAATTTTATAGCAAAAAGGGCCTGTCAGAGATGCTTCGAGGATTGAAAAATCATGACCAATCATTGGTCTGCAAAAACCGAAAATAAATTGCTAATACTATAAGGGCCTTCGTATTCTTCATTGTACTAAAAACAAACTATGACTTAACCACTTATGACTATTTAAGGTGCGACTTCATTACTTAAAAAAAAAGTCGAACATTCTCGGAGATATCTATCAAATTTCAATGATTCAACTGGCGTAGTCGATTTTGTCTTTTGCTCTTGCTGCTATCCGTCTAACTTTGAATAAGTTTTCCATATATATATTTTCATCTGGTATTCGTTCGTTTTGTTATCAGGATGCTTTGATATTTAATCAATTTTAAGATTACTATTGCCACGGCCGTAAGAATACATAATCCAAAGATTCATCCTTTCACCCGTTTTGCGAATGTGGACTTCTATTTATATATTTGTCGATCCTCTCAACATCAATAATACGAAACAGTTAGATAAATTTTCGCTCAAATGATTAGCCTAATGGTTGGATCAGCATATTTGTCGCCTCAATCTCCTTAAATATAAAATCCAAAATTAAGGATTGGCTCGTGGAACGCATACGGTTTGTAAAGACCGGGTGCTTTCCAAACAGCACTCAATGAAGTTAGTTGGTATAAATTGGACATCGAAGCGGTGCAAAAAGTTCGAATTTCATACGGAACAACCGTTAAGGACGGGTATACGAGTACTTTCATTAGTGGCGGTACGGATACTCACAACCTTCGAACAGGATACTTTATCAAAATCGTGCAGACATAATAGACGTTGTATTTTACAACGACCAAAATTCGGGGTCCTCGCTATAATTATGTAATTCTGAAGGTACATTGTCCCATGGAAGAAAATGATGATACCTCTTCGAAGCATTTTATGAAACAATGGATGAAATATTTGACAATTTTTCAGATGTGAGAGTCTTCAACGCGAAAATAGAAAAAGAAGTGATATGTATATAGGCATCACCAGATGGAGTAACGCCGAATTGATCATCTTCTGATAGATAGAAAACACCATACCAATGTTCTAGACGTTAAAGCATAACTAGAATTGCGTCGGATTGAACTCAAACCACATCCGAATCATTGTCAAAATTAAATCCGATTGCAAAATCGCAGAAACGGAACGGAGTAATGAATAAAAAAAATTTAACGCTGAAAAGTTAAAGGACCCTCGAATGCTGCAGCATCAATACCAGGACGAAATGAAAAATTGGCTATCCCTAGATGGCATAGAAACTTACGAACAAAAAAACAGTTAACAACAATAAGTGTTGTTAAGGAAGTAGGGCAAAACTGGGCTATTGCGAATCCCCCAAAATACAGCCTTGGCTCAACGATAATGAGGGGAAAAAGTAAAAGCTCCAAAGTTCCAAGACTTGAGGCCCGATAAATAGCGAAGAAATCGAGTGTCCAAAATATCAAACTCTACCATCTAAATCGAGATAAGAAAACGACAATGCCAAAGAAAAAAGTTTGCTAAAATTCAGGAAGAAGATGCAACTAAAAACACGAGAGCAATGTATGCAGGTTTTGTTCGCGACGATAATGGGGAGCTCGTTTCGGACAACGAAAGAGTTGCAAACTAATAAGGGAAATATTTCGATCAATGGCTGACTGTACATGGGCAGCCAGCAGCAATGTAAAACGGTGTTATCCACTGTCAATCATTGAGGAAGTAAAAGAAGAAATCCATCCACTTACAAATAACAGAACCGTGAGAATCGACCCAATACCATTAGAATTAATAAATCGTTCGGGAGGAAAATTAACTGAGAAGTTGCATGGGAGCATCCCAACTATATGGAATAATGAAACCATGTGGAATGGAACCATGTGGTCATCACTCCTGCGACCGAGCGATAGAACACAATGCAACAATTACCGAGTAGTATCTCTGCTACTAAATTGTTTTAAGGTGCTGTCAAATATATTCCCTTAATTCTTTAAATGGAAATGACGAGTGTCGCTCGCATACATTTTCTGTGACAAATTCGGCATTGCCGAATATGCCCGCCGCATATTGAAATACAATAATAAAACAGAATTCTTATTTTTATAAATTTATTTTGTAAAATTGAAATAGATTAGTTTTACTTTTCAATAACCCCCGCACAGAGTTGCATTCAAACTATGTTAATTAGTCTTACACACATGTTTATTTGAAATTAAATCATAAGGCAAAGGAAATAAGCGGAGAAAGCAATATGGTTTCAGCAGGAAACGCTATACGGTGACCGGATTTTCACTATACGGCAGCTGTTAGGAAAGAAATGGTATTTTCATGAAACGGTTCACCAACTATTCGTAGATATTAAAAAGACCTCTCTAAACCGATCAAAAATGTAACACGTCCTTGTAAAGTTGGGAATCCCGAAAACGTTGGTGAAGCTGTTACAAGTATGCGCTAACGCACCCATCTATCCTGTATTTCGCAGGATTATCCTGTTTTCTCGTGCCAATATATCAATCCTGTATTTTCCTACGAAAACCCTGTAATCAAATGATTCATAGAGTTTAAAACTATTTTATGTTCATTTCCTTAACTTTCCGATTACACTATCGATCACCACCAAGATTCAAAAGCTCCGGCTGAAAAAATTGTATTGTATATGTGAGCCTCGTTTGTATGGGTTAATTTTCTGCTCTGTTCTACCACTCGATACGCTGTAGAAGATTTTACTCCGTTTCACACTGCACACTACAACTTCCTCTCCTACAAAATCAGTTTTCTGTCGATAGAAATACTCCCGTGTGCGCTGTCCCATTTACAGTGCTTTATTTATAATTTACGAGTACTGTGTATGTGTACGTGAGCGACTGTGCTTTTCCACACATATGTATGTAAGTTTGCGTATTTATCAGTCTTAATACATACATAGTTACATGTTTCGTCGTTGTGTGGCTTGTCTGTGTTATTCAAATACCATTGGTAAGATTTTGGTTCTCCTTTTGTAATCGAGAAATATCCAAATACGTTAATGGTTATTCATAGATAAGTGGACCGTGTTTCATGTAAACTCTCTCTTTAATTTGGAAAAATGGCAAAGACCACAAAAGGAAAGTGAGTTTTTAATGAAAAACTTAAAATAAAATATCCATTTTTCGAAAAAAGTTAATCGCATAGTGATATTATGTGCACGCAGTGTAAAGGCGTGTTTTCGATAGCTTCAGGTGGAAATGCAGACAAGTGCGTCATTTAAAAACAGACAAACATCTGCCAGCGCTGTCCGCAGCATCTACAAGCAAAAGGATAAATTAATTTTTCCCATCCACATTCGATTCCGAGATTGCTGCAATGGAAGGGACCTGGGCATTTCACACCATAAAAGAAAATCACAGCTTTAAATCTTCTGATTGTGCCACAAAAATATTTCGTACGTTTCGTTACATGCTATCAAACTAAATGTCAAGCCATAGTTGTCAATGTTTTCGCTCCACTAATTAGAAAAATTCTTTACGAAGAATTAAAGCAGTGTCATTTCGTTTCTGTTTATGTGGACACGTCAAATCACGGTTCAGTATAGTTATTTCCTGTTCTCGTCAGATATTTTCTTCCGAATTTTGGTGTCTGTGTGAAAGTTTTGGAAGTGTCGTCGGAAGCAGAAACCACCAATGAGACGTCCCACTCAAAATGGCCGCCGACGTTTGCCTACAAGCTCGGGCGAGCACGTGGGTACCTCAAGTGCTGTCAAAAGAGCACGTGGGTACCTCAAGTGCTGTCAAAATTTTGTAAACAATCACGCACATTGTTATAATTCCAAGAGTATGTGTGGCGGGAGTACACTGCGGTAAAATGAAATGAGCTCACACGTATTCACGGATAGAAGCTCGTTTGTAACGGGTTTTGTCGCTACGCACCTGAACCTCTGTCAAAATCTCGTCAAAATTTCAGGGTGTTACGGGGGAAGACGTACGAAAGACGCACGTCTCATTCTGGATTCTGGTCGGAAGCCGGTGAAACATCAACAATTATCAATGAGCTCGTGCAGAAAACAGCTGAAGAATACGATTTGAAAGGAAAAATGTAGCATTGTGGGCGGATAATGCAAAAGCAAATTTTGGGGGCCAAAACCGAGGCGGAAAAAACAATGTCTTTTTCAGAATGAAACAATGGCTACCACATTTAATTGGAATCGGATGCGTTGCTCACATTGTACACAATTCTTTGAAATTTGCTTGTGATGTATTTCCATTTGATATCGAATGTATTGTCGTCAAAATATATTCATATTTTTATATTTACACAACACATGAAACAGCACTGAAAGAGTTTTGTGAAACAGTAGGTGTTGAATACATATTTAAAACTGTTGGGATATGCAAAGGCTCGGTTCTTAGCTCTCGGTCCGGTCATCAAACGCATTTTACATCTTTTTGAACCCTTGAAAGCGCTATTCATTGGTTTGCCGAAAGGAGGAAGAATGTTAAAAGATTTTTTCAATGCTCCTAGTCCAAATCTTGGCTTCTTTTTGCTCAAGAACAAGTACATATGCAAATGGAATTATTTCGTAGTCTGTCTTAAATACTTATGTTTGTTTCGTGTGCTTAATTTTCTAGGCTGAGCTGTTTACGGAACACGTCCTTAAAATTGAAGGGGACGAAACATCGGCCGTTGAAGTTGCTAATTATTTGGATGAACTGATTATGATTTTGAAAATGCGTTCCGCGCACAATTTTTTATCAGCGCAAACCTCAAATGAAAAAAAAGCCCATATCGAAAGTGGATTAGATTCCGATGTCATGTTTACTAAGTGCAAAGATTTTTTTGGTAACATTTTTCTAAAATTATTATTGATATGTAATTGTAAAAAATAATTTTCTTTTTTCTTTAAGCTGATGCCCTCGAATATATTGAGTTTTGGGGAGGTCCAACTATGGAATTGAAAAAATATTCATGGGCAACTTTAAATAAAATCCCAAATTGGAAAGATGTTGACGAAATAATGGAACAGTTGAACGAACAAAACTTCTACAACGCAAACTTAAATTCGGCACAGTTGCACAAAGAATTTTGCTACATCAGAAATTATTGCTCAGCAATTCAAATTACAAAATGGAAAGAAGAAAAAGTACCAATAACAAAGCGATGGGTTGAAGTTTTCAATCATATGGACACTGAAAAGTGCGAATATAAGGAAACGGCGACTATTATTGAGTTTGTCTTATGTCTTCAGGGTTCAACTGTTCCTGTTGAAAGAGTTTTATCAGCAATGAATAAAACGTGGACGGAGGAGAAAACACATCTTAGAATTGAAACATTAAAAGCTATTCTTACTATAAAAATACATTTAAAAATGAGTTGCTTGGATTTTTTTAACTGGATAAAAACACAACCAGAAGTGCTTAAAAAAATCCAATCAAGTTTAAAGTATTCGGAAGAGGTTGAAGATTAATAAATTAATTATAACATTAAAAACAAGATATGGAAAAAAATATAATATGCATATCCTGCAATAATCCTGTTTTTCTCTTTTTTAATCCCGATAAATGACATATATTTACCAAAATATTCTGTATTTCAACGAAACAAATATGGGAACGTTAAGTATGTCTAAAGGGAAACAAAGAACAAGTTGAGTTATGAAATGTTTTATCTGAAATATTCGAGGTACGAATATTACATACAAGGAGACGCCTTCCCACTAATTCCTTTTAATTTAGTGCTGAAATCGACATAAATAAAAGGCTGTATATGGGCAACCCGTGCTTCTTCGCAATGAAGGAATTATTGAAAACAACTTTTTTGTTTCGTAATGTTAAAATCCGCATTTATAGAACCATAATGACATTTTACGGATGTGAAACCTGGTCTTTGATTAAGAAAGAGGAAAATAGATTTTGGGTCTTTGAAAACTAGATTTTAAATAGAATCTAAAGTGGAAAACAGGACGAAGAAACAGGCAGGAAAAAACTAAACAATCAGCAATTCGAGGAACTTTATTCAGAGTCATAAAATCGCGAGGACTAAGATAGGCAGGATACGTAAAACGAATAGACAGTGGATGAACAGTCAAACGAATAATGAGTGGAAAACCCTAGCGCAACGTAGGTGGGAAGGCAATATAAGAATAGAAACATGGAAGGAATACACTCATGACAGACAGGTTTGACGAAGGGTGGTCAACGAGGTCAACTTCCGAGTTCCAAATCATCGGTAATAATAATAACAATAAAACCAGTTTCGAAATAAAAAAACATCCCATTTAATGTCAGAAATCAGATTCAAATGACTGTTGCAACAATAAGAAAAAAACAAGTGCAAATTAAACAAGTGTTTAATTTTGAAATCAGGTGAAAACAAAGAGTTAATTCAAATCAAAGACAAGATTGGTCCCAGTACAGAACACTGGGGTACTTCCAAGCTGCAGGGCATAATTTAATTTAAAATCTCTTGAATTTTAAGATACGTCACGAGCATAAATTATATGATTACGAGCGAGTGAGTGATTTGATTGATATTGGATAATTGGCAGAGATGCCTAAAGCTATATCGTTCGCGTGGACAATTACGGTGTGATCTTCTCTCACGGACTCAGCAGCAGCTCTTTCATTACCTTGTAGGATGTAGTTGTTGCTGAACCGGTGAGTTATAGTTACAGTAACTTTAGGGCTGATAGTATTCCATTCATTAACTGTTTCATTGAAGTAGAAAAGACCTGTTTACAATTTTCTAATTAGTTGAACGAAGTGTACTACATATATGTGATTGGCTGTCAATATAACAACGATGAAGGACACAAGTAAAACATGCTACCTACTATAAAAGCAGGTCAGTTTTAAGCCATGCTAGAAAATCGTATAAAAAATATAGTTACCTTTCGCCCAGTGCAGCTGCTCTTGGCCATAATCTGTTATCTAATTGATCTTCGTCTACTTGTTCGGTCCACAGGCAGACTTCGCCTCCTAAGACCTAACAGCAGCAAGAAAAAATACATTTGTAACCTTATCTGCATATAACAATCTTTCCTTCTATAATCCTCTACCTGCTTTATCCTGAATTTGTCCAAACGCAATCTCTCCCATGGTCGATGCTTGTATACATTCTGCCACGTCCGGTACGGCGAGCAAGCTGCATCACCTAAAACATCAATACAATTTCAATCGCTCCATCCTGGAGATGACCATCACACTCACTCACCTGTTGCTCTCCAACTGCCAAAACCGCAATCCAAGTACCAAGCATCCACATGTGAAAATATCAAACTGAAACCATTATCGATGAGATCGTAATTTTCCTGCCACGTACTTCCACCCCACACTTGCACGGCAAATTGGTTTTTAGAGAGGCATTTGGTGTTGGTCAAGCCACTCGACCATACCGACACCCATTTCGGCAGAGAATTATTGTTGGCTATTTTCAAACTGAAAACACACAGCATCAAACGGTATGGTTTGGGAGGATGATTAGGATGACTTACCGTCCCAGGGCTTGTAGCATGAAATCACACCACATTTCGCGCAAATCGGTGTCATTAAAGTACTGTCCCCAGCACTCTAGATTGACTTCATCTCCGCCCAAGTGAAAGTAGTCGGTTGGACCCGTTAGATTTAATAGTTCTTCGTATAGTTTTTGTAGAATGAGGTATGTGTTGTTGTTTTTCGGGTTTAATTGGCCGCAGGGTGGTTCACCTATAAGAATTCATAAATTATTGGGAATGAGGATGAACCGTTTTTGCTCTTTTTTCTGGGTTTAATTGCTTACCGCAGTAGAAGTTCCACGGCTGTTGATTGATGCATAGACTTAGTTCGCCCAGACCACGTTTTGGTCCCCAGTCCCATCCGTTGCCTGCATGAGCAGGTGCATCGATTTCAGGAATAACCTACAAAATGGAATTTTCATTTATTTCACTCACAAAAATAATAAAGGTCATAAAAATGGTTTTTAAAAATTTACGACGTAGTGCGAACGCAATTTAAAGATGCTATTGCACCTGTGTGCTGCTCAGATTTGTCTATTTTAGCGTTCGTACCTGGATGACTGCAGAATCGAGACGCCGAATGTTTGGTAAGACGAAAGGGGTGTTATTCGAAAGATTACGTATACAAAATGAGTGATCAAGGATTATCTATTGTTCATGTAGAAAATTGCCTTCGCCCAAAAATAAATATTTTTTTTTTATTAACCTGAATGCCTCTCAGCTTTGCATAATTTGAAACTTCCTTCACGTCTTCGTCCGTGTATGTTTCTCGTTCCGAATACGCCCCGTGCGCCGCCAATTCTGGATAAAACCTTGACACAAAAGGAAAACTTTGTGAGTCCGTTATGTGCCAGTGAAAACGATTTAATTTCGTCAAAGACATCGCTGCCAGTGTGCGTTTAATAGACTCTACCGAAAAGTAATGCCTCGATGTATCCAGCATAACGCCCCGGTAACTACAACAAATCGAGTTATTTATGGATTCAGAGATTTTGTTGTTTTTTTTGCTTTAAGCTTACCGGAACTTTGGTGCGTCTTCAATCATTGATTTTGATAGAATCCTAAGCATGTTATCTTCGTCGTCAAACCAAATCAACTGCTGAAGTGTCGATAGGCCGTGGCGTGCACCAAAAAACGAATTTGCACTAATTTTCGCTGTCATTTTCCGCTGATCAACTATAAATAAGCAAACGATTAACCAAACTACTTTAAACCAGGAATGTATTTGCACTTACGCGATGTCGTCAAGTTATAACTCTCGTCTGTGTCGAAACTTAAATTCGTGTCGCTGGATTTCTTAATTACCACTTGCACTACAAAGCTATCGATATCACAGTTTCTACGCTGTAGTTTCGATAAAAAACTATTTCTATGCTCATGAGCTCCTTGCTCCTTATTTGCATTGCTATTAGTATTACTACTACTCACTACGTTGTTTATACTACTTCCGGCGGTATCTTGGTAGTCGAGTTTCTGAATGTGTCTCAAGTCCTTGAGGAACAGATCAAATGCATTTTGAAACAGCGTATCGACGTTTCGGAATGGAGTATCTACGACAAGGACTACATCCTCGGAGGTAAATTTCAGGGATTTGCTGCTAACTGGGGATTTAATGGTTGGATGTGGCCAGACGTTGATATCGCCACAGGTCATCGCGCAGTTGAGAAACGGAATTCGTTTCTCGTTTGGGGTTTCCGTGAGATAATGATATCGGACACACTTGTCGCCTTCGCATTTGTATGTCCAAGTCTTTTCGGATGGTCTATAAATAGAAAACGGTTTTAGTTGTATTTATTAAATGGAAATTATGAATGAACTCACATAGTATACATGTTCAGGTCGGCTCGGTTTTTTATGGACTTTTCGAATGTGCTTATGAAGGAGTGATGTTTGATAGCACCTTGATTCCAGTATAAAACTATCAGTATGAATACTGTGGCAGTGAGTAGCATGAGCAGTGCCCTACGCAGAGATACTGCGAGTGCCATTTTCAACACGAACCGTATCCTGGAAAGAGGAACGAAAAACTGTTAAATTGTTGTACAAACGTAGTTAATGCACATTGTCTTTGGGTTTGTTTGATGTAACATGTGGAAGTTTCACTCTTGGTTTCTAATAACGGAACAAGTTATGGTTGAAGGAAAAACTGATTTTTTTTCTGTTGTGATATTAGTAGACCTAATATGGTCTAAAGGGGTGGATAAATCTTGAATGTCAACGGACTGTTTATAAAACTAAATATTTAGAAGCAAAATTCACGATCACAAGAGGAAAATTTGACTTACGCAAGAAATTTCAATGGAATCGATATACATATAATACATACTATACTCAATACATACGTCACTTATGAATAAAAAATACTATTGGCAACAAGGTCAGACATTTCAACGATAAAGAAATTACTTTTTATCCTTAAATATCCCGTTGGTTGGTAGATCGAGAATGGTCTGACATAAGTCAGACATAATTGGGGTACATCAAGTAACATTGGATAAACAATATAGGACCATATTGGCAGGAGCCACGCTAGAATTCAAGGCCTTCTATCATGAATTTTGCAAACTTATGCAAAGGTTTTCTTGTCTGTCCGTCTGTACGCATATGCCGCATATATCATATGTCTGTCTGTCCTTCTGTCCGTAAGTATATAGCATATATTTACAAATTTACGCGAAGTGAATTATAAACTTTGAATGAAATATAAATTATAAAATCACAATACTGCGTTAATGTCGAGTGACACAAGCAATTCAATGGGGCACTCTATAATACTGTGTTTGCGTTGGCGTGCTTAAGTTCGCCGAAAAATGAGAGCGGTGAGAGTACGCAACCATACGTATCAACGCATACAAAAGTCCAACACGTTGAAAATATCTGTGCGTTGTCAGCTGTTGCTTTGAATTTTGCAATTTGTGATTTTGGTGGAGTATTTCGAACAAAGGAACGAATTTATTGATTTTATTACATAAAAACGTGTATTTTATAATAAAAATATTATTTCAGATGTCTTTCGAGGAAGTATTGATTGTCCTGGTGATGGACGATGCAATCCTTTACAACACAAAGATCTATAAAAATGTGTTGAAAAGGAATTCGTGGCGGGACGAAATAGGGAAGGAGCTGAACAGACCAAGTAATTATCATTCATTATACGTGTACATGCATAATAAATTGCAATATATGTGATTTTTTTCTTTTAAACATATGTTAATTACCCCAAGAGGGGTAAGGACACCTCTAACCCGGCAAATCTCCGGTCGATAAGTCTCCTTCCGAGTATTAGCAAGGTCTTCGAGAAGGTGGTCAATAGGGCCCTGTCTAAATGGGTTGAGGACAATCATCACGGATAACCAATTCGGTTTCAGGGGGCATGACACTATTCATGCCGCGTCGAAACTCGTATCGGATATCCAATGGAATAAATGCAAGAACCAACGCGCAGGTGCCTGCCTGATTAACTTGGAAAAAGCCTTCCACACCGTATGGCTAGAAGATATTTATTATTATTATTTTGTTCACAGAAATTGTCAAGAAATAAAGAAACCATTAAATTAAATTTATTACAAGCTCAGTCGGCTGGGCATAAGTAAACCACTGCTATGTTAACAGGTAGAAAGTTCGTAGTGAAAATTGCCAACGTGACTTCTACCCAAACATTTGATATTAACAACGGACTGCAGCAGGGTACGGTGAACTCGCCGATCCTTTTCAGCATTTACTTCAGTGATTTGATAGCTTCTCTTCACCATTCAATAGCGTATGCGGACGATTTAATCGCGTACAGATCAGGTCCAACGATCGACGTCATTGTCACACTCTTGCAGCGTGACTGGAAGTTGAAGATCAAATGCCAGAAATCAGAAACTATTTTGTTTAGAACGCCTTCGAGACACTAGAAAAAATTGGCGCGGGTTCTCAATTCTTGGACAGGACGGGCGCCCATTGGCGAAACAAAATATAGTCAGATACCTCGGGATCTAGCTAAACCAGTATCTATATTTTGACAACCATATAGATGCTGCTCTGGCAAGGGCCCGAGGCGATTTCGCTCTGCTACATGGCCCATGGTTGCCTATGGATGTCCCATCTGGTTCAATGTGAGAGCCAGCTTAATGGAAAGAATTCGGGTGTTGTCTCAGGACTTGTCTCGGGTTACATAGGACATCCGAATCTGATTACACGAAATTTTACCCGAACGAGATCCTATACAATAGGGCCAGGATTGTACGTGTGGATAGCTTCCTGATCAAACTGATTCGAAGCCACATTGCGAGAGCAATGACTTTGGTCAATAGCCTTATCTCCGGGGCTTACTACCCCACTGATTTATATCACAAGAGAGTGTGCCTGAAGCCAGAAGCTAGAGGAATGCTTTTAGATAGACGTGGGCTGATCCGGGATATATTAGCGGTACCGCTAATCGCCCACGTGGGTTGAAATTCCGTGGAACGGCGATTCCTCTACGGACCGCTCAGTGAGCCCGAACGCCTCAGGTTCTGCAGATCGGTCTCACGACGGGATCGAGCAGACGTAGTCCGCATCAAGTAGGTTAGGGTAGGATAGAACAAAAAAAGAATAAAAACCAAAAAAAGTATAAATACATTAAAATTAAAAAAAAAAAGATATACATTCATACAGTGTCGGTCAAAACAAGGGGTACCATGCCTCACATATACATTTTTCTCACATATATACATATTAGAAAACATAAAAAATATAGGTAGAAAATGATAAATGTCAATAATTGAAACAAAAGTAATTCATGTGCTAACTAATTTTTTTGCTTATATGAGTACAAACCAAATAACAAAAGAAAAACTCCAAATACTCAGTATTTGCTGAGGTCAAAACAAAGGGAACTTTAAAAATAATAAAAGCAAAAAGATATTCATTCAAGAAAAATTAATATTTGATAGAAAACCTGTCGTTTTTTATGACTTCAGCGCATCGTTTCGGCATTGAGGAAATTAGATTTTCCACAGTTTCCATGGAAATGTTTTCCCACTCATTACTGATTACTTAAATAATTCCTCAACGTTTCTCAAAATCCCGTGTCTGCTCACCTTTTGATTTACAATTTCCCAAAGATTTTCTATTGGGTTCAGGTCAGGAGATTGGGCAGCCCATTTCAGAACTTCAATTCCTTTCTCCTGTAACCAATGTTTTATAAGTTTTGAGGTGTGCTTGGCGTCGTTGTCGTGTTGAAATCTCCATAGTAACGGCATATTTTCATCTGCATAGGGATACAAGATATTTTCTAATATGTTTTTGTATTCAAAACGATCCATTCTATGATTCTATGAAGTGGACCAACACCGTATCCTGATATACAACCCCATACCATCACACTTTTTCCTCCCCCATGTTTCCATGTTAGTACACAATATCTCGGGCATAATCTTTGTTCAGCTGGTCTTCAGACACGTCGCATGCCGTCTGAATCTTTTAAATTGTACTTGATTTCATCCGAAAACAATACAGCTTTCCAACGCTGGATTGACCAGTTCAGATGAGTCTTAGCGAATTCCAAACGTGCCCGTCTATTCCTTTCTGAAATGAATGGCTTTCTTACTGCCCTGCAACTTTTCAATCTCGTCTCCCTCGCCCTTCTTTTAATAGTGGATTCACTGACATCTAATTGAAGTTCGTTTAAAATAGCATTTGAACATATAAATGGATCATTTTTAATCTTTCGGATAATTAAATTATCCGTTCGAATTGTCGTCTTCCTTGGCCTACCATCTTTATGAACTGTATCGATGGACCCAGTGTCATTGAATTTCCTCACAAGTTTTTTATTTTATTTATTTATTATATTTCTCATTAACAATTGAACATAGTAAATGGGATTTGAATACATAACAAAAACAAGGAGAAATATTAATGACATTAGATATTTAATTAAAAATAGAGTTAAATGCCATTACAGGAACTCTGATATAACATAACATAACAAAAATGTACGGTGGGGTGACCCGTAAAAAGCGGTATAAATAGCAAGTTAAAACTTAAGTATAAGCACAGACAATAAATTAGCTGAAAAACAGACTTTTATTCGACGTAGACAAAATGTCAGAAGAAAGTTATAATGCAACGCTAAAAAGAGATTCCATTCGAGCATAGTCAAAATGAAAAAGCCAACGTTTTAGAAGCTTCGCGAATCTACTAGGATGACGTATTAATTTTAATGAAAGAGGCAGCTGATTGAAAAGACGACATGAAACTACAGTATAAAAATTCCGAAATGCTGTGGTACGAAATCTGGGTATATTAACTAAGTATAAAGAGTTATTTCGCAAAGGGTGACTGTCAAGTATTCTATAGTTCCGATTACCCGATCTTAAAAAAAATTCTTTTAACACCTTGAAGCAATATAGATGTCGAACAGGAAGAATCTTCAATTGTTGAAATAGAAGAAAACTAGGATGCAGGCGGTGCTTATTGCAGATTGTCTTTACAGCTGATTTCTGTAAAATAATTAATGGTCTTAATCTGTTAACATAAACTCCTCCCCAACAACTAATACCATATTGTAGTTTTGTATGAAAAATACCGTAGTAAATGGTTTTTAAAACTTCGAGCGAGCAAACTCTGCGAAGATAGTACAGATTTCTTAATGTACAACGAAAGTACTTTGTAAGAGAAGCTATATGTTTTGAATAATTGAGTTTGTTATCAATAATAATTCCCAAGTATTTGAAGTTATCAACAGCTTCAATCCGGAAACATCTATCACTGCAATTATTGCTTTCTAAAAAAATTGGAGAATAACAACAAGATGGGCAAAACAATTTAAACTTAGGACATTCAGGGGCATGAAAGAAAACATCACATTCAAAATTGATGCCTGAAAGACTGTAAAACATAATTTTGGTTTTAGGGCTTATAAGTAGTTTATGTATTGCAAATCAAATCCTCAATAGATTAAGGTCGTAATTAATGTCAGAAGTTAAGTTAAGAGGACTAACTGAACCATATACAAAAACGACATCGTCCGCGAAAGCCGTGGGTATACCTTTAAATTTCAAACGAAACAAGGAGTCAATGTATATTAAGAATAACAATGGTCCAAGAACAGACCCTTGAGGTACACCTACATTCACATATTTGAGATTACTTCTCACATCGCCAATTAACACACATTGTGATCTGTCTGTTAGGTAAGAACTAAACCACTCAAGCATAAAGCCACGGATGCCGGCTTGAAATAGCTTATTCAGTAGAATGTCGTGGTTCACCATGTCAAAGGCTTTACTAATATCGACAAACAGGCTCGCTGAGAACAGTTTTTTGTCTAAGTTTTGGAAGATTTGAGAACAAAAACAGAGAAGGGCATCTTCAGTTGATTTATTTTTTTGAAAACCGAATTGTTTAGGATTGAAAAAATTAATTTTAGACAGGAATTTGGTAATTCTTATTTTTATTGCCTTTTCAAAAACCTTACTAATCGCGGGGAGAAGAGAAATGGGTCTGTAGTTACCAACATCATCTCTTGCTCCTTTTTTGTACAGTGGTAAAATGTTTGCACATTTTAGGGATTTAGGAAAGATTCCTGAAAAAAACACTCTTGTTAAAAATATAAGTGAGGACATCTACTATAAATAGTGCAATGTTTTTTAGAGTATGATTAGAAATACCGTCATTGCCGCATGAGTAAGAATTTCTTAACGAGCCTATAATCTTCAAGACCTCAATAGCGGTAATTGGTTCGAATGCAAAGCTGGAACTTCGAGTTATTCCAGTTGGGCTGGTTGTCAATAAGTGTGAGGGACAGAGCTGTGCATGTGAACTTAAGATGGAAATACTGGAAATGGAGATAAAATAATCATTAAACAAGCTGGCCATTTCAAATTTATCAGAGGTGATAGATCCATCTACACGTATGAAAAATGGTGGATTGGAAGAGGTTGCCTTGTTTAAAATAGAATTCACAACTTTCCATTCACCTTTAAGATTTCCTCTCATTTTGTTGAACTTACGCTTGTAAAACCGATCCCGACATAAAGGTATTTCCTTCTTTAGTTGAGCGCACATTTTCTTGTATATGTTTATAAGATTAAGGTTGTTTGGGTGCTTTCTAGTTTTCAACCTAAGCTTGTTTTTTAGGACGATTTTATTAAGTAGGCGAGAGGACACCCATGGTTTCAGTCTTTTGTTTGATTTCTTGATTGTTATCCTAGAACTACTAGATTGTTATCCAGAACTAGAAGTCTGCTTATAACGGCTTTATTGAGTGAATATTTCTCCCGGAGTTGATTTTGTGTCAATCCCTTTTGAAAATCCTCAATAATTCTGCTTTTAAATGCCGCATTGTACTTGTTTCTAGCCATTTTCTTCAAAAGTTAATTTGACAATTATTTTCGTTAAATCAATGAAAAAAAAAAAAATTATATTGTATATACATAAATCGAGAAGGGAAAAAAATTCAGGCAGGCACCGAGTTCCTTTTGTTTTGACCTCAGTAAATACTGAGTATTTGCAGTTTTTCTTTTGTTATTTGTTTTCTATTCATATAAGCAAACAAATAAGTTAGTACATGAATTACTTTTGTTTCAATTATTGACATTTATCATTTTCTACCTATATTTTTTATGTTTTTTAGTATATATGTATGTGAGAAAAATGTACATTGAAGGCATGGTTCCCTTTGTTTTGACCGACACTGTATATATATAATATATGTATATAAATTATATATTTATATATGTATATACATATATATATATTAGTTAAGTTAGAATAAGATATATTTAGTTAGGTTTAGGTGGGTTTAAGGCTTTATATAAATATATATATAAAAGAATGATCATATGCTAAGTTTTTTGAAAAAAAAAATTTTTCTTAGCTTAAGTTAATTATAATAATGTTAATTGTAAGTAGTTAATTGTATAGTAGTCGAAAGGCATATGTTAAAATTATACAAAAAAAATTATTAAAATTATACTGTTTTAAATGTGTATGGTAGTTAAGCTAGTTTTAAGCATTTTTGCCTAGGATAAGATAGATATGGACAGAGCAGACACCCAGACGGAAGCCAGCGATAAAGAGCACTGAGGCAGTATTTACAGGATTTCTGGACGACGTCACGACAACACTGAGTGAGAGCCTATCAAACCAGACACCCAATTACAACCAGAAATGTATGCTTAACATGGCTATGTGGATGGAACCGCTCCCAGAAGCTGCAAAATTAGGCTATATAGTCTTATTTTTATTGCTATTACGGATGAACTGTTTAACAACCTGTAATAAAAGTTAAATTCTTATCAAATGTTTCGTTTATTTCGAATTAATATCATATTTTGCTTGCATATAAATAAACTTTTATATGATCTCTTATCGTAAAAGCTCTTCTGGATGAGTGAATTTTTGAGAGTTTTGACATGAAAAACAGCTGATAAATTTGAAAAGTCACTTCAACGCATGCTTGAAGCATTTCTCTCGTAATGTATTAACGCAATTCACTAATGCAGTTTGTGATATGGGCAAAAAATTGTCAATTCTGCTTCTACCAGGGAAGAAGGAAGTGAAGAGGCAATGCTTATCTGGATGAGGGTTGGTATTTAAGGCGCTATATTATGTGTTTTTTTACAGTCAACTAATGAGTGTACCTTAAAACGCTAGACTTAAATTAAATAATGCCGTAGATGCAAACAGATTACCTTGGTTTTTTGAAAAGGTTACTATAGTGTATTTAGCTGATTTGCTAGTGAGCTCATTTGCTCATTATCTTACCGGTGTACAAAAATCGCTTCAATTGTAGAGAAATAATTCAATTGTTGAAAAATGAATGGAGGCCTGGAAGTGGTTCAGTTATGATCGAAGCTAGAAAATCATTATAGACGTAAGGCGGAACATTTTAAAGGAGTTTTGACGGATTACCTAATAAACAATTTAATTTGTTGAATCTTAAGTTTTAGGCCTAATTCTTCAACACTAGTTCACACACGTTTATTCAATTATTAGTGGTTACAGATCAGAGAGGGCAAATATGAAAAAGTACCAGGGTTTATTTATCTCTGAGGAGGTAAAGGACGCGTTTTATGAGACAATAGGTGAAATATTTGACAATTTCGCATCCTTCGACGTGAAAATCGTACTCGGGGACATCAACGCGAAAACAGGAAAAGAAAGGATATATAGGGCAATAATAGGAGAATAGAGTGTAGGAATACACGACGCATCGTCCAGGTGGCGGATAGAGAAACGCTCGATAGATACATATGTACATATATCGACGAGGTGACTTCGTTTTTCGTGCATTTTGCCGCCAAGACAACTTCTTACTATATGTTCCATTCCTTGGTGCTGTTAAAAAAAAATATTTTTGTGAACTTTATAAAATTAGGTGAATTAAATAATAAATTATAATTTGGATTGTCAAACTTAATACTTGTGACGAGAATGAGATCCACATGTTAAATCGCAATCGAGAAATCCCAGTTCATATTTATTAAATAAATTCAATCCGCGTACAATGGCTCATATCCACAGAACAATTTGACATTGCTCACCCAACCGCAAGGAATTCGTACAAATGGCGTTTTGAAATGTTCCTGCTAGCCAACGGAATCAAGGAGGAGAAGAAACAAAAAGCTACGTATTTCCCGGTTTGCAAAGCGAAGTGTTTCAACTTGATAGAGTCCCTAATTTCGCCAAAAAGAATTGGTGAAGTAGAGTACGCGGTAATGCTTGAACAGCTAAAAAAACATTTCACACCTACTTCATCAGAAATCGCGTCATTTTTCAAGTTCTTTAAGCGTGATAAGGAACCATCAGAACCAATGGCTGAATATATTGCAGAGCTTCGCCACTTAATCATAGACTGCAGCATCAATGGGGACGTGTTAGATCGAATGCGTGGGAGATAGATTTGTTTGTGTGCTGCGGAATCATGGCTGCAACAAGTTTTATTGGCTGAAAGTAAACTTATTTTTCAATTCGTACAAGACTGAGCGATTGTTGCAGAGACTGCGGCAAAGAATCAACAAGTAATCCAAGAAAGCTCTCCAACTATGCATGTACACTCCGTGAAGGCAAAAACAATGAAACAACATGTCCGAAATGCAGAAATGCAGTCCGAAACAACACAAAAATCACTCAACTGCTATGGCTGTGGTAATAAACACAACAATAACAGGACGGTGTGACAGATGTGGCCGTCTAGGCCATATTAAAAGGGTATGTCAATCCAAACCCAGGTCAAGTTCTTCTTACAATGGCAAGAATTCAAAGCGGCAACAAGTTAATATCATCCACCCACAACAAAGTGCGAAGAAGATAGCTACAACAACAATCAACGGAGTCTAATACGAGTTCGAGGTTGACACAGGCTCTAACTATACTCGTACGCTGATGTCGGAGATGAGTGCAAGACAAATTTGGCATAATAATCTGCCAACGGTTATGGATCCAGGTTTGCAATTAATTGATTATGGAAATAATAGCATTCCAATTATAGGGTTGACATACGTCGAGGTTATCTACAACACAAACACAATCCATAGTCCTGGCTAAATATCATTGAGGGACGGCGAACAAATATTCTTGGATGTAACTGGTTCAATCCCTTGGGAATTGTATGAGTAATGCAAGGTGTCCATCACATTCGCTCCCCAGTCGATAGCTTATTGGACAAATACGCGATGTTATTTTCCAATGAACTGGGATGTTACAAGGGGGAATACATTACATTAACTCTTGATCCAGCAATACCTCCAATCAGGCTTTCAGCTAGGAAGGTCCCCATAGCGGCAGGCTATCGAGAAGAACTAGACTAGGGGATTCTAGAGCCGGTTGAATGCAATGAATGGCTGACGCCAATAGTACGTGTAGCCAAGGCATTTCCAATATGGCGGACGAACAGCGGAAATGGGTTAAAATTTGGAAAATTCGTCCGCCATCTTGGATTTTGTACATCCAAGGTCCAAACAGCTTGACTTTGTAAAAATCGTCATTTTTTTCATGGTGGGCCGCCATCTTAAATCCGCATTATTGAATTTCCTTACTTTATCATTCCTGGTCGCGACGGTCTCCCCTCCATATTGCTAAAAATTGCTCCTCCACCATTTCTTTACCTCTCTCTAAAATCTTCAACCTATCCCTATCTCGTGGTGAATTTCCCCAAATATGGAAAACCTCTTTTATCACACCCATTCACAAAAAAGGTCCAAAGAGAGACATTAATAACTATCGCCCCATTGCCAAACTGTCACACATACCCAAAATCTTCGAAAGCATTCTGTACGATAACCTAAGTTTTCATTCCAAATCTCTAATCTCCTCCAGACAACACGGCTTCCTCAAATGCAGGTCTACAACCACAAACCTCATTGAATTTGTATCTTCCACCCTTGCTGCGTTAGAGAACGGTAATGAAGTCGACTGTATCTCAACGGATTTCAGTAAGGCCTTTGACAAGATTTCCCACAATCTTATACTCTACAAATTGTTTGTCCTTCTATTTGAACCCATTTTATTGAAATGGATATCCTCTTACCTGGAAAACCGCTTTATAGCGTTCGTTTCAGATTTGCCTTTTCTTTTCCTAGCTCCTTCCGGTGACTCCCAAGGCAGCCATTTAGGTCCACTCCCTTCATCCTTACCATCAACGATGCTGAATTGGTCATCAAACATTCCCACATCTTTCTGTATGCAGATGACACCAACATTTTCAAGACTTTCTCCTCGACACACGACTTTTCCCTTATCCAATCCGATCTCAACAGTTTCTCCACCTGGCTCTCCAAAAACTGTTTGGAACTCAACATTTCTAAGTGCCTAAGTCACCTTCTCCCGTAAACGCATCAAATCTCCTCCCCGTCTTTACTTTCTTCACAATCAACCCATTCCCACCGTCCAAGTTATCCGTGACCTAGGCATATTATGTGACCAGGAGCTTAATTTTCTTTCTCATTATAGTGACATAATAAATAAAGCCAACTCAGCACTCGGTTTTATTAAGCGCTGGTCTAAGGAATTCTCCGACCCCTTACGTAACCCGATCCCTCTACTTAACCTTCGTTCGTCCTCTTCTTGAATACGCCTCTCAAGTGTGGTCTCCTTACCAACGTATTCACACCTCCAGAATAGAAGGTATTCAACGTCGTTTTCTACGTTTCGCCCTTCGAGGTATGTCCTGGAAAAATCCCTTGATCTTATCTCCCTACCATGACCGCTTTAAATTAATCAATTTGAATACCTTGGAAGAACGAAGACGCGTATCTGACATTCTTTTTATTCATCGACTCCATACAGGTTCTACTGACTGCCCGACCCTTTACAACTCTATTCTCCTTAACACCAACCCTCGCAACGTGCGAAATCCACCTCTCTTCTATCCACCCCCCGTACCACATATGGCTCCAACGAACCTATCACGCGTATGCTCCGGAGTGTTAACTCGACTCCCTATTTTGACTCCAATCTCAGTACCTCCTGCTTAAAACTCCGCCTTCTTAATCACCTCCCTTGACCCCAATTCTTCCCCCTTAGTGTTAAGTTACTTAGTGTTAAGTTACCTCTTAGCGTTAAGTTAGAGATGTAGGAATAAGCCAAATAAATGGGGGTTACGCCCCCACCAAAATCAATTTATCGGTCCTATCTTTTAGAAAAATTGATTATGCCACCAGATATGAAGTAATAGCTCATATCGTAAGTGGCTTCCTGTTCATATTTACAATTGATTGAAAAAAAAATTTAAAATTTCACATTTTTTCTGCTTTCAGCTGCCATAAGTAACAAATGGCGGCAAATAGAACAATTTTGTCGGATTCGGAAAGAGCAAAACAAATTACGATAGAACATGTATCTTAGAAAGCTTTGGTTAATTAACTCTCTAAAAAGCAAACGATTGAAAACAGTAAAAAAAATGTATGCCATTTGGCATGAAACGGGTTAAGGAAGATTGCAATTCTCGTGCTGTCACGGGTCGGTCTCCTCGAAATACACTTAGGGTAAATACATACACACCAGTAGTTTGTGAGTTTATACCTGAGTGGTAAAATAAAACGCAGTAGTTAAATAAAAAAAAGAAATGTATAAAATATTTTATTAGACAATATTAAAAAAAATAAGGAAACACAAATTTCAGACAATTTCATTTGCATAAATAAAATATTAATTAATTTATTGATTAATAAAAAAAAAAGGATAGACAAACGTGTACATACACCATAGAGCAACAACTAAATTTACCGTTATCTTCCAAGAACGAAATGAATACTTGACGAATGATGTTCAGTCTCTTTTTAGAAAATTATTTAGAAATATTTTATGCAATTTTTAAAAATTGTTTTTGTAGAAACAAACAAGCCAAACAGATAAAAATACGTTAAACTATTGATGTGTATTTAGACTTTTGTCGCTAAGTGTACTTTATAAGAGCTGTGCCGAATTGTATGCTTCTTGCTTTGTTTCGCTAACCAAAAGTACATCGGGGATTTCGTCCTGCAACAGGTTGAAAAAAACGGCTTTCCGCTCAATCACCGACAAGATCTTTAAGTGACTCTCTACCGGCGTACCCGGTACGACGGGCTGGGCCCGGTAAAAGCGAGTAGATTCTATTCACTTGTGTCGCCTGCTCATGGATCTGCTGTTGCAGCTGGTTGATCTGCCCTTGGTTGGCAAGTAGGATCGAAAGCAGGTCCACCTCGGTGCCTTGGTAACAGGCACTGGAGGTTTGGAAAAAGCCACAGGTTTTTGTAACCTCTACCGGGAGGATATGTAGCGTTGGTCATTTGCGGAATGGATTTTTTTTGTTTTTGTTATGTTAGTATACATGTTCCCCAACTTATGTTGATATTGTCAGCCAGACGTCAACAACAGATGGAAACTTTGAAACAGTTAAAAAAATTGTTATGAAGAATTTTCGAATCACTATCAGAAAAATTGTTGAGGATATAGGCATATATGCTGGCTTATACTATGCTTTTTTTCCAGATTTTTGCGCATGTAACGCGTCTCAGCGAAGTTGGTTCCGAAATTGCTAAATTTTGACCAAAGCCGTTGCATTAGCATCAATCAGAATCTCTGCATAACGATTCAGACAAAATATGGATTTATGTTTATGACGTCAAAACCACAACCCATTCATCCAAATAAAAGCGACTACAACATGCAAGACCGTAAAAATAACATCAATTTCGGTCAAATGTTAAAGTTTTGCTCACTGTTTTCTTCGACATCGTGGTTCAGCATGAGTTCTTGCGAAGGGTTGTTCGGTCAATAAGGAATATTATCTTGAAGTTGTGCGCCGTTTGAGTGAAACAATACGAAGAAAATCATGGTCTTCTCACTCATCGTTACTTGTGCGTAGTTTTTTGGTCAAAAACAATATAGTAATCAGGCCTCAACCACTTGCTGCTGTTTTCTCTTTCCAAAACTAAAAAGACCCATGGAAGGACGGAGCTTTTCCACGATTGAGGAGAGAAAGACCGCAACGCAGAAAGAGCTAAATGCTACCATATACCAAGTGCATATCAGAAGTGCATCGAGGATTAGGACAGGCGCGGGTGCAAGTGTTTTTCGAATATATCTGAGGGGGAGTACATTGTAGAGAACTAAATAGATATGGATGAATAAATATTTTTTTTTTTTCGAGAAAAATTAAATGTCACCTTATTTTTTGAAAATTTTATTTCAGCGAAGTGAAGATGAAAAGCTAGAGAGTTAAAAGCCCGAATGACAAAATGAAACAAATCTTAAAATGATTTCAACTTTGCTTTTGAAAAGCATTTTCTTTTATTTTAATTCAGAAAGCTTCTCCTACTGTTCATCAAGGGTATTCAGATTGAGTAAATAACGACAATTGGTGTCATGGCACATATGGTTACGGTGGTATCCATGTCAAAATTCTTATCGACAGCCATGAGATAATGTTTACGAACACATCACACTCAAGCATACTAAAAGTTGCACGAAATCGAAATGTTTTGGGTAATTACATGATAATGTTATCCTGCATCGGGTGCTGGAACAAGATATCGTTCTGACCTCTGACATCAAGTGTGTGCGATTATATTTCGTCCTCAACCACCGGTATTCGAACTTAAGTGGGCAATTCATAATTTTTTTATCACAAATTGATTGCACAACTTCCCGATATCTAAAATACGTCCTTCAGTCGTTCAAAAAGTCATAACTCGAATCATCCCTGAAAATGGAGTACCCGATTCAAATTGAAGTGAACATATTTGTGGATCTTTTAGCCCAACAGTGGGTTCGAAGGGATACGACATTTTCGATAACAATTGTTATCCTCCCGCTAAGCACTGAACTTTCCTTGCTTTTTATTTGGGGACAACCTTTCAGGATAATAAATAAAAATAGCAAATAGGAATTCTTTTGTGGTTAACAATACCGCACAAATTATAATGGGCGCTCATTTAATCTGCATAACTTGGTGGAAGTTGGACAATGGTAAGCATTAAAATCTTCTCTTCTTTTTCGTCATACTAAGGGAGGTGGTAGGTAGGATTTTCTAAATGCCCTTGAGGAAACAAAATAAAGGGAAGACTAGTGTTAGTGATAATAATTGTCCTGAAATTTATAGTTCAAATATGGGCACAAATGGGGACGTATAGCAGTATGTAGGTAAAATGGTTTCGGTTGTTCAAGTCATAGGTTTGCCGTTTTATGTTCTTTTAATTTAGTATTCATATTCACGGCTCTGAGGAGATATCAAGATATGAAGCAATTATATATTAATAAAAATACAAAACTGATTTCGATTAAGAAAGTGGATTATTATATCTAGGTAATTGTTTTGGTTTGTTTTATCAATCACTTTACTTCAATCGATCAACCTAATATCATGATTCCGTCACGTCTTTGGTTCAATGACTCTAATAAAGGGTGGTCCAACGAAAACGCACGATGATAATTGTAAATAAAACAAAAAGTTTTCAGAGAATTATCATAATATTTTTTATTATAATAGAAGGATCTATGACAATTATGTGTGAAATAAAATATTGGCCAAATGCTCGCCACGGCTTCGGTGGCATACCTCTATCCGATGGTCCATATTTTCAATGACTGAGACATAATTGAGGTTCAATGTCGTTAATGTGCCGAATTATCTCATCCTTTAGCTCTTGAATTGTTCTTGGCTTATTGACGTACACTTTTTCTTTTAAATATCGCCAAAGAAAGAAGTCAACCGTGTCAAATCACATGATCGTGGCGGCCAATTAACAGCGCCACGACGTGAGATAACACGGCCATTGTTTCGTTGGCTGTGTGGCAAGTGGCACCATCCTGTTGGAAGCACATATCGTCCAGGTCCATATCCTCATGGTTGGACCACCCTTTAGTTTAATAGTTGCTTAGCGTTTTGTTGCTGATTTGCAAAGCGAATCTACCGTTCGTAAAACTTTCATTGAACCCACTTCAGATAAGAAAATAAGGCTGCATTTGAGGAGATAATGCTAGCTCATGTCATACCATACTTATATGTATGTCCGACATGCGGAAATAGAGGAAGTAGGGAGGTTAAAGATTAGTTGGGTAAGTTGTCGTGTTCATCAAAGAAGGCTGTTGGGGAAATGCTTTACATATCTAGAATTTAACTGTTGCGAATGCAATGATGGCCGATGCAAGAGATGTGAATGTAAGGCCAGAAAGCAAAGAAATGCAGCAAGTAGACACAAGCATGGACTCGGAGAACACAAAACATATAGCGGGTAGTGGGAAGTGGTCAGTTTTTAATAGATTATACAGATGCTACGCGTGTGTTAGCGGTCTATCAATTAATCACTTCGAGGAAATTCTGGCACTTCTGTAAACATTGTACTTCAAGGAGAGCATAGTAAATAGAAGCCGAGTTCACAAATATTTAGGCACCGTCTTAGAACAACAGACTCCCAATTCACTGAAAGTCTGTTATACATACAAGGAAATACTGAACCTCTCTAACGTTAATACTAACGGATCCATTCACAATTGACCACATAGAGAATGGTTATACCCAGTCTACGCACAAAAAGCGGGTTCAATAATGCTGAGAATTTTGTAAAAAAAAGTGTAGAGGAAGGCGAGGTGTTCCCGCAATAGTGAAAGCAGAAATATCTAGCACCTCTACCAAAATAAAACAAACCACCCGAAGGGCCATCGTTTTATCGCATCATATGTCTGCGAGACACCTTGAGATCACTTCTAGTTCCTAGAGCATATAACATTCGACTTGGTTCACTGTAACAGAGGAGACGGAGAATTAGTATGGATTCAGAAAACCGTGTTCTACTGTCGACGTCATTACAACAGTGACGAAATCGCGTCTGAAACTTAAGAAGGATACTCTTGGAGACGGTGGGCCAAACAATACGCATTGGTGACACTAGATGCTAAAAACTTACTTAACTTAACTGACTGAACGCAAATAAGGACGGATGGAAACACCGTACTATTTGCTTAGGATAATCTCCGACTAGCTTGTCAATAGAAAGTTAAGTAAAGGGTCCGCCATCTAACGTTTTTTTTTTTCAAGTAGTGCTTATTTCGTGAATGGTAACACTTAGCTCATGTCTGATTTGACAGACAATTAGTTTTATCCTTCCGCTGAACGAATATGGTTGTGTATACGCTTGAACAACGCTGGGAAATATTGCGACATTACTTTGAAAATCATGGTAATGTTGCAGAATGTGTGCGAAAATTGCGTACGGATTTTGGAAGAAGAGAAGCACCGTCAGCTCCATATGTTCGTTATCTTGTGAAAAAAGTGAAAGAAACTGGCATCCTCATCGATAAACCAAAGCGTGAAAAGCCAAAAACAGTGCGTACACCCGAGAATATTGCTGCTGCGGCAGAAAGTGTGCGTGAAGCGCCATCAACATCAATTCACCGTCGTTCTCAACAATTGAACATTTCGGAGACATCATTGAGACGAATTTTGCATAAAGACCTTGGTATGCCGCCATACAAAGTCCAATTGGTTCAGGAGTTGAAGCCAACTGACCATCCAATGCGTTTTCGCTTCGCTAAGTGGGCCTGCGATCGACTTACAGAAGATGCCGATTTTGCCAAAAAAATCATCTTTTCAGATGAAGCTCATTTTGATCTTGGCGGGTATGTAAACAAGCAAAATTGTCGCATTTGGGGCACAGAAAACCCGCACGCATACATTGAAAAGCCGGTGCACTCAAAACGAGCCACTGTTTGGTGCGGATTTTGGTCCAGAGGCATAATTGGGCCATTTTTCTTCGAAAATGAGCAAGGAGTGGCCGTTACAGTCAATGGCGATCGTTATCGGGCCATGTTGAACGAATTTTTGTTCACAAAAATTGAAGAGGAGGATATTGGCAACATTTGGTTTCAACAGGACGGCGCTACGTGCCACACAGCCGAAGCTACACTCGATGTTTTGCGCCCTGTTTTTGAAGATCGCATTATCAGCCGCAGAGCTGATGTCGTTTGGCCACCTCGGAGCTGCGATTTGACACCGTTGGACTATTATTTGTGGGATGCCGTCAAAGATAAGTGTTACGCCGACAAGCCAGAGACAATTGACGCTTTAAAGGACAATATTCGTGAAGCCATTGGTGAAATACAGCTGCACACAATCGATAATGTGCTTAAAAATTGGACCGATCGTGTAGGCTCCTGCATGGCCAGCCGAGGCAGCCATTTGAATGAAATTATTTTCCATTATTAACCGGAAGGATTGTACTTTCAAATAAAAAAAGAAATTTGAGAAAATATTCAGTAGTTTTTTTTATAGCATTTTCAAAAAAAAAAAAAATTATTTGGCGGACCCTTTATTAAGAGGTAATACAGAAGAAGGAGATATGTATTACTTCGTCTCCACAGAAATATTTCAAGTTTATGTGATTGGTCCCCTTCTATAGAGCCTAATGTAACGGAGTCCCGCAACTAAGCTACTACGGGTAGTCAATATTATCGGTTTTGTCATGGCTAAATGAAACACTTTCAAGTAGTCAGGTCAACCAGAGTCGCAACAATTGTCCAGATCCGATCCGTATCGGCAAACCATAGTATCCGATCAAACGAAGCGGCGAAATACTTAGAAGTGAAGCTCGGTAACAGGCTGTGACTTAAATAAGCAAACGTTACAAACGGCACTCTTCAGAATACTACCAATAGTGGTGAGTGGACCTGCACATAAAACGATGCTTGAGGCTTCTATTTTCGAGAATGGTTAGCTCTGTTCTCTTATACGCTGTATTTGTCTGGGCAGAACTGTCACAAGAAAGGCATCCTGCCGCAAATTAGCATTAGTAAACTGGCTTTGTGCGCTAAGGACAATAAGCGGTTACCAGATGATATGAGATGAATTCACATTTGTTATTGCTGGATTGATTTTCATTGAGCTCCTCGCGATGAGGAAATTTGCTGCAGGAGACTGTTCATGTCAATTGATACTGGCATAGTAAAGGGAAAAAGGCACACGTTCAATAGTTCTATGCTATAAAATTGTCTGCCAGCCCTTCGAAATAATATCTACCGGAGGTCCGTTGAGGAGGGACTGATGGGTGCAGTGTGTGGTTTAATACACAGTCCAGAAAGAAATCAATAGAGTTTGCTGCTGTTGATGGTTTGTTGTTGTTGGTCCAATTGACCTATTTTGACCTAATACTTTAGTTATCGTTTACTCGTCTATATATCTATATATCCTACAGAAAGGGGTCTGCTTAGGACAAACCAATGAGATCTTATGCAGAGATTATCTAAGGAGACTAGGAGAATAAATGTAATATTGGTTAGGCCTGGTCGGCTTATCATGGCCGGCACTAAAATTTGGACTCAAAAAGACACAGCGTCATAGGGCATGTAAATTAACTATTTCGATTATTTAATATTTTAAAAAAAATATTTTTTATTTTCCAATTTACTCGGGCATGGGTTATCCATACAATTCAGAACTTAATCTGAATTAACTCGAATTTTACACTACCTTAAATACTACTGATAGTTCGCCGGCGTACTGGGTCGGGTGTCGGCGGCGATGGATTGTGCCGGATGTTTGAAGTGCATAGCTCAGGTGTCGGCAGCGGTTCTCATGGTCCCGTGGGATGTTGGTCTGCATTAGGAGCGGATTCGGGTGACAGGGTGTGCAAATTCAGCAGATTCCGTAACGTAGCATGTTGTTTGTTTCTGATTATGTGACGGAAATCTATTTTGCGTTAACTTGCATAACACCCGGATGAGGTACGGTATGTACGGTTATGCACGCATGAAAAAGGAAAATTATTCAGGGATTGGGCACGGAACTGTTGAGTCTTAAAAATACTGCTTCTCGAACTAAACTGAGATTACAGTACAACTACATAATAATAAAAATGAAATAGTAGGTTCCAGTTCTATCTCCCTCCTCCATATTACAGAACATCTATAGAAGTTGTTCGTCGATGAGTCCAACCTAACCATATGCGTACAAAATGCCTAAAATCGAATGGTCAAATGTCAGAACAAATTCGACTAACGGTGTTTTGGCAGTAACCTTCTTTCGTTTATTCTTATTACATGATGATGCAGTCCGAGGTGATCTCTCCAGCCAGAACTATCTCTGGACAGCGTCACCAAAAGTTAACTGACATTCTTTTCCACCCGTGTGAGCCAGCTTAGATGTGTCGGAGTTTCTTAATCCGCTTTTGATTGTATCTGCCGATATGAGAACACGTGGCCAAATAACGTTTAGAAATAGTACCTTCCACAATACAAAAAGGATTTAAAATTGTGAAGGGAAACTCTTCTTAACGAGAGTCACGTTTTAATATCTGCAAAGACGTCTTTAAGCCTAATTTAAAAAGACAAATTTTGCAATCAAAGTCCAGGCACAGGCGGAAAGGCTTCAAGAAATAAAGAATTCAAAAGCAACCAACTCCATTCAAAATGTGAATTGCTAGTTGTGCCCAAAAGCAGTAATGTGAGCTCTGATTCCGAAAGGGTGGAAACAAGCACCAGTATCCATAGTTAAAAAGCCATTGAGGAGCTTCCACGAACCGTCCAGAGTGAAGACATCATTTGCTGAATCCTGTCAGGATAGGTTTCGCTCGGAAGACTTATTTTTCCTATTATCGGTATAATTTACATTTTAATGTTAATTATTGGAATGTGTTCAGACATCAACAGCATCCGAAGTTGAAAAAAGAAGAAAAGTTTATGTGATGTATTGCATGTATTTAGTATTATGGATTCGTTGCCATCAATATTTAATTTGTTTCCCTCAGGCAATCAGGCAATCAATAAATGATATTACCACACAGAAAAAAATTATTGCAAACAATTTAGAAGCAAACAAATTTTCAATAATTATTGTTGAAACTACTGCTGTAGAAACGAGGAGTTGTCTGTTGATAATTTTTCCGATACTTCTCTGAAGATACAAGCAAAGTGGTTGATCGCTTTTTCAGTCTTTTGAAAATGGAGGTGGCAGACATATACGAAGCAGTTATGGCGACCTTGAAGGTGTGCTCAATACCAGCATGTAATTTGAAAGGACTCACCACAGACAAAGCTTCGGTTATGCAAGATTTATTTTATATGGGTTGTAAATGTCACTCGAGAGAGAGAGAGAGAGAGAGAGAGAACGCCGTGGCTCAGTGGGTACTGTGTCGGCATTTGACGCACGATGAGTGAGTTAGGATCTCGATAACATCAACACGCCATCGAAAGTTTGTTTCGCGGCTCCTCTCCTCGGCGGGGCAAAACCTCCCGTAGTATACACTTGCCTTGAAAAAGCTTCTCGGCTCTCGCCGTTCGGAATCTGCATTAAGTCTTTTCTTTTATTAAGTCATGTCTTAGATGAATTCGGCCTTGCAATGAACAAGTGGTATGGTACAGCCCGTTCCACATCGTTAAGCCCGAGTTTGCTTCACAGTCTGATACATGTTCGATCTACATATATCTCGTGTGAACATCCGGCTCCAAAGGCATTCGAAGGCACGCCAAGCACGAGTGCCCCCAACCACAAATGCTTACCACGCAGATCAAAAATGATCTCCTCCTGTTCATCATAACCCAACTATTCCGCCTGAAATTCCAAGAGTTTTTCGAGCGAACGCTGATTGATCCGAAGGATAGTGCTCAACAACGGTGTGCTCTTGCGACAGAATGCTTCCCAATCGTTCTCGTTATGCGAATACTCTTAATATCATTAGACCTTTTAAAGCTTTGTTTAAAAAAAGATCACTCAAACGATTTATATTATCGATTGGAATAAGTGGCGGAGTAGACCATAAAAACACATTTAAACCTCAAAATCGTACCTTTATATACTAACGATGCTTCTGTTATATTTTTCATTTACGTTAAAATGTCAATGGAAAAATGAGAACAAAATTTCCTTCCGTACCGCCAGCATGAGTTAAGCTGATTTTCACTCATAATACATGGTTGTACCTTCGTGCTCCTCATCGCGTTCTACAAGGTCTCGCTGTACGTCAAACAAGCAATGTATAGAAAAGTGAATAACAAAAAGGAACAAAGGGTTGCCTAGTTACGGTCGAGTCAAATAGAAAACTTCATGCCCTCTGCAGCGACCTGACAAGTGCAGTTTGAAACCAACCACTAGCCTTCGTCTGTATGACCTAAAATACCATACAGTTCCGCATCAAAGAGCCTGACAACTACAATCCTTTCAATCAACCGCACTAGCACCAGTAAAACGAACAAAAAAGAAAATCACATCGTAACCGTCATAGCCAACGTGCAATTTCGAACGTCTAACACCTTCTCTGTGTAATAGAAAATTCAAAAACAACCTACGGCCCATGGCTTCGTTCCATGGTGCCGAAGGCTCCACAATTTTTTTGACACCACCTGTCAGCCCTATCCAACTTACGTCAAACTCCGTGTCTCTTTTTTCCCCTGTTCTGTTAAAAGTTACCAAACATATTACGGTTCCAGCGAGCGGCCGCCGTGTCCTCTTAGTCGCAGTTGTTGTTAATTTGTTCATTTGTCGTATTTACTTTGTTCTTGTTGCTCTGACGGACGTGAAGGCGATAGTTACGTAAATAAAAAACGAAACCAAAGCAATGGGGGAAAAATTAAATAAATAAAAAGTTTTGATTATTATTTAGGATGTCCTTTCCTCGCCCCTATACCTTCCTCGGTAACTGGACGGAAAACGCTCAAGACCATTCCTACTGAAATCGTAGAATGCGAGGCACTCATCAGGTGCACTACTCGGCCTTTGTTGAGGATGAATAATTTAGTTTGAGGATTGTAAAAAAAAAAGGCATTTGTAAGGGGCTAACTGTTGCCTAGTGGATCGTCATAGTAGCAATGGGTGGATTAGTAAAGGGAGAGGGAAAGCCCAGCCTAAACGACCTTCAGATGCACAGAGCTTAATGATATGTGTCGGGCTTTGTTGTTGCGTGACACATAGCAACCAACAACCAGGTAGGGAACGTGTGCATGACCGTGGTACGTCAACCACTGGAGACAGTGGTAAATCGTTACTTAAAACACACGTAGCTGGTGGCGTGGTGTTAACCCGTGCTAACTGTGTTTTACCTTCGGTGTGAATTTTTATTGTAACTCATATACAAGAAACGTGGCCACATCGTTAATTTATGATTCGATTACAGTATAGCTTCATCCATGTTGGAAGGGATAAGGATACGTAAAAAACATGTTTTAATGCTTTAGCACTAGCCTGCTAACCTGTGCATGATAATATTAATCTTAAGACTAGCAATAGACAAACTACTAGCTTAAAGATAAGATTAAGTCTACATTACAGTCCTTTTGTGGAGAGAAGTGTGGTACGATCTTGTGGTGACCAAGAGGATTTTTAATACACAGTGGCTCGCAGTGAAAATGGCCCATCCAGTTAATATTAAACAAAAAAATTGTATTTTTAATTATTTCTGTTTTTTCGTTATTATTTCCATTTTCAAATTCAATTACAGGATGCGAAAAGATTTTTGCTTTTATTTTTTATTAGATCATCAACGGAGGACTATAATCTAACACAAGAATTGGAAAAACACGCTGCTATTGTTGCTATATGTGCTGATTAAGAAATATTCAATTGTTTGAATTGCGCCCGATTCCTACATAAGGTTTGCCGTGAATTGGTAGCACCAGTTTGCGAATTTGTTGCAGAGCGTAAAAAAAAACATAAGGAACATTCAGGCACTATTAGAACTATGCAATTTATTCAAAGTCAATGAGAGCCGTTGCGAGGAATCTTAACGTTTCGAAGGGCCTAATCCATCGACTTGTCCATGAAAACCTTCGCTATAAATCTTACATTATGCGCAGAGAACAGGTTATGTCGGCGCAAACTGGGGAATCTACTAAAATGCTGTGGTTTTTCTCTGACGAAAAAAAAATTGATCAGGATCAATAAACCAACCGCAAAAGTGATAGATGGCTGTGTTCGGATTCTACAGAGCTTCCCCTGGTTATGCACAAGAAATTTCGAGCTATTGAGTAACGAAGGACATGATATTTTTCGCCTCAATTTTTTCCTCCTCCTTCGGGTTAAAGCTGCCGCTTACATCGATGTTTTAGAAAAAAAGTTGTGAAACCGTGGATTGATAGCGTACCCAACGGCAGATCATACATATTCCAGCAGAACTCCGCTCGTTTACACAAAGCAATAGCGACTCAGGATTGGATGGCAAATTTCCAGGACCACATCACCCCGAACTTGTGGCTTCCTACTCCGCAAACCTTAATCCCCTGGAATAGAATAAATGGGGCTTAGTTGAGTGTGGGACCAATTAACATCCTCATAACATCTATTGTATCTTCACTGAAGGATGCTCTAACTTCCAGTATGGTCAATATGAATAAAGAATATTTGATTGGAGATTGCAATTTTCGAAAGACTTCTCGTTCTGGAAAAAAAACACTTTTCACCGATGAGAGCAAATATAATCTTCCGCGAGACGAGTGCACACTTGCACCCAGCAGTTAAACACGATGAGGGTCATGTCATGGTCTGGGATGTATGTTCAGCGGCTGGTGTTGGTAAACTGCATTTTGTTGGACATATTCAAATATGTAAATATTTAAAAAAAAACAATTTGGAACAAAGCGCTCAAAAATTGAATTGAATCGCAGGTGAATCATGCCACCTTTATCAAGATAATGACCCAAAACAAACGGCTGGAGCTCGTCGCAAGTGGCTTCTTATCACTGTCTATATTTAACGTTAACATTTAAATAAAAAAAGTCTTGTTGGATAAATGGGATAAAATGTATCCAAAAACTCATCGAATCAATACGAAATCGCTTAAATTCAGTCATCAAGCAAAAAGGTTACCCATCAAAATATTACAGAGCTTAAATTCTATAGTACTAGGTACTATTCTCGGTTTTTTTAAAGTTTAAGTAATCGGTGACTTTTTTGTTTATAAACTATTTTGTTGTTATTCGTTAGTAGGATTATTCTAATTTTTGTTCTTTTTAATTGAGAACTAGGAGGGTTCGCCCCCTGCTCGCTTCGCTTGCCAAACTCCTCGATCATTGTCCACTTATACACAGTTAAAAAAAAAATTAAAATTACTGTCATGGACAAAAGTTTTCACACAAAGTCATTGTCAAAGTAAGACCACCAATTAAACAAAAACTATGCGCTAATTTTTTTCGTTGCATGCGTGCTCGATAGCATTGAGGTCCGGTGAATGTGGTAGATTTGGTGGCGTGTGCGTAATATAATATTATAAGTTATCCTGCTGAAAGAAGAAATGTTCGCCCATTCCCAACATTTTTACGCTTTTTTTCAAATGTTTCTTAAGGATGTTGAGGTACATGTACTGATTTATTATTTGCTCAATAAAAATCCGACGTCCGACGTAGCCATGCGGCCCCAAAGCATAACTCCTCCACTACCGTGCTTCACTGTGCTTTTCATATTTTTTAAATCCAGTTCTTCGTTAGATTTTCTCCGTACTTGGACCCTCTCATCAGATTGGAAAACAAACTTGCTTTCGTCTGAAAACAACACATTGTTCCAAAAGTCTTCAGTCTTAACCACGAACCGCGAACGCCAACCTCTTATCTCGATCTTCCCTCAGAGATCGGGAAGAGAAGAAGAATTCGCGTGGGCGATTCCTGGTAATGCAGTAAAAAACCAGGAATGTGCTTAACATGTACTCGTATAATATGTATGGTATGATGAGTGGTGTCGGTTGCATCGGAATGTTACAATATCAAAGTCCGAAATTCTTTTCCGATTTTATAAGCCCAATGTGCTTTTACGAGTACGTCCTTGGTAATACTCTTCGCAACTATACCTATACATATACGTATGTATTTGCTTACTGTCTTTTAGAGCAGCCTTAAATGCAGAGCTATAGAGGAACACTTTCAAAATCATTTTACGTTCAAACAATGGCTATCCTAAAGTCATTCAAATCTCTTTTTTTCTACTTACATTCCTTTTCATCATAAATAAGCCTCACCGTTAACACTTAACTTAGTCCAGAAGCTTTTGTACCACTGTACATGTCCTTGAATGATTTTCATTCTTCTTGTAAAACAAAACCTCACTAATATACCGCAGGGGACATTATTTATATGCATGAAACGATTAGGAGCAAAAAAAAACTATTCTCCATTCCGTGTCTACATCGCATTTTTAAAAAAAGCACAAGCCCTTCACTCGGAAATCAAACATTTTTCACACTCAACGACTTCAAATTAATTTCCCGATGAAGACAAGACGACTCGTCCCTTACCACCGCAATCCACGTCCCTAAGCACACAATTTGGTTTCATTTCATATCGATGGGTTAAAGCTCATTCTCACCACTATTAATAGGTGTTTAGGGCTCAAGATGCGGACATTACTACCGTGTTGTGACTATCGACTGACATTACTAAAGAGTACAACGTCGTACAGCTCCAATATCCATTGCACTACGATGTGGATGCGTGAGTAACCGCACCTGTAACCGCATTTACGAGTACTTGTAGCCCGACAGCAACACCCTCGAAATCCACACCTTCTGTCATTTATCCATCTCCATTAAGGATTGTCTTGTTTTAGTTGCTTCTGTATCTTTCGTAATCGTCCTTTAACAAACAATACAAGGACAGAAAAACAATATCAATGACTACAATGGCCCATGATGTTGTGTTTGTGTTTTGACTCGCGCTGTACTCGTACTCACAGTTGAGCATTTTCAACCAACCATCTTTTGCCGTCAACAAATCTGAATCCGACTATGCCACAGCGAGTGAAAGTGGAAACATACCCCAGACTACCAGCGGCGAAAGCATAGTATACGATAAAACAAAAAAACAAGAAAGGAAGAGAAAAAAGGAAACACATAAAAATAAACCCAAACGAAAGGAAACCTTCTCTAGTCTACTACTACCTTTTTGAGTCGATTCAGTGCGACTAGAGTAACCAAGTTGGAAGGACGAACCAAACTAGACACGAAGGATATTCACACTCCGCACGTTGAATGAAGAACATCGAGCATTGCACGCGGCGCGACTAACTAGTATAACTTGACTCGTAACTCTTCGTTTTCTATTGCTCGTCCTTGTTTTGTTTTTTTTTTGTTTTGAATTGAATCTCCTACCGCGAGCGGAGGTGTTGTGGATTTTGAATGCATGATTACGCAAGGATACATATGTATGGACGACAAATGACTGACTAACTATCGCTCGTACGAATTGTGTGTGCAAATGTCATGTTCGTGTCATGGGTGTGTGTGCAGTTCTTTACATTTCTTCCCCTGTTCCTTTCAAGTGATAAGGATTTAAGCAAACACATGACATCAACGACATCCTTGGATAAAAATAAATTAATTATCCCCGAAGAGTGAATGTGTGTTATAACCCGACGTAGCAAGTGTCTAGTATGACTAGTCGTATTAAAAAGTTTTCAAATTTCACCGACAAAAGGACTATACGAGCAAAGTCAAGGATTAGGATTTTAAGTTGGACAATTAAAAAAAAAATCTCTAGTCAGGGGATTTGTCTCTAGTCGCATTTGTTAAATGCGTGGTGCGTGTCTTTTAGTATTTTAATTGTAAAGCAGGTGTAATGTCGTTGAAACGCTTGGCGGTTGTGGCAGCACTCAGCCACTTCAACGGTTACGCGAATAACAACTTGTCGAGTACGGTGACGACAACAACACAAGCAATGACGCCATCAGAAACAGCAACAGTCGAAACGACGACCACCATGTACCCTGTCACTAATGCTGTTTATCATCATCAGAATTACGACAACAGTAGTAGCGCACAAACTGCCGGACTTGGATTATATCATCAGCAGTATTTGAGAAGTGCTTCTAGTGCTAGCGTTGGCGGTTTCACGGTAGGCGGAATTGTCGGCGGAGGTGTTGCCGCACTTGGTATGGGTATCGGTAATGGTGCCAGTAGCAGTCCCAGCTCTGGCGGTGGATCCAACAATATCAAAGGAAATGTTAACGTACTCTTAGGCGGGTGTGTATAGTCTGTAGTCCTTAAGCCCATAATACCTTGCCGATAATAATTGGTTTTCATTTTACAAATGACTTTTTTTGCGTAAATCGAAAAATGCCAACAACAAGAAAATTGTTAATTTCCTAATTACCTCCACGGGGCGATATTGCGGTTTAATTCGAATTAACGGTTTCTCAATTTCTCCTTAATTAACCAAAAACAGAAAAAAGCAACAAAGCAATAGTAAATTCAAAGAACTTTAGTGAGCGCGTGATGAGGATACATGGTGCGCAATAATGTGAAGCAAAGCTAAGGAAGGTTAGCTCGCTATCTAGGGCTGCACGAACGACGGATTAATATGAAAATTATCGATCGGAATAGAGGTGTTACGAAATCAACCGATAGTACGAGTAGTCGGCTTCAAATATTTATGTAATCGTTGTTCAGATAATTTCGTTTAATTTGTTATTTTCGAATTATGGGTTACTCGGAATTGTGATAATTCTTTCTCTGGGGTTAGTAGATAGGTCATTATAGCACTCTGCCGATTAGGCTTAAAACAAATAGGATCTTGCAGTTAAAATTAAGCTTTTATTAAAAGCTAAATATTACTATAGATTAGTTTTTTTTGTTAGTAGGTTTCCTTTTTCATCAAGTATTGCATATTGGTTTCAAGGAAGTCATATTGCTTTCCTAACAGATTTCCTTTGCTTCATGGGCGATAGTTTGAAAAACATAAACCTTAACAATATTTACTTAAGCCTACGTGATTTAATTAGACTATGTCCAAAAGCTTTTATATTTGCATTGAATGATGTCCGTTCTCTAAATCTACAATATTTAAGTCTTGGCTTGCTATTTTCCCAAACTATTAGCTCTTCGAAAAGAGTGATGGTACACTATTATTTACACACTATGTATTTCTTTTTCCTCAAGCGCAAAGAGCCTGATTCGATTATACCACATTACATTTTTTGATTGCTCATAGTTTAAAACAGTAAAACGTTTAGAACAAATTAACACAAATTAAAAACAAATCTATAAAAGATACTGAAAAAAAAACATTAAAAAAATAATTGACAAAACATTATTAGAAAAAAAAACTGATTTATTTCACTATTTAAAAGCAAGCATATGAGCGCCTTATAAACTAAATATGGTATAATTAGAAAAACTGGAAATAATTTAATTAACATTTCTATTACTTTTCTTGATTATGGTCAATACACTTAAATAAATAAAGCACCTAATTACTCTGCCGACATTTTTTCATACCAAACTTCGTTGGTCGTTTCTCTTAGTTAAATCATTTTTCCGATTGTATTTCAAAAAAATAATGCCCGGATCTTCTTTTATTTTGCCAATCTTACATTATAAAATGATTATTAAACACAAAAAAATGTTGAGATGTTGGCATGATAAGAATTCATGATGTTACTTTCAGAGCTTACCCTATGGCGAGATGCGGAACCACCTGTATTTTCTACTTTATCTACTACCAAATGGGTTTGCTCAACTCTTACGCTAAATGCAGGGCCAATTTGTTTTGAACATATAGACTATGCTTTGAACATGTTACGAACGAAAAAGGGAATACGAACTCGGAATTGTGAAGTGCTGTGCTTAAAAACGAACTCTTTTGAACTTTCTTTGACGTTCTCAAATGCATAGAAGGTAAAGGAATTCCCAAAATAATTACCAGCTTTTTAAAACATCTTTAGGGGAAGCTCAACTCAGTCGAATTTAAATTTGAAAATTTTTGTGGGTGCGACTTTTTTGGCCTTAGGGCGAAGTTTTGACGACAATGGAGAAAAAGGTTATATGTAAAAAGATATAAGACAATAAACCATATATCGGAGGTTTCCAGGTTGCTTCTGGTAACAAACAGCAGGGGAGAGTCCTACTATGTGTACGTTTTGGTTCATAGATGGAACTTTATCAAATTTATAAGCTTCGATATGACAAGTCAAACAGTTGGGCTATACATTTCCGCAGATAGAAAACACATACGTTTTAGTGGCCAGTACGGACTCTTTAATTTTTCTATGTGTTAAAGCAGTGATTGAAGATGCCTGCATGCCCCCGAACATTAGTCTAAGGTAAATGTCTTTCTGATTATTATTACAATATAACTGGCGTCACAGGCTTATAAGATAATCAATGATTTATTTGGCAAAGTAGGAAAGATCCGATTTAGGTCAAATGTGAGCCACCTGATTCGATAACTCGTTGTCATTTTGAGGATAATTCCATTATGCCTCCCGCATAGAAGGCCTCGTCCTGTTGGCAAAAAAACTAGGACAGTCGTTCTTCACAAACCTCTCTTGAAATGAATTTTTCACCAGCAAAATCGTTCACCGTGGACAGGAACAGGTGGTAATGCTTTTGTACCAGGTCCGGACTATAAGGTGGATACAAAAGAACTTCAAATCTAGCTCCCGGAGCTTTTGGTGACTTACTATCGATTTATGTGGCCTGATTTATGTTGTCTTGATGGAACACAATTCATTTCCTATTTACCAAAACTGGTCGCTCCTGTGCAAATGCTTCCTTCGGACAGTAGAGTATAGGTCCGAATTAAGAGTCTTGCCGTAGGGGAGTAACTGATAATTCTAAGGAACACAGTAAAATCTTCCTTGCCGACTATCTTGGGTTGGCCACCTGGCTCACTGGGATATAACCACGACCGTTTTTGCTTGAAGTTGTCGTAAGTGATCCACTTAAATGGGTCGATTTTGTTACCAGCGATTCGCAGGTTGGCGATTTCCATGATTTTATCTACATTTTCGACAATTAGCCTTCCATAGCGTGGTGCATTTTTGACCTCGCAATTACCAGAATGTAATCGATGAAACCACAAGTGCAGGTGATTTGCTGTTACAGTATTAGTTCCATAAACACTATTTATATTTCAAAAGAATGCAAGTTAAGCGTTTTCACCTTTAACGAGTAAAAACTCTAAAATATGGTGTTGTATTTTCTCTTTGCTGGCGCCCATTTTTTATGTGCGCTCAAACAAAACTGAGTCGACAATGAGAAATTGTCGAGTACGTTTTCAGTATAAAACATCATATTTTTAACGGAATCCAACGTCCAACTCGAGAAACTGATTACGAAAGCCATCTGCTGAAAAAAGTGGATTTCTTTTTACTACAATGGATGGTCTTTATGAACTCACAGGCCATTGAAAATCAAAAAGGATTCTTAATAATGTAGTTATTTGCTCTTCTAAGCCGAATTCATATACATATCTAATTTATATCGATGACATCTTAAAGCTGTCTTGGCCAAGGCAATTGCGAACGATAGTGGATAAAAGGGATATAATACAGTTGCTGATTGTTTCAATGGCATTTCCCGGAATTAGGATTTTCAATAAAACATTTGTAGTATTTTTTTCATTGAATGAATAGAGTAAACGTATCAAAAAGTAGTAAATTATTTTTTAATCCTTTTAAACATAAAACAAGGAGAGACTCAAAACCAACTCACGCAATTCATAAAAAAACAAGGTTTTATATTAGGATGCTTACTTTAAAAACGTACTTTTCCTCGATACCCTTTCTCTAAAACGATTTATCTTTGGCTTAAAAATACTCTTTAGTTTCGGCAATCACTTCTTTATTGGGACCAAATCTATTTCCCCGATGCATTTTTGAAGTCTGTAAAGAGGTAGAAGTCACAGAGCCAAATTTGGAGAATACGGTGGATGGCGAAGCAACTCAAAGAAAGTTTTGCCATTGCCTTGCGACTTGTGCCGCAGTGTATTGGCGAAAGAGCTAAGCCATTGTCCTATACAGTATTTAAAAATATTATTATTGCGCTGAAACAGCATTCTGAATTGTGGACATGTTGTTGTTTTTAATCGATTGTGAACAAATGCGTTACCCATCTTGATATCTTTTAGGTGACAGCCAACTTCAATGTGCCAACACCATTTTGTGGAGTTTTCTTTGTTTCCTGGAACAATAACCACACCGTCCAGCACCATCCGTGTTTATACCGTTGCATTTAAAATCAGCAAACCATATCTCCATCGTTTCTCTCGATCGAGCAATGTTCGAACAGCCGAGCCATTGCTTTGCTTGAACGGTATTTTTTCCCATTAAATGTTTAATCAACGCACGAAATTTCGATATTTCCATTGATCTAAAAATTACAAAAGTAGTGTCAGTGAACTAGTGTCGGATTGTCATACGGTTTTAACGTGTATTGTTTGAAGGTTGATACCCCCTAAAAATCATATCGATTTTTCCAATTCTTTCGTGGGACTAACAGTTGACGATTTACCACAAAAAAAAATAATGACTAGTATGATAAAATCTGAACGCTTGTCGCATCATGATAATTAATATCGAATATTAGGCCCCTATTGCGAGTGTCGATCAGCGATCGACTCGACAATTGCAGATTGTGTCGATTGATTCTGGGTTTGGTATTGTGTAACTCAATCGGTGGAGAAGTAGACTATTGTGAATAATTACGTCAACATTGTGAATAAAAACATGAATATTGTGAATATTTCGTTTCTTGACAGTTGTTTGAATGTCGTTTATTTATTTCATCAAAGAAACTCAATACTCGAAATCATTCCAATAGGACATTTTTTTTTTCTTAATTTCAACCATTTTTCCCATGAACACATAGGAGGTCATCCTAGTTTAGTACTTAATAAACTAGATAAGCAAATAAATAAATAAATAAACTAAATAAACATCTAAGTTTAGTACTTAATCTTTCCTATCTGTGTTTTGCTTGTGTTTTCAAACAAACTCCCTTAGCAATATAGGAATTTTCTTCCATGAACGAAACGAGGAGCTCTAATTATTTTTTTGTACGCAAAAAAAAGATCTTTTTCTCTAACAGAAAGCAACGATCAGTATTTTGCGATCGACAACAAGCGAGTGTCAAATCGACATCCACAATACCAACATCTGCAATCGATGATCGATAAATGTCGATCGTCGATCGCTAATCGACACTCGCAATAGGGGCCTTAGAGTTCAGGGAGTCAAACTTCAGTTGATTAAAAAAAAAAAAAACAAAAAACTTCAATCTATCTTTTCTTGTTAATTTATGCTTTACACCTAGGTCTGATTTTTATTATCCTTCCAGTGTATCTGTGAGTAGGCCTGTATCTAAAAAGATTCAGTTATAAAAAGGGGACATACTGCTTGTAGTTCTGGAGTTTTGGAACTATGACCTTCTGGCATATAACCGGCGGTCCTCATAGCGACTGTATTATATACAGTGTATCGAACTCATATTCGTACACCTAGCTAACTGAAAGAATTTAAAGAATAACTAAATAAAATGAAGCGTCTACTTCGTAAATTATATTTTTTATTTAAACTTAATTTAAATAAAGGAACATAAGCTTGAATTCTACCAAAAACTATTAATATAAGTTCATAATGCACAAGAAAATGAAATTAACAAACTAAAATGTGCCCAAATTCATATTGATAAGATGTGAATCTTATTTCACAAATTATTGTACACGTTCAATATTTAGTGGCATATCCTTTATTTGAAGGGTATTTGTGATTTCTGGTGAAATATTCGCCTATTCTTGAATTAGCTTCTCTTTCAAGTCCTTTGTGTTCCTTATGGCAACTATTCTTATTCTTTTGTCCAGCTCGTTCCACAAATTCTTTATTGCATTTATGTATATCCGGAGATTGTGGAGGTGTTTCCATCACTTTTGGACAATTATAGAGTAACCATTGACGAGTTTCATAGGCTTTGTGCTTTGGATCGTTATCCTGATAGAACACAACAAAGTTATTCTCCAGACCCAATTGAACAGCCGCTAGGTTTTCTTTAAGAATATCGATGTAATCTTTATGGTTCATTATTCCATCGATTATGTGCAACTTTCCTACACCTGTGGCAGAAAAACACCCACACACCGTAACCGAACCTCCACCACTGTTGCAACCGTGTTTTTTGGTAAGAGTTCCGCATTTGGTTTTCGCCAAACCATTTGCCGGCCATCCGATCCATGGACATTAAATCTGGATTCGTCCGTGAAAATAACTGTTTTCAAAATCTTTAAATTGGTGCTGTTTTGCGAATTCCAATCTCTTGCTTCTGTTGATCGGACTGATAAATGGGTTTTTTACGTGCAACTCTCCCATAATATCCATGCTCGCGGATACAATTTCGCAATGTTTCTGTAGAAAAATCTTTATTTAGTTCACGGCGCAAGTTTTCCGCAAGCTTTGGAGCGCTTGTTTGAGGGTTTATTTTGATTTCACGAATCATAACTCTCTTGTCATGTTCCGCGGCTTATTTTCGATTCGGTGTTCGTTCTAAAACGACTTATAATTGGTTGTTGATCTGGGTCGGCTTACCAAACTAGCTATTTCACTGTATGATTTTCCATCATTGTAGTACTTTATTATTAATTGTCGAAGCTCGTTCGATGTTCCACTGCCCTTTCTTGACATTTTAACACTAATTTTAATAGAACAATTACCAAAATATATAAAAAAGTTGTAAACACTACAAATGAGTATTTCTATTCAAAATAAGAAAAATGATCATGATGGCTAACGGTATCTTACGTCAAATATCTGCTGTGGTTGCTGTACGAATACGAATTTGAGCTACTTTTGGTACATTATTTCCTTTTATCGTGTCTCCTAACCAAATGTAAGGTTGAACATTTTCAAAACTAGATGTAGCCTTATCTATGAGATTTACTTTAATCAAAAACTACCCCATAATCACTTAGTTCTTATTGAGTTTTGATAAAAAGCAATTGAACGTTATGGACAACAGGTGTACGAATAAGAGTTTGATACACTGTATATTTTGCCACAAGAGGGTGGAATCTAAAGAAAAACTTCAAATGTGTACCCAGAATAACAGTTGTTTTCAAAATATTTTATTGAGTATACAAGTTTACTGATTCTTTTATCCATCGTGTTCGTCGCAGTTGAGAACACAGAAATTCATAGGCATTAAGAATCAGAAATCAGTTAGAGAGTATGACAACGGGCACCTTTCAGTTATAAATAGAAGAAAAGAAAACCATGAGAGTAGGAGTAGATCATTGTTCAGTAAGATGCTGGTGCAAGGAGTTAACTCATTTTATATTAAGGGTAGTAGGAGCGCGCTCATAAGCTGCGTTTGAGATGAGCATGGCGTTATCTGTTCTGGCCGAACAGGGCCATCAAATTGGTAGTCCGTATATGTCATCTCTGCCTTAATCACATGCCGTACGACCGTCATCGAAGATAGTATACTTTATGTTCGGTTTAATGTCCGCCATTTTACAATATGAATATAAAATATCGACATTTTGAAAATTTGCTAAAAAAAATAATGATTCCATAGTGAGTACGTTCTACGTATTACGAATAGATTGTGGTCGACTTAACCGTTCATCTGAGAGTACTACAGACAAAACTGCTAGAAAGAGACTGGCTCTGTAACAGGAGTGTTGAAACTTAACATTCATCGAAATACACACTCTGCACAAAATATGGCTGTCGTTAATGGAAGTGTTGAAAAAGATCCAGATCTATGGATTTCATGCTATAGCCAAATGTTAACCGATTTTTTACGTCCAATCGAAGATATGGATATGGAAGATATGTGATTTCAACAAGACGGTGTCACATTTCATACATACATCCCGACCCATTATGGCTTTATTGCAAGGAAAACTTCCTGGAGCTATTCCGCTTTTTTTAACTGGCCATGAAGATCGTCTGATTTGTCACCATTCGTAAGCAAAAGATAGTTTTTATGAACATAATCCGCAAATCTTTGACATTTTGAAGACGAATATTCGTCAAGTTATGGCCAAATCACTGTTCGATGTGTGTCGCAAAGTCTTCGAAAATGACCTCATAATAATTGAATGACATTGAATTCCATTAATAATGGTAAGATCCAAATACAAGTTTGATCGAAATCTAATTCATGAATGGATTTTCTTTAAATTTACTCAAATTGGATTATCCCATACAACTTTATTCTCTCTCTCTTATGTATACTGTGTTGTCGTAAAAAAAGCTGGCTGGTTTCTGCTTCTATAATGTAGAAAATATATTAGAATGTACCAACATAGGATTAAGCATTTGTTGCCTCTCGTATCCTAGCACAGTGGATGGCGAATTAAATTTTAGCAGATAAAATATTAAACGATGTGACCATCACGTCAAAACTTCTCGAATTCTGAACATAGTTTTAATTTTCATTTGAAATTGTCATACAGTTTATTAAAACATAAACGAAGGCAGTAACCCTTCTCATTAGAGGCTTATTATGGATCTCGTTTCCACTGTTTTCAATTACCGATAGCTTACGCATACCTTTGAATATATATTTTTTAATTTGTTCGTAAAAAAAAAATGACAATTAAGATCTCAGTGTGTTGTACCGCCTCACACCTTACCTATTTCATCTCGGATGAGGGTCCTTGTCAGTCTGTCACTTTGAAGATATTTCTTGTGACCATGTCGTCTCATAATATTCGCTTTTCTGTTCGCACTACAATGCTTACGGCACTTGGGATTGTGTACAATAATTTTAATTTTATTTATTCCATTAATTTTCTGTTCCGGTTTTGTTTCGACTGGATTAAGAAAATGCCTGATAATTTATGTTGCGCGAAGGAGTGGTGGCGAGGACTCCTGAAGACTGGTGGTTTTTCACAAAGGCGGACAGAAGAAAGGAAAATATGCTAAATGCTTGGTCCTTAGTATTTATTTTAAATTTAATTTTGACGCTAGTCTGTGTTCGGTTTATCATTCCTCATTCCCTCTTTCCTTTGATTTTATTTTGTCGGATAAGATGGTAAATGATATCGTCCTTTTGAAGAAGTTGATTTAAAATATCCTCTCGTTGTTGTCGGCCTCTCGAACATTATGAAATAAAAACTGAAGAGCGAAAAGAAGTATGTCCTAATTGAATGGCAGTGATCTATTATAATACGTATCCATCCTGAATGCTTCAATCTGCTTTATGCTGCGTGTTTTATATCACAGAAGTACTTCTTAGTCATAGGCGAACTGATCTGCTATGGACAACAACGTCGACAGCATAAGGACATTGAGCATAATTTGCATAAAGATCACTATTACGCGCGGATGTGTAAATTTATTCATTCGTGCAACCGTAAAGACCAGTGCTACGTGCTACGTCGTCACCACTACCCGGACAACTTAGCGTTAACAAACCTTACAACGCCCACAACGTATAACAGCCGCTGGGATACATACATACATATGTATTTTGTAGAGAATGTTTTATGTTTTTCCCCCCCTTGCTCGTTTTGTTTTATTTTGAGGAGACATTATTTTGAGAACATGAAGCGTTATGTGCAAGATTCTTATGAAATTTCTTAACAGGGAAACTATAGGTATAGTGGACTTGAAATATTGAACTATGAATGGACGAATGTCACAAGTGTCGCATATTTGTGTGTTATTATGAAAATTAGTCTAATAAGTTTGTCATGGCTGAGAAAAGGTTTATGGGATGATAGATTTGATTGCAGGCTGTACCATGTCCCTCCTGAATGTTGTGGAATTCAGTTTAGATGAAAGGATGGAATGAATGGGCTTATGATAATGGGACAGATAGCTACAATTTTCTCATTTCAATTCCTTTTATAGTTATTCTATTTTGCTATTTTTTTTATGGCCACTTAGCGATTTCCACTTGCAATTTAAATTGTCGGCCAGGAATTCCCCAAAACCACTCCATCTCCTTCTAATATAAGTTTTAATTTAGTTTAGTTTAGTTTATTTCATCAAACAGAGGCACAGTGCTTTAGTGATTACTAGAATAATAAAATATAATATAACATAAGAGAAAAAAAAATAGTATTGTAATTGTACAAGATATTGGATATTAAACATTCCCACCATTAAAGATACTTAAAATTAGTAGTAATTTATTTTTGAGGGGTATACTTAGATTAAAATCAATCATATCACAAAATATTAGCGACTCTTAGGCACCTAGACAATGGTTCGTTGGCAGCATAATTTGTTCTGTGGTATGGAATTTTAAAAGACAACTTGCTTCTAAGCATCGTCCCAGGAACGTAGAAGTTTATTAAGGCCAAAATATCAGCAAAATCAATATGATTTGCCAATAAATCAAGAGTGAACATCACTTCAGAGCACTTTCTACGAATCTTAAGAGGCAATATTCCGAACATTTTACATCTTGTTTCATAAGAAGGCATATCTACGAGGTATGTCAAATAAGTTCCCGGACAACCGCTATAAAAATTTTTATTTTACAAATTAGGCTCTATAACAGTGGTTCTTAACCTTTTCGAGCTCACGGAGCACTTCTAATTACATGAAACCTTCACGGAGCACCTTACCAAATAACATTGATTCTAGTAATTTGTATTTTATTTTTTTATTTATTCAACTCAAATAACTACAATATACAAAAAATAAAATATATTCAATATATTTAACAAAACTAAATTGTTACAAATTCAAAATGACTTAAAATATAATACAAATTCAATGGGATATTTGAGCCTGGTGAGTTTTACATATTTCGCCAATGTTGGGTCTAATAAAAGATATTGCTACCCTCATTTCCTCTTCTAAATCGAGAAGTCTTTCTCGTTTTTTAGTTTTTATATTTGTTAATGTTGAGAATCCAAGTTCGCAGAGATATGATGTAGCAAATTGTAATAATATTGCGATTGCCTTCTTAGATAAAGATGGGTATTCATCTTGGACGGAAATCCAAAATTGTTCATTAGACAATTTTGTGAACTCCATCTTCAGAGATCGATCTGTAGACAAGGAAATAATTTCTTCTTCTTCTTGTAAAGACAGTTCCAAATTAGAAAATTCAAATGTCCCAAACGGATTTCGTATCCAGTCATAGGATTCTAATTTAAGGGATGGGAAGTAACATTCGATTTTTTCTTCCAATATTGTTAGATGTTCTATTACGGCAGGAATAATATCTGCGACATTTTTAGTTTGAATTGAAGGAAACATATCAAGCGTATTGTTTTTTATTATTCGATTTTTCCAATGCAATATTTTTTTATTGAATCCCAGTATTTTATCCGTGGCTGTTAAAATATTCTCATTTTTACCTTGAATACTTGTATTTACTGAATTTAAGTATTTAAAAATATCAGCTAAATATGCCAATTTAGCACACCAAATATCATTTTCAAAATTTTTTGCAAATTTATCCACAGCGGCATTTCGGAAATAACACAACAATTCATCTTTGAGCTCTAATAAACGACATAGGACTTTACCGCGAGACAACCATCTTATTTCAGTGTGCAATAGCAAACTTTCATACTTAGCATCCATAGATATACAAAGCTGTTTAAAAATGCGTTCCTGCAGAGGCCTTGATTTAATATAATTTACTATTTGTACCACTTCATCCAAAACATATTTTAAAGTGTTTGGCAATGTTTTTGAAACTAAAACTTCCCGATGTAAAAAACAGTGTGTAGATATGATATTTGGATTATTTTCCTTCACAAGTGTAACACATCCTTTAATAGATCCTGCCATTGATGGACATCCATCTGTACAAATTCCAACGCAGAAATCCCAGGATATTTGGTATTTTTCTAAATATGTAGTAATACAATTAAAGATATCTTTTCCTTTTGTATGTCCTGTAAGCTCTCTGCAGCAAAGAAATTGATTAACTATTTCATTTTCATCAATGAACCGAACGAATGCAAGTAATTGAGCTTTACTGCTAATATCAACAGATTCGTCTATTTGCAAAGCAAAAAATTTCTTTGAAAGCTTATTATTAACCGTTTCCTCGATATCAAGTGACATGTCTTTTATTCTTTTTTTTATTGTATCATTAGATAGGGGAATTTTCATAATCTCATTTATTGCATCCTCTCCAAACATGATTTTGACTATTTCACAACATGACGGTAAAATTAGACTTTCTGCTATAGTATGTGGTTTTAGTTTCAATGCAATTAACTCGGCTACCTTGTATGATGCAATTTGCGCCTTATCAGATATTGTCATAGCACATTTAAATTGTTTTGCTTGCTTATCTTGCATGCCCAATAACCTTTTAAAGTAATCCTTATTTTTTGAAACAAGATTAGCATGGGTAGTAGTAAGGTGTCGGTTTAATTTAGCCGGAAACATAGCACTATTGGACAGTTCTACACCGCATACAACACATTTAGGAATTGGACACTCCTTTTCACCGGTCCATGTAAATCCCAAACTGATGTATTCGTCAGAATACTGTCTATAAGTCTTCCTTATTTTATTACATGTTGACACATCTTCTGTATTACCACTATTAATACTACTCCGACTTGTACTTGGTCCATCATTAATATTTTTCTCAGAATTACATTTTCGTTTCAAGAACTTGTCCATGGCTAAATAAATTGGGAATAAGAATAAGTACATACATATATATATACGCGTAAATAGAGGTATTTTTCGAAAGTGTTTAATGCAGAATAAGAAAATTAAGTTTATGAAAACATAGGAGATTGATATTAAGTTTATTTAAATAAATAAATACAATAAATATGTATGTACACATATTTATTTAATTTTTTATTTTAAATTTATGTTAATTTACAATTATAACGTAATATACTTACTGAAATAAATTTTTTCACTTTTTTGGCACAAATTTAATCAAATAATTATTGAAAACACATTGGTTTACGTCCAACACAACACTAAAATATTTCATATTATTTGATCAGAATTTTTTTGTGCAGCCTACTTGATTTAAATTTTTGTTTGAACTAAGTACATACCGCATATATGTACATATATTTGAAATACAGCCTGCTCGATTTAAATTTTTGTTTGAACTAAGTACATACCGCATATATGTACATATATTTGAAATGCAGCCTGCTTGATTTAAATTTTTGTTCATAACTAAGTACATACCGCATATACATATATTTGAAAGTTTGTTCTAATAAATTTATATGTATATTTTTTTATACTATATGAGTTTAGCTTTCGTTTCGCGGAGCACCTGCGACAATCTTGCGGAGCACTAGTGCTCCGCGGAGCACCGGTTAAGAATCACTGCTCTATAACAACGATCCCCTTCAAAGTAGTCCCCTTGTGCAGCAATGCACCGCCGCATTCGATTTTTCCAGCTCTCGAAACACCTGGCCCACTCGGCTTCTGGAATTGCCTTTAACAGCCGCGCCGATTCGCTTTTTATGTCCTCTGCACTGCCCAAATGGGTCCCTCTCATGGAATCCTTGATCTTGTCGAATAAGAAAAAGTCGCAGGGTGCGAGATCTGGGGAAAAGGTGGGTGTTCGAGCACAGTTGTACGATTTCGTGCCAAAAAATTGCTCACAGTGAATGACCGATGTGCTGGTGCGTTGTCGTGGTGAAGAATCCAGGAGTTCTCTTTCCACAAATCGGGTCTTTTCTTACGTATCCGCTCTCGTAACCGCCTCATTGTCTCCTTATAGGCCTCCCCAGTTATTGTCGACTCATGGTATTCTCGCCGTACACACTAGACAACATATCTTTTATTTCCGTGTTCGTTTTACCACTTTTTACAAGAAATTTAATCACGACTCGTTGTTCAATTTTTTCCATTTCGGCATGCCTCACTTTACTCACTTCGATAAATAATTCACTAAAATTCGAGAAAGCAACCTATCCACTTGAAACTTCGTATGCAACAACTAGACAGATGTAGGAATATGGAACGTAACTCGGTACCACGTCAGTGTTACCACACAGCGCGCAAAAAATGTTGTCCGGGAACTTATTTGACAGACCTCGTATTTCCCAGTGTAACCTTTTTACTAGGACTCTCAAGCGTTTTCGGATTTTCTCAATTCTAAAAGAATGATAGTATTACAGTATTCCTGTATAGATCTAACAAACGCAAAACACAAACTTTTCAACGTGTGGGGATCGCTGAATTCTTTTGAATTGCGCAAGATAAAACCCAACATTAAATTGCCTTTAGCAACTAAATAATCTATGTGTTTAACAAAATCAAGTTTATGGTCAAAGATAACTCCAAGGTCTTTTTTGAAGGTAACTATTGAAAGAAAGGAATGATTTATTTTATAACGGAAGTTAATTGGTGAACGATTTCTGCAAAAAGTTAAACTCTGACATTTAGAAATGTTTAGGTGTAGGGAGTTAAACGAACACCCATTGAATAATTTCTCCAGATCATCTTGCAATAAAATGCAATTCTGTTCTGTTTTTATACACCGGAAAAGTTTCAAATCGTCCGCAAACATTATGCACTTAGAATTTAAAAACACGTTCCATTTACAAATAAAAGGAAAAAAAGAGGACAGAGATGACTTCCTAGCGGCACACCCGAGGTAACTTTGATGGGTGAGGAGAGAGTGTTGTTTATCCTCACTGAGTGTCCTCACTGACACGTACTGAGTACGGTCCTTTAAATATGCTTTTATCCATTTTAAAAATTTAGAGTGGAAACCAATTTTTTTTAATTTCAGAAGTAATATATTATGATTAATCCTATCGAATGCTTTAGAGAAATCTGTATAGACAACATCACATTGATACCCTTCCTCAAAGCTATTAAAAACACAATTAGAAAACATTGTTAGATTTGTGCTGGTAGATATGCCAGCAGCAAATCCGTGTTGATATGGAGAAATAATGCTTTTTAGAAACGTAAATAATCTATCATAAACCAATTTTTCAAAAATTGTTGGAATTGTTGTAAGCTTACAAATAGGTCGATAGTTTGACACGTACTGCCTATTTCCCGATTTATAAATTGGTGAAATTTCAGAACTCTTCCATTTCCTTAAAAACTCAACTTTCAAGAGAACGGTTGAAGATAATTTTTAGAGGTATCGCAAATACTTTCGAGCATCTTTGTAAAACAATAGGATATCAAGCCGACATCTGATAAAGCTTGTTCAATTTCGCAAGTTGAAATTATTAAGTCGATCATCAGAAAGTACATTAGAACTGATGGGTGTATAAACCGATTGACAATGATGAGAAATTGTATTTTGGAGGACAATTCAGATATAACCGCTGCATTGGATGGCCGTTCCTTCCAAAAAATAAGACGAGCTTTTGAATTTCACAAGCTAAGTACATTTGATTTTCGAATTATTATTTTTTTTTTATTTGGTATACATGTGTCGTAACATATGTATGACACTATCAGACATTTTGGGTATTCAGGATGTTTTTCACAGATACATATAAAGTTTAGATGCGTTTGGTGCCAATGTTTTGCTATTGAAAAAAATAAAACATGTTTACCATATAAGTGGTACAAGCTCTTCGCAGAAAGGCGAGAAGATGATAATTACGATACATGGACGATGAAAACGTTGAAGCAGTGAAGTTAATTGTTATGAACGATTCTCGAATTACTATTAGAAAAGTTGCTGAGGATATAGGCATATCGATTGGCTCATGAATTTTTTTAGATATTTTGGTATCACACACGTTTCGTCAACGAAGTTTTTTCGAAATCGCTAAATTTTTATCAAAAGAATCGTGGCACGAGCATCGCTCAGGAGTGTTAAAGACCATCCAGATTTGCTGAAAAGAGTTATCACTGGTGACGAAATATGGGTATCTGGTTATAACTTTGAAACCCAATCATCCCCTTGTGCGTTAAATTTTGGCAAAAAGCAATGCCGTATCTACCGTATTCATCGAGCTTGGGGGCCGGTTACTTTTTCCCTTCCCTTTCCCTCATGAAATGACCCATGAAAGGACAGAGGTTGAGGAGATAAAGGCGGAATCGCTGGAAGGAAGAGACGATACTAAAAAGCGCATATGCTGAACTATCAAAATTGAGCAGAAAGAAAAAGAACTGTTTTCAAGTATCTCTGTTTGAAAAAACCTGTCTACCAAAGGCATACACATTGACTTGGTTAAAACATTGGGGATTCTACTTCTTCATATTCCATAATAGCACACTAGGCCAAGGAGTTTAAGCTGTACAGAACATCCATGAACATCAGGAAGGACCTCCATCGACGTCCCTCACTGAATATATCGTGAAAAAGTCGAAAATGTTGTGCAGACCGAAGAGTGACCATCAGGCCTATAGCTAAGGTGGATCTCATATGGCTGCGTTCAAAGAATGCCAGCGAATGAATTGCATATGAAAAAAGTCTGTGTACGTTGGGTAGCGAGAATGTTAACCGGCGAGTACAAGAAAAAAACGAGTCGACATTTCGAGGCTGAATTTCGAGAAGTTCCAAGGAGATCAGGAAATGTTTTTGGTAGATTTTGTGACCATGGACGAGACCTGGGTCTGAGCTGCTCAAAAGCCCGCCCTAATCGCAATATCTAGCTCCCCGTGAAGTCGACATCTTTCCTTGTTTCAAGGAATACATCAAAGGAGGGGAGGGTCAAGACAAAGAATTGTTTTCTAAGGGAATCATGGGCTTAGAAAAAAGAGGGAGTTAAATGTATTTACTCGTTGAGACCCTGTAGTTATTTTTGTCATCATTTTTTCGAACTATAATCACCGTGTTTTGCTTTCATTCTCATTACTTTTGTATCACAATATTAATAAATAAATAAAAAATCACCTTATATTTTGAACAAAGTTCTTATTTCGAGAAAAGTATAAAGTAGGGCCCGTCGGCATAGTAATATGGGGTTATTTACAAATATCACCAGCCAGGCATCTAAACTGACTACTGAACTGAACTACTGACCTTCTGCTTTAGTAAATATAAAATTGCTTAGCACTTTGAGCTATAATTAAACCCTTTACTTCATCGGAAACTTCTTTACGTTGAAATATTGTTTTAAAAGAAAATCTTTCTTAAACGTTTAATCTTTATTTTTTTATTATTACAAATACTTTAGTCATTTAATAGATAATTATTCCTTCAATAACGTAGCCGATTATATTAGACAGAAATTCCCAGGAAACGGATCAGAAATATTGGAAAACCCCTTAAATAAACTCTTCTGGAGTGTAAATATCATAGTGGTCTAACTCCCCTGGGCCAAAACCACCCTAAGTGGGTAATTTGTATTTCGAAATAGACACGGAATCCACTCTGTCTATACACTAAACACGCGAACCTACAAGCTCATGTAGTAAAGTATACCCTCAGCCTCGATATTTCCAAGCGCACACCCATCACCGCCTAACACAAAATATCGATTACCTTCATGAAAAAGAAACAATGAACAACAAAGGTCCCAATATATATATCTTATATGGTATATATGTATACCATATAAGGTGCGTACTACAACGTATGTATTTACCACCAATTTATGTGGGCATGACATCTCCACTGGACTACACAACTGTCTTATGACATCTTTCGAGTCAGTATTCCCGAATAGCCATGGGCGCCAGGTATCAGTTTTCAATTTTATGGTAATTGAGGCAGAGGCAAAATGTCGCCAGGGATTTAATTAAACATCGTCGAACGAATTTGACACCATCTAGAGCTTCCTTAACCTCATTATGCAGGACATCATTACCTGGTTGCCTTCTGCGATGTTGGTTCACCTTTTGTCGATATGTTTCCTAATCGGGTGACATAAACCATTAAATGAACTCCGTCATTCCCCCCAACTGCAGGCAGCAATCATCAAACGGCAACTTGCGAAAGTAAACACCTGTTCGCTGAAGGATGGGCAATCGATGACGTCGAGATACAACTGTGTACGGCAAGCAGATGTTAACCCAGATTATTCGTTTTTGGTGCTTCTTTCTGCCAGCAATATTCATATAAATTCGATATTTTGTTGAATATTCCTGTGGGACGTTTAACTTTTGACCTTTTTTCGTTTGCAGGGCTATGCTGTCTGTGGTGACGACCGTACTGTGCGTGGTATGCTATTGCTGTCATCGAAGCATTAAGAAGCGAACCGAGGCAGCATATCGACAGCGGTGGATGGATAATGACGCTAATATGGAAATTTACAGCGTCGAGCAGGTGAGTGATATTTAAGGATAATGCAAGACGTGTGTCAATTGTTTGTATTTTGTCTGGTTAATAGCACGGGGGCACTAATAATATAAGAGTTGACACAGTGTCTTAAATAAGTGGACCACCCAATTCTGACCAAACTTAGCTAGTCAAAATGGTTACAGCGTTGACGTAACAACACGTGAAAAACCAGAGCCAAACTACGAGTACTTTAAATCGTCAATGCGATTTCTTCCTATAAGTCTCTATTGTGTGTTGTCGACTTTAAACTCCCGCTTGTTTCTCTTACCTTACAAGGAGGTCAGGTGAGAAAGGTGACTCGATTTTTTGGAATATATTGAAAATGATCCCAATTTTTCGGAACCTGTGATTACGGGTGACGATAGATAGGTGTTTGAGTACGATCCGGAAACTAAGATTATGGATACATTCCAGTCTCTCCAAAGCCAATAAAGCACGAAAGCACGAATGAGAAAAGTCAAAAATCAAAATCATGCTGATTGGCTTCTTCGATAGCCAGTGAATCATCATACACAAAGTGCCTCAAGGATAAACAGTCAATCGACGTGTTTACTGAGAGAGTTAGCAAACGGGTCATGCGTGTGAGACCAAACATCAAGAACAACTGGGTATAGTATCACGACAATGCGCATGGTCATGCAGCATTTTCAATAAACGAATTTTTGGCTAACGAAAGTTCTTGCCACTCAACATCCATAGTGACCGGGCTTGAGCCCTTTTTCTATTTTCAAAATTGAAAACTCACCTCAAGGGCCGTCATTTTGGGACACTCGAAAACATTCAAATAGTTTTAACCAACAAACTGAAGGTTATCCTAGTATTCGAATTCAAGCTCTGCTATGAAGAATGGAATAGAACCGTCTCCAGTGGCGTGTGGCTTCCTAAGGAAGATACTTTGAGGGAGACAATGTTGAATTTTAATTTTATTCGAAAAATTTTAACCCTACACTCATAGATCTCTTTATTGTCAATAGAACTGATCTCATTAACTTCCATAACCAGCTTGATCTTTCGGGCTTCTTAAAGAACGATCTCATTATTCTATTTTATGAGCTCAGTCTTAATAAATTATTCATAACATCTACAACCAATAACCGAGACTTCATCGATTACCCTCCCAATGTTTGAGCAGGTTGAGTTTTTACACCATTATTAACAACCTTTTTGAAAATCGTGACCCAAGCAATAACCTCTCCATTCGTAATATCAAATGTTGAAAACAAATGTTCTTACATATAAATTTTAAATGACATCTAAACGGCTTAAACGTTATACGTACATGGAAGATCATTTACACGTTAGGTGTGGGTAAAGAAATCACGGCTGAGACCTTAGAAGACATCAATGTCGAAAGCCATCAATAAGAAATTTGCCTCAGTCGCAACTCTGTCCGACAATGACGAACGAGTGTGACCCATTTCACTTTAAAGTAGACATTATGGCATGGTTAAAGACTGCAAAAAATCTTAGTCATTTTTAAACAGCAGCTTACGTGGGAGAATCAATCAACGTGGGACAATCAATAACTTGAGAGGTAGAGTTAACACTGACTTGCGTATACTATGCTCCTTTGGAAATTGTCTTCCAGTTAGCATTAAATCAATGCTTGGCAAGACGCTACTGATACCTATTTTAATGTCTTCTGCGATCTCGAGAGTCACAGCTCACGCGCGGTGCGCTTCATACATATACAGTTTACGGCGACAGGATCACATCCCGTCCTTCGCTAAAAACCTGTTTAGCATGGACTTTGAAGGCGTTTATGATACTTTCAGACTCAAAGAGAGCAAAGCACCACAGTACCTTTACCAGCGACTTTGGTTCACTACATCTGAGAGAAGCGAAAAATTGATATTACCTATTACAAGGTGACAAAAAAAACAGTTTTTCATTTACGCCCTAAGGCCATGAAATTCGCTTCCAGTTAACACGAGAAGATCTCTTAGTATCGGCAACTTTAAGAGGCAGCGTAGGCAGTATTATAGCACATCTCTTTAGGATAGGTTTAGGGGCATCTAGGGTTGGGTGATCTGGGCTCTTTTTTTTCTTAACTATTTTGACTTCGTTTTTTGAATACACTTTCACACACATTTGCTTCAAAATTTAAAAAATATTTATCTTACGTGTTTAAATAAAATTCAAAAAATGCTTATCACAGAGAGCTAAATGCTATCTTAAAAATCGAGTTCCCAAATTGTCTAGGAGTTGTAAGAAGCGCGGCCGTAAGTATATAAAATAATACCTAAAGGGAACTAAGTAAAAACCTCTGTTTACTTTCTTTTGAACACACTTCGCACATATAGTTTCGTTAGCTACATATACCGCACAGTCGATTGATATCTTTCACCCGGTTATTAAGCATTTCCTTAACTTAATCTTATTTTTTAGTCAGAGCTCGTTTATCCCTGCATAAAATGTCCTAACTCTTCAGTAAAATTATCTTTCCAACTTTCACTTCCGAGTTAAGGGAATTTGTTGTACAGTCCGGGACAAAATGATAAGCCACCCTCTAAATTGTTAAGAAACACGAATTGTGTACCGATTTTAATTAAACAATTTTTTAGCATGATGCTTTTACAGCGCCCTGCCATAATATAGTGCTGAAAAAATCCTTCATTTTTTTTTTGTTTGGGGAATCAGGAAAGTAGATAGGACAAAAAGATAGGACCTGTCGATTATTTTGAGTTCATTCTTCGTTCAGCGCGGATGTATTGAAGTCAACATTGATGAAAATAGTTGTGCTCTTGTTTTATTATCACCGTATGTTAAATCTGATATCTTTATGACATCTTTTAAAAAGAGATAATATGGGACGCGGAAAAATGTTAAATTCAGTTGAATTTTGAAATTTAGGAATATTGCAAAAATAGCAAAGTCAGTTAATAGAAGTCGAACAGTAGTGACAAATTTAATAAACGATCCCGAAAATTATGGCAAAAATAAGTCTCCTGGAAGACCACAAGCAATGACTCCAAGGGAAAAACGTGCAATTTTGCGGGAAGCTTTAAAGTCTTCTTTAACGGATCGTCAAATTGCAGCTAAAGGGGGTTGAAACAAATATTAAAAATGTGCGGAGAGTTTTACAACAATGCGAACACCTCCAAAGGCGAAAACTACTTCACTTTTAAACGAACTCCACAAAACATGTCGTTTAGAGTTTGCTCGCAGTCATTGTCATTGGAAGAAAAACTATTTTAACGACTTACATAAGAAGCAGCGAATTTTAAGTAGCCGTCAAATAGGAGGAGGTTCTGTAATGGTATAGGCTGAAATTGGCTTTAACGAGAGGACTGAAATAAAGTTTGTCAGCGGCAGAATCAACAGCACCAGATATATTGAAGTAATAAGCGAACAAATTGATTGATTGACAATTAGCACAGAATGGAACAAGATGGATCAAAAATTTTCCTGTTGTTATTTAACTTTACAATTCATACGTCCTATCTTTTTGCCCTATCCTATGCATCCTGTTTAAATATGTTTTATTTAAAATTGGTATATATTACACACAGTTCGTGTAAGAATTAAGAATTTAGAGGGTGTCTTATCATTTTGTCCCAGACTGTGGACATTTGCGTATAAGTATCACATACCCACAAACCGACCCAAGGTTAGTTCAAATGGCTCCACATGCAGTCATCATTATTTCTTGCATTTTTAAACCCTTTATTACGAATCTCTATTGCCGTATACTTAAAGTGCCACCTGTGTATATGAGCAAATGTACGTGCATGATTAGTTTTTGCACGCAACTTGCCGCAAGCATTATACTTATTACAGTACTGTGTCGTGTATAGTCTGCCCTTAGCCAATAAATTATAAGTTATTTTACTTTATGTAATTACATTTACCCCTCAACCGGATAATATTTTTACATGTATGTAAAAAAGTGCTTCTAGTGTACATTTTCATTGTTTCTTGTTTCTGAATGATTGTTAGCATTTGATCGATAACATTTGGTATTAAATAAATGCGTATACTTGCCCGTATGCGTCGGCATATAACGCAAAAAAAAGCAAAGTGAACCAATAACTTTAGATTCAAATATACGAGAAGAAGAAAAAAAGTTCGCTACCTATAACAGAGATGGCGTTCCAATGAGCAAATTTTCATATTTCCTATCTAGATGCATCAGTTCGTATGATAAGTTTCAACTCATTCTCACATTCTCGTTTGTTAACACGAATATTTGCAGTAGACGTCTCAAGTGTTTTTCGTTAAAATGGATAAACTTGAATATCATGAGGTCATAAAATTCTTCGTTTTGGATCCCCTGAGGAAATTCATCCGAAACTGGCAAAAGTTTACGGTGACTCTATCGATGTCAACCATTGAAAAGTGGGCAGCTTAATTCAAACGTGGTCGCACATCCCTCAAAGATAACCCATTAACACTAGAACTACCACACCAGTCATAATGACTGGTGTGGTAGTTTTGTTTTAAAATTTCTCCTTCATGTTAGATTTTTTTCTCTCAACAATGACATGACTTTTGCAGCGATAACTTAAGAAATAGTATAATAAATAGCATTTTTTCTCTTATTCAACGAATACAAAATAATTTCGCATCATGAGTACTTATACCAGCACCAGTCAAAATGACTGCTACCAGTTGAAATGTAAAATCATGCTGCGATTTGCTTACCGATCACGTTTTGTATAACTACAAAGTGTTTCTTAGACCTTTTTAGAATTTTTTACAATTTTGTGTTATTCAGTATGATGATGATAATTATCAGGAAAAATCTTGATCGGTCGTAATTCTAATGCAAAACCTAATGCATTCATGCCAACATTCATTCAAAAATATATTTAGTCGTTCATTTAGATCTGGAGACTTTGGATGTGTTATGATAATAGAATAGTTATATAATTTATAATAAACGGCATTTTTTTCAATTAGTATAAGGTGAGGAAAATTATTACAAATATAATCTTTATGTAAGCATTATTTGTGATTTTAGTTTTATAAGCCCTGAAAATGACGAATTTTTTAAAGACCAGTCATTTTGACTGGTTTTGGTAGAAATAGCTTCGACTTAAGTGTGGTAGTTCTAGTGTTAAAGCTCCATGTAGACCGCAGTTCCGTGAAAGAAAACGAAGCCCACAAAACAGATGTATGTATGTATATACAAGATATACTATATATGTATTAGTTAATATATCAGTTAAAATAGATTAAGCTAGATAAAGGTTACATTAGGTTAAAGAAGGAGAGTGTGATGGTTGAGCAGCACTTCCACTCGGAGTCGAAAGGGCCCATTGTGATTCCCTTAATTTGTGGAGTACACATATAATTAACCTGTCCTTACACATTGTGGCTGAAACCACCCCATGCTCTTTATGAATTTTAGGAGATCCGATATATCTGCATTTGCCACGTCCGCAATCTCTGTAAAGAATCTTTGGCCCAGCGGCAGTGTCTCAGTTCCTTCCTCATCGCTGCAGCTACGGCAGAGATCGCTGGATCCCGAGTTCCATTTCCGGAGCATTGCTCCAATGGGACAGTATTCTGTGATCACTCCGACGAGCATACGGATTGAGTTTCGGTCCAGCGCCAAGAGCTTCTTCGTTTTTCCGATGTTGAGCTCTGTCCACGATAATCTTGTCATAAGCATTTCGTCTTAAACATTTTTGTGTAGCATAAGGTAGTTCTAGGTAGACATTAACAAAAATTAATCTGATCGTTCGATGTTAATCCACTACACGCCAGGAACGAAACAGCAGTTCATCGCATCTGCCGGAAAGGTCATGGCCACCGTGCTTTGGGATGCGAAAGGAATTCTTTTAATTGATTTCCTTGCAAAAGGCGAAACAATTACATATATGCCTATAATCTTCCTGAAGATTCACAAGAAGAAGCCTGACTTGAACAAGAAAAATATCATCGTTCACCAGGACAATCGCAACTGTATATAAGAGCGTATTGGCGATGGAAAAATAACACGATTTTCTTAACCATCCTCTGTTCTCCTGATTTGGCAACCTCAGACTTCCATCTATTCCCAACCTTGAAGAAATTTGTTCCTGGGAAGCTTTTCACATTAAATGAATTAATGAGGAGGGCCGCAGATGAATATTTTTAGTCTTCCAGAAGAACTTCCGGGAAGGAATACTGACGTTGAAGAAACTCTGGACCAAGTCAAGGGAAATCATAATCATATTTTAACTGAAAATTGCAGACTTAATTAGATATGGATCTCTTTTTCTTATTAACTCCTTATTAACGTTAGGAAAGATATTTTGGAAAAACTGACACGCAAAATTCTGCATACAAGGCATTTGCAGCTGCGTACAGCAAATGTTCGGCGGAATACCGTGAACATATAAGCGATTACCGTTAACTAAATCATGCTTGGCATCATTTTGGAAATGGGGTTCTTTCTTTCTGGTATATTTGTTGAGATAAATCGATAAAAATAAAGCCATGGGAAAATAAATTTGTGCTGAGAGAAAATTAAAAAAATTGTTGAATATAAAAGTATAGAGAAATTGAGCAAATAGTTGAGGTCACTTCTCAGTTCAGAGAGTGATAACAAACTAAAAAAAACTACTAAAAAAAGGGCATAGAAACTATCATTCACTTAGTGACCCAAGGATGACTGCCCACTAACTGAAATTTGAGGTAGAAGTAAGAATCTCTAAAACAATATCCAAACATGCAGCTCGCAGAATTTTGAAAAAAGCTCAGTACAGCCAAGTAACCACCACAAAGGCGTTATTTAGACGTTACCAATTAGAAATATGCTTAAAATTACGAAAAAATCTATGAACTCGATGCATAGATGTCTTGCAGAGGTATTTAAGAGTAAGGGCTATCCTACAAGCTACGGGCAGTAGGACTGTATGTAGACTTTTGCATGTTCTCTATTATGTTTTATTAAAAAAAAAAATTAAAAATATTCTGCGTAATGTTAAGTAGTCGACTTTTATTAACTTTTATTTCTTAAATAATTTCGAAATACTATCATTATTGAAAAGTCGTGATCAGTACAGTTTGGTTCAAAACTGAGTAAGTTAAAGCTATGAAAATAAAAAGTGCATCTTCATTTATCATTAGAAATTAAATAATATTTTAACCAAAAATGAAAATATTAAAACAATAATTCATCTTTCAAAAATATAATAAATTCTTCTTGATTCAGTTTTGCACCAAGGTAAAAACTGAAGGACAAATATTTTTTAGTATTTTGTCGAGTCATTTTGCCTTATTTACTTTAACTAACTATGTATATGATGAGTTCATATATTTTCCGTGCAGGGACGGGTTAAGAATATCCCTGCAGCGGTACCTCTCGCTTGTCGTAAAAGGCGACTAAAATAAAAGTAAACAAAAATCACATCTAGGCAATTTAGAAAACACCAAGGTGAGCCTAGGGACACATATACCACCATTAAACTGCCCCACAAGTGTACATGCAAATCAGTGGGTTGACACGACTGGAGATCACCGGTGTTGTTAGAGTAAGATCAAACAAAAAAATCTGGAGCATGCTCGTGTCACAAAAAAAAAAAGGCAGGCCGAAAAACAATTGGTGCAAACAAATGCAAAAACACCAGCATTTGATTGGCCTCAGCGATGAAGTAATCCCAAACCGGGAACCCTGCCGCTACTTTCTGAGGTCAAACCGGCGGACCTCACAAGCGGACCAGTAGGAATGCAGTTAAGTGGGAAGGTTATGGTCCTACACTTCTGACCATAACAACGCCGGAAAAAGGAAAAGAAGAAGAAGAAGATGATGAGTTCATATATGATGAGTTCACCACGGTAACTTGTGTCCTCTGCCAAGAACAAATTGTGGTGAGTGATATTCTTTGGCAAGCGCAGTTTTCAGGCAGAGCCGAAGATGCTTTCAGGATGAACACAAGGCGCGTACTAATGTTGCGATATCGGACTTTAGAATATTTAAAAATACGTGATATGATTCCGAACACCGAGCCACTTCCGTGTTTTATTGCCTGTTTGATATGATGCGGCTAAAACGACTGGCATTGCCTTTTCCCCTTTAGCCATGCTTAATCTGACTTTGATATTTTTCTTCGACTTTTTCTTTTTATCGATGGCTGCTATATCGTGCCTGAGGAATGTTCGGTGCTGTCCATCGTCTCAAGCTCTTACTCCGCTTCGCACATGTAACTGTCCGTCTGGAAAGCATAAATCTCGCCAAAGCACGCGCATCTTAATCAGAAAGTTTCTTGGGCATTCCTTCTAAAGTACTGGCTGGAACTTAACCTTTTTTCATGAGCCGAACATCGACTAACTGGGTAATATGACATTCTTTCGCTATTAAGCGCATCTATTTGCCCTCTTAGAGTTATTTGGTTATTACATAAGAAGAATAATCATTCCTTAGACCCAAAATTTCGCTATGTTACTATGTTACACTATAATGCAGGATTACAAGACTCAAACAAAAAACTACTTAAGTAGCTTTAAATGTTCTTTTTCTTTTGCTGCAACTGCGAATACAGCTGTGAGAAACGACAATAGTGGTGTAAAACAGTTGGTACTGTTAGGAACCCTATTTCACTTTAATCAGTGGATTTAAAACTACGCTACAAAAACGTTTGATCTTGTTGATCATACAATCAAAAACACATGACAATGGACTAAATATAAAATAGAAAATTAACTCAGTTTTGCACGCAGTTTTGTAAGTCTGTCCAAATTGACTAAATTGTCTTCATGGCTTAGGCACCAGAATTTTTTTTTTCGGCTCCGGAGTTAATTAAGGTCCGAAAGTCGGTGTTAACATACGTTTTTTGAGATGCAAGAGAAATTTTGCATCTCTCATAGAGCTCAGAAACGATCGGCAAATTCGTACATTAAAACACAAAAGCGATTCATCGAAGGTGGAAGCGAATATTAAAAATATAATATTTAGATATTATATTTAAACCATGATTTCGTGTTTTTCTTATCGAACGACAAAGCTTGTTAAACAACCTCTTATGCTCATTAGATGAAGGTATGTTCAAGCGGAGGTACGTTTAGTAGACAGTAGTAGGGTCAATAGACAAGGACATGCTCAATAAATAGAGATAAATGAATTGAAGAATTTAAAAATTTATTCCACCAACTTCCTAATGCGTGTGATTCGAAAAATTGCAAACTGATCGATAATGTTAAGGACAACAGTTGTATTTAGGCAAAAGCACCAGCAATACGATCGGTCAGAGGCCTTGTTCGCATTAAATTGCAAGAAGCCTATCACACGACATTCACGGTTTAAATTCTCTGCACTAATGAGCATACTGTCAAAAACTACTACATTTTACGGCACCCTTTCGTATAGGTATGTATATATAAAAGATGTGCTGATGTTCACGTGTGTTTTTTTCAAATTCAATTTGACATTTAAAAGTGTGCAGAAAGACGAACAAAGGAATCTTTTTAGCATTGACCATTTCAAACAATACGTAGTAGCTGAAAGTCGCCAAAAAGAATGCATTAATTTACGTGACATCATTGTCACGACATTATCATATACATATGTATTTCTTTTTCTGCATCACTTATTGGAACCTACGAGTACTAGGCAACAAGATTAAAAACAGTGGAAAATAAAGGGTCCGCCATCTAACGTTTTTTTTTCAAGTAGTGCTTATTTCGTGAATGGTAATTTGACATAAAAATGTCTGATTTGACAGATAATTAGTTTTATCCTTCCGCTGAACGAATATGGTTGTGTATACGCTTGAACAACGCTGGGAAATATTGCGACATTACTTTGAAAATCATGGTAATGTTGCAGAATGTGAAAAAATGAAAAAATCATCTTTGCAGATGAAGCTCATTTTGATCTTGGCGGGTATGTAAACAAGCAAAATTGTCGCATTTGGGACACAGAAAACCCGCACGCATACATTGAAAAGCCGGTGCACCCAAAACGAGCCAATGTTTGGTGCGGATTTTGGTCCAGAGGCATAATTGGGCCATTTTTCTTCGAAAATGAGCAAGGAGTGGCCGTTACAGTCAATGGCGATCGTTATCGGGCCATGTTGAACGAATTTTTGTTCACAAAAATTGAAGAGGAGGATATTGGCAACATTTGGTTTCAACAGGACGGCGCTACGTGCCACACAGCCGAAGCTACACTCGATGTTTTGCGCCCTGTTTTTGAAGATCGCATTATCAGCCGCAGAGCTGATGTCGTTTGGCCAACTCGGAGCTGCGATTTGACACCGTTGGACTATTATTTGTGGGGTGCCGTCAAAGATAAGTGTTACGCCGACAAGCCAGAGACAATTGACGCTTTAAAGGACAATATTCGTGAAGCCATTGGTGAAATACAGCTGCACACAATCGATAATGTGCTTAAAAATTGGACCGATCGTGTAGGCTACTGCATGGCCAGCCGAGGCAGCCATTTGAATGAAATTATTTTCATATATTATTTATTTTTTATTTATTATTAACCGGAAGGATTGTACTTTCAAATAAAAAAAGAAATTTGAGAAAATAGTCAGTAGTTTTTTTTTATAGCATTTTCAAAAAAAAAAAAGTTATTTGGCGGACCCTATATCTCTTGTCTAGCTCATACGATCAGATCAGTCGTTGTTTGCGTCAAATTGTGAAACCTTTACTTGCCAATAAACGATTTTATGAATTCAGAGTTCTTGATGTCAGTGTTGATACGCTAATACTAGGAAAATAATTTGAAAACTAGTCGTGCTCTTGCACATTCTTTTCCGCGAATTTTCCATTGACTAGCTTTCCGTTTAATTTCTCGACATTTCAGAACTTTTTAAAAGTGTTTACAATATATTGAGGCTAACTCCAACGACAAATAAATGATTCGCTTAAGCGAATAAGCTGTTATCCCGAATCTTTTCTGCGATGGCTTTCTGATTATAATATAAATTGGGCAAGATTAAATACAGTTCATTACGCTTATTTCACAGTGACATATTCATCCGTCCCATTCCTGTTTACAAAGTAATTCATAGACAAAGCCACTACCCAATGGAGCATTAAATACCAATCAAATACACTCTTTATTTAACATTTCCTCTCCGGCAATCAACGTAACGAACAAACAAACTCACACTCAAAACCGACACCAGAAGAAAAGGGTACAGAAACACGAAAAAAGTGCCTCAGTTCTGCCGACGATAAAACGACCCGCTACCTTTAAGACGACAATAAATTTAGAATAACACTTTTTGCCCTACGCTCGTGCCTGTTTGATTTTCAGGTTAACTTCTTCCAGTCCCAATCCTCACTTCAACGCCACTCACATGATTCACAAAGTAAAGAAGATTCACACAGGTGTGCAGACAATATTGTGCCACGAGAACCAACCTGTAAACAATAAATTTCTCGAAACCCCTTGATCCGCGTCCTTGTATTCCTGACCCGTAGCGCCAGTTGTCATGTCCGTCCTACACCAATTCATCTTCCACAGTGGCAACAAGCGCACATGTAATTAAAAATAATGTCGTCTCGGTACTAATTAGATGATTTATGCACTGCAACGATATAGCACTATAACACCGATACGATCTATTTACCCGTTCCTATCCCACGAGAAGTCAGTCTTCCGTATAACACCATAAGTTGATTTTAGTAATTTCTTAATTAAAGTCTTTATCTTTTGGCGATTCATTACAGTGTTACGAGACATCTGGCCTCTTCATGGAATCGTCGGAGGGTTTAGCTGTTCCGGCGCTGTGTCATGAACCGCCACCATCATACGACGCTGTAGTCGCGATGCATGAGGAGAGCCGTGTAACCAGAATCTCTCCGCCACCGGATTATCAATCGATGAATGATGTATCTGGGTCGTCAAACACCAACGTGATGCCCAAGTTCATTAAGGGAAGCAATCTCTTGGGCATGAAGAAAGTTCTCAGCGCTCAATCGTGCTGTTCTCTGCAACGTGCCGAAGCCGAGAATCTATTTCAACTTGGTATTGCTGCTGCCGCTGCCACGTCGGGTCGATTTGGTGCGAGTGCCTTGGGGAGAAAATCCCTACCATATACCATGAACCGCGATTCGGCAAGCACCGTTGCCAGTGAGGCGAGATTCCCCAGTCAAGCGTATTATCGAGGTTGCCCACTTTGCGGCAAATTTCGCTACGATGATTCCATGTCGTTGTCCAGTGATAGTGGCCTAGATCAGGTAGTTGTTGCGGTTGATGTCAGCAATGGGAATTCAGCGACGGTGGGAGTGGGAGATACATGCTACTGTACACCGATGCAAAGTCCGACAATTGATGATCGGAATAATAACGTTGAGAGTGACCGGGGGCGACAGAGCATTCCACAGGCAGCGGATAATCGTAGAAACATGAGCTCATCGACGGATGTGGACAGATGTGAAAATGCAATTAACAACAATAACGTGGACGACACTGCTACTCCCACTATCGACGTGGCATCTACATCATTATCGTCGATGACGACGAATGCAGCTGCGATTGCAACTGCAGCCAGTGGCGACACAGGCGAGATAGACTTAAATCTTGACTCAATCAATGAAAATGGCATCATACGTCTGGACATGAGTAAGATTATTGATAAAACCGGATTGCCTACCTATGAAGCGGCCTTAAAATTAGAATCTAGTGGATATGTGTAGTTATAGGTGTTCTCGACGATATTTGGTAAATGTTGTCCCATTTTTGTTGTTGCAATTTTGTAAACACTCTAGAATAAACCAGTTTTGATGTAGGAGCGTAAAACACAAAACATATCCAAGCCTTAATCGTATTCAGCACCAAGAACACATAATAGAAAATAATATGAATGTATATTATTTAATTCAAAGTTATGAATAAAATTGTATACACGGAAGTTTTCCATATGTTTCGAGTTGTTTTCTTGCTTGGTGAGCATAAATGAGGTCCATAGGTGATTCAATGGTGAACAGATTCTATTGTGATAAGCAGTTTATCGAATTTTGGGTGGATTTTCAGGAATAAACAAGGAGATAATTGCCCCTGATTTGGATAAACAAGAAGGTAAGTTGCCATTGATTTCCCATTGGAATATACATAAACTTGATGCTGTCTTTGTATTTCCAGATAGTCAACACATAACCTTGATAAAACACCGATCTTGGAGCACATGAAAAAATAAAAACACTTATCTATCAATTTAACCGTGTCTAATAAAAGCATATTCCAAAACCTGTTAAAGCCAAAACAACACATAATATGTGCCAGCCACCGGTTTATGATCATATAGAGTGGGAAATAGAGTAGAAGGACCGATCAACATAAAAGCCTATGAGTCGAAGAGGAAAATTCGGTTATTTCCAATTCGTAACTACCGGGGTGTATTAGTATTAGGTTGTAACATAAGTATATCGCAATTTTTGAATGTCTGTTTAACTTTGAATAATTCGCACCAAATGTCAAAAAAATGGGCATTTAAAAAAAAAATATTAGCTTCGACGAAAAAACACCCCAAAATTCTCTTGGACATCATCCCGAGATCAAAAATGTCTGGTATAAAGTAAGTTTTGAAGCCTTCGGAACAAGTGGAAGTCAAAAGGTGCAAAATTTGGAGAATAAGCCGGATGCACCATTTTTACCAAACCAAACTTCTGTACCTGTTATCCTGATCGAATAGGACACATCTTCGATTAACCAGACCTGACCGTTTCTGCTCTAGTGCCGACTTGTAACAGCTGTTACTTTTTGCGGTGATATTATGAGGCGCCAGCTCAAAATGGATTATTTCCTCAGCATCACCACCACAAACTGAGTAACACATTGAGTGAGCGAAGTCCATATTTGGAAGGTTGTGCTGGTCGATCTTCTGGACTAAGCCATTGGTGGTGACCTTCAAAGTTATTGTAAAGAATTCATTTCCCATCTTCGGTAACAATTCTTCAATTCTGTGCTGAAGATTATTTTGAAAGAGATGATTGGTGCCCATTTTCCAAGATCGCTAAAAGGAAAAGCACTACCCCAGATCTATAGGATTTCCGGGGGATAGCAAAGTAATGCAACGGCGTAAGCCACACTTAAGAGTCGCGAGTTGGAACGTTGGAAGCATGGGTGGTCGCAGCTATGAGCTTGAAGAAATGATGTTAGAAGGCGAGTAGACATCCTGTGCGTACAAGAGACGAAATGGCGAAACACCGGCAATCGGGCACGTTTCTTGGACGTTAAAACAAAAGCCTACAAGATGTTTTACTATGGATTGGAACAAGGAAAAAACGGAATCGCCATCATCCTAGCGGCAGAGTTACTTGGCAACGTCTTAACCATTTCAAAGTCCAGTGACCGTTTGATGGCTCTCAAATTGGTGATGCATGGTGAGGTGTGGAACATCGTAAGCGCATATGCCACTCAAGTAGGATGCGAACAAAAAGAAAAAGATGCATTCTGGCTAGATTTCCACAACCTTGTCAAAATAATCCCAAAGGAAGAGCTTTTGCTTGTTGGGGGAGATTTAAACGGACATGTAAGACAAGCGAAGACTATGAAGACTACCACGGAGGGCTGGGACACAGCACCAGGACCTCTTCAGGTGAAGATATCCTAAACATGTGCAAGTCGTACGATCTTATCTTAGCTAAATACCATGTTCGTCAAACAAAGCCGGCACCTGATCACTTATAGCAGAGGCGGAAATGAAACTCAAATAGACTATCATATGGTATCCAGTTTCATGAAGCCACGAGTTAAAGATTGCAAAGTGATCCTGGGAGACACGATCGCCCCTCAACACCGTCTCCTCCTGACTGAATTTTTTATGGAGGCAAGTAAGAAGTCAAAGCAGCAAACGAAGGTGTCTGAGAGAATCAAGTGGTATAAGCTGGATAAAGGAAAAGGCGAAGCTTCTATTACAAACATGAAAAACTACCTCTTTTCCATTATCGATGAGGTCGGTAATGAGGAGTGCAGAGCACAAGACATGTGGGATTCCCTACAACAATCTGGCCTGGAGAAAGCCAAATCACGAGAAAGCGTGAAAATATATATAGATATTGCAAAGGTATCGCGAAGAAAAAGTGCGTCGAATTCAAAGCGAAAAGCATAGAAGGCCTCTATCAGGAGTTGGAAGAAATATCGTCTTCCGCGTCTGACAGGAACCAGGCTACCCAGGAGCTTCGACAAAGCAATTTGAACAAAGGAGCAAATATCTTTAAGATAGCCGCCCAGAGAAGAAGAAATGCTCAGGAGATTCGTTTCCCAAAGTTTATTAACAATGCTGAAGGCCAACTCCTTGTGGAAGACGAACAAATTCTCCACAGATGGCGACAGTATTGCGAGGAACTTCTGAACGAACAGTTTCCCCGAGTGTACTTTCCAAGAGCCGCCCCGAATCATGCCGAAATATCCGACATCACAGTCGAAGAAGTTCGGTACGCGGTTAAAAACTCCAAGGAAAGAAAAGCTATTGGGCCGGACGGAATACCCTCTGAGTTCTGGAAAAAGATGGGAGACATCGGGTCTAGATGGATCATGGTTCTTATCTCCAAACTTATGAGAGGCGACACTATGCCTAATCAATGGAGGGAAAGCTATCTTCTTCCTTTGCACAAAGGTAAGGGTAATACGCGAAATTGTGATAACTACCGTTCTGTCAAGCTGATGTCGCAAACCATGCAGATCGTTGAACGGGTATTAGATAGCCGACTGCGGAAAATAATACGACTATCTGATGACCAGTGCGGGTTTGTCTCGGGTAAACCAACGACAGATGCAAATCAAAGTATAAGGGTCATGATGGAAAAGCATCGTGATTCTTCAAAGGACTGGCATATGGTGTTGGTTGATTTCGAGAAGGCCTTTGACCGGCAACCAAGAGATCTTTTATGGGTAGCGCTAAGACAAAAAGGAGTTCAAAAACCTACGTGCGAGTGATCATGGAAATGTACAAGAGAGCAACGACAAGAGTAAGTTGCACCGCAGGAGTCACTGAAGAGTTCGCAATCAAAGTCGGTGTACACCGACCCACTGCTCTTTATAGCAGTCCTTGATTGGAAAAGTGACGGACCCCAATGTGCACCAGCTATTCTTTGCTGATGAAGGAGCCATTATAAGCGATGATCAGGCGTCCCTACAACGAGCACTTGATGTGTGGGTGGACATTTTTGAGGGACACGGGTATCGTATTAGTTCAAAGAAGACAGAGTGTCTGTGCTGCCCGTTCTCTGACCCTCATCAGCCTATTCCAGACATTTACTTGAATGGAGAGTGCTTCCCAAGTGTGAAAAGTTTAAATATCTGTGATCTATGATTAATAAAGAAGCAACTTGTGATGACGACATCAACCATCGCGTAAGTGTAGGGTGGATGAAGTGGCGGGAAAACTCCGCCATCTTCTGTGATCGAAAAATGCCCCCTAAGCTAAAAGGAAGGCTCTACACTTCAGTTGTACGTCCGGCGCTCACATACGGTTCACAATGCTGGACAATGCACAAAAAGTATGAGAGCAAATTAACGGCAGCTGAGATGAAGATGCTTCGCATGACAGCGGGAGTAACAAAGCGTGACAAAATTAGAAGTTCAAAGATCCGAGGAAGCCTCCACGTAAAAGAAACCATCACAAGAAAGATAGAGCGCGACCGACTCAGTTGGTATTGCCATGTTCAAAGGAGAGATCCTTTGAACCCCGTCCAAAAGGCGATATCAATCAACGTTCCAATTTCAACACGCAAAAAAGGCAGGCCGTAAAACAATTGGTGCAAACAAATGCAAAAACACCAGCATTTGATTGGCCTCAGCGATGAAGTAATCCCAAACCGGGAAGCCTGCCGCTACTTTCTGAGGTCAAACCGGCGGACCCCACAAGCGGACCAGTAGGAATGCAGTTAAGTGGGAAGGTTATGGTCCTACACTTCTGACCATAACGACGCCGGAAAAAAGGAAAAGAAGATTGGTGTCCATTTTCCTAGCTTTATTACTTTTCCTAATTTATGAGGGGTAAATCAAACTTAATGATAATGAAAATAAAACACGGTGATTATAGTTAAAATGATTTTTTTTTACACAGTCCTCCTAAACAGCCAATAATATAGTCCATCTTCCCGAAACGCCTCAACAGCGGCCACAACTTAGCCATCGTCTTCAAATTTCTTGCCTTGGATGTGTTCCTTGAGCCGAGGAAAGAGGTAGAAGTGACTGGGAACTAAATCTGGTGTATAGGACCGGTGTTCGAGCAGTTGGAGGAGGCGGCGGAGGTGGGTATAGAGCATTTTACCAAATAAAATCAAGAACAATTCAACAGAACTGGGACGAGAAAACGTTTCTCTACAGAAGGGTTGAAGAGCAGCTAACCATTGAAGAACTCGAGTGCTATTTCAAAATACAAGAGCGAGTTGCAGAAGTTCTACTAAGCTTGTATGATGGTTCTGCTCCAGGACATCGTCCACAGCAGACCGAAGCATTAGTTAATCCCACGATGAGACCACCAAAAATAGAACTTCCCAAGTTTGATGGCAGTTATTTCAACTGGCGCCAATTTTATGACCTGTCACCAAACAAAAGGGTCATCCCAAAAGGCAAGCCTTGTACAAAGAGGCTTATGCAGATTAGCCGTCGAGCTCTTCTGCTAATGCAGCAATAGGTCGCAAGATGAGAAACCGTCAAGTTTATCCCACCACAGCCACAGCTAACGTCAACGTCACTTATGTCCTAACTGAAGAGGTAGATCAATGCGAGCGGCATTTCAAAACACACGGTTCTCAGATCTTCTACTTGGGAATCCACTAAACCAAAAGGCGATTCTTCTCCCTAGAAAAAAGGTTGGAAAGAAATAAGGAATTAAAAGAATCATATTTATAGAGGTTTATAGAGGAGTGCGAATTGTTGGGTCATATGAGCCCATTATTTGCAGACGAAATTCCGAAAACACATTACTTTCTTCCTCATCATTGTGTTGTCAAGCCGGAAAGCTCGTCCACCAAGCTTCGAGCGGTGTTTGATGCATCTGCCAAAAGCACTTTCGGGCACTCACTCAATATTATAAAATTTCGAATGTACAAATGTCTTCAATGGAAATATCAGCAAAATGTATAGGCAGGTTGGACCCAAACCAACCTGGGCTTGTGGACCCAAAGGGTAGAGCATTTTAACTGGTCTTATGGAGATCCCATCCTGACCATCCGCTACAGGTATACTAGTTGAATATCGTCAAGTATGGGACCGCAACATCATCTTTCTAGGCGCCAAGATGCCTCAACAAATAAGCGAACGGCTTTTTTGAACAATGTCTATGTCGATGACTGCCTCACAGCTGCGGAAACTGTTAAGGAGGCACACGATTTATTGGATGAAATAATTCGCCTATTGAAGTCAGGTAAATTCGAATTCACTAGATTTTGTACTAATGATCCAGCAACTCTTAAAAACATTCCCGATGAACAGCGTAAAAAGTTAGTCACCCTTTATCAGTCAGAAGTTGTTAAAACCCTGGGGTTGATTTGGGACCAATAAAAGGATGCACTTGAATTCAGTTTTGAGTCTAGTAAGACTAAACAGCCAAACATGCAAGCATCACAGCGAACTGTTCTCGCGAATTTAGCAAGAATATTTGAGCCATCTCTGTCACCCCTGATGAAATTCAAAAATGCTACGTTAAGAATTTTACAAAAAGGAATTCGTCAAATGGATCAAAGGAGACAAACAATAATATTATATGTGTCCATCTCACATCGCTTAATGTAAACAGAGAGTAATGAAAAGCAAACAAAATGCAAAAACGAAGCTAAACTCCTCGTTATTTGTCGCTGATAGTAAGAGAAATATTATATATTTATTAATGATTGTTTCACTAAGCACACTCGTGCATAGTTTATGGCAGCTTAAAAACTTAAAACAGGTTCAAGTACGTCTAGTTTCAAAAGTGTAACTTTCTGTTGAGAAAGATTGGTAATGGTAAGATTTTTGTTATAAGATCTTTTGATGACTTACTCGTAGACGCGATTTAAATATGTTCACATGTTCTTAGATGAATTTCAAACACTTTTATTTGAAAAACTCTGTGTAAGATGGGTACCTTGCTCTTATGGCAGAGCATGAGTTAACCTCTTTTGTAAATGAATGCACTAGAAAAATTGACAACTTGCATTGACCTTGTTCTTGGTCGTTTTCTAAGTTTTCCTCAGTATTTGCACTAGTATCAACCTTGAGCTGATCATTGTATGATTGGTCTAATTTTTAAAGGCTTGAAAAGTAGAAAAAGCATAAAAGAAAAAAAGAAAAAAAGAAAAGGCATAATTTCCCAAGTAGGTTGTATTAAGAAATTATATACCCTCTGCTAGTTAATACGCTAGATAATATTACGGAACCCACGGAAATAGCAAACGAATTTAATAAATACTTTGCATCAATTGGGTAACAGTCTTTTCAAATCAATAATATAAACATTTGTAATTTGTGTTTTCGTGATCCGAGGCTCCCAGATACTTCTTTTAAAAGAAATAGCTCCTTTTTCGAACCAATATCTGGCTGAGATTTTAAAGACTATTCACTCCTTAAACGGCTATAACTCCTGTGGCAGCGATGGTATTTCAAACGTCATGCATCTTTCCAATCCTATCTAGAAGTTTTCCCGAGGATTTAAAATGTACTATTGTTATTCCTTTCTTTAAAATAAATTATAGTTTAAAAAAAACTAAAAAACAAGAAAACTAATGTCACCGTTCTAAAAGTGTTTGTATGACATTTTTGCTTTGCTTTGTGCTTTGTATGACATTTTTGCACGCCACGCTTTTAGAATATTGACATTAATTTTCTCGGCAGTAATTTTATTCTTATGCTAAGAATTATTTGTTACTTTTTAGTTTGATTATCTCTAAAAGCGTGTTTTTTAGTTTTTTTAAACTATAATTTATTTTTCGCTTTTTAGTGCGATTTGCTATAAAACAACCATTTTTAATATGTACAGATGTGCTAACAGTTGCATCTCGATTTAGAAAATATATTCAAAGATTTCTGTGATGCCAATATAAACAACGAGACATAGTGGTGTAACTGTCTTTGCGAACAAGTTTTATGGATTGTTTCGTAATTTCATTTCATCTAATGCTTCACTATTACATGGGGTTCTTCCTGTTAATTTTGGGCAATCAATTTCTTCAATTCGAATACCGTCCAAGGATCTTCCACGACTAAGTGCTACATAAGCTTGTCCAGCAGCAAGCAGTCGGGAGTCTAAATAAATGACTGTATGATCAACTGCAACCTTGCATCTTGTGGACGGCCGATGCCCAACTCAGGATTAATGGCAACATTCGTCTCTCAACAGTTCCATGGCTGTATTTTGCTGGCAACTGTATCGATATTGGTTTAATTACGTGAACACCATCTGAACTGAAATCGATACAGACTGACGGAATATCTTCGGCATATACTTGACCCCTGCGAAAATTTGGCCAGGTAATTTCTGTAATAAAACCCATGTTACCATTTACTAAACCTTTTGACACGTCAATTTCGTGTAGCATCAATGAGTTGGTCTTGTGCTTTTATTGTATAAATAACTGTGCCTTTATCCTCAAAACTCTGGAGAACCTTTTCGTTGTGTCTAGCAACTTGGTCATTCGTTGGATAGATCCTTAATGCTTAATGCTTTAATCGAGAACTCATTAGATGTATCTGACACTTTTCCGAGAAGAATTTCAAGATGCTCAGGCGTCAATTTTCCAACTCTTAGGGCAATTAGCACATCTATAAATGTCGTGTCCCCTTGTTGGCGCATGTTTTGTTTGAGTTCAACCAGACGAAACTGCCACCTTAAATGTATAGCGGACTTCATGTGTTCTGGTTAATGGAAAACTTGATGTCCTCGAACAGGTGGTAACTGCATTAGATTACTAAAGAGTACAACATTTATGCATCCAAAACAAGCGTTGGGGCTTTTCAGCTGTCGCAGACGAGAGTCGATCATGCAAACCATCTCATAAGGTACCATAGAAATTTCGTCTATGAACAGAAACTCAACGTTTCGCCATAATTGACGCATTACTCTTCAATAATTACCAGTAAGAAATGGCATACTAACAATAACTCCATCTTTTTGTACTGTTAGTATTAGCAGACGGTGTCGTGTAGTCCCACCGATCAACCATTCTGCAACTCAGGTGAGAGCACCAACTTTCACCACCGACTTTCCATAACATCTATTAACTTGGTTTTTCAATAGATTAAAGAGTTGTTGGTCCCGCTCTGTTGGCGCAAATCTAAAAACTAGCTAACTTCCCTCTGATTTTCAAAAACCTTAGGAATCCGCTAAGTTTGCATGCATTCATAATACATACATTAAACATTAAGTGCGTAACAACAAATACGTCGCGAAGATCCCAGAGTTGCGTTGGTTTCCTCTAGTATGCAATGACCGTAAAACTGTACCGACGTTACCTAACCCTTGACTTAATAAAGGGTCCGCCATCTAACCTTTTTTTTTTTTCAAGTAGTGCTTATTTCGTGAATGGTAACACTTAGCTCATGTCTGATTTGACAGATAATTAGTTTTATCCTTCCGCTGAACGAATATGGTTGTGTATACGCTTGAACAACGCTAGGAAATATTGCGACATTACTTTGAAAATCATGGTAATGTTGCAGAATGTGTGCGAAAATTGCGTACGGATTTTGGAAGAAGAGAAGCACCGTCAGCTCCGTATGTTCGTTATCTTGTGAAAAAAGTGAAAGAAACTGGCATCCTCATCGATAAACCAAAGCGTGAAAAGCCAAAAACAGTGCGTACACCCGAGAATATTGCTGCTGCGGCAGAAAGTGTGCGTGAAGCGCCATCAACATCAATTTAACGTCGTTCTCAACAATTGAACATTTCGGAGACATCATTGAGACGAATTTTGCATAAAGACCTTGGTATGACGCCATACAAAGTCCAATTGGTTCAGGAGTTGAAGCCAACTGACCATCCAATGCGTTTTCGCTTCGCTAAGTGGGCCTGCGATCGACTTACAGAAGATGCCGATTTTGCCAAAAAAATCATCTTTTCAGATGAAGCTCATTTTGATCTTGGCGGGTATGTAAACAAGCAAAATTGTCGCATTTGGGGCACAGAAAACCCGCACGCATACATTGAAAAGCCGGTGCACTCAAAACGAGCCACTGTTTGGTGCGGATTTTGGTCCAGAGGCATAATTGGGCCATTTTTCTTCGAAAATGAGCAAGGAGTGGCCGTTACAGTCAATGGCGATCGTTATCGGGCCATGTTGAACGAATTTTTGTTCACAAAAATTGAAGAGGAGGATATTGGCAACATTTGGTTTCAACAGGACGGCGCTACGTGCCACACAGCCGAAGCTACACTCGATGTTTTGCGCCCTGTTTTTGAAGATCGCATTATCAGCCGCAGAGCTGATGTCGTTTGGCCACCTCGGAGCTGCGATTTGACACCGTTGGACTATTATTTGTGGGGTGCCGTCAAAGATAAGTGTTACGCCGACAAGCCAGAGACAATTGACGCTTTAAAGGACAATATTCGTGAAGCCATTGGTGAAATACATCTGCACACAATCGATAATGTGCATAAAAATTGGACCGATCGTGTAGGCTACTGCATGGCCAGCCGAGGCAGCCATTTGAATGAAATTATTTTCCATTATTAACCGGAAGGATTGTACTTTCAAATAAAAAAAGAAATTTGAGAAAATATTCAGTAGTTTTTTTTATAGCATTTTCAAAAAAAAAAATTATTTGGTGGACCCTATAGTATACGTATCAGATTTGTCAGTACATTTATGTATGTATACGGAACAAACAAATTGAGACCGCAACTACCTCTCTGCTGCGTTTTGCTAAGCTGAGAGCCTGAATCATAGAGTAAGTCTGGAACTGCACGCATGCTCAGTTCGCGCACTAGCTTCATCTCTCTTACTCTCATGCAAAGTATCCCAAAAGAAATTCATGAATCCTGGCGAACCTAATCAGGATAATCGGATATTTTGATCGTATTATTGTATTGTCCTCGGTCTTTGACAAGTGTGCAAAGTTTAAAACAAATCTAATCACTTGAAGTAGGGCAAAATCGACCCCAAAGAGTAAGTTACAAACAAACAAACATACAGGTGAAACTAATAAAAGCGTATTAAAAAGGAAGCAGAAATGAAAATGGAATTATAGACCAATCTCACTGTTGTCTTCAATCGCCAAAGTTTTTGAGGAATGCGTTAACAAAGAGTAACTATTGGTGTATCTGAACAAAATAAATTTCTTCAATCCAAAGAAATTTGGATTTAGAGCTGGGCTATCTACTGAAGACGCCCTTTTAGATTTTTGCTCCATCATGCAGAAAGGCTTGGATGAAACAAGATCTTTTTCTGCTTTTTGTTGATATAACAAAAGTATTATTTTTGTTGTCATATGTCAAACACTTGAAAATTGTTAGAATCCTTGGGATTTAGGCAGTAGAAAATGCATAAGACGAGAATGGGATTTATCCAGAAACAAGGAACCCAGTTTCCTATTCGAATTAAACCAAGGGGCGTCGAAAGGTGTTTTTAAAAACTATTTCAACGGCAAAATAGGAAGAGATTTTTGAATTTTGATTACCACTATCCCAAGCGCCGAAAGTCATAGCTTAATGTCTGATAAACCATCAACTTCAACGGTAATGCCAAATATGTTGGATCCATGCAAATGCTTTTTGATTTCCTTAAACGAAGAGGATATGGTCTACTATGAGCTGATCAAACCAAATAAAATCATCACTTAGATCATTATCATTTACAATTAATGAGCTTGAACTTCATTAGATGAATACTCCGAAAGACACGACAAACTGATTTCGCAGCAATACATTGTTCATCCACACGTCGCAAAATCTATCAAATCATACTTGGAAATGTTGAATGGGAAGTTCTGCCGGGTGGGGTAGGATATTGTCCAGATGACCTCAGTAGCAACGATGGACAATACTTCGAATAATATAGTCTTTTAAATTCATTTCAACACTCTTTTTGATTAAAAAAAATACTATACTATGCATGCACTATGCATTAATAGTCTAATCGTCTAGCATTCACCATATAATAGGTGTACTATGGTAAAAATAAATCCATTACTTTTACATGAAATTTAAGGCTTTATGGTATGTAGCATGGTTAGAATAATCGGTTTAGGTCAAATAAGCGGTATTGTGTTTAATAACCTGTTGCCATTTTGATGATAATACCATTATGCCTCTCTCACAGAAACCCTCGTTCCTATGGGTATTTTTATTAGTACGAAACCTCATCTAATGTATGTATGTCCGATTGAACGTATACAATGCGAGATACTAAAGCCAACAGCTACTGCACCTAATATTATGTTCTGGGGATATTTGAAGTCTTGGGCCTGTTAAAAGACATCAATAGTGCTATTACTACAATAGTTATGCTGTTATATCTCAAACCCTATACTTCAGGATGATTCCACTCCCTGTCATTGCGCTCGGTCTATAAGTAAAAACAAAATATAACCTAAAATGTACATATACTCAAAACATTTCTAAATATTGTTTTTTCCAACAGATGACCCAAAAGCCTGGCAGATATTAGTCTTGAGCTGAAAATAATCCCGACCTCAACTTAGCAGAGAGCTTGCAGCCAATTATGGGTCCGACTCATCTAAAACCATTGATTTACTCAAAACGGTCATAACGGAAGTGTGTTATAAGTTATCTTCTTCTTTTCCTTTTTCCGGCGTTGTTATGGTCAGAAGTGTAGGACCATAACCTTCCCACTTAACTGCATTCCTACTGGTCCGCTTGTGGGTCCGCCGGTTCGACCTCAGAAAGTAGCGGCAGGCTTCCCGGTTTGGGATTACTTCATCGCTGAGGCCAATCACATGCTGGTGTTTTTGTATTTATTTGCATCAATTGTTTTTCGGCCTGCCGTTTTTTTTTTTTTTTTTTTTTTTTTTTTTTGTGACACGGGCATGCTCCAGATTTTTTTGTTTGATCTTACTCTTACAACACCGGTGATCTCCAGTCGTGTCAGCCCACTGATTTGCATGTATACTTGTGGGGCAGTTTAATGGTGGTATATGTGTCCCTAGGCTCACCTTGGTGTTTTCTAAATTGCCTAGATGTGATTTTTGTTATAAGTGTGTTATAAGTTATAACAGAGATAATGCAAAAATTGTATGACCCTATGCTATGAAAAGCCCAAGCAGTCATAAATATTAAGGGCGGTGCTAAAAAGTATTGAGAAAAATTTAAAACTGCATTTCCGTTAAAAATGATTAATAAATCTTACTCAATGTTCCCTTAATGACTTAAAAAAAAATGACAGAAAAATTCTAATATATATTTATATATATTTTTTTATTTGAGTATAGAACCATTAAAATTAGTATTTTACAACCTTTTTTGCTAGAGTCAACTAGAACAGATAATTCTCATAGAAAATTAAAGATATACTTAAATTTCGTTAAAAAAACAATATGTTTCAGAAATGATGAATTGGTGTGACGTTTTTCTGGCGTGAGATGTATTAATTTATAAATACTTTGTATATTGCATGTAATGAGTAAGATAAGTAAGGATACTTCGGGTAAACAATTAGAGAGGGAGTCTATATAGAATTACGAGAATGTATGATCAATTGCGACTTTTTTCTTTGGCTGCATTCAATTTATTTAAATCATAGCACAGGCAGCACAGTCAGAAAGGAAATGTTCCGCTGTGTTGTGTTCCTCAACACATGCAGCACAGGTTTTGAGTTTTCCTAAAGACTCGGTGACTAAAGTCAGCAGACTTGCAATTTTCGCGATTTTATTTTTCTACATAATCTACTAATCTACATTGACTTCAACACAATGGGCCCAGTGTTTCTCCACGGCCCTTTCAACTTCTTCATTGGACGCGAAGCGAACAAACTTCTTCAATTTTGGGATCAGGTAGAAGTCAGAGGTTGCCAGATCAGATGAATATGAATAATGGTCGAACAAATCGTGACCCAAATCTCGCAGTTTTCCTATCGTCAATGCATCCTTAGGTACTTTGTTCTGGTAATAGATAATTTTTTTTTCTTCAAGCCAGGCCTTTTCTAGAAGAAAATTAGTTTTAATTTAAAATCCTCTAACTGTATACGCACCTTATGTGTCAGTTGAATACCGTGTATTCTTGATAGTATTTTCGATTTTTCTTCCAAAACATCAGAGCACCCAAGGTAGCAATGAACATTCTAGTAAACGAGTTGCCACCATGTTACGTGACGTGAAACTAGGAGAAAAATGTCCCTATGTTGAGGATATGTATCCTCCCATCAAATAATTTAAAACAAATCCTAGATGGCTTAGTATTTCTCGCTTAAAACATAAAACCACAAGTCCACAAGGTACTTAAGGAACACTAAGCAGATTAAAGTCAAAAACAGAACATGTTTAAAAAAACACTTAGTCTTATGGGAAAGACAAAAGCACGAAGTCGGCCAATGTCAAGCAGTCTTCCATGCTAGAACGTATGAAACAAACAAAATAAACAATAAATTAGGTAAAAGGAATTAAGAGCTGACAATAAATTGCGGAACGAGCGCAGTAATGCGAAAAACAAAACAAAAGATTCAAACTAAGCTAAAATTGCAGTAATCCAAAATCAATAGAGAAATGTCGAGCTTTTACTCGAAAATGGGTCATTGGCAATTCTGTGTTTTAGATTCAGTTTGTTCGTCGTCTTAGTGAAGACGAAAGAATGGAAATGAAAAAAAGTGGATCTAGGTAAAGGTAGAATGTCTGACGAGGGCAAGAATTTACCATGGTTTCGGGTTCATTGCCAGCGTTAATTTTGTCTAGAAAAAACGAATGAGAATGACGTGCTCAGAGAACGGAGCATTTTGTGTTACTCACAAACGAGATATTTAATAAAAGGCTGAATAAAATCATTTTGAGCACTTAGCAGAGGGATATCTGCATTATGGCAACCACTTTAACAATGAATATGATCATTCGTATTCGCCTAGAGTGTGGGCGACTTAAGTTTATAGAATTATTGCTCTCTCGGATTAATCCTTAAGATAAACTCCATCTCCATTCATATACGAGTGTACTGGAAGAACCACTGTTGAGCTCTCAATATTCAATTATAATTGAAATGAATTTGGATAAGTACGACAAAAAGGAGTATCTGTGCTGCCCGTTCTCTGACCCTCATCAGCCAATTCCAGACATTTACTTGAATGGAGAGTGCTTCCCAAGTGTGAAAAGTTTAAATGTCTGGGATCTATGATTAATAAAGAAGCAACTTCTGATGACGACATCAGCCATCGCGTAAGCGTAGGGTGGATGAAGTGGCGGGAAAACTCCGCCATCTTCTGTGATCGAAAAATGCCCCCTAAGCTGAAAGAAAGGCTCTACACTTCAGTTGTACGTCCGGCGCTCACATACGGTTCACAATGCTGGACAATGCACAAAAAGTATGAGAGCAAATTAACGGCAGCTGAGATGAAGATGCTTCGCATGACAGCGGGAGTAACAAAGCGTGACAGAATTAGAAGTTCAAAGATCCGAGGAAGCCTCCACGTAAAAGAAACCATCACAAGAAAGATAGAGCGCGACCGACTCAGTTGGTATTGCCATGTTCAAAGGAGAGATCCTTTGAACCCCGTCCAAAAGGCAATATCAATCAACGTTCCAATTCCAACATGCAAAAAAGGCAGGCCGAAAAACAATTGGTGCAAAAAAATGCAAAAACACCAGCATTTGATTGGCCTCAGCGATGAAGTAATCCCAAACCGGGAAGCCTGCCGTTACTTTCTGAGGTCAAACCGGCGGACCCCACACGCGGACCAGTAGGAATGCAGTTAAGTGGGAAGGTTATGGTCCTACACTTCTGACCATAACGACGCCGGAAAAAAAAAGGAAAAGAAGAAGAACGAACAAAAAGGTTATTAAATATCGATCGAAGCTCTCAGGCACAAGGTGTTGAATAGTGAATTTTCTGTACTTCCGCTGATTAGGCGCTAGAAATAAGTGAACTAGATCACGATTTTTTACACAAAATTATATCTATAATTCCATTTTTCCAGGTGCGTTAACTCTAGAGAAATAGTGGAACAAACTCTCTATCCATAACGACCGACACATTTTTTTTCAAACATGGTTCTGGTGCGGTCGTTTAAGTTAATGAATTCCGTGACTGAACGATCGTGATCTTTGTATAATCCATATTTTACCATTCTCAATATTCTTTTTATTTGTATTCTGGTTTTATTTTATTTAATTAGCGGTTTCCCCGACGCGGCGACGTCATCTTAAAAATATTAATAGGTTATTTTAATGAAGTCAAAAGGCCGAGAGAAAAAAAATTATTTTTTTACTTTTTGGAGTTTTTTTTTGTCGGGGGTTACTTAAAATTTTTAATTTTATTTTTATTTCATTCTTTTTAAATTACTCGCCCTAATTCCAATAGGTACGAGTAACTACTTGAATTAATTTTTCGTAACACTCTACCGCATACAAACCCATACATATATAATTTCATTCAGCATGACTTATTTCCGTTATATTACACATGTGTGTCAAAAATGTAATCTACGACCGAACTGTGTCTATTTTTTTATAATAAAGCTATTTTTGTTATTAATATCGCGATTCCGGAATAAACCCATTGTTTTTAAAGCAAGTGCAGCACCTTAACTATAAACAGAACTAGTTGAGACGAATGTAATGAGCCCATACTTAATAGGTTTACTAATAGGCAATCGTCTCCTACCTTCGAGTTCCATCATCAGAGTACCAGCTCAGTAGTACCAGCATACATGGGTGTTTCAAATGTTAGGTCGCAGATATGTTTGAAAGTAATGTAAATACACATTGTGTCTAAGATCTAGTGTTGCGAAAAATAGTTCCAACCCCGGAACGAACATGGAACGTTTCCTTTCCCAGTCGGAACTAGTTCCTGGAACTATCTCCTCGGAACTACATCGGAACTGTCGGAACTATCGGAGTTGTCGGAACTATCGGAACTATTAGTATGGTAATAGAGATCCATATCCGATCCTTCATACCTAATTCGTTCACGAAACACGGAACGAATTGCCTGTACGAGTATGATTGCGGACATTATTGTTTGATCACTCTTCTGCTATTCCAGTTCCAGTGTGTGAGTGTGCATAAACTGTTCGAGCTTATCGCTACATCAATGTATACGACATTTATTCACATTTTGTTTTTGGTTGTCTACTACGTAGTATAAGACATGTTCGTTTGCATTTATCTTTCTTTTCGTTATGACTGTGATTACGTTGTTCTACAACATAGTCGTACGACCGCGTCGTTCGGACGTTCGGCTGGGTTGTATAATATGAACGCCGCTATTGATGAATTTCTAGGTTGAATGGAACTATGGACATGTTATCGTTCAGTTTGAGGAACGATCGGAAATGTTTCCGACTGAGGACATACATAGTTCCATACATGTCCTGAACTACCCAACTCTACTAAGATCCCTACCACAACTAACAAAAAGTGGTAATAACCTTGAAACGCCTGAACAGATCTTCATAAATTGTAGCTAAGAACCATCTCGATCACGGTAGCTTTCAAACAAAAAAAAAAATCATCAAAATCGGTCCATTCGTTCATGAGCTACGATGCCACAGACAGACACACAGTCAAACAGACAAACGGACACATCAAACTCATAACACCCCTCTTTTTGCGTCGGGGGTTAAAAAAAACTGTTTGTAACCGAAGCGAGGGCAAGTCCATCAATGTTGCGTTTTATCTATTTAGCCTTAAATGACGCTTTAACTTTAGGAAAAGGTGCAATAGTGATTTTTTTATTGATGTTTATGAAGTAAACAGATGAATGAACGTTAACTAGGAACTATTCATCAATGACTTTGGCACAATTCTGCGCAGACTTCGCAACCGTCTTACACAAACATTGACCAGACAATGTGAAATACAGTTGGCCATTACACGTTTGTATCTCCTGCTTTCTATCTTTGGTAAGACTTAAAGATGTTCCCTTTTAAAGCCATTGATTGTAAATCGGCAAGTGGACGACTTTCGATCGGACGACGAGGCACATTGCTATCTAAAACTATATGTACGTGAGTTGGTAAACAAACAAAATGTGCGTTTTTGGAGCAATGAAAATCGATTTATCATTCACGAAGAGCGTGGTGCTCCATTTACGCCGGAGGTGTAATTTTTTCAGAGCTTCATATTTTCGAGGAAACCGTTAATACCACGGTTACTGATACTGGTGGACGATGCAAAACCCTGCCACAAATTCATGATTTGGGACTGACGTAGTAGTAGTAGTTCCAAGTGCATGATGCATCCGCACACACAACTCGTAGCTCGCGCGACAATGGATATTTTGAAGGATGCTTTTCCGGATAGCCGAAAGTCTCGTCTTGGTGCTTTGCACAGGCCGGCCAAATCACTCGACTTGACCACTCCTTCTTCGAGAGTTTTCGAGGTCGCAGATCTATCACAGCAAATCACTGATCCCGATGAAAGTTTAGGAACTCATCGCCCGAAATTCTGGCCGAAATGAGTGAAAATGCAGTGAAAAGAGCCTTGACTTCAAAAATTATGAGAAAAAACTTAAAGATTCAAATAAATATGTACATAAAAGAAAAATAATGAAATATTTTTCAATCTATTACTGTCAGCCGCAATATAATATCTTTAATCGAACCGTATTGCACCAAAAAACCACTTATGTCAGCATACATATGTATATCACAGGAAGAATTAAGCCAGTAAGTCCCTTAAACCCTTTGGAAGATTGTTCAATAGAGATTTGAATTTGATGGGGAACCATTTGTTTGTTTTAAGAATTTACCCAAACCAAAACTCATAGATTAGCTTTCCAAAGCTTGAATTTGAGGTTCAAGTAAATATTAAGAGTTTTTTTGATTTGAAACACGAAAGAATATGCAATACCTATGGCTGAAAGTGAGTTAAAAGTTTGACGAAAATCTGTGTTAGACAATAACATTCTGTATAAATTAGATTGAGCTGCTACTCCTGATTTGTGAAGTGTAGTAAGATTGTTGGTAATCAAGAAGTAATAAATCAGTTGATTATTGATGAAAACTTTATTGAGAATGATACGTTATATTAAAGGCTATTGCAAAGCAAGGTATGGATTCGAAAGAAAATAGCTAAAATTTTCAATTTACTACGATGAAAGAATGAATGCGGAACAGAAGTGAAGGATTTGTCCTGGTTAGCTGAAGGCGCTCTATAACAATATTGTGCCAGGATATGGTTTGCTCGCTTACTTCTGGAAATTTGGTTGAGAAAGATTCGAAGCGAAAGCTGAGAAGGAAGATCGTCACATCATCATTCCATAAACCATAAAAACCATAAAAAGGTTTCCATTATTTAAGAACATTTGCGTTGAAGTACTAATTTGAATTATACAGAAATCAGTCCCCATTAACTCCTACCCATTTGGGAAGGTCAGGTAAATTAAGCATAAGGTTAACAAATAGCTTCATTAGATCGCCTCAAAATAGGTTCTGCTGTGCGATCATTCTCTATCTCGACTGCAGGAAAAAAAATCAATAGGCCGATGGGATTTAATGTGACTGGATTGGATTTTATGTTTCCTTTTGTGAATAAATTCAATGTAGACAAAAATAATTTGTGCGACTGAGTCATCACTAAACCATTGATATCAAATCAGAGTGTGAAGTCATGAAATGTTTTTTTCCGCCGGGTCTTGATTGGTGCTTAATCTTACAGATAGACTCACACACCTTTTTATTGCTAGTAAGACGTAAAGGAAAAGTATAAAGCAAGATAGGCTAAACTCATCACCTTTATTGTTAATTGCAGATATAATCATCAATGTGGTTCTGTTAGTATCAACATTTTTTCGTTAGACCTTGCAACATCATTCTTATCGAACTCTCGGACAGAGCACCATCTTCACATTTTATATTTCTGCTGCGCACCAGATTTCCCATTCAAAACATAAGATTTCCTCTTTGATATAGAAAATTCTGTAAATTAGTTTTGAGTATAGAAAGGCTCGTCACTGAGCTGTGTTTTTAAAAGGGATCAAAGTTATACTAAATCAAGACATTACCTAGCTTGGCAATTAAAATCAAGATAATTGTTATTTCATGAGTTGCACAAATCGTATCAAGATCAAGACCATAATCCACATTGACAATAACATCTAACTGAAAAGTTAAGAAAATGAATAGAGAGGAATACTAACACGGTTGATTTACACACCTAAGAGTGGAATAGTAGCTCGATATAAGAGGTTTATTAAAAAAATAGGATGACTTTTGGGTAAGTGCATTCGATTTTCAATTTTGTTTTATGTTGGTATACATGCCACTAACATATGTTGACATTATCAGCCATTTTGGCCATTTAAAAAAAATTAATAATCTGTGAATGTATCTGTATTAAATTTTGTGTGAAAAGTAAAAGGAAGTGCTACAACGTACTTGAACTGTGGACTAACATTTGGCAAGTCTACTGAGCAAGAAAAAAATGTTTTTACAATAAGTGGTGTAAACTTTTTACAAAAGGCCGAGGAGATGTTAATAACGAAGCTCGTCCTGGACGACCTAGCACGTTAACAACGGGTGAAAATGGTGAAATAGTGAAGACAATTGTAATTATTAGAATCCGCAAAACACTCTCGGATAAGCTTCTGAGGATATAACATATCGGTTGGCTCATGCCAGGATTTTTTTCCAGATATGATATGAAACGTGTGTCAGCGAAGTTTATTCCGAAATTGTTAAATTTTGACGTCAAAACCAAAACCCTACCATCCCAATGAAAGCGATTAGAAGAACCAAAACCGAAAAAAGCACGCCTAGTTTTTTTTCACTCTTTTCTTCGACTACAATGGCATGAGTTTTCGCGGAAGGTAGTATAATAAGGAGTATTACCTTCAAATTATGCGTCTTTTGCGTAAAGCAACACGAAGAAAACGTCCGGATTTGTGGGGGAAAAAAGCATGGATGTTGCATCATGATAACGTACCTGCCCACTGATTGTTGCCCCAGCCACCGTATTCACCTGACTTGGCCCATTGCGATTTTTTCTCTTCGCAAAACTGAAATAAACCATGAAAGGATGGACATTTTCCACAATTGAAGAGATAAACACCGCATCGATGGAAGTGCTCAAGGCTATGCCAAAAAGCGCATACCCGAAATGCGTCAAGGATTGTCAAACGCTTTGGCGCAAGTTTATTATATCTGAGAAAAATTGTTTTGTGGTGATATGGTGAAAATAGATACTGATAAATAAATAAATATTTTTCGAGAAAAATAAACAGTTGCCTTCTTTTTTGAAGAAATTTTGTATGTAAAAAGAGCCATTTGGTTGCCTTTGATGTGCCAACCGCCAACGACCGATTTGGTGTCCTAAAGACTGGAGATCACTCTAATTAGGACCCTTGGACCAAGTTTTGGTATAAAAAAAAAACAGAAATAATAAAATGCTTATCAGTTTTTAAAGACGCAATTATATGTCGAATAAGAATGACCCAAAGTCGGTCACAAGATAAGCAAAACAGAAAAGGTATACGAACGAACCAATTTGAAAACATCAGTGATGCCTTCTTATTCTCCAATTCTCCATACCTCAAATTATTGTTAATCACAGGCATATTCGTGCATTATCTTAAAAAAAAAAAACAAAACTTCAAAACGCTTTTAAAATAACCGGTTGACATCTAAATATGATTGTATTAAGCCCCTTGAAGAAACTGCATATCACAGGTGCGTGATACAGCATTTAAAACAAAATTTGACACTAACTTGGCTGACAACTAATTGCCTAAATAATGCTTTAACTACTACCGTCCAGGCAACGTTTACGGTTTCGCTTTGTTTTTACTTGCACCATCCAACGTCACGCAATACTTGGGTTGAGTAGGGAAAAGCCATATTCTCTACCGACACAGAAACGTGACATTCTGTCAAATCGCTATCGATTTGATGTTCCGAGCTGAATGTGTTCTATTACTGGAATGAGGAATAATGTTTTGTTTAAGGTCGAAAAGGCATTCAACTATCCCTTTTTTTCATTAAATCAGCTTGCAGACAGCAGATACGGATTCTATTCAAAGCCGTGAGGTAGGGAATACTACCTCATTAATGGATGTGACTCCATATCTGTGTGCTTCACACCTAGACAGACTCTAATGAAAGGCTATATTTAGATCGCAACCTTCGACTGAAATCCGTCAAACAGCTCTTAGTCACTTAATAAGGATGAAGAGAACCTCGATAAGTTGGACAAATTGGTGACAAAATCAATGAAAAAATATGAAAACGGAAAACAGAGATTATTTCGTATCTTGTCTTTAATGGTCAGTAAACAAAATTAAAGAAAGTTTGTTGACCTGCTCAATAATTCGGAGCGATGTGGTAATTGATTTGACACTTAAAGTAGATGGGTATGGCAGTAACATATTTATACTTTCCATTTGAAAATTGTTGTAAAAGGGTAACCGGTCCCTGAACATTTTGTTTGTATATTTCAATGTTTTGAGGCTTCTAGGACTTTTTTCGTCCCGAATTAAGATGTTAACTGTTTTTTTAATGCAATGTATACATTTTGACAGCAATAGCTGCGTAATTATTTTACAATTATTATCTCAAAAAACAATAATATCCCGTTAAAGTATTAATTAGAATGTTCGTGGCATTTTAAGTACACCAAACCTTAGCATTTTACGGTACCAAATAGACATTTTGTAGTTTATCAATGGTACCTTGATACCTCTTGATACCTTGATTACCAGCGATACCTCTCGCTTGTCGTAAAAGGCGACTACAACAAAGGTAAACAAAAATCACATCTAGGCAATTTAGAAAACACCAAGGTGAGCCTAGGGACACATATACCACCATTAAACTGCCACACAAGTGTACATGCAAATCAGTGGGTTGACACGACTGGAGATCACCGGTGTTGTAAGAGTAAGATCAAACAAAAAAATCTGGAGCATGCCCGTGACACAAAAAAAAAAAAAAAATGGCAGCCCGAAAAACAATTGGTGCAAACAAATGCAAAAACACCAGCATTTGATTGGCCTCAGCGATGAAGTAATCCCAAACCGGGAAGCCTGCCGCTACTTTCTGGGGTCAAACCGGCGGACCAGTAGGAATGCAGTTAAGTGGGAAGGTTATGGTCCTACACTTCTGACCATAACAACGCCGGAAAAAGGAAAAGAAGAAGAAGATCAATGGTACCTTGAAGCTTTTCATTTTAACTAGGGCCTGGTTCAATATACAGTGTCTTAGAAAAAGGAAACATCAACAGCTATTCCGATCAGTAATATACTACAAATTGCCCATAAATATTTCCACGTTCTTTTCACAGCCAGACTTTCGCCTCAGAAGTTTACTTGTAACAACTCTGCAACTCAAAGTCGGCACTAGAGCAGAAACGCCAAGGTCTGGTAAACTAAAAAGGTGCTCTATTCCATCAGGATAACGCTCGCTCTTTTACAGCTAGAACCAGTTGCACACAGTTATAGGATTTCGGTTAAAAGATATATGTATATAAACAATTGGGCAATGCAAGATCATGCAAAATCAACATTAGAATTGTTGTGTATTACACAGAAAAAGAAAGACGCGTGATGTTCGGCGGTTGATACCAGGGTGAGTTTTATTTAAAATCCTTACAAGCTGGAGAGAGAAATGGTATATATGTATACATTACGATCAATTGAGTTAGCTGAATATGGCGTTGCCAAATCAACAATATGATTGGTGATATTTAACAAAGAATAAATGTGCTGCCAAACAATTTTTAATTTGTAATATTCAACATGCTCTCCATGAGCTTTTATCAACAACTAACTGTTATATAATTTTAATGAAATTAAATAATGTAATGAGAATAACATACTGAAAGCCATGAAAAAAGTGATATTATGAAATGAAAGAAAAGGGAATAATAAAAATAAATTAAAAATTTCATTAATTATTCAAATTAATTAAATTCATATTTTGATATTATAAAATTAAAATTATTTAAAGTTCAAATTATTTTCATTGTCTCTTTTCAAAAATTGCTCTACCATCGTCAGATCTTGGTCTTAATTGTCTGTGTTGAACGGATTCCCTTCTTTCAATTTGAAATAAAGGACTATCATGAGGTGTACTCTCTTCAGGTAGAATGATATTTACATTAGCTCTTATTTCAGGTGCTGCATTATCATCTTCCCCAAGATTAGATGTCCGTAATGTGCTACTATTTTCCCCACGGATTTGATCCAAATGCATTTTAATGAGTCGAATATTATTTGAGATGATGCAACAATAAGTACGAGGAACAATTTTATGTTTAATTGTGGCTGCTGACCAACTTGGTTTATTCGGATTTCGGTAATCACGAATATACACTTTCTGACCTTTGTTAAAACTTATTTGACGACTACCTTTAAAATATTTTTTACTATTTTCTTGACTTTTTGTAATGTTATTTGTAATTAGTGGTGGTTTCAATAAACTAAATCGCGTTTTCAAATTTCGTCCAAAAAATAATTTTGCTGGTGATTCATCAGTAGCACTGCGTATTGCGATAGTCGCATAAAAATCTGTGCAATATAGTATCGATATCTGGTTGTTTCTCGGATTTAATATTGGCATATAATAATTTCTTGAGTATCTTAACAAAAATTTCAGCTTGCCCATTAGTAGCTGGGTGTCCAGGAGCTGTTAATACATGTTTAACATTGTTCATTTTTAAGAAATTTCTAAAATCTTGAGAGGTAAACTGCCGACCATTATCACTGACTAACGTGTCAACAATGCCATAACGACAAAAAAGTTCCCTCATTTTTTTTATTACAAATGTTGATGTTAACTCTTTAGTTTTTAAAACGTCAACCCGCTTTCTGAATGAATCAATAACTATGAGAAAATGGACACCGTATATTGGGCCAGCAAAATCGATGTGAATGCGACTTCAAATCGAAGATGTTGGTTGCCAAGAAATTAAAGAACTCTTTTGTGGGTCTGCTTGTAACTCTTGACACGGATGACAGTTTTTTATTAAATTCTCGATGTCACCATCGATATTTGGCCACCAAATATATGAGCGAGCCAGTGCCTTGGTCTTTACAATGCCAAGATGTGACATTTGTAATTCTCTCAAAAAGTAATTGCGTAGTTTTTTAGGAATTACTGTACGAAATCCCCACAAAATGCAATTTTGCTAAACAGTTAATTCTAATGACTTATTTTTAAATGGTTTAAATGTTGAGTCTTCTAACTTTTTAATTGTACCGTTTTGGATTGCATCAATTCATTTAGACAAAATTGGATCTCGTCTTGTCTCAAAGCGATACTTTTGAAATTAAGATATAGTGGATTTTCTTTTTCAATGAAATTAATATAATTTTGCTCCATGGCAGAATCTTCTAAAGAACTTACATGAGGAATACGTGATAAATTATCAGCTTCATTAAAATTTCCTTTAATGTATTGAATCGTATAATTGAATCCTGATAGAATGAATGCCCACCTTTGAATTCGTGCAGCTGCCATAATCGGAAGGCTTTTGTTTTCACCAAAAATTGATATGAGAGCTTTATGATCAGTTTTCAAAATGAAGTGATTGCCTTAGTTTAGTTACACTAAAAATTATCGCCAGTGCTTCTTTTTAAGGCGTACTATAGTTCTTTTCGCTTTTTGAAAGGGACCTAGATATAAAAGCAATAGGCTTAACTGTATTATCCGAATACTTATGCGACAGAACACCAGCAACTGCGTTGTTGGAAGCATCGGTTGTCAAAATAATCGGTAATTTTGCATTAAAATGTACTAAAACTTTGTCTGAAGTAACTTCCTTTTTTATTAAGTTAAGTGTTTTGACAATCTTCAGACCAACTAAACGAAACTCCTTTTGTAATAAATGGTACAATGGAGCCATTTTATCAACAAAATTGTCTATAAATTTCGAATAATGGTTAACTATTCCGATAAATGCTCTTACTTCTGAAACATTGGTTGGAACGGGGGCTTTTAAAATGTTCGAGATTCGTTCATCTGTTTTAGATAATCCAAATTCATCAATGGAAAATCCAAGATACTGAATTTTGAATTGAAAGAAAGTGCGTTTACTCTTGTTTAGTTTTAAACCGGATATTTGAAGTTTATTCAAAACCAACTTTAATGTTTGAACATGTTCTTGAAACGTTTTACCAGTGACGTAAAAGATTTGATTTTCTATTGTTTTTTGAAATATTGCAGCGGCTGGCTTAACCCCAAAAGGTAACCGTTTCATTTTGAGAGTGCCTATGTGCGTACTCCACGTACACAAAATTTGTGATTCATCATCTACAATAAGTTGATTATATGCGTTTGATAAGTCCAGTTTTATAAAAAGCTTTCCGCCTTCTAAAGCTGCGAATATTTCATCGATTCGAGGTAGTGGATACTTTATATCTATTAAGTACTTATTTAATGTTACCATATAATCACCGCAAATGCGTAATTCACCGCTTAGTTTAAGTATTGGGACTAATGGCGTTCCCCAATCGGAACTATCTACCGGTTCCAAGACCCCTTTTTTAATTAGATCCCTTAATTGGGCCTCAATTTTGTTTTTCCATGCCAATGGAATAGGACGCGGTTTAAAAAAAATTGGTTTGGCATCTTTATTTATTTACAATGAAATTTATGGACCATTGTACGAACCTAACTTTTCATCGAAAACACTACTAAATTCATCTTTTAATTGTTCGATTATTGTTTAATATTTTTTTATGACTACTGATTAAATTTATTTGTGTTAATTCAAAATTAAATTTTCTTAAAAATGAATTAAATTTTCTTAACAAAGAATAAATGTGCTGCCAAACAATTTTTAATTTATAATATTCAACAAGAATGGTTAAAAGAGAGAAGCCATTTTTTAATATTACGAATATTTAAAAATACTGTTTTCATTCTCTGGTATCTAAAGTTTATTAAACAAACGGGCACAGTAGATTCCTGGACAGTTTTGAAATATCTGGTGTTGACTCTTAAATTGAGTTTTCATGTATTCTAATGGCGTAGTACCCGCAGTTTTAATTTTTTTTTCAAATCTTTATAGTAGTAAAGATGCCTTAAGACTAAAACGTTCTTGAGGAAAAAAATGTAGATCTCGGGATGATATCAAAGAGGCTTTTGTGGTGAATTTTGGTCAAGGTCAACGGCGATGTAAGGGTTACCGAAAATGACGAAGTTACAAGTTTCCTAACCATAGAAGATTTTTATATAAGTATTTCAAAATTGTGAAAAAAAAAAGAAGGATGGTTCCAGTTTGATCACCGCAGTCTCCAGACCTCATCTCCATGTGGTAAGTTTTTTGGAAAAACTTTTTTTTCTTAGCTTAAGTTAATTATAATAATATTAGTTAAAGTTTTTATATAGTAGTCGAAAGGCATATGTTAAAATTATACTGTTGGTTTAAGAGTTAAGTTAGTTTTAAGCATTTTTGTCTAGGATAAGATAGATCTAAGACACTATGAAAAGTGAATTTTAAACTAAAGCTAAAAACCTCATCACCATCGAACATTTTTGAGGTTTCTTAAACGTCAACTGCTGACTTTAAAAAATTAAATGAAATAAGAAGAATGTTGGAAACAAACAATAGATTCGACAGCCTTTAATCTCCAGCCTCGGAATTTCTTATGATTTTTTTTTGTGTCAAATCTAAGCACTTTGGTCGGAAGAATCGATTATGATGAACTTCGTGAGTGATTATGTTGCTGATTTCTTAGCTAAGTTTTTCCCAAGTCAGTTAGTCATTTGTTTTTCTTTTTTCATAGGGATGCATAACTTGAAAATGAGGGTTTTTAAAGTTGGCATAAGTTGTAATAAAAAAACTGGTAATTTCGACACCGAAGCAAAGTAAAAAATTCAACAACGAAGATTTGGAGACATTACTCGCCAAAGTGGAAGAGAAGCAGCAGAATTGTTGGGAGTAACGCAAACACCAATTTCCATGGGCTAAAAAACATTGGGATTCATACATAAACAATGAAACTGGGTGTCATATGAGTTGAAGCCTTAAAACAGTTAGGTGCGAAATTATCACGGGGCAATTTTCCGTCAAAAATTGAAAATTGTATTGGCAGAAAAATTACCAGAATATACAGTTTGTCAAGAAGGTATTTACACAAGCGGGAAAAACAACTTATTTTACTTTTTGCTTTGAAATACGAGGACTTATAATAACTTTATTAATTTTTTCTTTTCCAATATATTATTATTTAAATCGTGGAAACAAAAAACATAATAAACTAAACTAGGACAAAAACTTTTGTGTCAAGAAAATGTTTAGACATAAATGAATTCAAAGAAAAACCCTATTTTTTCTTATTAATACTTAGTATGGCTAGCTTTCGCTTCAACTACCGCCTGTAATCTTCCTTTCATAGAGCCGATTCATTTTTTAAGATCGTAATTGGTGGGAATTTTGGTCAATTCTTCTTTCACATACTGTAAAAGATGAATTCGGTTTTTGCGGCACTTTTTTGGCTTTCTTTTTAATATGCCCATACATTTTCTATGAGGTTGAGATCTGAACTCTGAGCTGGTATATCTAGCACTTTGCTGCAATTGTAAAGCAACCACGTTTCTACGGTAAGCTGTTTATGCTTCGGGTGTCTGTTCAGGTAGAACTTGAACTTTGGTTTTCTGCCCACCACCTCATCATTAAAACAAAAATCATTGGCGCTTTTGAGCAAATGGTCCCATAAAATATTTAAATACTTTTTAGCGTCCATATTTTTTTCAATAAAAATTAAATCGCCCCAACGCTTGTTGTTGTTGGATATACTCAACCATACCATCACAGATAATTTTCCGAATTTCACAGTTGATATAACATTTGATTTGAACAAGGCTTTCAAAGGTTTGGCCTACACTCTGTTGGGACCTTCATTGTTATATAATCTTAGTTTCATCGCAAAATATGATATCACCCAAATATTCCATGGGCTGAGTACCTACTGTATTTGTTAGCAAACTCTAAACTTTTTTGCACATTTTGAGTCGGAGGCAACGTTTTTCTTCAAGCAACTCTTGATGACCTGTCTTACGGTTTCATGGAAAACTTGTATGCCATGTTCATACTCTAGGTAGAGATCCAATTGAGATTTGGGGCTTGTCATATATTTTTCTTTCTTGACAAACTGTACGTCCAGATAGGAATGGATAGTTAATAATAATTGCCATGGTGGACAATGCTCGTCACAACTGATATACTTCTCAAAAACTATTTATAAAACTGTGATGGGAAATCTTATCAGACTCGACGCGTTTCACTAAAGACAGCAAAAATTGGCTTCAAATGGTGAACGGTATTTATGGCACAATACCCATACAATACCAGAGAGATGGCACAAAGCTTTAGATTCCGATGGGCAATACATTGAATAATGTACTCATTGTACAGTAATTGAAATTAAGCTATATTTTTGCTATAATAAAAGAGATCTACCGGTTTTCTGCAGTGCCTGTGCTTTTATCAATATCCCACTGAAAAATACACCGCGAAATATGCGAAATGTTATTGAAAGTGTCATTCGAAACAGATATTTACGAACCTTTCAAAAATATCGCTTTAGGAAATTAGTTCAATTCACTTCTATTACATTTTCATCATTATTCGTGCCAACTAGTTTTTTTTGCAAAAAAATTTGGAGATTTTCAACACCTACATGGAATCAAAGCCATAATGTTTGCCTTTTGTACAACATTGTACAATAGTTCAATATTCTCGAAATCTTCTCGGATTGGATTAAGTTCTTCTTATACTTATAATATACCAAGCCCACTGGAACCTTTACATAGAGTTAGGCAGATCAAATAGGGGAAAGAAACGCTAAGGGAGCTCCATTCTTATTTTTCAATCGCCATATTTTGACTTCTTGTCAAATGCTATGTATATGGAGCAGGGTGCGTTGACAGATTCCCCGACAACCGTACGAAGTTTATTTTCAAGTGTTCGACTTCAACGGATACGGATACACAATGGACACAACTACTTCTATGATCAAATATAAAAGTAAACGCTTTTTTGTAATTCCGTTCCCTTTATAAATATGTAACCATTGTTAGGGTCACTCTTAATAGAAAAACAACAAAGTTTGGATAGATACAGAAGACGACTTTGGTGACTTTGAGCATACGACGGCTACGAAACCAGAAACCGTTCAAAAAATTGATACCGGTTCAACTTTAAAACGAGTAAGCCCACAATCAATCAGTGCGAAGAAATATCTGGAAAAGTAAACAATCTTAATCTTTTTACCATATAACATATACAAGTATATATGAGATTTGTTCAATAAAGTGACTTTTGAATTTCGCGAGCTAAGTACATTTTCGAATTTATGTTTTCGTTACACAAGTCTCCTGACATACATACATATGTCACCGTCTGTTATTTAGTTTGCTTTTCATAGATATATGGTTTTGGTGTGCTTGGCGATTTTTTTCAATTAAAAAAAAATGGATCAATGAAGCTGTATTCAATTTTGGATGAAAAATAAATTAAGTGCTTCAACATACTTGAAATGTTGACTCCGGCATTTGGCGGGACTGCTCTGGACAACAAAAAAAAATGTTTGTACGTGTTACAAGGTCTTCACAGAAGACCGAGAAAATGTTAATGACGACTACCGCCTACCGTCCCAGTACGTCATCAACGGATCACAACGTTGAAGCAGTGAAGAAAGTTGTTATAGATATTTTATCGACTCACTATCAGACAAATTGCTGAGGCAATGCCATATCGGTTGGCCCACGCCATGACATTTTTTTCAGATACTTTGTCTGGAAGTGACCAGAACAGCCAAGACCGAAAAAAGCACGCAAATTTCGGTCAAATATGAAAGATTTGTTCACTGTTTTCTTCGATTACAATAACATGGTTCATCATGAGTTCTCGCTGGAAGGTCGTGCGGTGAATAAAGAATATTACCTTTCTTTGGAAAGAACAATACCGTAATCATCCAACTGCATTCACCGGACTTGACCACTGCGACTTTTCTCTCTTCCCAAAATCGAAAAAGTTCATGAAAGGACGGATATTTGCTACGATTGACGATACAAATATCGCATCGATGGAAGATTTTAACGCTATACTAAAAGTGCATATTGAAAGTGCTTCGAGGACTGGGAAAAACCCTGACGCGAGTGTACTACGTCTGAGGGGACATATTTCAAAGGGACAATATTGATGACTCAATAAATATTTTTCGAGAAAAATAAAAAAATCATCATAGTTTTTGAGCAAACCTCATTATATTTCGTTTAGCCCTCAATTATCCCCAGTCCCGTTCTTGACTCAAAACTAACCTGGAAAAGAAACCTGGAGGAAATGATGAAAAAAGGATTGAACGCTTTTTATGCATGCAAAAAGACCTTCGGAAAAAGATGGGACTTGCAACCGTACATCATTCATTGGATGTACACAGCAATCATCAGACCCATTTTAACTTATGGGGCCCTAGTCTGGTGGACTGCTAGCAGCACAAAAAGCTATATGAACATGCTCAACAAAGTACAAAGGTCAGCCGCTGTATGTACAACGGGAGCCATGAGAAGCACGCCGCAAGCAGGGTTGGACATGATTCTTCATCTCCTCCCCCTGGATCTATTCATAAAAGGCTGCGCTGCAAAGAGCGCTCTCAGACTAAGGAAGTCCTCTCTGTGGAAGCAAGCCAACATGCGGTCATACTTAAGATAATAGACGACCTGGGAAGGAAACGTGGTTTTAGTAGCCTCGCAGCTACGACCGACTATATTTTTCCCCAAAATGACTTCTCTCTCAGTATACCTATCCTTTTCCCCGACAGAGAAGAGTGGCTATCAAACGCCGTAATCAACCACCACGAGATCACCGACGGATCGAAAATGGACACAGGCACTGGGGCCGGGTTCTACTCTGATACCCTCCACAAACGTTTTTCAAGCAGAAATCCTGGCAATAGAGAAAGCAGCCAAATACCTATAGGTAGCCGATATCCCACCATCTGATATCACTATCTTCGTAGACAGGCTGCACTGAAGTCAATAGAATCCTGTATAACGAGATCAAAGGCTGTCATGAAATGTCGCGACTCACTGAAGTCCATCAGACACCACAAAGTTAAACTTTGCTGGGTCCCGGGCCACAGCTCAATCGCAGGGAACGAAAGAGCAGACGAACTGGCCAGGCAAGGTTCTGAAATGGACATCAGCGGAGCGGACACGTCATTGCAACCACCGATCAGCGCAATATACCGGACCATAAACGACAAAATCATCAAAGAGGCCAACTCGTCTTGGCTTACAAGAAACGACAGCTACACGACAAGATCATCGTGACCAGAGCTCAATGTCGGAAAAAACAAAGAAGCTCCTGGCGTTGGACCGTAACTCGATCCGTATGCTCGTCGGAGTGATCACAGGACACTGTTCCATTGGAGCAATGCTCCGGAAATGGGACTTGGGATCCAGCGATCTCTGCCGGAGCTGCGGCGATAAGGAAGAAACTGAGACGATCCAACATCTGCTTTGCCACTGCCCAGCTCTCCAGTATCGACGCCTAGTGTCGCTAGGCCAAAGATTCTTTACAGAGATTGCGGACGTGGCTAATGCAGATATATCGGATCTTCTAAAATTCATTAAGAGCATGGGGTGGTTTCAGCCAACAAAAGATCAACTTTTGAACTTTTCTTCTTCATTTGGTGTCACTTTTTCGCATTTTTTTTTCTTCAAACGCATCAATAACGACATATACTTTTCGCTGATGGTTTCTCTATACTCAAGGTAAGCGGTGAATAAAATACTGTGTACATCCCTTAAATACGAAGGCTAAAACCTAACCAGTTTACTACAGGTTTGACTCAGGAGTGTATGTTTCATCCACTTATGGATGGATTTATGTTTTATCGATTGTCTTACACGTTATTTGTTATTGTGTCAGGTCATTTTGGCCAAAAACATTTTCTGGGCCTATTTCAAGTTTTCCTAAACAACTGCTGAATAATAACTTTCAAGCCATTGCTTTGCTTGAATTTAACTTTTCTCCATTAAAAGCAGTCGAACGCACGAAGCTCAGATTTGTTCATTGATCCGAAAATTACATAAGTGGCGTCAGTAAAACTTGTGATCTAATGCGTACCGTTTGAGATTTAGTACTTCCTGAAAATCATGTGTGTTTGCCAATAGTGGCGCCCTTTATACGTTATTCCATAAACTTATTGGGTGACAATACATACATAAGTGTTATTGGACAAAATCGCGTTGTTTTGAAGAAACAACCGCTTGACTCAGACAAACAAATTCATATAGTTATATTTATTAGATTAAAATTCGAGGTTTAATTGAAATTTATTCAGTCTTTATTTCAGTCTTTATTAGAATTATAATGACAATTGGTTTGATTTCTTTTTCTCTTATCCTCCGCTTCTGCACTCCTCGGTGGTCGGTGTCGAAAGAGAACGAGTCTTACAGCTTCGTCTTCTTCTGAAGAGGAAGCGAAGAAAATTTGACGAAACGAAACGCTTTAAGGTGGATGTACATATGTGTATATGACACCTCCCCCACCATGTATTTTTGGTCTCCAAAAATTAAGGGTATCAAAAGCGGAGGAGATTACAAAATATAATATGTGCTTAAACTATTTAGAAAAAATAACAATGATCTAGGTTTAAATAGGGATATTATGTAAGTACAATATCATATTAATTATAAAAATGGTAATAAATTTTGATATGAGAGTATGTTTGTACTAAGTTCATCTCAGTTGATTTAATTTCCAATTCATTTACATTCATTTCAGATATTAACCTAATAGTTGCAACCAAATATTACTTTCAATTAACTTAAGAGTATGTAGCTTCTACAGAAAAGAAAGACTTATGGATTTCTTTAATAATGATAACAATAATATTAATGATAATATAATATTAACAGTTCGTATTAGTTTCTTCTCCTTTTAAATGCATTATTTAATTCCAGTGGTCAATTACAATATTTATTTTCTTATCAAGCTATTGAATAATTTAACTTTTAAATTAATAATATTTCGTCTGTTTCTTTGTTATTTTGGCTTACATTTACTCGATTTCCTCTTGTTTATAGTTATTTATTTTCCATACATACATATATGAATTCAATTAATTAATTTGAGTAACACTTCCTAATTCTAATTTATGACTTACTTCTGAAAAAAAAACTGATTTCTTAGATGATTTCTTTATCGTTCACCTAAATACTTCAAAACAGGCTACCTCAATTTGTAAAAGAAAATAAACTATTTTATTAGAATGGAAAATATTACATATTATGTAACACTTCTCATTAGTATTGAATACTATAGTGGAGGCTGAACGAAATTCGTTTCTTCATTGCTTCGAATGTCCCGCTGAACGCTTTCAATACTTGACAGATAACCACCATTCAACTTCAATAAGCTAACTATTTAAAAATTGTTCATTGTTTTGATATTTAAATTTGCGTTTTAGTTGTTTTTTATAATACCTTGTGTTTCGTTTGGTGGACTTATCGACAATATAACTACCCAGTTTTTCAAAATTGGCCAACTTTTTATATTTCGGATGGCTCTTTCCGACAACGCGATTCTGTACGAAAGCTTCACATTGTTCTTGACGGTAATCGTGTTTTCTATTATAATACTTAACTCTTTCTTCTTTTTCCTTTTTCTATTTTTCAGCAAGTATCTCAATGTCTTCTTTGTTAAAATTTTTCGTGATAAAGTCAATTGGTCTAAGTTTCGTCGTTGAGTGGATTGTATTGTTATAAATAGTCACTATTGTAAACAGTCTTTCGTCCAAGTTAGAGGAGTCTTTTGCTGCATTTTTTATCCTAAGATGCTCGTTGAGGGTTCCGTGTAAACGCTCGATATCCGCGTTACCAGTCTTAAGTGCGGCAGTAGTCTTGTGAAAAGTTATCTCATTTTCTTTTAAAAATTGTTCAACTGCTGAGTGCAATATGCATGTGTCTCCGTCCGATATAATGGTATTCGGCTTACCCAGAAACTGAATTCTTTGCTTTATTGCATTCAAGATATCAATCCAGGTCCTACTATCTAACTTATGAAGAGTTGCGTACTTGGAAAATCTGTCTATCGTTGTTAAGTACATTTTATTCCGTTCGGGGAACCAGATGTCAATATGAACGATGTCGTTAAAAGAAGTAGGTGTTTTAGTGACTTGCATTGGTATTTTAAGTGGGTGCCTGTCGTGTTTAGCTAAATTGCAAATCTCACAATTATTTATAAATTTATGTATTTCAGTTTGTAGATTTGGGAAGAAGTATTGAGTTTTTAATTCAAGGAACATTTCGTTAACCCCTCTATGATTTTTGGCGTTATGCGCCTTCTGTATAATATCAAGCAATTCATTCTTATCTTTAACATCTGTTAATTTTACATTAGATTTAACAAGTTTAAGATTTGGATTCATCGAGAAAAAATCAACAAATAGGTTTTGAAATTTAACAAAAAGTGGCAAGTCTGGACAGTATACACAAAAGCTACCCTTTTTGGTAAGAAATCTTTTCATAATTTCTAGCAAGTTACTTTTCTTGTCAAGTTGAATATAGTTCTGAACTTTCTTATGTAATATTTTTATGTAATTTTTTTTGTTTTTCACTAAATGAAAGATAAATTTGATTTTTGAACATATTTATTGGTCTTTCAGTTATAGGAATATGATTGTTTGACTTAATGTCAACGTCATCCAAATCTGGAGCTACTGAAGTACCATTATTATCCTTGTTTTCGGCGGATTCGTTAAGAAACATGCTTGCGATACCTAAATCATCGTTTGTATTTGCCGTGTCTTTATCTATATATCTGCTAAGTCCATCCGCTATGCAATTTTCTTTACCTTTCAGATATTCAACATCAAAGTCATATTCGTTGAGGAAAATTTTCCAACACTGTAGTTTTAGATTGGGTTCTTTTAAGTTACTAAGCCAAACAAGAGGCTTATGATCTGTTCTTAAAACAAATTTCCCACCGTAAAGGTAAGGTCTAAAATACTTAACCGACCAGACCATTGCGAGAAGTTCCTTTTCGATAGTTGAATATCTTTGTTCGTGATTATTTAATGTACGCGAAGCATAGCAGATTGGATGATTACTCTGACTTAATACTGCCCCTAATGCATAGTTGGAAGCATCGGTGGTTAACACAAAGCACCAGGTGGTTAACACCTTCAGGAGCTTTTAGAACGGGATCCGTCGTGAGCAACTTTTTTAATTTTTCGAATGCTTTGATGTATTCAGGATCGGATGAATTTACTCGTTCTGATTTTTTCAAACATCGTATTAGTGGTGATGCTATTTTGGCATAATCTTTAATAAATTTACGATAATAACCTGAGATACCTAAAAAGCTCTTAATACCTTTTTTATCGGTAGGTAATTTCATGGAAACTATGGTTTTAACTTTATTTTCATCCGGCCGAATACCCTCACTTGATACTTTATGACCTAAGTAGCTTGTTGATAACTCAGCAAAGTTACATTTGTTAACTTGTATCTTTAAATTACACTCCTTAAGTATTTTAAGTATTTTCCTCAGTGACAGCAAATGTTCCTCAAAGCTGGTGGAAAAAACCAGTATATCGTCTAAATAGACGACGCATATTTTATTAATAAAATCTTTGAGCATGGTATTCATCAATCTTTGGAATGTCGCTGGGGCATTTTTTAGCCCAAACGGCATTCTCAGAAATTCGAAGTGACCCTTTTTCGTTGAAAAGGCGGTTTTTGCTCTATCACGTGGTTCGATCTCTATCTGGTGGAAGCCTTTGACGAGGTCAATGGTAGAGAAATAGTTGCATTTACCTAGTTTATCGAGCAACTCATCTATATTAGGCATAGGGAATCTATCCTCTATGGTTTGTTCGTTTAGCTTCCTATAGTCTATTACAATTCGCCATTGTTTCTCACCGTCATTGCCAGCTTTTTTGGGGACTACCCAAATAGGCGAATTATAAGGACTATTACTAGGTACAATTATTTTTTATCGCAACATCTCTTCTATTTGCCTGTCGACCTTATCAGTATGGATCTCCGGATATCTGTACAGTTTCGAAAAAACTGGAATCTCGGTCCTCGTATTTATACAATGTCTTACTTCATTGGTGAAGGTCAAATTTTCACCTTCTTTGATATATGTAGATATATCAGCAGCATTTAGATGACTTGAAAAAACTTTTTTTTCTATTTCTTTTTTGAAGTATTCATTTACAAATATGTGAGGAAACTCTTTAATATTACTGTAGGCGAGGGTTGAGTAAATTTCCTCCGATTGATTAAAATATATAGGAATCTCGGCATTATCTGTCCCTAAAGTGTGGTTTTTGTAATTAATTATTGCATTTAACTTCATCAAGATATTATTACCTATCAAACCGTCGAAATAATTGTGAAAATGATACTCTAAAAACTCAACAAGGGTATTTCGTTCCCTAAATTCATCAAATAAAGGAATTTTAAATTTAGCATTAGTTTTAACATTGTGACCGAGAACCTTTAAAACATAACTATTTGAATATGTCTTCCATTTAGGATTACATACGTTTTTATTAATAATGCTTAGCTCAGCTCCAGAATCGATAATAAAACGTAAAGGTCTATTCCCGCCTTTGACCACTATATAGGGTAATTGTTTTGGTGAGTATCGGGAAAATTTGACTGCATATTGCAATTGCAACAATGGCTTTGGTTATTTTGCTCATTGAGAGCAATATCCATAGGCTCTTGCTTCATACGTGTGTTCGTAAGTCGAGATCGACCACTTTGGTTATAATTGTTATAGCGAGAATGTCCACTTTGAGATTCCCTGTAATTCTGATATCATTCTGTATTTGGGTTGTTGTCCTTGTTATTGTTATTGTAGGTTGGTTCTGTATTTAATGTTCTGCTGTTATTGTAAGGTATCTGAGTGTTTTGTGAAGAGTTCGTATTGAATATTTGTCTATTTTGTCTGAAGTAATTGTTGTCATTTCCTCTAACGTTGTCGCTATTTCGTGTAAATGTATTGTTTGATCTAAAGTTGTTTTGTCTGTGATTTTCATACGTACTCTTCTTTGTATATGTCGTATCCCTGCCACTTGAATCTAAAAATGCATGGTTTATTTCTCTTATGATTTTATAGGCCTCACTAAGGGTTTGTGGATTTCTACTATAAATAATGGTTTTGGTAGGTTCCGGTAGTTTATTCTTAAAAACATCCAACGCAATTCGATTATTTGATTGAATCATTTGACTGTCATTACTATTGCGATGTAACAAATAAGCGTTGTTTATTCTAGCAAGTAATTTATTTATATTACTATAAAATTCTTCAATAGTTGTTTCTATTTGAAGTATTCTTAGCTTATCTAAGAGAACATTGACTGATCATTTTTCACCGAAACTAGACTTGATTACATCCCTCATTTCCGACCACGTTTCTAATCTACCATACTTTTGCAACTCTTCTCGAGCTTTGCCTACTATCCTATATTTGATGTAATCCGTTAGTATATTTTTTGAAGCTTCATCAAAATCAGCAAAAGAAGCAACTAAGGAATCGACTCTGTCTAAGAAATCATTAGTATAAGATTCATTACCATCAAACAATTGCATTTTACTTATTAGTTCTAATATTAACCTAAATCTTTCTGATGCCGTTATCACCTCCATAGCAGAAATTCTAGTGACTAAATTGCTCGCTTACCGCCAAATGCTGGATTCTTTTGTCTTGATTGGACTTGCTTTTTTTTGTGTTTCTTGTTATATCTCCAGGATTGAGTGTTTTATTTATTTAATTTTTTATTGTTTTATTTAATTTGGAATACTTTTCTTTAGATTTAACTTTCAGAAAATGTAAAAAAACGAACCACGTGTTTTCTAAACGCAATACAAAGTTGATTCATACACTTTTGTGCACTTTTCTTATAAGCACTCGCGACTTTGCGGTTATTATTGTTTTTTTTTTTTTTTTGTTTTCCCGACTGCGCCAGTTATATTTATTACATTAAAATTCGAGGTTTAATTGAAATTTATTCAGTCTTTATTTCAGTCTTTATTAGAATTATAATGACAATTGGTTTGATTTCTTTTTCTCTTATCCTCCGCTTCTGCACTCCTGGGTGGTCGGTGTCGAAAGAGAGCGAGTCTTACAGCTTCGTCTTCTTCTGAAGAGGAAGCGAAGAAAATTTGACGAATTCGTTAAAGCCCTGCTTTGATATTTGTTTTTCGAATATCAAGCACGGTCTTAACGAAACCCTTTAAGGTGGATGTACATATGTGTATATGACAATATACATATGTGTTTTAATTGTTATATTGACGTCTCCCCTTTTCTCAATCATTGTCTCAAGTCTTTTTCGAGAATTTATGGTAAATTTTTCTGCATAGTAATGCGGTAATTGTCGTCCAATTCTTTTTAAAAAGATTTTAGCAATTTTCGTTTTGAATTTTCGTTCGTCTTCATATGTCTTCCTATGTTATTATTTTAAATCAGAGTGTTATTTTGAGCTTTCTTTTTTAAAGCCCTGCAAGGGACGGCAATGGGAACGATGTTTTGAATCACTATGTTATTATCTTCGATTTCCACATCCCAACAGCACAACATTGTATGCGAACATCCTTTTCTGTATAGTTGATTCATTCTTTTCGAATCCGGGGGGACACGTGCTTTTGCCGAATGTTTCACTGTCCGTTGAACGATAGTTTCACCACAAGGAGTCAACATACGTCTCAAGGCATTATTTAAGAATAATAATCCTTATTTATATTTTTATGGCAAACAAAAACGGCAGCAACGGCTTTGGAATTAAAGTTTCGTTCTTGATTTGCAAATATGTTGAATACAAATTTTGTGACCTTGTTAACATTATAACAAACTATGTTCTTAAAAGCAAGAATTGGGCCGCAGCCCAAGTTATAGAACTTGAAACATTTCAATTGCACTCGTAAGAAAATAATTAAATTTTTCACGAGGGGGGATTTTTAATTTGGGGAAATACCGCAAACATCAGGGACAATCTATTGTTCAACTGGTGGTGTCGAAATACGATCCAGTACAGATTTAAACTGTACGCGAAGTATACTCCATCCTTTCCAAGAGCTGGCTCTTTCTTGGATTGATCATTAACTGAACTGACTAATACAATTAACTACAGTCGCAACTGAAACAGTACGAACCAGTATACACCTTCGACTATCAAAAGTTCGCTGGTCATTCTTAACAAGATCTTTGTAAAGAGAGATACGCCTGATTGGAATTAATCCACCTGTAAATCGAAACTTGACAAACAACGAAATTAACCAAGACTTACAGCAGGTAAAGGTTGTTAGAAAACGAACAATTAACAAAACAATTGTACAAACCAACAATCAAACCGACAAATACAGAACACCAACAATCAACAAACTTCACAGAGTTCTCTCTAGGCTAAAATTACAGACGCAAAACCTCCAACAGTTATTAAAAGAAAACTATAGATAAGCTACAAGTTTGCACTGGAGTAATAGTCCGAAAACAAATAAATAAAATATTCAGGCGAAAAGGTCATAATGATATCTCTTGCCCGAATTCCTCGGACAACAAACAATACAGCGAGAACGACGCTAGACATAAGTCCAGAGCGATTCGACACTATTGACGGCTTTTTGTAATTGGATTCATGTACGCGGTATTTTTAAACCATTCACAGCTTCGTACAGAGACAGAGAATTAGCGATCTGAGAATTACAGTTTTGCCGTATTCAGTGATGAAAACTTTGCTAATGGCATTATCGTCAATGACCGAATTTCGACCAGTTTGTTTATTGAAAGGAATGAACTCTTGTACATCCTGGTCTCACTTAATGAATGAAATAAATACAATGAAATTGAGTTAAATAAAAAACAAAAAGCATTTAAATTTGTGTTTGTTTTTCCCACTTTCGGAAAATTATCAATGGCGGAGCACAAAGAAAACAGCTTCAAACCAAATCTTATAAAGAACGTTTATTATGGATTACATATGGGAGATTCCAACAAATATCAATTTCACTTTCAGAACTATGGTAGAGTAGGAAATCTATTTAGGCACGTTAAAAAAAGGTCGGCTGACGACAATAGGAGATGTCGCTGAACTCAATTTAATTAAATTGTTCACTTAACTACACGTCTACTATAGAATGTATTGTTAATTAACTGAATCGATAATTATGCAACCAGCTAATTCAATCACTCCTGTAATCCTCGAAAATAACTTTTCGCAATGTGATGTCTTGGTACCAAGTAACCCTTCACTACATAATGGTTTGGAGAAGTCCAACTGCTTAAGGAATATTTGCAATGCAAGCATGACAAGTTATGTATAGGTACTTGATCACAACAGAATACACCATATATATACATATGTATGTATGTACGCCATTAGAATACTCGCGGTAAATGGAACAACACACAACAAATCAAAATAGTTCTACAGGCACACTCGAAGAAGAAAAGACGTCAATATTTGATTGCTCCTTATTTCGCATTTCCATATGGACATGAGAAGAACATACTTTTGCACTATTGTAATATTTTATTCGTACTTTTGTACTCAGATGAGTGACTCTGTGCGACTCACCTTCGAAATGATACCATTTCCGGTGTAGAAAACTCCTCACTTATCTAGCTATCGTCACTTCCTTCCCCAAAAATTTAAGCTCATACCAAAAGAATTATGAAGTTCGGCAAAACAATTACATATTCGTTATGTTTGACGCTTCAATTCGCCTCCAATTACTAACAACGCTTTATTATTTTCTGAAGTACAATTAAACAACGATTACGACGGCGGCGAAGAGGACATTAACCAAAACAAAAATCGAATATAACGATAAAATACCAGATGCTGACTGCGATCAACGCGATGTCGACCGATGGATATGTACATACTATGACTAAAACCGAGAGCATGCGGCGGTAGCAACGAACGCGACGATGGCAGATCGTAACCAATTTGAATACATTCTGTTTACAGGCACACCTTGAGCACTCCCTCCCAGGTTTCCCAACTATAATTGCTCCTCCGACGGCGGTGCACACTCGCGTCTTTATCGAAAATAGATGAGCAAATGAGAAACCAGCGAGTTGTCTAACTATCGGAACCCGAATTAATGTAAAAGCGTTCTTACGCGGCCCACGACTTGCAGCCGTGACACCTTAGTTACAGGCGTGTGGCGCGCCAGCCAACAATAATGAGGCGAAGCGAATGCGGACGAAGGAAGCCTTTGTAGTGACGATTTGTTTATAAAACTCTGAGGGTTGATTAGATTGCTCATATTTTCTTTTATTTATTTTTCTCGTCTCTTCCTTTGGCTTTCTGTTTTGCACGCGTCTTCATTTCAATTTTACGCAGGAATTGATGCCTCCATTGCTCTACCGGCCGTGGTCGCCGTCATCGTCGCAGTATTTATAGCAGGCAGAACTGAAATTGTTTTCTTCTTACCCTTGGCTGTTGTAGAAATTGATTCTTAGTCTTATTTTAATTAGAATGACAAGTTTCTACACCTGTTCGCGTAAATTCTGCATGCGTCATTGTCCACGATAAACAGTTTTTTTTTTTGTTTTTTTTTTTTATCGTTCGAAACGCTTGCTGCTTGGTCTAGTCTGATGAGGCCAGAATTAATCTGGCCGCCGATTGAGACTAGATATTTGTCTTGTTTGAATATGTTTGAATATGGACAAAAACTGTAAGTGATTTGTGGGGTCTAGATGTGGGCAGAGACTAATTTGTGCATTTAGATTGCTTGCGCGAGAGACGTCATCGGACAGGATGGAAGGTGGGAGTATGTGATCGCAAATAATCAGAACTGTTTTAATTATTTCGGAATATCAAAAAAAAACTATTTGGGTTTTAGATGCGCTGTAGCATCATTAACTTAAATTGTTCGTTTTACGGCAAATTCGTTTATTTACGTGGCTTTAACGTGGCGTTCTATGAGTATTGAAATGTCTATTTGATCTTGCTGTCAGGCCCAAACTGCCAAATGGACATTAACACAGGCACCTATTGTATTGTATATACCATATATGGATGCGTTTAGGGAGTCTTTATACCAGATACATACTGTATTAATATCAGTCACACCCGTTGGCGTAATCAAGATGCAGATGCTTTAATAATGCCCGTCGGTTTAGCAGTGTTGTAATAGCAAAAATATTGAGTTGAAGGCTAAGAAATTAGTTTAGGAAATTTTTCAATTCAATGGGAAAGGACATACAGCCAGCTACAGGGGATGTGAAATCTACAAGGCTCCTAAGATTCAGCGTTTTCTTAATCTTAGGAAAAAGGAAATAATAAGAGATGATGGGACAAACCATGTTCAAGACATGTGGGTATGTCTGTCCAAGAACAGTCATACGCTAAAGTCCTACGCAACAACTCGAAGGAGGACAAACCAACAGAAAATATACGAAAACAGCAGAAATTAAAACCTGGAAACCCAGTTCCACACTTAGAAAATCCAGAACCAAATAACAACAACAGTCTACCTCGCAACCCAACAATGATATAGCTGAACTTAAGGACATGCAGCTCGTCACGCAAATTAGTAACATGATTAACTACCAAGATTTCTAGCAGGAGGAGATTTCAATTCCAAGAATACTGACTGGGGATCACGCCTTACAAACAAGAAAGGAACAATATTATTTGATACCCTAAAAGCATGTAAAATCAACTTTCTAAGCATTGAACCTATTGACCAAGTGATAAAAACAAGATGCCCGACCTTATAGATTTCTTTATTTACAAAAACATTCGACTAAATGTTAGGTCCAATTAAATCCTGCCTAGAATTATCATCTGACCACTCCTTAGTAATGGTCTTCTGCAAAACCAACGCTGAATCAACTAAGAAGTCGACAATATTATGCAACAAATACACAGACTGGGATAAATATAGAGAAACCATTAACCTTCATCTGCGAACTCGATATCGTCTAAAAATGCCAAACGACCTTGAAGAAGCCATAATTCACTTCAATGACGTGATCCTCGAAGCTGCTGAGGTACCAACACCGAGCACTACCGCAAATAATAAACACCATTCCACGCCCACGCAAATTAAAAAGAAAATCAAAGAAAAAGAAAACTTAGAAAAAGATGGCCAATAACAAGAACTCGTGAAGACAAAACTAGACTAAATAAATCCATAAAAGAGTTGAAGGAACTACTATGTTAAAAGCTAACCAGAATAACAAGATTAACAACTTCCTAAGGAAATAATCATCAACTAAAGCGACAAATTACTCATTATGGAAAGCCACAAGAGATATCAAAAACTCTACAACACACTTTCCCCCATTAAGAACAATCAATAACGAATGGGCCAAGACCGATAAAGAAAAAGCTTCAATTCTTGCTGAACATTTTAGAACTACCTTTACTAACGACAAAAACAACTCAGACGTAAGCTTCTCTACGATTTCAAATAACCTAACAACAATCATCAGAAAGGTAACAATAAAAGAAATAAAGTACTATATTCAACACAAAATTAACCCGAAAAAAATTACCTTATCACTGGACAAATATTAAAAGAACTACCCCAAAGCGCCCTTTTATACCTCCGGAACCTTTTTAATGCAATTTTTACTTTAAAGTATTTCCCGAAGGTTTGGAAAGTAGCTAAAGTGATAGCAGTTCCAAAACCTGGAAAAGACGCAACTCAAGCCGCTAACTACCGGCCAATTAGCTTACTGCCAATAGTATCCAAGCTATTCGAAAAAATCCTTATATACATATATATAACATAGTTCCCCGCCATCAGTTTGGATTTAGACGCAAACACTCAACAGTACAACAAATACACCGAATATCTAACAAGATATCAGGAGATTTAGACGAGCTGAGTTATAGCACGGCATCTTGACATTTCGAAAGACGAGCGCTCAAACCTACTTAAGGCAGAAGCCGGAGTTCCTCAAGGCAGCGTTCTAGGACCTCTATTATACCTCATATACACATCCGACATTCCCACACCTCAGACAAGAAACGCAATGATCGCTACCTTCGCAGATGGTACCTCACATAAAATTCTTGAAGAGACGATCACCGAACTCGAAATTCATCTGGACGTATTAACCAACTGGTTCAAAAATTTGCACATAAATGAAGACAAGACAGAACTGGTTATATTCACAACAAGAAAGATAAAAAATCCTCCAACCATTAAGCTAATTGACAAGACAGTAACTCAAGCGAAGAAAGCTAAGTACCTGGGAATGCACATAGACCAAAAGTTAACTTGGAAGCAACATATACTCACAAAACGCAATCAAGTCAAGGACAAATTTAGACAACTATGTATATTTGCTTCTGGGAAGAAATTCGATTCTATCGATAGACAACAAATTGCTCATATACCTACAAGACAATTATTAAACCAATATGGACATACGGACTTCAGCTGTGGGGATCAGCGAGTAAATCGAATATAAATATAATCCAAAGGCAGCAATCAAAAATATTAACGACGATATTAGACGCTCCATGGTATATCTCCAACGACGACATCGACAATGACCTCAAAGTATCCACAGTTATGGAAAAAATACAAAAGACAAGCACAATATACCAAGTACGACTATTAGCTCACAACTTTAACCAACTGAACTACAGTGGTGGTCACATAATTAAGGACAACATCAGAGAACAATAGTCTTTTTTGCGGTTTTTATCCATGTTATTTTGTTTACGCATTCACTGTGAGCTGTAACGGTAAACTATAGTACAACCATAGTCAAGCTGTAAACACGTGTTTGGTTTGTTATTTATTTAATTAGGTAGCAAAAAAAAACTTTTTAGTTAGGAAGTTGCAGACGATTGATTGTTTGAGTTGGTCACATAAGTTAGGCCAGCTATTATTTTGCCTCATTTAGTTGTAAAAAAAATTAAAAAACTGTGGTAAGTGGATAAGTGGTATTTTCAATAGCATGGATAAAAGAATAGAAGGTTCATTTATTCCAGAAACATGTGTATGCCGCCAAAAGAGTTGCACCCCTGAATTGCGCAGAATTATTGTCACAAAATACTGCAAAGAAAAAAGTCAATTCGGGCGATAGCTAAGGATCTTTTGTGCTCAGAAACGATGGTGCACAATGCGATTAAGCATTATATAGAGCACGGAAATATAGAGAATAAGGATAGAGAGCCAAGACCAAGGAAGACCACTAAGAGAGAAGATCGCATTATCTGCAACGCGAGCAAAGCCAACCCTTTCTTGACATCTACAGAGATTAACATCGAAGTCGCGGCACATTTAAAAGAAGAAGTATCAGCAAGAAATATATTTGTCTTGACATATAATTAATATTACTAAATAGAGGGTTTTTGTTTTTCGTTGTTTCCCTCTTCACTATTTTCTTTTTCTGAATAAAAATATACCTTTAATCGTATTTTAAAATATATTTCAGTAGAAAGATATTATAATTATATCACATCTCTGTACAAATTGTAAATTGTGCAATAGCAACATTGTATCTCCTATTCTAATCCTGAAACAGAAAAGGCGAAAATATAAGTTTGCAATCACAACAAATTCAACCAAATGCTTTCATCAATATTTGAGATAAATTGTAGCATTGTGTTCGTTATTCGACTCTTGAGGATTGACCTTTGGAGTAAAAAACAAATAGAAATGAGTGGCTGTACCCCAAGGAACTGAACTTCTTCTTCTTTTCCTTTTTTCCGGCGTTGTTATGGTCAGAAGTGTAGGACCATAACCTTCCCACTTAACTGCATTCCTACTGGTCCGCTTGTGGGGTCCGCCGGTTTGACCTCAGAAAGTCGCGGCAGGCTTCCCGGTTTGGGATTACTTCATCGCTGAGGCCAATCAAATGCTGGTGTTTTTGCATCAATTGTTTTTCGGCCTGCCGTTTTTTTTTTTTTTGTGACACGGGCATGCTCCAGATTTTTTTGTTTGATTTTACTCTTACAACACCGGTGATCTCCAGTCGTGTCAGCCCACTGATTTGCATGTATACTTGTGGGGCAGTCTAATGGTGGCATATGTGTCCCTAGGCTCACCTTGGTGTTTTCAAAATTGCCTAGATGTGATTTTTGTTTACCTTTGTTTTAGTCGCCTTTTACGACAAGCGAGAGGTATCGCTGCAGGGATATTCTTAACCCGTTCCTGCACGGAACAACATTGTATCTCCTATAAAACGAATAAAAAAAAAAGACGGCGATTATTTGAAAATGGATTGCAAGAAAAAAGCCGCTCGTTTCCAAAATGCAGAATATGTACAGTTCTCAAGAGAACACGTCGAAAAACCTCTTGATTTTTGGAAACAAGTGTTTTGGAGCGATGAGTCAAAGTTCAACATGTTGGGTTCAGATGATAAAAAATATGTTAGACGTCCGCCAAACAAGGAACTGAATCCTCGCTACACTTTAAAGACCGTAAAGCATGGCGGAGGAAATGTTATGGTTTGGGCTGTCTTTTCCTGGTTTGGTGTTGGCCCGATTTGTCGTGTAAATGGACGAATGTTTTAGCACTTATTGCACAATACAATGAAGCCATATGCAGTGCCTGATTTATTTATTTTTATGCAGGACAACGATCCAAAGCACACAAGCAGTGGTTCTCCTCAGAAAACATTAATGTTCTGGATTGGCCAGCGCAGAGCCCCGACATAAATCCCATCGAAAACCTTTGGGAAGATGTGGAAAGGGCTCTGGAGAAAAAAAAAGTAAAAAGGCTGATGAACTCTTCCAAAACATAAAGGAAATATGGCAGAGTATTCCAATCGAACAATGTCAGCTTTTAGTGGCCAGCCTTCCGAAAAGTTGCAAAGCTGGGCTTGAAGCGATAGGTTATCCTACATAATATTAAAAATAAAATGACACCTGACGTGGATTTTCCTATTTTGAATTTTTATAAATTAAAAAATTAACAAGCAGAAACAGCTGATTTTATGTTATTTTGTAAATAGTTAATTTAATTTATTTTAATATTTTTATTTTATTTTTGTAAGTTACTACTTCCTATAAGAAAGAAGAAAACTGCATTTGTTTAACGAAGAAAACATGTAAAATACCAGAATTATACTAAGTTTAAAAGTGAAAATTGACTATAATTAATTACGTGACCACCAATGTACGAGTATATCCCGCTTCAAGAAATACCCCGAAAAAGGAGATTAAAGCGCCTTAGACCAGCAGGTCTAATTCACAGACATAGAAAAATTATTATAAAGGGTTTTCCAATGGGGACTTTGAATTTAATTTGTGAACGCACCCTTTCACTAATCATCGAACTGTCATTGTCAATTTATTCAGTAAACTCAACATTTTCATCATGGTAAAGTACACGAACGAGCAACGTCTGCAAATTATAAAAATTTTCTACCGAAATTCGGAGTCGGTGACCGCAACTTTAAGAGCGTTAACTCCAATTTTCGGTCGTAATTCTCGCCCTAGTAGACAGGCAATAACAAGCTTAGTGCAAAAATTTGAGTCTACATATTCGTTGTGTGATGTTGCCGTGTCCGTGAGACAACGGGTTGGTCGAAGTGTCGAAAATATCGCTGCCGTTCAGGCGTCCGTAGCAAACGATCCAAATCAGTCAATTATACGGCGTTCTCAAGAATTGGGCATCGCTCAGACCACATTATGGCGTATTTTGCGTAAGGATCTTGGTTTACACCCATACAAAATCAAGCTTACTCAAGAATTGAAGCCGATGGACAATTTGAAGCGACGTACGTTCTCCGATTGGGCTCTGGAGAAGATGCGCCAAGATGATGAATTTCATCGCAAAATCATCTTCAGTGACGAAGCTCATTTTTGGCTCGATGGGTTCGTCAATAAGCAAAATATTCGTCGTCGGGTGAAAATCCACATGTGCTTCATGAATCACCACTTCATCCACAAAAAATAACTGTTTGGTGCGGTTTGCGTTATTGGGTCATATTTTTTCGTCGACGATAACGATCGTCACGTTACTGTGAATGGCCAGCGTTATCGCGCCATGATTACCGATTATTTTTGGACCGAATTGGAAGATATGGACTTGGACGACATGTGGTTTGAACAGGATGGTGCCACAAGCCACACAGCACACGTTACAATCGATTTATTGAAGAGTAAGTTTGATGAGCGTGTTATCTCAAGAAATGGGCCAGTCGATTGGCCGCCTCGTTCATGTGATTTAACGTCTCTAGACTATTTTCTTTGGGGCTACGTTAAGTCATTGGTTTATGCCAACAAGCCGACGACGTTGGAAGAGCTCAGAGCCAACATTGAACGCGAAATAGCGGCCGAAATGTCTGGCCGAGTCATCGAAAATTGGGTCCAACGAATCGACCACTGCAAACGTGCTCGCGGTGGCCATATGAACGAAGTCGAGTTCCATTCATAAATGTTTTGATTGTACTTCAAGCCGATAATAAAGTTTTTGAAATATCTCAAATGGTTTGCGTTTTATTTAAAAAAAAAAGTTGTCAAGTCCTTTTTGGAAAACCCTATACAATTGTAATTTTATTGTTATCTTATAACAATAGTTTATAACTATTTCTCAATCACTGCTATTGCAAAACTAAGTATCTAAAGGTGCTGGCCTTAGAAACTACCCACACCCTACTATGTAATAACAGTTACTTGGTGTCCAATTTGGACAGGAAAAAAAAATTTTCAATTCGCAGCGTATCAGAAGAATATGCCCTAAGATATCCACGAACATCTTCAGAAATGGTAAGGAAAAAACAGAAGTCATGTAAGCCATGGTAACAAAGTCATGCAACAAGAGTGCATTAAGGAATTCAAAATATGTATGTGCAAATTATAAGATATGGCAAATATGTACTTATCTAACTACTTGCCCATTTAGAATACTTGGCCGGGAGGTTTTACTAATAACCAAAGACATTAAAAAATCCGTGCAGGCGGCACCCTTAAGAAAAACCCTAAACCTATTGAACTTAAGAGCATAATAACAACTATAAAGATCAGAAAAGTTCCTGGCAAACTATGATACAAGGGCTTGAAATTTGTATAAACTTACTTAAAAAGTAGAGTGCCGTGTAAAAGATAGAAGAAAACACTCCGATTTTTAAGCCTCGCACTCTTATCGGATATTGTTTTTGAGAGCTTCCAGAGTCTGTGACTTGTTTACCTTAGAATTTAAATCCTGCGATCTTGTCGGCCAGTGCAAATCGCCAAAACGAGGCATTAGGTTACCCGGAAACTGAGTCTTTAACATGTCTATTCCCGTACGAACTGAGTGTGCGGCAGTAAAAACTCGTTGATCATGGTTCTGTATCACTCACCAGTCATAATAACCATGCTACCTACAGCGTTCTCTAGCAAATAATGTCCGACGACACTTTTGGCGTAAATGGAAGTTGGGTGGATTTAATTACTCTCCGTGAATGATATGTAGACTCTCAGTGCCAAAAGCGCAAATTTTATTGACCCATTCAAATGGAAAATGGTCTCACCAGCCAGATGGGCTGTCATTTTTAATGCATTTTTTTTGCATTTTGAATGTCTTCAATAATTTAAAGATGCTGCGACAAATTATTCCGTAAAAATCGTGTGTATTCCGTAATTTTGAGCACGAGGTTTGTTCAAAAAATAATAAATTAATGTGCTTTTTTGAATTTTGCAAGGCTAATTACATTCTATTTCCGAATTATATACATATATTTGAAGGCCGAGAATATGTCCGCCCTGGACACACCAGCATGTCAACAGATGAAAACGTAAATCATCAAGCCACTACCAGAGAAATTGCCTAAGATATTGACATATCAATTGGCTCATGAAGGGAAATTTTGTCAAATATTTTGGGCATGAATCCTGGCCCAGCGAAGTTTGTTCCGAAATTGCTAAATGTTGACCAAAAACCGTCGCCTGAACATAACTTAGGAGATGTTGAATGACGTGAATAATGGTTTATCACTGCGTGTTAACGTTTTGCTCACTGTTTCCTTCGATTACAACGGCGTAGTCCATCATGAGTTTTTTTGACCAAAAACAATACCGTTATCTTAGCTCATCCACCGTATTCGTCGGACTTTGCCCCTGCGAGTTTTTCCATGAAAGGACGGAGATTTATCCCGATTGAGGAGATAAATATTGTATCGCTGGAAAAGCTCAAGGCTGTTAATGAATAAATAAATATTTTTCGAGAAAAATAACAAAGTAACCTATTATCTTCCAACAGGAGTTCGCGAAGAACCATACCAATGAATTTTGTTTTCATACGAGTAAGATTAAGGGGTGTGATACGTGCGTTTGGCGTGTGGGATCGTTGCAAGTACAGGTTTTTTTTTTCCTTTGACACATACTTCAACTTGTAAAGAAGGTTAAGTGGCTTAGACGAATAATCAATACGTCTTCCCTAAAAAGGTGCATATGTCCTCATTCTTTCAAAACTTCAATCAAAAGGAAACTTTAATTAAGTAGAAGTATAACACACTCCAGACGCGTTGCTTTATTTTCAAGCTCACAACTTCAACTTATTTTTGAGTTGGTTAAAACAGAACAGTCTAAACAAAAGGAACTAAATGCCTCCTACTCAATCCTCTCGATAGTAAGAGCTTATTGTGCTCTCAACTTTAAATCAATCAACCGCGTTGCGTTCCTTCATCGTTTTCAACGAATCTCTTGATTGGACCAACTGTCCAAGTTTAGAGTTGTTTATTTTTTTTTATGCCATTTGCTCATGTTTTTTAATGAAAAGATAGCTCTGTCTTCTGCGGCGAAAGTTTACACCCCTACACCTCGACGAATGAAAGGAAAACGAATCAAACTTGTCAGCCTACACGCCACTATCTCCACCTAAGTACTACTATGTAGTTCCATGGATGTCAGAAGTAAGATTTAAAACAAAAAACAAGGAAACAATAAAGCGACAAAGACCAAACCGCCAACAAACTGAGCTGGTGATGCATGCAAGAGTATGAAAACATAGATGCTACAGTGAATTGCAGTTTCAGCTGTAAGAGAGTAAACGACGACGACACCTAATATAGCAAGAAATCATATGATATGTTGGATCGGTGATTAGGCACACCGGTCGCAAGCACGTTGTGATGTTGGAGTACAGCAAAAAAGTCCATCTCTAATTTTACCAGGTACATTAAGGTGGTGAAGAATTTAGGGTGCGAACAGTGGACAAGAAAAGGAAGAAATCAGGAAACGTCGGGAAAAGCAATTACGAGCTTCTGTTACATGTTAATGAAGACAACTACCTAGTCCGGCCATAAGTTCTGTTACAAATATAAAACGCTATCAAAAAAAAAACACTCAACATATTGTATTCAAAATTATATCATTTATTAGAACACAATATTGGCTATTAAAAAAAGTTGGGTTCATTCGAAATGACCGCCGTTTGCTTTAACACAAGCTTTGAAACAGTGTGGCCATTGGACTATAGCGGCACGTACGGTTTCCATGGAGATCGTGGACGCTGCTCTGGTTAATGCTGTTTTAAGGCTTTCCAAATTTCTGTGGGGAGTCTTGCAAGCCGTGTTCTCCAATTCTGACCACAAACCATAATCCAGTGGATTCAGATCTGGACTCCGCGACGGCCAATCTTCTGCTGCTATAAAGCCAGGAATATTGACTCTGAGCCACTCCTGCGTGGTTTTGGCTTTGTGCGCTGGAGCAGAGACCTGTTGGAAGATCCATCCAGAAGATCCAGACTAGGAATTGGTCAAACCCTTCACAATACCCTCTAGCACATCTTCTTGGTAAACTTTTGCACCAGTTCTTATGCCCTTTTCACAGAAATGGAGGAATGTGACACCATGGTGAGAGACCCCCCACCAAACCACTACGGAAACAGGATGATGGCCACGTTGAACCCTTGGAACATTTTTTTTCGCTTCCTTGGATGAAGTGGCATAAATCTTGTCATTTTGTTTGTTGAAAACTTCTTCCACGGTAAAAATTTTCTCGTCCGTAAACAGAATGTTTTCACGGCCATTGTCCGCGTGCCACTGCAAAAGTCGCTTGCATCTTTCCAGTATAATTTTTTTTAATTGAGGAGTTAAAAGATGACCCGTGGACCGACGATAGGCTTTCATATGCAGATCATCCCGAATCAGCCTAGTCATGGATCTGGTTGATATATCGAATTCCTTGAACATGATCTACTGCTCCCTAAGGGGATTTCTCCGAATTCGTTCACGTACTGCCTTTACTACCACACTCGTACGGACGACGCGCGGGCGACCACTTCTTGGCCTGTCCTCTACTCTAGACAATTCGCCGAAGCGAGCAATAGCCCGATAAACCAATATTCTTGATATTCCGAGTCGTTTTAGTAACTCGAAAATTTAACCAGCACTCTTTCCGCACTTATGCAACGCTATTACCGCGACTCGATTCTTTTTTACGTCCCACTTCATGCTAATAGTTCGCAAACTGAAACCAAACTGACTAGTGTTCGTCACTGATCAGTGCATGTGTTCTGAAAAAAAAGTTAACGGTTCAATTCCCGGAAAAAGTTTTGAACGATAAGCGCTAGAAATTGTGTAACAGAACTTATGGCAGGACTAGGTATAAACAGTAGTATAAGTTAAAATGCGATTTCCAACCGCATATGAATTAAGCGAAAGATTTTATAATAAAGAAACTGAGGAACAAGAGCAATGTGATGTTCCTCGCCTAAGAGTTTGGTCTTTGGTGGCTTAGCAGCAAGGCGAGACTATTGTTCCTATTCGTAAACTGCGGTTAGGTGTAGCTATTGATGAATAGTGTTATGTATGAGTATAAGGTCCTAATCTCACTTGTTTGAGTTTCGCTCAACAAATATCGCATTGTCATTTTATCTTCCCATCTCATGAAAGGCTTTATCTAGGTTTTTGCTGCTACTTCACCATACTAATGCTAGCTAATGTTCCTTCATTTAGTACCTCAATCTTACATGGGTTTCCTCTAAATTCTTCCAATCAGAGGCTCAATAGATATTCCTACATCTGGGCGGTTTTTCGTGAATTTTTAATATTATGATGGACATAGATATCTGCCTCCTCGGTACGGATAAGAAAGATCCGAATAATTTGATTGCGTGCATAACTGTGGACAATCGTTCGAAAGGTTAAAGTTGAAGTTAAAGGTAAGCCACACTCTGGTCGTTCAATGACACTAAAACTTAATGGAATTCATGAAAGCTGGAATCAAAAATAAGCTCGATGTCTAGAGTCCTCATTAATTACCATGAATTCATGGTAAAACAAAATGAACTTAAGGCGCTTTTTTGCAATGATTCATAACTGGTGTAGACCAGGTTCGATGGTGACCCGTCAACAGTGTTTAGAATAATACTGTTGTGTTTCAGGGCAATGCCCGACTAAATACATACTATTACTTTAATGACACGTCGCTGAGTGAGTATATGTATGATAACTTATTCCGATATCGGCAGAGCTTTCTCAACAAAATTAATGTGGTATCAAAATAAGCCTATAAAAAGATCTTGGCAAGCAAGAAACTTTTCTCCTAAACCCAATATAATTTTGTCGTCACTGCACATTAGGAGCACATTATTTTTTCCATAGAAATCAAGAACCTGTTGATCAGGTTCTGATACAGCGTTGTTTTGAATCGAGGAGATCCAAGTCGGTCAGTGACCATATACTTAGTTTTCTCTACCTTGTAATTATTAGGCTTTCTGCGTTTCTCTTAACTATTATTTCACTATCTCCCAGAAGGTCAAGATTTTCGAAGTAAACTAAACCGTTCAGGGTTCTTCCCCTTTAATTTTCCTTAAGGAATCTCATTATGTATTCCAGCATCAATTTAAAAATAAGTGGTGACAAGGCGCCTCCTTGTTTTAATTGTTCATAAATCCCGAATGTTTGTTTCCCTTAAGGCCAACAGGTATCAGTTTTTCACCAAATTTTTCGGGATTCCCAACCTTACAAGGAAATAAAGCATTTTCGATTGATTTATAGAGTCAGATGCCTTGTAAAAATTGACAAATGGTTGGTGCTCTTTTTCGTGAAACTCCCATTTCTGTTCTCAAAACTACAGTACAGTGCAAATCTGGTCACTTCTGAAGTTATACTGATAGTTCTCGATTATTTCCGTAGCATATAATGTCAATCTTTTTAAGAGAATATCTGACAACACCTTGTTTTAACTTGATATACGTAGCAGCGTATTCCTCGATAATTGTTGCATTGTTTCGCCATCCTTTTTAAATATTAGGATGTACCACACGAAATGCTCGATTTTTTTTTGTAAAAAATTAAAAGCCTATATTTCTTTTTTATAAAATGGTATTTAGTCAAAATATGAACCATTGACATCTATAGCCTTCTTCCACCGTGTTTCAAGGTCCATTATTCCTTTTTTTATAGAAGGCTTGATTTTTTACGCTAAAAAATTGAAAAATCTATGACCTCTGCTCGGTTTCGGAACACCTTTGCCGACAAAATGACGCCAGACTGCGGAAAGGGTGATAATCCATTGAGGAAATATCAGGAGAGTACGGTGGATGCGAAGTTCGCTGAAACTCAACTACATCCCCCTAGCCTGGAGAAGAGTTCGATGTATCTTCATCCCGAAGGCTGGCAAGCGCGGTCATGAATCCGCAAAGGATTTCAGACCTATCAGTCTCACATCCTTCGTCCTGAAGGCCCTCGAACGCATCTTAGACAGGCACATCCGCGACTCCCTAGGAAACACAAAGTTTTCGAAGTCCCAACATGCCTACATTAAAGGCAAGTCCACTGAGACCGCCCTGCATGAAGTCGTGCAGACAATCGAAAAATCCATCCACCATAAACAATTTACCTTAGCTACCTTCATAGATATAGAAGGTGCTTTCAACAACGTTCACACTGAATCGATCCAAGAAGCCCTCACCACGGCAGGGGTAGAGGGACTTGTTAGCAGATGGATCATATCCATGCTTAGAACTAGGATCATTCAGGCCCAGATGGGCAACACCACTATAGTTAAGACCGTAGATAGAGGCACACCCCAAGGTGGGGTAATATCGCCTCTACTATGGCTCTTGGTTATCGATAAAATTTTGAAAGAATTCGAGAGAATCGGAATAAAGGCGGTTGCTTATGCTGACGATGTGGTCATCCTAGTACCGGGAATGTTTCCCTCGGTAATTAGCGAAATCTCAGAGAGAGCTCTGACTAAGCTAAGCGCCTGGGCCTCAGGATGCGGCCTAAGCGTCAATCCGAGTAAAACAGAACTGATGCTGTTTACCACCAAATATAAGATACCGGCCTTTAATCTCCCTCGACTCAACAACCAGTCACTCTCCTTGTCTTCCGAGGCTAGATACCTAGGAATTATCCTAGACCCCAAGCTCAGTTGGAAGATGAACATTGAACATCGGGTACGGAAAGCATGTGTCGCTTTCTATTCCTGTAGCAGAACCTTCGGCAAAAGCTGGGGACTCCGACCCAAAATGGTGCTGTGGATGTACACGGCTGTCATCCGCCCCACCCTCACCTACGGAGCGCTCGTATGGTGGCCTGCCCTAAGTAAGGCATACAACATCAAAAAACTAAGCCGAGTACAGAGATCGGCCAGTATCGGGGTAACCGGTGTCCTTCAGTCTACTCCGACCGAGGCACTTAATGTACTCCTAAACCTCCTCCCTCTGGACCTCTTCATCAGATATAATGCAGCCTGTAGCGTAATTAGACTCAGAGAATCTGGGTTCTGGTCATCTAAACCCTACGGTCATAGCAAGGTGCTGGACCTATTACCTAGTAACCTGGCCATGACTGCAACCGATTTCACGACACCCATACACAACCCAAATAAAGCCGCCCATGTCCACTTCCCATCCAGGATGGCATGGAAACATGGACTGCACTCTGAGAACCATCAGGTAGCTTTTTTCACCGACGGTTCGAAAATGGAGTGTGGGGTTGGCTCGGGTATCTTCTCAGCGGAACTGAATATCTCCAAATCGCTGCGACTTACAGACTCGGCCAGCGTGTTCCAAGCGGAAATACTAGCGATTAAGGAAGCTTGCAAGTTACTCACGCGCTATCCTATTACCAAGAGAGATGTCAATATATATATTAATAGCCAATCAGCCCTCAAAGCCCTCGACTCTCACTCCATAAAATCCAAATTAGTTGCACAGTGTAAGGATGAAATCAGCTGTGCAGGAGACTATTTCAACATTACTCTCATTTGGGTTCCTGGCCACAGCAAAATAGAGGGAAACGAAATGGCTGACGCTCTAGTAAGGCACGGCTCTTCCTTCGACTGTTCTTTGGCGGAGGCAGTACTCCCCCCCATCAGACTGGTCAAGGCAAACCTTCTACAACACTTTCTCTCGAGGGCGAACTCCAGATGGTGCAGGCTTAGCAACTGCGTCATATCAAGAAAAACATGGCCCTCCTATAACAGGAAAAGAACCCTCGACCTAACTAACAGACCCCGACAAGAGATTTCCAGAATTGTAGCCATCTGTACTGGCCACTGGCCTGTCGGTACCCACGCTGCTAAGTTAGGCATCCCATTCAACACCTACTGCCGAAGTTGCAAGAACCCACTGGAAAAGGAAACTCTCACCCATTTCCTGTGTGAATGTCCGGGTCTAGCTAGAACCAGACAGCGCCTACTCGGTCTCCTTCGACGACCTATCAGAATTCAGGGAAATAGGATTCTGCAATATCATCAAATTCCTTAATTCCACAGGATGGATATGAAACTCTAATAATAGCACACAAGGTCACTGAGTGGTGGCATCAAAACGGCGCATAAGCGCTAATTGGGCCTGGCATCTTGATATCAGGCGGCCACTCCTACCTACCTACCTACCTACGGTGGATGCGGAAGAATTTCGAATCCCAACTGTAGCAGCTTTATCCCTGTTACGTGTGATGATTGGGCTCTAGCACAGTCATGCAACAGGATCGGACCATGCCTATCGACCAATGCAGGCATGCATTATGTCGACTTCCTCACAATATTTGACTGCATCTATCGTTTCCCCTGTGGATGAAATTAAAAAGGGGTCGGTCCTTCCGATGTCCACCAGATTGTTACCATAACTTTTTCTGAATGAAGACCAAGTTTAAGGGTGTGCTTTGGATAATTTATTTATTTATTTATTCATGGATATTCATCTTTTACTACAATTAATAAATTTAATTTATAATTATACAAATATTTATCATTAAAAAATTCAATACAATACTCTTAAACCTAATTCTATTCATCTGAGAGTTGTCTTCATTGCAAATTGAATTAAAGAGTGATAAAGAACGGGTTAGGGGTTTATTTTGTCCATAGTTCGTCCTATGACTAGGAATTAAAAAGAGAAGAGATTTCTCTAAGGAACATAAAAAGGTATTAGGTGTGCGAGTTCTCGCTGTTTATCAACAGATGGCTCCAGTAGACAGTGCTGGTCGATTGTGACGTATCCAAAACGTCATGAACCAAGCTTAGACATATGAGCCGTTCAGTGCACACATCGATTAACTCCACTTTTTGAAAAATCTTAAATTTAAGTTTCAAAGCACTTGGTATAGTCATTACTTTTTATATGTTTAATAACTTTCCTGAATAATAAAGATTAACATCATTAAACGGCAAATTTTTTTTGGCCATTGAATAATAAGTAATTTAGTTCAGAAGCCATTTCGATTAACTCCATACTCTAATGTAAATCCTTTCAATAACGCAATTCAATGCACTAGCAAACGTTGAATGATAATGGTACATTTTTTGTTCAACTCAGATGTACTGACAAGCGCTGAATAAGAACGGTATTTTTTGTGCAACCTATATGTAGGGACCAAATGATAACGGTAAATTTTTAAATACCGCCTTACCAGAATTAAAGTAAAATAAATTAGTCAGTCACAGTCTAATAGCCGCAGGATCAAGTACTTGTGAAGTCAAATTAATTATTATTAAGAATAAAGTGTAATTGGGTTTATTTTAACTTCTACTTCACCAATATTACACGGACTACATATTTTTTTGGCCTTTTCAACATTACTCCCAGATCGTAAGGTTTAAATTGTTATAAGATTTGTTTCAATTTGTGAAAGGTTTTAAATACTCGTAAATCAATATTATACAGTCATAATCAAGATGTGTGCGTCTTATAATAATGTCGATGTGGAAAACAGTGACGGTTCTTCAATACGATTTGTCAACAGAAAGTCTGGTTCAAGAAGACGTTTATAGTGGAAACACAATCTGGCTTTGGCGCGTGCCGACTTTTGACAGGCTTTGCACCGACTTACGATCTCTTACGATAAAATGTGTCAAAACGCCGGCAACCCGCAATTTGCATTCACAATGTGGCTTTGACACAGGAGCGCGTATAGAACTTAGGAATATGACAACACTAAGTTCGGTTTCCTCAAAATCTTTACGTATGATTTCAGTGCAGAAAGAAGTGTAGACTGGTGTTATTATAATTTATATGATTTAATTGAAACATAAAAAATCAGCTCAAATAAAGGTCTACGAATATGAAAAAAGAAAAGAATTTATTACTCTAACCTCCATCATGATTAGTTTGTATCGAAAAGTCCAATAATAAGCTATGAAAATATATGCATATTGAAACGAACAGCTCGGAGCACAATACGTTACTCGCTTTTGCTAAAATCAAACAAGTCAAAGACAATTCATCTGTCAAACGCACATCTGAGTAGGCAGTAGCTCTACTCTGGCGCTTTGCTTAACTTTACGATATTTACGATATGAGGTCGAGCAAAAGCCTGAGGTAACATTGTAGGCAGCTCCATAGGATTTCGTTGTTTCTACTCATGCTGTCAAAGTCGGCACGCGCCAAAGCCAGATTGTGTTTCCACTATTATGGTTTTCCTCGGATTCATCTGATTGCAACAGTACAAATATCCCATCAAACACATTAATTGGAAGAAAAAGAAGTCGTAATCCTGATAATTGGACAAGAAACTTACAAAAGCATAAAAGAACAAAAGGATTAACATACAGGAATAGAGGAGGAAATTTAATACCTGCAAAAACATTTGTCGATATAAACTGCAGATGTCGTCAAAAGTGCAACCAAAAAATTCTTTTGAATGAGAGAGAGGCTGCTATGAGGCATTTTATAGTTTACATATTCAACTTGACCAAAATATTTTCTTAAGAGGTTGCATTAAAGTTAAGGAAATAAAAAGAAGGCGCTCCACGAATAATACTAAAGAACAAAGATCACATTCTTTTACATATTATTTTCGAACAGACAGTAATGATATTCCCGTTTGTAAAAAATATTTTAGGGACACTTATCAGGTGAGTGACGGGCGGATATACAAATGTTGTTCTAAAGAACAAGTTACATCTTTGGTTGATCAGCGCAAAGGCCGTGTTGCGAACAATAAAATAGATGACACAAATCTTATAAAACATATAAAGGCATTTCCAGCCTACAGTAGTCACTACACCAGAGCTCATAATCCAAGACGACAATATTTAAATCCTGTCTTAAATATTAAGAAAATGTTTGAACTATACGTCACACAATGTGAAAAGGAAAATATAGTACCAGTGAAAGAAAAATATTACTATAATGTGTTCTCTACAAAATTTAATTTACATTTTAAACAACTATCAAAGGATACGTGTCAAACTTGTGATGCTTTGCAAATAAAAATTCAATCTTCAAACGGTGAGGAAATTAAGACTGCAGAAATTGAAAAGGAAACTCACTTAAAAGAGGCTGAACGGGCTCGTAGTCAAATGGCAGCCGATCGAATGGCAACATCTGGAAAAATTTTCGTATTTTCTTTCGAAAAAGCTTTAGCCTTTCCTAAACTTTCCCTAGCTTATTATAAGCGAAATTTATATGTTTATAATTTCGGATGTCATGAATTTAGTAAAAATATAAGCCACATGTTCTTTGGCCAGAAACTGAAGGATCTCGTGGGTCTCAAGAAATTTCATCGTGTCTAACAAAGTACATAAAGACTTATGCTACAAACTTTGAAAAAATAATTACATATTCTGATTCATGTACCGGGCAAAATAGAAATATTAAAACTGTCTTAAGTTTATTGAAACTTGTTCAAAGTATGGAAATAAGAGCTGAGTCAATTGAAATGAAATTTTTGGTAAGTGAACACAGCTATTTGCCTAATGACTCAGATTTTGCCATTATTGAGTCACATGCGAAAAAAAATCAAAACATTTTTTCACCAGATGATTGGTACAATATAATCAAAACATGTAAAAAGAAAGCCCCATTTAATCTAATCCAAATGACCCACCAAGATTTTTTTTCAACAAAACCTTTAGAAAAATCAATCATTAACAGAAAAGTAACCATTGGATAACGTAACGCTGGATAAAGTTAGAAAGGCCCAAACCCCATCTCATACAATTTAAATATGACTACAATGAAAATTCAGAATTTAATGCCATTAATATAAAGAAATCTGTAGCAGGTAAACCGCAGAGTTTGAAAAATGTAGATCAGCCTTTATTATATCCTAAAGGTAGAACTGTGACAAGGGAAAAAAAGAAAGACATGATGGACCTGCTGAAATTCATTCCTCCTGTTAAACATGGTTTCTATAAGAACTTGACAACAAATCGAAATGACGAGTCCTCACGTAGAGCTGATGAAGAAGACATTATTTATATTGCTGATGAATTAATCACAAATAACATATTATAACCGAACTGTCAACATTCATTTTTATGGAAAATCTGTAATAAAAATATATAATAACTTACTTTTTCTGTAATAAAGAAACTTAAAAACTTAAAGGCTGAGTTTAACTTTATTACTTTTTTCAGTTGCCAAATCGATTAACTCCACCAGTCACATAAAAATTGTCACATTACTGACGATTATTTTTTAACTATTCTTTTTTATTAATTTTATATACCGTTAGATGAAAGATATATCTGTATTTATGCATTCTACAATATATATTTGAATTTATATTATAAAGGGAATTTTGAAAAACAATGTACATTATTTCATTGCATTTCTCAACTTTTTGTTTTATGGAGTTAATCAATTTGTGCACTGAACGGCTTATATGTTAAACAAACCGCTTTGACCATTAGTGATTCCTTATGATTTAAAGCCAAGAGACGTTGAGCGTAGTTTTTCGCCTGTGAACAACTGCTCCAGCGGCAAAAAAGGAGCTCCCGGTCATGCTTCTACGTCGTCGCCTCAACCTTCACGCTGCGAAGGTTGTGCTGTGTTATGTTATGCTGTGCGATCAGGGCAGTGTTATTTATTATGAGCTGTTGTAAACCAAACGAAACCATAATTGGGGAATGGTATCTAACTCAATTGATGCGATTGAGCCGAGCACTGCGCGAAAAGCGGCCACAATACGAGCAGAGGCACGGAAAAGTGATCCTACAGCATGATAACGCTCGGCGTCACGTCGCCAGACCCGTTAAAACCTACTTAGAAACGCTCAAATGGGAAGTCCTTCTGCAGATATTGCGCCGCCCGATTATCACTTATTCCATTCGATGGCACATGGTCTGGCTGATCAGCAGTTCCATTCATATTCAGACATCTCAAAATGACTTGATTCGTGGATAGCCTTAAAAGAATCGTCTTTTCTACCGTGACAGAATGCGAGCTCTGCCAGAAAGTTGGGAAAAGTTATCGCTAGCGATGGGTTATCCTTTGAATGATTCATTTGTAACCGTTTTTTTCACAATAATGTTGCATTTTCATAAAAACAAAAAAAACAGCGAGAATCAGAAATTCTGAAGAATTAATTCTGCCATCAATAATGTACCTTTGGTCCATAAATAACGTAAGTTCGCAGAATTAGAGCTCTATAACGCCATTAAGGCCCAAAACTGACAAAAAACTAAATGAGTTTCTTACATAACTCCACAAGATATTTGTACTGCGTATCTTGATAAATGTTCCATTGCTGCTGCTTACCTATCACAGTTCATGTACCTTAATGACTACGCAGTACTCGAAGCAAAAACTGTCTTCATTTTCTTGTAACTTTGTATACGTATACAGAAAGATTTGCACACGGCGTTATGACAACATGACGTACGAAGGTATATGACGTATGTATTTTTGTATATATATTTTAGTTAAGGTTGGGTTAAGTTGTTTTTAGTTATAAGCTTTTTTATAATAAAAAGGATCTGATGCTAGGTTTTTAAAAAATATCACTTTTCTTAGCCTAAGTTGTTTATTTATTTTAATTATTGCAAATTAATCATAAGGCCGAAAGGCATCGTCTTAAATTGTTCTGTTTGCTTTAGAGTGTCCGTATAGGACCAGTAAGGTATTTAATGTTAGTTGTTATGTAAGCTAGTTTTAAGCATTTTTGTCTAGGGTAAGTGTGTTCTTAATATATAAAAACAAAAATGAAATAAATAAAAAAAAAAAAAAAACATGACGTACGTATGCCTAAGCATATATGTATAATATAAGTTTGTAATTAGAAGGCTTGGTGTTTGGAACTAAAGGCATAAAGTTAATCAAATGCAATTAATCTTGCATATTTGTTAACCTATTACCCCATATCTATTCAGTTCTTGGAAACTCTTTTTTTTAATGATATCCCATGAAGGAAAGGTATCTTTTAGTACTTAGAAGACCTATAAAACCGCATGATGTCTGTGCACCATGTTAGCTCGACGAAAATATGAAATATGTGACTCTTGAGGGAAATTCAACATACCCTTTCTATGGGTCTTAATCGGAAGACCTAATATAAATAAAGTCAAATATATCTTTAAATTTGACTAGAAGCTGAGTTTCTCCAGTAGAAATGACATGCGCGTAAGTGCTGGAGAAATAGCAGAGCTGGTTTCTGCTTTGTTGCCTCTGTGGCCAATTCAAATAAAAAACCTGTGACATACTATTGACTTTTTTTATAAGTTGGATATTACATAGTTGTTCAAAATAATAGGGAATATCACTGATGACCAATATTCTGTTTTTTTTATCCCTTTTTTATGTCCTTTCCCAGAAGTAATTAGTGTCATATTTTCAACAAATGCATTGATTTTCTTACGATGTTTGGGTCAGTTGCTTATTAATGTCGTTTATGCTGCGTGTGAAGTACATTTATTTTTTTACTTTCAATTTTGTATATAAATGCACTGTAAAATGTGAAATCGGTTAGGTGCATTTATAGTGCCGAAACCCGGGAGTGGAAAATCGGTAAAGAACACCATCGTTTCTAGTTTTCTTAAGTGTGTAATTGGCTACTCGCGATTTGAATAATGGAATTCTCAGCACGCGCTATATAGGGCAAATAACTAATTGTTATTTGTAATTGATTGCCAAAGCAGCATCTGATTATTTAAAGGATCCAGGATCACAGTTTACGAATGCCAATTTGCTTCAATTTGTTGGAATTAAAGAGGAGATAGTTGCACTCATTCACAGACTCACGGTAGTAAGCGATAGTTGGAACATTATTAACGAAGATCTCAAACAGAAGGGGCTACTAAAAGCCGAAGAGCCTCCGGAGAAATCTTTGGAATATCAAAATCTACCTACTCGACCGTTTAAATGTACGCCAAACAAAATTGCGTCGGAAACAAAACCCCAATTGTACTTCGGAAGCACCAGGTAACACTTCCCTTAGTTCCAAGTTACTTAGCTGGTCAGCTAGGTTACCAAAACTTCCACTTAAGCGTTTTAATTGGTAATACGTAGCCGTGATAATTGAATATAAATATATCGCCTCCTGAAAAATGCAATTATTGGGAATTGGTGCTGACGGGAGAAACCCATCGCTCGCTTTACTTCCTCTGAGAGATGTAACGATGCCGCTATAGCATTGCTGGAAGAGCAGTATGAAAATAATGACAAGCTCATTGATGAGCACATCTAACTGTTGATTAATCTTAGCACTATTCGAGATAAGGTTGATGTGGCTGGACTTCGCAATCTATATGGAAAAGTAACATGTTCATTTGCAGCATTGCAGGTCCTCAGCGCCTATTATTACTCATACAACATGGTCCGATCCGAATCATCGACAATCGGAGCGGGAGAAAAGCTTAGAGGGAGAAGAACCATCTTCGAATAAAAACGAGCCCTCTGTTTCTTTAATTATGGAAGATGAAATTAAAAATATATTGCGCTTTCTTTGGCGGTAGGTAAAATCATTTCACATACCAACATTAACCAACGTTAACCTTCTAAATACCTTAAAAGAAGGCAAAATTATTTCCTTGGAAGCCGTAATAGTTACTGAAATTTGTGTTGATATTCTGGAGGCTTCACAAAAAGATGTGCTCTTTTGAAAACCATCAAATTGGCCGACGTTCAACCAAAAGGTATAGAGTTCGAGAACGCTTTGAGTCTTTTTATTGGCTCGAATTATTAATGGCCTGTAATCATTGGGAAGCAACGACGTCTTAATAATGGATTGAGAGCAATCGAGACGTTATTTCAATGGGCTCTGCAGGGAATTTACAATCCCGTAAGTGAAAACATGCATACGTTTAACGATAATTCTTATGCCTAGCCAGTCCACGATTTCTGGTCGTTAGAAACAATTGACATCCTGAGCAGCGAAAATGAAAACTCTTCTTCAACAAAAGAATTGGTCAGTAAATGTAGTATGTACCAGAAAACGTTCGCGCTATGTTGCTAAATTACCCTTCATATATCCTGGCTCTGGGTTGCATAATAACAAAGTACAGACAGCCAAGTGTTTGCTATGATTCTATAGTCGCCTATGTAAGGATCCTGCTCACTTATTAAAATACCATGCAGCTATACTTAAGCTTGTACATCTCCACAAAGATGCGCGTAGTGTTTGATGCCTCTGCCTGCGAAGACGGTTAATTACCTCCTATAGTCCTATGGACTGTTGCCAACTTATTGCCGGACGTATGTATGTAGAGACAGTGCTGGTCAATTTCCGGCTGGGTACATTTGCTGTTACTGCGGATATTGATACGTAATTTCTCCAAATAATCCCACATGAAAGGACCGTGATAGTTATCGTTTTTTGTGGTTCACTAACAGATTGACATCGACGACCAGCGAGAGATGTTGAACCGGTAAATTTAGTTATAAAAGCAGCCCTTTTCTAAAACATCTCCATAACGAGGAACAAGAGTTTACTGATAAGTGTTCCGCATTGAAGAATATTTATATGGGTGATGTAACTATTGGTGTCGACACTGAAGTGGAAGCGTCACGAATTTGCAAAGAGGCTACCAACATTTTTAAAAGAGCGTTGATGAATTTGCACAAATGGAATTCCAACAGTAGTCTGGTTCGAGATGCTATGAAATCAAAGGAACAGCGCGATTTTTTTTTTCAAAAAAGTTACTTGGTTAGCTTGGAATCAAACTCTTCCCTAAGAGCTATTAATTGAATGCGAAGTTTGCATAAGAAGCCTATTGGAGGTCAAACATCTAGCAATTCCAAGAACAGCTATACCTGATTCATCCAGCGAAACTCATGTTCAAATTCATATCTTTGCTGATGCGAGCACTAAGGCTAATGGTATCACTGCATTCCAAAAAGTGCGGTTCTTAATGGCGAATAAGTCCGAGTCAATCTCCTATGTGCCAAAAATCAGATCGCACCACTTAAGATTGATGGAGAAAACATTGCCTAAATTAGAGCTGACAACTGCACTTATCGCATCGGAACTTTATTTCTTTATTAAATACTTGAGCAGGCCAAAGATTAAAAGATCACGCTGAGTTAGATTCAAGGTAATTTACAAAAGTGGAAGCCTTATGTTCAAAACACGGTGACTGAAATCCGTCGACGTGCGAGCTTTCTCATTGGAGGCATTACAGTGGAAAAGATAATCCGGCAGATCTGCTCTGGTGAAGTTCTACAAAAATAAATTCTTAGGGTCCATGGACCTCAGTGGCTTCAAGACAACGACATTTCGAGAAACTGACTTTAAAAATCAGTCAATGTTTTTTACTACAATTCCCTTGGCTGATACCAAGGAACCTACCTACGAACAAACCTATACTGTTGCTACCCTACTCTGATTACTGCACTTGGAATCGTTTACTTCGAGTCACAGCTTTTGTGCAACGGAGGAATATAAGGAAAGACTTTTTAGCCCTCTCGGGAAGAGGCGAAAGAGTAGTCCTTAAAACCAATCAGCGGGATTGTATATCTGTAAGTTACAGACATTGGTCGTGCCGAAAAATATTGGGTCAGGCACGTACAAAGGCTCAACTTTTCTAATGAAATTTCTTTAACTATTGCACAAAGGAAAGTATATAAAAGGTTCTAAATGACTAGAGCTTACGCCAGTCTTAGAGTACGACCTTAATTTAAATTTGGTTGTTGTCTTTAAGCACTTGACGAAACTATGCACACTAAGCACTAAGTTATTCTTCCTTCAGATTCGCATATCATCAATTTACAGGGGTTTATACTGTGCTTGGAGAGCTACGAAAACATATGCGGTCCGAGCTCGTCAAGTGATCAAATTTCACATCAAAGCATATGCAGAAAGATTTGAGCATATCATGCTTGCAAACCTTTTTTTACGGCATTGACTACGGAGAGGATCGTTCTTTCTCAGCTAATCGAAAATATAGGTGTAGATTTTGCTGGCCCAAAATACACCAAATTAACGCTAATAAAGTCTATGTTGCCCTTTTCACCTGTGCTGCTGTCCGTTACATTTATTTGGAACTTGTTTCCAATTTATTTACGAACAATTCCTAATGGCCTTGAGGCGGTTCATTGGAAGAAGAGCTGTGCCTTCATTGCAATTGTCAGACAACGCCAAGACTTTCCGAAGAACTGAGATAAAGTTAAGAAGCCCACATTGCTTCTGGAATGAAGAAGTACGAGAATGGTCCGATAAGTACTTAGCCTCCCCGCCAGATGGCGCCAGTACCGCAAGAGCAACTTACTATCGTGTAGTACATTCTAGTAGACGGCTATTGTTTCAGCCGGATCGGACTCGTAGTTTTGTTTTGACCGCGTGTGGAAGCGGGAGTATCCGCGGATTTTAGAAAAATGGAAAAAGAGCAATATCGGTCGGTGATTCGATTCTTGTTTTTGGAAAGGAAATCGCGCAGCGAAATCAAAGAGCGTTTGGAACCTGTGTACCGTGACTCTTCTCCTTCGATGGCGACCATCAAAAATTGCTTTAACGAGTTTCAACGTGGTCGCACGTCGGTTTTTGATTAGCCACGTCCAGGTGCCCCGAAAACGGCTACCACGGAGGATAACGTGACAAAAATCCACGATCTCGTATTGGCAGACCACCGATTAAAGGTGCGCGAGATAACTGAGGCATTTCAAAAGATTGCGTGGGTCATATCCTGCATGAAATTATGGGCATGAGAAAGCTGTCGGAGCGATGGGTGCCGCGTTTGCCCACTCCGGACAACAAGCGCAACCGTGAGACCACTTCAAAGCAGTGTTTGACGCTGTTTAAGCGCAATCGAACAGTCGAAACAGTAGACTTCACCCGGCGAACGTGCTCCGATGAGGCCGAAGACTGTCCCATCGACCGGAAAGGTGATGGGCACAGTTTTCTGGTATTCACAAGGTGTGATCCACATCGACTACCTGTAGAAGGGCAAAACGGTCACAGGGCTGTACTATGCCAAATCCGATTCGACGCCGAATTGAAGAAAAAGCGGCTCCACTTGGCGAAGAAAAAAATGCTCTTCCACCATGATAACGCACCGGCTCACATCTCCGCCCTCGCCACGGCCAAATTGGTCGAATTGGGCTACGAACTGTTGCCCCATCCACCGTATTCTCCAGATTTGGCCCCGTGCGACTTCTTTTTGTTTCAGTCGAAAGTAGGCCACGGAGGCCTACTTTGCAGACCTCGAGAAAACGTATTTTTCAGACGGGTTAAAGAAGTTGGAGCATCGCTGGGTCAAGTATATCGAGCTAAAAGGGGACTATATTGAAAAATAAATCGCCATTTCTCCAAAATGTTTGTTTTTCTTTTGTAGGCAAGGTACTTATCGGACCACCCTCGTAATCCATGACGAATCGAGTGATATTTTATTGTGGAGTGTGCGGTGGAGTGGTTTCTGGGAGAGGATGGTACGTAGGATGAAGAATATTTTGAAGACGACGATTGGAAAGGCAAAACTTAACAATGATCAACTGCGGACTGTCCTAGTAGAAGTGGAAGAAATAGTAAACAAACGACCCTGATCTTATCAAAGCTCTGACCCATTGGACTTATCCCCCCTAACCTTGTTTTTGAGCCCTCATCGGGACAATTGGAGGCTGACTCGCTTCGAACTGCCTAGAAACCGTTTGAAGTTCACCAATCAGCTTAAAAATAGGTGACATTCCGAGTACCTTCGATTTCTACGTTCTTTTCATTTTAGACCTGAGGCTTTCTTCGGTTCAACTAAAAGTGGGAGATGTTGTATTGGTCTCAGTTTCTTCCCCAAGAATCCACTGGAAAATAGTTATCGTAGATTAGTGTATGCAGACAAGTACACGGAGAACAAGTATGCGATCAATAAGCAACATGTTTATTCAATCCATTATCTTGAGCACATGTCTAGCGATCGGACGTAGGTTGACGAGGCAGTGGCACAATAATGAGCGACAAAAGAAAAATCGAAAGTTTGCGAAAAAAAAAAATTAATATTTATAATTAATCAGTGTGCGTAGGAGTGTCATGTGCAAATTTGTTGTATGTGCTTATGTCTAACCCTCCTGTTCCCTTAAAAAGACGAGAACTCCCAACAACATCTTGGGTGGATATTGCTATAGATTTATTAGGACCCCTCATTAATAATGAGTAATAGATTATTAAAGTGCAATAGTTTGCACAAGCTCTCATATAATTAAGATGCTGAAGGAGATTTTTAATCGTTTTTGTAATCCTGTTTCTATCACGGCGGATAATGGACAACAATTCGTCAGCGATAAGTTTAAATCGTTTTGTAAAGAATGTAATATAAAACTATTTAATACAATTCCACATTGGCCACAGCAGAATGTGGGTTCGAGAGGCAGAATCGAGATATTCTTAAACGACTAAAAAATTATCAACTTGAAAGATAGGACATGGTAAAAAGCTTGTAAGAATATCTCATGTAGTATAACAGCACACCTCAGTTCACCACCCTCAGAGGTCTTCTTCAAAAGACAAAACTGAGACAAAATTCCATTACTAGCCAACTACCTGATGGAGAGGTTAGAGATCGGAACAGAGAGCTAAAAGATATGCAGATAGCAAAAGGAGAGCAGCAAATACATATAACTACATATACCAATCAAGATGAAAAAGTTTACCTTAAAATTATGGATAAAGCTAATAAATTGAGCCCGAATTTCGTTCCAGTGCCACACACCGTTGAAAGCTCTAAATGTAGTTCATTTGAAAAAGGTAGAGGGAGAATGTGAAATCAGTTAATTGCAATTATAGTCTAAAATAACCTTGAAATGATCTAATTAAGTCATTTTATTACTGTTTTATTATTGTTCATTTTCCACGGGTATTTTCCTTTTTGTCTTTTATTTTTTCAATAATTACAAGGAATAATGTGTGCTTTGTTGTTTTATTGTTGATATTTATATTATTTTACATCTTAAAATTCGTTAAAGTGGACACAATAGGCCTTGTGCCGGTGACTAATACTGCATAGTTAAAAATCTGAGAGACCAAGTAAAAACCCTTAACCCCTTAACGCTACCTAAGAGCTCCAACACAAGAAACAAAAAGTAGACCAAAACAGGCCACCCCACCGATAGTTTCCACCGAAAAATAACCTCTTTATGTCTTATGTCTTCAAGGGAAATTGCATCGTAATCACATAACTTAGTCTATTGTCCAATTATCCGTAGAAGGAAGCTAGAAAATATTCTGTTCAGAAAGTTCCGCTGCTTAGGAAAAGAACAAGGAAAAATGTCGCTAATTAATATATAATAGATCATAATATGTAGCTGCTTTTCTTGGTTTGGTGTTTGGCCCATTTACTAAATAAAGGATATCCTGACCAAAACGACTATTGTGATATCCTTAAAGACAACATGCTACCGTTTACTGAAAACAATATGCCATTAAGATGGCTTTTTCAACATGATAACGATCGCATGCACTCATCGAAATTATTGAGTTCTAACGCTGAATTGTCATCCTACACCACCGTGCTTCGTTAGTTCACTGAACTCAATCTTAGTTGTAATTCAAATTCTTCGATGCAAATGGTCGAGTGTTTATCAGAAATTGCGATGGTACACCACCATTTGTTTGCCACCAATTGCCAGGTATGGACCATGTTTCAGAAAACAAGTACCTTTTTTTACTTTCCAAAATATCGAGTTGATGGCCCATCCGTCGTACAGCCTTGCCAGTGGCTACCACTGATTTATTTTTATTTCCGGGACATAGAAAATTAATTTCTTGATAAACGTTTTGAATGATTTTAAATACGTGCAAAACTGTACTGATATTCAGATATACTGATATTTGAAAAAAAAAAAAAAAGTTAAATATTTGTTTGTCTCCCAAAATTGAAAAGTAACATAACACATGAAAGAAGGTATGTTAAGATCTTCGTAAAGAAGCTTTCAGATTAAGAGAGTTTATTTTTCGGACATACAACTAGAATAACTAAAAACGCGTCAGAAACGATTGCAATGCATTCATTCGGGGTGTCCCAAGGGTCGCACTTCGATCATTAATAGCGAACATAAAGAATTCTGTCTCGTCATTAATTTCCAGGCTCGTTTACAATGACTTTCTGGCTGTCAGTTCTTTAAACAAAGCCAATCCACTCGCTGTACCTTTTGCAGCCAGCTCAACACTTTCAGACACTCTGTCCCTGCTCGTACTCGAGAGCATCGTATCTTCTCCGAGACAAATCTAGATCCGCGCTCGTGTATTCGCAAGAGCACTAAAAGATATCAACGTGCACAAATCCACTGGCCCTGATGGTATTCCGCCATTCTTCTGAAGAGGTGTTCCTCCACGCTGACAAAATAACTGCGTAAGCTTTTTCATCTATCCTAGCCTCTGTTCTCTTCCCAAGTAGATGAAAAGCCTGTAATAAAAATGGCGAGCGAATCTTCGTCTCTCAACTTGAATCGCAGAAACGTATTAACCGGCAGTATAGTTTCTGTATCACAAAAAACTGGAACTAATTTTGCACAACCTCGGTTGAAGAAAGATCGTTGATATTTCTAAAGTATTTGACGAAATTTGGAATCCGGCTCTTTTGTCGAAAATGCATGCTCATGGTATAGATAAAATTATTCTATGGAGAAAAAAAAACCCTCCTGGATGTTTAATTCAAATGGTTTGGGACGATATCAAATTTGATATTCCCCAACTAAATTTTGTTGTTCTCCAAGGCTTTGTTATGTCATCGACGCCCTTCCTCACATTTATAAATAATCTTCTGCTTATCTTATAATCCAACCCAATTCTTCGCTGGTGACAGTACTATCAGTTTTTCATATTTGTTCCAAGGCTTACATATGTCACATCTCTTCGGCCGTAGGATTGGAACAAAAAATGTTAAGAACACAACATTCCGACTTCGACAGCATAAATTAGTGGAGTACAAGCAACAGAGTTAAATTTAAGCTTCTAAAACCAATGCTGTTTACTGTCACTTAAGCGAACCCTACGTAATCAGCCATTACGTATGAGTGGCGCTTCATATTCGAGGAAGTCAAAAAGGCTGCAAAATGTCTGGGTTTTCCTTAAATGATGATTAAAGCTTTAACCCTTTAATGCCCAAGTTTTATATATAACTCACCTGGATATGTGACAGGTGAATCCAGGTAGTGCGTGCCCAATGGTCATAACTCGCAAAAAAAATTCAAAAGGTGTTGTTGTATGGGACAATTTTTTTATTGAAAATAAATGAAAGAAATTGTATGAAAATGATTTAAAAAAAAGGAAATTTAGATCAAAAAACATACGGGGCGCATCTCATGTCGTGTGAAATTCCATGAAACAGTTCTTTTCTCTACTGAGGTACAGATGAACTTGACATTTCCGCCAAACAAATCGAGTTCGTGAGTCGCAGCTTTTTGCATCGATGTCGAGTTGTAGCGTGCTCCGACAAGTGGCCGTACATCCTTCGGTGGCAAAGGAGCAACATTCACACGACCCCACTTGGCTGCGATTTCCGATTCCAAATTCGATGGGCGACCAGGTTTTCGTGCCAACGGTATGCCGGATTTCGTAAGACAAGTAGCCACTTCCATGATAAATTCGTACAATTTTAGTGGCTTCGTAGTTTGTACCGTACAATCGAAATGGCGTCGATATAACATCCAAGCTTTGATGATGGCCATATCGTACATGTGGTAGAAAAGGCTGTGTGTCCATTTGCGTGATTTGATGCGGATGTGACATCGACCCAAGCACGCGTCCATTAAATCGGCGCCGCCCATGTATTTGTTGTATTCGTGTATGACGTTGGGGCACTCATCTGATTCCACCGATTTCGACTTTTTGTTGAAACGTTGAACAGCTGGAGCTGTTGTCGCTGCCGTTTCATCGGACGATAAATATGGTTTGATTCCAGCCATCGTGGAAACCACGATCACAACTTTGTTGCCGTTCCATGCGACTGTGGAAACATCGATGCCGTCGAACGAAGCCACATATGTAATCAATGCTATCACCACGATTGTCGAACTTTTTCGGAAGTTTCCACTGTGGAATGCGCTGACGGCGAATAGTTTCAAGCGAGTATATGCCTTGAGTGCGGAGGTAAGCAAGAAGCGGAATGGATGTGTAGTAGTTATCGAAAAATATGGTGTGCCCAACAAAGCGTGGTATGTCGCGTGCCAGACGAACAACTACATATATTGGCTGAAACGCCACCATCACGACGGTGATCGTCATCACCCGAATATATCTCAAAACAATAACAAAAACCGTTGTTGTCACATAGTAAGAAGTGCTTATCGCCCCATGGGTGAGGCTTAACTAGCATGTATTGTTTGAGAAAATGGGCAATCTTGGTGGCATACATCTGCTCATCAACGCATAGTCTTCCTTTCATTGGAACTTTCTTGAAGTTCCGATTCAACGCATCTACAACGGGTGTAATTTGTATAGCCGGTCGTAAGTTTGATCGTTTTGTGGAATTGGACCGTGCGTTTCGATGTTGTGTTGTCGCATCTCAAGACGGTTCATTCGAATGGCTGTTGTGCAGACGATAGCCGATTTCGAGTTCTCCGTTGATTCGCATTTTCATTGAAGTGGAGGTTGCGACGAATCTTTTCGTATCGATTTCGTGGCATGCTTTCGCTTAGTTGGAAAAAGGTGGCATCACTCCAGTATATTCGTGAGCTAGGATATCTGACCACCGACATGAAATAGTTGATTCCAAGGAATCGTTTCATTTCATCTAATGTTGTTTTCAGCCCTTCGGTGTGCATTTGATCCAAATAATCCATTGCCACTGCTTCTTGAACCGATTACAAATTGCTTTGTTTAACCAGATTTGAAATAATGTCATCGGTCATAAAAACGAAAAAAACTCAAACGGTGTGCTCAATCCCATGATTTCAGATATGAGTCTATCCTTTCCATGAAATCGAACCCAAGCTTTATTCAATTGCAAATTCTTTTCGCGCCATAATGGTTTCTTGAAAACATCGCTGTCTTTATCCACCGTTAAAACCGTTACGGTTTTAAACATGGCCGCATATTGGGCTTAGCTAGCAATGTTCGGAACATCTGCTTCTTCAGCGGAAGCTGCAACATTTTGTGTCTTTTGACGTGAGGGCACACCAAAGTCGTCACCATCGTCATTACAAATTCCGGATCTATGACACTATCGTCTGCGAGAAAATTGCCGGCTTCACTATCGGGCCATGCTTGTTGATTCACGAATGCGCGGCATTCTAAATAGCACAAAAAAAAAAAAACAAACAAAGCAAAAATAACGAAAACAAAATTTTACATATGCGCTACTTACGTAAGTTAGAGCGCGTTTGAACGTTTGAATTAAAAACGTTATAATTATTTATTTTAAAATGTTGAACACTTGGAAGTAGATCATGAACTTGTTGTTGTTGAGACTGAACTTCTACTGTCTTAAACTATTGCTTAAATACTTAAGTATACTAAAAATACAAGGAGTGGGCTACCGAAATTTTATGATGGAAAAACCAAAATATCATTTTTGCCCTTTTGGGTCATAAGTTTTATTAAAGGGAAATACAGGCTAAGAATTAGGGAAACCCAAATAAAACCTAATCAGACCATACTGTAAAACAACTTAGATACTCGTACTACTCCGGTCCGGAACTATCGTTATTGGTTGGTTAGGGGGCGACGGGAATTGAGGTATCCATCGTAACTCGCACACATAACACATTTTATGGCCTGAATGACCAGCGTGCCATTTTGGGCACGAACAAAAAATAAAAATAAAAAATGATGAATTCAGCGTCAGATTCGACCGATTTACCACAAAAATGTAAGTATGTGTGAATATTGCATATTCACAAAAAATTCATATAGTCGTGCGGCGCAAACTCAACTGAATTTCAAGCGGCAACCGGTGCAAACTGTGTCGCTTGTATCGTAGAACTTTAAAGGATTAATCTGATTTGGCTTCAATCTACAAGGCTTACCGGGGGAAAGGTAAAAAGTTCGCGCCTGACAATAAAAGATTGCGACTTTCAATTAAAAATTGATTGCTGTTTCGTTTCTGGCGTGTAGCGGTGACAAATCGTCAGACAGATAAATCGGATCCCTATTGAATCGGTCAAAAAATTGCTGCGAAAAGCGTTTGCGCATTTGGTTTTAATGGGCATTCAGTAAATGCGGCATTTATCTTGCGCAGAATATTGAATACCCTTCCCAGCCCGATATTTCCAAACATTCCGCAAGCATTTAAAACCAATGTGTATAGAAACCACCTCTTCCTTTTTCTCCCCACATTTTCGGACTGAGCTATGTCTTGACAAAGATCACTTAGGGTCTTCATAAACTCTTGCATGCGTATTATTTATAAAAAAAAATTAAGAAAAAAAGTACGTACAATAGTTTTCAGCGATCTGCTACCAGCCGATTAGATCTGTTCCGTTACCGGGTTGTTTGAATATTGTCCCAAGATTTCCTTCTTTCTGTCGCAAAAGTCACCTAGATCTAGTTTTCCATCTAACGATCTATTAAGAACATGAAAAAAGCATCGGTCCCGAAACAGCTATTCCCTGGATTCAGGTATTGCTTCTGTTCTTATGAAATAAAGGGTCCGCCATCTAACTTTTTTTTTCAAGTAGTGCTTATTTCGTGAATGGTAACACTTAGCTCATGTCTGATTTGACAGATAATTAGTTTTATCCTTCCGCTGAACGAATATGGTTGTGTATACGCTTGAACAACGCTTCGCTAAGTGGGCCTGCGATCGACTTACAGAAGATGCCGATTTTGCCAAAAAAATCATCTTTTCAGATGAAGCTCATTTTGATCTTGGCGGGTATGTAAACAAGCAAAATTGTCGCATTTGGGGCACAGAAAACCCGCACGCATACATTGAAAAGCCGGTGCACCCAAAACGAGCCACTGTTTGGTGCGGATTTTGGTCCAGAGGCATAATTGGGCCATTTTTCTTCGAAACTGAGCAAGGAGTGGCCGTTACAGTCAATGGCGATCGTTATCGGGCCATGTTGAACGAATTTTTGTTCACAAAAATTGAAGAGGAGGATATTGGCAACATTTGGTTTCAACAGGACGGCGCTACGTGCCACACAGCCGAAGCTACACTCGATGTTTTGCGCCCTGTTTTTGAAGATCGCATTATCAGCCGCAGAGCTGATGTCGTTTGGCCACCTCGGAGCTGCGATTTGACACCGTGACTGTTATTTGTGAGGTGCCGTCAAAGATAAGTGTTACGCCGACAAGCCAGAGACAATTGACGCTTTAAAGGCCAACATTCGTGAAGCCATTGGTGAAATACAGCGGCACACAATCGATAATGTGCTTAAAAATTGGACCGATCGTGTAGGCTACTGCATGGCCTGAATGAATGAAATTATTTTCCATTATTAACCGGAAGGATTGTACTTTCAAATAAAAAAAGAAATTTGAGAAAATATTCAGTAGTTTTTTTTATAGCATTTTCAAAAAAAAAAAAAGTTATTTGGCGGACCCTATATAATAATAATATGAATCTCTTTCATATTAGAAACCCCAGATAGGATCAGTACAAAACAATAAATAGTCACAAACCAGTGTTGCATAAATGTTGTTATATGGATGCACGAGCACATGAAGTGAATTTTCCATCAAATGAATACTTTTCTTTTATTCAATACCATAATTCAGGCGCTTTCAGGCATAACGACTATCTTAGCGAGATTACCCCCCACTATCACAAGATGTTGAAAATATTTGTCGTTATATGAACTGTTTGTGCGCAGATCCAAAACAGACTTGCGATAAGAAATTTCTGTGAACAAGAAAAATATGGTATTTTCTAGCATCAAACCGATTATAACATGTTAAACAATCGTTAACAATGTAACCTTGCATCACAAGAGTATGCAGCCAATATTTATTATAACAAAAGTTACATGTTTCCACTTATCGCGTCCAGTCTATCAATACAATTATTTTAGACACGATGGCGCCAAATTGTGTCTGTGCAGCGCCTAACTGTGAAGAACTGCAACTGCAACAAGATGGCAACTTTTCGGAGATAAGTGATTTCCGACTATCGCTGAAGAGTAAAAAAAAATATTCATAATTCAAACGTAGATAGCCAAGAATATACTGCGTCCCCCAAAAAAATGCCAATGTTCCGCATTCGCTCTTGCGAGCATACTTATTCGAATTTATCAAACGTGCTTCCTAGGGTTCTCAAATGTTATGAAGCACCTAATATACATATGTATTTACAGGCCGTGCTGACTCAGTTTATGATAAGAGTCGTGACCAAATTTTCGCCCCCAGTTATTATGTGAATTATTCGCTGTTACCCGGCTGAAAATGAGTTCTACTCACACAACGGATTCTAAATATTATCAGTGACCTCACTTCACAGCCGATAATCATACCCTTTCCTCGTTCTAAATACTACTACAAACAATTGGTACTTGTTCCAAGACAATTTTGTATAAAGCTCCCAACAGAATACCGACTGCAGTAAGGCAAACGGCATCCTTAGCAGTCTGATAATATCACAGCAAAGTTTTCACCTCGCCCCCATCTAACAAGAGTAGGCTATCAACCTACCATCACCTTCAGATGATGATGAACTGCGGCCTACAAATATAGTACAGTGCCTGCTGTGTTGGACGGATGTAAAGATAAAAAAAAATTAAAGCAAAGGCACTGGCCTGACTGGCAGACATCGGACTTACCCCCTTTTCTTGAACGATCCTTTACATGTCCTACTTTCGCCAGAGATTGAAGTCCCCAATGAGGTATCCGTTTTCGATTTTTATTTATATACTCTCGCGGTGTTTCTTGTTTTTGCTCCGTTAAATCTTATTGATACGTTGAATCTGTTGTTTTTCTTAATTCACTTTCTCATCATTCGGACCACGGCGAACGAGCTACAGTGCTTTGCAGTATTTGATTCACCAGACGCGGATACACATTCTCCTGCGTGAAGTGGATACATGTGCCGTGTGTAAATTTCGGATGTTCTCGGGATGTTTCCTTTTTTTTCCCCGTCCCTCCCCGGGTATCTCGATGACCAGTATTAGCAAAACACAAACGAATTAGCCAACGAGATAAATCAAGTCGATTTTCACTATTGCATCTACTGCTAATGAAGATAACAAGCGAGGGGATGGCATGAAGAACATAAGACTACCACAGACGACTAGTTGACTTATTATTCACAAAAACTACACTAACCGAACGAGAGAACGTCGAAAATAAAATAAAAATATAATATATCACGCTTAACACTTTCGATTTATACTCGACTATAGATGGGTTTTCATGGCAGGCAAGTCGAGACGACGCGGCGCTGGTAATTTATATTCCCAGTTAAATGCGATTTCTCCGGGGGTAAAGAATTAAAAATAGAAAAATGCGCTGATTATTTACTTTTCGATAATTTGCTTGACTAAAGAATGACGTTTGGTAAGAGGCAAGGTGCCGTTTTTTTGACATCTGCGGATGAATACTAGTTTGTGGAATGGAACGTCGTTGTTTATCCGCCAGTGGAACGTATTTGGATTGAATTTGTTTCACGATTGACATGATGGCGGTTAAGTTTTATAACTTGAAAATATGGTACGTTATTGGGAAAAGATGGCTTAATAAGACCTTCAATCAGCATTTATCAGTATTTATTGAATACGAACTGGTTGTTAAAACGAACTGCTGAGGTACACCTATTTAAAAAACCGAAAATAGCAGTGTGCATCTACTTGAAAAATATACACAGCGATTTGGTGAATGCATTGGGTGACTCTGCTCATCCAGTAGCATGCTGGGCTAAGGAGTTTAAGCTGGGCAGAACATCCACTGAAGATGAACAACATCGAAAATGTTGTGTTGGCAATTAGAAGAGTGACCATCACTCATATAGCTGAGGTCACAGGGATCTTATATTGCAGCCTTCACAGAATCCTTGCAAACGAATTACATATGCCATCAAAAACATAACTTGTAAAAAAAACCAAGTCTCGCAACTCAGTTCTTCTACCCTAAAAAGTTGTGAGATCTATGTAATACCAAGTCGGTTAATTTATTCAGCCCCTACTTAAGGGACCTTCTGTCTTAAGTTATTACGCAATTAGCTAACCTAACAACATCTTATAGTGACCATATTAATATTAAAAATCTTTTATGTTTTAAATAAATAGATTGACTTGTCCATCGCATGCATCTCACAAGTAATACATATTATATTAAATTAGATTGTTTAGTGCGATTGCCTAATTGTATTCTAAATTTCAAGCTTCTATGTCTGCTAGAAGTGCCCTAGAGTTTTGATGATCGGTGAGTGAGTGAGTGAGTGAGTGAGTGAGTGAGTGAGTGAGTGAGTGAGTGAGTGACAGAATTAAGGAACTTTGACTAGTTATAATTCTTAAACTACTGGTTCAAATTTAATGAAATTTGAAATATACCGTGTCTATGCGATGCCTGCTTGGTTACTGAAAATTCGGGCTTCTAGTTTTATCCACAACGAAGTTATAGGGGGTCGAAAATGGCCCGAACTGCTTCGAGAAAAGGATGGTACGGCCGTGCCGCTTTTTTGCTCGACTTGGCGGGGGCACTGCCGTGCCCCCAGATAAAAAAGGTAATTTTACATATTACTTATAAAAAAGGTTGAGTACCGACATTTCGTAGTCGACATTTTTAGGGTGAATCTCGAGAAGTTCCAAGAAGATAAGGAAATGTTGTTGCTACATTTCGTGAGCATGGACAAGACCTATTCACCATCATGATCCTCAAACATACAACAATCGATGACTTGAAAGCGGGCATTCTCACTGACTCCAAAGACATTCAAAGTGTGAAGTTCGGCGGGAAAGGTTGGGGCATCCGTTTTTTGGGACGATGAAGGAATAATTCTGCTGAAATATTTGGGAAAGGTAGCCACTATTTCGGGATCATACTACGTAGACCAAATAAGGAGATAGCGGGAATTCATTAGAATTAATCACTAGGCAAATAGGAAGCTAGGATAGACAACGCACCGGCTCACAAAGTCGCAATTGTGATGGCTGCCATTCAAGAAGCGGGATACGAACCGCTCGAACACCCGCCCTATTCACCAGATCTAGCTCCCAGTGGCTTCGACCTCTTTCCTCGGCTCAAGGACCACATCCGAGACAAGAAATTTGAACATGATAGCGAAGTTATGGCTGTTGAACCGTTTTGGGAGGGTCAAGGCAATGATGTTTTTCTAAGGGAATCCTGGGTTCAGAAAAAGGGTGGACCAAATTGGCTCGTCAGGTAACTATGTAGGCAATAAAATATGAAAAAAGGTCTTACAGACCTACCATATTTTCATCTACAGTAACTCTTACATCTTTCAGTAATCCGTAATTGATAAAATCGCCCGCGTGAATTATTGAAACTTCGGCTGTAAGAAGTAAGAACCTTACAATATTATTTGGATTTATATTTCATAATGAAAAAAATATACCTAAAATTCAAAGTTGTAATGATGGCAATATAAGACATTGAAAACGAAATAACAAATATAATCCGCCAAAAAATGAAATAAAACCCAATTCCAAGGAACAATGTTGTTATTGTATTCCATATAAATTTTAGACATTATTTATTTTTAATTTTGGGGTCTTGTTTCCTAGAGCCGAAAATATCAGATCGGTTAGGCGAATAAAAATAAATCATGTTTCTTCTGCGGACAGTTTTACACTGCTTTCTAATTTTTCGTTAGATTACTTTTTCGCAATTTCAGGTATTTCTGAGAGATTATTACCCCTATTCCTTGAAATTTCACAATTTTCGAACATTGATGCTAAAAATACGCGAATAGAACTATTGACAACCTTGAGATCATATACGAGTTTTGGCCAAAAAATAAGGTGACTTCAAAATAATCCCTCAAATATATGAATTTTTTTCCACACATCCGGATGTTTTCTTAATATTCCTTATTGACCTCGTTACCTTCCGTAAGAACTCGTGATAAACCACGATATTGTAGTCGAAGAAAATGTTCAAATTTGGCGTCCTTTTTTTGTTCTTAGTTTCTTAGGGATGATTGAGCTTGGGTTTCGACATAATAATCATCTATCCATGTTTCATTACATTTCATCAGTGACGACCCTATTCAGCAAATTTGTATCGTCATTCACGCCATTCAACAGCTCCTGAGTGATGTTCACGCGACGGTTCCTTTGATCAAAATTTAATAATTTTGGAACAAACTTCGCAGACACACTTTCCATGCCCAATATATCTGCCAATATCCACCGTGATTCAAAGGTTTTCGAGATTCGAATTGTAAAATCGAATGTACTTAACTGGCGGACTTCAAAAACCTTATTCATTAAGCAATTCCACTTACTGTACTAGCATAAAATCCATGTATTCATTTTATGACGGATGTAGCTCGACAGAATTGATGGGTACTATTCGACTCTTGAAGGAGGGTTAAAGGTACCCGTCAGTGATATATTCTACACATACGCCTTATCACAGTAGCATTTATGATATGGTTACCTACATTCATTGTGTGGTATTCAGCAAGAGGCCTTGAGGTTACCTTTAGTTAAAAAAATTATTTTTTAATTAGTCTAAATAAAATAACTTTTATTTTGAATACAATAATACGTAATAGAAACAAAGATTTTAGTAGAATAGCTTATAATATACTATATAAATCCGAGTTCACAGTTGCCAAAAAGTCACGCGACTTATATACAAGCATTTTTAACGTATACAACGAATGAGTTGTTTCTTGTACCTCGGAACTATCGCGTTTGTTCAGCACTTTGCCTGAGTTTCCTAGTAGTAAACTACTTCTATTTCCGCCAATACTGTGCAAGTTTATGAATTTGCTCAACAAGCGCTGGCATCACAGCTGTTATGGAAATATCCAGTAGACCCTGTAAGTGTTGAACAGCCTCTTCATCAGTCAGTCCAAGTTGAAGATTCTCTTCGACTTTCTTCACTGCCTTGTCCGGTTCGAGTGCTATATCGGGAACTGAGGCATCCACCATCAAAGAGAAAAGATTCAACATGACGTTTGCGTGGCGTCGTAAATGGAGATAAGCGGTATAGCATTGTTTTCGGAATTCGTGATGGTATTCAGAACTAACGCCGCCCATTGCCTCGACCATTTCTTTACTTAGTTTCATCGGCGGCGGCATCGGTTTGGGATCTCTGCCGAGAATGTAGCCAAAATCGATGTGGAAGAGTTTTCCATTCGTGGTTAGGAGTAAGTTATCCAAATGACGATCGCCAACACCTGGTTTGGAAAGCAACTATCCAGTTGATTTTTGAATATAAAGAATGAAAAATTTACCTAAGAGGTACGTGATAACACAATATCCAGCGCAACTTTTGATGTATGTATCCATCGTTTCGGATGTAAAGCCAAATGGTCCCGTCTCGCATGGATTGTGTTTTCGGAAATAGCTGTGTATGCCGCCCTCTTTAGCTATAACATCGGCTACAGTCATTGAATCGATGTATTGTAGGAAGCCATGTTTAGAGCTCGTTGCCAACACTTTGTATGGAGTCAGTTTAAGATCGAGATTTTCTCTACGCAGCAACTTATCCATAAGAGTGATCATTTGAAGAATAAGCTGATCTTGTCGAAGATCGTCGCCGTGCTTGAAAATCGCCACATACTCGTGTGATGCGATTGTGGTGACGAAGGTGAGTCTGTGGAAAGAATGGGTGCGATAAAAACGAGATTTAAGAGAAAACTAAGCAGAAGCCACAAGGCGCAAGCAACATATAAAGTAAGTCGAAGGCAATTAAGATACAAGCACGAACTAAAACTTATACTCACTGAGCGGGCATGAGTGCACTTTTGAACAAAGACGTCTTCTGAGGCTGAATTTTTGTGATGTAAACCTCTGGATCCAGTGGAAATGGTATGGGTTCGAAGTTTGTAAAGTTTATCTTGAACGTGTCTGGTTCCATCAAGAGCTGTTTAAACTTTTCAGCCTTTTTATGGCGGCTACCCGTTTCCTTGGCTACTAGCTTTACCAATTTGACCAGTTCATCGATGAAGCGTTGTTGTTTCTTCAGATTGCTATATATTAGCTTCAACTGTGAGCTTCCTAAAATCAAAATTGTAAAATGCTTTCAAAAGAATATTGCTTAGTTATTAACCATTTTCTAAGACTTTTAGGTACATCTTCAAGACCATCGCGTACATATTATGAACACGCTCGTCTTGTTTTCGAATGGACTCCTGATCCTCCACCTCGATCGACAAATACCAGTAGAGATAGTTTGCTAGAGTCGGATTCATACAAGCTCGTTGAATGAGGAATGTCGATAAATCGCTTGGGCTAGATGGACTGTTATCACTCATGAGCGTATTCGAGAGTTCAGACTGAGCAGAAGCAACTGAAGCACTAACTGTTCCAATGTTCATGTCCTCCGCCGAGGTCATAGACATCACCGTCGATTGCGAATACTGCGAAACATCGTTTTGTACAACATTCTTTTTCTGAATGATCGATTGTTCTTGTTTGCCGCTTTTACTTATACTGGCTTCTGAAGCAGAGCTTTGATCGAACACATTGTCGTCCAGCGACTTCACGATATCCTTATCGGGAACGATTCTCTTATATGACTCAATAATATCATCGAAGTTTTCGTATTTCAACGCCTGGACCAACTGCAATAAGTACAGAAGAAGATCTTCATCGGGCGCTTGCATCAGACGGCTTATCGCATATTTGCGCACTTCTGGATGGGTAAAGGAGGGACTTAGAAGTTCGAGAGCATCCTCTACGTCCATTGGAGTCCATTTGGCAAGTAGACTAAGTGCCTGCTGTACTTCATTTTCTGTTTGCCAATTAATACATTTCAGGAATTTCGTCAAAGCCTTTTTGTGGGAACTGAGATAAAATCGGAATTTCCAAAGGAGATCTTGCTCTTCGCCGCTTAGAACATACGTTGGAGGGTAACGATTCACGATGGTATGCAACTGGTCACGAATACTGAAACAGAAAAAAAAAAACAAAAAACAATTTGAATGCAAGCTCAATAATAAGTAAATGAGACCATACCTTGCAGTAGGTTTAGCATCTCTGTCGGATATACGAGATCGCTCCGAACGTGCCAGTCGATGGTGTTTTCGTTCCACCAGGTTCTCCTGAAATCGATCAAGGCCTACATGCTTTTTTGTTCATTGGAAAAAATGTTATATACCTTGCATTTTAGAAACAATTTTTTTAATATAATTTTTTTTGTTTTCAACCACAGAGAGCCCCATTTAAGTTTGAATCTGAATTTCAATAAGAACGACACTAGTACAACCATGGATCGGAACAGAATAGCATAGAAGACTCGTATGCGTATGAACGACCTTTGGAACTAATGCGATTTAACCTAGACATTGTTATGGGACAGAAGTTTTACTATTGATTTAGTAGAGGCAGCTATCGGAATGGTCTTCAGACAAAATAAAGAAATAAATAGTTTACGACAACGACAAGGACGGAAAACACTATTGGAAGAAGTAACGGGGGCAATCAACACACGGCGTTGACATTGGATAATGGAATGGAAGTGGACGAAGAAAGAAAATAACCCTCTTGGCGGTTTCAGCTTATGTGCGCACAAAATTGCTTTATAACCTGAAAGACAGCTAATGTATGAATATAGGAACATCCCCCTGCGAATTTGTTTACTTTCTTTGGTCAGAAACAAGAGATAAAACCACTTTTAGAGGCTGTGTAGAGTACATGCTTATACTTGGTCCAAACTATTGATTTTGGTTACAACGGACGTCGGAGTGAAGCTATAAAATCAATTTTTTACATTTTGTTAAACGAATTATTAATAAAAACATAAGAGTGTTCATTACCAAAAAAAAAAAAAAAAAAAAATCATTAAACACAACACGTCAAATTTTAATTTGGAAAAAACTAAAGCAGCCCCCATATATAAATTGAAAAACCTTACAAAAAATATACAAAACAGTTAATATTTCGTTGCATATCCTTTTACCTTTATAACATCCATACAACTTTTCGAGATAGAATTTATAAGGCTCGCTATTACACTTATAGGCATGTTCTTCCAAGCGTCCTGCGCTGCCTTGTACAATTCATCCAAGGTTTGCACTAGTCCCTGTTAACTCGCCTGTTGACTATCTCCCACAAGTTGTCAATAGGATTAAGGTCAGGAGACTGCGCGGGCTAATGCACAACCGCATTAAACTAACTCTTGAACACTTTACTTGTACGTTTTAGATCGTTTTCCGTTTTTTGAGGCACATTGTACGCTCTCTGGCTCAGTTAATAAACAAAATTGTCGCTTCTGGGGCACCGAAAATCCTGTATGATCAAAAAGTTACTGTTTGAGCTGGTTGGCGACAGTGGATGGCGATCGATATCGGTGGATGTTGGCCCATTATATGGTCCCAGAAATGCGTAAAAAAAGGCTTATTTCCCTTTAGGTTTCAACCAGCCGGCGCGACATGCCACACTGCGTACAAAACGATGAACATTTTGCGTAATAAGTTCCCTGGAAGATTAGTGTCAAAAAAGGGTGATATTGACTGACCTCCGAGATCGCCGGATTTGACTCCTCCAGACTTTTTTCTTTAGGGATACTTGAAAAGCAAGGTGTATGCTAACGGCCTGAAGACAATAGAACAGCTCAAAAGAAACATTCGTGCGGAAATCGCAAAAAGTTCGACCGAAATGCTCGAAAATGTCATAGAGAATGCGCGAAAACGAGCACATTTTCGAATCGGCAATAAAGGCGGTCATTTAATTCATATTGTTTTTAAAAATTAATCAAAATAAATTGTAAAAGTCTAAGCTGAATAAAAGTTTTTGAATTTCCAAAATCGGTTGAGAATTTTTGAAGTTATTCGAAATTTACATCGAGCCATATGAGATGGCGCACGCTGTATTAATTCTATATTTATCGCTAATCTTATGTCTTGTTAATCCGTTTTGAAAATCAGAAATCATTTTTCCCTTTAAAACTTCGTTATAATTATTTCTGGCCATATTTTTAGAAATTAATCAAAGGTGAATTGATCTCGAAAATTCCTTTCGAATTCGACTTTGAACTATGCTTTCTTGAAATCCTGACACTATTTATACAAAGTTTAACGGTCAAATAAAAATTCCCTATGTATTATATTAAATAAAAATTATGGATGGCCGATCATTGAAAGGGAAACAAGTCTTTATACCAGAGGGTGCTTTAGTTTTGTCCAAGCTAAAATTTGACTTGTTGTGTTTAATGAAATTTTGTTTTATTTTCTATCATGAACAATCTTATGTTTTTATTTTTACTTCGTTACAATAAAATGTAAAAAATCAGTAAAAAAAAATCGTTTTTGTCGCTTCACTCGGACTTCCGTTCACTCCATGACATCTAGTTTGTTCACGGAGGTGCCTTAGTTTTGTCCAATAACGTATGTATGTATGTATGCTCAAGTAGACCACTATGTTCAAATTTCAAATAGAGAAATTAATTGTTATTATTAACAACCATTTGAAACTTGGAAGTTTAGACCCTCGTTGAGAAGCCTCCCAGCCATGAGTGTGTTCCTTTCATGTTTCGCTGTTCTGTTCTATCTTCTCTGAGATAAGTCTTATATCGTCATCCTATCTATGTATGACGCGCCCTTCCTGGTGGTCTTTTTCTCGGATTGTCCAATTATTATTCTTTTGACCTTCCGTCCACTGTCTATTCGTTCTATGTACGTGTCCTATCCATTTTAATTTTCGCGACTTTATCACCCGGATAATTCTCCCGTTTCTTCGTCCTGTTTTCCAGGATAAATTCTTTGTAAGATTTTGTTTTTAAAGACCCGAAATCAATCTTTAATCAATCGTCAGAGACCAAGTTTCATATACGTAAAGCGTGATTCGCATTATTGTCGGCATATATCATAATAACTAAATCAAATATGGCTGTTAAAAATAATTGTTTTAATTAGTCGCGGAGAAGCAGTCGGCGGACCCCACAAGCGGACCAGTAGGAATGCAGTTAAGTGGGAAGGTTATGGTCCTACACTTCTGACCATAACGACGCCGGGATAAAAAGGAAAAGAAAGAAGAAGAAGTCGCGGAGAAGCATGCGTTGCCCATAGACAGTCTTTTATTTATTTCGATCTTTTTGTCATTTTGTGGCTCCTAGATATTTGAACTAGTTCACTTTCTCAAAGCGCTTAATAGTACATTCAGGTGAGAGGTTTAAATCAATCCAAGATGTTAAGTGACCATATATTAGGTTTTCTATTAATTTACTTCCAAATTCCTTCCATTCCTGTCTTGTCATAATAAGCATTTCTGCGTGTCTCTGAACTGCTTTCTCGCTAAACTGGTCCAGATCGTCAGCATAAGGTAGAGCGGCTGTGATTCCGTTCAGAGTTATACCTCTATAATTTTCCTGAAGGAATTTCATTACGTATTCTAGCATCAAATCAAATTGAAGTGGTGCTTTTCTTATTTGAATCTTTAAAATTTTCTATTTCAATTCGTCCTCTGTTCCGCTTTGGACACACTTGTATCAGTTTTTTCAATAACTTTCACCAACCATTCAAAAACGTGATGAATTTCTGCTGTGTAGATAACATAATTTCCCAATGCTTCTTGTTCTGCGTGTATATTTAACAATTCATCGAAATATCACCTCCATTGGGCTGCAACTCTTTCGTTGCTCCATATTACTGGTTCGTATAAATCCTGATCTGGTTTGGTATTCGTTTCGTACAGCGTTTAACCCTCTCGTGTTTTTTGCCGTGAATTTTTCCTGCATTTTATATTTTTCCTTTGGCATTATCGTTTTTTTATTTAAGGATATGGCTGACTTCCGTTCGTAGGGCTTAATATCTTGTATGCGTGGTCTCTTCAGTATTTTCCAGGGCTCGATGTCTTAAAACATTACGGGCGTTTACTTTTCCCTCGCATTCTTCGTCGAAACACATCTTTCCTTAGGAAGCTGTGCATTATCCTAGCTTATTTTTATTTTCCGCTGCTTCCTTTTCAAACACTTTTTCTTTTTGACAATAATGCTCTAATGTTTGGCTATGATGAAATGCGGTTAGAATCACAATCCGCTCCTCCGAATGACGTTTTTCAGAGCGCTATGAGACATTCATTTAAAAATTAGGAAAGAAATAATACGCAATGTTGAATGTTATATTCCTTCTGGGGTTACTTTAAAACAAAAATTGTAGAACTTACTTCGTTATTATTATTGAACCTATGTATTCAGCATGGTATGATCGTTGTTGGTGTAGACTACTCCTTCACCTGTGTCACGACGTGAGTCTTCTAACCCGTACGACTTTATTTCCTTTAGAATTAAATCATCTACGACCTTCCGACTGAGTATGATTATTCACCAGGAGCTGCAGTCCTTTTTGTGAGTTTCACGCTCTTTTATGTAAATCTTAATGTCTAACCTAATCCTTGACTACCTTCCCTTGATTCTTCCTGGAATACCTCTCATAGCTATTTCGCTCGGTCCTGAGGCTTAAGGGTTGCTCTTGATTCTTACCGAATTATCATCCTATGAAGCCTTGGTGGGAAACGTGTTAATTACCAGCAAAATCTCTGGGAGGTGACCCCACATTTGCTAGTTGTCCTTCGTGGATTATGTGACGATTCTTTTAATTTTCTTTTTAGCACGCTCTGTGAGGTTTTCTTGAAGATGAATCTCTGGAATTTTCTGCAGCTGAACTGGGAACCGTTGTCGGTGATAGGAATTATTGGCATTCCGTACCGACTAATGATACGTTTCAAGTGGGGTACTATCTCAGTCCTTTCCTTCCTTAGTTGACAGCTCATGAGGAGCCAGATTCAAGTTTCTGGCATTCATTTATATTGTATGCAATTTGTTTTTCACAAAAGTGAAAGGGACTTACAGTTTAATGCCGCTTTTCACCAATTGTTATTTAAAAAAAAAATGGATCAAAGAATCTGTATTACATTTTGTATGAAAAATAAAGATAAGTACTCCAACGTACTTGAAATGTTAAGTGTGGAATTTGACGAGTCTAGTCTGAGCAAAAAAAAAGTGGTTCTAAGCACTTTAGAGAAAATGATGATGTCCGCCCTGGAGGCCTCAGCGCTTCAACAATGAATGCCAACATTGAAGCAGTGAAGAAAATTGTTAAGCAAAATCGTCGTATCACTATGAGAGAAATTTCAAAATTTAATGATTTTTTTTTTAGATATTTTCGGCATAAAACGTGTCAGCAAACTTTGTTCAGCAATTGCTCAATTTTGATCAAATAACCATCGCATTAGCATGAGTTGAATAATGATCCAGATTTCCTGAAAACAGTCATCACTGTCAACTGGTGACTAGTATATGGTAATGACGTCGAATCCAACGCCCAATCAACCCCAACAAAAGTCACTAGAAGAGCCAAGACCGAAAAAATACACTGGGTTCGGTCAAATGTGAAAGTTTTGTTCACTGTTGTTTTTATTACTATGGCATGGTTCTCCATTAGTTCTCGCCGGAAGGTCGTACGTTCAATAAGGAATAATTCCTTAAGAAAACGTCCGGATTTGGGGGAAAAAATGCATGGTTTTTGCATCACGAAATGCACTTGCTCACTCCTTGTTGCCTGTGCATATGTTTAGTCAAAAACAAAATGGTAATCATGCCTCAAAAACCACATTCACCGGATTTGACCCCTGCGTCTTCTTCTCTTCTCAAAACTAAAAATGCCACGATTGAGGAGATAAGGAACGCATCATTGGAAGAGCCCAACGCTATACCAAAAAGCTCATATCAGAAGTGCTCCCAGGATTGGAAAGGTTGGAAGCGCCATCGCAAGTGTATCATATCTGACGAGGTTTCTTTGAAGGCATGAATACATCTTTTTCGAGAAAAATAAAAAGTCACCTTATTTTCTGAAAACAAACCTCATATTATTCTTGTGGCCATCCACACTGTCGTGATAGCTGCGCGCATATTTACAGCCATAAGAGCACTTTTAACATATATACATTCAGGGGCCTGTAAGCTTCCAACAAATTCACATATCCATATTCGAATTCAAACTTCTTACATGATTCACAGTTACTTTATCGTTGTGAATGTGAGATTATTCATTTCATTCTAATCATTTAGTAAATGATTAAAACTCCATATTTCTGGGAGTCGTCCAACTTAATGTGCCGATAGTGCCGATCTGTCACATTATATAGATGAGACTGTTTTTTGAAATATAACAATGTATTTTCGAGTTATTTGGAAATTCCAATAAGACAGTGAGCCCACACATATGATTAAGTAACGCGCAAAAGTTTTTTTTCTGAAGAACTTAATTACAACCGATGGTACCATTATAAATAAATGACTAATAGCAAAGTCATTACATACTATATGCATAGCATATCCTCATCCTCTTGCCGCATAATATTACGCCTCTTGACCTCAAGGTGGCTTTTTGAAACTGAAAAGACTCTTTTACACGTTTTCTTGATTCGGAGAGAAATACAATATCCCAATTTTCTCCTGGATGGAATAAAAAAAATGAAAACCTTACTATCGTAATAGTTTTAGCAAAGCGGACTACAGTAAAGAATCAGAAATGTCTATACCCCTACTAATAATTTGGTCGCATGAGCTGCTTGGACGGTGGCAATCGTGTCTTTTAATAAAAAACTCTGGGAGGTCTCAAGCTACTTTACTGGCTTGGTTTACTAAAAAAAGAAATTTAGAAAACTAACCAAGTGAACCAGCATTAGTAGTTGATGGACCATTAAAACTTCCACCTAGATCCATTTTCAAAATTGAACTCTTTCGAAGGGAACAATTAGTACCATTAAACCCAACGATTTAAATAATCTCTCCGTGCCAGCTCATCAAATGAACGTCTCCTTGTATTTCTCCAATGAGCAACATTCCATCTACTCCGAGTACATTGATTTTAGTTGACGTACCAAAGAGTATAAAGTAACAAGAACTCAAATCGAGTGTAGGTATTTGTAAAACACAAACCTGTAAGATTTCCGAGTCGGGGACGGTCACCAGTTTCGGCTTTGATATGATTTTAGTTGTCTTGTCACCTTCGGGCTCGAAATACACTACTGAATACTATAATAAAGAAGACACATCAACACCTCACACTTTAAATTGAAGACTAGGGAAATCTTACGTTAAAGTCATCAACTGTGATAGTTGGAAACTCAACCATCAAGTAGATGTAATTTGATAGCCGTTTTTCGCGTTCGTTGATCAGTTCAATCTCGCGAAATGTAAGGCGATCTAGCCAATCGACCTTCTGCAGATGTCCATTGCGATGCATCTTAGCTAGTTTGCCCAGTCTCTGCATCTGTGATTTGCTTGATTCTTTCCCTTTACCTGGGGTCTTCGATGGATAACTGCCATCACCCTCGACATCCAACCAAACACGTAGGTCATACATCCCCTGGCGAAACATTCCGTTCTTGCCGAACAATGAAATAGTCGTTCCACCGATAATGGATGTCTCGCCAGCGCCCGCACAGTCTAAAATCGTTAAAACTAGAATTGCAGTTCTTGGTAAATCAGAAAATAACAATGGCAACGTGATCCATTCGTTCCAGCTCCAACGCCTCGTAAAGGCTTTGTACGATGTGGTCACCGGCAGACAGTATGGCTTGCCTTTATTGAACACTTGAAGACGCACCTGAAACGGTGGACATGTCTCGGCGTACAGTCCGGAAAATGCAAGAATTCGCTTTTCAAGGAGTTTCTCATAATCGGGTTTTTGTTTTTTACCCTCCAATGTTCCACTATATCGCATGGTTTCAGTAAAAGAGAAAAGAAGTAATAGAATAACAGCGTTGACGAAATTGAACATTTTAAAATTTATATGACGTGCGGATGACTTACACTTTGATTTGAATGCGTTCATTCAAGGAAGAACTGTATACGTAGCGAAAATGATCATCAGGTTGGTCCATGCTGAGGCGTATGCGAACACTTTTAAAATAAACCAAATTTCCACATCAAAACACCTATTATTTGTTATCAACAACTGTAAAAGAAAAAGAAATAAAAAAAGTGCAAGGAGCGCTGTCAATTGATGACAGTTGTCAAACAGTTGCAAAATAATTTTTGCACGTCAATTGTTATAAGCTCTGTTCATTTAATGCACCAAAAGATTAGAACATAAAAAAATATATAAAGAAATCCTTTATTTATTGTAAATAAATCATAAATTGAACTCATTCACCAATCTACGCTTGGTCAATGCATTAATTTAGGTGATGGGTAGAATAAATTGGTTTCGATTTTGATTACTTTCTAGTTGAACTCAGATCAGGCTCAGATCAAAGTCGCAAAACAACTGAGTCTGCAAATATTTGATGTATGGAATGCGTTTTGATTTGATTTTTTATAACATACCCTGCTGGCGCTAATTAATAGCGTTAACAATAAGAAGCATAATTCATTTTAAAAAATTGTGTGGGAGATAAAAAAAACTCTGAACTACGAATTTACCTAAGAAGATAACCGAACAGTGTCGGGTGGGCTTAGACCTCAACCAGGAAATCTTTCTAGAAGGTCTCTAAGATTTGACGTGATGTGAATATTTGTGACTATTATAGACTTTTCTGATCTGAAAACGCATGAACATTTTCAAAAATTCAAATAATATGGCAAATGAGTTCTGGTTGGCAATATTGAGAAAACGAACCGAACTTAAATTAGCACTATTATAAGGATATTGGAGCGGGCCAACAATGCTGGAATTCCATTCGTCAATTTTAAAGATTTTTTTAATTTTCAGTACCCCCTGCCTCTAATCTGGTTGCGCATATTTACCCACTTCTTGCTCCATTGCTACGCCTGACAGCGGTATTTTTAATTACAATCCTCCATAATGCAGAAGTATCGGATGAGAAACTGTGATATATACTACGGTGACTGCTACAAGGAAAATAGGCAACGCTTATTTGGATGCGGATTTGTTATTCGAGGTAGACTTAGGCAAAAAGTCTTAAGCTTTCGACATGTAAGCGAACGCCTCATAACAAACCGCATCAAAGGCACTTTCAACAACATTAGCCTCATATGCGTTCATGCCCCTACGGAAGAAAAAGATGATCGACTCAAAGATGATTTCTACGACCTCCTAGACCGAACGTACGCACAATGCCCCAGTTACGACGCCAAAATCGTACTAGGAGATTTTAACGCAAAACTGGGCAAAGAGGACATCTTTGAGTCAAACATAGGAAAGCATAGCCTACATAACACCACGTCCTATAATGGACTCAGGCTAATTGATTTTCTAGCAGGGCATAATCTCATTGTAGCAAGTACACGATTCCCACATCTTAACATTCACAAGGGAACCTGGCGGTCCCCTGATCAATCGTCGATTGATCATATTGCGATCGACGCCAGACACTCCTTCAGCATTCTCGATGTGCGAACTTTTCGAGGAGGCAACATCGACTCAGATCACTACCTTGTTGTAGCCAGGGTACGTATGAGGATATCGAGAATGCTACGGAGTCGAGTAGGACAACGCAAGTTTGACGTCGGAAAGCTACAATCGCAAGAGACCGCTAGAATCTTTGCCGATCGCGTTTCCCTCAAGCTCTCTCAAACCCCAACAACGACGACACTATCCACAGACCAGCAGTGGGAGCATTGCCAGAACGCAATCAGAGACGCTGCCTCTGATGTGCTGGGTTTCAAATCGAGACCGCCTAGAAACTCCTGGTTTGACCTGCAATGCGAACGAGCCCATGCAGCAAAGCAAGACGCATACAAAGCCATGCTTCATAGATGGACGAGAGCTGCTTGCGAGCTCTACAAACAGAAAAGAAGGAAAGAACATGCGCTTTTCAGAAAGAAAAAAAAGGAGCACGAAAAGCGTGAGATCGAGGAAATGGAGAGATGTCATAACAGGAATGAAGCTCGAAAGTTTTACTAAAAAGTAAAACGAACATGTCAGGGATACAAAGCCAGAGCAGAAGCCTGCCGGGATGAAAACGGCGATCTAGTAGTAGAACCACAGTCGATGCTGAGAATATGGCAGGACCACTTCTGCAGACTGTATAACGGCGATGATAAACAAGATACCGCTGTCAGGCAGAATCCATTCGCCACGTACGATGACGTAAGAGAATCCCATCCACCCGACATAGACGAAGTCAAAATAGCGATATCGAGACTTAAGTCTAATAAAGTCGCTGGCGCGGACGGCCTGTCTGCTGAGCTTTTCAAGGCGGCTGGAGATGTGTTGGTAAGGCGCATGCACCAACTTATCTGTAAAATATGGTCGGAGGAAAGCATGCCCGACGAACGGAATCTCAGCATCGTTTGCCCGGTCCACAAGAAAGGAGACCTCTATAATTGTGCCAATTATAGGGGAATAAGTCTCCTCAACGTCGCGTACAAGATCTTCTCTGCCGTATTGTGTGAACGCCTGAAGCCTTTTGTGGATAACCTGATCGGCTCTTATCAGTGTGGCTTCAGGCCAGGCAAATCCACAATAGACCAAATATTCACACTGCGGCAGATCTTGGAGAAGACCCAAGAATTTCAAATCGATACGCACCACCTTTTCATCGATTTTAAAGCCGCGTATGACAGTGTGCATAGAGACGAGCTATACGGTGCCATATCTAGTTTTAACATCCCTGCCAAACCGAGAATTCTCGCTGCTCCGTTAAAGTCGGTAATGAGCTAACCCAGACCTTTGGTGTTAAAAAAGGATTTAGACAAGGCGACGCACTGTCATGCAATTTCTTTAACATCATACTTGAGAAGATCGTACAAGAGTCACTGGCCAACACAAGAGTTACGATTTATTTCAAGTCCTCCCAACTGCTTGCGTACGCAGATGACATTGACGTGATCGGGAGATCGCAGCGAGACGTCAATGAGGCATTCATAAGCATTGAGAGGGAAGCGGCCAAAGTGGGTCTTAGCGTTAACGAGGGTAAGACCAAATATATGCTGTCATCGAAAAAAGACACACAACACCGACGTCTGGGCCAGAACGTCATGCTTGGCAGCTATAATTTCGAAGTAGTCAAGGACTTCGTCTACCTTGGCTCACTTGTGACCAGCGACAACAACACCAGCGCTGAGATAAAACGCAGAATAACTCTTGCCAACCGCTGCTTATTTGGGCTCAAGAGGCAATTGAGAAGTAGAGCCCTCTCTCGAAAGACCAAGATTACGTTGTACAAAACCTTAATCATCCCAGTCCTCCTTTACGGCGCGGAGGCTTGGACTTTAGCTAAAGCGGATGAGGACGCTCTTGGTCGTTTTGAGCGGAAAATTCTGCGTTTAATCTATGGTCCCGTTTATACTAGCGGTGTATGGAGGAGAAGATACAACGAAGAACTGTACGGGCTGTACAGCGACATGGACCTGGTACGACGTCTCCGGATCCAACGTCTAAGATGGCTGGGCCATGTAGAGCGGATGGACAACACGGCTCTGGCCCGAAGAGTCTTCGAATCCAATCCGGAGGGACGACGCAGCAGGGGACGGTCGAATCTTCAGTGGGCACGCAGGTGGAAGGAGACCTCAACCGTCTGAGCGTGCGGCGCTGGAAACAGCAGGCGAAAGATCGTGCCAGCTGGAAACGCTTGTTGGTTGAGGCCCAGGTCCACCGCGGACTGTAGCGCCATATAAGTAAGTAAGTATAATGCAGAAGTTGTTTTCACTCTTATAATACCCATCCCTGCCCATTCGGGCTTATTGACTTTGGTATGCTCGCTTAACCTTTTGGCGAAACTTTTGAACGATAGCATCTAGTTATCTCCATATATTTGTAGTTTATGCCGTATGCCAACATGGGTTGGTGGTCCCTTACCGCAATTAAATTACCGTGATATTCACATACGTATCCTGGTAGCAACAAGGTGATGACCATTACATTCAAAATACATATTTTTGTTTGAAAAAAAAAAATTCTACCTACCCTGTACCATGTGCCTACAATAGCCAAGATTACTATCGACTGTATAACACTTACGTCAATTTCAAATGACATTTACAAATGTCAATATCAGCTGTCCAATCAATTTGTGTTTTTATTTGCACTTCAAATAAATCAAAAAATTCGACAAAACAATGACCCTAGAGCTATCAAAACTCGCCATAGAAGGCCTTAAACATCTCGGTTCAACAATAAGCATCGAAATAAGTCGAAAGCTTATCGCGAGTACCGTCAAGCTTTCCCTGTACGCTGACGCAAGTAAGATCTTCAATGAATAACCTCATTAACATAAATTAATCACATTCATTATCCTTTCAACAGACATCCCCCTCAACCCCGAAATATATGCCTCCAATGCAGATTATGCTAAGCAAAGTGAATTCGCTGTCGCCACATTGTTTTTTCTAGCGACCAAATACGGCTACGACGGCACCAAACTCCGTCTTTACCTTGAACAACATTCAATCAACACAGCAATTATCGACGAACTTGCCAAAGTTTATGAAGCAAATCGCAACGAATTCCTTATGAGACTATTACGAACCGGCCATGCATTTCCACACATCACTGATATCGAATGGAAAATCGTTTGCGACGTCAAGTCAGCGATGTCCGATTGTAGTTCCGGCGAGCCGACATTCCACGTGAATTTAGGCAACTATCGCGAGAAAAGCGGCGAACGCGAGACCATCGTCGAATTCGTCTGTAACACCGAGGAGCTGCAGTCACTCATCAACAAACTGAAAGAGATCGAACGCCATTGTGCCAAACTATCGTCCGGCGGTGAAGCAACTGCAAAATAGCAGCAACCAAATGCTTATACATCTGTACACATCAATTTATTTAAATTAGGAAAACAAAAGCAACGTTTTATAACAGAATATAATTTCGATATATACACTTGTATAGGATTTCAATTAATGAAATGTATTTAACTAGCTTTTAGGATGTAGAAGTGAAGAGTGTTAGAATTCTAGCCTAGATTTGTTCGTCGATCAGTGACTTTAATAAAGCGAAATTCGATGGCGCATTCGAGTAGATCGCCCCTGAGAATGCGCTGTCTTTGTCCGAACTAATTACAATGCAGTTGTTCTGTGAAATCAGTTTCATTCCGATTCCACGAAATCGGTAGTCTATTTTGTACAGGTTCTTGCCGTTTGCCCAAGAATAGAATGGTTTGCCACTAAATGGATTCATAAAATCGGCCCAATAGCCATGTAACCGAAGGCGGGATGTTATTTCTCTAGCAGCCAAAACGAACTGCAAATTAATTGAATAATGGTATGATTGCCTTGAAAAATTATATTCGAACTTCTGTACCTTACTGGCGCCTTGCTCGAAATCGCCATCATACTTAAGGGTCATAAGACTTAATTTCTCACTGGACACAACTTCCGGGGCCGGAAACAACTCATGCAGGCTTTTCTTTATCAGCGAAGGACATTCATCAACACTAAACTGCAACTTAGTATTCGCCTGCAGACGAAAAAAAAAGTGAAAAACAAACTATTACATAACCAGAGCAATCGATCAATTTAATCTGGTTGTAAACAATGCCTAAAGTTGTTTTTCAAATGTTTAAATTCAATTAAAAACACACAATTTGCGTTGTAGCTATAAATAAATTGCTCATAACGACCAAGCGCCTTACCCACCTTGCCTTCAAAGTCAACTAAATTCTCGAGGGGAACTTCGACGAGTATTGTCGTTGATGCACCTTGCCATGCTGGCCCGACTGAGTTCGGGAAATAGAATCGATTCCCCCTTGGCGCCAGCAACTCCCAATTCGGGCCACATTCGCCACCTAAAAAGTCTCCGTTCTCTAATAAATAAAAAACCGAGACACAGATATAAGTTATTGCATCATATATTCGATTAGACGTTTTGCCCTTTTGGCAACCCAAATACCTTCAAGCCGGGCCTTGCTCTTAACAACCTTGAATGCACTTTCAAGATCTTTGGAATCACTACGACGCGAATAAGATGCAACGCTGGACGACAGGTGCTTTTGTGGCGCCAACAAAGGCTTCTTCGACAAGCCAGCGTTAACTTTGTTCAATGTTCTTAGGATTGTATTAGACATATTTCATTATTGCACTAGCGATGGTTTATATTCGTTTCGATTTGCTAATTCTTTCTTTATTTCCTTCGTCTTCTTCGGTCAATTGCCTGATTACTGTGATTGACTTAATTGTTTATTATTGTAATCATTTGGAGAATTTGTTTTTTTCCTGTTTTTCTTTCACGTAAAAATCTATCAAAATAATTTTCGTCTTTAGTTTAATTTCCTATTGATGGAAATCAGCTGTTTGGGGTATTTTGCAAGTTATTTTTGTCAGTTTGGCAAATAATGGGGAACGGGATTGAATGGGACTGGAGACTCGTTCAGCTAGCTAGTCACCTTAGAGATTTCCTGTAAAACCGACTTTGGTTCGGTTTTCTTTTAAATACTTTCGTATTAGATTGCAGACGAAACACAATAATTTTATTTATTGACTCAGGTTACTAACTACTCCCACCTAACAGAATAAATGCGTGAAAACGTATATTATGCTAGGTTTGTTCAAAAACTTTTTAAATTACACGAGCTAATTACATTCGGTTTTGATTTTTTTTATTATGTTGGTAAACGTGACCCTAAGATGTGAAGGTAAGGCGTGGGTTAGTGTGCTTGGCGATTTTTTGCTATTGAAAAAGAATGGACCAAAGATTCTTATCAAATGTTGTGTTAATAATAAAATTAAGTTTCAAAATAAAGAAAACGTTGAAGCATTGAAGAAAATTGTTGTGGAGAATCGTCGAATTATTCTAATTATATTTCATGGCTTATGCCATTTTTTTTCATGACCTCTTCAAGTGACTTCTCGCATACTTCTTGAGCTATTCTCATTTCTTTTATTCTCTCTGCGTAACGTTTTTTGATTGCCGCTAGTAGATCTTTCAATTCTGTCTCATTTTTCTTTAACGATTCTTCAAATTCCTCTTTGTACTGCTTTAGGTAGCTGGAATTACGGGCTACATCCTCTGCCATTTCTTTGACCACCATATCCACATTTTGAGTGTATGTAATGCAGTCATCACACGTGAATCTTACCATGTTGTCCGAATCCAGCACAGCAGCGGTATACTGATCTAATCCCGAACATTTTGTAGTTGAATGGAAGACCTTCTTGCAGACTTCGGCACATGAGATTCCTGTCTCTCCCCTAATAGGGCTCTTGCACTTGGAACACTCTATCATGTGTCTAATAATTCACCATAGGTGCATAGACACCTCACTTAGCACTCAGAAAAAAGTTTGTTTTTAAATTTATTCTCAAAATAATCGCCAATAATTAAAAATTTTGCACAGCCAACAATTAACCAGTCATATGGTTCGGTTATTTCACTCACAGTGATAGGGATCAATCTCTTCACGTACAAAACCCGTGCGGGAGGCCGAGGTGGACCTGCGATCGATCCTGCATTCCAAGGGCAGGTCGGCCACCTTCAAGAGCAGATCCACTAACAGGCGACCCGAGTGAACAGAATCTACATAGTTGCTTCTGCCGAGCCTAGCGCACCTACGATCGTCTTGGGTACGCTGGTAGAGAGTCAGTTAGAGATCCTGTCGATGAATGGAAATTCATTGATTGAGATTGAGCGAAGAGCCGTACTTTCTACTAAGGTGCTGCAGGACGAATGCCCCGATGCATGCTTGGTTAGCGAAACAAAGGTAAGCTACAAGCACAAAATGTGGCATCGTTTTTATAAAGTAATTCAAAGCGGACTAACCTTTCTATCTAGAACTCCTGGGAGGTAGTGAAGAAACAGTTAAGAGAAACGCAGAAATTCTAATAATGGAAGGAAAGGGAGTAAGCTTAGAAGTAAATAAAAAAAAAACCAAATATATGGCCACTGATGATCGGTGCAAACCTCGCGCCTGACTGTATTCGATAAGTGCTTTGAGAAAGTGGACGAGTTCAAATATTTGGCAACCAACTTGGCTTTATCGTCATAAAGAATGCAACAAAGATACAGGTGCTGGCATTCAATCAATAAACATCTTTATCCGGAACGATTTTTAGCTATCTGTTTTGTGCTACCATAGATGCGGTTGTCCTTTGACGTTTGGGCCGGAGCAGTAGTATTAATTCGCTCTACATTGCACTTTAAGGCTAGAGCTGTGGAATTCCGACTAAGCCGTTGAAACTGATCAGCATTTCTTGATTGTGTCTTCTGTTCCCTGCTAAAACAAACGGGACCAAAGATTGTACTTAGGATTTTACTCCCGAATAGCGCCAAGGAATTTTTCATCCGCTTTTTCAAGCCTCTTTGTCACAAAGGACATAAAGGCGGGATAGTTAAGGTTTTTTCAAAAATTTTCCCTTAGGTTTTCGAGATACGGCTCCATTTCTTATTGCCTCGATAGCACAAAGTAGCAGCAGTGAGCAAGAGTAATTCTGTTGTCATTGTTGCTTGTCAGTAGTAGGTCAAAGAGACGAAGCCCTTGCTAATATCATAGTTGGCAAAAGTGATATTCTGGCTTAGTGATCTGATTTCTTTGTAGACAACATTAACGCTAGTAATAATAATGCTAGTGACACATTAAAGATGTGAAACCCATTTTACAGAAAATAGCTTTCGGGTCTTTAAACACATAAGCTTAGGGAGAATAAACAAGTGAATGGAGAAATTTACATAATCAAGAACTCGAAGAACTCTAGTCAACCCCAAGCATTGTCCGGGTAATAAAATGTTGAAAACTAAGATCGGCAGTACACGTAGAACGAGGACAGTGGACAAACACTCAAACGAATAATGAGTGAAAAACCCGAAGGAAGAAGCCCACGCTGTGTAAGAGTGGACCTGGAAGAGATTGGACAGAATAGCGAAACAAAGAAGGAACACACATGGCAGGGAGGTTGGCTAAGGGTAGTCAACGAGACTCTGAGTTTCGGAGTTTCAAATGGCCAGTAATAATAATAATAATAATAATAATCGCATGGACTATGCGATCGCTACATTTTCTTCCGAGGCTATCTTAATAACAAAGCTTGTGATGTTAGCGCAAGAGACAGAACTGAGTTATAATAAAGACTCCGTGGCATAGAATTCGTCGATGCGTGGCTCTGTCGTCATTAACTGAGAGTTAGCGTGCTGCCGGAAAGAGCAGTCCAATAGAATCCATCGCGTACATAAGTATGTTGAGAGATGACAGCCAATAACATTTCGTTAGTGATTCACCTGTTACAAACGAGATTGGTGAATACATTTGAGCTCAATTTATTTTGCCGCAGTGAGTTAATTTGAATGTACTGAAAGGGCTCCCGGCACAAACTCTTGGAGCTATAACAATGTGCATGATTGTTGACATAATTTTGACAAGCCCCAGGGGCCTACATGCTCGCTACAGCTTGTAGGCAAACGTCATTTAAAGTGGTATGTCTCATTCTGGTTTCTGGTGTTTCAAGTGTTTTCCATTCATGATGATCTATCAACCATAATGAACATTTTTCATATTTATCTCAATAGCTCTACTTCAACTTCAGTGATGTAGAGTTAAGAGATTTGGCACATACCATGTCGGCCCCAAAGGTATGTCACGAAGCCAGGATAGTTGCAGAGACATGCAGCACAGGAGGCGTCTCACTGATGTCAAGCACGCAAAAATGCTTAGCAAAAGTGAAATAGCCGGTATTGACTCCCGCAAGTCTGCGGATTTCATGTAGACATCAGGGCGTACGCGCTTAGTCATCCTGGTACATCCTAGATATTCTCCCATCTACCATTGTGTAGATGACCTAATCGTTGATGTAGAATTCGACCGTGAAAGTAGGTAAAACTAAAGCGGGTTCAGACCCTGAGAAACTCTCCTCTGAGTCCCTTCTAGCGAGTTCATCAGAGATCTCATTTCCTAGGATGCCAGAGTGACCTGGGACCCACACAAGCCTTAATGAATTTAGTCTTCCAACTTTGTTCAAAAAGGTCTTGAGTTCTTGAACTAATTTGGAGCTGGTTAAAGGATTGGACACACTTTGAGTTCAGCTTGGATGTCACTGCAGACGCATATGCTTTTTCCCTTCCACTTGTGCTTCACAACATAATATATGGCCATTGCGTATATCTCTGATTGAAACGCAGATGCATATTTTCCTAACGACAAGTGTAGTCGGACGTTTTCGCGCTCAAAGAAAACCCCAGCGCTGGAACACCACCAAGACCTGAAGACATAGATGTGTAAAAAAGCGAAGACAGTCCTTCCCAGATTCTGGCCAGGGCCAGTTCTGACGCCATGGAAATTTGACTGTGAAATTATGAAACAACAGGATGGCAGGAGTCATTGCGTCGGAATGCATCTCCATGAGACAGGGGTCGTAGGATAATTCTCGCGCAAGTTAACCGTCACTCCAATGCGAATTGTACCAGAAATCATTACTTTTGAGGCGGGAAATGGCTTTTAGTGCGCACCCTCTGATAAATATGTCAAAGGGTGGAAAATTCATTATAGCTTCTAGAATAGCACACGGTGTGCTAATTGGAGACAGGGCGCCATCTTGCGGGCAACTGCTGATTACGCCAGATTTGACACATTGTTCGAGGCCCCTTCGTTCAATTCTCTTAACAATAGGTTTATTTTATTATGCCACATAATCCGATCTGGATCACCGGACATAATAAACTGATAATAAAACACTACAGATCAACGAATAGTCAGCTTGACATTTCGTCTTGTTCAGTCCAGTCAAAGATCTGACATTTGAAAATAAAATAAACAAACAAATTGAAGACGGAAGCAGCTGCTTTTGAGGTAAATTGCGTTTATTTGTTGAATTTAAAAGGTAAATATTTGTATTACAGTGGTTATTGGAAAGTGACACAGACAGTGAAGAAAGCAGCACACCTGAATATTCATTGCTGCATGAAGAAGTAACAGATTTCTTGGTCGAAATTTAAATTAATATACATGTTTACCTTTTTCTGTCCACCTGCTCCATTTCCACTTCACAATAAAAACAATCTTTGAAATTTAAGTGTGGAATTGCCATATCAAAGAAAATGTTTCTTTTCATTCAAATTTGATACGATCGATTTAAATGCTAATGATAATAATTTTTATCGATATACACCAATTGGGGGTAATATTTCCCCAATAGACTCAAGAGTTTTAGAAACGTAAGATAATACACATATTATAGTATTTTGAGTACAATTACTCGATACGGAAGCGAAAACTGTTTAACCAAATCCTGGCCACAATTTTATATGTTCATCAGGCAATGATTCTCCTAATTTGAATGCGAAACCAGTGGGAAATAGTGTAAACTCACTTCTACTCAAACTCGGATCTTGAAATTGATCCAGATAAAGAGCTGGTTCACGTGTTGTTATTGTAATACATGTAAACCATGATCCGGATAAGATCTGGATGGCATAATAAAAAAAATAAAAATATGTATGTACAAATACAAATCATCACTCGAATCTGTTCTTGACAAGTTAATAATCACACTAATCGCCCATCAAAATTCTTCCAAAATAATTTTATTTGAATTCATTTCAAGTTATTTTTTAATATTAAAACATATTTAATACAATCTTATAAATAACATGTAATTCGTTCTTTGACAACTGATATACAGTTGTACTTTTCTGTTCTAACTTGATCTGACAACTCCCGTGAATCTGTTCTGTCCTGTCCTGTTCTGTTCTGGTTTCTTCTTCATTGAACACAACTTTCGACGCTCTTCACAAAGTAAACAAATGCCCATTATGGCGAGGGAGGGGCTGAAGTGACATATCTCGTTGGACTACGGTTTTGACTGTTGATTCGCGAAAAAAAAAAATTGAACAGTCAAATTTGCAGCCGTTCTAAATAAACAAAAGTCATTCAAGGTGTGTTCAGGTGTGAAGTTTATTTATATTTCAATAATATACGACTGGGCACTATACGACTATTGACCTCTCTGGAATAAGGAAATCCGAAAAGTGCAATGGCGGGGTCCGAGGAAAAAGAAATTTTTCAGTTTACACCTATGAGGTCGTTTGTTTGCCCAACGTTTTGGCATAAACTAGCCGAAATTAAGATCGATTTCGATCGTCTCTCGGACGCGGCTAAGCCTGTGTTTGGTTACTATACAAATTTTGAACCCAAGTCATGTCTGCTCGAGGTGGACTATAGTTCCTTTAACACGTAAGAGCTTGGAAGTTAATCTGACCTTAATGGCCTATTGTATACATGTATGTTTTTGATGACAGAGCATTTCATCCTCCTAAAAATTGCTACGCAGCAGTCGGAACGTTATACAATAAGAATACGATTGAGGAGTTCAAGGATTGCGACAAGAATGCCATGCTTCAAGCGGAAGGTAAAAAGTTTCTGGTTGACATCAAGTCGGGGAGAATATTGGAAGAGCCGCGGTTACTGGCTCGCTTCATGATTTTATCATTTGCCGTGAGTGTTCTACTTTTCGCGGATTTTGAAGTTGCCTAAATAATATTTGGTTGTAGGATCTGAAGACTCACAACTATTACTATTGGTTTGCATTTCCCTGCCCCTTAAAACCCACATTTCGATTGAATCCCGGTGGGAAGGCAAGACTTCTCTCGACTTCGCTTGACGCAGAGAAGCTGTCAACATTGCTACTAGATTTTTCGGGCAAAAATCAAGGTTTCTTTATTTTGAACAGTTCTACGAACAGTGGTCATACTCTTAAGGAGTTAATTGATTTGCAAAACCCTAAAAACAACTTTGTGAACGTGGATTTGAAAGACTTATATTTCTGTTTTGCGGACGCAAGCGAATATGACAGTCCTTCTTGGATTATGAGAACTTATGCTGCTTTTCTCTATTTTACATGGTATACTCATCTACTCTATTCATGCCAAATTAGCCATAAATTGAATGAATTTCTAGCCCATTCCTGACTGGTAAGGATGTACAATTTCTCGGAGTCCGCTGTAGTCCGGTGGAGATGTATGGCATCAGTATTATTTGGAATTTGAGTTTTCCAGAGATGGACGAACGAAACGAAGATGTGCAATTCGTAGGTTGGGAACCGAACAAGAACAACAAAATGGGCCCACGAATGGCGTCGATGAAGGTCAGCATGGATCCATCCAAGTATTATACATTTTGGTATTCTTGTGACACGTTCACCTTTTAATTTGTTTCGTCCAGGTTAGCGGAAAATTCTATCAATCTGAACTTAAAACTAATGAAATGGCGATTGGTTCCAGATCTTGATTTAGAGGTCATTGCAAACACCAAGTGTTTGCTGTTCGGCGCTGGTACACTTGGTTGTGGTGTTGCAAGGAATCTTCTAGTGAGTCGACTTTGTTTTAATGTATTTATTATGCTGACTTGTTTGTAATGTAGAGTTGGGGCTTTAAGCATGTTACTTTAATCGATAATGGGAAAGTGAGCCTTGCCAACCCGGTTCGCCAGAGCCTGTACACACACTCAGATGCCATTTCAGGTACCAAAATGAAGGCCACGACGGCAGCTGAGAAATTAAGGGAAATAAACCCAAATACCGTGAGCTTAACAGTAACATTGTTGCAAATCGCTTGCTTACTGAGGTTTCATTTTAGGTTGCCAAAGGCTATGTAATGCAGATTCCCATGCCCGGCCACACAATTGGGGATTCGATGAAGGAAAGTACGATTAAAGATTTGGAAACAATCATTTCCTTAGTAAAGGAGCATGATGCTCTGTTTCTGCTCACTGACTCAAGGGAAAGCCGATGGTTACCAACGACCTTGGGTGCGACTTATGAGAAGGTATTCGGCTTATTAAATTCTATTATCGCCACAACGTTGAGTGGATCAATTTTTAGATTGTAGTAAATGCAGCTTTAGGATTTGACAGCTATCTGGTTATGAGGCACGGAAGTATTAAGAAAACCTCGGATAATTCCAAGTACACCGATATCGATGACCTGAAATGCATTCCGGGGTCGGAGTTGGGATGCTACTTCTGTAATGATGTGACTGCTCCCGGAAATGTAAGTAATTTAATATTAAAGAATTTATAGGGGGAGGTTAAACTATAAGGTTTAGCTCTATAGAATTGACTACAATATTCCCATTGGGAAGGGTAAAGATGGGCGTTATTTCGAACATTGATAAATCCAGACAAAGATATACATTCTGAAACACAGTCTAATTGTGAGTTGTGTTTGCTTTTGCTGATAACTGTGTTTTGATCAATAGTAACGTACAAGATGATAAGCCCAATCGTTCTCATTTCGCAGTAATCAATAAGCCCAGAAACTGAATTAGGTGGTGAACGAAGTATTGAAATATAGGGAAAATAAGCAGACGCCAAACCGAAGTTCTCTGTCGCTCTATGCGGTTCGATATAATGGCCAGATCTTAAGAACTTGTTCTGGCTTTAATAAAAGCCCGAAAATATTGCCCTGTTTAAGAGGTTGCCTAGACTTAATGTTACAGATTTTTTTCTAAGTATAAGGGCATAGATAGGTGCATTTATTGTCTACAATAGCACGAATATTATAAGGAAATATCGGTAATACTGTCTTACAGACCGGTTAAATGACGCTGAGGTTCCAAGCTTTCCCTCGACCAGGTTTGTTTAAAAAAATACGTTTCAGTAAAAGTTGAAAAAGTTGAATAAATACGGTTTTACATTTCGCGAGCTATACTTTCATTCGATTATCTCTGAGCAAAAGAAAATGTTTATAAGTGGTACAAATTATTCACAGGAAGATGTTAATGGCGGTGCCTGCCCTGGAAGCTCCGAACGTCAAGAACGGCTGAAAACGTTGAAGCAGAGGAAAAAATTGTTTATGTCAAATCACATAAGTTGCTGAGGATATTGGCATATTAGTTGGCTCATACCATGAATTTCTTTTAATATTTTCGGCATGAAATGTCTGACAACAAAGTTTGTTCCGAAATTCTTAAATTTGCACTAATAGAACCGTCGCATGAGCATTGTTCAGGAGTTGTAGAATGAGGATCCAGATTTGTGTCCTCACTGGTAGAGAAACATGGATATATGGTTATGGCGTCAAAACCAAAGTCCTTCCATCCCAATGGAAACGACCAGAAAACCCAAGACCTAAAAAAGCACGCCAAGTTCTTTTTCGACTAAAATGATAATGAGTTCCTGCGAAAGTCGTAGGGTCAGTAAGGAATATTACCTTAAAGTTATGGGCAGTTTATGTGAAGCAATACGAAGAAAACGTTCAGATTTGAGGGAAAAAAAATTCATGGATCATGGATCATCATCACAATAATGGCTTAATTTTTTGTTCAATATCAATACAGTGATCAAGCCTCAGAAACCATATTTACTGGACTTGGCCACTTGCCACTTTTACCTCTTTCCAAAACTGAAGAGAGCCATGAAAGGACGGAAATAGATTTGGCCCGATTGAGTAGATAAAAATCGCATCCATAAAAGAGCTCAAGGGTTACCAAAAAGCGCATATCGGAAGTGCTTCGAGGATTGGAAAAAGCGTAAGTGTATTACATCTGAATCTTACGATGAAGTACGCACATAAGCTCCCAAATGACGAACAATCACAAGGAGGAAGACTGAAGCACTACAAACAACAGGCAGTTGCAAAACTGGGGAACCCTTCAAAATATATTGAACGGAAGGTACAATAAAAAAATATGTGGCGACAACAACGAACGACAAGAGGCGCCTCATGTGAGCCAAACCTCCAACGTCTTGGGTGGATTATAACCCACTAATGCCAATAATATATTATAATTTAAACAAACATTTTTAATAATTAAAGAGACCGACGTAAAAAAAAAAAAAAAAAATAAACTTCGCCGTAACGACACAAAATGGTGAACTTGCTAGGCAAGATCCCCTCCCCGACTACGCATCAATCGCCTTTCTTTTATATACGCTATATTCTTTTTAAAAAATATCACAAATCAAAATTATGTGGGTACCAGAACACATAGGTATCAAGGGTAACGAATACGTAGATAGCGCTGCTTATCTGCATACAAAAGCCCAACATTCCTATTCAACATATTCAGCACATTAAGAATCATTAAAGCACGAGTAGAAATCGAAACCATCCTGCTCACTTTCTTATCTTATCTCGCAAAGACGAATTCTCCAATATACTTGCCTTGCTCGATAATAATAAATATCAAACACCTTCTGGACCACATCCAACTTTCTCTACCCATCTAAGAAATAGTTAAAAATATTAGCATACAATGGATACTATGTATTTCAGAAAAACCAACGCTACACATTTTCAATTTATGAATTTATTTTCTCTCCTAGCGAGCCGAAAGCCTTTGCTGTTTGTGCTCTCCAAAAGTCGTAACATATTAGCCTAGTATTTTAAGATTACAATGTTAGTCTTCATAAATAAGTCAATACTTTAAAAGGGGAGAAAATACTCGTAGATATGGATGAATAAATCAATATTTTTAACCTTATTTATTTTAAAAATCTAGTTGATAATTTGTTGGATGTTTCAAAGCAATTTAGAGCACGTCTGACCTCCACATATCCCATCGTAATTTTTAATCATACATATGTGTACTTGCTGAAGAGCTTACTGCAGGCGTATCAGGGCATTCACATGGAATACAGTAGCATTTATAATCGATCCTTCTTAACATCAGTCGTTGATTCCGGCTAAATCAGAACACATATTTTGCTATTCTACTCTTGGTGCATTCGTCGCACTTTTTTTTTTATACAAGCTGCCCAGCTCACCAAAGTGTCAGACCGACGAATAAAAAAAGCTATTTCCGAGTATTTTCAGTGTATTTTCCGTTTAATAACAAACTGGAAAGCTCAAACTATACTGAAGGAACTACTCAATCTTCTCTTCCTGGCAGATGCCATGCTTAAATTATTGTATTATTGTTAATGATGAATCAAGAAAAGTTGTCAAAGTAATAATGGTCTTGAATCTGAGATTAAATTATTTTACTCAATTGATTAAAATAGATTATCGAATAAGGGATGTAGTAAAAAAAACACTAAAATGTTGAGTTCCCAAGCAAAAGTATAATATGAAAGCCTGGTGTATAAATTAAAATATGTATGTAACTATAAAATGTAAAAATGGATTTAACAAGTAGATTTCTTGGAACCAACTATGAAATGGGATCACGGCTGACTTTTCACAAGAAGGCGTACTAGGTCAGCCGTTATATTTATTCTGTATATGCGATATATCAGTCAGGAAGCTAGACCAGCCACGTTCATTGGAGGTGTTCCAGTAACCGATAAACTGATCGAAGAAGCAACATTACAATGTGCGATTAACGAAATCAAATCTGTCTGCCTGAATTAGTGGTCATGATCCAAGTGTTTGTGATGTTACACTGGAATCTTCATAAAATCAGTCATTCGTTTAAAATAAAATATATGTATTTAAAAAAATTGGCAACAAAATTTGTATTTCGGAACAACCCTTTTTGTTAATATCACGTCATGCAATTTCGTAGTCATGTCCTGAGTAGTGCTCGTAGCCGGTGCACATGCTGTCGCCAAGGTGTACATGGTCCACCCGAGTTACATGCATCCTCAGTCCATTAATGCAGGTTATCTTGAATCCAACTAAATTTTGTAAAATATTCGGATTTCGGTATGCAAACGAGCAGAAGTGCTTGCCGTCGACAGCGATCAGAAACTCATGTTCAGTGAATGCTACAGCAATATTGAACTCTTGACGGAAGATGAACGGGAAACCGCCATGGCGTTCCTCAGATCCAAAACTGCAAAGAGAATCTCATATAAACTCAACATCAAAAATTTCGTATTAAAAGAGTACTCACTCAAAATTTTTGTTCATGGAGTTCCTAACGACGACTTTTTGATCGAAACGCACGTTGAAATGGAACTCCTCGCGCTTGGTGTCGCTCTCCATGAACTTGAGGATAAATTGGCCTTTCTTGTTGTCGAAACATGTTCCGGTTATGACTATAACATGTCCGGGGTTGAATAATATCGGAATATCGTTACTGAAAGCCTTGCCGAAATCAGATGCATGAATAGCTGGCCACGGAATAGGGAACGCACATCGATGGTCGATTTGTTTTAGTACTTGAATGTGGTCGCGAATTTCCAGCGTTCGAATGGAATCCAGAGGTATGCGGTATTTAAATGTGCAGAATGGTCTGCTGTTGATCGAAATATGAAACCTTTCTTCACTGGCGAAAAAATAAATCATGAAAAAATCACCAGACGAGATCGGATTTCGAATTGTGTTCTCGTCTAGATTAATGTTGGTTTCCTCGTCGCCCCATGTACCGTTTTTGCGACTGTTGCGAATAATGCAATCTTCACGGAAGTAGCAGGAGAGCCGAAGGCCAATGTCACAATCAGGCTTGGTTGATGTTTTAGAGGAACACAAATTTATATGAAATCTAGAAGGAATATATATTTTTTCGTTTAAGAAAGTATCCAACAGACTTTGAAAATTATTGTTTTTTTATAATGGTGGTTTGGCGGGAAAACCAGCCTGAGCTTGTTTACTGTTTAACTAGGAAATTCGCATGGTTGTACATATACCATTTTGGGTATTAGTGTTTACTGGGGATATGACGGGAGTGAGTGTGTTTGAATGCGAGTTACATGGCTATGAATTTAAAAATAAGAAATACAGCTAATTTAGAATATACACTACGCTTCAACTGAATAGGTACAACATTTTTTCAAAATTTGGGATTCATTTCTGGCACATACTGTAAATGAACTAATCATTTTTTGTTACAAACTGTTAGCCATCATCACTGCGCCACATGAATAAATAAACAAAGCTTCTTTGTTACTTTCATAATTCATAATTTTACTCTAAGAACGGAACGTGTAGGGTAATTATAGTAATAATTTTTTTAATTTTATACAAAGTTTAAAAAATATACATATGTATGTACTTTGCTAATAAATCGGGTTGCTTGTACTGCGTTCAGCTGTAAATATTGTTTTTAGTCGACTATTATTATTATTATAGTTGTCCTTGCAGTCCGTGTAGGACTTCTCTCATCACCTATGTTTGGTATAATTTTGGTATGAACGCTCTCGACGGATTCTCATATGCAAATACTCATTAAAACGTGCAAACAATTAAATTACTGAAGATGTTCGAACACCAACTATTTTGTTCTCGAATTTTTTGGGTATGAAACCAAGTTATAACCATGTAACACTACTAAGATGATATAAAAGAGTTTTAAAACATGTGATAACGTCGGATCTAAAATTCAGCCATCCTAGTGGATTATCAAAAAAACTCACTTAAGATTAAACAAGATCTTAAGAGAACCTATGGTGGAAAATAAACCGAAGAAACAGGCGAATGGAGAAAACTACACAATCAGCTAGGAGGGCAATATAATGATGGACCTAGAAGAGATGGAATAGGACAGTTAAACATGGAAGGAACACACTCATGACAGGGAGGCTTAGCGAATGGCTGTTATCTCTAACGACTTCTGAATTTCCGAGTTCTAAAAGGCTGATAATCTTCTTCTTTTCGTTTTTATCCCGGCGTCGTTATGGTCAGAAGTGTAGGACCATAACCTTCCCACTTAACTGCATTCCTACTGGTCCGCTTGTGGGGTCCGCCGGTTTGACCTCAGAAAGTAGCGGCAGGCTTCCCGGTTTGGGATTACTTCATCGCTGAGGCCAATCAAATGCTGGTGTTTTTGCATTTGTTTGCACCAGTTGTTTTTCGGCCTGCCTTTTTTGCGTGTTGAAATTGGAATGTTGATTGATAACGCCTTTTGGACGGGGTTCAAAGGATCTCTCCTTTGAACATGGCAATACCAACTGAGTCGGTCGCGCTCTATATTTCTTGTGATGGTTTCTTTTACGTGGAGGCTTCCTCGGATCTTTGAACTTCTAATTCTGTCACGCTTTGTTACTCCCGCTGTCATGCGAAGCATCTTCATCTCAGTTGCCGTTAATTTGCTCTCATACTTTTTGTGCATTGTCCAGCATTGTGAACCGTATGTGAGCGCCGGACGTACAACTGAAGTGTAGAGCCTTCCTTTCAGCTTAGGCGGCATTTTTCGATCACAGAAGATGGCGGAGTTTTCCCGCCACTTCATCCACCCTACGCTTACGCGATGTTTGATGTCGTCATCACAAGTTGCTTCTCTATTAATCATAGATCCCAGATATTTAAACTTTTCACACTTGAGAAGCACTCTTCCATTCAAGTAAATGTCTGGAATAGGCTGATGAGGGTCTGAGAACGGGCAGCACAGATACTCTGTCTTCTTTGAACTAATACGATACCCGTGTCCCTCAAAAATGTCCACCCACACATCAAGTGCTCGTTGTAGGGACGCCTGATCATCATTTATAATGGCCCCATCGTCAGCAAAGAATAGCTGGTGCACATTGGGGTCCGTCACTTTTCCTTCAAGCAAGCAATCAAGGACTGCTATAAAAAGCAGTGGCCTGAGGACGCTCCCTTGGTGTACACCGACTTTGATTGCGAACTCTTCGGTGACTTCTGCGGTGCATCTTACTCTTGTCGTTGCTCTCTCGTACATGTACATAATCACTCGCACGTAGGTTTCTGGAACTCCTTTATGTCTTAGCGCTACCCATAAAAGATCTCTTGGTTGCCGGTCAAAGGCCTTCTCGAAATCAACCAACACCATATGCAAGTCCTTTGAAGAATCACGATGCTTTTCCATCATGACCCTTATACTTTGGATTGCATCTGTCGTTGATTTACCCGAGACAAACCCGCACTGGTCATCAGATAGTCGTATTATTTTCCGCAGTCGGCTATCTAATACCCGTTCAACGATCTTCATGGTGTGCGACATCAGCTTGACAGAACGGTAGTTATCACAATTTCGCGTATCACCCTTTCCTTTGTGCAATGGAAGAAGATAGCTTTCCCTCCATTGATTAGGCATAGTGTCGCCTCTCATAAGTTTGGAGATAAGAACCATGAGCCATCTAGACCCGATGTCTCCCATCTTTTTCCAGAACTCAGAGGGTATCCCGTCCGGCCCAACAGCTTTTCTTTCCTTGGAGTTTTTAACCGCGTACCGAACTTCTTCGACTGTGATGTCGGATATTTCGGCATGATTCGGGGCGGCTCTTGGAAAGTACACTCGGGGAAACTGTTCGTTCAGAAGTTCCTCGTAATACTGTTGCCATCTGTGCAGAATTTTTTCGTCTTCCAGAAGGAGTTGGCCTTCAGCATTGTTAATAAACTTTGGAAAACGAATCTCCTGAGCATTTCTTCTTCTCTGGGCGGCTATCTTAAAGATATTTGCTCCTTTGTTCAAATTGTTTTGTCGAAGCTCCTGGGTAGCCTGGTTCCTGTCAGACGCAGAAGACGATATTTCTTCCAACTCCTGATAGAGGCCTTCCATGCTTTTCGCTTTGAATTCGGCGCATTTTTTCTTCGCGATACCTTTGCAACATCTATATACCTTTTCACGGCGAGCTTTTTCCTCTCTATTAGTAGAAGAGCACTTTGACCAAGCTTGGAAAGCCATTTTCTTTTCGTGTATCACTGCTTTGGCTTCGTCTGTCCACCACCAGGTTTCTTTTGCGTGTTGGCAGGGGCCTTTAGATGTTCCGAGAAGTGATTTGGCTTTCTCCAGGCCAGATTGTTGTAGGGAATCCCACATGTCTTGTGCTCTGCACTCCTCATTACCGACCCCATCGATAATGGAAGAGAGGTAGTTTCCATGTTGGTAATAAAAGCTTCGCCTTTTCCTTTATCCAGCTTATACCACTTGATTCTCTCAGACACCCTCGTTTGCTGCTTTGACTTCTTTCTCGCATCCATAAAAAATTCAGTCAGGAGGAAACGGTGTTGTCTAAAAGGCTGATAATAATAATAATATTTGTTATTCTAATGTTATGCCGGCGTATTTGCCACAGAGTCAAACGTAGTAGCGACTCCGCGTGCGTAAATCAACAAAAAAAAAAAATATGCCTGCATTTTTGGCGACACAATTTATTCCACGACAATGCTTCTGCTCACACTTTATTCTTCGTTTAATTATTAAGGCAACATTCATTATATGCTGAACACATTTAAAGCAGACGCGCGATAAAATGACCTTACCTTATTAATTAAATTAACCTTATTTAAGACAAGGTTTTTAGGTGACTTTGATCTAGCATCTCATCATTTTGTCATGTCACCATTGGTAGATTTAATGTCACTAAAAATTCAGTTATAACTAAATAATTACGATGTAGCTGAAATTCATTAGCTTTAAATGAGTTTAAAAGTGGTGACATGCCTATGTTTCCTTAATCTCCTGACAGTTCTAGAGTTCCATTTCAAAGACGAATATAACAAAATTTTGCAGAAATCTTTGTGCCGTGCTTTATCTCTTTACATTTTGTTCGAGATCTTAACTCAATTCTTTCAATATTACACGTATGCACAGAATGTTTCCAATAGGTGGTTCAATTTGTTTTTGTATTTTTTATCAATTTATTGTTTAATCGGCACTCCCAACAACTTCTTATCACTTCGATTCCAAATTTTTTAAGGTATGACATAGGAGTACATATTTTGGTAATTTGTCTGATTCCTTGGAAAGGTCAAATATATAGTACGTTCACAAAACACAGCATTTAGATTTTAATCCAATTAGATTTTAAAACAATTGCACTGAAGTATTTATAACTGCTGTTTCACCATTACAGTAAGCATCGCCACCATCTGGTTTGAGTAAATTGTTTACCCGCAATCATACAGCTTATCATTAAAACAAACTGTCAAGTGGAATTCAACTAAAATATTTAAATACTTTCGCTTTGATAACATCCAGCGGCATAACTTATTGGGCAATGAATTTCGCGATCGATTGGGTTTCACTCTATTATTATTACAGCATTTGGCGCTTTTTGTTTTGTGTCTTACCTAGATGCTCCATCTATAGACTTTCCTACTATCACTAGTGAATGACCAAATTCCAGTGGATGGGATAGATTTCCCACAAACTCCGTCATCATTTTCGCTTTTTTTATTTTATTGTACAATATATGGTTAAAATCAAACTATCGGAACCAGTCTCTCTAGTGAATCACATGCGAATGCCCGGTGCGAACAAATGTAGTTTACCTTCAGTTCGAAGAGCTGACGACATTAAAGTCTTATCACATGTTGAGAATTTTACGAGTACCTTGATTTATCTAATCACAACTTACCTATGACTGTGCTGTTGTTTTCATTTTAAAATGTATTTAACCCTAAGTTGTGTAAGTGCTTGTTAATTTGCCACCAGCTCTTAGGAGGAGACTGCTACTGCTTATACGGATGACAGTAGGCGGCGAAACGAGACAATACTAGCAACACTTATGTTCTGACTCTCAAAGTTGGCGGAGTTTCTGTATAGTTCAACTTTATTAGACTGTGCGTAATAGTGAGAAATAGAAAATGGTTTTGTAGCGCTTTTGGAATAGCTTTGAGAGGAAAGTAGCAACGATTTGTCATCAATGTTGTTAGCTTTCGGTCAATTTGAAAGTGGGTTCTGATACAGTTGTGGGTTTTGTTACAAAGGTTGACACGATAAATTACAGTGTTTTTTAATAGGGACATAACAATTTTATATATTAATGCAAACGCACATGTAAACTTTATTTATGATCTATCAATATCAAAGCGTTAGTCAATGTTTTCATTTTTGTGGTGGTGAAGTTTAGGAATGAACGACTTTCGAAAATTATTTAAAATTAGTACTGATAATTATCGTTCCATAAGATAGGATGTTCATGCCATAGTGGATGAATACGAGTCAACACATTTATCCCTTACCAGTGAGACAACATCGCCGTCGAAGTACCGAAAAGCCATAAGTCATGCTTATATTCTCCTCCCATCTAGCACTCTGCTTCCTGGCGATCTTCTTACTTCGGATTTTCTAGTCATTATTCTTTTGACTGTTTGTGCACTTGTGCTCTGCGTGTTCTGCTGACCTTAGTTTTTGCGGTTTTGTTGCTTGGACAATGTTTTGGGCTGAATAAGGTTCCTCGAGTTCTTGAGAATGTAGTTTTCTCCATTCAGTTGTTTTCCTGTTGTCCACCGTCTCTTCTCATGTTACACACTACGTTTATGTTTCTTTGAAGATTTTTGTTTATAGTCAGATATCGAATGGCAAGGTCAATCCAAGTTTAATATGGCAAAAGGTAATATTCTTCGGACTCTGCGACTGCTTGGAATCAAGAAGCTTCAGAACTTATTCCAAGAGTTGACAGAGGCCACCATGTTGCAAATGTAATGGTATGGGGGAAGTGAGCTACGATGGCATAACCAAATTCAATTTTCGTGAGACAGGAGTCAAGGCTTCGGCTTACCAAACTGTTGTTTTGGAGGATGTCGAATAATATTAGCAAACTTGCACTTCCAACACAGCCAGAAGACAAAAAGCATTCAGATGTGGCTAATAAAATGTACCCGACTTCATGTCATCGGAAGATTGGTCAGCTGGTGGTCCGTTTTAGAGAAAATGGCTTGCTGTACTTATCACCGAAATATTGAGTCCTTGAAGCATGCCCTTGATCACACTGTCGACAACTTTCCGATGAATGAGGTCCGTAAAGTGATTCGCCAGTTCATCTAAAGTCGCTATTGATATGTATAATTTTGATATATAAAATATCAGTGTGTTTTCAATCGACATACATTTTTTTTTGTATCAGTATTTATGGGTATATAACATGTAAATTAATTAATTATTAATTATTTTATTCAAAAAAAATTTATTTAATTTTTTCCGATCGGGCAGCGTGGCCCTCTTACACTTGTGACTTAATTCTAAATACAACGAATTCTTACACTACCTTAAATACTAAATTGTCGGCGAGATGTTGATGCGACGAAGAGAATCAGGTGACCTCCTAGCGGATGCGATAAGGTGTTCAGCGGATGGCGCGGCTCAGGTATCGGCATAGTTGTCACGAATGTGCCGGGTGATTTCTGGGATGCACGGGTGTCAGCGTGTGCAACCTTGGACTGATGTTGGCGTCTAGGTGCATACTAGGCAAATTCCATCAGGTTGCGATGTACCAATGTTTTTGCCGTGGACCGTGGGATGAAACTTATCTGTCGTTAACTTGTATCTTAACATTTAAGTGGTGGGTCATTTACAGAGTTCTCCTTTCCGATGCAAAATTGTCTGTCATTCCGTCAAAAACAATAGTCTAAGTGTATTTGCATCTGCTTTCTGGTTATTCTGCCAGGTTCCGATTAATCATTATCCTAAATTGGTTCATCTATTAAAAAATGTATAGGGCTCACATCCTTTTAATCTTAGAAGATTGCATGCATGTAATTAAATTGGTAGAAGATGAAACAATGGCTGATCTATTCTTATTTATACAAAAGCTCGAGTTGTATCGTAGTTCCACCATTAATTTTCGCAAATAGTGTTTAATTAATGTTTTTTAAACCCCCCTTCTAATTCATTCTTAGTTTATCTCTGAGGTTATTCATTTCTTCTTCTTGAGTCTGGGGTAGTTCTGGTCCACAGCCATTATGCCTTTTTAGCTTATTTACGTCCTGGTTACTACGATCCTCTTCCTCCTATTTACTCCATCTTAGATGCGGTTTTTTGAATGGCTAACCATTACAATCTATAAACATCTTTAGGAAGTCACTGTATAGGCCCGGCCAATATTGGTTAAATATTCATTTCCCATTCATGCAACTTGGATAGAACATCGCACGCAGCATCTCTCTGTAAAACGATTAAGGGCTCCTTTTTAAGACTTTGACAAAGTCAATGTTCCAACGCCATAGAAAAATCGTAAGATGGTTGAAAAATCACACGATAGTACATCAACCTGTACGGCTTTGACATCGCGGATCTCGGTTAGAATCCCAGCTACCGCGGTGGAACAACGATAATGTCCCATGGTCTGCATTATTTGCTTGAAGGTTTCAGGCGCTCGCACAAAACGAGAAGGAGTTCCGTAGTGAGATGTCGTTCATCCGATTGTTTTAACATTCGAGTTACCTTAAGCTGTTTTGCAGGGAGCGCCGTGGCGCAGTGGGTAGTGTGTTGGCCGCTGACGCTAGGTGAGCGAGTTCGGATCCCGATAACACCAACGCTATCGAATGATTATTTCGCGGCATCCCTCCTCGGTGGGGGTACTGGCAAAACTCTCCGTTGTATGCTTGCCTTAAAAAACTTCTCGGCTCTCGCCGTTCGGAATCGGCATTAAGATTCCGTTCACTTCTGTGAAAAAAACAAATCGCACACAACATAAGTGAATAAAAAGAAGCTTGGCTCTGGCTCTTCATGAGCTCTAACCCCATCTAAGGTACCCTTCTGGCAGTACAACGGACCAGTATTTGTATCTGAGTGCTCCAACAGATAGCAGAAGCCTCCAAAAAAAAAAAAGCTGTTGTGCAGAGTTCTCCATTTCCATTCCAACAAGTTCTTACTTCTTTTTTTTTTTTGGTGCTCACTCTTTTTCTTATATATATTAATTATATAGCCCGTCGCTAGCTATAACATTTGCCGATCTTTTTGGCAATGGATACGAACTCGGCGTTGGAAAAACCACATCTTCTCGGACGATCGATTTTTGGCTTCTTCGAAAGTTCGCGAGTGATTGTTAGCCAGGCCAAATTTCATCTATCGAAACCGGTAGTAGTCGGATGGGGCGATATCTGGTAAATACGGCGGGTGGGTCAGAACGTCCTATTTCATTGTTTCCGGTAGGTTTCAATAACCTTTGTCCGAGCGTTGCTGTGGTACAAAATAACTTTGTCGTGTCTTTGCTCTTATGGTGCCTGATTTTATGTTTTTTTTTTCCTGTAATGGTTGCAATAACCTGCCATATATAGAACGCCGAGCCAGTCCCATCAAATATACAGGATGAGCACCGTCAGCCACGATACAGAAAATCCTTGCTTTCTTTCCAATGAAGCACCCCTTCGATCATGAGAAAATGTCGTTCGAAGTTTCTTGGCTTCAAGTTGTGTGGTGCCCAATTTCGGTGCTTTGGGACTATTCTAAAGACTTTCACACAATGGATTATGGCTTGCTGAGTTACAACTAATGAATTTACAGGTTCTTGTTGCGTTTGACATCTTGAACTTGATCCTATAATGTCTTAAATTCTCCGTATTTAAACGTTTTCACCGGTCCGGAACGCTTCATGCCTCTCATGCCGAAAATGCTAATTTGTAGCGCTAAATTATTTGCGACGCGTTCTTGCAATGATTAAAGCTTTACCGTAAATTTCTATAAACTTTCCTTAAATGACGCCTATTAGGCTTAAGGCTTACGAAAGGTTGTTTATTTGGTAGATGCCCAGGCTTAAGATGTGACGCTTCTGATCAGACATTTCCAACCAGCGTCAACCCCGCCACCGCCGTCAGCGCCATATATTGCAAAACGGCGAATTCCCATTACTGCATTTGTCTATATTTACCAAGAACACATTCAAGTGCGGTTGCTCTGCCAAGCTTTACATTAGAATTTCCTTGTATAATTCTTTGTCCCCTTCTGCTCATTTCTGGCACCACACTTTCTGAATGACGATGATGAATGATCCTTATGCCAAGTTCTTTTTTATAAAATTTTCTTAACACGAAATCTTAACTAATCTTAATGTCACAAAAATTAAGAATAGACACGAGGAACGCACACAGCTTGTGCAGACCGGGTGATTCCCAAACAGCACTTAATGAAATTAGTAAGTATAAATTGCACATTGCAGTAGTACAAGAAGTTTGACTTTTAAACGGAACAACCGTTAGGGACGGGTATATTTTCTTTTGTGGCGGTGCGGATACCCTACATTCTGGAAAAGGATTCTTCATCAGTAGTCCTCGTTATAATTATGTACTTCTGAACATACCTTACTCTACGGGGGATAGGATTGAAGATGTAAAGGACACATTTTATGAGATAATGAATGAAATATTTGACACTTTCTCATCTTACGACGTGAACATCGTACTCGGCGAAAAAGAAAAGAAGCGGCATATAGGATAATGGTCTTAGCACAATAAGTTTCGCCACATTGAAAAATATGACCGTGAAACTACAACATATAAACACAAGAGAATACACATGATTACCTGAATATCACCAGATGGAGTAACACGCAACCTAATTGATCATTTCCTTCTTCTTCTTCTTTTCCTTTTTATCCCGGCGTCGTTATGGTCAGAAGTGTAGGACCATAACCTTCCCACTTAACTGCATTCCTACTGGTCCGCTTGTGGGGTCCGCCGGTTTGACCTCAGAAAGTAGCGGCAGGCTTCCCGGTTTGGGATTACTTCATCGCTGAGGCCAATCAAATGCTGGTGTTTTTGCATTTGTTTGCACCAATTGTTTTTCGGCCTGCGATAATTGATCATTTCCTGATAGACAAAAAACACCATACTCACATACTAGATGTTAAAGCCTATAAAGAAGCGGGTTGTGATTCAGACCACTTCAAAATTAAAAGCCGATTCCAAATTCACAGAAGCAGGACACAGCATATATTTAACTTTGAAAAGATAAAGGACCCTCGTATGCAGCGTCAATACCAGAACGAATAACCAGTTTAATCTACTAGTTGGAATGGAAATTAAAGACGAAACACGACGAGGAGAAGCAGTATGGGCAATAATAACATATGTATGTTGTAATGGAAAGAGCGGAAATGTTCTAAGACCTCAAGCCCTGGTATACAGCGAGGAGATCACGCGTACAAGATATCAAACTCCACGAAAGAAAGTCAGTCATCTCCTTCGGGGTACAAAACGACAACGGTAAAGAAAAAACTTTGCTAAAATTCAGGAAGAATGTGCAGGGCTAAATGCCGTAGGAAAAGGATGCCAGACCGGATCAGGTTTTATTCGCACGATAATGGGGGGTCGTTTCAGACAACGAAAGAGTTGTAGTCCTATGAGATATTTCGATAAACTGTTGAATGTACATGGAGAGACAGCAGCAATGGACAACGGTGTTGTCCACACCACAGAAATTCAGGTAGAACTGCCAACAATCGAGGAAATAAAATAAGTAGTCCATCGCCTTAAGATTAACAAGGCCGCAGGAAGCGACCTAATGCCATTGGAATTAATGTTGTAAAATATGCAGGGAAAAATTAACAGAGAAATTACATGGGCTCATCGCAACTATATGGAACAATGAAACTATCCCCGAGGAAAGTAAAAAGTTGGTCTTGATTTCCGTAGTTAAAAAGGGTCACCGATCACAATGCAATAATTACAATTAGTATGCCTAAAGGGAAACAAAGGACAAGTTAAAATAGGAAATGTCTTATCTGAAACATTTGAAGAGATGCCTTGTCACTACTGGTGCTGGAATTCGCAATAAGATCCTCTCAGTCAAATGAGAGGGGAGTAACCCTTAACGTAATCACATCCGTCCTAGCTTACGCTGACAATTTGGAACTGCTGGGAGATAGTGAGGAAACAGTTGAAAAAATATAGAAAGCGTAATAATGGCAGGAAAAGACGTCGGCTTAGAGTGAATAAAGAGAAAACTAAATATACGTATGGTCACTGACCGACTTATATCGATCCAAACTTCGCACCTGACTGTACTCGATAAATGCTTTGAGAAAGTGGACGAGTTTGACTGCCAAAACGACATAAAAATCAAAATAAATAAAAGGCTGCATATGGACAACGCGTGCTTCTTCGCGATGAAGGAATTATTCAAAACAACTCTTTTGCCTCGCAATGTTAAATTTGTAGAACCATGTACTGGTATCTGACTAAGAAGGATTCATCCATAAGGATAGACCTAGAAGAGATGGGACAGAATAACGAAACATGGAGGGGATACGCTCATGACGGGGAGGCTTGGCGAATGATGGTCAATGGGGCTCTGAACTTCCGTGTTTCAATTGGCCGGTAAAAAGAATAATAACAATCTTAAGGTCGGAAACCATGGTTTCAAGTACTGTTCTTTTCTGTTCTGTGTCCGTATATGATATCTGCCTTGTAGCAATCTAGGGTCATTGCGAGTCGATTATTCGATGTGTAGATCAGAAGGATTTTTACTATTGAACCTAGGCTGACGGAAGCCCCATCTATCCTATTTCCACGTAGACCGAACTGCGTTAAATAAATGAAATGGTAACATCTTTCCATATTCTCCTCGCCTGATAACATCCTCAATCGTCTTTATCATCGATTCCAGAAGATGTTCCTAGAAAGAAACTTTTCGTTATTAGATTGATTTGATTGTCAGGGATGAAGTCTCTGTTAATCACGTGTTAAATTATGAAATTTTCATTCAGCTCCAATGCAGAAGACCCTACAAATTAGTTGATAGGTGTCTGCTTTTAAAAACAAATTTTTATTTATCGGTTATCTCCGCGAGATAAAAATTCCCAAGCATTTTAGGCATCCTGTGGGATTCGTAGTCCATTATGGGTATGTAGACTTCGTATTATATTTCTTTATGTTATGCCAATTCCCCATTTCAATTGTGTGTGATTCGACTTTTAGAGTCAGTGTAAGTACCTTGCCCAATTGACCATGGCACATTTATTTCTCTGGATGTTGTCCATAGTAAAATGATTGTGTGTACCATTTATCGATTCGCTCTCCAGTTTGTCCAAAAAAGATCATAGTCGACCATCGTGCTATTTCTAGCGTTAGTTAAAGCTCATGTCTCGGTCTTTGAACTTTCAATTAAGTGGTCACTCAAAGGAACAGAGAACAAATCGAATGAGAATACAATTAGATTTAGTCAATAAACTTGTTGTTGCCCAGTCAACTTCAATAAACAATACACATGATGTGTTATAATTGGATGACAGTTATTAGTTATGCGAAACCCTGCTAATTGGTTAATGAAATTTCTAGTACCTTTGGAATTCTAAAAATTTACAAAAATAATAATGCCAAGGAGCTTGTTTTTTGTATTTTCAAAAAGTATTTTTGTGTCTTTGCAGTCATTAAAAGATCGAACTCTTGATCAACAGTGTACTGTAACCCGTCCAGGTGTGTCCAACATAGCAGCTAGTTATGCTGTGGAATTACTTGTTTCCATTCTACAACATCCGGATCGCGATGGAGCGCCAGCATACTTTTGTGCCAATGGAAAACCGAATGCCAAGGTGCCTGAAGGAATTTTGGGTATCATACCACATTCCATACGCGGAATGCTCTTCAATTTCGAAAATATTTTACCGGCAACTAGAAAATTTAGCCAATGCATAGCTTGTTCGAAGGTAAGCGGCATCATAGTAATAGGACAATGCTTTATGTTTTTACAGTTCCTTATATCCTTAAGATAAAAATTAATAAATAGAAACAAACTAAGGAACATCTTCGAATTTTCAGAACGTCGTCGAGGAGTACCAAGCCAACGGAATCGATTTCCTCTTGAAAGCCTTTGAGACAACAAAATATCTAGAGGACCTAACAGGAATATCCGAACTTATGAAGCTCGATGCAAACGTAAGGAACTCTGAATTTATTGAAATGTCTTCCATTTACGCTCAATGCTCTTTTTCATTTCCACAGGTCATTGAATACGATGATTCTGATCTAGAGCTCTCAGATGAATAATTTTCAACGTCCAATTACATGCATGCAAGCTACAATACTAGTCTTAAGATTGTGAAGTTCTGTAAACAGTCTATTCTATTTATTTAAGAAAATATACAAGGTGATTGATTATCATACTTAATTCCGTTCTTCAGAAGCACGACCTAGTTTATTGGGCGAGAAAGCAAGAGTTCAATGAAAGAGTCAGTCAGTTCATTGATGATTATCCGCTTTAAGGCAGCACATTATACAATACGCCGAAACGATGACTGAGCCGATGGCATTTAATAGATTACTCTTTTGCTTTGGCTACAAAAGCCTGCGTTCCTCTCATGTATGCATTCATCTATTTGCGAAACACTAAACGAAAAATCGACTTCGGAGAAATGAAGAAGCAAGGAGCGAATGGCCTTGTTGTGCATACTGCTTGGTATCCATAGAGAATATATAGTTTCATTTTATCAGAATAGAAAAAATCCTTCGGGTGCAGCTGAAAAGCGCTCCTTTCTTCACAATTCATTTGTCATTACTGCATTAATGGGGTGCCTTTCGCAGTTGTAGGTGCGGTTAAAGGTTTCGTCGAATTCGTTTGTGTCACGATGAAAAATCATATTTCGGACGTGATTGGAAATGCGTAAAACACCTCCTGATCCTATGAAAAAGAGATGATACGAATATTTTGCGGTAAGTATTTGGGTAGACTAGGGTTGTTTGTAGTTGGTTGCAGGATGCACTGCAGTCGGGATGTTTATGGTCTTTATGCCGAGGATATGGGTATCCTGATTTGATGCTATTGCGAACTCATTTCGGTGTGAGTATTTGCGAAAGGTAATTACTCTTGAAGGGAGTGTAGTTCATGGGTTGCTTGTATTTGTACGATATGATAAATATATTGGTTAGAGGTCAAAAAGGAGGCGCTGAGTAAGAATTATTTATGTTCCAGTTATACGGATAATGGTAACGAGATTAGGCGACTTAGTAGTCGTAAAATGAAACGGTTAGTAAGGTCATCGTGGATGATAGAGATAAGCTTGTTTTATGTAAGGAAAACTAACAAAAACATGAATATTGCCGAAAGTGAATATCGCATATGACGGCGGAGAGGACCGGTATTTGATTATATCCATTTTAGTCAAGTGTCGTGTTGATGGGGACACACGTCTATATATTCTCTTAAGTTTAATTCAGCATCTTACATTAAAACTTCTTAATTTTTAAATTTTCACCACTTTGGAAAACCTGTGCTTTGTAACATTTAAAAGTAAAATACAAATAATGTCGTGTGGTGTATGCAATTTAAAGGTCGCAAGAAACCAACTAAAAATTCAGTGTTTTACTTGCAGTTTTTTTTTTTTTTTTTCATGCAAAGTGCATGAAACTTGGTAAAAAGAGATTGAGTATTTTGAAAAAAAAAACGGTCTAACATTTCGATGCAATAGCTGTGTCTCTCTGAGGAGAAAATTGTTTGAGTCCGAAAAGCCTATAACTCGATCTACTCGTACTGACAACGTCTTAAAGAGTACAACTACCATCTACTACTACTACTGGCTCTACTTTAGACAACGGTAACAAACCAAATGTTACTTACGGAGATCGTTAAGCTCCAATAAATGTTGCTGATGCTATGGCGAAAATCAATTCTCTCGAGGAGTCTAATCTGTTCTCTTGTTGTGCTGCTGGAGTCTAGACTGAATGCTTTCGAACAGAGTGAACTGCAATGTTCTGTTGACATACTCGGCATTGCGAATGTTACCAACAAAAATGCTGAGGAGCGACTGCAACTCTCTTAACGGCTCTCAATGGAGATGCCCAGATAGTTTCGTGCTTCGTTAAGAAAATAAGAGTGAACACACAGAGTAACACACCATCCAACATTGTTTGCGTACAATTTTCATCTCTCTTGCGTAAACTGTAATGCAATGAAAAAGTGAGTGCAAAAACATTTCTTCGTTCAATGTTTATAGTTCTGCGAAATATGTCGACAACTCTAACAGCAGCAATGGCAACATTACTTTCAGCAACAATAAGATCTACATAAATAATTCTCTCACAGATTATTCAAGAAAATTATTAAAAAAGGCGAATGAACTCAAACATAATAATAAATGTAAGCTCGTTTAGGTGAGAAATGGTTCTCTAACTCCGCATTGTCTGCAAACTGTAATAATAACTATTCAGCTGGGGGTGTTGCAGTGTTCTACGGAAGTAACTTAAAAAGTTGTGAAATTAGGATGTGGAAAATGAAAAGTGCGGATATATTGACTATATATTGTGAAATTGCTGGTGTCATTACTGTTTTTGTTGTTTATATACAGTAGCTGCCTTCATAGATGCATTCTACGGTTTCTTAGAGAAGCAAACTTGTAAATATATGGTACACCTCGTCGGTCTTAATATAAACATTCTGCCTGATTCAATAGATGCAGATAACTACTTATCACTATTGGTCTCATATGGTCTTGAGTCTTTATTGAATTAACCTGTCCGTTTAGATTCTTGTCTAGACCATATTTTTCTAAAGCTGCAAAGAAGCAATTTTATAAAATACCAAGTAATAGCATATGAATTGAGTATAACAGATCACTATTTAATCAGTATTCGATTCGATCTAAAAGAATGTAAGACTAGCAATTTCTATTATTTTATTTTTTTGATAAAATTGATTTTAATGCTCTTAAAAGTAGGCTTAACTTTGAATTTTGGGATGAAGTTTTTAACTCACATGATCCATCCGATGCCTTTGATACATTCCTTAGAATATTATTGTTTTTAAAGCGTTTAAAGATTTCGAATCAGTTATAATATTATCAAATCGAAATATGAGTGACAGTGATGATCAGATGACCAATTAAAATAAAATTAAAAATTTTAAATAACCCCCGACAAAAAAAAAACTCCAAAAAGTAAAAAAATAATTTTTTTTCTCTCGGCCTTTTGACTTCATTAAAAGAACCTATTAATACAGGATGTCCCACGAGTGTGCCAAAAAGCTAGAGCGTGTAGGTCTGGTCAAGACAAGAAAAAAATCGTACGGGAGGGGAGGTCTATCCCCCCCGTTCAGCCGGGAGGGGCAATTTTCTAAGAAAATTGACTTAATTTGGAAAAAAAATTATTAAAAATCAACAGTTACATCCACAATGCCGTGATATAATTTTTTGTAAAGCCAGAAACCTCTTCTTTCATCTTGTTTTTAAGCGAATCTGTTTTAAGGAATAGTTTTTGAGAAATTAATTTTCAAACTCAAAATTTTGAAAAAAAATGAAAAAAAAAATTTCGAACTATTTTTTTTTCAAAATTGTATGTACTTAAGTACTAATTTTTTTTCAAAAATTCTATTCTCTTATTAGTTTTTAGTTAAAAACAGAAAACCGGATGCAAAAATGTCTTGTAATTTTTGAGAAATTAAAAAAAACCCGAACCATTTTTTTCTAAGCAAACCTTTTTTTTTGGTTTTAACGCGGCTGGACTTGTAGGCAAATTAATGTATGAAACATTGACCTCTTTTTTATTATTTTTAAAAAAAATCGGAGTTTTATGAGGATGCAATAAAGTGACACAGTATTGGAATAACCCTGGATTAATCCTTTCTTTTCGTTGATAACGCCTGAAAACTGACCTGCCAATTTCGTCTGGGTCCGCCCGCCGCCGATGGGTTCTACCCGTTAGGACCTTAAGACAATAAAACCGCAATTTTTCTTTATTGAAAAACAAAATATTTGCAACCCAAATGTAAATAAAAGGCATCGCATTTTTAATAAAAAACCATTTCCAAATTGGATGTTAACTCATCAACACATTACGATGTCAAACTCATACTCTCGAGAAGAATTAACGGACATGCACTTCTGCTACGGTTTAGCTAATGGTCGAGATCGTGAAGCCGAAAGACTCTACGCTGAAAGATATCCCAATCGGAAGTGTCCCAGTCGTAGCATGTTTTCAAGAATCCACCGACGTCTGCGAGAGCACGGAGTGCTAGAGCATCGAAGAAGCGAAAGATCAGTTACAGATGGATCAGGAATCTTAGATGAAAGAATTTTGGATTTGGTCCGACGTAATCCCTCCCTTAGTACAAGGAGGATAGCTATATGCTTGGAGTGCCCAAATCTAGAGTATGGAGAGTGCTTCATACCGAAAACTTACACCCGTACCATTTTAGGCCAGTTCAGGAACTCACCTCAAACGACAAGTTTTTGAGAGCAGAATTTTGTCGATCATTACTGCTTCGAGATGAAACTGAACGAAACTATTTTGCAAGGATATTCTGGACGGATGAAGCACAGTTTACCAGAGATGGGGTTACTAACTTCCACAATTTGCATCATTGGAGTAGCACCAATCCACACAACAAAAAACTAAATAAATAAATAAATCACAACACCGCTTTAGCTGTAATGTTTGGCTTGGTATTGTTGGACAAACTGTAATCGGGCCCCGGTTTTTGAATGCCATTATTAATGGAGAATCATACCTACAGTTCCTACGAGACCTTTTGCCAGAATTGATGGACAACGTTCCTTTGGCCATAGCAGACAATTTAATCTGTCAGCAAGATGGAGCACCAGCACACTACAGCTTACGGGTTAGAAACTGGCTGGATGATCATTTTAGTGACCGTTGGATCGGAAGAAGGGGCCCCACGGAATGGCCACCTAGATCACCAGATTTAACTCCTCTAGATTTTTATGTGTAGGGATTCATGAAGAATTATGTTTACGAAGAGGAAATAGTATCTTTGGAACAACTGAAAGAACGGATTGAAGTCGCTGGAGTCAAATTGCAGGAAAATTTGTCAAGCATAGACTTAGGTGCAGCCATTAGAAGGAGATATAATCTTTGCCTTCTAAAAAATGGGGATCATATTGAAAATTTATTATAATAAAACTCCGAATTTTTTAAAAATAATAAAAAAGAGGTCAATGTTTCATACATTAATTTGCCTACAAGTCCAGCCGCGTTAAAACCAAAAAAAAAGGTTTTTCTTAGAAAAAATGGTTCGGGTTTTTTTTTAATTTCTCAAAAATTACAAGACATTTTTGCATCCGGTTTTCTGTTTTTAACTAAAAACTAATAAGAGAATTGAATTTTTGAAAAAAAATTAGTACTTAATTACATACAATTTAGAAAAAAAATAGTTCGAAATTTTTTTTTTTATTTTTTTTTCAAAATTTTGAGTTGAAAATTAATTTCTCAAAAACTGTTCCTTAAAACAGCTTCGTTTAAAAACAGGATGAATGAAGAGGTTTCTGCCTTTACAAAAAAGTACATCACGGCATTGTGGATGTAACTGTTGATTTTTAATAATTTTTTTTCCAAATTAAGTCAATTTTTTAAAAAAAAATTACAATTAATCTAGAACAGTCATTCTTAGGAGTGAACAATCACAAAATTCCTATAAAATACAAACCTAACTTAATGTCAAAATTTTACACGATTCCTGTTTACAGTAAAGCAGTTTGCCATCTTCCTGTTGATGAGGAAAGAGGTAGTATATACGTCAAGCCCGTTCTAATTACAAAAAACCTTACAATACCAGAAGGAATTTATCGAGCAGAAAATTTGTCGTTTTTAGAAGTCATCAATCAGGCCGCATTTCCACAAAGCTTCATTGTTGAACAACCCATTACTGCTAAAATGTATGATGAGGACAGTTACTTAGAAATTCATAATTATACTACTCTTAACCAAGGAAACGTAGATAACAGAGGCATATCTGAATTAATTAACATAAGCCATTTAAATAACGAAGAGAAACATGCATTATCACAACACTGTAAACATTACGAAAAAAAAAATGTTAAACCTGGACAAAACTTAATGTTTACAAATCAAATTAAACATAAAATCAAAACTAAAGACGAAATCCCAATATATTGTAAATCGTATCGATATCCTTATACCTAAACATAAAGATGAGATTCGCAATCAAATAAATGACTTGCTGGATCTAGGGATTATACGCCCAAGTTTTTCACCATGGTCCTCTCCAATTTGGATTGTACCCAAAAAAAAAGGATCCAAGTGGAAAAGAGAAATGGAGACTCGTAATAGATTTCTGGAAATTGAACGAAAAAACTGTCGAAGACAGATATCCCATTCCCAATTTTAATGAAATCCTAGACAAACTTGGAAGGTGCATATACTTCAGTACATTAGATCTGGCTTCAGGTTTTCACCAGATCGAAGTGTCGGCCGAAGATGTCGAAAAAACAGCCTTCTCAGTAGACAATGGGCATTACGAATTCCTTCGACTTTTCAACGTGTTATGGACAACGTCCCTAGGGATCTGCAAGGTAAGATTTGCCTAGTCTATATGGACGACTTAATTGTGTTTTCGACATCACTTCAAGAACACACTGAAAACCTTGCTGCTGTGTTCAAAAGGCTATGTGACGCAAATTTAAAGGTCCAAATTGAAAAGTCTGAATTTCTTAAGAAGGAGGTAGCATTTTTAGGGCATTTGGTGACATCTGAAGGAATAAAGCACAATCCCGATAAAATAAAGGCAATAAAACTGTTTCCGGTTCCTAAGACAACCAAGCAGATTAAGACGTTTTTGGGACTCCTTGGTTATTATAGAAAATTTATCAAGGACTTTGCAAATTTAACTAAACCAATGACGGAATGCCTTCGAAAGGGAAATACTATTAACATTAATTCAAGGTATGTGGAATGTTTTAAGACCTGCAAATCCATTCTGTGTAATGATCTTTTCTGCAGTACCCTAATTTTACCAGACCTTTCAACCTCACTACCGATGCTAGTAACGTTGCTTTAGGTGCTGTGTTATCGCAAGGCCCGAACGGATCAGATGAACCAATTTGCTACGCAAGTCTAGATCCGAACAAAACTATAGTACTATAGAAAAAAAAATTGTTATGCATTGTCTGGGCCACGAAATACTTTCGTCCCTATTTGTTTGGTTTCAAATCATAACAGACCATAAACCTTTAACATGGCTCTTTTCTCTGAAAGAACGGAATTCTAAATTGGTTCGTTGGAGATTGAAACTCGAGGAATTTGAGTTACAATCAAACCTATAAAAAAGGTAAGTTAAATAAAAACGCTGACGCCTTATCTCGAGTAGAGATTAACATCAATGATGCCACTGCATCTTGTAATGAGGACTTAGAATAGGTATCGCTTATAAATAATGTGGACGATATGGACACATTTTTTATAATTCATTCAGGGCATGAAAATTTGAATTATGGCATACCCATTACAGAACGAGCAATTAATGAGTTCTTTAATCAAATTATTCTAAAGAAAAACCCAAACAAAACTAAACTCACTGTTAAATTTGAAATATTGTTCAAAAGAAAAGAATGATACACTATTGAATATAACGATGTAAGTAAACCGGATGTAGTTATTTCAATTTTTAAGACTACATGAACTCTAAACGGCAATCTTGACTGACTGACGATGAAATATTTAGAACGATTTAGGCAGTCTTTTCTAAATACTTTAGTAGTCGTTGTCTTAGGCTTCTACGATCTCTAATACTACTAGATGATGTCACCGAAAGAGACAATCAGGAAAAATTAAAACGTAAATATCATTCTAATTCTCACCATAGGGGTATTTAAGAAACCTATTGCCACCTAAAGTGAAGTTCATAGTTCAATTTAATAACGAGACTAATAGATAGATATTTATTCCATACACAATACTAACTTCTTAACAATTATTGACAAATTCACTAAGTTCTCCTCTGTATACTTACTAAGTGCACGTTGAATTTCTATCAACAATTTTTAAGGACTTTTTAAATCTATATAGTATAAAACTACACACGACTTGTGCAAAAAGCTCTACTGGCAATTCACCAGTCGAGAGATTTCATTCAACCCTGACTGAATTTGTTCGTATCATAAAACATGGAAGTAAGGACAAGCCCATAAGCGAAATCGTAGATGAGGCAGTCTTGACATATAATAATTCAATCCATTCCGTTACAAAATTAACATCCTTCGAGTTACTAACAGGGCACATAAATAAAGCAAAACCATTTCCTGTAGAGAATACCTCTAAAACAGAACAAGAATATGTAAAAAATCATATAGAGGACTACAAAACCTGACAAGACTAATCCATGAAAGAAGCTTAAAATATAAACCAAAGACCATAGATGACCGTAACAAACAACGAATTGAACCACCTGACTATGAACCAAATGAAGATATACATACGTATATGAATTAGATGATAGGAGAAAAAAGTTAGCCCCTAGGTACATTTAACATAAAGTTGTGACGTAAGGTACACAAGCAGATAATAAAAAGAAGAAAAAACATAAACAGATAGACATATAAATAATACTAGTAAATTGGTAATAGTGATTAAAATTAGATAAAAACGTAAAATAAGGCGACATCATTTTAAGATATTAATCTTCTTTTTCTTTTTTCCGGCGTCGTTATGGTCAGAAGTGTAGGACCATAACCTTCCCACTTAACTGCATTCCTACTGGTCCGCTTGTGGGGTCCGCCGGTTTGACCTCAGAAAGTAGCGGCAGGCTTCCCGGTTTGGGATTACTTCATCGCTGAGGCCAACCAAAGGCTGGTGTTTTTGAATTTGTTTGCACCAATTGTTTTTCGGCCTGCCTTTTTTGCGTGTTGAAATTGGAACGTTGATTGATATCGCCTTTTGGACGGGGTTCAAAGGATCTCTCCTTTGAACATGGCAATACCAACTGAGTCGGTCTCGCTCTATCTTTCTTGTGATGGTTTCTTTTACGTGGAGGCTTCCTCGGATCTTAGAATTTCTAATTCTGTCAACCTTTGCTACTCCCGCTGTCATGCGAAGCATCTTCATCTCAGTTGCCGTTAATTTGCTCTCATACTTTTTGTGCATTGTCCAGCATTGTGAACCGTATGTGAGCGCCGGACGTACAACTGAAGTGTAGGGCATTCCTTTCAGCTTAGGGGGCATTTTTCGATCACAGAAGATGGCGGAGTTTTCCCGCCACTTCATCCACCCTACGCATACGCGATGGTTGATATCGTCATCACAAGTTGCTTCTTTATTAATCATAGTTCCCAGATATTTAAACTTTTCACACTTGGGAAGCACTCTTCCATTCAAGTAAATGTCTGGAATAGGCTGATGAGGGTCAGAGAACGGGCAGCACAGATACTCTGTCTTCTTTGAACTAATACGATACCCGTGTCCCTCAATGTCCACCCACACATCAAGTGCTCGTTGTAGGGACGCCTGATCATCACTTATAATGGCTCCATGGTCAGCAAAGAATAGCTGGTGCACATTGGGGTCCGTCACTCAGCAAGCAATCAAGGACTGCTATAAAAAGCAGTGGGCTGAGGACGCTCCCTTGGTGTATACCGACTTTGACTGCGAACTCTTCGCTGACTCCTGCGATGCATCTTACTCTTGTCGTTGCTCTCTTGTACATGTCCATGATCACTCGCACGTACATAGGTTTCTGGAACTCTTTTTTGTCTTAGCGCTACCCATAAAAGATCTCTTGGTTGCCGGTCAAAGGCCTTCTCGAAATCAACCAACACCATATGCAAGTCCTTTGAAGAATCACGATGCTTTTCCATCATGACCCTTATACTTTGGATTGCATCTGTCGTTGATTTACCCGAGACAAACCCGCACTGGTCATCAGATAGTCGTATTATTTTCCGCAGTCGGCTATCTAATACCCGTTCAACGATCTTCATGGTGTGCGACATCAGCTTGACAGAACGGTAGTTATCACAATTTCGCGTATCACCCTTTCCTTTGTGCAATGGAAGAAGATAGCTTTCCCTCCATTGATTAGGCATAGTGTCGCCTCTCATAAGTTTGGAGATAAGAACCATGAGCCATCTAGACCCGATGTCTCCCATCTTTTTCCAGAACTCAGAGGGTATCCCGTCCGGCCCAACAGCTTTTCTTTTCTTGGAGTTTTTAACCACGTAGCGAAGTTCTTCGACTGTGATGTCGGATATTTCGGCATGATTCGGGGCGGCTCTTGGAAAGTACACTCGGGGAAACTGTTCGTTCAGAAGTTCCTCGCAATACTGTCGCCATCGGTGGAGAATTTTTTCGTCCTCCACAAGGAGTTGGCCTTCAGCATTGTTAATAAACTTTGGGAAACGAATCTCCTGAGCATTTCTTCTTCTCTGGGCGGCTATCTTAAAGATATTTACTCCTTTGTTCAAATTGCTTTGTCGAAGCTCCTGGGTAGCCTGGTTCCTGTTAGACGCGGAAGACCTTTCGCTTTGAATTCGGCGCACTTTTTCTTCGCGATACCTTTGCAATATCTATATACATTTTCACGCGAGCTTTTTCCTGTCTATTAGTAGAAGAGCACTTTGACCAAGCTTGGAAAGCCATTTTCTTTTCGTGTATCACTGCTTTGGCTTCGTCTGTCCACCACCAGGTTTCTTTTGCGTGTTGGCAGGGGCCTTTAGATGTTCCGAGCAGTGATTTGGCTTTCTCCAGGCCAGATTGTTGTAGGGAATCCCACATGTCTTGTGCTCTGCACTCCTCATTACCGACCTCATCGATAATGGAAAAGAGGTAGTTTTTCATGTTTGTAGTAAAAGCTTCGCCTTTTCCTTTATCCAGCTTAAACCACTTGATTCTCTCTGACACCTTCGTTTGCTGCTTTGACTTCTTACTCGCCTCCATAAAAAATTCAGTCAGGAGGAGACGGTGTTGAGGGGCGATCGCGTCTCCCAGGATCACTTTGCAATCTTTAGCTCGTGGCTTCATGAAACTGGATACCAAATGATAGTCTATTTGAGTTTCATTTCCGCCGCTGCTATAAGTGATCAGGTGCCGGCTTTGTTTGACGAACATGGTATTTAGCAGTATAAGACCGTACGACTTGCACATGTTTAGGATATCTTCACCTGAAGAGTTCCTGGTGCCGTATCCCAGCCCTCCGTGGTAGTCTTCATAGTCTTCGCTTGTCTTCCCGACATGTCCGTTTAAATCTCCCCCAACAAACAAAAGCTCTTCCTTTGGGATGATTTTGACAAGGTTGTGGAAATCTAGCCAGAATGCATCTTTTTCTTTTTGTTCGCATCCTACTTGAGGGGCATATGCGCTTACGATGTTCCACACCTCACCATGCATCACCAATTTGAGAGCTCTCAAACGGTCACTGGACTTTGAAATGGTTAAGACGTTGCCAAGTAGCTCTGCCGCAAGGATGATGGCGATTCCGTTTTTTCCTTGTTCCAATCCATAGTAAAACATCTTGTAGGCTTTTGTTTTAACGTCCAAGAAACGTGCCCGATTACCGGTGTTTCGTCTCTTGTACGCACAGGATGTCTACTCGCCTTCTAACCATAATTTCTTCAAGCTCATAGCTGCGACCACTCATGCTTCCAACGTTACAACTCGCGACTCTTAAGTGTGGCTTACGCCGTTGCATTACTTTGCTATCCCCCGGAGATCCTATAGCTCTGACCCGAGCATTGCTGCTCGTCCCAGGATCACGACCATTAGTAGTGCCTGGCGGGGTAGTGCTTTTTCTTTTAGCGTTCTTTTCCATAATGCTACGGTTTGACCGTTTTCTTCCCCTCCTTTTTTGACACGGGCATGCTCCAGATTTTTATTTTGTTTGATCTTACTCTTACAACACCGGTGATCTCCAGTCGTTTCAACCCACTGATTTGCATGCACACTTGTGGGACAGTTTAATGGTGGTATATGTGTCCCTTGGCTCACCTTGGTGTTTTTCAAATTGCCTAGATGTGATTTTTGATTACCTTTGTTTTAGTCGCCTTTTACGATAAGCGAGAGGTATCGCTGCAGGGATATTCTTAACCCGTCCCTGCACAGGCACATTTTAAGATATTAATAAATTTATCAATCGCAAATGAGTTGTTATAATTGTTGGAAAATTGATGAATATGAATTTGTTTGAGTTACTATCATTTTACTTTCGCAAGGTGAAAATATCATTCTCATTTTTATAAAAGAAAAGAAATTAATTTCAACAGTTTGATATGGCGCTTGTTCGTAAAATAATCTTTCGTGCACACACTCAACCAAAAACTAGTTTTCTTTTCCCAACACCTAGAACCCTAATCCAATCCTTAACAGCATTAGCTAACAGATTTCAAAGGCACACGCGAACTTCATCTCATAAACTCATTGACCTCATGAAGTTCACTCTTCGGCAGGCGGAGTTACATATGCACCTTATCAACAACCATACCTTATCAGCAATCAGCAACATGATGACCATCTTATCCACATGGCCTAGCGGAGCTTTTTCACCAAGCTTGGTTCTGGCGGCAAAACGAGTGAGTGGGCACTTGGTTAGTAGCAGTCGTTATAGCAACATCTCTATCTCCGGAAGAAAATTAAGAAAGAAAAATAAAAAACGTGTTACCCAAGTACTTGCGTTTTATTAAAAACACATTAATTCCCGCAGCTCTCTGCCTTTTTTGGTTGGCTTTTGGGTTGAGAATAATATCAAAAGCCACGGTTCGAGAATAAGCACGTTGCATCTCCAAGGGCGGAAATGAAGATTTGTATGGAAGAAAGTTATTTACTGTCCGATGGAGTTTTCTTTTGCTTACTCTTCCTTTGAAATAAGTCGAAGACTCGGTATGAGTTGTTCAAAATTGTAGGGTAATTGTAAAGTCTGTGTGAGCAAGATGTATAGTGACTCTTCGCTAGTCATTGTTATGGTGTCATCTGACTTGTTAATTAGGGCGGGTATAGTGGGTGCCTTTGACAGTTTCTTTCTGAGCAGAAATTACGCCAGGATGTCACTTAGGCCTTTCTTATCTTACTGTTATATGTATGTATAGTCTACTGCTGACAGTTCTAGTCCTCAGTTCCGATTTGATTTTTTGCTTTGTTGAAAAGCCGTCAAGGGGGTTTGGTTCCCTTTGTTGGGCAAGATTTTAGAAGAGATTTCTTCATTGCCCTGTATCTTTAGTCGCCAGACGTTTAATGTCTACATCCGACTTGGGGTTATTTAATTGAGTGGGGTCAAGGGGGCCTTTAAGGTTAGCCTCATATTCATCCCGGTTGATCCGTTTGGGATTCCTAAAGAGTTTTTTAGGTGGGATCTCAAAGTTTAGATGAAAGCGAATGTAACGGTGATCAGAAAAGAATTTCTTTTCCGATACCGACCAGCTTGCAACCGAGATATTGGAAGAATTAGATACCAAGGTTTTATCTAAAACTTCTTGCATATTTATTGTTACGAAGGTTGGCCTATTGCCCCTATTACAAATAACTAGGTCTGTTTCGATAATGTAACTAAGTTGTTGATGTCGCTACTTCCTCAAATATTATGGTGAGCATACGTGTCGCATCTTATCATGACCGGTGTGTTTGTCCGTTCTGCCCACTGACCATCCGTCTGATTGTTGTGGATGGTACTGGCCCGATGTCGTCGTAGACCGGTATGCTGCGGAGATCCATACACCTCACGGGAGACTTCTACTCTGGCAGTGGTGAGGTCGAAGGTGCTGTAATTACTAATTAGTTTGAATGGTTTTTGCTCTTAATCCGGCAATGCGATTATTGCTAATTCATGTCTCATGGATAAGGATTATGTCGTCTCCACTTTCTGCATTGTGGAGAATAAGGTTAGCAGAAGCAACTTTACTGTGATGGAGGTTTGTCTGGGCTGCACGTAGCATTTGAGCTATCGCTTAGGTCAGATGCCTCAATCACAGTGACCTCCAGATTCTCTGAATCAGAGGATAGGGTACCGGTTCCTGCCTCACAACCTGCGGCTTGGCACCTTTCTACAAATTGTCCGCTGCAGCAACAGTTGCCTTAAGAAAGGATGCAGCGTTGTCATCGTCACAAGCAATCACTTTATATTACCGATGGAGCCAGCCCCCATCGGTTTATTTTCCCGGGTTATTTTTGCTCATGGAAAGAAGGTTGAGGTTAATCTTACCTTCGAAGATTTTCCAGTGCTCATGGGTGATGTGGCCCTCCTCATGACTCCGATCTATGACCACTACCGCTAGATGATCCCTCACCACCTCACTGAGATTGGGCGCCGAAGCGGTACTTCTATGTATCCCTGAGGTAGATGAGGTATCATCGTAAGATCGAGGCCTTTTAAATGCACACCCACTTTTTGTGCTTGTGGAAGCGGATGCGGAAGATCCCTTTCCAGGTCGACTCTTCCGCTCCTCTATAGCTTCTGAAGCCCATTGGAACGAGTGAAGTCCTGCTCCTCATAATTGTCCCTGCTCCTTTTTCCAGTTGGCTAAGGACGTGCTGGCTCTTATGTGCTTCTTTGGGGCAGATGTCGCTACCTGGGAACGTTTTTACTCCCAGTGTTCTGAGTGTTCTAGGCGGTAAACCTCGAGGGTTTTTGTTCCTTTCGTTCATTTTTATCCCATGAGTAAGCCAGTGTGGATATAGTTCACCTCAGCATTGTCGGTTCTACTGTGGTAAGGCATTTATACTATGTGTCCTGCCAAAGAACGCAAAGGAGCTCGTTAGGGCTGGTTTAAGCCCCAGCCTTCCATCCCCCGGTACGGTTCTTCGCTCACACCTCTTCTGTTGCTACCTCTTTGCGCGCACGATTGATGCATGCGAGTAAGACCTTAGCACTAACCGGTGATTAGTCATTTCCAGTGGACGCCCACCAGGGGACTAGATAAAGAGGATTTTGCCCTCCATTTTTTCAGCATAAAATAATTACCTTTAAGCAGACTGAAATCCTATTATAATAAACATATAGATGCCCGATGTCTTATTAAATAAAGTTATACGTAACGGTATGCGGGTGGAATGCTTTTTAATTCTATGACAAGCTGCTGAGCATGGACTCAGACAGTATCTTGATCCCCAAATCAATTTGCATCAGGAATGATTGTTTCCTTCTTTAAGTATTGTGGTAAAAATAGCATGATTTATGTCATGTCCCTCTAGGCACTGTTTTCCTACAAACTTGTGACCAAAAATGATAGAGAATAAATATTTTCCGTCAATACTAAAATGTTAGGTAGGTGGTAGAACTCCATCATCATATCATATTAAAGCAAAAACGTATTTGACCTATAAAATATTATATCTATACCAAGCTGCCAAACTCACCCCGAATATACCATTTTCTTTTATTAAAATCACTCAACGGACTATGTTAGTTCTCTGTTAACAATGCTGCAGATTAATTTCCCACAGCTATTCCCCTAACATATAAAGAAATAACACCAATATTTCTCTCCGAGAAGTACCCCGTCGTATACTCCAATAACCGATTCGAAAGGAGGAACAACGAGTGACATGGGTTCAATTTTTCTGTAGTTTTCTACCAGGAGGCAGCTCGGCTCTTTTTAAACAACCACGTCTTTTTTGCATTGGGCTGCAATCTAGTTTCCATAGGCATGTTGTCGTGTCAATAAGACGGCCGGGTTTTTAACTGTTCTACGCATAAACTCGTATCTCCTTTGGATAGTGCGTCAAGAGCCCACGATTCAGAAATGGATGCGAAGAGAGTTTATACGGGTAAATATCTTGGCTTAAAATGTACGCCGATTTCATGACCTATACAACCGCGACTGGATTTCGCCTTTCATCATGTAACTTCTCATACAATTCTTTCCACGTTTTTCAAACTGGGTGTACAATGATACAAAAAAGGCGGACCCACTCGCTGTCCTAAGGCGGAGGCGGACTGGTGAAGGAGGCTTTAGCCATTGTTTTTGTTTTTGCTTACCTGGGGATTAATTAGACGAAAAGAAAGATTTCGTCGCGTGTTATAGATGAATATATGAATGCCCAGCCTTAAGGATAGCGGCGATTGAATGCTGTTGCCTCCGGCCGGCGTTGCGAAGTAAGTAAGCATGTGCTGCACAATATGTACCTAGTGACAAGTGCATTTTTTGTTGAGATTTATGGGAAATTTCTAGGTTTGCGAGAAAATATTTTGTGAAATGATTTTTTTCTTCTTTTAAACGGTTCTGTGGCCCTGTAAATGTGCATACATGAATGTAAGTCTAACTAAGTGTTGTTAGCATTCTAGGTTAAAGGGTGGTAGACGGGAAACTTGGGATTTGGAAATGATTTTTCGAATTGTGTTGATTGTAATTAAGAAGTGAATGTGTTAATTAGAAGCTTGTTTTTCCAATGCAATTTTGTCTTGCTTGTCTATGTTAATTAGCTTGTGGTGTACCCCATACACAATGGCTATGAACTTTGACTTTACTGAATGGCTCAGATGGACCCATTTTTATTTTAATTTGCTCGTGTTAGTGGTAAATAATTAGTTAAATTAAGTGGTAGTACATTTCTAGGTGATTGTGACGAGGATATGGCAAGAGTTCTTGAGGGATTGTGTTATGCATTAGGCTTACAAAAGGCACCATTCTAAACAGCTTATATATGTATATAATAATTTTGCAAAGTGATCTTTTGGAAAGAGCATTCCATATTCCTGTGGTTTGGTTAAAAAACAAGCCTCCAACTTAACTGCACGTTCGAGGAGAGACTTAAGAGTAAACTACTGGCATTCCTAGCGAAACGAGGATTGCGGTTGAATTCTGCAAAGAGAGGGTTGCAATTTTCTAATTCGCTTGAGCATCGTTTAAAATAGCGATAAAACAGTGAACATTGCGTGGATGTTCAATCGAGTATCAACCGCAGTATCAATGACTTGTATAAGTACTATCGCCTGCTTTGAATTCTATCCAGTAAGTGTAAAGAAATCTTGAGAGCACCAAACCAGATAGGAGCATTATACTCGAGCTTGGGGCGGATATAGAGGGTGAAATGGGAAGTTCTCGGCTTGACCAAGGATGGCGTTCCAAGAAGCAAAAATGTATATGTTCTGCTCAGATGCACGTGTCATTAACTCGTATGATAAGTTTCAACGTGTTCTCTCAAATATGTTTACACGAATTTGTAAGGACGAAAATGAAAGGAAAAGCTTGGAAATCAGAACAGAGTCTCGGGGAAAACCAAGAATTCGATACTATGCATTTTCGTCAAAAGAGGCAAAATCTGTCAAATTTAGAAATTTCAAGCGCGACGTTCTTGCTTTCCGTGAAACTATACTGTCGGTCGTCAAGAAGTTTCCGCGATCCAGGATTTTTCATAAGCTAATAATCTTTCAACGGATTTATGACCTTAGAAAAAAGGGACGAAGTGGAAAGAAACGAAGATTTGCCCTTTTTAGTTACATGCTTTCCATCTCCCCGGGGAGAGACTAGAGGAGTGAGACATATGAAAAAGATAAAGCAGTGGTTTTACCAGCGAGGAAGAGTACCTTTTTAGAAGTATGGGGGAAAAAACATCAGGTCCAATGGATTTGTGCACGTTAAGATCTTTTATGTGGGTACCGAATTTGATTTATCCCGTAGAAGATTCTGTGCTCGCGAGTATAGGGGGAGACAGAGTTCAATCTCGAAGCGTTCAGCTGGCTCCAAAATATGCAGCAATATGCAGTAATATGCAGCAAGTAGATTGGCTTTTTGAATTCTTTCTGTATTTTTACTACCCCTGGGATATTATGGCATTTAACTCAACTTTCTCTTTTTAGGATTCCGTACCTCAAAAGAAAAAGACGAAACTCTTATAAGATCACCTTGTTGTCCGGCTGTCTGTTAAGACCCTTCATCTCGGGAACGCGTTGGGGTACCTAGTTGAAATCAAAACCATATTCTCAGATTGAAGCTGTGAAAAAGTCAAACTTCTAAGTTGACGTAAAAAACAGATACGGCCATTTATGCCGCCAAAAAAGTATATTTCGACATTCTCAAGGGAATCAAAATTTATAGGATACTTTTCGTTGACCTAGAACTATGAAATTGGGCAAGTAATATCGTCTTATACTACAAGTACAGGAAAAATAAATCTGAAACTATGGGGCATATTTCTATAGTCGTTCGAATCGAACGTTCGATCCGCACATTCGATTCACTTTCGCACTCCCTTGCCATTCCTATATCCGGCGGGAGCACTACTTTATCGTTCCCGGATCGTTCGAACTCCCTTTCCTTATTTGACATTTAATTCGTATTAAATTCGAAATTACCGGCATTTTATTTGAGTTTGTGTGGAAATGGCGGGATAATTTACGAAAGATTTAGATTTTAGATTTGTGACCATAAACAAGCGATTCGTTTTGCAGATGCGCGTTACCCGGGAAGTATACATGACTCCTTAATGTGGAACAATTCGCTTGTTAGTACATTAAGTACATGAAAACAGTACAATTGAGCATGAAAACTGCTCCCGGTTACTTGTTTTTTTCCTGTAAAAAAATTTAATCCCTGAAAAAACCACAAAAATATCACTAACATGCTTAAAAAAATGTTGGCGCGATTGAAAAGCAGCGGATAGAATATGATAGTTAAATTCGATTCGAACGACTACTGGAATCCCAATTTACATTACCGAACTTGGACGATTCACGTCGTTTAGGAAGTTCATTTCAATGACGTTATTTATTCCCTCCGACGGGTATAGAAATGCGAACGTACGAAATGTTCCCCCCGGCGGGTATAGAAATATGCCCCTATACATTTGTAATTAAATCATAAAAAATATAGTCGTTATTTAAGGTATCATTGAAGTTAACCACTGATATGCGCGGTCATAATTGTATTCTTTAAACTTTTACTAATTAGTATAAAAGAGAAAAATCTGATCAAATAAATGACAAAAACGAAAAAAACAGGGCCCTTATGCAAGGAACGGTGATTCAAATTTTGAAGTGAGTTAACAGTGTCATTTGGGGTATCGTATGAAAGGGCTTTATTAGCACAAGCTTATACAAATTTTTAATTATTTTTGTGATGTATGGTTTTCGATTTATGACGAAGAGTGTAAGAAAAAAACTTTTTCCCTTTTTTATTTGTATAGATATCTAATAACTTCGGTGTATGTAGTAACTAACAGTTTGCAGGGTTATGCATGCTTATTTAGTTCTTTTTTTAATTTTATAATTAAACACAATTTTGTACAATCTAGTACTATTATACATATTATATTTTAAAATGATTTTTAAAAAACTGCGAGACTCCTAAACTATTTATAATATGTACCTTCAAATTTGTACGGAACCCTCGGTGGGCGAGTTCGACTCGCATTTGTAATAATAATATTTGAGATTTTTCCAGCAGCTGCATCTACGAACTACAGCAATCAGTTACGATCCCCAAAAAGTTGTTTAATCCACTCAAATGGGCTTTCCTAAGTGTTGAAGCTAGTTAGAAATGTTAACATTGAAATCGCGCATAATAGAGTTGAACTCATAAGCTAAGTTGATATTGGGGTTCGGACTTGTATAAAGAAGATATTAGTGTATTAAATGCTTACGGACACAAAATATTAACTATTAGATATTAACTATATTAAATTAGTATATGCAACATCACAACGAATGTAAATGGAGACACCGTAATGTATTATAGAAAGAATAATGGTAGAAAAGCAGGCTTAATTCCTGTCGGATGTTAGTCACTTCGGTCATTGCACCAACTGGCATAATTAACTGTGACTTGCAACTTTCCATGCCGCTTTTCATATAAATTCAGATCGTTAGATGTGGTTGTCGTTGAGTGGTTGGAGTGTGAGAATTATTTAGGGCAAACTTTTCTAACTGGCCTAAAATAAGAACGATTAGTTCCATGTTTTATCACCCTTTAACCACTAATTTCACCGTTAATTAATACATTTTATTAATTAATTTTGAAATTATTACAATGGTTATCGTTTTCGCACAATATATAATACAGAAATATATTGTATGTCTTACTTTTGAAAAACAAAAAAATTACATTTTTGAAAAGTGGAATGACTAGAACAAAAAAGCATTTTTGAAGGAAAATACGAGAAATACCTTCAATACTAAATACAGAAATAAATAAATAGTTAAATAGGAACTATAAATATGCAAACAAGTAAATAGATATACATATAAGTAATAATAAGATAAATATTAAAAACACAAACATGCTTGGAAATAAGTAGATAAATATATAAAAAATTAAAAAAAGTAAAAAATGTTTTATTGAATATATGTGTATATTAACTTAATTGTCAGCAAAGGCACAAGTCTTTGTCTGTAGTCTTATTGTGGAATAATCACGAGGTAAATTTAACATAGTTTTTAAGACTTTATTTCGAGCTACTTGTAACTATTTGATGTCGCACTGTGCGGAATTTCTCACACTAGACAACCACAAAGAACTATTGGCTGGAATAAGGCTTAAGAATGATGCTTTTATTTGAAGGGGATAATAATGATTTCCTATTAATGAATGGGAAAAGAATTTTTATGGCGATATTGACTTTGTTAACAGTTTGCATAATATGTTCGTGAAATGTCAATTTGGGGTCAAGATGTACATATACCCAGATATTTTAATTTATTTTAATTTATTTGTAAGCTAGTTGAAGGGAGAAAACAATCTTTTCTTTTTCAATTGAAAAAATTACTTGCAATTTGTCTTCTTTTAGTTTAATTTTCCATTTATTGTAGATTTTTGAACAGTTTTCATCGCATTTTTAAGATTGTTCTCAATTTTACGAGCAAACTCATGAGATGAAAATATCACTGTATCATCAGCATAGATAGCTGTTTCAAGTTCCGGTATCTCAAAGAAATCCGAGGTATATGGATTATATAATATTGGGCCTAGAACAGATCCCTGTGGTACTCTTGCTTTATAAGAAAATAAGAAAATAAATTTGACACCAGAATTGAGATGAACTTACGACGGAAAACATAGATAAAGTGGAAAATTTAGATGAATCATTTTGTAGATTAATACATTATGCCAAACACTATCGAACGCCTTTTCAAGTCGAGTAAGATCAAACCGGTTAATTTACCGATTGCACGATTACTAGTATTAAACCGTTAACAGCATTTTTGAGCCAGGTCGGATTTGTTTATTTTCACACAAATCGGCGATAATGGCTTTTCTTTGCTGCCCTAGTGAAAGAACTGCTGATTTCCCTGTGTATTACGTTCTCTTGTACTCTTGTCCCTCGATAATGTTAACTAATTAAAACAAGGCGTTTCCGAATTTAAGAGAGATTCACATTACTGTAACTTTCGTTCCATTTATAACAACGCCATTTTTTAATGCACAGTTTCAACATCTATTAAGTTAAGGAAAAATTTAAAAATTAAATAGTATTAATAACGAATGCAAATCATTCCAAAAAGTTAAAAAAAAATATTTGTATTGGCTTAGTATAAATTCTTTGTTGGTCTGGAGATCGCTTCTACGTCCACTTCATTTTGATCTGCCTACTCAAGAAGCGTATTTATACATTGTATTAAGATCTTGTTATTTAGGAGCAGCTGAAGTGAGTTCATTGCGTTCATTCTCTGAAATGTCTTTTTATATTGAAATGTGGTGTTCTGTGTCTATAATTCGAAAGAGATCATTAATTTCTTGCAACTCTCCTTGAAGCTGAGTTTGGGCAGTGTCCTTCGAAATTAAATAAATGGAAATCTTCAGCATCTTTTGGCAGTATAATTTTAAAACACTTAGCAATAGAGGAAGCGTGGAGCTGTTCCCAAGATAATTTTAAGTTCATTACTACAACTTAATTTTGTATCCCAGCAGCAATGTCTTCACTTAACGGTGCTATAATTTCAGGATTCAACCTTTTTTGTGGTATGCCTTGACTAAATTAATGACATTTTGGTTCATGGGTTGGATCAAAGCGGTGGTGTTTGGGGAAAAAACTGTAATAAGTAGAACTTAGACAGTTCTTAAAAAGCTCTGGGGCATTTAGATTTTCCGATAACTAACGGAGTTAGTATATTCAGTAGACAGAACGATTGTTTCCTCGGAAGAAACTTTCTAAATAGGCCAGTTTCGCAGCATTATTTAGGTAGATTTGTTGTGGTGTAAGAGACATTTCTCAGTTTGTTTCATGTAATTTTTCTAAAAATAATTGCATTTTTATTTCAAGACAACTTTTCGCAGCATATTTTTATTGATTGTACACCAGGCCTTTGCTTAAATGTATATACCCACCCTTGACTAGCTCCGAAATTCGAAACTTCTTTGAATTGCAGATTGCTTTTTTAGCCACTCGAACAATAAATTTTACATTTTGGGTATTTCAGATTTCCTGAATGTTTTCCTTTTCCCTGCTCCAGATTCGGTTTTTTCGTAAATAGCCCAACAGCTTCTTCGAATTTAATTTTATCTCCGTAATTGTTGACCTTAATAGACCAAATTTTTCAGCTAATGAAAATCAGAATGTCCACCATCCAATTCGCCCAAAATCATATCAGAAACATCATAAAAGGGATGACAATGTAAAAAGTACCTACACAACTGGCAGGAGATAAACTCTGGAATGCGGCTGCGCTCAAAAACTTGGAATATGTCTAAACAAATAACAGTTAATTAGCCCCTAATATCGCACGTAAAACTTAAAAGAGAAAGGAGAAAAATATAAAAAAATTTACAAAACAAATTCACATTTTAGAATTCGAAAATTTCAGAAATTCACATTACAGAGATGACAGCGACATGTTTTGGCGGTTCACACTGTAGAAAACTTCACATTATCAAGAGACTACTCTTTATGAAAAAGTAATAAATCTCTAGTCTGCGATAACACAGGTCGAACGAGCTCAAGAATTGTTTCTATTGTAAGTTAACACATTCCTGATGTATTGCTCGATATAGCAAACATTATAGTAATTATCGAAAAGAAAGAACGAAGTGAATGAAATGGTCTTGGTCTTGGTCTCCCAAACTAAGCTTTTCTCTAGCGGACTGTTTCGGGTAGTTTACACCGGTGTTCTTGTAAAGAAGCAGGATCGAATGTGCCTATTGATTCTGGCAAAGTATATATAAGCAATATCAAATCCATTTCATAACTCAACTTTATTTACTACATTTATTTTAGTATCAGGTTTGTATAGCTTATCTACATTGCTTAAACGATACCAATAAGTTGTCAAAAAATATTATATAATATCCCATTCGATTCTGAATGAAAAATTTCGACAAGTCCGACAAAAATTTCGTGTTGATAACATACTTTTTCTTAGACACATATGCTGGGTATAAGCCCCAAGAAGCACAATTTTGGTGCCCTAATTAACATTCCATCTCTTCTCCGGTCAAAATACTACCCACTGAGGTACAGAATCATCTCCTTTTCATCTTCAGACAGTAAAAATCCTGTAGATAAGCATTTACAGGTTGCTTTAATACATTGTACAATATATCCAGTCAAAAACATTAATGTGAAATATGAAATATGAACAAGTTCAATATTATGATATATGTCTTGGTTATTGACTTCAACGACAAAAGAAGTGAGATCTAAATGGGTGACAAGTTCAATGGTCAGTCCTGAAATTTATTTATAACAACATAAAATATTTTATAACAACTTAAAAAACCATTTCTTCTTAGAACTTAGGATAATATATAGAAGCCTAGGTTCTGACTTGGCTAGTTTTCATATACGAATTATATAATAGCCTTCGCAAGTTCTAAAGCTGTAAGTTCTCATCCTCTCTTCCGAAAATTTGGCTTGCTGATAGAAACTAGCCATCGATAACAGGGCTCTTCCATGACTGTTTTAGTAGTAATTAATAATAGTTCATATATGAGAACTAGCCAAGTCAGACCTTAGGCATCAATATATTATCCTAAGTTCGATATTTCTATATTTTCTTGTACCTTTGAGATGTTCGAGTGAATAGCACATTTACTATCCGGAATTTTTTTTACGGGTTTTCTGTTTATACTTAATTTGGCCAAGTCAGGGCGGTATAACGTGCGCAGGCGGTTGTACTCTGCAATAGAGCTCTCTTGTGCCTTGATCTGACTTGGATCTAAATTGATAAGATGTACTCCATCTAAATTTTAACTCTGGAGAGTCCAACATAAGCCCACCCTTACTAAATATAGAGGAGCCTATGTCAAGAAGAGCGCTGTCAAGTCTAAGGCCTTGTGATTTGTCGATAGTAATAGCTTATGCTAAACAAATAGGAAATTTATCCCTATGAACATATACATTACTTAATACCTGAAACTTGGTCTTGACTCGTTCTAGTTCGTAAATTAAATTATTCTTAAATTGTATTGTAATTTTACGTGCTCTATTGCTGTTGTCGACGTCCCAATGTACATATGTACCTTCTCTATTTTTCCAATGGGTCCGTTTACTGACATCTACATATGTTTCATTACACGTGCACCTATTTTTATCGTGATGACATTTTCTAAGCCAGCAGTTAGCGACGGACATCCTCGTTTTTTTGAGTACTTCATTTGCTCGTTTTTTTTAAATACCGTGGACAGTCTATCGAATTTAATTCAATTTCTGGTTGCTCCATACTTGCCAACATTGCAGTACTAAACTGGTTACACATATTTTTAGTGCGAAAGAAACATACTGTATCATCGGACAGCAGTCTAAAATAAGATATGATTTCTTTAAGCCGGTCGTTTTGAGATCTAGCGGTTAATTTGAGGAGTCGTCTAGATAAAGTGCAACTGTCTTGACTTGTTACTACACCCATTCTTAAATGATTCAACATTTCGCCGAAAAGTTGGTCGTTTTTTGCCTCATAGTTACAAGTACTTCTTCATAACCAAACAGTTATTTCCATACATTTGGAGCACTAAGGGATCTTAAACATTTAAGGACGTCAGACAACTTCAAATTTTCGAACGGCGACAGTTGTCTCACTGGAGACAGTTGGAGCAGATCGCCAAATAACACTATATGAATCTTGCCGAACCATCCGTCGCCAGCGTCACCGGTATCATACATATATTTCTGTTAAGCAAAGATGGATGGATGTACATTAATGTTATATTGAAAATCATAGACACTTCATCAATTATTAAAAGTACTACATCTTTTAAGTCACATCTTAAAACTTTTAGTACTTGGTCCGATAAGGAAGTGTACTTGGGACAATTTCCGTGCTCTACAGGCAGCTGTAGGAGCCTATGTATTGTAAGACCGTTTACATTAAAAGCGGCAATACCAGTGGGTGCAGCTACTGCAAATAACTTATTCATTCGCTTCTTAACCCAGTTTTTAATTGTATTGATTAAATAACTTTTTCCCGTGTCACCTATCCCACTAACAAATATTCTCAAAATTGTAAATTCATCTAATAAAGAGTTACATATCTTGTACGTTTTTGGTCTACATTTAAACCTTTTATCATTTGTTCGAGTTCATCTTCAGATACCAAATCTTTAGTATTTCTGAAATCTTCCATTGCATTCACAGCTTCAACAGGTAACAGTTCCAGTGGATTCTCCAGACCATCATTTTTCTTCAGTCACTTCAAATGCTCTCTCTATGGTATTCAAGAATTCTGTCTGCATTCCTCCGTAATCAAGTCCGTTCCTAATTTGGTCTTTTAGATAAGACATTTCCCCTCCCCTGACCTTTCGCACTTTCCCACCAATATCATTCATTGTTTATTTTTTTTTTCTTTCATCCAAGATCCTTATATATATATCTTTACCTTCATAGATATATATATGTAAATATGTACATATAAATATAATTGTGTTGTGATCAATGGTATTATATTTTCCTTTTCTTCCTTCTTCTTCCTTCATTTCTATTGTATATGTGAACATCCTTTCATTGTGTTAGTGACGAACACAATTGAAGCGCATCACCAGACAAAAAAACGTGCAGCCTCGAAAAATAAAGAGTTGTGTATGTGTTACTCCGTTTCATACTTCACCTCCCTCTCCCATAAAATCCGTTTTAAATAAAGACTATTTTTCTTATGATTTAATTGCAGATGTATAGTTTTCAGATTTTTTCCTGTACTTAGAGTATATGACGATATTACTTGCCAAATTTCATAGTTCTAGGTCATCTGGAAGTGGGTTATAGTTTTGATATGTACATAGGTCAGTGATAAAAATGACGATTATTGGACGTTAATATGTAAATAACCGTTTAAGATGTGTTTATGGAATTTGGAGCACATATGTATGTATTTCGCAAGTCTCAATAAATGCATGTGCCAAATTTGACATGTTTAGATGCAATAGTTTTTGAGATATGAGGGGGTCAAAAGTGGCTTCAAATGGTTCGTGTATTGTATTTGTATTGTATTTGTATTTGTTATTCATTTTCACAATTTACAATATTATGTTAGATAGCTTAAATCTAGTACACACGGTGCTGATCGCCAGTTCTGTTCGCTTGAACTTGGCTTGACACGCTACCGCGTGTCTAGATCAACATCATATTTACTAATGATCGAACCCGATTTTACTACAAGTTCCCCATCAGGTCAGTTGCTGCCTTTGATTGGATATATTAAAGTAAATTTACATTTTCAAGTCTATTTGTCGCGTATTTTTTGGTTTTGCAAACATTTTCTTGACAAATTGTATGTATATCGCAAGAAAGTCGAATTTTTGCACACTTCTTATTAAGTTTGCTTTTAGAGTAACTAAGTATACTTTTTTAGTCATTATCTTATGGATAATTTTCGTTTTACTTTCTTGAGAAACATTCCCATATCATTACCAAAAATTTTCCAAATTTTACTCGTACTGTTGGAATTATGGTCCCGTTTTCGCGGGCTGTTAGTGTTTTTTTGCCAGATAGATCACAATGTTAGAGAATTTTCCCGTTTTAGTGGATTCTATTATCTTATAGAATCACAGCCATGCTTTGTGGGGCGATATTATGACACCAATGGTGAAAGAGACCAGCGGACAGGAAAAAAATATTCCGAGGTTTTATGAAGTTGTTCACTTTTGGGTAAGGATTTCTTTTGTCTTTAGTCTAATCTAAAGAAACTAATATTTTCCATAGCTACTGGATTTTCTCGAATTCTTAAAATAACAAAATCCTTTATAAGGGTAAGAATAACACATTTAGTTTTAATCTAACGAGATTGTTTAAGTATATTTCATAGAAGAATAAATCCTCACTGCTACTAATTTCACTTGTTGTACTAATTAGAAATATGTTCTTTCTATTCAGATAATAACTGCTTCATTCCCAAGCAACTGCATTTCATTACAAGCTTCAGGAATTCCAGACATTCCTCCTGTCGAAACAAACTTTTAAGCTGATACCTTCCTGCAGCAATGCCAATCCACTTTAAAACAATAAAAATGCTCATACATCACTTGCTGCAATAGTGCATGTGTTTGTGTTCCGAGGCGTATCAAGTCACTTTCTCTGCTATTGTTTGCCTGCAGCGGATACGGAGCAACTGGAAAAGAACAATCTTCTATCATCGTCCTTGTATCATTGCCTTATTCTTCTCTGGAACAATTCCACCTCTGCACCATGGGCATTCCTATAGTTGTCACATAGCAACCTGATATCAACAGATATAAACGATGAATGTTCATCGTATATGAGTAAAATATGTCAATGTCCCCTGCAATCATACTAACATAGAATCCCGTGTTGAATGAAGTGGAATCAAATTAAAAACAAAAAATAGAAAATATTCCACATACGCCAGAGTGGATTTTTGTATCTTAACCAGCAACGAGCGACAACCAAAAAATCCGCAAGCGTTTTCAGCGACTCGTCGTTTTCATTAATCAAAACTGAATGCACGCTTATGATCTTCTCGTCATTGAAGGAGATATCACTCACTACACAGCTTAAAGCGATACATTCCTCTATCCATCGCGAGTTGTCTTGCAATCGGTAATCGTATCCATATGTCCATGTAGGCAGTCATAGCGTGGACTGTCTTACCAAGTTGTCCTGCCATTCGTGTATTCAATAAACTTAAACTTTAGGACACTTAAAAATCGCTAACCCAAGCGGTCGTACACAGTTGAATGTGAGTCCATTATGATGCCATTAAACTGTTTCAACCGGAAAACAGCTGCAAAACGGAAAGCATAATATTTGGTCGGTTTGCAGTGGATTGTAATTTTTTATTTTTCGAATGGTGAAAGGAAAGTTTGAGGTTCACATCCAAAGGCATAAGTTCTAAGTGCGAGTTTGTTGCAACGAACTATTCCGTTTTTCTGCTTGAAAATATTGCATCGCTTTGGGGCTAGGGTTGAATCTGGCGAGTCATTGTGAATTTTCTGCTTAAGTTAGTATTATTTTCTGTTTATACATACTTTATACTTGGAAGGTCCATGGCCATCGCGAGAGTTTTTCTCTTGCACTCGAATTCCGTTTGTATAATTTGACCCAATGCCCTGTGCTTGCTTTTTTATTCAATCGATGGCTAGGAATTAGAGTCAGTGAAACCTTTGTTTCTTCTGTGGAATAGACTTTTTTATGAAAATAATTCAGTTGAATTATTAATGTTGCGTATATATTTGGTTAAGTTAAGCAATTCTGTCTCAAATGATAACTTAATTGTCCTAAGGGATTAAATACCGTCAGAAAAATGAGAATGACGCATTCATTTTAATCAATAGCAACGCCGTTTGCAAGATGCAATCCAAAATACTCAGATTTGTTGCAAAACTATTAATAGCCTTGTTCTTAAGTATTGGTAAGAGCAAAATACTGAAATGAGGAGCTTAAATTGAGTCAGGACCTAATTTCAATTCAGGAGATTCAATGTTGGAATATTGACTTTAACGTTACTTATTTACATAAAATCCAGCAAGCCGTTCTAAGCTTCAGCTTCTATAATACCTTTGTAACAGTTGTCAAGTTTTCGATTAATGTATTCTAAATGAGTTTCCTAGAGCTATGTGTCCGGGTATGTGCTTATTATTCAACTAGCCCTAACTTGCATGGCTGTACCTGTTTTGCAAAATTGTTAACAAACAAACCAATTGATTTTGTTTACAAGCCGAACTTATCAGCAATAGAAGGTACAGTGCTTTTATATATTCCATTTTTTATTATTTTTTTTATTTTATATATTTTTATTTTAATAATTATTCAGAAAAAAATACATACATACAAAGCAGGCTGCTTTCAAACATGATCCTAGCACAACTGATTCGCTTCTCCAAATAGACGAATTCGTATCCAAAACACCATCATGTAAAAACCAATTGATTTCTCATTTAAACGCTTAGGAACCCATATACTCGTAATTCTAAACAAGTCGATCATATGGAATATAAGTTAAAAAATATTTCAGTCCACAGATATTTTAGATTGAAAATTAACAACTGTTTTTCAAAATTACGTAACATTAAACACGATATATCAAAGGGATCTCCGCTATCGTTTGTCCTCTTTTTTATTGCATACATTAATTGTAGTGGTGCAATTTCCAATTTATGTTGACGACCTATTCTTTTTGACTAGATTTAATGATTGTAGTGAGTAATGTATGACAGGGACGTGTTCGTGAAAATGCTGAGCACCTTACCGTTAAGATAACGACGCTGAAAATTTGTGGCGTCAACTTACGTAAAACATCGTTGTAGGCGTTGTAGCCAATGCCTAGAGAAGCAGCAACCCGAGGAAGCGTTCCATACTACTGGTCAAATGATGAAATAAAAACATTCAGGACGAACTGTCTCAGGGCCCGTGGGACGGTCGATTTGCAACACCACGTATATATCTTTATAAGTATGCCGGTTTGTGCACTAAGAACGATATCAGATTAACCGCATTTGTTATTGGTGGAATGATAGATGCTGACATCCTCGTGAACCATATGAGGAGAGTTTTTTGCAACTTAGGTTTAGGTTCATTGAAGCTGGCACAGTAAGTAGAATAAAGGAAGCAGAAAGGATACAGCCATTGGTTCTACCATAGCAAATTTGGTGGAATAATATTGATAAGGGCAGATATGGGATCGTATCTGGGATTCCATCAATAGATGTGTGCTTCCATGGGAGTATATATACATATATGTACATATATATATATATATGTTTTTTTAATTCATTTTTAATACCAATTTCTTAAAAACTATCTTACGCTAGACAAAAATGATTAAACTAGCTTAAATAACTTATAAATACCTTACTGGCCCCATACGGACACTCTAAAGTAAAAAGAACAGATTAAATTACCTTTCGGCCTAATTAAAAATTAAAACTTTAAAGAAAAATTATAATATAATAATTAAAATAATTTAAACTTAAGTTAAGAAAATATATGTTTTTTTTTTTAAAAAACTTAGCATGTTTTTATATGTATATATAAAACTTAAACCTAGCTAAAAACTAGCTTAACCAACCTTAACAAAAATCTATATGCAAAAATACAATATATACATAATATATATTATATATATATATATCTTTTTATTTTGTTTTATGTATTTTTTCCTTTTTTTTTTGTTTTTTTTTTTTTGTTTTTGTTTTTCAAACTAAAATTACTACCCACCACCCTAGCCTACCTTAGCCTACCCTTCTTCTTCTTCTTCGTACTGGCCCTTAGCCTACCCTAACCTACCCTAAACTACAATAACCTATGCAAGCCTGCCTTTGGCGGGCTTTGCCTTGAAGAGGCTGACCTATAAAAAGTTACCACTGACGTAGTCCGTTCCAACCACCAAATACGTTGATGCTGTCGGACGACGTCTTCTCGATCTCGATCTGAGGCGCTCGGGCTCGTGGAGCGCGACATCACGTTCGTAGAGGAACCGTCGTTCCACGGAATTGCGGGCCACGTTGAAGATTAGCGGTACCGCCAATCTATCTTGGATTAGCCCACATTGTTCTAAATAGAGGAATGCCTCTGGTGAGACAAAGCCGTTAAGGCGCACCCTCTCGTGGTACAAGTAGTTGGGGTAGTAAGCCCCGGAGATCAAGTTATTGACCGAAGTCATTGCTCTTGCAACGTGGCTTCGAATCAGTTTTATCAGAAAAGTGTCCACCCGGTAAATGTTCGTGTAGTCAGATTCAGGTGTCCTATGAAACCCGAGACAAGTCCTGAGACATTGTCTATCAAACACCCGAATCCTTTCCATTAAGCTGGCTCTCACATTGAACCAGACGGAACACCATAGGCAACCATGGGCCTGATTAAGGGCCTGTAGCAGATTACCTTCACCCTAGAATCAAGTTGGGTGCTATGAAACAGCCATCTTGTCAGAGCGAAAGCACCCCGGGCCTTGCCAGAGCAGCATCTACATGTTTGTCAAAATATAGATACTGATCCAGCACGATCCCAAGGTATCTGACTACACTTTGTCTCACCAGTGGACGCCCGTCCGGTCCAGAAATTGAGAACCTGCGCCAATTTTTTCTAGTGTCCCGAGAGGCCCTAGACAAAGGCGTTCTGAACAATATAGATTCTGATTTCTGGAAGTTGATTTTCAACTTCCAGTCATCACAATACTGCTGAATTTTTTTCGAAGTCACGCTGCAAAAGAGTAACAATGACGTCGATCGTTGGACCTGATCTGTACGCGATTAGGTCGTCCGCATACGCTATTGAGTGGTGAAGAGAAACAAGTAGGTCGCTTAGGTAAATGCTGAAAAGGATCGGCGCATTTACCGTACCTTGTTGCAGTCCGTTTTTGATTTCAAATGTTTGGGTAGAAGTTACATTGGCAATTTTCACAACGAACTTTCTACCTGTTAACATGTCAAAAATCATATATAGTAGTGGTTTACTTATGCCCAGCCGACTGAGCTTGTAATAAAGACCTTCTAGCCATACGGTGTCGAAGGCTTTTTCCAAGTCAATCAGACAGGCACCCGTGCATTGGTTCTTGCATTTATTCCATTGGATATCCGATACGAGTTTCGACGCGGCATGAATACTGTCATGCCCCGCTCTGAAACCGAATTGGTTATCCGGGATGATTTTATTGTCCTCAACCCATTTAGACATGGCCCTATGGACCACCTTCTCGAAGACCTTACTGATCCTCGGAAGGAGACTTATCGACCGGAGATTTGCCGGGTTAGAGGTGTCCTTATCCCTCTTGGGGATTGGTTGCACCACCGCTGTCTTCCAATGCACTGGATAATATGCATTATTCAGTGCATTGTTGAACAGGATGGTGTACCTCTCTACAGCCACAGGTGGAAGGTGCCTAAGCACAACATTGGATATACCGTCGGTTCCCGCCGAATTTTTTTCTTTTCAATGATTCGAAGATCATCTGGAGATCCTCCGTCGAAATGAACAGGGTGTTAGCCCCATCATTGGTGACAGCATTGTTTGCCATAAACTCATCATTGAACCTGGTAAAACCAAGGTTCTCTGATCGCCAATGATCTATATCATTTTGAAGGTAGAAGTGATGAAGTAGGACTCTGTTTTCCAGGTCGCGGTTTGGGCGAATGCTGTCATTCACACAATGCTGTATACACTTCCTGGAATACAGCTCCCACTGTCGCCACCTTCTCCTGGGGATCCTCGATCACGAAGAAATCATCATCCAAGACGGCGCTCTCTGGATCGATGCTGACTGTTCGTAGCAAGCGTTCATTGTCTGACGTTCTCGGTAGCTTTAGATCCTGAAGGTCATTCTGATTGTTTCTCCGAAATATTTTATTTATTTGCGGGAACATACTCGCACTGTTGGAATTCACAGCACGAATTCTGTTGTTCCAATACAAACTTACAGATATTCTGTAATTCTCTTTGATCAACTGTTGGAGATTTTTAATCAGTGACTTCAGTGTCCTGACCTCCGAATTTTGTCTGTCGGTAAACCGCCTGTACAAGAGTTTGAGTCTTGTCAGTAGTCTACTTTTTTGTCTGTGCATTGCGTCGATTGTTGCCTTTCGGTATACGTTTCGTATTCGTGCTGTCGTTGGCGTGGTATCGTATTGTTCATTGTCTGTTTAATGATATCGTCCATTTGTTGGAGGTACCTCTCAATCTCGTTGTTTCACAGGTTCCTATTAGACGGTGCGAAGGAGGCGCTTGAAGTGAGCGCTCTGGTCAGAGAATTGGCGAAGCGTGTCCAGCGCGCCCTACTGTAATCATAGGGGTACGTTTGGACGTACTCTGCCATTTCCGCGAATTCGTCTGGTAATTTGATTACGGCGCTTAGTCCGCAATGGTCACTGTCGTTTACGAAGGTCCGTAGACAGTTAATAGACCATTCGTTTGTGTCAGCCAGTCTCAGTCGAGAGTCAAGCAGCATGAGATCCAGATAGGAGCCGCTCCTAGAATACGACGGACTATCCGTCGTATTCTAGTCTGTATTTTGAGTCTGTACTCTATGCTCTGCAGAACCCACCAATGGCTTAGTAGGCTTCCCCTAGTGTTATTTCCCCAATCACTATGTTTGGCATTTAAATCACCGGCCAGAATGTAGAAGTTTTCTGCCGAGTTTAGGCGCAGAGTCCGAAAAAGTGTCTCGAGCTCTGCCATGAAAACGTTAGGTTGAGGTGCTTCAGGTGCATAAGCTGATATAATGTACATTCTCTTTCCATTTCGGAGAGGAATGCACACAATACAGGCCTCTAGCACCTGGAACCTCCGCGCTTCACTGCTATATATAGTTTTATATTTGAAGTTATTTAATAAAGATCGCAATTCCCCCGCCTCGTGTGGCGTTGGGTCGGTCTCTTCGAATTACTTTATAAGAATTGTGCCGGATTTTGTGCTTTTGGCTTAGCTTTGTTTCGCTAACCAAAAGTACATCGAGGCTTTCGTCCTGCAACAAGTTGAAAAGTACAGCTCTTCGCTCAATCCTAATCAGTGAATTTACATTCACCGACAGGACCTTTAAGGGACTCTCTACCAGCGTACCCATCACGATTCAAGGGGCGCTAGGCCCGGCAGAAGTGAGTAGATTCTATCCACTCGGGTCGCCTGCTCATGGATCTGCTGTTGGAGCTGGCCGATCTGCCCTTGGATGGCTCACAAGATCGAACGCAGGTCCCCCTCGGCCTCCGGTGCCTTAGTAATAGGCACTGGGGTTTTAGTAACAGCCACAGGCTTTTGTACCGTCTGCCTCAGACCTGCCGCCATTTGGGCGTAGGTCATTTGGGGTGTGACGGTTGTCTGATGTTTGTGAGCGACCTGCCGGACGTTTCTCCTCAATCTTCTGCTTACGAGCCAGATTTGATTTGATGTCTTGGAACTTAGGACATCCCCGATAGTTTGCAGGGTGTCCCCGGTTCCTACAGAGCACGCACTCGAGCTGCTCCCTGTCCGCGACCTTGTCTTGAGTCAGATCGCAATCCTCGTTCTTGTAGTTCTTTGCACATTTAACGCATCGAGGCTGCATCTCGCAGTTCGACGCGGCGTGCCTGAACCTTTGACAGCGGATACATTGTAAAATGTTTCCGTGTCTTCTTAATTTTTCCCATTTTACATACTGGGATGCTAAGGAAGTGATGGTCCTTAGCCTCTCCAGTTTGCTATTGGGTGCGAGCTGGACCAGGAAGAATGGTAACACACGCTTCTCCCGTCTGGCCCGCCATGGTGAACGACTTGACTCCCACGAATTTGAGGTCGTCGCTCTCGAACTCTTTGAGCTCTGAGAGCATTTCCTCGGGATCGGTAGTCGAATACACGCCTTTGAGGAGCATCGTCTGCAGCCTCTCGGTCTTGGGGGTAAATGAAAAGAACTCAGTGGTGGTCTCTGTTAATAGTTTCTTGACCCGCTTATGCTGCTCCAGTGTGTTACATTGGACAGCATAGCGGTTCTCACCTATACCTTTAAAGACGAAATTGCCAACACCAATAACGTACTTACATAAGTCAATTGTTTCGCGTAGAGCCGTGGTGTGAGTAAGGATAGGCGGCACCTTCTCCTTGCGGCTGTTTCTGTTGCTGCTGCTTCTGTTGTTTCGGCTGTTGTTGTTGCTGCTGCGAGTGTTGTTGTTGTTTCTGCTGCTGTGGCTGTTGTTGTTGCTGGTGCTGCGGCTGTGGTTGCTCCTTCTTCTGCTGTCGTTGTTGTTGCTTTTTTTGCTGCAGTTGAGGTTGTGGCTGCTGTTCGGCCGTTGTTGTTGTCGTTGTCCAGCTGCCTTGGACATCGATGGTGATGGTGTTGGCGCCCCTTTCCTCGCTTCGACTAGCAGCGAAGCATATTTTTTTGGTGAATATTAATGCCTTGTTCAAAGTAAGTAGTAAAAAACATTTCACTGAAAGTACTGCCCATTGCTAGCCACTACTTGTCCTCATCCTGTTAGCAGTATATTTCACTTCGGAAAACTAACACATCTTTTGAGACGATCCAGTCCAATCGACTCATTTTTTGATATTTTCATAAGAACGGCTCGGCCAGGACATGCACCATTGAACGGAACAATTGATAATCTTAAGAAGTACGAGTAATGTCTGGAGAATGTGGCGGGTTGGGTATGATTTCCCATTTAAGCGTTTCCAAGCAGGTTCTTTCCCGTTTTGCAAAGTGTGGTCGAGCGTTATCACGTAGGAAAATCATCTTCTCGTGTCGTAGCCGTTTTCTTCTGTTTAGCTGTAACGCATCAATTGCACTCTCTATTGATAATATTGTTCAGTTTGAGTAGCTCATAATAAATTATACCCTGCTGATTCCCCTAAATGCAGAACAGACCTTTAAGCCACGGAAACTTGCATTTGCCGATGATATCGACGAGTGGCAGGGATTGCTCCACTTTTCACTACCGATACAAAAAAACTTTTCCCTTCCTTAATTTTTTTTCTCATTTATAATTTTTTCAAAGACTTACACAGCAAACAACAAAATAATTTAAACTATCCAAACCTTAATAACCTTAATACCAATCATACTGGTAAGGAAAAGATTAAGGAGAGGGTAAATGGCGGCGCTAGAGAATTTGAAATGTAAGTCGAAAAGGGAGGAGTTTGTTTTGCGAAGCATTCTAAGCATTGGTTCATGGTAGCCGTAATTCTTTCGATGCGTTGATGCCGAAGAGAGGCCGAAGGTTTCGGGGATTGGTATTAAGGCAAATCTGTTAAATTAGTGAGAGGATGTCAATATTTCCGATAAGTAGTTGTCCGTGGGCTAAGAGTGAATCTCTTTGCTGTGTACGTCCACTTTTCTCATTAAAAACCAGCTGTTTTGGCACTACGTGAAACGCAGGTGGGCGAAAATACCGACTTTTCAGATTTATGCCTTCCTGGATATAACTTGGTGCCAATATTCTTTATACACCGCGGTCTTGTCATTAATGTCCGTAGTGATGTAGCTTAACCATAATATGGCCACTGTTCCAATCAGGAATTCAATTTCATGTGGTTAAAATCCCATTTCCGAAAGCATCTCATTTACTACTGTTTCAGCTCTTCTTTTATCGATTCCACGCGATGTACGACTGTTCGACTCCATTGCAAGAATTGTATCCCTGTTTCCTCACTATTGCGGGCGATTTCAACGTACACAATTCTAATTGGCTTCGACATTTGGGTCAAGCAAAACCCGTAGAGAGGTATGTAAAGATCTTTGGAGCGGTAAACAACCTAACCAAGCTAGTAAGGGAGCCAACACGAATACCTGACCATTCAGACTATTCCGCCAACAACCTAGATTCGTCCCTCACCTCTTATCCTGATAAATTTTCCAAGGTGTCGTTTCAGCTAATTTCTCGTACTCAAACCACACAGTTAGACAAACGATTTGCTAAAATAACAGTAAGAACTGAGAAAGCCGATTGGAACGGACTTAGCAACTTCTTTTGAAACTTTAAGTGGTCACTGTGCGACCTCGATAATGACTTACAAGCCGCACATTTTACAGCCAGCTAAACACTCCCAGGTTGCACTTTGTTTCCGCCTTTACTCGAAAACGTGGAATCTTTCATGGAACAAATCCACTTTCGCACTCGTACAGTTGTAACAGTACCCAGGGATGTTAACGTGCACAAATCCGGTGGCCCTGATGGTATTTCCCCAATACTTCTGTACAGATGTTCTTCCACGCCGGCAAAACCACTGCGTAAGCTTTTTCATCTTTCCTTCTTTTTTGGTCCATCCAGCCGGTCCCTATAAAAGGGTTTTTTATAAGGTCATGGAAACGCTGAAAAATCGTCAGCTTATGAAATATCTTGAATCGTGCTAACTTATTAAAGACCGGCAGTACGGTGTCCGCAGAAACAGGTCCACTGTTGATTTTATGGAATATCTCACCGAAAAATGGAACGTATCTTTGCACCATTTTGGCGAAAGCACGACTGTTGCGTTTTTATACAACCGCCCAAAGCTTCAGTACAACGCTTATATTTGGTCTGGTGCACCCAATACCTTTCTGCGCCTGCTAGATAGAATACAAAAGCGAGCGATAAAACTCATAGGAGACAACAATATCGCGAATTCGATCGAATCACTCGAACATCGACGTAATGTCTCCATTCTCTCTGCTTTATCGATATTTTAACAAACAAAATCAAGTGAGCTAGACAATTGCAATCTTTCCTTTCAAGATTTTAACCGCAATACACGTCTCACCCGGTATGCTCATCAGTTCACCATCAAGCTCAAGCATGCTCTTCTCAGCTCAACTTTTCCCCAAAAAAATCCACAAGCATTTAAAACCAATGTGCACCAGTCCTCCTTTCCGGACCGTGCTCTGTTTTGATTTCTTGACATTTAAGTATAGTCATAACCCCTAGTGCACGACTCCATTAAAAAAAAAATTTCTGCGGCTGTACGTCGTTCTTTTATTGTTTGCAGGTTATTAACTTTTACTTTATTTTAAGGAGGCACCATTCCAAAAAAGACCACGAATCGTCTCAAAAGATATGTTAGTTTTCCGAAGTGAATACCGTAAGATAGGGACCAGTATGACTAGCATATATAAGAAGGGGCATACGAAGGTAGTATATAAGGTTTTTGGGACATAAGGCCTCGAAAACTCTTTGGACCAACATTCCCCAAGGCATATGGAGGAATCGGCACGTTTGATAATGTCGTCGGTGCGAAGATGAGTTATTATGTCGATCACAGATAATATCCAAGTCAACCAAAAAGTCGACACTAGGAACAATTTCATGTAAGATAACGTAGGTTCTGGGCGGTTCTTGGAGGAAAAGTGATAACTTGACATTTGCTAACATTGAACACAAGGTGGTTTTTTGATGGTTTTAGTTGACCGGCTTAGGTGCCATTGGAGAGAGAAGAAATTGGCTGGGGAAGATACATATGCATATGTTTAGAGATGTTCATTCATATCATCAGCGTATTCGGAAAGATGTCATAGTTAATATCATTTATGGTTAGGATAAATATCAGTGAACCGGGGTAGCTACCTTGAGGGACTCTGGATTAATTCGATCCGAAATAGAAGATGTGGAAATAATATTATATTGACGGTTTTCGAAGTAGGGCTTGATCCATAGGATAAAACCGGGGCAAACCCCCTGCCGTTAAAGCAGCAGCTTACACAAGAAAAAGATTATGGGCCAAGAATTGCTCAGTGGATTTGAGAAAAGCAAAATTAAACCGAAAAAAAAAGAAAATAATAATAATGAACAAGTTTCAAATAGAAAAGTTAGATGAGTCTAACTACGATGTGTGGTGTATTCAAATGAAAAGCATCATAATTCATGGTGGTTTATGGCGAATAGTGAATGGTGATGTGAAAAAGGAATCATTAACTGAGGATGCTGAGAAAGATCAAGATGATAATCGTTTTGAGTGTAAAACCTACGCCACTGCGTTATATCAAAAATGCATAAACGTCATCAGAAGCATGGACATAGTTAAAAGAAACATATGCCCCAAAAGGGCCAATTCAAAAGTGTGCCTCTACAAACGCCTATTAAGTCTCCATATGAAAGAAGGTGCCAATATGGTACAACATCTCAATATATTTATTGAAGTTTCGCAGAAGTTGGCTGAGGTTGGCATAGAACTGCAGGATGAGTTGTTGGTAATTATGTTGTTGTCAAGTTTGTCAAAAGAGTAAGAGCACTTTGTCATAGCGATGGAACCCAGAGATTCGTTGCCAAAAACAGAAACTTCTAGAGGAAGCCGAGAGACGGAAAGAGTAAAATGAGAAAGAGGATGCACATGTGTTATTTTATGGTCATGTGTTAGCAGCGTCTAATATGAGCCTTTATGAAATAATTTTAATTCGTCGTTTGTACACCAAAGCGTTCTATATCTTTGACATGACCAATTTTTAATAAATTTTAAGACTTGACGCATATTTTTTATAATGTGTATTAAGATTGCTTGCAAATAATCTGATACTCTGTTCTTGGCCTTAAAGTTGTTTACATTTCGACGAAAGCCTGCCAGCTTACCATCTTAAAATATATTCACGTATTCATAATTCTGGTAATGTCATCTGTTGGAAACACCGAGAACTTTGAAGGTCTTAATGAAATATTATTTCAACTGCTTCAGCTAGTTCTACCCATATAAATTTGGAAGGGCAATTCGATACACCACAGTTTTTTATTTAAAAATAATGCAATCTTCCAATGTGACTACATTCTACCCTGCCCTTTTAATTGAATATAAATTACATTAAATATAAGTATGTATTTCTTCGATGCCCCTTAATCTATTTTACTGTGGATCAAATTGCAGATATGATTGATGGTACCTTCATGAGAAAAGGAAATAACATGTCACTCCAAAAAGGAGAAGTGACAACTACGTAAACTAAAAGGAAGCATATTGACGATATTATTTGGATACTTACTGACATTTCATCGAGAACACTATGGATCCCCAGCACATAGAGCACGAGTAAGTTTCATAAAGCATTACATAAAATGATTCTTTTCAGACTAACCAATGTCTCTATTTTTTTTTTCACCTTCAAGATCAAGTCGAGCCCTAACATCGAACCGAACAATACTACAAGAAGATAAATAGTACAATATTCTTCTGGTATTTCTCCGGATTGCTAACACGTCCTAAACATGTAAATATTCAATATGCCCTGTATATAGATGCTACTTGATTCAAATAATGGAAAAACTTCAATAGGAGGTATCTTCTACGTGACAGGAATTTGATCTAAGGAAATTCAGATACTCGTACATATTTGTTTGAAGAGTGGTATGGGCAGTACGGTCACGCTTGGAGCATCACGTCGTCGAGATGTGAAGAATTTTTTTTTTTATTTATTTATAAAATTGCTTATAGATGGATTAGGGTTCATTACATGTAGCAACAAAGGTAAGTTATATAGGAAAGTAAGTAAGAAGAAAATATATGTCTGGCCTCGATTAGTTACATGGAAGGTTTGTTTTGATATACATAGTTCGGGCTGTTTAAGACCAATTTAAATAGGTATGAATGATAAGCCCTTTCTTTTTATGATAATTATAATGTACACAAGTAAGTTTTCTTAGTCCCCTCCGTCTTTGGCGTGCCTTCTTCTAGCGGGAGGGATAAACAGGGCACTGACCTCGAAATAAGACCCGAAAAACTCAAATGAATAGACAACCAAAAGGATTTGACCACACCCGCAATACCGGAAATCCACGCGCGATTTCTTTGAGTAATGTTTCTGGAGGCGCTACCATTCATTTCAAATTTTCTGACAACTTGGAATGACTTAACCATGAGTGGTAGCTACACCCAACATAGGCGACATCGACGATGGCGCGGCACGGGAAAGATTGAACGCGCGCAAAAATGAGGACTTACTGTCGATTGTATTGTTAAGTGCCAAAAATGAAGGAGAAAGGGGGGTGCCCGAAAATTGTGCAAAGAGGCACGATGGATGAGGGGAAAGCTCTGGAGAAATTAGTTAACAGGCTTAGGTCGGCGCAGGCATTTCAACCGAAGCCGATCAGATCTTCACATCTGAGTTCTTCTCGGCAGTGCTTGGCGCAGAAACGTCGAGTTAGTGAAGGCAGTTGTAGAGGGCACAAGCATGCCAGCACTTTCAGCATGCGCTCTCCTTCTCCGACATGGTGGGGGGTAATCGAAGTCCTAAGGCAGATGCGGTGATCCAAAAATATCAAAGCGTAAATCAAAGACGCAGGGAACCAAAGACCGCTACTCCGGAGCGGGCATTTCACATAGCAAACCATAAGAGTCGAGAAAAGCAGCTCTAATATAAAGGCGTGGCAAACCACTCTGAGAAGGTTAGGATAGGGAAAGTTGGCAGCGATACTAGAAGATTGTAGCGCAGATTGTAAACACTGCGAAGACCTGGGCTAGTTGGCTTATATATTCAGGCTGAGAGTCTGCTCCGCTGAATGGCATTTTCGTGGTAAGCTGTTCCTTACAGCAGACATCGGCCTGCATCAGGAGTATGGTGCCGAAAATCCCTTCTTTGGAAATTACTACCTATCAGGTAATCAGTCTCCCAAAATTAAAGAGGGCCATCTGCTATATTTCGTAGAAACCTGAAAACAAGCTGGATGTGACGCGATTACGTTCGCAGAATACAGGACTTGACATGAGGGGCTGAAATGTCTATTGTTATAAAGAGAATAAGGACTCTCTGAAAGAAGAGGTCTTTACTCTGGTTATGGGGATAGATAAAGCCTCTGTTGAAACTCAGAAATCTGCGTACGATTCACATCCCTACTTCGGTCTTCGTAGGTCTTCGTAGGACTTTATTCCATTTTGATGTCAAGAGCCTCATATCGAACTCAATATTGGCAACCAAACTTGAACAATCCTGTGGACAAGATTTGGTGGCTGTCAGAGTAAGCTACAAAGGGCACGGAGTGATTAAACACTTCCCCTACGACTCAGGACTACCTCCACCACCGAAGGCAGTTTCTAAACTCGTAGAGTACTGTGAAGTCAGAAAGATTGGTCTCATCACTTGTTGCGATGCTAATGTTGAAAACAGTATTCGGGGCAGCAGCAAACGTAATCTAAGAGGAGACCGTCTTTTGAACCCTTTCGTCTGTTCTTATTATCAAGAATGTAGGCTCTAGACTAACGTTTGTCACGCCGAGACAATAAGAAGTGATTGACCTAACCCAGATACCTTCGCGAAAATTGCTCACGTCGCTGCGGTTCGGGGCATACATAGTTCAGATAATGACTCTCGAGACCTGTCTCTAGAGGAACTCGAAGCCAAGAAGCAATTATTGACCGTTCTTCACTTTTCCTTTTGCCCATTCGCACACTCCCTAAGGTGGAACAGCATACGCCCATGGAGACATGGCTAAGAAGGTACTTAGCTACTAGTATGCGAACTTCGGACATTGAGCGACCTCCGAATTCACTCCAGCCTTCCTGCAGCGTTTCAGGCTCAGCTGCAGGTGACCATTTTTTCCCATGTACTCGTGGGAATAAGACTTCACAATTAAAAAATATCAAAGAGAGTTATGCCTCAAATGCCATCGCCCGCTAGAACCTGTAAGACATTAGCGGCACAAAAAACATCAACAACGTCGATATCTTTTACCGAAATTGCCGTCGGACGGAAAGTAGAAGTGTGTCTTCACTCTCCAACTCCGGCTCCACGCTCTATGGAGATTCTGTGAGTATGCTCTCGGATGAAATTCCAGACGCAGAAGGAAGCGAAACCACCATTGTGGAGAATAAGTCTCTACCATTTGGTGGCTTCGTCAAACTAAAGTCGTCTGAACAGAAACCCTTTAAGGCCGCCATTAAGCAGGATAAAAGAGATGAAGGTCTAGCATATGCAAAATCTTCTCCTGCTACTAAGCGAAACGTGATCGTTTCGTCGACAACACCCCGCCGAACCCTGCCGCCAATCGCAGAAGAATTCGCAATCCCCGAGCCGAGAAAGAAAGCTACAGCAGTGTAGCTGGAAAAAAAAAGACTTGGCGTAGTTCCCAACGATCTGGGCGCAACCCCCTTAACACAGCACACATGGCCAAAAATACACTTCAAGGGGTCGACGCAGCCACAGCCGATTGGATGAGGTCCAAATTTACGACTATAAAGGAAAAAAGCGGTCTTGATGTCAAACTTATGGAAGAATACGCCTTCCCGAAACCTAACATCGTTTGGGGCTACTTCCCACAGAGGTCTACCCATACCTAAGGTTTGGAGCTGCTGGACTCACAAAATTATGGCCTGCATGCACAGCACTGGAAATCAAGCAAAGTACGCTAGATAAAAAGTGTAAGAAGCCTAAACAACTGGGGGGGGGAGCGACCTAGGCAACAACTAGGTAGGGCACGAATGCCATAAAGGTTCTACCGTAGTTATTGCGTTTGGGAAAAGCAGGGCACGAATGCCATAAAGGTTCTGCTTGGGAGTAAGGTTGGTGGATGGCAAGAATGCCAGAGAAACACTTGGTTGGGATGTCAAGTTGAATCTGATTTTATTTAATTATTGGTTCTCTATTTATACAAAAATCATTGTCGCATTTCCAATGCATATCGATTGTACCTGCATGACTCTATTCTATTGCAGTCGGCAGTGTCGTCTATCATTCTCGAAATCATTATGTTCTTTTTGTCTTCGATTCTCAAGTGTCGGCACTTTTCTTTTCGGTGACACTAACTGAACTTTGATTCATGGATTCGAATGACAATACGATATCGTACTTTTTAACGTATTAGCGACCAGTCAATTGATGGATGGTCAATGAATGGTGTTGGGTACACTACACCCTTACCCTTAAGCGGAAAATTATTGGAAGAATAATTTTACAAGATTTTTCGGAATCGATATGTTTTGGATTTGCTTTACATTGAGGTTTTCTTACTAATTACAATGTTTAAAACTATTTAATTTCTAGTTTGTTTATAATGGTCTTACAATTTTTACATTAATCTACAATTTATTAAATTTCTTAAGACTATTGTTGTGGAACTTTTTAAGTTCTCCGTTTATTTCAATTATTGAATTTGTATTATCTTTTGCTACAATTTTGTATGGCCCGTGATATGGACTTTGTAATTTTTTCTTACTTTCTAGTTTTACAAATACTAAATCTCCTATTCTAAGATTTGATACATTTGTGTATTTGTCGTATTCTAATTTTCTTTTACATTTTACATTGCTAATTATATCTCGTGCTTTTTGTATCGCATGTCTAAGTCTAGTTTTTACTTCATTTACATAGTTATCTAGATTATATGCTTTTACTTTGCTGTTTATTATATCGCTTGGTACATACGGTAATTTTCCAAAAATAAGTTCATACGGTGTATAGCCGGTGTCTACGTGCGGTGTTATGTTGTAAGCAAATGCATAATATGGTGTCCAAATATCCCATTCATAATCTTCTGTGAAATTTAGTAGAAATTCGTTCAGAACTCTGTGGTTTCTTTCTAATGAGCCTATACTTTGATGATGGTATGGGGCTGAGTAGATTGTATCAATTTTCAGCAATTCACATATATTTTTCATAAGTTCGTTTTTGAATTCGGTACCATTATCTGATTTGAGTATTTTGAAACATCTGTACTTTAATATAAATTGTTCAATTAATGTTTTGGCGATTGTTTTAGCGTCCTTACTTTCAATAGGGTGTGTAATGACATATTTAGTTAATTCGCACTGCATTGTTAAAATATATCTATATCCGTTGGATATTCTGAGAGGTCCAACTGTGTCTATTTGAATTGTTTCAAAACTTGTACTTGGTGTATCTGTTATAACCATTTTCTCTCTTGTATGTCTTGTCTGCTTGTTTTTAGCACATGTTTCACAAGCGTTTACAAACTTTTTAACCATTTGTCTCATATTTTTCCATACATATCTTTGTTTGATTTTCGTCATAGTTTTTCGTATGCCTAAGTGTCCTCCATGCGGTGTATTGTGGTATTCTTTGATAATGTTAATTTTTTCTTCATGTTTTATTATTTGTTTTGGGGGTTTATATATTAATATCTTCATTGTCGAGTGTCTTTCATTTCGTTGCAACGTATTATATATTTTCTTTAATTCTTCCTTTTCTATATATTCAAATATAATATCATTTTCATTTAGCGCTACTTCTTTTACGGGTACCCTCTTTAATTTTGATACGAGCTTCTCTAGGATCGAAACGTGTTTCGCTAGATTATCGCTGCATCTTACTATAACTTCATTTTCTTTAATTTCAATAGTACTATCTTTCATTTTATCACTCGTTGTTTCAAATTTTAACTTCTTCATATTTCTGACGTCAGCTATGGATGTACAATCCCACATGTGAAGATGATCAGTCTTCTGTTGAGATGTGTATTTCTCCTTTTTATTTTCTTCATTGGCAATCTTTTGTGCCATATCCCTTGTTATTACCATGATCGGCTCCTTGGAGTCAACATCATTTTGGCTTGTATTATTATTTTTATCTACCATCATGGATTTTAAAATGTCACTATTGATTTTTATTCTTGATAGTGCATCGGCATTTGTATTCATCTTTCCTTGTTTGTAAACTATCTCAAAGTCGTAGTCTGATAGGTCTAGTCGGATTCTCATCATTTTCGAGGATGGATTCTTATGTGAGAATAGCGAAATTAAAGGTCTGTGGTCTGTTACTACTATGAATTTCCTTCCATATAGATAGGGTTTAAAGAAATTTATTCCCCAATGTATTGCTAACAGTTCCTTTTCTATGATTGGTTTGTTTATATCATGCTTTTGTAAGGATTTGCTAGCATAAGAAATTGGTAGATCATGTCCTATTTCACCTTGTGACAATATTCATCGCAAACATCTCTTTGCTGTTTTTACGAGAAATGGTAACGTCGTCGTTAAGGAGAGTATGTCTGGGAGAAATATACAAATAGACAACGAAGAGATCCTGAATGATATTTCCGCGAGATGTCAAACAACAACAACAGAAGCAACACATAGGCAATACGAGCCTGAAGCGGCTATTATATAAACGTCTGTAGTTTTAACTTTTTTTAATTTTTATAGTAGGTATATCTTTTAATTCTTTTTTGTATTTAATGTTATTTAATTTCTATAGTATGTCATTTAATTCTTTTTTGTATTTAGATGTTATTTATAAGAACAACTCTCTCCCCCATTTACACCTAATCCTATCATATTTCCTTCTCTCTTGCCTACTCCTCATTCTCTTTTTCACGATTTTATCTATGCACGTAATAAGCCGTCAATGGCATGTTAAATTAAAATGCGTCAGTAGCTGTGATGTTCATTGCCTGTATTTGTTGTTGTACGTTCAAAATTCAAAATGAGTAATAATTCTCAAGAATGGGGTAGTTTCATCGACGAAACTAAAACTTTATTAAATGTACTGTGTAAACAAAAAAAGGGATTGAATATTTGCCATTTAAACACACAAAGCCTTAGAAATAAAATCGACGATTTGCGTCAAATTTTTGATGGCAGCTTGGTCGATATTGTATGCCTCTCCGAAACTTGGTTGAAACCGGAAATGTGTAATGATCTTTTCATGCTTAACAAATTTAGACTCATCCGTTCTGATAGGCAAAATAAATTAGGAGGAGGCGTAGCGATCTTTTTAAAACAATCCTACGGGTTTAAAGAAATAAAAAAATCCACGCCAAGCGAACCATTGGAGTATGTTTTTGTCGAGGTGATCGGAACTTGCGACAAATTTCTCCTTGGATGTATATATATGGCTCCTGACATAGCTAATTCAGCTTTAATAAGAAATCTATTAGAAGACCTTGTTCCCTTGTATGCCAAATGTGTAATTTGCGGTGATCTTAATATAAACATCCTAGACAAAAAAAACAAAAATTTTATAGAAATCATCGAGACCTACAACCTAGGATTCGCTAACTTCTCTCAACCAACACACTTCAAGCCGAACAGCACGCCTTCTCTCCTAGATCTCTTTATTGTCTCTCACCCATCACTTGTAATGCACTATGATCAACTCGAGGCATCTGCTTTCTCTTATCATGACCTGATCTTTACTACCCTTAATGTTTTTCCGGCATCTCATGAGGATAGCACTATCAAATATAGAAGTCTTGCTAACATTGATGTGATCTCACTATTTAATGATTGTCTAACTTTAAATTGGGCACCTATATATACAACGAATGAAGTAAATAGCCAAATTGAGACTCTCCAAAATAACCTTCACTATCTTTTTGATAACCATGTACCCATTCGGACAAAAAAAATTAAAACAACTTGTAATCCGTGGTTTACCCAAGAAGTCCGTCATCTTATAAAAAGGCGCAATCTTTTGTATTCAAGATGGAGAAGATATAAATGTTCCGCTATTTTAAGGGAATTCACTGTAGCTCGCAATGCAGTAACATCTCTCATTCGAAGAAACAAGAAATTGTTTTACGAAAAATATTTTAACGCGAATGATTCGAGCTCTAAATTTTGGAGGAACATACGCCAAGTCGGATTAGATTCTAGAAAAGAAACGCTTCCAATGAATATTAATCTCGAAGAACTGAATCGAACGTTTGTACAACCAGCTTCCGGTATCTCACATCCACTCAGCAATTCCACCAGTAACAACGTACAAATAAATCCATTTTCAATCGCCTGTATCAAAGAAGTATGTGTAGGAGAGACAATTTTAAAAATCAAATCAAAAGCCGTCGGTTTCAACGATATAAGTCCAAACTTTATTAAACTGCTACTCCCTGTCATACTTACTCACATTACATATATATTTAACACGATAATAACGACCTCAGTTTTTCCTGACGTATGGAAAATTGCGAAAATAATGCCTGTGCCTAAGTCGAGCTCTCCAAATGGTACTGAGTATCGCCCCATTGCTATTCTACCTTTTCTGAGCAAAGTATTCGAAACAATTATAAGCAAACAAATCAAGATGTATCTTCATAACAATCAGTTAATCACTAAATATCAGTCAGGTTTTCGTGCAAAACACAATTGCACCACGGCCTTATTGAAAGTAAGTGAGGACATACGCGAAGGCTTAGATAAAGATCTAATGGGATTAGTTGTCTTTTTGGATTTTTCTAAAGCTTTTGATTGTGTCAATCATTCAATGCTCTTAGAAAAACTTAAGTCTCAGTTTTATTTCGATAGCACCTTATGTAATCTTATGTCCTCATATTTGTCCAATCGGTTTCAGTTCGTTTCCCACGATAGTCAATGTTCACCAATGTTACATGTTCCGTCCGGTGTACCTCAGGGATCAGTGTTAGGTCCGCTTTTGTTTACGTGTTTTATAAATGACATTTCGAAATGTTTTTCATTTTGTGAGCACCACATATACGCTGACGATGTACAAGTATATAAAATGTTTCCAAAACTTGACAAAAACCAAGCGGTAGACTATGTAAATCAAGACTTGTTAAATATATATAATTGGTCACTGGTAAATGAGCTTAAGCTAAATCCAATAAAAACAAAAGCTATTGCTATAAATAGGGGTCGCCGTAAGGAAGATCTCGCTCCTATACTTCTCAATAACTCGGTCGTTGATTATGTAGAGACCATTAAGAACCTCGGGGTATATTTTAACCAATGTTTTAGTTGGCACACACATGTAAACAGGGTTGTTTCAAAAGTGTACGGTGCGCTTCGGGGGCTAAGCCCAACAACAAAATTTCTACCGACACATGTAAAACTAAAACTAGTAAAATCATATATTTTACCTTCGATATTGTACGGGTGTGAGATTTTTGCTGACATGGATTATGAGTCTAAACGAAAACTGGAAGTGGCCTACAATAGCTGTGCAAGATTCATTTTCGGCATAAAAAGATTTGAGCATATTTCCAAATTCACAAAACAAATTTCGGGTTGCTCCTTAATGGCATTAATAAAATATCGGACCTTGTTAGCATTTAATAAGATATTGACCACTAAAGAACCGCATTATCTTTACGACAAAATTAGATTCGCGAGTGCCCAAAGAACATTACAGATAATCTTACCTAGACATAAGTATGTTGTAACCAGTCGACAATTCTTTGTCCATGCGATTCGTCTTTGGAATTGTCTACCCATCTCCATTAAGCGCATGAACACAACCGCCACTTTCGCTAAAGAAATTTTTAAATATTGTGAGACACACTTTTAATGCACGTACATATGTACAATATATTAGTTATTACGTGAAATCCAGACTGTACTTTTCCTTCCACCCTCACTACCTATCCTTTCCCATTCCAATATTGTTCTTTTTTTGTTTTTTTTCTTTCTTATTTTATTTTTTATTTTTAATTCCATTGTTTTTTTCTTTCTTCTTCCTCCTATTTTAACTACGTTTTTTTTTTCCAATATACAATGTAACAACTGAGACATAAATCCTAGTTTGTACAAATTTAATAAGTGTAAGCTTAATTGTACAAAATTATTATCTATATATATAAATAAATAAAATAAACTAGATTGCACCTAGTGCAAAATCTGATGCATCGGTTGTAACTATAAATGGTTTGTCGAAGTTTGGATATTGTAGGATCGGAGGGTTGATTAGTTTTTGTTTTAGATCTGTGAATGCTTTCGCGCATTCGTTTGACCAGATAAATGGTTGATTCTTTTTCAAAAGTGAATTTAGACTTTTTGCGATATCTGCAAAATTTGGTATAAATCGTCTGTAGTAGTTGCAGAATGCTACAAATCTTCTCACCTCGTCTGCGTTTTTTGGCGTCGGGTAGTTCTCAATTGTTTTATACTTTGAGGGATCTGTTTTTATGCCTTTGTTTGTTATTAGATGTCCTAAATATACAACTTCAGATTTTAGGAATTGACACTTGCTTGCATTTAACTTCAGATTGTAGTGTCTTAATTTGTCGAACACTTTAGTAAGGTTGTCATTATGATGTTGTAGACTGCACCCGAAAATGATAATGTCATCTACGTAGAGAAATGCGTTGGATTCTAACCCGCTTAATGCTATTGTTAACATTCGTTGAAAGCTATTCGAAGATATTTTTAAACCGAATGGTAGTCTCTTAAATTGATAATGACCGTCCTGTGTAGAGAATGCTGTTAGTGGTCTTGACTTTTTGTCCAATGGTATTTGATGAAAAGAACTTGTCATGTCCAGTGTAGAAAAATATTTTGCTCTTCCTAGTTTGTCTAGCACGTCTTCGATTCTTGTTAACGGAAATTTGTCGTTGACAATTTTGTTATTTAATTTGCGAAAGTCTACTACCAAGCGCCATTTCTTTGTATTTCCATCACTTTTTTTGGGGACTAAGAGTAGTGGAGAATTGTATGGACTAATTGAATTTTCTATTATGTCGTTTTCTAGGAGGTTTTTGACTTGTTCTTTTATCTCGCAATTTTGTATTTGTGGGAGTCTGTAGTTTTTAATGTATACTGGGATGTTATCTATTGTCTCCAGTTTCTGTGTATAGAAGTTGTTGGTTGACAGTGGTTCGTTTTCTAGATGAAAAATGTCCTGATAATCTTCGAGTATTCGTGTTAGTGTTTTTCTTGCTTCGGGGTCAGAGTGATCTATCTTTAGTTTTTTCGTCAATTGTTGTAGTCTGTAATTGTTGTATTTTGGGTTTTCTGTTTTCATAATATTGTATTCGTCCAACTTTTCTAGTTCTGGTTTGATGTTCTTGAGTGTTGCCTCATAGTCGTTAACATTTAGTATTCTAATGTGGCATGTGCCTTTCGCCGGGATTATTGCGTTAGCTATAAATACTCCTTTTTCAACCTCTTTGTTCAGTATTACGCTGTCTTCGGTTACATTTAAGTTAATTGGGTATATTGCTTCCGTTCTGGGTGGAATTTTTATTGTGTTTCTATTATTCGACATCATTGGAATGGTTATTTCATCTCCATCTATAGTTGTTGTTAAGGTATACGTCTCGTAGTCTATCTTGCACATATGTTGGGTAAAGAAGTCTCGTCCTAGAATACCATCTGTTGCTAGGGGGAAGTTGGTATCGACTATGTGGAATTTGTGTGTGATGGTGTAGTTCGCAAGTTTGAGATTTATGTATGTTGTGCCTAGTGACTGTATTTCTTCATTGGTTATTCCAGTTAGTCTGCATTTCTCGTTCAACAAGTCATTGGTGTCTATGTTGTCTTCTTTGCATATCGATATATCAGCGCCAGTGTCTATTAGGTATGTTAGGTTTCTTTTTAATTTGTTTATGTACATTGCTACATAATTAATTGGGTTTTGTGTGACACGCAGTATTAGTTTTGGTATCCCGGAGTGAAATCCTCCGGGGAATTTACGTTTCCCTGGTCCTCTACGATGTTTATTCTTCTGTTGTTTGTTGGTCTGTTTGTATTGGAGCTGAAGGTATTCTGTCTTGCCCGAGGGTTGTTATAATTGTTATAATTTCGATGGTTATAATTTTGTTGGTGATTTGTTTGAAAGTTTTGTCTCTGCCTTGGATGGTTTTGTTGATTATATCTCTGTACTGGGCGTTGATTGTTATTTGTTGTATACCTTCGGTTGTCGTTTCTTCTGTTTGTATAACCATTTTGTTGGTTGTGATTGTGCGTGTTTCTTCTTACGTACATCATTTGGCTATAACTTTGGTTTGAGTCTCTTTCAAGTTCTAGTGCCAGATTAACTGCTTCTGACAGGGATTTTGGCTGAGCGGCAAATATCGCTGGTTTTATTGTCTCCTTTATGCCATTCTTGAAGACTGTGAGGGCGTAATTTTGATTGATTCTCTCAATTACTTTTTTCTCAGCTTCAGTGGCTTCGGAGGGCAAGTCTTCTATTTGTAGGGTGTTCAAATCAGCAATGAGGGATAATACTCTGTCTTTGTATGATGTTACTGATTGGTTTCTCTGGATTGCTTGAGTCAGTCTAGTATGTACTTGCGACAGTGTTGTGGTGTTTTTAAATTTCTCTTTTAAACTGTCTTTTAGTGCTGTCAATGTTGTAAATGTTGTTACGAATCCCAATGCAGTCTTTACGTTTTGTGCAAGTTTTACATGGAAGATGAATCCGATGTAAGTTGCTCTTTCGGTTTCTTTAAGGGTGTTATGTATGATCTCGACCAGTGTTAAGAATGAGTCAAGTTCTTTGAAGGATCCTGTGAACACGGGAATTACTTTCATTGCAGTTTCTATATTAAAGTCAGCCATCTTGTTTATTTTGTCCAAATTTGAGAGTATTGTTGCTTTTGTTATTCTATAGATTTCAAAGAATCTTGTCGGGGTGTCCGCTTTGTCAGTTTTATAGGTAGCTTCTATTTTTAGTTTCTCTATTTCTTCAAGTTTTGCGCGCCACGTTTGCTCAGTGTAGCCTCTAATTGAACTTTTTCTTATGTTGGTTAATATTTTTTCAATTTTTAACAAACAATTTTTCATATTCAGAGTTTTTTTTTTTTTTTTTTTTTTTTTTTTTTTTTTTTTTTTTTTTTTTTTTTTTTTTTTTTTTTTATGGTGTATTACTTGGCATATTTCTTAATACCTGTTTCTTAACATAGTTTTTATAATGTTTATTAGCTTTATATATAACATATATTATTATTAATATAATTATTGCCGTGTATACAGCGATTGACATTGGGTCGATTTTTTCGTTGACAGTCACGCTCTCTTTTGTTGTGTTGTTGCCCATTTTAGTTCTCCAGTTCATCTAGCGTATTTGGTCACAGATTTTTCCAATGTTTCGATTTCACACCAGATTTCGGTGGCCTTACTCCAGGCTATTGGGGTCTCACCTTGGGTTCGCAATAGGTCTTTGAGGTAAGCTAGTCTCTTGCGGTGCAAGTATTTTTTGCCTCCTCTCTTATTTTGTTGTTGTGTTTCTTCTCTAGGAACGGCTGTCCTTCTCCTCTCCTGGTTTTGAAGTTGTCGTCTTTTGTAGTCTTCTACTGTTAGCTTCTGTGGTCCTGATGTCTTCTGTGTTGGTATGTATATTGGTACACCTGCGGGTTGTTGAACAACGTACTCTGCAGCAGCTTTTGACATTGATGGTGCGTTAATACAATCTAAATATTTGGAAACTCCTGGACTCTTCTGCTCCTGGTTTTGAAGTGGCAGGATCGCCATGTAAGAAGCCTAAACAACTGGGGGGGGGAGCGACCTAGGCAACAACTAGGTAGGGCACGAATGCCATAAAGGTTCTACCGTAGTTATTGCGTTTGGGAAAAGCAGGGCACGAATGCCATAAAGGTTCTGCTTGGGAGTAAGGTTGGTGGATGGCAAGAATGCCAGAGAAACACTTGGTTGGGATGTCAAGTTGAATCTGATTTTATTTAATTATTGGTTCTCTATTTATACAAAAATCATTGTCGCATTTCCAATGCATATCGATTGTACCTGCATGACTCTATTCTATTGCAGTCGGCAGTGTCGTCTATCATTCTCGAAATCATTATGTTCTTTTTGTCTTCGATTCTCAAGTGTCGGCACTTTTCTTTTCGGTGACACTAACTGAACTTTGATTCATGGATTCGAATGACAATGCGATATCGTACTTTTTAACGTATTAGCGACCAGTCAATTGATGGATGGTCAATGAATGGTGTTGGGTACACTACAAAAGGAAGACCTCTTATACCTAGTTCTAGCAATTAGCGAGCTGGACGGCTGCTAGAACTAAAATGCAAATCATTATAAAGAGCCATGAAAAGGTACCAGTTGAACATTTACCGATCGCTGCAGATGCTAGTACGGTGGTCATACCTACTGTTACATCTGCGGCATCCACTAGTGATGGCCCAAAAACCATTACAACACCACAGTTGACAAACGACAAGGGTCGTCCAAACATACCAACAGAAAGCAGATCGGTGGATCACTGCCATCGGCCTGGAAATTTCCGTGGGAATAATAAGCCATACCGTACGAAGAACCCGGCTTATCCTCACAAATAAAGGAGTGGGCTGCAGGGTAACCTGCACCATGCCAAAGGTGCCTTGGAGACCTTAAATCTGCGATTCCAGAATTCATAACAAGAAATTTGGCAGTCGTTATCATGGAAGTCAACGACCAAATCTCACCTAGTGAGGTTCAAGCAGCATCACGGACGCAATTCGCCTCTGATCGTTGGATGCGATGACAATGCGCACCAATCGCCACCAATCGCCACTGCACTGTCCCGCAGAGGTATAGACCACCCCACTAACCATTTGGTTGAACGATGCTTGAGAGCCATATTATATCAGCTACATCCGGAGAGGTCTCTGTGACAGTATCAGCAGCTAAAATGTTTCCACAAGGTGGAATCCTAGCCTGGAATCCAATCCTATGTCATTGCCGACCTACTCTACATCCAACCTCGATTATAAGGTCATCGGATCAGCCGATAACCTTGTAGTTATTGTTACAGGTAAATGCGAAATTTCTGCCCATGGAAGTATGCAACTACAACATACACCATTCCTGACTGGTGTAACAGGGAGGGTTTATCGATAAATCTAAATGCCAATCTTTCATCTCCCGTTCATAAAAAGAAAGAAAATACAACCTCGCTCCGTCTACCTAAACGGTGCAAACATAGGATTTTCAGAAGACAAGAAAAAGATGAAGACAAGAACAAGAAACTACAAAAGTTAAACTTACAGGCCTCATGACAATTTGCTCATAACCATCAATATACTCTCAGATAGTCAAGCAGTGCTCAAAGCGTTGGGTTCGTATAGCACGAACTCAAAATCCGTTAAGGAATGCCATGATGTCCTCCAGGACCTATCCAAAAGGAAAAAGGTAAAACTCTTTAAATAAGGTTTCAGCGAAAGTACATAGGTGCCGAACCTTTCTGCGGAATCCCCAAGTCGAAGATTAACTTTCTGTTAGACAAGTGGGAAAAATCGCAATACCTTCACTTCTGAAACAGTGTTCAAGGACTCCGAAAAGTATTATTCGGCCCCTAAACAAACACTCTATCAATATAATATATATAATAGAGTCCATACCAGAAGACTTCTAGGCTACCTTTCGGGACACTGTAGTCTGAGATATCATCTCAAAATTAGGCTCTCGTCTGAAATCGAATCTCGACATTGTCTTGAGGAGAAGGAAACTGCATAGCACATACTATGTGAGTGTGCTGTTCTCTGCCACCTTAGAAAGCGTATCGTCCTCAGAGAAATGACTCCTAAACGGATCAGCTCAGCTCCTACGAGAGACATCCTCAAAGCCCCCTAATAAAAAAAAGAAAAAACGATGAAAACAACGGGGCGTAGCTGGTACATTGTGTCACGCTTGGCAATGATTTAGGCCATTGAATTTGCTGTGGCATCTTTTGATGGCTTTAACACGTCAGGCACTGATAGGATATACTCTGTCATGCTGTAGAAAGGTATAAGATAGATGCTTCTTTCTTTGAGAGGAATTTTCACTGCTAGCCTGGCACTTGCCTACATACCTAGTCCTTGGTGGGAAATAAGTTCTGAGGTTGGAAGACTTTTAAAAAAATTCAAATTAGTTGACAGTGGAATACAGACTGACTGAATTGTTACAATTTTGTTTTAAAGCAATTTATAATTTGTGCATCCACAATACCAGTGCCTCTGTCGAAAGCTGCCTTATCAAAAGCTCCCTCAAAGTTGACGAAAATGCCCAGTACGTACTCTTTCCTTTCGAGTGCGCATTCAATTCTCCCAACTAAATTTTAAAGCACAGTCTCGCAGAATTTTCCATGCTGATAAGCATGTTGCATGTCCGAGAGAGGATGCATTCGAAGGGCAACTTTTCGCAGGTGCAACTCTACTAGTCTCTCCATGCTTTTCAGCAAGAAAGATGTTAGACTAATTGGTCTAAAGGGAAGGCCAGGTTTCAAAGTAGTAAGCAGCTGTCTTATATCTTTTTGCCGCATAACAGGGTATATCCCATCAGTGCCCGGCGACTTAAAGCCATCGAAAGATGCCACAGCAAATTCAATGGCCTCAGTAGTTGCCACGCGTGACGCATTATACCAGCTACGCTGAGTTGTTTTCATCGTTTCAGTTGCAGTTTCCAATGAGGGAGTGTGCAACGAGCCATTACAGTTTGATATCCTTGGGTCTGAAGCAGTAAACTAAGAGTTTCCGCTTTAGACTCGATGAAGGTACCATCAGACTTTCTGAGTATATCCAGCTTAGTCGATTTTCTTCGCTTGAGAACCTTAACCAACTTGCTGGTCGCGCTCAGGGATTTGATCTATTCGCAGAAAGACTTACATATAAGAATCATTCTTCGAATAAGCTTCTTATATTCCTTTTGCTTCGATCGAGACTTATCCCATTAATTTTCCGAGTTCGATTTAAGCGATCTATTCAGGAAACTTCTGGCTTCCCTGCGAAGACATTGGAGCTCAGCGTTCCACCAGGGAACCAATTTCCGGCTGGGAGGTTTTTTGACCGTACATGCGAGTTCGAAACAGTTGGTGATGGCGCTGCTTAGGTTATGAACGGCCTCCACCAATTGCTTTGTTCTGAGTTTAGGCAGGGTTTGAGTGGATTTCTCAAGCGCCTCTCTGAATCGTACCCAGCCCGTCTCTCTCGGATTCCACTTGGGCTGCGAGGGGGAGATCCCACACTTTAATTGGAATTCGATGTATCTATGGTCTGACAACGTAGCATCTGGTAAGACTCTCCAGTTAGTGACGGTCTTCACATGCCTATTAGACAGAGCTAGGTCAATCACTTCTTGTCGTCTCGCCGTCGTTGGTTGAGAGCCAACATTGTTGATGATAAGGTCAGACGATAGAATGCAGTTTAAAAGATTGGCTCCGGCTTCGGTTGCATTTGCTGCTGCCCCAAACAGTGTTTCGAGCATTAGCATCGCAACAGATGGTGAGTCCAATCCTTCTGGCTTTACAGTACTCTACGAGTTCAGAAACCGCCTTCGATGGCGGAGGCAGTACCGAGTCGTAGGGGAAGTAAGCAGACGCCACCATGAAGTGTTCAATTTCTCCGTGCGCTTTGTAGCTAACTCCAGCAGCCACCAGATCTTGTCCAGAGAATTGACCAAATTTGGTTGCCGATAGCGTGTTCGATATGATGAGGCAGACCCTAGGACTTTCGGATCGCTCATCATGAAGAATCGTAGCATCACGTATACCACCAAGACCACACATGCGTTTATACTAAACCCATGGTTTCTGGATGGATACAACGTGATGATTTGTACTACTGCATGCAATTCTGCTACTGAGAAGAGCGGAAGCAGCCTTAGATCATCAAGCAGATTTAAACTGCGGAACGCGTTCCATCTTTCGATTACTTGACATCAAAATGGAATAAAATTTTACCAAGGCCGAAGTCGGGACGTAAATCGTACGCGGATTTCAGGGTCTCGACAGAGCCGTTGTCCAATCTCACAACCAGAGTGGACCCCTCTTTTTTCAGAGAGCCCTTACTCTCTTTGTACGAATAGTCCAGGCCCCCGTGTTAAGTCCCAGGTTCTGCGCACGTAGTCGCGTCAGCACTTTCAGCTCGTTTCCAGGTTTCCCCGGAATGGAGCAGATGGCGTGCGTTAATTTTGGGAAAACTAACTACCTGATAGGTAGTAGTTCCCAGGGGAGGGATTTATGGCACCATGCTCCTGATCCAGAGAGATGTCTGCTGTGAGGAACAACTCACCATGAAGATACTATTCATCAGAGCAGAGCTCTCAGCCTGAATACAGTAGCCTGTTGCTGAAGCTAGTTCCAGTAGACGATCCTCGCAGTGTTGGCATTCTATGCTGGTCATTCTGGTGAAGAAAATTTTTATGGAAAATCGTCGAATTACTATTAGAGATATTGCTGAGGATATTGGCATATCTATTAACTTGATGGAATGTGTCACCGAAGTTTGTTCCGAAATTGGTAAAGTTTGACTAAAGGAATCATCGCACGGGCATCGCTCATGTCAGGTGTTGTTGAATGACGTGACTAACAATCCAAATTTGCAGAAAAGTGCAATCATTGATGACGAAACATGGGAATATGGCTACGACGTTAAAGCCAAAATCCAATCATCCCATTGAAAGCAACCAGAAGAGGCAAGACCGGAAAAAGCAAGTCTAATTTTTTCCGTTAAGCAATAAGGAGAAAACCTCCGGATTTGCGGAGAGAGAAGTCATGATTGTTGTATCACGAAAATGCACCTTCTCACTCATGGCTGCTTGTGTGTAAAGTTTTGGCCAGAAACAACTCCGTGCACATGCTTCAACTTTTCTTTCTTCCTAGAACTGAAAGGATCCATGAAAGAACGGAGATTTGCCACGATTTTGGAAATAAGGCCCCCATCGCTTTAAGAGTTCAAGGCTATACCAAAAAGCGCACATCAGAAGTTATTCGACAGAAAAAGTGCTGGCGCAAGTGTATTTATATATCTTCTTAGATGGCGTTACAGCCCACGGAACGCCAGAGTGCCAAGCTTCTCTCATTCACTTATATTGTGTGCGATTTGTTTTTCACACAAGTGAACGGAACCTACAGTTTAATGCCGATTCCGAACAGCAGGCGTCGAGAAGCTTTTTCAATGCAAGTGTACTACGGGGGGTTTTGCCAGTACCCCGCCGAGTAGAGAAGCCGCGAAATGAACATTCGATGGCGTTGGTGCTATCGGGATCCGAACTCGCTTATTGTGCGTCAGAGGCCGACACATACCAACTGACCCACGCCGCTCTATATTATTATATGTACATATGTATAGAGTATTATATTTAAGAGGGCAAAATATATATTGGTTTATAATATGTAAATAAATATTTTTAGAGAAAAATTAAGTAACATTATTTCTTGAACATTCCTCTTATCTCATTTGTGTTCTGGTGAACTTCACAGACATTGTAAGACGTTGCTTATTCTTGCGGCAACCATGTTTGGGTCGCATTTTAAGTTTTTTTTTCAACAACGTTTTTCGTTTCGCTTCTCTCAAGAACAAATAGTGAAATCGATTCCGAATCTACTACTTACTAGCATAATGGATACCTGAAAAAATGAAAATTAGGAATTTATAACGAAGAAACTGTTAATCTCTGGTAAAATATTTCTCGTTTATTTCTAAAATAAATACTGGGTAATGTGGAAATATCAATTGAATCCATTAACCTATTATTATTAAACCCAATTAATTTGCCCCAAATTGCTATTTGGTATGTATGTATATCATTTTGAGAGAATTTGTATATTTTGATTACTATAACCTACTAAACAACGAAAATGTAAAATAAAATGATATATTCTTTTATCGCAAGTCCTACAATTAGATCACTGAAGCCAAATTTCCATTTGAATATCTTTAGGCTAGTTCGTAGCATAAGTCCCATGGCACCGCATGGCACCAACACCTGGGGGCAGGTAGTGATAGTATGCAAAGAACTATTTTCAAAATGTCAAAGCAGACTTACTGGCACCAGTCAACACGAGTAACCGTTACCTTCCAACCATACCCCCTTTAACAGAAACATCCATCATCAAATATACATATATGTACCATTAAAAGAAATTCTTGGATTCGCCCATGTCACCGAACTTCGACCTGCACTTTACTAGCGAGCCACCTGGGGCTATAGTAAATTCTTTCGAAGTTTTCTCAAGCACTGATTCGGCCTTCAGGCATAATATATACGAGTAGGTGCATATGTTTACATTCGTATAAGAACGGCCGCTTCCCACAAAGAAAGAATTAGTAGCTGACCCAAACCGCAAACATTAATTTACCTACACGTACTGGCATATTGTCGTAATTATATTTATCATTTTCTACGATTTCATAATTACATAAATCGCGAAATATACTCGTATGTTCGTACATCATGGTCATAAAAGCACTAATCGTAGTATGCGACGTAAAGCAGTTATGCTTTCTTTTCTTGAGACTCGATGGCATGTCGGATGACGATCTCGATGTCTGCTGCTATGCTTGTACCTGCATATTTATACTCCTGGTCATATGTTGAATTTGACTTCTGCTCCTACGTGACCTTATATTAACGCGACATCGCGTGAATGGTAACGAAAGATCCGAGCAAAACAAACAATGAATACTTCTGTATACAGTTGGTAGAGAAGCCCTGACGTGTTATCTTTCTTCGAACCGACAGACGAATATTTGTACGATTTGTTTACATCTTCACTCTTCGATGGATATAAATTGTGAGTTGATGGTAACCGAAAGCATTTCTTCGGTTTTCATCAATCTGCCCGTGGACGTTAACAGGTGCGCACGCGAAGTACGATTAGTTTCCTTATCCCAGCGTTTTCTTTTGTAAAAAAAAATATTGTAGTTACAATCTTGACATCTATGGTCATATAGATAGACATATACTCATCGAATACTAGATTTAGATCGATATATCTGAGATTACAAAGAAAGTGAAGTGCAACTGAATTTCGAGAACGCCGGTACAAAGTCCGCATCAAAGAAAATGGTAAGAAAATGTTTAAAGATAATTTACCATGGAATAATACGAGTAGTAGATATACTCACAGACATTGAATCTCTTATATTTTTCCCTTAATTTCACTTCGGATTATCCATACATCTTAAGGTATTTGGGGCGATGCTTTGCTTGCTGTAAAAGTTCTGATTTTTGACATAGTCTTTTGGAATTATTTCTGAAAACCGTTTCTGTCTTGGTGACTGAAGTGCTATCTATGACAGTATGTTTTTTCACTAACTTAATCCTGTTTTTTAGAATTATACCCTTAAAAAAAATCCACGCTTTTGTTTTTTTTTTTTGTTTTTTTTGTTATTCATTTTTGTTTTTATTATTTTGTAGAACACACTTATCCTAGACAAAAATGCTTAAAACTAGCTTAAACAACAACTGATATAAAATACCTTACTGGCCCTATACGGACACTCTAAAGCAAATAGAACTACTTAAGGCTATGCCTTTCGGCCTTTCGATTAATTTGTAATAATTAAAACAATTAAAATAAATAAACAATTTAGGCCAAGAAAAGTGATATTTTAAAAAAACTTAGCATCAGATCCTCTTTTTTTTTTTATAAAGAAACTTATAACTAAGAATTACTTAACCCTACCTTAACTAAAATATATATATATGCATCTTTTTTTGTTTTCATTATTGTTTTGTATTTTTTTTTTGATTTTTTTTCAATTTTTATTTTTTTTTTTTTATTTTTATTTTTTAAATTAAAGCTAAAACTAAACTACACCTACGTGCCACCCTGGTCTGATGTAGCATTCCCTTAACTACTCTAACCTCTTCTAACCTTCCCTAGTCTATGTAAGGCTGCCATTGGCATGTGGCAGGCTTTTCCTTAAAGAGGCCGACCTATTAAAATTAACCACTGACGCAGATCGCTCCAGCCACCAGAAGCGTTGATGCTGTCGGGCGACGTCTCTCCGATCTTGGCGTGACACCGATTTACTGAACCTGAGGCGCTCGGGCTCACGGAGCGTAACATCACGCTCCTTTTATAATTTAGTTCAGACTTCTCAACTACAACAAATGAATTGCCTAGTAGTTCGATTGTGAAGCTATAAACAAGACTGGCAAGCTCTCATTTGTTTTTAAGGAACCTTCCCCAAAACATGTTACGTCTTTGTAGCAATGTTGGGAGGATTTATCTACTGTATTTGGTGCTTTTGAGTTCCGCGTAAGGTTCTGCTCTCTTGATAAATGATTTAATACTAGGCAGATCAGTATGCGCGGGCTTAACTCCGCTACTGAAAATTTTTGATCGAGCGAGCAAATTTGTTGTTTTATCAAATTACAATCATAACCAATACTCTCAAGTAAATACATATAGCTAAGTGTGATACATCAAATTAATTGTCTACTTGCAAGGACGTTTAGATTTAAGATCATATTTTCGAGAAACGTGTTGTTCTGAAGCTTTGACCACATCTTTCGCACCTTTTGCCTTATAGGCTTTTCTGACGAAATTGAAAGCTCGTTGCATGCAATCAATGGATTCTTCTTGGGTACCTCTTAATAGTGTGATGATCCGATCAGCTTTCAATGCCTTTGCCAATTCCAGAGTGAAATTCCTCACGCCCCATTGCTCCCGAATACCCGGCGCATGGGGATCATATTGCGTCAACTTGTATTTGCCATTAATTTTATCCACCAATGCGACAATAGCGTGAAACGAAGGAATAATTAAGCCAGTGAGTGGATCTATTGCTCTCTTCTTTGTGACTTCAATTTCTTGAGTGGAGAATACAATTACGCGTTTTGAAGAAGACTGAAAATGTAATCGGATCGCATTGACAGCTTGAGAGATTGTGGTCTTATATCCGAAACATGGACCATCTTTATCGACCTCCTTGTTTAAAATTCCAGGTCTTGCATCTACAATTAATTCTTTAGAACCAAATGACGAATAAAAACGCTGTTTCTCGCTAAACTTTACTTCGTTATTTCTCACTATTTTTCAATAAAACAATTTCATTTGATAATTTATGGCTCATCTACAGTCCTAGATCTATCGAATGACATGCTGCACACATGTGTGGTTATAGCCGATATCTACATTTAGTGCGTACAAGATTAGTCCGAAATCGTTTTCGGACCACTATATTCCCCGTACATGCACGCGCTAGGCCAAAAAGTGGGTGATTGCTCTCGCTCCGCTACGCTCCGCTCGATCAACTATATTTTAAACAGATATAGATATGTTCCATTTAGGTTCAGTCAAGCATTTTTTTATCGTTCTGCTGCTTTGCTTGTCAATTTCCATACATACGAAGGTGGTCCGATAAGTACCTAGCCTCAGCGCCAGATGGCGCCAGTATCGCAAGAGCAGCTTACTATCGTGTAGTATATTCTAGAAGGCGGCTACTGTCGAAATTTCAGCCGGATCGGACTCGTATTTTTGTTTTGACCGCGTGTGGAAGCGGGAAAAAGAGCAATATCGGTCGGTGATTTGATTCTTGTTTTTGGAAGAGAAATCACGCAGCAAAATCAAAGAGCGTTTGGATGCTGTGTACCGTGACTCTTCTCCTTCGATGGCGACCATCCAAAATTGGTTTAACGAGTTTTAACGTGGTCGTACGTCGGTTTTTGATGAGCCACGTCCAGCTGCCCCGAAAACGGCTACCATATCACGGATAACGTGACAAAAATCCACGATCTCGTATTAGCAGACCGCCGATTGAAGGTGCGCGAGATAGCTGAGACAGTAGGTATTTTAAAAGATTGCGTGGGTCATATCCTGTATGAAATTTTGGGCATGAGAAAGCTGTCGGTGAGATGGGTGCCGCGCTTGCTCACTCCGGACAACAAACACAACCGTGAGACCACTTCAGAGCAGTGTTTGACGCTGTGTAAGCGCAATCCGAAGGAGTTTCTGCGTCGTTTCGTGACAGGCACGAAACATGGATCCACTGGTACACACCAAGGAACACTCGAAACAGTGGACTTCACCCGGCGAACGTGCTCCGAAGAAGGCGAAGACCCATCGGCCGGAAAGGTGATGGCCACCGTTTTCTGGGATTCACAAGGTGTGATCCACATCGACTACCTGGAGATGGGCCGATTGGGCGCCGAATTGAAGAAAAAACGGCCCCACTTGGCGAAGAAAAAAGTGCTGTTCCACCATGATAACGCACCGGCTCACACGTCCGCCCTCGCCACGGCCAAATTGGTCGAATTGGGCTACGAACTGCTGCCCCATCCACCGTATTCTCCAGATTTGGCCCGTGCGACTTCTTTTTGTTTCCAAACTTGAAAAAATCACTCGCCGGCCAGAAATTTCAGTCGAATGAGGAGGTCATCGTCGCCACGGAGGCCTACTTTGCAGACCTCGAGAAAACGTATTTTTCAGACGGGTTAAAGAAGTTGGAGCATCGCTGGGTCAAGTGTATCTAGCTAAAAGGAGACTATATTGAAAAATAAATCGCAATTTCTCCAAAATTTTTGTTTTTCTTTTGTAAGCTAAGTACTTATCGGACCACCCTCGTAATTGAGGTTACAGCCCATGGAGGACCAGAATTGATGTTTTGTGATATGTGATTATTTTTTTTTTATTTCACGAGAGGGGGAAATGTCCAGAAACACATTCCACACATTCATTTCACCAACAACATTTCACATTGGATTTTGTATACCCTAGAGAAACACTTCCAAGCTTCTGTTGGGGGATTCAAATCCTATGTCATCAGTGACAAAGGATTCATTTCATTTTGAAATCTTATTGCGCTCCCTGCACAACACATGAATAAAAGGTGGCAAGCCTAATTTAAATCCCGATCTGCTTAGACCTTTCTACCTAACTGTAGTCTTATGCGGAATTCTCACAAATATGCGAACCTCCGATAGCTGGATAGAAAGCAATTCTCCCATTTTACTGAGAAGGCCCCATATGGCCTTATATTAAACTCTTCTATGTTCCTAAACTCTTTTATCGTCTACGATAAAATATTCTACCACTGTAAGTTCATCTTCTTTCCAAATCAATATGGATTTTTAAAAGATCTCTTTAGGAAGATCTCACAATTTTTGTGTGCACTCGAGGATGGTGAAGAATCTTGCCTCACACTTCAGCAAGGTCTTCGAAAAAATTAAATAATAGGTGTACAACTTTGCTTCCGCCGTTTTTTCCCCAACATTTGAGGCTTAAATGAAACAAATTGGCTGCACATGTATCATTCAAAGTATTTTCATCGCTGGTCACTACTTTCTGCCATCTTTCGTGCAGTGTACGAATCCCCCGTCGAAAAAATTGTTCATCTTTTGAAGCGATCCACGAATCGATCCAATTTGTGACTTCTTCATGAGATCGGAAGTGTTGGTCAGCCAAGCCATGCGCCATTGATCGAAACAGGTGATAGTCAGAGGGAGCAATGTCTGGAGAATACGGCGGGTGGGGTAGGACTTCCCATTTAACGTTCCCAAGTACGTTTTGGTCTCGTGGGGTCGAGCGTTGTCGTGCTGCAAAATCACTTTATCGTGCCTCTCGCTGTATTGCGGCCATTTGTCTTTTAATTCTGTGATTGTTTCACTTGGTTTTTACACCTCATAGTACACGACGCCGAGCTGGTCCACCAAATGCGGAGCATGATCTTGGAGCCGTGGATATTCGGTGTGGCCGTCGACGTGGAAGCGTGGTCGGGATATCCCCATGATTTTTTGGGTTTAGGGTTACCGTAATTAACCCATTTTTCGTCCCCGGTCACAATCCCGATGCAGAAATCCCTTCCGTTTTTGCCTCTGAAGCAACTGTTCACAAACCCACAAACGTTGTTCAATGTCTCTTGGTCTCAACTCATACGGGACCCAAGTTCCCTCTTTATGAATCATGACCATGGCCTTGAGACATTTTGAAATGGCTTGCTCTGTAACTCCCACTGATCGTGCCTATTCTTCTTGAGTTTGACGCGAGTCTTCACTCAGCAATGTCTCCAATTCTGCATCTTCGAAAACTTCCTCTCTTCAACCAGTATGCCGGTCTTCGACGTTAAAATCACCGTTCTTGAAGCGTTGAAACCACTCACGACACATTCTTTCACTAATAGCGTCCTCACCATCAAATCTGAAAGCATTCGATGAGACTCAGCCGCTGTTTTCTTCATATTGAAACAAAACAGTAACACCTTCCGCAAATGACGAGAAATTGGCTTGTAAACTGACATTTTCAATCGAGAACAACTTTATGATGCAGACACAAATCGACTAATGCTTGAAAGGTGTTCTGTTGACCGAGGTCCAAGACAACTGCCTGACACGTCTGCGATCTGTTTTTTCGACCGCTACTTACCGTTATCGCCACATATCGGCAAACGGCGGAAGCAAAGTTGTACACCTTATAATAAATTCTTAAATTCATTTTTATTCCTATGGGTTAAATCCTACGTCAAAGAGCGTCGGTACAATTTTATTTTCATATCTTCTATTTCTGATCCAATTAATGCCAGCTGGTCCCATCCACATTTATTGAAACCATTAATGAAGTTAACTGTGACATCACCAATGATGTTAACGCTCATATTTTCGTAAACTATGATGATATAAAAATTTCCAATCATGTATTTTCCCTGCCGATTTCTGCTCCTTCCAATCCGACGTAAGCAAGTGTTTAAGTGTTTAGGTGTTATGTGTAAAAAAAATCACCTAGTGCAAATGTCAAGCTATCACTTACTCCCGTAAGCATTTCCCTTCGCCTTCCAGAATTTGTATTATCTTTCATGAAGTTGTTGCACTTAGGTATTATCTGTGCCCGAGATCTTAAGTTTCACCTTCACATCGACAACATTATCAAACGTGCCAATTCTTATATACTATTTTCGCTATGCTCCTACTTGAATATGCGTTTTGCCCTTCGTGGTCTTCCCTGATCTGATACCTACAATTTACCGCCTTATAAGAAACCCTTAAAATTAATCAAGCAACTACAACTAGAAGAACGACGCAAGGTCGGAGATATACATTTAATCCATGCTTACTTATCGGTAATATAGAGTACTTCTCACTGCTTCAAATGATTCCCCTTAACACTAATCCACGAAACTTTCGGTTCATGTTCCTCTTCGAATCGGCTACCATGAGCCACTATCTAAAATGCTTCACGAACCGACCTCCGTTCTTTTAATTCTACATTTCACCATACCCTCTCTTAAGAATGTCCTTACTGCCGCTATTTAATATTTTCATATTTTTCTTCCTTAAAAGGCTTTAGGTTATTTTAGGTTAAGATTTTTTTAGTGATTCATTTTCTTTATTAAATCTTACATTAAGCCAATAAAGTGGTCCTACTGGGCATGCAATTCAAGTCATGGGGTTATCAATCCTTACGGGAAGTCTTGCGTCAGTATAGGAAGAAATATTTGGACCAGTTTTTCTCTGCTTTAATCAAGACAGCGACGAAACAATGAATCACTTGTGGCATCTAGAGGCGACCTGAGTGTAGCCTTTACGCAAATCGTGCACACCAAGTCTACATCTCGTGCGTTGCACTACTGAGCAACGGTCCCTAGGTTGATGACATACTCACAACTTTTCGAACAAGTTTTCATTTAGTGTTATACGAGTGCATAACTCACCTGTAATAAGCGGAATAAGACCGCTTGCCCGATTCATAACAGTCCGTTTCATTCAAACATGTTCATGTTTAGACCACTAGTACCAATGATGTCAACGTAGATAAATCCTATATAACCGTGTTGGGCTCAAGATTTCAGATGAATTGGATTCATAAAAAAATTTTATAAATCTCACTTCTGTAAGGACTGTACGATGGTAAGTGACCTTTCACCGAAGAATTGACGTTTTCTGATGATGCAAAAGAGGATGAGATAAGATGACATAAACACGTCCAAATATATCTATTTCAAAACATTTAAAGTTCAAATTTAAAAATTGTAAAAAAACGTAGTCTAACACTCATAGATCTGATTATTTTATTATATTAGCGACCCTTGTTATAACCACAGTTGTGTGCTATGCAAACGATTCAAAACCGGTGAGTGGTCTCTCAAGTGATTTTTGCATAAGATACAATATCAAATATCTTTCCATTTTGGGTCGACGAAGGCCAATATGGTTAGGAAGCAATTCTCGATATTCAATAGTAGTTATACAAATAAATTTCTACTTCCATCATTGTCCAATGAGAATTAAACAATTAATCACGAACGTTCACTGATAACCGCAAATGTAATCAAGAAATCCTCTATATGAACATTATTGCCGAGCGATACGAATATGCTCGCAACAACAGCGGCAGATTTGAATATGTGTGCAGAAATCAGAGAGTTAGAGACAGCGGTCTAGTTCATTAAGTATTTAAGCGTCTTATTGATAGCATTCCGGATTAAAATTAGTTCTACAAAATCTATATTTATTTATCTCCAATCACTAAACAATAAGTATTTGTAAATTGATCGCCATGGACTCAGTGAAGGAGGACCAGGTAAATATTAAGAACTAACTGATAACAGTGTGATCCTTACAGGATTGCTTAGAAACGGAATTTAACACAATTGAAATGCAGTGTGTGAGGTTCAGTGTGATTCGAAAATCATCGTGAAGAGTGCAATAGTAAAGAGTGTAGTTGATATTGTATACTCGTATATGTAGGTATGTATATTTATGAAAAGCTTTAACACACTTAAACCCAGTGTAAAACAGGCACCTTCACCTTCTTCAGCTTCTGCTCGTATTACATCGTGAATTGTCTCCTTCTCTATCTCTATTCATAATAACGTAGTTCTAAAAAAAATTAAGTATTTTCTAATTTATTGTTTTTTATTTTTTGTATAAATGTTCATTGCAATATTTCTTCTGAAAAATAAATCCGAAAAAAAAGGAACTACATATGCGGTGATACAAATGATAACGACTACAGAAAGCAAATAAACTAAAAAGAAATAAAATCACTCGAGCGTCAATCTAGCGAGACCTCCTAACCTTTTGATTAAAGTATTTTCTATTTTCACTCATAATTGATGTAAGACGTACCTTCAATTCAAGCCCGGCTCATATTTTTGTTATCATTTGTTGGTTTTGCACATCCAGAGATGTTATATTTTTTGCAACATAAACATTGTGTCTCTATAGAACGCACATATATTTATATATGCTTCAATGAAAAATTAATGCATTTATTTTACTGAGAACCAGATTTGTCCAGAAGTTCCGATAATACACGGCAGCTTATGTCAATTTTTATTTGCGAAAAAAAAGGAAAAATTTTCATTTTGTATATTGGTGTGTATATGATATGACCTTAGTGCCTCTAGCTGCCGAGGCCTGTCGATAACTATAGCCACTTCTGATGCCACTTTTGATTCATATAAGCGAATATAGAATTTTTAATGTTTCTCGCCTACGCCGACGTTTTTCTTTCGCGGATATTTCTTAAAACGCATTTAGAACCATTTATTTTTACATGTACCATGAGACCGGGGTTGAATTCTTAAATGTTTTCAATAATCCCTCAGCGAATAATTGTAGGTATTCATCACAAAGGAACAGTTTTTATACATAATCCTTAATATAACTGAAAAGGCGTTCTTCTTTGAAAATCCGTTTTATTAGTTCCTCCTACCATATGTTATTCATAATCTGGTGCAAGCATTTAGTCGAGTAATCTGCTCATGATTCTTCATTAGATTCATAGGTTTAGTTAGTTTCAAATTCATTTTTATTAATTTCTACTTAGAACTGCCCTAGGCTAGACAAAAATATTCAAAACCATCTTAATTAACTTAAAATACCTTACTAGCCTCGTGATTCTTCATTTCTTTTGAGAATTTTGCATTTTTACTTTTTCCTCAACAGAAGTTCTTATGAATTTCAGTAGCAAAGTTTTATGCACCATCACCATTGGTCATCAAACCATATGTTTATGGTGATGCATTGAAATCTAAGCTTGTAACATCTGATCAGCAATTATTCACTTCTTACAAGGGCTACTTACAATATTCTATATTGATAGTCTCACTATAACATATGTTATAGTCGCACTGAGACTTTTCCTGGATTAAGCTAGTTTCTTATTAACCTCTTGAATTGCCTTTTTTTTCATAAATTCTTTTTAATCAACCTCATATTGGCCACCCTTATCTCTGACCTTTTGTCATTTTAATGCCAACTTTTTTATTTAACATTCAAAAAAATATATGTGGCTTATCGGGGGAACATTTGCAGGTAGTTCAGTTGAGGGGAAATTGTTCGCACGGTTTGGGCTTAATAGCTTCAAATATATCTCTAATCAGACAGGCGGATCACTAATGTCAAAAATAAAACAAAACTTTGTCATGTTCTGTTGGGGCGTTTTCTGTGTTATTTCCTTTTGGAAGGAAATATACGGAGTGTGAAAAGTGAAAAGTAATTTTTCAAACATACAGGAAAAGCTAATCCACATAAACCGAAGATATAATTAACTATCCTGTAACACCTATGTTTATCATTCATTTGTTGGCTATATTCAGTTCATAAGTTTAAATATAGTTGTTGTCATATTACCATATTCCTCAACCATAAAGTTTGGTCCCTCTTACAAAAACCCAGAAAAAAATGAAATCCTAAATACGGTGAGAAGGTATGGAAATATAAGGCAAACAGACTCAACTCAACAACAGACTCAAATTTTTGAATACTAGGCAACCCGAAAACTTGTTTGTAATCATAATTTTGGTTTTATTGTCTGGAGCGTAAACAAACGAAGTTGTTGGTTTCCCCATATTTTGACAGGAGATATATAATTGGCCATGTCAGAAGTATGGATTGTCAAGATTAATGTTGCAAAATCGTTCGCAATTGAGAATGCAAAATACACTGGAAACTAAAGATGTATAATAGATGCACTATTATGGTTAGCGACTAAAAGAATGATGAGTGGAAAATCCGAAGAAAGTTCACGCCGTAGACAGGAGAATAATATAAGGATTGATTTGGAAGAGATGGAACAGAACAACGAAACATGAATGGAACACACTCATGGCAGAGAAGCTTGGGGAGGGGTTGTCAACGAGACACTGAATTTTCGAGTTTCAAATGGCCGATCATTCATAAAATAAATAATCACCGATCCTACATTCAATTGGCGATAGCCAAACGGCAATCCGGTAAATTATTGTGAGTTAGAAAAATCCCTGGGTGGTTGACGACATCATTAATTCGGCAGCAATTTCACTTTGAATCATGCAGCCAATATAATCTTATCACTCTGCTCAACCAAAAAGTTTTTGGAGTTAGTTAATGTTGGAACATCATTTCGATGAGCTTTAATTCTGTGAGCTTGCGAAATTCGACGAGGAATTTAATGCTACCAGTCGGAATCGGTTTTACACCAACAAACCGGTTTTGATTATTTTGTAGGCTTACATGGTTCAGTTAAATGCCTCCAACGACCTTTTATGCGCCACGGACATTCATCCCAAACGATAAATTTACATGATTTCAAAATTTTGGCAAAAATTTCTTCAAAAATGTCGCACGTTAGTCAGGGTAATTCAGAAATCCCATGGAAAAATGGAGTTTTCAGTTGCCGGCAACCTTATACGGGTACCATATAAGAACATTTCGAAATAAAATAAAAATAAGCCAAGTCCATATATTCGTTCTGAAGTCATACGATTACCAACGAACAATATTTAATTTTTGTTTCTGTTGATTTGGCTAATTCTCATGGTTTAAAAGCTTCAAGTGCCAAAACACATTACGCGTAGAATATATGACAGTAGGGCCGAATGAGTGGTAAAATGCGGGATTGCGACCGGCTACATATAAAATATTAAGGTGTACCGTGATTCTGTGGCATATAAGAGGAGGGGGAATGTTCGACTTTGAGAGGATCAAATATTTCGTCTAAATTGGTCAACATGGGCCAATGAGGGAGAGAAATAGAGCCCTCCCTCGAAAAATGAAAGTAGTTCTTTTCTAATTTCTAATAGCCCTTTCTAGTGCCGAGGCTTTGACATTACCGAGAGTGGATGATAAGGCGCGTGGCTGATTTGAGATAAAGATTCAGCGTGCAATCTTCAGTCCCGTTCGTGGTCACGGAGAGAATCAAGGGCCAAGATCTAACGAATAAAATGGCTTGGACATGTAGAGAATGGACACAACAATTCCGGCCCGAAAAGTCCAAAGGCCGAGGGAACACCCTAAGGTGGGATCCATGGTGAGGTTCACAAACAACGAGGGGGGGGAGGGGACGTAAGCCAACTGGGTTTGCGAGAGTGGAGATAATTGACTAAAGTGATATCCTTTTTTGGCGAATCTCCATTTTAGAAATCCATTTGAAACTTAAATAATTAAAATGAGTGAAGAGCTAAGTGTGCATTGACGGATTTAGAACATTTTCCCCATGACAGATTGCTTCACTCCATTACCCATTTCAAATTTATTTTTTATGAGTAAAAGCTTCTTAAGGTAATTTGCGAATAGCATTTCTTGTTTTTATTCTATGTCCTATCATATTCCCATCATTGTGTTATTATGTCTCACTATTATGTTCAATCTCTTCTAGGTACATTATTAAATTGTCCCCCCATTTACAATGCGGTCATTCTGGCGATCTGTTTCCCTAGCGTTTTCTACTCATTATTTTTTTGAGTGTTCGTTCCATTCGTTCTAAGTATGCTGCTAATCTAGGTTGCTTTGCCCTAAGCAAAGGATTTCCTCGAATTGTTGATTATGTTCTTTTCTTAATTCGCCAAAGATTCTCCTTAAGATCTTGTTTGCAAAGATCCGAAATCTTCTCCTCCTTATTCATTATTATGGCTCTCTATAAAAAGTGTTGTTGCGAATAGCTCCTCTATCACGAAGAAGTACGCACTATCAATACGTATCCCTTTATTCATTTCTACCTGTACTCGAATGTCGTTTTTGGCGCTCAATATGATTTCCAGATATTAGAACTAGTCCACTTCCTTGAAGGGTTCATCAAATACAGTCAGATGCGAGAGATCCAAGTCAGTCAGTGACCATATATTTAGTTTTCTCTTTTTGACTTTTTGCATTTCTCTTAACTGTCTTATCGCTATCTCCCAGAAGGTGATTCCACTAAGTCGGCTATTACATGCAGGTTCACGACTTACTTTCAATTTTCTCTTTCATTTTCCATACCGTGAGGCAGGCATCCTCATGCATCCACATGCATCCTCAAGTGAGGCCTGGCTTCTTTTTCAAGCTCCTCTTTTGTATTTGATTCGTGAAGCGAGCGCTTTGACAGTTCTCCGTTTATTTTTCATTTTGCTGGTGTGTCGATGGAATAAAGTAGAGCTCCGTAGTAGCACCACTGTGGTTCACTCAACCATTGACGAAAATATAATAAAATTAAATGAAATTAAAAATGAGCGAACAAAGAGAAAGAGAGACGTCAAAGTGAGCCGTGAAGAACTTTGCCCGCGACTCACCGTGAATTCAATTTTCCATTTCATTCGCACTCATCTCCTTTCAATTTTATTCTTATGTGAGTTATGAGTCGTAAGGCTGCTTGTGATAGCCGACTAAGGGTTATTCCCCTATCATTTTCCAAATGATATCTTATTATGTGTTGGTCTTATGACGATTCCTGCGACATTATTATTTTTAGGCCTACTTTAAGCAATTCTTCATGAATTTCTGCTGCTGTGTAGAAAACATCGACTTCGAATGCTGCTTGTTTTCCATATGTTAGACTAGGTAGATCCCAGTTTGCAAACTCGACATATCATAGATTAATCAAAAGAAATGCATTGGCAATAGATGTCAAGATTCGCAAGCTCGGCATAACATCAAAACAGAGTTCAAGGTCAACAAGATTATTTAACAAAATAATGCGAGCCATCACAAAGATTAAGTTAAACTTTTTCTTTAAGTATCCTTTTCAATTGTCTTTGCCAGACCAACTTTTATTGATCCTCTTTGATTTTGTACTTTGTAGAGTAAGCAGTTTGTATATTTATTATAAATATTCCATTTTAAATAAAATGCAGTGGAAGTGACTCCTGCAAGCTTGCATTTTGTATTGGAATTCAAATTGAATTTTGTAAGAGGTATATCGATTCAATCATTAACCTCTAGGGTCATGCTATAAGAACACAATTCAACGACTACGACCAGAAGGGCTAGTGGTGTTTCGCATTCCAACAAGCATAGTGTTTGCCTTTGAACATAGGCGAATTTCCAATTTGTTGGGAGCATATGTAATATAATATCTAACTCCATAAAATCGGGAACATGAAAAGAGAAGGCAGTCGGCTTGAACATTACTGAGATGAGAATTTAACTTGATTATATTTGATGGAATAAACTATCTGGTTTTGTCTCTTTATATTTTATTATTAATATTTTAATTCAGGACCGCACTCCTGGAGAGTTCAAATTGGAATGAAGAAAAAAAGGAAAAGTGAAAAAGCAGGAAAACTTACTAAGAGAACATATTTGATAGGGAATATGAAGCCGATGTTAACATATAATTTTAAGTAATCGATGTACATATTGATCTCTAACACGCCCTCTCAAGATGAACGTCGCTGTAAATTATTACACTTGATCAATCCCAAGCCTTTTAAGCACTTTTCGTGATTTCCTCAGATTCGTCAGTACATCTGCCATCATATCTTGTGTGGGAACATGCTGTAACGTAAATAAGCCAGACGCAATCGCGTCTCGTACGAAATGATATTTTATATCGATGTGTTTGGTGCGTGCGTGAAACACCGGATTATTTGCCAAACACTCAGCTCCCCGATTATCCACGAAAATACCTATGCTAGTCAAATCAGGTAGAGTTAACCCAAGCATTAGGCTACGAAGGTAAATGGCTTCTTTCGCTGCTTCTGCTAGGCTGACATACTCGGCATCCGTCGACGACAAGCAACCGTTCGCTGCTTCTGCGACTTCCAGGTCGCTACACCACTGAGAAACACGTATCCTGTATATGATCGACGATCTACAGTGCATCCTCCCCAGTCGGCATCAGTATAGGCAATCATACTCGTAGACCCACCAAATTTCTTATACACAAGCCCATTATCCACGTTCCAACGATTCTTAAGACTCGTTTCGCTGCAAGCCAGTGGCAAGTTCGCGGCTTATCCGTAAATTGTGCTAATCTCGATACTGTGTTAGCAATATCTGGACGGGTGGCTACTGACAAATACATGAGAGCACCAATTAATTCACGATATGGATGATTTTCATGAATATCGCCACCATCTGCATCATCGAAGTGCACATTGACTTCCGAAGGAGAAGTCACAGGGTTTTGTACTGCTTAAGTAGCGCAAGAGTATGTCCCTTTTGGGAAAGTTGAATTTTGCCTTATCACCAGACCAAGGCAACTTTCGGCAGGACCAAGATCTTTTATTTCAAAGTTATTTTAAAGACATTGGTACATATCTCTTATGCGCTCCATATCGTCCGATGCAACCAGGATGTCGTCAACATATATTAAAACGAAAAAGAAACCATATCCATTGTTATTTTGAAAAAGACATGGTTAATTTTTCGTGGGCTTCAGTCCCATGGTCAAAAGTTTTCACGAAGTTTCCCGTACCACTGACGACCTGCTTGTCCTAGTCCATACAGCGCCTTCTGCAATTTACAAGCATTTCCTCCGCCACAAAGATTCGCTTTCATTTCTCTTGCTTTGACTCCAAAGCACGATTCTTTTTCATGTTTCCATATGATCCTTTCTAGCAGTGGATTCATCATTTCTGGAATTTCCATGACGACATCCTCGTTCAATGATCCGTTCAAAAACGCTGTTACAACGTCAAACTGCCAGATTTTCAGACAAATCCGCACCGAAAGTGCCAAGAGTAGACGCAATTTTTCAAGTCTTGCTACTGGAGCAAATATCTGATAGTAATCTACCCCATATTTTTGACTGTACCCCTTTGCTACAACTCGAGCTTTATATCGCTTAATGCATCATGTTTGGTAGTGAGAACCCAGCGGCATCCAACGGCGTGATCACTATCATCCTTCGTAATTATTTTCCATGTATCATTTCTTTAAAATACAAAAATCACATCTAGGCAATTTAGAAAACACCAAGGTGAGCCTAGGGACACATATACCACCATTAAACTGCCCCACAAGTGTGCATGCAAATCAGTGGGTTGACACGACCGGAGATCACCGGTGTTGTAAGAGTAAGATCAAACAAAAAAATATGGAGCATGCTCGTGTCACAACAAAAAAGGCAGGCCGAAAAACAATTGGTGCAAACAAATGCAAAAACACCAGCATTTGATTGGCCTCAGCGATGAAGTAATCCCAAACCGGGAAGCCTGCCGCTACTTTCTGAGGTCAAACCGGCGGACCCCACAAGCGGACCATTAAGAATGCAATTAAGTGGGAAGGTTATGGTCCTACACTTCTGACCATAACGACGCCGGAGAAAAGGAAAAGGTAATTCAGAAGACTGTTTTTTTTCTTTCATGTTTGCTGTTGTATTTTGCTGTTCTCGATACCCTTTTCGGTCCCTAGGATATCCAACAAAAACACCTTCAATAGATCTTTGTGCAAACTTGTCTTTCATAGGATCCTTATAGAGAACAAGCACTCTTGAACCAAACACCTTCAGATAATTCAAGTTTACATTTTTTTATTCTATTTTTCAAAAGGAATTCCACCTTTCAAACTGTTTGTTGGACACCGATTCCGAATATGACATGCAGTGGTAACTGCTTCCGACCAAAATGAAGAACTTAAGTTGGATTGCAGCTATAAACACCTGGCCATATCCAACAGCGTTCGATACTTTCGTTCTGCTACTCCATTCTGTTGAGGCGTATGGGGAACTGTCAACCTTCTCTTTATACCTTATCAAATTCTCCATTGCAGTATTCACGACCATTGTCAGACTGCAAAAAATGTTAAAGCTTCAAAAACACCACTTTTCTGTTTCAAGAAATAAAATTCACACCACCATGTACAATCGGCAATAAATGTGACAAAATATTTGGCATGTCCAGTAGATTCTGTTCGGAATGGACCAACTACATCCGAATGTATAATTCTTAATACTTCTTTACACGGTTCCCGAAGTTTTAACAAAGGCGAAGCTGTCATCTTCCCTTTCAAACACACTGCACACTTCGATAGTTGTTCAATGTTTTTTAAATCAACCATGGATACACAACCGCCGCAAACCATCTTAACCAAGTCCTTTTTGTTAAGATGACCCAACCTATCATGCCACCTCGACAGTTCGGAACACTCAGGCTGGTCTACCTCTTTTGCACATTCAAAATTTTCTCGCACGAAATATAATTCACCTCGACGATCTGCAATTAGAATTACGTTACCATCTCCATCATGAACGTAGGCACAATCGCTACAAAATCTTACTTCATAACCTCTATTCGTAATCTTAGAAACAGAAATTAAATTTGTCCTCAAATCAATAACATACAAGGTGTCTTTGAGTTTAACTAATTGTGGGTCACAATCTCCAGCTACCGACAGGTAAACAATACCCTTACCCGAAGCAGCACTTGCAAAGTTTAACTTTTTTTTGATAGAATCTTCCATGGATTTGAATAAATATTAATCTCCGCACAAGTGTGATGTGCATCCACTATCAAGAATCCATCCCCTGTTAATTTTTCCTGCATGTGAATTTTTTTCTTTACTGCAAAAGAAATGCCAACATTTGTTGCCTACTTTCGTTTTACGAACTTCTTTGGTGGACAAACATTCGCTTTATGCCCCACAACGCCACATTTAAAATTGAATGTTTCCTTTAGTATTTTCCGCTCTGTCCTTCTTAAGAGAGTTAGACATGTGTTACTACCAGCTGCCATAGCAATCACAACACCATTCTAAGATTGATTTCTGGCTTCGCTTTCTTCGATGATTTTTATCTTCAGGACATCAACCGATGGCAGTTCATCTCGAGCATAAAGTCTTTATTTCACTAATTAGACTACTCTCTAGCAAATTTGATCTCTGCTCACTTGAAGCTTACCTAAAAATTGGTTGTTGCTAAGGATTATTCTCAGCAAAAACGTAATAGAATGGCAGAACAACAATAATAAGAGGTCGACGAGATCAACATACAATGAGTCTAATCGCTGGAGAAATGGGCAAGTTAACCAATATAAGCCCGAACAACGTATTACTTCCTCTATCATATGACGACAAATTAAGAACTCAATACTAAGCCTGTAATCTGATCCAACAACAAAAATTAATGAAACAAAAATTAGAAACAAAAAGTCGTGTACTTCGTGATTATTTTGATTAAAAATATTTGATTTGGAGGCGATGTGATTCGAAACGTACCATCACGCTATCAGTAACCACGGGGTTGTCACTCTGCATTTGAAAAACAATTTGCATAGTAAAAAACAATACAAAATTGGCACTAACAGATAAACTTTATATTACTCACGACCCTCTATCGATGAATGTTCGAATGGTATATACAAGCCACCGCTTCGTACTTGAAATAACAAAATTCAGCAACAACCATGATATCGATAAGGTCAATGTTATTGTCATACTTAAAATGTGTTGAGATGATGTTGTTTATAGTAAGACCCTCATAATATGATTCTCACTCATCCATGTATACCAATTCTCTGATCATAACTTGATTACCCACTCTTAAGCATCTTCAAAAGTCAATTTTCCAAAAGTCAGAGAATCTCCACAAATAAAAGAAAAAATCCCAGTCACCATGTTATAGATGTACAATATGTTGTGTTTTACCATTTGTATTTCTGCATATTTGAGAGATAGATGGTACCCATTAAGGCATAAGGATATACAAACTATGTCGCAACAACATCAGATGATGCTGTGCACAAATGATTTGAACACAAACCAATCGAGGTCACACAGAAATGAAAATGTAAAGATCCTTCCCACGGTTCGTTGCACCATTTTAAATCTAATCTGGGGGCACGGCAGTGCCCCCGCCAAGTCGAGCAAAAAAGCGGCACGGCCGTACCATCCTTTTCTCGAAGCAGTTCGGGCCATTTTCGACCCCCTATAACTTCGTTGTGGATAAAACTAGAAGCCTGAATTTTCAGTAACCAGGCATCGCATAGACAGGGTATATTTCAAATTTCATTAAATTTGAACCAGTAGTTTAAGAATTATAACTAGTCAAAGTTTCTTAATTCTGTCACTCACTCACTCACTCACTCACTCACTGACTGACCGATCATCAAAACTCTAGGGCACTTCTAGCAGACATAGAAGCTTGAAATTTAGAATACAATTAGTGTTTAGTGTATAAATCAAGGAAAAACTAAAATATTTTGCAATTTTGGTCCAGTTTTCTAGATACACCAAATATTATTACTAATAGGATAGTGTCTGTATGTATCCTTTTTCAATTTATCTAGATGGCGATTAACTCCTAAAAATATGCAATGCAACAATCAATTGGCGGTTGGAGAATTGGGTTTAGTGGTCAATGTGGTTCATGTATTTGACGGAATATAAAATAAATATCTTTATTATGTTCATATATTTAATAACCATTTGATGAACTTATAATTAAATCAATTTTAAAAGAAATTGTATGTTCGGTGTCCGGCCACGGGTTTTCTAGTACATAGGATTACAAAGTTTCATTTGCATAATATACCACCAAAAGCGAGAAAACTCATGTTGCTGATATCTTTCAAGTCATAAACTCTACAAAACCTTTAAGAAGCCGCCTGTTTAACATTGGCCTTAGAGTTTTATCTAATAGAGAGTGCGGCTCTTTGGAAGCCAGTGACACTCTACTTGGTATTCATTTGTACGGTGCAGATCCTACCACAACAATTCGATGGCTGGACGTCAACATCTTTCGTAACCGGCGCGTTAAATCCAAATCTGATATGATGATGCTGGAACCGGAGTCCACCGATATTTATTACAAGTCTTGGATTGATGACCACTATCCCAAACGGCCTAAAGAGTTGGAGACTACTAACTTGTACAGTTTCGCTCAAAATTACGATATTGTTAAAACACACCCAATCTCCTCTAAAGTCGAGTGCTACGAGATAAATGACGGTAAAAAGTTCCTGGAAAGGAGAGATAACCCATATTTGATCAATCACTATTTCTACGACGGAGAACAAGTACCAGAGAAATACTTCTTCTCTTTACTTCTTTTATTCAAGCCATGGCGTTCCTTAGATGAACTCAAAATGAGGTGTGATACTTACACGGAGACCTTTAATTTGGCGAAAGAAGATTTAAAAGAAGGAGTCGATTATGGTAATTCAATGATAGAGTCAAGATATAAGATACAAAAAGCATACGAAATGATAGAATCTAAAGTTGCTGAGATAAACGAAGAAAGGGAAATTGTTAATGATGACGATGGTCCTGAAAACCCTTTAGACTTTGAAGCTATGGAAGCTGCAAACCAATGGATGACTTTCAGAGAATCAATCTGGTAGAAGAAGAGCAGACTGATCTTCAAAGTATGATCGCAAAACTTAATGCCGATCAAAAAAGAGTCTTCGATATGATCACACATAAAATGGGCACAACTGATAATAACGCTGACGTTTTACGCTGTTTTGTGAGTGGAACTGGTGGCACTGGAAAGAGCTTTTTAATAAAAACTCTGAAAGTTTGGGTTAAGATGTATTTAAACAAAAAAGTGGCAGTTAGTGCTCCAACAGGCATAGCTGCATTCAATGTGAATGGATTGAGTATACACAGACTATTGCAGCTGCCTGTGGAACACAGCAAACACCGAGGTACAAGCCTCTTTCCGATGAAGTGCTCCAAGTTCTGAGATCAGATTTTAAAGAAGTAGTGTTGTTTATCATAGACGAAGTGTCGATGATATCCAATGTTACTTTAACATATATTCATTTACGCTTGTCTGAGATATTTGACACAAGCGATGATCAGAATGGGTGGTTTGGAAAAAAACATCTTGTAGTTTTCGGGGATCTTTTACAGCTTCCGCCGGTAAGAGAAAAGTCACCTTTTGAAAAACTCAACTGCTGAAACTAACAAGTTGTTAGGTTCCCTCAGTATGCCGAATCTGTGGATTGAACTGTTCGTATACGATGAACTTACTATTAACATGCGACAGCTCAATGATCCTGACTTTGTTGAAATGCTAAATAGAATAAGATTAGGTGTGACTACACAAAAAGACCGCGACTTACCCTCGACTAGATTAATAACTCTAAAAACCAATTCAAATGAAAACAGATTGATTGAAATAATTGAACACCTCTCGAAACTTCCTGATGATACCGTTTGCTTATTACCTACAAAAAACATGTGTCAACAATTAAATACTGCAATGCTTAGATCTCTCCCACATCCCGAAATAAAACTTACAGCTGTAGATAGCATAGATTGCCCCAGATACCTAACAAAAAGAGCTCGTGAATGCATAAAAAATTATGAAGACGATGCTTCTATGACTGCGGGCCTAGAGGAGAACATAATTATAAAAATAGGAGCAAAAGTCATGTTAAGGCGAAATATTGACGTGAGTCTTGGTTTAGTTAATGGTTCTATCGGTATAGTGCAAAGAGTAAAGGTTGATCCGGAAAATACAAAAATAATTAAGAAAATATACATTACATTTGATAAAGAACAGGTTTACGAGCTTGGTCCGGTCAAAACTAAATTTGAAATTATTAATAGAGCTTATGTTCAATGCGAACAGTTTCCTATATGTATAGCCTATGCTATAACTATACACAAAAGTCAGGGCCTAAGTCTAAATAATGCGCTGATGGATATCGGTTCTGCAGTATCCACATCCGGTCAAGCTTACGTGGCACTTTCGAGAGTTACAAGTCTGGGCGGCTTACATCTAATTAATGTCGACTTTGGAAATATTAAAGCGCAGGAATCCTCAATTTGTGAATACAATAGATTAAGAACCATTTACCGTCCAGACTTGACAAAAATTGTAACATCAAAGCCTCCGAGAAAAACCCATAGAGACAGGGCTTTGAGAAAAACTGCAGCTGAAGCTCAAGAAGTAGTACCGGAAAAGAAAAAGAGGAAGACAACCTACAAAAATAAAAAAAGCTCATGAGACACAGATTGGGCTTTAAGAAAATCTGTTGTTGGTATTCAAAAAGTAGAAGGTACCGGAAAGGAAGAAAAGTAGGACTATCTACAAAAAGAAATGAGATGCCATCAAAAACATAACTTGTAAAAAAAACCAAGTCTCGCAACTCAGTTCTTCTACCGTAAAAAGTTGTGAGATCTATGTAATACCAAGTCGGTTAATTTATTCAGCCCCTACTTAAGGGACCTTCTGTCTTAAGTTATTACGTAAATAGCTAACCTAACAACATCTTATAGTGACCATATTTTATTAAAAATCTTTTATGTTTTAAATAAATAGATTGACTTGTCCATCGCATGCATCTCACAAGTAATACATATTATATTAAATTAGATTGTTTAGTGCGATTGCCAAGTCAATCTATTTATTTAAAACATAATTTAATATCTCGGGTTTTTGATAAAAAAAAATTGTAGCAAATTATATTAAATAAAAGAATAAATAAAACTTACTTAATATTTTGTGGAATATTTTTGATGACTCTATGAACTTTTCTTGGTAGAGATTTGACCAATGTACGACATGTGTTAGTATCGTCTCTCAAACTGCTTGTATTTTTCTCCACAGCTCATATTTATTTTTAGATTTCACAGCTCCAATGGGCATTATAAAGATTCCCCCTAACTTTTCTAAGGAATTAAGATTAAGCTATCGCACGAGGTCGGTATTACGTTCTTCCAGTCACATTTTTACTGTACCAGTCGTATGCTTCGGGACGTTGTCATGTATAAACTGGCATTTGAATAACAACTCAGCATACAGAAGTCTGATCTTGGCGTCCATGTTTGTCCATACCATTAAAAACACGTTCATTCCCTTATTCTTCTGCCTCCATGCTTCACACTCTTGCTAGAGTATTGAGACTATTCGTATATTTTATTATATTTAATATTTTGCAATCCGATCCTATCTTCATTTCATCGAACCAATTATTTTCATTTTCTGTGCCAACACAATTAAGATGTTCTTTTGAGAATATTAAACGGTTTTTCCGATATTTTTTAGTAAGAAACGAAACTACTTTAGGACTTCTTTCGAAGGTGTTCTTCGAGCCTTCTTCGTACCGTCTGAGAGCAGACTGGCAATTCCAATTCAATTTTGACACTTTCATTCGATGGCCAACAAAAGTCGGTATAATACTGATCCGCCATTATGGCTCTGAATGGAATTCCTACGGAAGACCGCAGCGGATAAGGTATTTTGCGCCTCGCATAATATTTGGGCCTAATTTGTGCTGTCATTCGTTCCACATTTTTCAGTTATTTAAAGCCCAGTGCAGTAAATTTCTCATCCACTTTAACAAAAAGACAACGGAATAGAGTGCGACAAGGAGCCTACACCAATTTCTAAGAGACACCAGACTTTGCGCTCTCTGTGGTGACTACAGCTTCTTTCGTACCAAGGCATGCAAAAACGTATGTTCGGTTTCAAGCCGCCACTTTAGTTTGCCTTCATACGTTACATTAATGAATGTTTGTTGCACACTTTTCGGAGGAACGGTGTGGATACATATCTATCTTTTAACGACCCGTGGCAATGTTCGATTTGGACTTATGTTAATTCCACAATTGATGTCAGGCATCGCATCCATATGAAAAAAAAAAAAATACTCTTAAACCAAAAAAATCTTCTCTCACTTTTACAACAAGTCCCGTATCTCATTGCGGTGCCCCACAGATGTACTACACAGTTAGTGACAAGGCTACTAAAACGCTTATTTTGTCTCGAATAAAGGTCTACCGATGAATGAGATTTATATTGCATATAAATTTACAATTGTGGCATACATGTGCTTATTATTCAATCACCATCATGATAGCTTAGCTTTATAGACATTAGGCGAAGCACCTCAAAACGATTGAACTACAATTAAACTTTGTGAAGTCACACCCGTAAGGTATTTAAGTCGTAGGGGTACTGCTTAGTGAAAAATGGGACTTAGAATTGTGTTGATCCATTAAATTTTGTTCTTTTCTGTATTCCAAAAGGGTCGCTCAGCCATTGAAATGACTTTATGCGAGGACACGAAGTTTAAAAACAAACAGGAACAGTACCTCCGGGAAGCTACGTGTAATTTTCGCGGTATTGAAAAACCGCTTAAATACGGACCCGATATTAAAAACTTTCGTGATTTGATAAGCTCATTATATACAATATTCGAAAACGACTACGTCAACATTGATTTGGTAAACCACTGTTTGCTGTCCTACAAATCAAATCCAAAGGAATGGCAAAAATTCGCCAAGTTTGATCGTTACAAGTAAGTTACGGATACACCATCAGTTGCTCTTCTAATTATTCTCTATTGCAGATACACGAGAAACTTAGTGGATGACGGAAATGGCAAGTTCAATCTGATGATCCTTTGTTGGGGTGAAGGTCATAGCTCGGCCATTCACGATCACTCCGACTCCCACTGTTTCATGAAAATGCTTCAGGGTGAGTTGGTTGAGACGCGATATGAAATGCCAAAAACAAAGTCGGAAAGCGTAGAATCCTTCGCCGACATCGGACATAACGCCGATGATCATGAACCCGTTGATGGCAACGAGCTAAAGGAAATTGGCAAGACTACCCTGGCACTGAACGATGTGTGTTACATTAACGGTGAGGTTCGATTAAAAACAATTTTGCAATTAAATATTGTAATCCTCTGTCCTCTTAGACAACCTCGGATTGCATCGCGTTGAAAATCCTAGTCATACAGATACAAGCATCTCATTACACTTATACTGTCCTCCGTTCAACTCGTGTTCGGTGTTCCAAAAGAATTCAGGAAAGAAAATCGTGTGCCCCGTCACATTCTGGAGTATAAAAGGAGTACGTCAGAACAAGCAGAACTAAGAAATGCCATTTTCTCACAAAAAAGCTAAGGAGATACCTAATCACATGAGGATATTTGTACCAAAGGACTTCCAATTGATCGGCCGAAGTAAAGAATTGTCAATCTTATTTGTTTATGTTTAAGTTCCCATTGAAATGCAATATTTCTTCAAACCGTACGACTTTATTTACATCTACTTAAATGTTTGTTAATGTTACGAATATGACACTGAAACTCGGACCATATTATAAATTATTCATCTAAATAAACAAAAACAAACATAAAATAAATAATATCATTGGTATTATTTGGTAAGACAGTTAGGAATTGTAAGTGGATGCTGTACATCTAAATAAGGTGCTCGATGTTCATCTAAAACATAAGCTGCAGAGAACAAAAACGATTGCGTAACTTATGAGTGAACACTTGATGACACTATAACCAGCAAACCTTCATGATTTCGAGTCAACTGCCGCCCTGTGTCTTACTCCAGGGGCTATATGTATATTTCCTTCGAAATATTTTGTAAGAAATTTGGACTTACAACCATAAACCTTGTTGAATTTGCGGCCGTTACCCTATCAGCATAGAGAATTCCATGAAAGTTGATCCTATATCAGGCGATTTGATTGAAGTTTTTTCAAAAAAATTCTAACAAGCAATCTGTCCTCGGTTTTGATTCCATTTTATTTGATTCATATTTATTATCTTCTTATATGGTAAATCGCCATTATAACGGTCGTTTTAGATAGGCCTTTTCGCTCTTTCAAGGCAACCATTGAGATCTAATTCTTTTGATTATTACCATTAAGTGGTCAATAAACATTCCCACATCCCTCTGTACGAGTATGCCGACAACCCCTTAGTTCTCAATATTACCTCTTGATTGTTCTTCTCTTATATCATTGGACCTATTTGGTGCTCCACAAAGGGCTAGGAGCTTAACATCAATCACTCTTCCAAATCCCCGTTTCTATTTTCTTCAAAATCAATCCATTTTCAGTTTTCAGGTGAAGCTGTTGGGACATTAAGTGGCCAGGAGCTCAATTTCCTTACACATACCGGCTATATAATTTTTAATACCAATTCCATACTAGGTTTCGCAATGCGATAGTCTAAGGAATTCTTTAACCCCTAGGTTATTCGATCCCTTTGCATGAACATTGTTCATCTCTCAGTCGCTTTTTCCTACTTCTATCAATACCGGCTTAAACTTATCAATACGAACACGTTTAAAGAACGGAGAAAGGCGTCCGACATCCTCTTCATTCTTCGACTCCTTTTAAACACATTATCATCGACTGAAAAATCTTTACACTTACATAGTTACCTTCGTAATGTAGGAAATCTCCTTCTCTACCATCTACCCAGGTATGCTTCAAGGAACCTATCTATCGTATACTGCAGAATATTATTTCGTTTATTGTATTTACTATTTTCATCTAATCCCCAGTACTCCATGGTTAAAATAACTCGCGCCCTCTTTAGCCCAGGTTATAGATATCGTTTTCCCAGTTCTTAGATGAGATTAAGTATTCAATTGTATTAACCCGAATATATACTAAAATATTTGTATGCATCACATTTCTGTAACGCTTCTATTCATCCTTACAAGTGCAATTATGATGTCGACTTAATATGACATTGACTAGTCCGATAAAAAACAAAAAAAAAACACAAATTCATAATCTTCAAAGCAGCTTCATAACGTAGGGCTTCCCGGAAAGGCGGCAAACACCTCGATAGTCATCATCGTATAATTCGACATAAGGCCCCGAAACGAATCATATACGACAAGCCTAATTAATAAAATCAGCGATATTGATTCTCGAAAGCGCGTTTTACTTTATTATGTTATCATTACTGGCGGTATAGTACGCAGAGGAACAGAGTCTTAGATTCCCTCAATGACCTATATTGCGTGGGATTTATTTCTTCCCATTGGTGAAAGAGACCGAATACTTAATGTTAACTCGTAAGGGCGAGTTTCGAGAAGCACTAGTTCGGTAGTGAGTGCGTGAACAAAAAAAATACGCCAGTAGGTACGTTGACCTGACAAATTTCTAATTATTTCTGGCAAATACTCGTAAATACAAATTTAAATACTTTTTGATTTAATTTTAAAAACTGTTCATTTCAAAATATGTTCATATATGAAAGTAATGAATATTATTGGAAAAATAAATGAAATAATTCAAATTTCGAAATTTAGATACAGGTCTCAACTTTTAATCAGAGATTATTAACTTAAATAAAATAAAATTGGAATGCTTTAAACAAATGTAATGAACATATTTTGACAATAATACAGTAGGTTTCATATAGATACGCATATGACCTATTTCAAAAGTCGTAAATATTGCTTAACCCATAATTTATATAAGGACAAATTTTATTTCTAAATTGAAAATGTTCATATTTGTAACGCGCGGCTAAAACAGTAGGTAAAATTAAATAAAAAAGTGTCTGAAAATTATATGTTCTAACCCAAGTCTGTTTTTTGTGCGAAAGGTGGTTATAGCAAAAAACGTATGAAATTAGTGATAGGAATCCTATTCGATGGATCCAAAAAAAAAAACCCCTAAAGGGCCAACCAATATAGACATAAGGGAGCATACGCCAGCTTGCAGAAATGCCATATTATATATGATATGCATATGCGCGGTTTCGTTAAATGTTCCTTAACTTATGCGAGCTGACGGAAGGTCTCAATGAAAGAAAACATTCCGTCCGGAATTTTGACATGTGACGTTGGGTGGAAACAAAAATAGAAAAGATAGTGAAAAAATCAAAAATTTCAATTGTTTTAGTTTGTTTCCATGTTTTAGGTTAGTTTTTTTTCCACATCTTTCTCACTTTTAATAAAACGATTGTAGCCACACCGAAAATAAGCAATCCGAATGAAAACAATTTGACAATTCCTTATGTTCGCTTAATTTCATTATGGGTAACTTGACTTCTCGTTGAAACATAAGTGAGAATTTCGTTCGGTTCTGACATAGCTTATGTTCGCTTAAGTCTATTATGGTTAGCTCTTAAGTCTCTACTTCGTCGTCCAATCCGCAGTAGCATCAATTCGAGTCCTGTCGTTGTCGCAATGCGTCTCCTATTGGATTACTTCTTTTAAATTGTCAAACTATTTATTGTAGGAAAACAATTCATAGTAGATGGTTGCCTGACAATCCCACCAAATGACGGCAAACCCTTTCTGGCCGTCACTTTAACGTTGGAATTTTAATATTTTCGAAGAAAACTTATAAAATACGGCGTAGACGTGAGCTAAACTAAAACTGATGCAACCATTCACAAAACTGTCAGAAAAGTTTTTTTTTTTTTGGGTACGAAACCTCATCTGTCTAACGCAAGATGAAGATTCTGTCGGAAAAGTAATCAATTTATTTTTACAACACCTAATATTTGGCAAATTTCATTTGCTACATATTTCCCAAAAGAAAAAAAGCAAGTTAAAAATTTAATTAAAAAAAAAATCAGAATTGTTCGCAATTAATTGAACAAAATCGAGAAATTAATTCTAGTCAGGATTGTATTGAAATTCAATCAATCGTTCGTCATAAGCTCTCTTGTCCACTTTTTTTCAGAAATGATCAAGTATGCGTGGTATGCGTCAAAACTATCTAGATTTTTTTTTCTCGACAATGGCTCAGTAGTGCGCCTTATAACTTGACGATATAAGTACTCTTACTGAGTATGTATTACATCCAAAAACTCATCCCGATTTGAATACCGCACACCCTTACCGTCCCCTTGTTAGCGAAAAAAAGATAAATAAACAAAAGAAACAAAATAAATAATTTTAAAATATTTTACGTTGACAAATCAGACAAAGAGGGGGACTGGCAGTGACGGCTAGAAGATCACATCGCCATTCAGCTTAGCCCTATGAAAGGCCGAAGCATTAACCTGAGGGACAATCTTCAGTGAATCTTGGGTAAGTCATCTAGTCACACGCACAGAATATGTATCAAAACAACAAAAGACAAAAGATAGAAGTGAATTACTACAACAACAACATAATAACAAAGGTAAACAAACGAATTGTTGTGCTCTCAGTGGGGTTTCGCGACGTTGTCAAAGGCAATGTTGATCTTTAGAAAAATATTGTAATTTTTTTTCTATGAACACTTCACTTATAAATGAGGCGCCAGTAGTATGGCCTACAATAACGGTGAGTAGAGATTGATAACACGGAAATTAATATTCCGGTTTTAACCCGGAAGAGTTTGGTCTCGATTTGGGTTTTTACTCAAAATGAACTGACTGGATACTTTCAGTGCGACATATCATAACCCAGAAGGACAGAGTAGTGTAATTGCTGCGCCGATACAACTAGTGAGCCTGCGGGTGTCAGAACAAAAAATTTATGTGACGGACCCACAACATAACCTAATGATAGAAGGTAATGGACACAAATGGATAAACAAGTGGCCTCTGTTTACATGAGTCAAAACCTATGTAAGCAAATGGCTCACCTCGGCGTGCCATAAAAGAACGTCCTAAGATTCGCATGTTACCAAACCAATTTAAAAAAAAATTTTGGATCGAGCGGAATGAAAGACGAACCTTTGTTCTATCTGAGTGGCTGCAGTGCCACATTGCGTTTTGTCACATGCAGTCATAAGACTATTTCAGTCTGTGTTCACTACCCTCGAATCAACCACGTACTACCTTCCTTTTGATCAGAATATAAATGAAATAAATTCTACTGAGCTCAGAAGAGTTGTTCTTTATTATGCGAGAGTTCCTTAAAAACTAAACTTAAATCTAACTTAGAACTAACGTACGGGCTGCAATGCGTTGTATCTTGCAACTCGTGCAAGATATCGCATTTCCCGTCGACGATGGCTGACACTCTATCTCCACTTCGTTGATAGAAGCAGCTGTGTCAGCGTGGGCTGTAGTTGTTGACGACGACGATGAGGCAGACGCGCCAGCGGATTGTGTCGCGTCAGCAGATCGTGTTAACTAACGGCGACGACGAGGCAGACGCGCCAGCGGACTGTGTCGCGTCAGCAGATCGTGTTAACTCCTCCCTGACCTAAGTGAAGGCTGTCCTCAGGCTTCCTCAATGCCTCGATCACATTCTGTAAGTCAACCCTGTGACGTCGATCTTCTCGACACTGCCTAAGCTTGACGATCGAATAAGAAACTGCAATGATGGCCAGGGTCAAGCAGCAAGCCATAATTGGATGAGTTGTCAACTGCGTCCTCATCTCAGTAATGTAATGCAGGTTTTCCACATTCATTCTATGTAAAAATGGTAGACTCAACACTTCCTTATGACCCGTGATATTAAGCAGTGTTGATGTCGCGCTACCTGGCTGTTTCTTTTGGATGTTGTTACGATTAACGAACTTCGACCCATTGATCCAAACCTCGCCGTCAAAAGTGAGCAAGTAGGTTCCGTTGACATCCGCCTCGAAATCGTTCCTCTCTTTTACCTTGGCATGAATGTTATTAATTACGACAATGCCATAGTCGATTACCAGCAATGGAGCCCGATGATCTGGCTGCGTACTGCAGTGCGCTATGCCCCCAGAGTGTAGTTGTTGAGCACACGTCGTGTTCGGCATCTTTTTACAGAATGTTGATGTTGTTGTTGGTACACAATCCGCGACCGCCAGCACCTGTTTTCCGCACTCTGCAACCACATCACTGCCATCGAAGTATGGAATATTTCCATTATGAGCAACAGGGTAGATTATTATTTTCTTACAGACTATCTTAGGTCTAGGATATTTAATAATGAAATGTAATACATCATCGTTTTGTAAAACCTTAACGCTAGATACTTCCATTAGTTCAGTTACGCTAATATTTGTGAATTGCTCATTAATTATCAGTTTTAAATCATCATCATCTAAAATTGTTGGATTTATGATTTTAATTTTTGCAAGTGTTATTGAAAGCATTAAATTTTGAATTTCAGTAATAAGAATTCTATTTCTTGCCAAAAGGGTCTCGTAAAGATGGCTAGTGTCAATAATATCTTTTTTGGTCTGTGTCAAAATAGTATTTACCGTATCTGTTAATCTGTTTATTTGTTCTTGAGACTTTGTGTTTATTACTGCCTGTCTGTTATTAGACTCAATGAGTTTGGCTTGATTGAATTTAACCTGCTCAAAATCGTCGAAGTCAGGAGTACCAGCTACGATCTTCAAACCTGTTCCCAAAAAGTTTAGGCTCCTGGCGTTTCTATGATGAATGCTAATACTCGCGAAGAGCGTTTCTAAATGTTTGATGTCTATGTCTAAAATATTTCGCATATGAGGCTGCGAAAACAGATCGATCATCTTTCTTGACTTATTCATTATATCTTTGTAATCAGTCAGGTTCGTCGTGTGGCTCAGGTATCCGTAGATCTGCCAAAGAATAACATTTCCATCTGATATTGGAATATAGTTCGAATTGGAGTAGTCCGTTAATTTAGCTGTGACTGTTGTCATCATTAAAAAGAGAATAATCCTAAAAGATAATTGGTTTCCTTTATAAAATTATCACGTAAGTATTGAAAATATGTAGATTGCAAAAATATGAAATATCTAAGCTACTACCTAACGTTGTCCTTATGGACCACCCTCCCTTTAACAAGAACAGTGGTTCCCAAGTCAGCCTGTACCTTCTCTTCAACAAACAATGGAGTCAGCTTGTTACCTAGTCTTCTGTTTGTCTTTACTAATATTTTTTCTCCAACATCAAAAATTCTGTTCTGCCTTGTTACATTTTCCCTTTGCAATTGCAGTTCCTGTGCTTTCTGAACTCTGTTTTTTATTTTTTCTCTGAAGTCTGTCGGAGACGAGTGAATTATATCAATCGGCTTTTGGTTCGTGACGGAATGGACCGTCCTATTGTATTCTATTGTTGCTAATAGTATGAGATCAACGGTATCATTGATTTTTCTTTCAAGTTTCAGGCATCTTGCGATCTCCAATAGAGTACTGTGAAGCCTTTCAACTTGACCGTTAGTCGTACTGTGCAAGGGTGGTGCATTTACTATATCAACGCTAAAATGATTGAGTACAATCGATCTTATAGTCTCAGACTTCAATGAAACCTCATTGTCACAAAAAATTTGTTTTGTGTTAGGGAAGATATTTATTATCTCCAGGAGTGGGATTTTTACATCAGATATTGTGCGTGACGGTATTGGTGTCACGACCGCAAATTTTGAGAATTTATCGATACACGTCAAAAAATATTTCTTATCTGTGGAGAATATGTCGACGTGAAGCATTTCTCCAGCATACGATGGGACTGGAGTTTTGCTGATTAGTTGCTTTCTTGGGTGTCGGTCATATTTGGACCTTGAACACACTTTACAGTTTGCCACAATCTCGTTTGCCTGTTTTGTCATCTTTGGGAAAAAATAGTCGGATAGAATTTGTTTGATATTCTCCTGAGCTGCTCGATGTGCTCGATTGTGTTCCATTGTTATGATTTCCCTTTGTTCATTCTGGTCAAAAATGTCCAAAACGAATTTTTCAGTATACCAGAATTTAGTTGTTGGAAATATTTCTACGAGTTTGTGCTGAATGAAAGCTAATACTGGCAACTCACAGTGGATTGCGTTGACCACATCTGGTTTTACTATGTCTCTCAATGAATCTATAAGTGCGTTTCTGTCTGAGAAATATATAAAATGCCGTGTTTTCTTTCCAAAAATAATAAATGTTCGAGTTGAAGCAACAGGAGCCTCCTCTATAATTATTTGATTCCTATAGCAGTTTAACGGTTTTTCCGTTTTTTCAATGGTGTAAGTAAGAGATAGTTCACTATGGATTGTTGCGGCGGTTGAACGTGACTCGTCCTCTAAGGCATGAATGTTTTGCCGTGAGAGCGCGTCAGCAACGTGATTTTCTTTACCGGGTTTGTAAAATATATTAGCATTATGCTCATCAATAAATGCTTTCCAGCGTTTAATTTTGGCGTTTGGATTTCGGTCTGAAACCGCAAACGTAAGTGGTTGATGATCAGTATAAATATTTAGAGTTTTTACACCATAAAGATAATTTCGAAGGTTCTTAAGTGACCACACTATGGCCAGAAGCTCCCTTTCGTTGGTTGCGAATTCCAACTCTTTATCCTTAAGTGTTCGGGAAATCATGGTTATTGGTCTCCCGTTCCGGGACAAAACCGCTCCAATACCATGTGATGAAGCATCCGTCGTTAGATCGAAAGGCTTCGTAAAGTCTGGGTACAGCAACGTAACGTCTTCTGACGTCAAGATGTCTCTAAGTTTATTGAATGCTTGTACTTCTTTGTCTTTCAAATTTATACCAATTTTTTTTCGACTGATTAGCACTTATTTTACTATTATCGCCCTTCAATATATCCGTCAATGGTCTAGCTATCGACGCAAAATCTTTTATAAAGCATCTATAATAGCTTGCCAACCCTAGAAAAGACCTCAGTCCAAACAATGTAGAGGGTTGGGTGTAATTTTTTATTGCCTCCACTTTACTGGGGCAAGTTTTAATACCATCTCTAGAAACCGTAAAGCCCAAATACTCCACACTTGTCTTAAAAAAATGTGACTTCTCTCGTGAAATCCTCATGTTTGCCTCGTACAATTTCTTTAAAACCAAATTGACATCCTCCACATGCGACCGTTCATTCTCCGAGAAAACGATCACATCATCAACATAAACGTAACAGGTCTTCCCGATAAGTTCACGCAGGACGTCATCTATTGCCCTTTGGAAAATGCTGGGTGCATTTTTTAGCCCAAAGGGTAGGCGACAAAATTCATACTTTCCGCCATTAACGGAAAAAGCCGTCTTTTCTCGGTCCCTCTCAGCTAATTCAATCTGATGAAACCCCGACTTTAAGTCAAGAGTTGTAAAAAATCGTGCTTTGCCTAGATTCGAGAGAATGGTTGAGACGTTTGGGATCGGGTATTTGTCGTCCACGGTTTTTTGGTTGAGCTTTCGAAAGTCTATTACTAAACGTTTCTTTTTATTGCCCAATTCATCAGTACCCTTCTTATCAACTACCCAGATTGGATTATTGTAGGGTGACCTCGATGGCCTAATTATTCCGTTCCTAAGAAGGTCTTTGATTTCGTTATTAACAAAATCCGCCACACCCATTGGGTATGGATAGAATCTCGAGTAGATGGGGTCGTTACTTTCTGTACGAATCGTAGCAACAATGTTGGTGTTATATGGCAACGACTCGTTTGGGTCTGCAAATGCCTTTATTCTATTATGGATCATGTTCTTGAAATCCTTGGCAATAGATGAGGGGACTTCAATATCTTCCACTCTTGTAAAATTCACATTGTGACAACTATGGAAATGGATCCTCTCAGATCCAGAGTCGAAGTTAATTAAACCTTCTTTTAAACAAATTGTGGCACTTATCTGCGTTAGCAGATCAAGGCCAATTATTCCGTCGAATCTCTCAAGAGTAGGCAACACAAAAAAAACAGCGGTCACTCCAAACATTTCCAAAAAACATTTAGACTCGACGCTATTAAAACCGTGAATTGACTTAACCAGGAAAGGGGTATCAACTGGGATTATTTTTTTTATTTCCTCCAATGGCCTAATATAATTCTTTGAAGCTCCAGTGTCAATTAAAAATTTCATTCGTCTCCCGTATAAACGGGAGGAGGGAGCTTCCTCTAAAAAATGCACATATTCAGAATTAGGTGCTTCGCCCTCGAATTCGTCTAATTGAGATTCTGCTAGGGACTTATAGTCAATTTTTTCTTTTTGTGCAGGATTTTCCTGCCAAAGGTGATTTAACCTCTGACGTCTCTGCCCAGATTGCCTTTGAGTGCTATTTGGTCTTTTAGCTGCAAACACTCGGCTTTGATTATATAAGTTGCTACCGCCACTGTGTTGCTGAAAACCTGTGGGTTGTCTGAAACGCGAGGATGTTGGATCGACATCCATTCCCTCAACAGACACACGACTACTGTTGGCTTGATTATAAATTTTATTAGTCTGTGTTTTACTATTACCTAAATGATTTTTACTAAAATAAGGGTTTTTTCTGTGATTACCAACTTGGTTGTTATAATTATCACCGGGATTTTCCCTACCCTGCGATCCATTTGACCGTTTAACCTCAGTTTTGTGAAATTTTTCTTCACAACTTCGCGCATAATTTGCGGCAAACAAATACCTATCATGATTAGACTCAATTTCTTGAGCCAATGCCAGTGCATTTGGTAAGTCGGTTGGTCTAGCCGAAAATAAAATGTCACATAATGGTTTTCTTAACCCGGATATAAACACTCGAAGAGCATCTATTCTGTATTTTTCGTTAAAAGATGTGGCCAAATTTGGTTCATAGGACATATTCGTCTTATTTGTGAGAGAAGTAAGTTTTTTCTCAACTTCATCGTAATATTCCATAACGGTGCGACTACCCTGTCGTAGAGTACTGAGTTCTTGCTCGACCAAATATATTGGTCGTACATCGGCGTACGTAAAGTCCAATCGTGAAATTATCGCATTAAAATTAAGGACTGTATTGAATGAAGCTAAAACAGCATCGGCTGCACCTCTGATTTTGTTCCTAATTATGCAAACTGCCTGGTAATATCGCGAACTTCCTTCGTATTTTTCAAAAACTTTATGAGCAAAATGCGCGGCCTGACGCCAAGAGACATATGCTCCTTTCTTGCCGTCGAATTCTGGCAAAGATTTTACTATATCTAAAGTCTCCTCACATCGAATGCCCTCAATTATTTCGACATCTTTAAAAACATTTACCTCATTCTCATTCTTTTTAATAGTCAAACACTGCATTGCCTCGTTTAATTTCCTATCGAAATCTTCCTTCTGTGCAACAAGAGCGCCATGCACGGCGGACTCAATAACAAGTTTTAAATCTTCCGCGTTCATTTTTCTCTTTATGTGATTCCCTATCTTCAAATATCCTAATCTTTCTAAAGCTTCCTTAAACGTTTTATCACTATCATCCATTAATTAAAACTCACTAGTCCATAACACAAATCACATTACAGAACTCCAACTATTTTCACATGAAAGCAATTCACAATAACATTTTACTTAGAAAAAAAAATGTACACAAAATTTATCATAAGAACAAAATTCTTAACAGTTACACAAACTTCTTTTCTTTCTTTCAATTATGACACCAGAACAGTAATGAATACAATGCAAATACAAGAACAAAAAAAAATTATCTTACATTTTCATGTAGATTAATTCAAATGATCCAAAATACAGATGATTGCAGGCGACAGTTGAATGCGTTGAGTGTTTCAAAGTAGAGTTGCGCACGTTGAGTGCGTTGAGTACAGTTGATTGTTTCAAAATACAGTTGAATGTTTTAAAATATTGTTGAGTATGTAAAACAACAGTTGAGAGTTTTGGTTCGAATTGGTTGGGCGCCAATGAAATAAATTCTACTGAGCTCAGAAGAGTTGTTCTTTATTATGCGAGAGTTCCTTAAAAACTAAACTTAAATCTAACTTAGAACTAACGTACGGGCTGCAATGCGTTGTATCTTGCAACTCGTGCAAGATATCGCATTTCCCGTCGACGATGGCTGACACTCTATCTCCACTTCGTTGATAGAAGCAGCTGTGTCAGCGTGGGCTGTAGTTGTTGACGACGACGATGAGGCAGACGCGCCAGCGGATTGTGTCGCGTCAGCAGATCGTGTTAACTAACGGCGACGACGAGGCAGACGCGCCAGCGGACTGTGTCGCGTCAGCAGATCGTGTTAACTTATACAGTGCCGTCCAAAAAAAAACAAGAGGGAGATTGAGGTCTTATATTTAGGATAATTGTCCTGTTAAAAACAGCCAAACCTATAGCAAGTTTTCGTTAGGAAAGGATACATAACTGTTTATAAGATCTCAGTGTATTTTTTCCTTGGTTAAAGTCTCTTGTAACCTGTGAATAGACCCAACACCAGAATAGTGAAGATATCCCCAGACCATAATATTTTCAACGCTGTGTTTTATGATTTTCGCTGAATTTCTTATATAAATTCTCTTCCACCGGGCCTTCGAACATATTGTTTTTTTAGTATTTGACTGAAAGAACTTGATATTGGTTTCATCTCAGCAATGTATGTTGCACCACTTTTCTCTGTTTTATGCTGATGGCTTTTGGCGAAGTTATATTCTTAATATTCTTTTTCGACAAGAGACGGCATTTCTTCTGAACGTAGGCTTTTAAAGCTAGCTCCAAAAGCATTCGCTTCAACTAAACTCAGTATTGATTTCTGCTAAAGTTATTAACGGATTCTTTTACGCGCATCGAATAATGCTTAAATACCTTTTTGGGATTTTCTTAAGTTTTCGGCCATATGTTTCTTTAGTCTTGCAAGAAACAATTTTGGCGATTTCTCTTAAGGATCTCTCTAGGACCTCTAGGACATCTCTAAGACCTTGAAATATTTCTACGATTTATCTCGGGGAAGTCATGCAATTCTGTCCAAGCTTGTTCACCCACTTTTGTGCGTTTTCAATTTTCCTATTTCGTTACTAAACTTGTTCAAGTTCCGAAAGAAGCAGATCCTAATTCTGTATATGAATTGAAGGCAACTATGTATAATACAGCTAAAGTATTTAACCACGAATGTCCTCATATAAATCTAATATATTGCAGTCACATATCCTTCCTGCGCCCGTAGACCGGTCCATATATCGCGCTAATAAATGATGAAATAAAAAACGTATATTAATAATTAATTTGAGAAGCTTTTGTGAGAATCGAATCAAATACTCTTTTTTCATCGATGGAATAAAGTTTACTTAAAGCCCTGGTTCAATTTTTATCTATTTCTCCCTGGGAGAATGCTTAAGCTCCGCTGTCGACCCATATTCCCTTCCTTCTGCGTAGATTTTCCTCACTGGTGTGAAATCTGGCATTGTCCTGCTGATAACCATTGCCCAGTTGGTTTTATGATTGTCTGCCAGAAGTGACATCAAACTTCATCGGAGTACATGAACTCCGGCTCCCTGCTGTTAATTTTTGATGAAGCGTATTGCATTTCTAGACACCTGTTTTAACAGAAAACACCCATATCATACCATTCTTTTCGTTTTTTTCATCAGAAAACAAGACCTTTATACTAATCAAAAGTCAAAAGAAAGAAAAGTGAAAAGAACAAAAAATAAGATTACAAGAATTTTAAAAAAATTCGTTACCTTAAATTTACTGAGACCTAATCCGTGTCCAAATTATTCTTTGCGAATTCAACTAAGGGACCTTGTCTTGTAAAAGTTGCAGAACGTGATTCATTTTTCAACGGAAAATATTCGGATTCCGCTGAATAGCTCTCCTAAACGTAGTTTTGGACACTCCAATATGTAATTGCCCCGCTAATTTGGTGCGACTTTCTATTTAATTGCTGGCGGCTATAGAGCGATTGTTTGCTCTTCTCGGCCATAAAGCTTTCTTTTCCATTCTGGCCGTTTCACCGTACCATTAGAGTCCGGATCTTTTAAAAATGTTTGATGTTTTCTTTCTTTAATGGCAACAATTTTCTTTATTCGACTTTCGACAGTGATGTAACGCACCGTATGTTTGTTAGTGCATTTTTCCAATCACTTAATCAAACCACTTCTTTTTAAACTTACTGAACTGACCACTACGAGGTTCATTGGCAAGTAGATTATGAATATGAAACGAACATATACAGCCAAATACTAAAATCAATTCAAATATAATGGAACTTCTTTTAAAGAAATAATTTCCACCACTACAAGTACTTTTTTCCTTTTCCTTGAAAAGTTTGTTTAAATACATTGAAATTCAAATCTCAAATCTCAAATTAAAAAGTAGATTTTTATTATGAAACGCACTATAGGAATTCTTGATATCTGCAATGTATGTAACGTCTGCGTTTTCCGAGGTTTGATCCATCATCTCCTCGTCGTCTATCCTTTATATAATTCGAGTAATTTTGAGCCAACGCTCTTGTTTCTCTGTCTAAGTACTTACCGTTTGCTTGAACTTTTCATTTTCTTCTTCTTAAAATTACAGTAACTGAAGCAGAGAATTGTACCAAAAAAAAAGGGTTGACCACAAGATGGGACTACGGAATATATAAGAAATGTGAATAATTCATTAATCCGAAGGTACTTTTCAAAAATTAGTGAGTTGCGCAGATAACCGCAATACCCGGTAAAGACGCAAAGATTACCACATCCCAATCCACCAATAAGATTACTTCCCACATTCGGGAAAATATTTGGAAAAAAAACATCTTTATGATCTACAGCCAATGCCGACTAATATTGAAACTATACCAAACTATCATTCGGATCCCGCAGACAACCCTCAACACATTCAAAAATTAAACAAATTCATAGCGTGGCTTACAAAATCACAACAGACATAGGGGAAAAAGATTCTGCATAGAGGTGTTTTCAGAAACAAAAACTTCAATAAAGCTGGGCATAGTCGACTGATATATGTATGTATGTATAAGTTTGAAACATTTTTTGAGTTCCAACGGATTTTTACCAAATCATCAAAAGCCAAAGCTCATAACGACCGAGGCGGTAGTAACCCACGGATCTGTTGTGGGATCATTATTATTTGTACTTTACACTACCTACATCCCTAAACAAAGAGAACACATGATGATTTACCACCAAACTGAATAAAGAACAAAATTATCCCAATCGACAATCTCACACGAAAAAAAGAAACTAATAAAATTAAAATATAATTAACTGCTCTGGCTTCCGCGAAAAATGTCTGGATTATCAACAAGCAATAAACTACTTTTATAGTATAGTATATCTTAAAACCCATATAAACAAAAGGGACACAATATTTTTAGCAAGTCTTTTTAGTCTTCTATCTTGCAAAGCTTAGACATGAAATATTTATACAAAGGCTTTCCTGTCTGTCTGTACTCATATGTTATACATATATCTACAAACCTGCACGAAGTAAATGTGAATTATAAACTGTGAATGAAATATAAATTATAAAATCGAATACATGAACCGTAATGACGAATAAGCCTAATTCACCAACCGCCTATTTTTAGGATATGATACATTATAATTCACAGTCACTTCGCGCAAGTTTGTGATATATGCGTATGGACAGAAGGACAGACAGATATATGATATATGCGAACATACGGACAGACGGACAGATAGAAAAGCCTTTGCATAAGTTTGCAAAATGTAAGGCAGAAGACCTTGAATTCTAGCTTGGCTCCTGGCGAGCAGATCCTATCTTGTTTTATTTTGTTGCGGTAGTGCAGTTTTATGAAATTGTATAGTTATTTTATAAAAAAATATTGATTAGAACCAGATGATGGCGAATAAACACGCGTGCTCATTTGAGGACGCTATGCATTTGAGGAATCCTACACCCGGAACTTGACGAATGACAGATGACTAGCTTTCAATCTCCACTACTCGAATTAACGTCGATGACAGCTCAATTACCGACGACCAAATAGGGGCCCATCTTTTAAAAATGGCTCCCTTGATTCCAGACGGTTCTGATGATGCACTGGTTTCTGATGGTTTCTGATGTTCTTCCAGAAACAGAACGTGAGCCACCAGATGATTCAGAAAGAATAGATAATTAAACACCACAACAAAGTTTTGCGATGGTTGGACAATTCTTTGGTTCATACAATGTCAAGTTATGCCGGTATAGAACCACAAGAAAAAGCTTCCAGATTCTCTAGAGAAGACAAAAACATAATCAAAATATAGGTACCACGTCCATTTTCAATTTCAATGTTCAGTTTTCACATGGGAGGGGTAGGTTTAATGGACTCGCTTGTGACCCGGTACAGAAATGATATTATACTAGTAAATTAATCGTGGTAAATGCGAATATTACACCATTTTATGAACGTCGCTGTGGAAATGAATGGATACACTGGGACAAATCGAAGGATAAAAAATGGATTTGTTGGAGTTCAAAAGTCTGGTGGGGTGGCTATGGGACTTATTTACAAGCCATAGGCAGACCCAGCAGACATCACCAGCATAATGGAGGGAGGAGAGCATTTCCAATGAAAATGAGTCGAAATACGTAAGTAGTTGCCGTCATGAAAATTGGAGTAAGACACCTTATAATTGTAGCAGGTGCGAACTACCATTGTGTTCAGAATACTTTGAAGGAACCCTAGAAGAGCGATTCGCATTCAATGTTTGGCGATTATGATAAGATAAAAGATTCTTCTTTTATAATTGGTTTATTGGGTTTATTTTCATTGAATTGAATTGAATATTACGTTATTTTTTCTTGTGTTTACTTGTTTTTCAAATGATTTTCACCCTTTTCTACAGTTTCAAAAAAATTAACCATCTTGTGCTTTTGTTACGTATGATTAATTCTAATTGCATACTACTAAATTCATCCTTCAAAAGAAAAACTTAATACCATTGCGTCCTCATATGAGGACATGACATACACATCTCACTTATTTATCAGCAATATATACATATTTTTTAAAATAGTATCAATTATAAGAGACCTCATCAAGAAGAAAACCAAATAAAAAAAAATATTTTGTGCCTTTTCATAATTCAGGCATGAAAGGGTTAAAAGACCAACCGAGGACAAAACCTACAAATGAGCAGAAGACATTACATAAAAGTCGCAGCTCACCCTTAACCATAAAAGAAATTTACGGAAGATGACAATTAAAGAGAACCAGACCTAGTGCCTTGATGAGAGGGACTTTAAGATCAACATCTTAAAACTAAAAAAAAAAAAATATTAGTTCAATTGATGTTATGCAATACTCAATAATCCTTTTGTAAAAAAATGCTATTTTTGTATGTAAAACTTAAGCTTGTTAGTGCTATATGTGTTAAATTCGATCAAAAATTGATGAATACAAAAAAGGCATCTGGTAATATGAAGTCGGGTACAATTTTTTAACCCTCTTGAGTACTTTTCGCCTTGTGGGCTGGAGCAGAATCTTGTTGTAAGATCCAGTGCTAGGTTGGGAATTTGAAGGCAAACGACTTCTTCCAATAGTGGTTTAGTAAACTTTGCTGACTCTTTTTTCAAAAAAAAATGGTGGTTAATTATGCCTTCGTAGCTCATTTCTTACCATACCATTACATTTTCAGGAGAGCGAACTCTTGGAATAAGTATTCTTTGATGTCCGAGCATGTGCTCGATCATTTTGTTGGTTGAAAGTTTCCTCGACGGTGAACATAATTTGTCTGTGAGCATTTCTAGCGCACCTTTTGAAGAGAGTTTTTGCTTATATAGTTTATGTTTTTTCTTCAATACGACTGTTAAAGTTCTCCAGTATATCTTGTAGACCTTAGGTCCCAAGTCTTCTTTGATGATGCGAGACATAGATTTTTGTGAAAAATTTCACGCGATAAGATCTTCAACTTTCTCAGTGATTTTCGTCTGATTCGAGTTTACACGGCCCTAATGGCTTGTGGAGTCCTCGCGGTGCATTAGCAGCCTGATTTCCAAAGTCCTCGAATAATTTAATAGTACCATAAACATAACAGCGAGTGACTCCCAGCGGTCGCAAGGTACGAACGATATCACCTTTTGCCATTTTACACTTATTTAAGCCGATCAAAATGATGCGATTTTCGATATCACCCCATTCCGTGGTTGTAAATGACTAAAAACAAAAATCTTTTTAGTTTTTTATTTTATTTTTTTATTTATTAAAGTAGTAATTATTTCTGAAACGTATCCAAATTATGCCGAATCGATGATTGATAAAGTCGACAAGTGTGGACGAGCGTTCCCGTGCTTATGCATCCACGCCCGTGAGTGTCGATGTGTGTAAATTCGATCGAGCCTCGCGCCTGTCGAGCCTTTACTATGCACGTGTTTAAAAAGTCAAACGTAGCTATTTAAAATCAGTGTCTCCTTAACGTATGCAACGAAGGGTCAAAACAAATCACAAGAAAATTAACTATTGCCTCCTTTTTCAGAACAATTAATGGCGAGGAAAAAGTTAAAAGAGATTGGTTGGCTTTTACTGAAACCAACAACTTATTGTACTGTTACGTTTGTAAATTATGTTCCAAGCTAACAACCCATAAAAGAGCGTTGAAAGACTGAAGAGCATGAAAACTCCAGTCACCACATTAACGCCATTTTAATTTTTATAACGCGATCTAAAATTACCGGACGCATTGAACTGGAAAAACAAATTATAAATGAAAAAAATATATTGGAGGGAAGTATTTAAACGTGTGGTAGCGACAATCAAATTTATTTCTTCATACTCTTTAGCGTTTCGTGGTAAAAATTAAGTGTTTTTTAGTGAAAATAATGGTAATTATATAGGTGCTTTGGAATATTTATCCGATTTCGATCTACTTTTGCGGGAACACATGCAAAAATATGCAAACTGCGGCACCGGTACTATAACTATCTACTGGAAGCGGGAGTGTCCGCGGATTTTAGAAAAATGGAAAAAGAGCAATATCGGTCGGTGATTCGATTCTTGTTTTTAGAAGGGAAATCGCGGAGCGAAATCAAAGAGCGTTTGGATGCTGTGTACGGTGACTCTTCTCCTTCGATGGCGACCATCAAAAATTGGTTCAACGAGTTTCAACGTGGTCGTACGTCGGTTTTTGATGAGCTACGTCCAGGTGCCCCGAAAACGGCTACCACGGAGGTTAACGTGACAAAAATCCACGATCTCGTATTGGCGGACCGCCGATTGAAGGTGCGCGAGATAGCTGGGAAAGTAGGCATCTCAAACGATCGCGTGGGTCATATCCTGCATGAAATTTTGGGCATGAGAAAGATGGGTGCCGCGTTTGCAATGTTTAAGTGCAATCCGAAAAAGTTTCTGCGTCGTTTCGTGACAGTCGACGAAACATGGATCCACTGGTACACACCAGAGACCAAGGAAAAGTCGAAACAGTGGACTTCGTTGATAGGTTTAGTTAGTTTTAATTAGTTTAAGGTAGGATTAAGTTTTATATAAAATATTTAAAAAAAGAAAGATCATATGCTAAGTTTTTTAATAAAAGAAAAAGTTTTCTTAACTTAAGTTACGAGTAGTTATAATGTTAATAGTAAATTTATGTAGTCGTCGAAACACATACATGTACATATGTTTCAATTGTACTGTTTGTTTTAGAGTGTCCACCTAGGGCCAGTAAGATAGTTACATTTGTTAAGATAGTTAAGCCAGTTTTAAGCATTTTTGACTAGGGTAAGATAGATATAAGATAATATGAAATAAAAATGAATTTAAAACTAAAAAACAGTTATTGGGCCGATTCGATGCCGAATTGAAGAAAAAACGGCCCCACTTGGCGAAGAAAAAAGTGCTCTTCCATCATGATAATGCACCGGCTCACACCTCCGCCCTCGCCACGGCCAAATTGGTCGAATTGGGTTACGAACTACTGCCCCATCCACCGTATTCTCCAGATGTGGCCCCGTGCGACTTCTTTTTGTTTCCAAACTTGAAAAAGCCACTCGCCGGGCAGAAATTTCAGTCGAATGGGAGGTCATCGCCGCCACGGGAGCCTACTTTGCAGACCTCGAGAAAACGTATTTTTCAGACGGGTTAAAGTCTGGGTCAAGTGTATCGAGATAAAAGGAGACTTTATTGGAAAATATTTCGCCATTTCTCCAAAATTTTTGTTTTTCTTTTGTAGGCTAAGTACTTATCGGACCATCCTCGTATTTGTCGTCTACAATATGTGATGAATTATTTCTATTATATCGAAAGTTTTACAACTCACAATAGTGAACGAAATAAAAGAAGCCAAATTTTACTCTCTAATTATTGATTCAACACCTGATATATCTTACGTAGCTCAGCTGGCCGTCATTATTCGCTATGTTCTTCCATGTGTTATAAAAGAAAGATTTTTGGGATTTCTACCTATATTTTCTCATACTGGTGAAAACTTGGAGAAAGTTATTTTAGAATTTTGAAATAATATAGATTTAGACATCACTAACTGTCGGAGACAGAGTTATGATAACGCGTCCAATATGTCAGGTAAATATAAGGGACTCCAATCCAGAATAAAACAACATATTTTTTTTTCCCATTTTATACCATGCGCAAATCATTCATTAAATTTAGTTGGAAATGCTGCTGTCGAAAGTTGCATGGAAATGACCACTTTTTTCAATATCGTTCTGGAATTGTGCGTATTTTTTTCAAGTTCTACACATAGGTGGAATGCAATACAAAAATTGTGTAAGAGCAAGCACTTCAGTATTAAACCTATTTGTAACAGCAGATGGTATGCTCGTTCCGATGCTGTGGGATCCTTAAAGGAAAATTATGAAGAAATTAAACATTGTTTACGTAATTCTTCCTCAAACAAAGATGAAAAACCATTAACAAGGTCCGAAGCTGCCAATTTACATACATAAAAAACTTGATACATTTGAGTTTGTACTGTTGCTTACTATATGGAAAAAGATAGAGAGAATAGATGTTTCGAACAAGACTCTTCAACAAAAAGACGAATCCCTAAATAATATATGATTCATTGATAGTATTCATACAAACTGTTAGAGATAAAATTGATAATTTAGAAAAAGAAACAGAAAATGTTAAAGATATTGCATATTGTACTAATGATAAAAAACGGCAGAAAATACGAAAACTATTTCATGATGAAATTTCAGAACATGAAATAAGATTTAGTGGCAAAGAACATTTTAAAGTTAATATTATAATAATATAAATATTAAAAATAGATCTGAGGGATATAAAACTATTAACAATAAATTCAAAACAATTTTTCATGATAGTGATGTTAGTGACTTTTTAATAGAGGAATTAAAATGTTATGAACAAAATTTAAACCTAGCAAAACTGAAAAATTAAGTATTACAATTTAGAATATTTATTTATTTATTGTGGCAGAAATTATACAATTAATAAAATGCAATATTCGTTTTACAGAGATTTGGTTTCCATTACCTTACATCTAGAATATTTATACAATTACTCAAATAATATATCACAGAAATGCTTCCGGTTTAATTTAAGTTTAATTTAAGATTTTTAAGTTAAGAAAATATTACTTCGCCTAATTTAAACATAATTCGGAAGATTTAATATTTAATAATAATAAAATTTAATCAAATTATCTAGAAAAAGAGTTTTTTTTATTAAATAACTCTATTAATTATGACAACTAATTGACGACTTTGCAGAATTAAAAGAGAGAAAAAAAGGCAATATAGCGAATAAATCTGGGAATATTTGTTTAAGTATTATTGTTTGTTTTAATAAATTATGTTTATTTAATTTTTGTATTGTACATGTATATTATTTTTTTCCTTTTTTTTTCTTGGAATCCGATAATTAAATAGAACTACATACTATATGCTTTAAAACCAAACTACCAAACGCAAAGTATGTGTCATGACTGAAAAATAGGCCCGAAATTACAATGTTGCCTGGGGCCCGCTTTAGCCTTAGTCCGCCGCTGCCAGGCTAGATATAATTCATGCGTGTATCCTCCAATTCAAAGGTTCCTTTTCCGCAAAAGCCTAACACCATTTCATCTAATGTTACATACTCCCCAATGTTGTAGTGTTTTTTGTCAATTTCAAACAACTTTTTAGAACATCTCACGAAATGGGCAGACCAGATCCTCTACAAGTCTCTACTCTAATACGTTTGTCGCCAAATCAAAAGTTTCCCGTGCCATTAACATCCCAAAACTCATCCATATGAGATCCTTGTGACCTATTGTATATATACAGTGTCGTTCGAAAAATGTTGATCAAACTTTTTTTTCGAATTTTGTCGAATTTGTTGCAGCAACTACATATTTTTTAACGAAGATCTGTTTTCTTATGCGGTTTTAATGGTATCATGATACTTTAGTGTTAGAATTTTTGATACTTTAGTGTTAGAATTTTTCACACGCGGTCAGGAGCAAGAAGTTGTTAGCAAAACGGGTCTTTTGGGTACCTGCCTCATTTTTGGGGATTAAAGAAAAATGCTTGATTGCTGCAGTGTTTTTTTTTTTTTGCTTCTCAGAAACATTCTCTATCTAATTAGTACTTTGTTGGACCTCCACTTGCTTTTATTACACCTGAACATCGGCGAAATATTGACTCATGTGGAAGAAGGTATGGTGCTCCAAGTCCGGATAAGTACATTTTTTAGATTTTCAATTGACTCTGGACGGTTCGTCGCAACCTTAACTTTCATTATTGACCTTATATTATCAATTGGATTGAGATCTGGATTGTAGGGAGGCGAACTTAATACATCGACATTATTTTCTTCGAAGTGGATACTTTTTAACCTAAGAAATAAAGAAAAAAGGAAATATTTTTTTAGTCATAAAAGTTCTAGCTTATTTAAAAGCTTGATATTAGTTTTTCATATTAAAAACAAACAAGTTCATATTTACAATTTTGGCTGTATGGCAAGGAGCATTGTCCTGTTGAAAAATGAATCTACAAGTATCACCAAAAATCTCCAGCGCAGAGGGCTCTAATACATTTTCCAGAACTTTTGAAGTGACTTTCGATTCTAGGAAGACCATTCTATCTTTTTCATCTCCAGAGAAGCATTCCTAGACCATCATACTTCCAGTTTACAGGGCAGTGGACCAAGCTTGCCAGATAGAAATGGTTTGACGCCAACATAAATTGAAAGCAGTCGAACACTTTTGTTGTCGAGCCATAAAACGCGGCTTATCTCTACCCCATTAACGATACCAACATATTTTTCAGAGTATCATAGCTTAACTTTTCGCTTCGCCAGTTCTGCATCGCTCGATAGCTTTATGTTTGGCACTTGATTTAACGCACGGTTCCCAAACTATATACGTGTACATACGAGGGTGGTCCGATAAGTACTTAGTCTCGCCGCCAGATGGCGCCAGTATCGCAAGAGCAACTTACTATCATGTAGTATATTCTAGTAAACGGCTACTCTCGAAATTTCACAGTAGTTTTGTTTTGACCGCGTGTGGAAGCGGGAGTGTCCGCGGATTTTAGAAAAATGGAAAAGAGCAAGATCGGTCGGTAATTCGATTCTTGTCTTTGGAAGGGAAATCGCGCAGCGAAATCAAAGAGCTTTTGGATGCTGTGTACGGTGACTCTTCTCCTTCGATGGCGACCATCAAAAATTGGTTTAACGAGTTTCAACGTTTCGTGACAGTCGACGAAACATGGATCCACTGGTACACACCAGAGACCAAGGAACAGTCGAAACAGTGGACTCCACCCAAGAAGGCGAAAACTGTCCCATCGGCCAGAAAGGTGATGGCCACCGTTTTCTGGGATTTACAAGGTGTGATTCATATCGACTACCTGGAGAAGGGCAAAACGGTCACAAGGCTGTACTATGCCAAATTATTGGGCCGATTCGACGCCGAATTGAAGAAAAAACGGCCCCACTTGGCGAAGAAAAAAGTGCTCTTCCACCATGATAACGCACCGCCTCACACCTCCGCCCTCGCCACAGCCAAATTGGTAGAATTGGGCTACGAACTGCTGCGCCATCCACCGTATTCTCCAGATTTGGCCCCGTACGACTTCTTGTTGTTTCCAAACTTGAAAAAGTCACTCGCCGGGCAGAAATTTAGAAGTTGGAGTATCGCTGGGATAAGTGTATCGAGCTAAAAGGAGACTATATTGAAAAATAAATCGCCATTTCTCCAAAATTGTTGTTTTTCTTTTGTAGGCTAAGTACTTATCGGACCACCCTCGTATATACCAAGGCTCCTTGGATATGTCAGCAAACCCAATGACGTGTAAAAGTTATAGAAGTATAAGTTAACGCGAAATAGATTTCGTCCCACAATCAGCTAACCAACAACATGTTATGTGTCGGAATCTGCCCAGTCAACACTCTGTGCACCAACCATCCACCAAAGTTGCACACGCCGCCACCTGAGCTACACACTTAAGCCTTAAACATCTCGTCGACGCCGACGTCACAGCAGGAATAGTATTTAAAGTAGTCTGTACTCGTAAATAGCGTAACCAAAAAGAAAATTTAAAATGAAAAAAAAAAATTTTTTAGTGAAATTAATAAATATGTTTTTAATTTATACAATGTAGTTCACGTTGTCTGGGATTTTGCTAGACAGACGAAGAACGACATTTGACGAAGCTCCGAGATCTTGTACATTTTCTGGAATCATACCTATTGTCTCCTGCGTCACAGTAAATTTCAAAACCATATGCGAAACCCACGCGATCACATAAAACGAAAAGTTTTATGGTTCCCCATTTATGTGGTTTGGCTGCCATGTACATATTAACGGGTGGGGTTGCCACTTATTTCATAACACACATTTGGTCATCTAAGCAAAGACGATGAAGCATCGGAACAGACCCAAAGCGTTCATTGAAATGGGTTATTAGTGTAGGAACTCGATGAAATTTGTCGTATCCAGGCTGACCTTTCGGAATCATGGTCGAATTGTCATTGAAATGCAAGAACTGTCGCATTTGTTCGAATCTCACTCGAGTCATTGTGCTCCGGATTGTTTCGAACGAATGTCTTCCCCAGTAACGAACATTCGGATAACGATAAACCGACATGAAGAACACGATTCCGATGAATTGTTGAACCTCTTGTTCATTAGTAAAAAATCCAGCTTCGACTTTCTGCTGACACTTCTTCTGCTTGCATGAATTCATCACTTACAAAGCAATAAAAGAAATCAAATGGTTCACACTTCACATGGAAACTCTTTCTTGAAAAACGAAAAACGATCTCGTTTACACGCTGCTGCATATGTTTTTCCTCAAATGTATTTTTCGTCTTATTCAGTGACCCAATGAATTGGCCTGTACTTGGACGATCTGAACCATCTTCATCTTCTTGTAAGTCATACCAGCCTCGTTTACGTTTTCTGTAATTTGGAGCGGCAGCGTTGAATTCAGTTTTATTAGCAGTATTTGATTCGCTATTAGCTCTGCCATTTGATTCCCAAACAGATACAGAAGCAATGGATGTTGAAGATAATGATGCTAAATCTAAGCCCGTCTTGACGACTAATATCGCTTTTCAGAATTCATCAGACAATGGTCAATCAGCAATTCGTCCTCTGAGCAAATTAAGTCTGGATCATCAATATTGTCATCATCAAAGTCATCTTCACCGTCAGTGTCTTTGGAGCTCGAAATAGTGTTCATCAATTCAGCTACAATATTTCATCATCCGCTATCTTCGACAGGCTACTCAAAGACCTCCTTGACATTATTATCTGAGCTCTGAAACTGTAATGAACAACTTACAGAAGAAAAATATTCTTAACTGCCTGACCCTGCCTCTAAACGGGCTCAAGAAAGCTATGATAGACTATATAAACCTATTTTCACTAAAGGATAAAACACACTTCCATCTACTCACCTGTTATTTTTTCAATTGGAGTTGGCGAACAATTTTTTTTTCTTATAGACGAAAATCTTATTTGTAAAAAAACTATTTATATTCGTTATTTTAGAGGGGTCACCCGTCGTATTACTTAAATTCATTAAAATGTGGACGTTCCTAACTGTTCTCAGAAAAAAATAATATTTTGACTTAATTTTCTACTGACTTCCAGGATGAAAAGCGATTATAGATGCACATTTAACGTTCAGCTTCATCTAACGCCTCCAGAAAAAAAAAAAGTTTTTTTTTTAGTTCCATTCGTCGAACTTTTTTTTTTTTATAATTCTTCGGGGGTGGTTGTCCTAGATAGGATTTGAGAGATTCGACTGAATTTTTGCGTTGGTTGTAGTTTACAGTAACCCTTGTTTTTAAGGTATTGCCATTAAGGTATTATATTGGAAATGCACACACAGATTATGAATTTTGAAGCTGCGAGTGGCCTTCGTCAGCACTTTTTTAAACATTTTTCAATCACAACTGATGATGTTGTTTTTCCGTATAGGAATTGTTCTTGACTATGGCTGGACTTGAACTACAGACCTTCGGCTCAACAGTCGGTAATGATTACCATTGCACCACGACCACACCCTGATTTGAAATCATTTCATGCACCAATTCAAAACTGTTTTTAGTCAATGAACGATCATTTTCACCTCACAAACAGGTCTTAATTGCCTCTAATATTAACTTATCTTGCTTATTTCGATTCATTCCAATAGCAAAATGCTGCCAATTAGACCAGAATACCAAAACAATGGAATTTAATTTAATGCGCCTGGAAACTCACATATTTATGGTACCTACTACGAAATAACATCTTAACATTTTTACAATAAAAGCTTAATAAGATCTATTTCATATACTTTATCTACAGTTGTCACCATGAATGTGCTTCATGATCTTTAAACGTTAATTGCTTACATATGTAGGTCTAGCAGATGTACTTATATTTTTATATTATGTATAGTATTTATGTAATATTTCATTTCTTCGGTCCTCAATCCCGACAGTAGTTGTGCTCCGTACTAGTGGCTTCGTCAATTACTCGGACTACATCACTGCAGAACTTGTGCACCTCGAATCCGTTGAACTCGTCAAAGACCACTTGGCAGGTTCTGCACTTAAACGTCCTAAGAATGAGGAAATAAGAAAATGATAATTCAACAAAACAAGTATTTAACAATATATTACTGAAATTGGAGGACGGGATCGACATACCTGGACTCTTCTTTGACTTTAGCTAACGCAACGCCATACATTCTGTAAGAGGAAAAAAATAAATAATAAGTATTGAAATACACCTCGGACTCACAGTGATTCTTCTATTTTAACCTTTGCCAAAGCCGCGTCTGCTGCTTCTCGTCTGGCCCTTTCCTTATGATGCTTCATTAGGTGTTTTTTGAAGTTCTGCGACTGAATGAAGGACTTCTGGCACATTCCGCACACGTATGGTCGATAGCCCTGATGGGCCATCATGTGTTTTTTTAGGTTTATGCGCTGAGAGAAAGCACGGCTGCATCGTTCACACTGATATGGTTTTTCGCCGGTGTGGGTAAGTTCATGACGACGCAGATTACCCTGTTGTGTGAAGGATTTTTCGCATAGCTGGCAGCGGTATGGTCGTTCACCGTTGTGTACGGAGTAGTGTCGTTGCAAATTCACAGCCTGGGCGAAAGCCATGTTACATTCGGAGCAGATGTACGGGCGAATATCGTTGTGGGCCTTCATGTGTCGTTCCAGATTGCCATGGTTGGCGAAGGTTTTTTGGCACGAGTTGCACACATAGCTATTCTCTGCAGGATTGTGATCGTGCTTCTCTTTCTTATGCATTAATTGATCATGCTTTGAAGGGAAGGTCTGAAGAAGAGATCAACTAAGTTCGATTGAAAAGATTAAGTTCGTGGGTTATGTGTGATTTTTACCTGTTTGCAACGGCGGCAAGTATAGATTTGCTTAACTCGTCCATCCGCTATTTCGGACGCCATGTAGTTTGGTTATCCTGCGTAAAAGGCTGGACCCAGCTTTCGGCAAGATTCTGGAAAATAAAATAATTTGTAAATTAGTAGACATTAAAATAATATTGACGTGCATTGGTTGGTTGGATGTTCACGATGAATAATTCAATCTTCTTGGTAAAGAGGCACTAAATAGTGAGCTCTACCTACATATATCGAGGAAAGCTACTATTTTCCTTTCCAGCTATCAGGATAGTTTATCTATTTGAATAAAGCAGGGGTTTAAAAATAAAGTCTAATGAAAGAGCAAGTGATATCATGCCTAATTTTACCTTTAACGATTGGGTAAGTTGCATACTTAAAATTTGTGGAGAAAGTGGTTAGTTATAAAAGGTCGAGAGAACTGGAAGTTTTCCACAAACAGATCATTGGCTTGATGAATTTTATAAAAAATAATAAATGATCAAGGAACCATCTATCGCGAAATATAAAGAACCAGCTTAATTTTAGCAATATCATTCGATATCATTGGAACGGTGAAATTTTTTTTGACATCGAAAGACTGCAGGATTGCTCGAACCCTGAAAGTTTTACTCTTGACACAATGATGGTGTTCTAATTAGCGAAAATGTGTGCTTCTTGTATGGGTTCACGTGTCATTAGTTATTATAAAAAGTTTTAATTTGTTATCTCAAGTAGTTTGTTTACACGAATTTTTGCAGTTGACGTTTTGCGTGTTTCGTTAAAATGGATAAACTTGAAAACCGTGAGAGCATAAAATTCTTAGGCAATTTATCCGAAGTTGAAAAAAGTCTATGAGGACTTTGCTCCTTCGATGTCAGGTGAGCAGCTGAGGTTAAACGTAGTCGCACATTCGTCGAAGAGTTTGTAATGCAATGAAATCCACTTATACGGAAGAAAAGCTGGTCCATCGAGACACCCATGACTCAGAGCAGTCGAAGAGGATCCACAAGAAATAGTTGCGATGTACGCAAATTCCGGAAATTGCACACGACAACAAACTATTTGATGCGGGTTTCAGAGGTTTTGTTCATAAGTGGTTCACATCGTATCTAATGAATCGACAGCAAGTAGTAAAAATAAAAAATGTCTTCAGCTCGATAGGTTCATCAAATATCGGGGTACCGCAGGGCTCTGTTTTGGGCCCGATTTTGTTTCTAATATATGTTAATTCGCTGTTTATTCAACCTTTTAAGGGCAAGGTCACAGCATTTGCTGACCATACAGCTCTTTCATATTCCAATACGAATTATATGTGATATAAATGGTGATCTTGAAATATTGAGACGATGGTTTAGGCAACATAAGCTTATAATCAGTAATAAAACAAAATTCATGATATTTAATATCAGAGGCTTAGTTTGCAAAGATTTGCCCATTTATTACCACTCACCTAGCTGCCAACGATTCTATATACCTGTTACGTTTACACATGAGACAATAACATTTAACGAAAGAGTAAACTGCAGTGATGGTTGTTTTCAAATTGAATGTGTCGACAGTTTTAAATATCTAGGCATTATTTTGGACTATAAACTCTCTTGGTCAAATCACACAAGTTATCTTAAACAGTATCTGAATAAGATTGTTAGGCAAATGTATCATCTAAGCCTCTACTGCAATCTACAGATCTTAAAGATAGTTTACAATGGACTATTCAAAACAAAAATGCAGTATGGTATTATTTGTTGGGGTGGCACATATTACAATAAGATCGAGCCCTTATTAATTAAACAAAAGCACGCGATAAGAATTATGGCTAAAGTAAATCGCAGGACACCCAGTTTTGAACTCTTTAGGAGTCTTGGAATTCTTCCTTTAAGGCACCTATACTGCTACAAAGTTTTAAAGATATTTTTTGTAAATTCCGGTTACTTTCATATCAGGCTTCATGAAAGATATAACTTACGCGCCAATACCAGAAACTTTGTCACTGTCTCGACTATTAACAAAACCCACTTCGCACGTTTTATTTATGCTACCGCGCCTCGACTATTCAATCTTTTACCTGAAAACTTAAGGTGTGAGAGAAAGAAATCAGTATTTTTGATCAATGTTAAAAAATGGCTCTTTTCATTTGATCATTCAATTGACTTGTTATTTAATCCGTTGTCTTGATTTAGTTATTATTATTATTATTATTATTAAGATTCTTTGCTACTTCTTTTGTTTACATCATTTATTCCCCAAAAATAGTCTATATTTATTATATGAAATTGAACTTGATAGGTACTTTCGTCACTTGTCTTTGACAATAGATTGTACAAAGCTATTCCTTACAAAGATCATGTAAATTCATCAGCCTGTAATTTATTGTAAACTGTATAAAGGAATAAAGAAAGTATTATTATTATTATAAGGCGTATGCATAGCAGTAACCCTAACAAGGAGACATAGCATCTAATGAAATCAATTGATCAGATTCTTAGTAAATGTTATCAAAAGTTTTTGTAAAGGGAGTTTTGTTCCATTTTGCAAGAGTAGCTTATTTTTTTTAATATATAAATTACATTGTATGTTTAAAAAATGGGCCTTGTTTGCTGCAAATTAGAATTGTGCATGAACACAATTGGTCATATAAAACTGTATAAATAAAATAGGAACGTAATGTCGGTTGATCAAATAATTAGTTGCCTAGATTAGGTAGCTGTGCCGAAAAAATTGTGGTGCGGATTGTACATAGAATGGCTGATAAAGTAGGGCGTTATATAAATGTCAGAAAATTATGATGCTAAGAGCAAATTTGTCCAATGCCAATGAGCCACCCAAACTATACGGTTTAGAATCATGACACTTTTGACTGAAAATTTTCCTTCAGTTTTTATTCACTATGGAAAAATGGAATTTATTAGAACCGCCAAATACAAATCAAGGTATCAAAGCCCACGTTGTGGTCACAAAGCTAAACATTCCAGAGATCCTTTAAAGCTTATCTTCAGAGCTCTGTGATTAGGTGTTCGAAAAATGTTTGCAAGAGGAATTCCAGAACTCGACGAATCCTCCGCCAGCCAATGGCATATCAATATTTTTAGACATTGTTTATATGGCGGGACATAAGGTCAGACAGCAGGGTTGATTTATCAACAGTCGATCGATTTGCGACCGTTTTGAAAGCAACACCGCTTACCGTGTTTACATTATTTTTAAGTATGTGTACGAAATTGTGCACCAGCAATGAAAAAAGCAATTACTTTTATTGCTGAGGAAGGTTATGTCTGAGGCTTTGTTTAAAGCGGGTTTTTTTTTATTGTTCTTCATTGGTAAACATGTCTCAAAAGTATCTGTACTAGCCAAATCGGTTTTTTAGACTGCTGTTTGTACAATCAGTAGCAATTTATTTAATATAATAGCAAAATGAATAATGTATAACAAACTTTTATTATTATTATAACTGACCTGGCGAACCTCGTACCGCATCAGAATCAATTTAGTTTTTTACTAAGAGTACTGAAAATGAAATAAATTCAATAAATAATAGTATATAGAATAGTAAAAGCATATACCCTTCTAGCGGATCCCAGCGTGCTTCGCTACGGGATACGAATACATATACGGGATTAAATGAATATTAGGTTAGGTTAGGTTAGGAAAATTCCGATATTTGTTCCCCAAAGTTAGAGGGTACTCCACTCAAACTCAAAGCGGTCAGCCGCTGTTTGTACAACGGGAGCCATGAGAAGCACGCCGCAAGCAGGGTTGGACATGATACTTCATCTCTTTCCCCTGGATCTATTCATAAAAGGTGCGCTGCAAAGAGCGCTCTCAGACTAAGGGAGTCCTCTCTGTGGAAACACGCCAACTATGGACATGCGGCCATACTTAGAATAATAGACGACCTGGGAAAGAAACATGGTTTTAGTAGCCTCGCAGCTACGACCGATCTGTGCGGTGTGATCTGTGCAGCGTTTTTCAAGCATAAATCCTGGCAATAGAGAAAGCAGCCAAACACCTACAGGTAACCGATATCCCACCATCGGATATCACTATCTTCGTAGACAGCCAGGCTGCACTGAAGTCAATAGAATCCTGTATAACGAGATCAAAGGCTGTCATGAAATATCGCGACTCACTGAAGTCCATCAGACACCACAAATGCTCGTCGGAGTGATCACAGGAACAGTCCCATTGGAGCAATGCTCCGGAAATGGGACTCGGGATCCAGCGATCTCTGCCGGAGCTGCGGCGATGAGGAAGCGGTCACTGCTCAGCTCTCCAGAATTGATGCCTAGCGTCGCTGGGCCAAAGATTCTTTACAGAGATTACGGATGTGGCAAATGCAGATAAATCGGATCTTCTAAAATTCATAAAGAGCACGGGGTGGTTTCAGCCACCACGTGATAGGACAAGTTAATTATATGTATGTGTACCCCACAAATGAAGGGAATCACATTGGGCCTTTTGGCCTCCGAGTGGAAGTGATGCTTAATCATCACACTCCCCTTCTTTAATCTAACCTAAATGAATATTAACATTGAATCAAATTCATTGGTTTTTTTTATTTTTTTTAATTTGGAAAAAAAAGAAAAAAAAAGTAGTTAATCAATTCAATACAATAGTGTATATGTACAACATTTTTTGTTTGATTGTGTGGTGCATGAATAAATAAATTTTTGATTGCCCCACACACTTGAAACATTTGTCCTGGAGTTTTATTAACGGTCATAGCAAAGGATAAACGCACGGGAAATTGAAGACGTTTGAATTGAAATGGCATTTTTGTTGGTATTAATGGGATCCGCGGTATCAGTACAACTTCTCCTTTTGCTTTCCCGGTGAGAACTGTTGCTTCGATCAAATTGGGCATTAATTTTTTTCACGGAAAGTCTCGTTCCATTGCAAAGTTTTGGTGAATTGAGATTTCGAAGAAATATGATCGTTGAAACCAACTTTTAAATTCAAACGATGCGGTGGCATACCGGGCGATTGCATACCGGGTGGTTCCAATGAATTCAAAAATTCAATCGGATTATTTACCGCGTCTTCTTTATTCGTAGCGGTATTAATGGATTTGTATAATACCAAGTCACCTTGCAATTTCTGTTGAATCTGAAAATTGATGACATTTGAATTTTTTGGTGTTGAAATTCCGCGTTCTCTTAACCAAACATGATTTTTATAGTTTTAAACAATGCTTGGAAAAACGTGATCAATTAGTCCTTCTTCGTCCAATGTTAAAATTGTGCAGAAATTGTTTAGTAACGTGATAAAGCCATTTAAAACACTTGCAATTTTGCCATCGCCAATCTGCTGCAATTGCTTTGAAACTCACGTCATTAAGCGATAACTTCTGTACATTTCCCCAAAAAAACAAACTTTTCAAACATTCATTAATAATCTGGAAATGACTGGCAACGTTTGCCGAAAATCACCAGATAGCAATATTAATGCACCGCCAAACAACTGTTAATTTCCGCGTAGATCCTGTAATGTTCGATTCAATGCTTCCAAGCAATTTTTATGGGCCATCGGACATTCATCCAAACTGACTTTGGCCATTCCAGAATTTCTTGAATAATTTGACCAATTCATTGTGCTGATGGAAACATCTTTGCAGCTCACTCACGATTTCTCTTCTTGTATTTGAAGCAATTGCACAACGTTGATTCAATTGACTGTTTTCATTACCAATGAAATATATTTGCAAAAACTGATGAGGAGCATCTGGGAATAGCAACAATGACACAGCTCTATGATATACCTTGAATCTGTAAAATTTTTGAAATACCTTTGGATGAATCTGAATTTTTGAAGGCATCAAATATAGGAAAGGAATCAAATTTAATATCATTTACTCGATTCCATGCAATTACCTTAAACGTCGGCATAAATCCATCTCTTAAAATATTTGCATCTCCAAAAGATGTCATTTGAAAGCATGAATTGTACTTTTGATATTTGTTACGAAATGTTTTGACGATGGTGAATTGCCATAAATTAATGAATGCAAAGCATCTAGTGGAGGTTCTAATACAGGAAATATAACTTCCCCCCAGCACATGCCAGACGTTTCGTTCATAAATTTAAATGCATTACAATGCACACATTTTTTATTCATTTGGCCAATATAAGACTGCAATCCCATTTGTCGTAAGTTTGAATTGAAGAACGCGTCACTCACAGTTATCAATGTGCGCATACGTGTTTGTGTTTTTTTTTATATGGACAAAATCAAATGTTGATATAAAAAGTCATAATTCACGAATGCGACGATCAATTTCGTACAAACTTTACATAAACCGTCTACACGACCATGCAAACAAACCCTGAAAATTTGATCAAATTCAGTTTGTCCGTTCATGAGTTATGAAGTCACACCAAAACTTGCAACAATTTTTTATATACATATATATATATATATAGATTAGGTCAAATATACGCCATTTTGTTCAATAACCTGCTGCAAAGATATTTCCATTATGCCACTATCATAGAAACCGTCGTCACTATTGGTTAAAAACATCTAAAACAAGAACAAAGGCTTACCTGAGTGGCTACAGTGCCCCATTACATACTGGGACATGCAGCCTGTGTTTACCACCATTGAATCAATCATATAACACCAGCTTTTCTCCGGTCAAAATACACAGTGTCATGCAAAAAAAAAAAAACAGCGAAGAGGCAGATTTAGGTCTGAGACTGTGCTGGTCAATAAAGAATTCGATGTTCATGCTTTTCGTTACTTTGGTCTTATGTTTAGCATCATTGTTGTAACAGCCAAAGTAATAGTAAGTTGTCGCCAGAGAAAGGGCACCAATGTCTTGTCTGAAGTAAAGACATCCTCAGACCATAACATTTCCAGCGTCGTGTTTTAATGATTTCAATTGAATATTTTGGATAAAATTTTCTTCCATGGGTCCTCTAGCATACTGGTTTTTAGTACTTTATCGTATTATCGTATTATATCGTCTGACCAAAGTATGTTTACCACTTCTCAGCAGTTTTATACTTGATTTTCTTTTTGGATAAGAGACGGCATTCCTATTGAAGGTGGGCTTTTAAGTCATGCTCTAAAATTATTCGCCTCAGTTTTAATTTCTGTTAAAGGTATAAATAACTTCATTTAAGCGCACCGAAAAATACTTAAATCTGTTTTTGATATTTACTTGTTTCTACAACTTTGGGTTCTCTTAATCCATTTACCAATTAGCAAAAAAATAAAAAAATTGGCAATTTCTGTTAAGGATTTTCTTTAAGAATTACCTTGACATTGGACTGTTTCAAGGCATTCTGGCGTGCAATGATTTTTTTAAAGTTCATCCTTCTTTAGAAAAATCGGGCGGCCCTGAGTCATCCTTGATCACCCTCTTCCGTGTGTTTCCAATTTTCCAAATTCGTTATTAAATTTCTTCAAGTTCCGAAAGAAGCAGTCCCTAATTCTATATTTTATATTGAAGGCAATATACAGTCGACTCTCGATAATTTGACACTCGGTAATTTGAATCTGTCGTTAATTTTGAATTTTTTCCCGGTCCCTTGCAAAATTCTCGATAAATTGAATAAAATCAATAGCAATTGGTCCCCGGCAATTTGGTAATTTGAAGTTAAAGAAATACACACTGAAGGAATACAATTTACATACATACATATGTAGTATCTTACCCACCGACATTCAATAATTTGAAGTCAGGATCTCCTACTCTCTATAATTTGAAGCGTTTTTCATGGATCGGTTTGTCATATGTTTATATACGAGTACATGTCCAGACTTGTCGATTGTTTACACGAATGAGATATGCATATGCGTAGGTTCGCAGTCTAGTTCTCTTTCAAACGTTAAAGTGGGTTGCGTTAATTTTTGATTTGTGTATTTTATAGTTAAATGGGTTCAAGAAAAAACAAGTGTCTTTCCATAAATGAAAAAAAGCGTGTGATTCAAGCTGTGAAGGATGGGCAATTAAAAAAAGATGTTGCCAAACAGTTTGGAATTTTACCATCAACATTGTCCATGATTTTGAAAAATAAAGATCACGTCACTAGAAGTAACTTAACAGCGAGTAGAAAAAGATCACGGCAGGGCGAATTTCCCCGTCTTGAGGAATGCGTGCTGAAATGGATTCGTCAGTGTAGAGGACAGAACGTTCCCATCGGCGGTTTCATGTTGAAGGAAAAAGCCAAGTCTTTTGCACAGTCTCTAGGAGTTAAAGGATTTGCAGCAAGTAAACGCCACTACATCTAAAAAAATCTGCGGAGAGAGCGCCAGCGTGGATATTTCCATTTGTGCCAAATGGATTAACGATTGAACCCAACTGTTGAATGAATATGAACCAAGAAACATTTTCAACATAGACGAAACAGGTTTTTTTTATAAATGTCTTCCTAAACGCACTCTGACGTTCAAGGATGAAAAATGTCATGGGGGGGAACTCAGCAAGGATAGAATAATTGTCCTTTTAGCTTGCAACATGGATGGCTCTTTAAAATTGAAACCACTCATTATAGGGAAATTCGCAAAACCCCGTTGTTTTAAAGGAGTAAAATCGCTGTCCACAAACTACAGGTCAAAAAAAAAATCGTGGATGACGATAGAGTTATTTAATGAATGGTTGACCTCAGTTAACAGTGACATGAAAAAGGAAAAATGAAAAATCTTACTGTTTTCGGATAACTGCACCGTGCATAATAATTCACCACCATTAGAGCACGTAAAATTAATTTTTTTTCCAGCTATCACGACATCAAGATTACAACCATTAGACCAAGGCATAATACAAAATGTTAAAACCCTCTACCGTAGAGAAATTGTTTCTCTTGTGTTGGATAGCATTGAACATAACAGTTTTGACCGCTATTGTCATGATTGATAAGGCCTGGAGAAATGTCAACCCAATCACTATTTACAACTGCTTCAGAAAGTGCGGGTTTAGGAAAACCGAAAACGTAGACCAGTTATCAGAACCGCCAATAATTATAAATTCTGACTCAGGATGGGGACTTTTACCTAACTATGGAGAGTTTACATTTTTTCCGTGCAGGGACGGGTTAAGAATATCCTTGCAGCGATACCTCTCGCTTGTCGCAAAAGGCGACTAAAACAAAGGTAAACAAAAATCACATATCTAGACAATTTAGAAAACACCAAGGTGAGCCTAGGGACACATATACCACCATTAAACTGCCCCACAAGTGTACATGCAAATCAGTGGGTTGACACGACTGGAGATCACCGGTATTGTAAGAGTAAGATCAAACAAAAAAATCTGGAGCATGCCCGTCACAAAAAAAAAAAAAAAAAAAGGCAGGCCGAAAAACAATTGGTGCAAACAAATGCAAAAACACCAGCATTTGATTGGCCTCAGCGATGAAGTAATCCCAAACCGGGAAGCCTGCCGCTACTTTCTGAGGTCAAACCGGCGGACCCCACAAGCGGACCAGTAGGAATGCAGTTAAGTGGGAAGGTTATGGTCCTACACTTCTGACCATAACAACGCCGGAAAAAGGAAAAGAAGAAGAAGAAGATGGAGAGTTTACATTTGAGGATTATACTCAAGTTGACGATGACATCTGTGTCCACGGTGCGCTAACTGATGCTGAATTGTTGGATATGACCTCTCTGGATGAAGATGAGGTAGAAAACGAAGAAGAACAACCTCCAATTCCGGTCAGTTTGAGCGAGGCAAGGAGCTTTCTTACTGCCCTACGCTTCCACGCCCTTAGAAATGACACAAGTGACGATTTCTTCTCAGCTCTCACCACAATCGAAAATTCACTGGACAAAGATAGACAGAAGTCGCTCACTCAACAGAAAATTACTGACTTCTTTTCAAAATTAACATGTTTGAAGTAATAAATCACGAACTTTAAGCAAACTCTCGTTTATTTTAATTTTTCCTTCCTTCCTCTTGTTTATTTGAACTTTTGTTATTTGAACTCTTGTTATTTTGAAATCTTGGTAATTTAAAATTTTTCTTTGGTCCCTTGGGTTTCAAAATATCGAGAGTCGACTGTAATAGCAATAGTAGCAATGTGCACAAAACGTCTGAAATTGTGGGAAAATATCCACGGTTATTGCAACACAATAATGCAACTGCTCACTCATCATTGTTTGTGCGTATATTTTTTGCCCAAAAACAATATCGTAATCATGCCTTAGTCACCTTTTTCATCGGACTTGGCCCCCTGCGACTTTTTTGTCTCCCTTAATCTTCCTTAATTTTTTGCCCAAAAACAATATCGTAATCATGCCTTAGTCACCTTTTTCATCGGACTTGGCCCCCTGCGACTTTTTTGTCTCCCTTAATCTGAAGACCCATCGCTGGGCGAGCTCTTCGAGGATTGGAAAAGCACTGGCGAAGGTTCATTATATCTGAGGATAATTACTTTAAACGGGACATAGAGATATTGAGGAAGGAGTAAATATTTTTCGCGAAAAAGCAAGTCTACTTATTTTTTCAACATAATTTTTTTTAATAGTTTTTCATAACTTTTACAGCTACGTCAGAGGTCATATGTGTTTTCACCCATTGTATCCATTTCCGAAAGTTGAAATGATGGAAGGCAATGGTAAGCTTGATCAAAAAGGTGAACGGCTCGGAGTGAAGGTAGTTTGCAATACTTGATTTCAGATCCTGCTTTGAATTTGGCGGCACAGCATTAATTTCTTAGGAACGATCATGGTCTTAAAGAAGGAGATGGAGAATAAATTTGAATCGCTTATGCGAAACATTCCGTACGAAAACAATTTCACTAAGTCTCATTCGGTTAAAGGAAATTCAAATCACTAAGTAGTGATTGCTTGCAGATAAAGTGATACCACTTGCTATCTTAGTGCACAATCTTACACGGCTTCTATTGCTTCTCTTTTCGTCTAATGAGTGGTTTGAATGGTCTCATTTATCCGAAAATGCTACTGCTCCCCGGCAAACAGGCTCGTTGACATTTGCATTCATAGCAACAACGTAAAACTGTTCCAAGCCTGACATAAAAACAAATAAAAGCACTTAAATGTGATGCTATTGTTAACAATTGCGCAATATACTAATGCAAATGATTCCCAAGCGTTTTCATTATTCGAATACCTCAAGCAAAGGCACTTTTCCGCCCACATATCAATACCGGCTTTTTTGAACGGCCACAAAAATAAAAACAAACCAATCTTCTTCTTGGAGGAAGTTTTCTTAAGAAGAATTTACCTGGGCAAATACAAAAAGATGAAACACTGGTTGTTTTGATGACGTACAACTTAGATTTTATGAGTTTTATTGTATGTTCTCCGCAGCTCAATGGCTTCGTAAATGGTTTGGACACTCTGCTCGGTTATTTGAGATGTTGGGATGATTTTAAACACAAGTTAAAACACTTTTTGTTAGTTAAACATTTTGTGGAACAAGGTGCCCATCGCCCTTTTATATCTTTGGATTAACGTCAATTTTGACAGTTCAGGGTTTTGACAGTAGTGTTCAGTATGGTAAGGGATTTCGAAAAAAAATATATATAACGTATAAATTTGTGAAATGAAAAATTAATTGCAATTGTAGTGATTGTATTAAATCAGAGAAGAATTGGTTCAGACCTTCACTTCATTTAGTAATTATCAATCTTATCCCGTGATATGCAGCTTTAGATTTAAAAAATTAAAATCATTTAACACGATTGCATTCCCACCTTGCTTCGTACATGCACACGAGCGCCACTTGTGGCGGGTAGATACTGCCAGTTTATTATCTGTCATTCGTTTAAATTGACTTACAAATTCACTTTCGGTACGGAGATTTCCGTGAAAATTTTTAATTTTGAAAATACCAAATAAATAAAATAGATAGCAAAATGATTCAACAGCAAAGACAAAGAATAGAACAGGCCGTCACTCAAATGATCGATGACATTGATAAAACTCATTTGCGCAAAATGCAGGTAAAACGAACGCATGTTATGAAATACATAGTTTTGAGGTTATGACCCGATTGGGTGCCGATGCCGAATGCATATTCCTAAAACAATTTTAACTGCAAATCAACAGACCGAAATGCATTTTTGTGCCGCGAAGTGTTGCCAAGACATGAGTCTGAGTGTGGATGCTGTTCAGAATTGCGTTGACAAGTGCTCGCGACCGATGACTTCAGCCCAGAACTATGTGCAACACGAGATGGCAGAGTTCCAAGGCCGGCTTCAGAGATGCGTAATGGTGAGGGCCTTAGTTTGACGGTGCATGGGGATTGTAAGGTTTCTTTAACTTTTCAATTCTTTTCAGCAATGTAATGACGACGTTAAAGTGAAAATGCCCCCGAATCCGAGTGAAGCGGATGTGGCCAAGTATACCGATCAGTTCGAACGTTGTGCTGTACAGTGTGTGGATAAACATATTGGTCTGATACCAACAATGATGAAGACGATGAAAGCTGTCCTCGCAAAAGGTCCCGCGGCCGTTCCGAATGTGTAAATAACCTTAAAAGCTTTGATGACCTTTGAAATAAGTTTTCCTGATCAACATTTACGACAAATCAATGGCAGTTATACAGACTTGACTACGGGTACATAGAAAAGTTTTACTTAATATCTTAAGTACTTCAAGCAGTGTTGACTTGCCAAGTGTAATTAAATAAGAGGCGAAAACCGTGACGGTGGATTATGCATTTACCTTAGATTATGAATACAATAAATACGGAGCGGTTTTCACTACCAAGATATGTTCTGTCACTGTTTCTGGTGAAAAGCTTCAAATCTGCCCCATTTCAAAAGTATGTTATACCACGTAACACAGCTAGGCTCGGTGCATGGGACACGGAATTTGGTCAATAATTTAAAAGTATAAAATTGAAAACTAAGTTTCTGACATCTAAATCAAACTCGTTAACCTAATGTGGAAGATCATTATGATGCTACGCATGGGTAAACAAATCAAGGTTGGGACCACAGAAGACCTCAATGTCGAAAAAATAAATAAGAAATTCCCTCAGTCGAGACTATCTGCGTCAATGGCATTGATAATCCGAACGAGTGTGACACTGAACTTGACCAAGAGCTTTGGCTTTCCTGGAGTCAATGAAGTGGATATTCCCTTGGGATCAAATATTTTTTTTTTTATAAATCGCGCAGGTTCAAGAGTGTACGCTCTTATGGTGTTTGTCACAACCTGGACAGGGTGTAGATGGTTTGTGTCGAAGATGTTCGTTCACTACTCTCCGGGGGATGGTTGTCCTAGATAGGATTTGAGAGATTCGGCTGAATTTGCGTTGGTTTTAGTTCACAGTAACTCTTTTTTTTCCATGTCATTAAGGTGTTATATTGGAAATGCACACACAGAGTATGCTGCGAGTGTTATGCCTTCGTCAGTAACTTTTGATCATCTCTCATTCACAACTGACGTTATTGCACAGTTTTCCCTGTGTTCTTGAATTGTGGAATTGTTCTTGACTATGGACGGATTTGAACTACAGACCGTCGCACAGTGTTGACAAATACGCACATTTAGCGGGATTAAATTAATAACGCTTAGATAGCATGTTTTTTGTTAATTTTTTTTACTTATTTCAATGAAAATTGTTCATAGAATTAAGAAAAACAATTTTTATGAACGTATCTTTAATAGTTTCTTGTGAAAATTTAATCAAACAGTCGATTTTTTTTACATTTTTACATATTTATGTACATATTTAACAACTGCAGAACTTCGGGTCCGTTAAAACTTTTTATTTTTCTTTGGAATACTTCTTAGACTCACCAAAAATGGATCTGAAAACACTAACAACCTGTTAAGAAGATCCGTCTTCGTGTCCACTCTCGAAGTTTTTCTGGTAAATACCTCCCTAAATTTTCGATTTTCTTTATTTCTTGCTTCTTGGGCTTCCTCCGAAAGTTGTCCGATTGGAATAATGCAAGTGGAAATTATTTGTTTTCCATGAAATAAAATGTTATGTACGCTTACTGGCATATTAAACCAGTCGTAGTTTCTGATGTACAGTTCTCTTGTTTCTGTTGCAAACTTTTCGAAGGCATCTATGTACAGTTTGTCACATAATTGTTTGCAAAAAGAAAAATTGTTTGCAATTTCATCTGAAATGTTAAAATTTATGGAAACCCATTGCTTTGGCATTTTTTTCTCTTCATAACTTTATTAATAATCTTATTCTCAATGACTACAACAAAAAAAAATTACCAAAGTTCAAACAAGAATGCACGAAAATAGCAAAAATAAAAACATCTTCATATTTTAATCTGTCAAATAATTGTTTGCAAAATGCAAACATAACATAAAAGAGAACGAAAAAACAAAAATTGTCCTAGTATTTAGTGTGCCCACCATTGGCATCAATAACGGCTTGTTGCCTTCTTGGCATTGATCCAATTAGGCGCTCCATTTCGTAACAGTCCGGTAGCTTTTTCCACTTTTTCTGGATTATTTTAACTAGTTCGCCTTGTCATGTGGAAGCCCGCTTTGCAATCCTCTTTTGAAAAATGCCCATAAATTTTCAATAGGGTTTATATCGGGACTTTGCGCGGGTGTATCGAGCACTTTGCTGCAGTTGTAAAGTCACCAGGTCCTGCACAAGAGTGACTTGGGCTTCGGGTCATTTTCCTGGTATAACTTTATTGCAGCTATTGAGGGTTTTGGGGATTAACAAACCCGAAACTTGCAGCACTTTTGGACAGTTCATTTTGGAGGTTGTCCAAGTAATACCCCTTGGTCATGATATTAGTGAAAATCGTCGCCAATAGCCCGCAAGAAACCGTTACTCTCCGAGACAAATGTGAATGAAAGTCTGGCTTTTGCACTGCATTGCATTGCACAGCCCCCAGAGTACTGGAATGATGTAATTTTTTGTGATGAAACAAAAATTATGTTGCATTACAACGAGGGATCTCAAACTGTATGGCGGAAACCAAATACAGCTTTGAAAAACAAAAATACTATCCCCACAATAAAGTTTGGCAAACTATCCGTCATAATGTGGGGATGCATTTCATCCAAGGGCGTCGGAGAAGTGAGGTTTTTCACCAATACAATGACCAACGAGTATTACTTGGACAACCTCCAAAATGAACTGTCCAAAAGTGCTGCAAGTTTCGGGTTTGTTAATCCCCAAAACCCTCAATAGCTGCAATAAAGTTATACCAGGAAAATGACCCGAAGCCCAAGTCACTCTTGTGCAGGACCTGGTGACTTTACAACTGCAGCAAAGTGCTCGATACACCCGCGCAAAGTCCCGATATAAACCCTATTGAAAATTTATGGGCATTTTTCAAAAGAGGATTGCAAAGCGGGCTTCCACATGACAAGGCGAACTAGTTAAAATAATCCAGAAAAAGTGGAAAAAGCTACCGGACTGTTACGAAATGGAGCGCCTAATTGGATCAATGCCAAGAAGGCAACAAGCCGTTATTGATGCCAATGGTGGGCACACTAAATACTAGGACAATTTTTGTTTTTTCGTTCTCTTTTATGTTATGTTTGCATTTTGCAAACAATTATTTGACAGATTAAAATATGAAGATGTTTTTATTTTTGCTATTTTCGTGCATTCTTGTTTGAACTTTGGTAATTTTTTTTTGTTGTAGTCATTGAGAATAAGATTATTAATAAAGTTATGAAGAGAAAAAAATGCCAAAGCAATGGGTTTCCATAAATTTTAACATTTCAGATGAAATTGCAAACAATTTTTCCTTTTGCAAACAATTATGTGACAAACTGTATGTCTTTTGGAAATCCAGATCCAATCGCTTCTAAGATTATGTGAAATTTTTGGATAATTTCCTTATCTATACATGTTATGTCAGCAGTTTTTTCTTCATCTCTGAAAATCTTCTTGCCGTGTTTCCATCATTCGTGTTGCCTGACTGTTGAGTTGGACTATCAACCAATAACCCAGTTTCAGCCTTAAATCTGTCCTGAATTAACCTTTTTCTTTACCCTCTTGATCTCTAACCTGCCAAACTTTAACATGCGCCTATAAGCAATGTGTAGGAGACATTCCATAAATCTGATCCAGGAGTGAAGGGGGCTTAACCCAAACGACATTGCTTTCTGATCCACTTTTTTTTCTGACAGCTTGATTAAATTGTTCATTTCTGATGGTTTTGCTCCGCAAATCTAACAAGTTTGTGAAGAAGATGTTAAAGATGATAGAGCAGTACATATTTTGCCGTCGACCATGGTAAGTAAGAAAATTGGCCTGACTTGAATAATCATTATTTATCTCAACTGGTTGTAAATTTGTTGTTGAATTAAATTTACTTCTGACTGTATCAACTCTGTCGTTTCTTTTGCAAAATTCAGTTTAATAGGCCGACATTATCTTGTGGATGAAGGAGCTGGGTTTTGCCAAAGCACTTTTTTATTTTCTCCTTCTAAGAAATATAACTGAATTGGCACCATAGAAATACTAAAGAGGTTTTCATCAAAATGCTTTCCTCTTAGTCCTCTCACAGCACTCATCAAAACTTTTTGTTGGTCTTCCTAATACTTTTGATTCACGAGACGAATAAGGAATTTCGTCAAGAACAAGGTTTGTGGTAATATTAATGTTTCATTTAACCAAGAACAATTAGTGCTTTCAAAGCGTTCTCTATGGCGACCACTTTTAGCCCATTTTTCGTTAAACCTTAAACATACATTTTTTTAAGGTAGCCTTAATTGACTTAATTGCTTCTTCAGAAAATGGAAAATTGTTAAAATATATGAAAATACAGCATCGCAGCGCTTAATTTTGATTTTAGAAATCCAAACATCGAAAATTTGTTTTTTGTTATTTCGGTTGCCATCCTAAAACTGGAAAAATTTAGTATGAGTGTCGCACCTGGGCGCAGAAAGACAAAACACTTTTTGGTTCCACATATACAAAGCTTTAAAACAAAAAGGGTCTTAACCTTGAACAACACTGAACAATTATACTTTTGATCTAATGTACGCAAAAAACACATAATTTATCACTATTTTTGTAATTTCCAACACCCCTAATTTTTATAAAAACTTTATATGCAAAAACAACTCACCTTTTTATTTAATAATATTATATTTATTTAAAAAAAATAAAACTTTTACTTTAAGCCACACGAACAATTTGTAAAGAAAAATTATGCACTTCCACCTAAAACAGACTTTTCTATTAAAAATAACACAAAAGTGTAACTTTGAGCTATTTTTTGTTGTTGTACTTAGTTCTAACTCATAAAAAATGTGCACAGTTGTTGAGTGGAAGGTTTTAGCTAAAATAAAAACCGGTTTTTGTTGACATTGGTGAATGCTGATTTTTGTATTAAATCCCGCTAAATGTGCGATTTGTCACACTGTGCGTCGGCTCAACAGTCGGTGATTATTACCATTGCACCACGACCACCCCCTCAAATCATTGCCATTGGCTTGGATTGTATGAACCCCAAACTAGACATCCACGCCTTTTTAACACCTCTCATATTTGTATTTAACAGCATCTCTATCGCCTCCGTCTACCTTCGATCCTCTAAGGCTGCTAAAATCATGTCTGTCCCTAAACATGGAAATAATCATAATAAAGAATATCGTCTGATCTCTATATTACCATCCACATCTAAGGTTTTCAAAAAGCTTCTGAGCACGCAATTGAACTTGTTCTCAAACCAACATAAACTCCTTTCACCACTTCAGTCAGGATTCAGTCCACAACACAGCTGCACCTCCGCGCTTCTAGAGATTGCTGGACTTTCGCTGTGAAATTGTTAAGGTGGACCATGTAATATCATTGGTACTCTTAGACTTTTCTATAGGATTCGCCACTGTCCCCCATGAAATCCTTCTCATAAAACCCAATATTACTTCAATTTTGATTCTTCTGTGGTAACACTCACTAGGAATAGCTCGAAGATCGCAGCCAAGCTGTATATGCTAATTGTAACTTTTCCACCTTTCTCAAAGACCAAACGGGGATCCCATAAGGATTTATCCTGGGGCCCTTACTGTTTAATAATGACATTCCTGCCACTATCAGCTACCCATTTCACTTGAACTTAAAGATTGATTGACTGCACGGTAAAATGGGGACTCTTCAGGCCGTTACACGATGGTCCTATAAGAAATTTATGCTAAATTCAATGCAAAGAATACAGGATGGTGCTCTGTATAACAAGCGTCGTTCTATGTTTACTAATTAACTAAACGTACATATTCTCAGCACAAGGGAACCACCAAAATACTGGCCGCCAAACATGAACAAGAAATCTGACCCCATAGACTTCTGTATACACGAAAGTATACTGAGGATAAGCCTAATCGCGAAACTTGCCTTGAACTCTCATCCGACCACTCCCCCATTACTATCGCCTACATAAGCACCTAGCTTTTTTGGGCTTTTTTTTATTAGATGTTACCTGAAAACTTATCTAAGAATATGATATGGCGAAACTCCCAAGAGAATATTGCTTACCATTCCTTAGAAAACTTTGCTTTTATATGCTTACCTCAAACGGATCAAGGTACAAGACGTGATTGTACCTTGGTCCATGGAGTATTATACCTTAGCTCGAAAATTTATTCAATGTTTTCCTATAGTTTAAAGGTGAAAACGTTAATTTCTTTCAATAAAAAGTAAAAATGGTACCATTCTTATTTTATTTCAAAAAAGCAGCAAAAGAACAAAGCATTATCTTAAAGTTCTTGTGCTTGATCTCAAATAATAGTTTTAAATAAAAAAAAACTCTTTAACATAAAAAAAATTAACAAAGGACTTCAATATTATTTAAAAACTTATTTTAAATCAACATGAAAGAAAAAAAGAAATTTATATTTTTTTTTTTGCCAAATTAAAGAGTGTTGTGATATTAAGAGATGAGTCACTATCACCTTCAAAATCCTCCTGGGACTCGCCTGTAGCTTCCGCAATGAATAAATTAATTTAGTGGCTCTTAAAGGCTGTTGTTTTTGTTTAGCTGTCGTCGAATTTTCATCTTCCGAAGAACTGCTGCTAAGAACTTTGTTTTTATTGTTCTCGCAGCTTTTTTTATTTTATTTTTTTTTTCAGAGCTGCTATTTCCTCTTTTTCTGGGGTATCGGTAAGAATTTTAGTTTTCTCTCCGCCCTCCTCGTCCGACTAACTTCCGCGGTGTAGCTTTTGGAAAAGGTCGAATTTCTTGAGGGGAGAGGATTGTTGTGAAATCGAAGTTAGTTGAAGTAGTTGGCATCGTAGTAGGAGATAGTACTTCAATTGCTGCAGCTGACGTTGGCGGAATTGCCACCTCTGCCAATTTTTTTAAGTGACTGAATCTGGAGTTTGATTTAAAATCCCCGTTGGTGTAGAGTTTGGGGCATTGAACGGTCTGTCGGTGACAAATGAGTTCAAAAACTCATGCTCCTCAAAAACATTCTCATTTAAAGGTCATATTTCACTAACTTGAAAACCTTTTATTATATTTAGACTTGAAAGTGCTCGAGGATTGGCCAATTTTTGTTGCGATTTCATATATTGTTATTGTCTTTCCGGGATTGTTTAACAACCACTCATTAGCAGCTTGGTTGTAGAATGTCTTGTAAGCCCCGAAAACTATCCTATCTAATGGCTGAAGGTTGTGAGATGTGCGCGGTGGAAGAGCCAACAGAACTACATTATTCAGTTTCGTCTCAGTGATAGCAGCAACCGAAATATGGGTATCGTGGTTACCCATGATAAGAAGAACTGTTCCCTGGGGAGGGCCTTACGAAGGCTATAAAATGTTTGAAATGTTTCAAAAAAAGGTCCGCCGTTGATCAGCCGCTAGGATTTGCACCTCCTATTGCTCCCGCAAGAGCTCCAATTAACATGTGATCTTTAAAGTTGACTCTCGTCAAAATTGACATCGGGGGTACATGATTTCCCAAAGCGTTAATATCAGCAATACAAACTTTTGGCGGAATGTGCACGGTTTTCATCTATATTATAAATGGAATCCGGAGTAATTTTAAAGCGAGTCAAATAGTCTATAATTTATTTGCTTGTTAAAGCTTGTGACTACAGATAAACTAATGCCTCAGGCTTCTCAAGGAAACATTTAAGTCACTCTTTTCCTGCTTTATTTTCTTTATACCAATTTTGAGGAATATGTTTTGAGTTGGCTTTTCCAAACCTTTGACAACTCGTTTATAGTAAGCCCATAATGCAGCTTTGCAGCTGTTAACACATACTCTTCTTAAGCTTCTTCTTCAGCTGCAGTAAACACCTCTCGACAATCAATTTTGCTTTCGTAAACAAATTCATTTTTTCCCGCTTTTCCAAGTTTATTAATATGCCGAATCAGAGTTGTTTTGGAGATATGTACATATTAAACAATTTTGACGCTGTGTACGTACTTCAACGCCTGCAGGCTGTCTTTTTACATCTGATTTGCTTCCTATCATATTTTCTGGAACCTGGACCGGACCAAGGTACACGTGCTATGATAGGTTCAAGGTACACTAACCCCACTTTAGCTAAAAATAAATAAAATTCCCGTTATATTACACATGTGTGTCAAGAGTGTAATCTACGACGGAACTGTGTCTATTTTTTTATAAAAAGCTATTTTTTGTTATTAATATCGCGATTCCGGAATAAACTGATTGTTTTTAAAGCAAGTACAGCAAGTACAAGTACTCTATAAACAGAACTAGTTAAGACGAATGTAATGAGCCCATACTTAACACGTTGACGCACACTTGCGTCTATAGCCGTCAAAGCGAAGTTTACTATGTGGCAAGACGACAATAGCCATCCAACACGAAGCGATCGTTCTTAGAAACAATTTTTTAGGTTGAATTTCGTTTTCCACCTGTTTAATCAAGTACGTTTACTTAAGCAAACAGAGTAAAACTAAACTTCTAATATTCTAAAACTAACAAAAACATATAGTGTCAATTTTCGAACTTCACTTGTTTCCTACTGTCCGTCAATGTGTTAATAGGTTTACTAATAGGCAATCGTCTCCTACTTTCGAGTTCCATCAGCAGAGTACCAGCTCAGCAGTACCAGCATACATGGGTGTTTCAAATGTTAGGTCGCAGATATGTTTGAAAGCAATGAAAGTACCCATTGATCTAGAGTTGCGCAAAATAGAAATAGAACATGGAACGTTTCCTTTTCCAGTCGGAACTAGTATGGCAAGAGAGATCCTTATCCGATCCTTCATACCTAATTCGTTCACGAAATACGGAACGAATTGCCTGTACGAGTATGATTGCGGACATTATTGTTTGATCACCTTTCTGCTATTCCAGTTCCAGTGTGTAAGTGTGCATAAACTGTTCGAGCTTATCGCTACATCAATGTATACGATATTTATTCACATTTTGTTTTTGGTTGTCTACTACGTAGTATAAGACATGTTCGATTGCATTTATCTTTCTTTTCGTTTTGTATGTGATTACAACATAGTCGTACGACCGCGTCGTTCGGACGTTCGGCTGGGTTGTATAATATGAACGCCGCTATTGAAGAATTTCTAGGTTGAATGGAACTATGGACATGTAATCGTTCAGTTTGGGGAACGATCGGAAATGATTCCGACTGAGGATATAGTTTCATACATGTCCTGAACTAACCAACTCTACTAAGATCCCTACCACAGCTAACAAAAAGTGGTAATAACCTTGAAACGCCTGAACAGATCAAATCATGAATTTTAGCTAAGAACCATATCGATCACGGTAGCTTTCAAACAAAAAAAAATTCATCAAAATCGGTCCATTCGTTCAGGAGCTACGATGCCACAGTAAGACACACAGACAAACACACAAACGGACACGTCAAACACATAACACCCCTCTTTTTGCGTCGGGGGTTAAAAAGAGATAAGAAAATAACTTTTTTCACTGAGAACTATGTTTATTGTTTTTTCTGCCGATTCGTTCAGCTGTACGTTCAAAAAGAAACTGAGAAAAGAAGTGAACAGAAAGGCAACATTTCGCAGCATTTTTTTTTGCGTGAGTTATAACAAACAGAGAGGTTTTTTATTTAAAAAAAACGACTTTACTTCTTCACTGCCAAAGTACAACTGAGCGTAACCTATTGATTCGCTCTGCCGTGCGAAGTGTTGTGCAATCAAAGTGCAATCTTGCACTCTTGCGCCCACTCAGTTCCGATTGGGAAATCAGCGAGCTGGACATTCCCTTGGCATTAGAGGAGCGTTGACCGACGCTTAGTCAGCGTCGTGTTTCGTTTGACGATGTGATCTATTTTGGAGAACTTGACCCATCGGATGGAAAATACAGGTGCATGATGTTAACTCGCGCTTTGTATTTTTCTGAAAATTGGCACTCGGACCAAGGTACAATACCTTCGCCTACTCACGCAAAACTTAACAACAAAATAACAGACTTGCAAACTTCTAAAGGCATCATCATCAAGACCTGAGATTCAATATTCCCCTAAATATATCAATATACCCTGACAACCTAGAAAATGCAATAATTCATCTAAATGACACCATAATTCATGCATTGAACAGATCCACATCACACCTTACCCCCGGACAACATAAATCTTATATTCTCCAATACATACTAAGAAAATGAAGATACAAAAGAAATATTCGAAAACTTCTTCTTCTTTTTCTTCTTTTCCTTTTTCCGGCGTTGTTATAGTCAGAAGTGTAGGACCATAACCTTCCCACTTAACTGCATTCCTACTGGTCCGCTTGTGGGGTCCGCCGGTTTGACCTCAGAAAGTCTTCCCGGTTTGGGATTACTTCATCGCTGAGGCCAATCAAATGCTGGTGTTTGCATTTTTTTGCACCAATTGTTTTTCGGCCTGCCTTTTTTTTTTTGTGACACGGGCATGCTCCAGTTTTTTTTGTTTGATCTTACTCTTACAACACCGGTGATCTCCAGTCGTGTCAACCCACTGATTTGTGTCCCTAGGCTCACCTTGGTGTTTTCTAACTTGCCTAGATGTGATTTTTGTTTACCTTTGTTTTAGTCGCCTTTTACGACAAGCGAGAGGTATCGCTGCAGGGATATCCTTAACCCGTCCCTGCACGGACGAAAAGAAATATTCGAAACCTATGGCAATCAAATCGATTTCCTGAACTAAAAACCAAGTTAAATAAGACCATAGGAGAATTTAAAGAAATGCTGAAAAATTATAAAAACAAACGCCTTGATAACTTTTTGGTAGGCATGATTCCAACTTTCCAAACAAAGTATTCTCTTTGGAAAGCCACAAGAAACCTAAAACAGACCACTTCACTTTTCAACTTTGTTTTTATTATGAGGCAAACATGATCGGACAACAAATATTTTCTTAGCTTAAGTTTAAAATTATTTTAATTGTTATAATTTTTTTGTTTTTCATAAGACCGAAAGGTATAATTAAATCAGCTCTTCTTACTTTAGAGTGTTCGTATAGGGCCAGTAAGGTAGTTATAAGTTATGTAATTTAATCATTTTTGTCTAGCGCGTAAGATAGTTGTAAGAAATGAATATTAAAAACGAATTAAAAAAAAAAACAAAACATGGTCTAAGACGAATGCAGAAAAAGCTAAAATACTAGGGGCTTTCTTTGTCAAGACGACCAAAGAAGAAATCACATAAAAGGTAATATTACACCTAATAAAAGTCCAGGTAGAAAAAATTCTAATAGAATTGTTTGACCATGCATTTATTTATATTAGAAATATATTTAATGCCTTTTTTCGAACAAAATACTTGCCAAAAACATGGAAGGTAGCTGAAATATACGCCGTCCCGAAGCCAAGCAAAGTCATAACAAAAGCATATAACTACCGGCCAAAATGCCTGTTGCTAATCTTATCTAAGTTCATGGAAGAAATCCTACACAAAAGGTTATCACTAATAAAAAAATTGTACCCAATCACAAAATCGGATTCAGACCGCGTCTCTCGATCATACAATAACGCACAGAGTAATAGAGTATTTCTCCACGTACATATCTAAAACTATTGATAAAATCTTTCAAACTTATTACTAAACTTTAACCTGCTATTTAAGAACTATCGTCATGCTGCATATGGTATAAGTATTCCCCAGGGTAGCGTATTGGGACCAGCACCTTACTTGATATGTATATACAGTTGATTGATGTACCTATCCCGACAGCGCAATACTTCGTGCTAGCCACGTTCGCGGACGACACAATAATTTTGCAAGCTAGCAATGACGAAACGGATGCAATAAACAAACAAGCCATTTAAAGAAAACCATACAGTGGTTCAGTGAATGGGGAATCCAAACTATCGAAGAGAAAACTAGGTAATCTACACTACAAGAAAACTCGATAACCCACCTCCTACAAAAATTAACAACAGAAGCATAATAAGTAGTGATCACGCCAAGTACTTAGATATGAATATTGACAGTAAATTATAATGGAAGCAACACATTAGAAAAGGGAAACCAACTAAGAGACAAATTTGGAAAATGCTATAGGATGCTTGGTTAAAACTCTGGACTATCAACAGATAAACACTGATGGCGTACGGGCTACAATTGGAACTTCAAAAACCCCAAACATTCAAGTAACTTAGCGTAGACAAAATAGGATCTTAAGAATTTTTATCAACCCAAAATGGTATGTACCAGACAAGGAAATTAGGCAAATTATTCTACAACATACAAACGACGAATTACATATATGAGCGCCCAAACGATAAACAAACACAAAGACGAAGACTTGAACGCTATAGACCAGCATTACAGTATTTTAAGGACTAATATCTTCACAATTGTTCTTTTTCCCTTCAGTACGTCGGGCGTCCTAAGCCTAACACATTTCCTTGGGGAACTCCCGCTTTTGCTAAACAAATTGAAGAGCTTTCGTCTTTGCACTTAACGTAAAAAACAGCATTCAGTTATGTACTTATACAACCCTTTAAGACTAGGTAGAAATCCGAAGGGAGCAGTATTTATGTATTATTTTATTTGAATTTTGTCACGTCAAGCAAGTATCACAGTATCTTCTTTCATCTACGTCAGTTGAAATTTTATTTGTTACTCTACTCGTATGTACTTGCTGCACTGTTGAGTGTTGTCTTCGCAAGCCAAATTGGTGATCCCGAACTATATTGTTCTTTGTTAGAATCAGAAACCACCAATGAGACGTCCCACTCAAAATGGCCGCCGACGTTTGCCTACAAGCTCGGGCGAGCGCGTGGGTACCTCAAGTGCTGTCAAATTTTTGTAAACAATCACGCACATTGTTATAATTCCAATAGTGTGTGTGGCGGGAGTACACTGCGGTACAATGAAATGAACTCACACGTATTCACGATTAGAGTTTGTTTGTAACGGGTTTTGTCGCTATGCACCTGAACCTCTGTCAAAATCTCGTCAAAATTTCAGGGTGTCACGGGGAAAGACGTACGAAAGACGCACGTCTCATTCTGGTTTCTGGTTAGAATAGGCTGCAGTTTGTCAACTTGATGTTTCCTTGTGAAGTGTTTCAGCTCTAACGCATGTTGGCTCAGTCCATTTGTGTTCCATATTATAATATTATTTTAAAATTACTGTCTATTCTGTGCATTAAGTTTTGTTAGTAGGTGGGTGATAATTTTCATCATACTTGTCATTTCTTTCAATTCGGTTAAGTCGCATGCGCTGTTGTTGTTTTTTTGTGAGCGTGTTTCATTTGTATCAGCTTCTGGAAGGCCTTTTCTTGTCATCTCTTTTCCCTTTGTACTGTCCTTTTGCGGTTTGTTATGTTGATTCTTGTTCATATATGCTGCAATTTGAGCGTAGGTTGTGCCTGGAAGAATTTTGCTCAGTTTTTCGTTGCTATTTTGTTCTACGTTGGTCTGAGGTGAAATGTTTGTGCGTGGAGCTAGGGAACGTTCTATTTTTAAAGCTTTGCAAATTTCATATCTTTTGTAATTTGAAGTGTGATTGCCTGCGCATAAGGTGCGTTTTACAGTGCCTTCTTGAGGTGGCATATGGCAGTCTATGGCTTTGTGTGGCCCTGCACATTTGACACACAATGGGTCTCTTGTGCAATGATCATATGCTAAGTTTTTTAATAAAAAAAAAAAAACATTTTTCTTAGCTTAACTTAGTTAGTTATAATAATGTTAATTGTAAATTCATGTCGACGTCGAAAGACATAAGTATGTTTCAATTGTTCTGTTTGTTTTAGAGTGTCCGCCTAGGGCCAGTAAGATAGTTACATTTGTTAAGATAGTTAAGCTAGTTTTAAGCATTTTTGACTACGGTAAGATAGATATAAGTTAATATGAAATAAAAATGAAAAAATTGGGTCTCTTGTGCAGTAATTTTTCGTGTGGCCATACTTTTGGCAGTTTGTGCACTGTGATATTGTCCTTTTGTGGTGTGGAGGTTCGAAGGAAAGTTGGCATTGTAGGAAGTGTAAAATGTCATAATTATCTTTGTTGTTTTTAGCATTCGCTATTTCAACATAAAACAATGGCACCGGTTTTTTTTTATATAGGGTTTTCCAAAAAGGACTTGACAACTTTATATAGCCACCGCGAGCACGTTTGCAGTTGTCGATTAGTTGGACCCAATTTTCGATGACTCGGCCACACATTTCGGCCGAAACGGCCGCTATTTCGCGTTCAATGTTGGCTCTGAGCTCTTCCAACGTCGTCGGCTTGTTGGCATAAACCAATGACTTAACTTAGCCCCAAAGAAAATAGTCTGGAGGCGTTAAATCGCACGAACGAGGCGGCAAATCGACTGGCCCATTTCTTGAGATAACACGCTCATCAAACTTACTCTTCAATAAATCGATTGTAACGTGGGCTGTGTGGCTTGTGGCACCATCCTGTTGAAACCACATGTCGTCCAAGTCCATATCTTCCAATTCGGCCCAAAAAATAATCGGTAATCATGGCGCGATAACGCTGGCCATTCACAGTAACGTGACGATCGTTATCGTCGACGAAAAAATATGGCCCAATAACGCCGCCGGCATGCAAACCGCACCAAACAGTTATTTTCTGTGGATGAAGTGGTGATTCATGAAGCACATGTGGATTTTCACCCGACCAATAACGCATATTTTACTTATTGACCAAAAATGAGCTTCGTCATTGAAGATGATTTTGCGATGAAATTCATTATCTTGGCGCATCTTCTCCAGAGCCCAATCGGAGAATGTACGTCGCTTCAAATGGTCCATCGGCTTAAATTTTTGAGTCAGCTTGATCTTGTATGGGTGTAAACCAAGATCCTTACGCAAAATACGACATAATGTGGTCTGAGCGATGTCCAATTCTTGAGAACGCCGTGGAATTGACTGATTTGGATCGTTTGCTACGGACGCCTGAACGGCAGCGATATTTTCGACACTTCGACCAACCCGTTGTCTCACTGACACGGCAACATCACACAACGAATATGTAGACCCAAATTTTTGCACTAAGCTTGTTATTGGCTGTCTACTAGGGCGAGAATTACGACCGAAAATTGGAGTTAACGCTCTTAAAGTTGCGGTCACCGACTCCGAATTTCGGTAGAAAATTTTTATAATTTGCAGACGTTGCTCGTTCATGTACTTTACCATTATGAAAATTGAGTTTACTGAATAAATTGACAATGACAGTTCGATGATTAGTGAAAGGGTGCGTTCACAAATTAAATTCAAAGCTGTCAAGTCTCCATTGGAAAACCCTTTATTTCTTTGTATTATGTTATGACTATTTATGGCTTTTGTGTCTGTGTCTTGTGTTTCTTCTGGTTCGTTCTTGATTTTTTAATTTTTGCTGAGAGCTGCATGCCGCGCAGTACAATTTTAAATCAAGATACAGGAGTTGGGTTGGGTATGAAACTAGTTGATGTTGATTTTGTTATTGTGGTTTCAGTTTTCAGAGAAAGTGTTAGGATCGCGGAACACTCATCTTGTATATGTTGTATAGATAGTGCAGAACGCACGTGTCGTTCTGATGCAACTAAAGATTTTGGCTATGCTTAGCAAATGTCTGAACCTCGTAAGCTTGTCAAAATATATTTTTTTAGTATTAAAAAGTACTGACATGTCGAATTTTTAAGTATACACTTTCCAACGGAAAAGCTTTGTCACACAGCTGTCACTCAAGCAAAATGATTTGATTAAATACTAAATTTACCAATTACTACATATCCAGCGGTGCGTTAACAAATGGTGATATGTTTGGTGTGAGCTTTCAAGTTATCGGTATGAGTGTACTTTAGAAAATTTAGTTAAATCGCGAACCGATTCTTTCCCAACCTTCTCACTTGGCAGAGAGTTGCAAAATGTTACCTCATTCATAAAACTCAAATTTCAATTGATAAATAAATAAAAAAATAATTTGTTTATTTTTTACAAACATCATTTTTAATATTTTAATTTCAACTGAGTAATTTGTAATAAAATGTAAATTTAAAAAAATATGTTCGTTTGTGCTTCATTTCGTCTTTCCGAGTTTACTTTTCAATTACTTTTGAATTGACTACTTAGGAATGTTACGAATGATTACAACACACAATTTGACTGAAAATAAAGATTAAGGCCAATTGCAGTGATAACATATTTAACACAAAAAAAAAAAAATATTAATAGAACAGTTGGTGATAATGACAACTTTTTTTTTAAGATTTAATAAGTGCATCGCACTTTTATTTAATTTTTCTTAGCTAGAAAATGGCCTAAACATTGATTTAGTATACTATAACTACCGAGCCACAGCAAAGTGTGGCCGGGCCAGCTAGTGCTTTTGAATAAAATTCAAATTCGAACGAGATGGTGGTCCTGATCAAGCTCCATTGTTAAAATACGATGCTCATTGAAGAATTGTTGAGATTAAGTCATCCTACTAATAAGTTGCAATCATTAGACTAATGCGTATTTGGATCGGTTAAAATAGCTTGGGAAAATGGGCAGAGGTTGTATGCGGATTAATAAGCAAATCTTTTCGGAACATACTGCAGAAACCTGGAAAGAGAGTGTTTTCATAAACGTTGAAAATCTGCGCTGGTACAATCGTCTTTCTTTTTTGTTACATTAATGAACGCGTTCATTCTGGAGAACGTCTGTATGCCTGCTAAAGTACAATTTTAACTAGTAACTAAATGTTCATAAGCGTCAGACAAAAACGCTGTGGCTGCCCCCGTATGCTTGATCGAACGTTTAAAAAAATTCCCAGGTTGTGGCGCCTATTCCCCATTTTTTATATCGCTTTTTAATTCTTCTGTAAGTCGTCATTAAGTTCTATGTTTTTTTTGGTATCCAAGACTTTTAAAGAGAAGAATAGATCAAATTTCTTGATTTCATAAAAAACAACGTCCTTCTAAGGTCAAGGCACTACCCATTACCCGTACTACAGCCCTACGCGAGACCATAGATCTATGTAAGTACGTAATTTGTGTAGGTATATAACTGTTTTTTTTAAAAGATATAGATGAAAACCGCTATGCTATCTAGTGCATTACACTAGAGCAGTATAAGCGAGTCAAGGACCTTTTAAAAGATATTACGACGGGGTTCTTCTCCTTTACGCCCAAGGCCGAGAGGTTGCGGTCGATGCTGTTCAAAGGCGTGCGTTCGATCACTGACCCCGAGGAAATGCTCTCAGAGTTCAAAAATTTGGAGAGCGACAACCTCAAATTCGTTCACCACAGTGCGAGCCAAACGGGAGAACCTATTAACCTTCTTCCTTGTCCAACTCGCACGCTAATTGCTAATGCAATTCGGAGAGGCTAAGTTCTATTACTTCCTTCGCTTCCCAGCCTGTAACATGGGAAAAAAGTAAAAAGACAAGGAAACATTTTACAATGTACATACATATATGCTGCCAAAGGTTCGGGCAGGCGGCGTCGATGTGTTAAGTGTGTAAAGAACCAGAGGATTCTAAGTTCCCAGATATGAAAAAAGCAGTAAACAGGAGTCTGAAGGGAAACGTCTCTCGGGTCGCTTAGAAACACCAGCCGTTACGCCTAAATGGCGGCAGGTATAGAGGGCATAAAAACCCATGGCTTTCTTCGAAGCCCCAGTGCTTTAATTAAGCCTTTGGAGGCCACGGTGGACATGCGTTGGATTTCAGTCACCATCCAAGGGCAGATCGGCAAGCTCCAACAACAGATCCATGAGCAGGCGACGCGAGTGGACAGCAACTACAATCATATGGGCATGCTGGTACAGAGTCACTTAAAGATCGTATAGGTGAATGTGAATTCATTCATTAGGATTGAGTGAAAAGCAGTACTTTTCGAGATCGCTCACTTCGAGGGCTCCTTCTCACCATCCAATAGGAACCTGTCAAATATCGGGATTAACAATAAACAAATGGATGATAAAATTAAGCAGACGGTGGACAGTACGATACCACGCCAAAAACATCACGATACCACGAACATGTACCAAAATATATCGACCCGCTTCACGAGCAGATAAGTATTCTCCAGTCAAGACTCAAAATCTTATACAGGCGGTTCACCGACATACAAAATTCGGAGATCAGTACACTGAAGTCACTGATTAAAAATATCCATTACTTAATCAAAAAAAAATCACAGAATAATTGCAAGTTTACATTAAAGCAACAGAATTCGTGCTGTAAAATCTAATAGCGCGAGTATGTTCCCGCAAATAAATAAAATATTTCGGAGAAACCATGAGAATGACATTTAGAATTTGAAGTTTCCGAGAACATCAGATATTGAACGCCTCTTTTTTTTTTTTGAGGCTTCTGCTATCTTTTGGAGCACTCAGACACAAATACTGGTCCATTGTACTGCCAGACAGACACCTTAGATAGCGTTACAGCTCATGAAGAGCCAGAGCCAAGCTTCTTTTATTTTCACTTATGTTGTGTGCGATTTGTTTTCCACACAAGTGAAACGGAACCTACTGCTAAATGCCGATTCCGAACGGCGAGAGCCGAGAAGCTTTTTACAACGGGGGGTTTTGCCAGTACCCCGCCGAGGAGAGAGGCCCAGAAATAATCATTTGATGGCGTTGGTGTTATCGGGATCCGAACTCGCTCATCATGCGTCAGCGGCCGACACGCCTCGCCTCTTACGAACAGTCAGTCTTGATCCGGAGAGCGCCATCTTGGATGACGATTTTTTCATAATCGAGGATCCTCAAGAAAAGGTGACGACTGTAGCAGCTCTCTTCCAGAAAGTGTGCAAGGTGAATGATAGCATTCAAACCATGACCAGAAAAATAGAGTTCCACTTCATGATATCGAACATTGGTGATCAGAAAATAAATTTCATGGCAAATAACGCCCTCATCAATGAAAGGCTGAACACCGTCTTTGTTTTGATGAAATTGATTTGAAATTTGATGAAACGACACACTAATGTCGTAGACTTTCCACCACTGGCTGTAGGGCACATTATCCAGAGGATTATACATAGGTGAAGAAAACAGCGGTGGTGCACCGCCCCAAGAGGGGTAAAGAAACTTCTAACTCATTAAACCTCCGGCCGATAAATCTCTTTGAGAACGGTTGAGAAGGTGGTCCACAGAGTCCTGTCTTAATGGGTTGAGGGCAATATCATTCGAAATCATTCCGGATAACCAGTCCGATTTCAGAGAAAGACATATATACATATGTACATATGTAACACTATGCATGCCGCGTCCAAACTCGTGTCGGATAACCAGTGGAACAGATTATAGGGAACTCGTCGATCCTTTTTAAAATTTACCTCAGTGATTTGATAGCTTCACCATTCAATAGCTTATGTGGAATGACGACGTCATTCATTATGGGAATTCCATCAATTTCAGTTTCAGTTAAACGCTTCAGTTTTTGCATTTAGACATCAACTGAAAGCTTAACTGAAACTGAAATGATCATCTAAATGGGGCCTTACTCAGAGTGTCCAAACGAAGCATATAATTTTCTGATGCAGACACTTCAATGGGGTAACCCATTTTGGTAGGGAAACCTACCACATTCAGCATTGCTCATCGAGGTCATGTTAATGTTCCTAATAATGGTTGGGTCATACTGCTCTATTGCATGAACTGTGCACCTGGTGCTCATTCTGCAGCGTTCATCCGCTTGGATAGAGCTACTCACACTGTATAATCGCTCTGTAATTTTCTGTGAACATATGCACGAAGAAGGGAATAGGATGTATCGTCCAAGAATGGTCAATAGCACCAGGAGATTGAAGGTTTTTGATGATGCGCGCGTTTCATCGATATTTGACACGCAGAGTCGTCGGAACTATCCAGAGAATAAACTTTGTTTCTTTTTTCGCGTTTCCAGATTTAAAATAAATGGAGAGCAATTGACTGTACCCTGCCAGCGATGCAGTGAAATTAGAAATAGTCATTAGTCATTAAAGCGTATTGTAGTATGCAATGTAACGGCCAAAACACTCTATCTCTATCTTCTTGCTCTATCTTCTTCTTTTGCAGTCTCATCTGCATCAACCAAACATAGCATATGTCTCTCTAGCTAGGAAGATTTCTGAGCTCCAAGTTCCTTAAAGTCTCTTTCCGTTTTTAAATATAATATTAGTTTCAAGCAATTTTGGGCTTAGCAGTTATATCACAAAACACCAAACCCAATATAATATGATACGAGTACATACCATACAATATATTCACTACTAGGAAGTTGCGACATCAGTACAATGACCGCCCAAAAGCTGACATTGTAACAAACGTAAACAATAACATAAACAAACGGAGCAATAAACTCCGATGAACGAAGAACGAGCAACAGAATACGTAAAGTGACATCTAAGCACTTCATACTAAATAACACACAAGCAATAAATATCAAATATGGGCCGATGTCCAGACAAAGACACTTGTGCTAATGACCGACCCTTCAGAACGCATTACAACATAGTCGCAATGCATAGTGAATCAATCATATATAAACCGAAGCAGAGTTCTTCGAGGTATGTAGTGTGCTCCCGAACTTTCAACCGAACGCGTGTTAAACAAAGAAAAATAAAAAACTTTAAAAAAAAAAAGAATATCTTTTTTATTATTTTTTTTAGCCTGAGGATTCAGCGTACAGTTCATACATAATATAATACAACAAGAACCCGCTCCCATACGTTTTATACGACTTCTAGCCTCGAAGTATCAAACTGTGAATATACTAGTGGAAGCAAACTTTACAATATAATTAAACTTAAAGGCACTGGCAAGTTTATTCGGAAGAATTATTCACTAGGAAAGCAAAAAGAGCCGCAATCACTTCTTTGGGTGCATAAAGCCATAAAAATATTAAAGCGTGGTAATTAATACCGTCGCCTGTGAAGGGGCTGGCACCCTGTTCATTTTGATGGAGGATCTCCAGATGATGTTCGAGTCACTGAAGAAAAAAAATTGTGCTCAGGCAACTCAACAATGCACTGAATAATGCATATCAAGTGCACTAGAAGACAGCGGCGGTGCATATAATCCTCACGAAGGTTAAAGACACATCTAACCTGTAAAATCTCCGATCGATAACTCTCCTTCCGAGTATCATTAAGGCCTTCGAGAAGCTGGTCCATAGAGATCTGTTGAGGACAATAAAATCATTCCGGATAACTAATTCAGTTTCAGAACGGGGCATGGTACTATTCGTGCCGCGTCGAAACCAGTAAAGGATATTTAGTGGAATAAATGCAAGACATGTTGACAGGTAAAAAGTTCGTTGCAAACATTTTCAACGTTAATTCTACAAAAACATTAGAAATTAACAATGGACTGCAAAAGAGTACGGTGAACTCGCGGATCCTATATTTTATTGTACTTCAGTGATCTGATAGCTTCTCTTCATCATTCAATAGGGTACGCAGACGATTTAATTGTGTACTGATCAGGTCCAACGATCGACGTCATTGTTACTCTTCTGCAGCGTGACTTGGAAAAAATTCAGGAGTGATGATTGGAAATCATAATCTATGTATTTTATTCAGAACTCCCTTGTCTAGAGTCTCTCAGGAACCAAAGTGTAGTCAGCTACCTTGGGATTTGGCTAGAACAATACATATCTGTATTTTGACAAACATATGTATATGTAGATGCTGCTCGGTAAGGGCCCGGGGCGTTTTTGCTCTGCTAAGATGGCTGTTTCTTTGCAGCTTTGTATAATAACAATTTGGAATTCAGCAAGCTTGAAAATTTTATTCACTTCAAAAGGACCATTTTTTGCCAAGAAGTTTAAACTTATTGTCGTAGGGAAATCTCTGAAGAGAAATTCAATCTTTGTTTCTTAACCACTTAATTAACTTTTTGGAGAAATTTCGAGGTCGATAGTAAGGAACAAAATAACTGAAAAAATAGTTTGTTGAAAATAGGGAAAATAGGAAGGGAAGGAAAAAAAATTATATGAATCACCACTTACCGAATATCCGCTGACGTTTACTCACCTTCAATTTTAGTCTTTCTAATTTCGTTAAGAGCAAATGAAAAGCAAATAAATTTCATTTAATTACGTACACTTTATTGGCTGCCTTAGTTTCATAATTTATTACTATATTATTAATATTAATGTTAAGAACCAGAAACTTAGTTACAAACAATGTGTTTTTATTTATCTTTAAATAAATAATTTTAATTTTATAATAACTTTAATTTTCTTCTTAAACTTTATTTATAAATAATTCATGCCTTAACTAAAATCATTGTATTTCATATCCTAAAATGACTATGCACATCTGTACACCAATAAAAAATATGCATGCAATACTTTTTATTAGAAAGAAAAAGAAAAATAAACTAAAAAAATAAAAATAAAAATAGAGAGGAAGTTAATTTAGGGAAAAATTAAAATAGGATGTAAGAGGAGTCATTCTATTTACTGCTTACATGAAGCTCTTTTATTTTACGCAAACCACGGTAATTACTATTTATAAACTTAAATAAATCTTAATGGTATGGGGATTAATAACATCAAACAGACCAACTTTTATAATTAAATATAATAAGGGAAGGCCGAATATTTTCTTCGGCAAGATATTTTGTGGGTTTTGCCTAAGGATAAAATCTATTAAGAATCAACATATTTGCAGTAGACCCTGTGTCCAAATAATATTCCATTCGCTGACCTACGCTTTCGTGTTACTAATCTTCTATTACGCCACAGCATAATGTGCTATATTGCACACGTAATCCATAACTGACAAAGAACTAAAGTGTATTAAGGTGTTTGAGTTTATTCCAAAAACGTAAACCGCTATTATCTAAGGGAAACTGTGCCCGAAGGATTATGTCCAAAGTCAATCTTACAATCCCAAGCATAGTTTTACATTATTTGAAAAACTCGAAATTCTAAAAATATTTTTGAAAATTCAGGTTTTTATATGACCACAACCATCGATATATGACTGTGCCAACCATCGATAAAAATCATTTTTGTTACCGCCCCTGGTCTATTTAATTCTTTACCACACAATATTAGATGTGAGAGAGTGAAAACAGTATTTTCAAATTCTATCTAATATATTATTTCATTATTTCAAATACCTAAATTAACCACAAAATGAATGAATTGCCATTTTTAGAGTAAAACACTGGGTTAACTACACATTTTAATATTCATATATGCCTGTTATTCTTCATCTATATCTGCCTTTTTCCATCGAGCAAAGTTGAACTCCCGCTTGGGAGTTTGAGCATGATGTTATTCAAGTGGGAGCAGTTATACAGTTATGTGCAAAACTCTTTTAATAGTACCTGGTAAGAACTATTTTCCATTTTTATTCAAAAATGAATGCAACTTATTTATAATGAAACTAACATTTTATTAGTACGTGATCTATTTAATTTATTAGATAAAAATAAAATTTATAAAAGTTCCGTTTTATTGGTTTCCGATTCTGTTATTACTGAAACGGTTTTGTACCAAAAACTGTGGGCTGTAAAACCAGAGCTAAATATTTCGTCCACAACCCCTTAGCATTTTTATTGCCTTGACGTGGCGTGGTAAACTATTGGTAAGTGTCTGGCAGCAGCTGGAGGGGATCTTAGTCCATAAAACGGCTAGAGACGGTGGTGGGGACGTATATACCTTATTAAGGACGGACTTTAGGTATGATCACAAGTTCTCTACAGAACTTTGGGTGGGCCAATCTAAGATGGAGAACTATTGATTTTCAAACCGTTCTTGCCATATGTTTAGGGTCACGATCATGCTGGAAGATTATCTCTTCTGGGAAAATAGGCAAAGACAGAATTGATTTTAAAAGATGTTGTCTTAGAATGTTGTTTTGTATAATTTTTATCCATTGTACCATCTATCAGGCACAACGCACCCACACCAAAAGTGGTAAAACAGCCCTCACAATGTTTCACAGTTTTCTTTACATGGCTTGGCTTCAATGACTCTCCTAGCCCTTTCCAGGCGCAAGACCTTCTTGGTCTTACTCCAGTCCATTTCCGAGAAGCTTGAATATTTTTTAACAAATGATAGCCTTTCCTTCACATTTTTCTTTGAAGGCGCAGGTTTTTTCTTCTTTTCAAACGCTTCAAGTTTTAACTTAGGAAGTGTGCGGTACGGAGGCCATCGGCTAATCCTTTCCGGTAATCTTTTAATACTCTTTCGTCGCTTCAGTAGCCATTTTAACGCTCTGAGACAAAATGTACCTTGAAAGACACCGCTCGTCCTGGTCAAAAAGTTGTCTTCGCCTATCATTTGAAACTTTTATATTGGATCACCGTTTTTATTTTATCTTTTGCCACTTGTTTTACCTATGTTTAAGTCTGTGGCCACAGACCGCATAGTTTTCCTTCTTTCAATAATTGTAGTCTGCTTGTAGTAACATTTGTATTATTCTGCTTAAGGGATGGTTGTTATTTTAATTATTTAAAATTTTTTTTTTGTTTTGTTTTTTGTTTACATGATTACCCAGAGTTTTTAATAAAACAGTAATTATAATAATTTAATTGTTGATACAACAATCGATTGCTAAGAAAAGCTAACAACGAATGAGGGAATGAAAACCTGCAAAATTGGTGTAAAACTATTTCAATGTAAAAAGTAATTGCTGTTCATAAATGAGACATATGGGGTATATGGGAGCGCAGCTTGCTTTGATTTCACGTTGCGAAAACTTGTGTGGACGAACGCAGCTATATTTGCAACATTGAAATAGTTTTTGCACCTAACTGTAGATGTACTCATCACGGAGAAAGTTGTATTTGAGCCTTGTGCATTATTATTAGAAGAATGCATATTTGGTATAGAATAAAAACTTTGTAGTTTTGTCTACATACGTTTACAAACGACTATTCAACATGCGATAAGAATGACATCATTCAACAGTACTTAAGTTCACAGTCCAAACATCCTCCAAAGGAACATACATTTTTAGTTTCGTTGAAATCATTTACAAGAAATTAAAAATCATTAACAGAAAGTCTCTTTGAGTGCAAAACATACCGGAGAGTCTCTCTCTGTATCTTCAGGACAAACACAATTTGTCTAGCACCTTTTAGGGCCAATTGGAAATCTTATCACAATTACTTAAAGAAGCTCTACAATCCAGTTTCGTCTAAGGTGGTGGTGTTTGCACTAAATCAGCACATATCCATTTCGCAATCAAAAAGTGCTTGAGAATACATTTCCTTTTGCTATTTCCGATGACCTACTTCGATACACTGCGAAATTCACATATGTACCTTGAGGGTATTAATGATCCATATTACTCAGCCAAGTTAAGCCCGTACAAATATTTAGAATTCTATTGCAATTTATCTGATTCTCATAAACGACCACGAAAGAAAACAATAAATATATTCGAACTCGAGTGGATACAGATCAATTGATTTGTCGACATTAGTTCTTTTCGATTGGGATATAAAATAAAGTTCATAGCACACGGCGGCATATGCAAGTCGCATGCTCTTGTGAGTACTTCGGATTAAGAAATGAAATTACCAACTATAATTGAATTAATACTTATGTAAGTTGCTAGTATATACATAGTTTTTTTCTAATCGTTGATGGCTCCACCACATCATGCTTGTATTAGGTTTTTTTTTCAAAAGAAACGATACTTATGGTCTATTCGCAACAATTTATTTTCTCTTTCTGAGAATAACGCAGCTTAAGCCTATTTGCGGCACATAGTTGATGAATTTTCAAAACATTTTTTCCGTTTAGTTAACATTCGGAAATAATGCTTGATTCAGAAATTGTCATCTAATCACAATTACAACCCCAAACAATACATCTTTATATCACCTAAACACTACACTACCCTGTCATGTTAGAAGCATATCATTGGCACAAACAACAAAACTGTTGAAAGTTGCGGAATCTATTCTACTGTAGAGATAACTTCTTAAAAAAAACATGGACAAAGATTGCATCAATTATCTGCTACAAATATGATAAATTCTCCAATTGCAAGCCAATTGCCATGAAAGTACACCAACGAATAATTTATACCATGTCAAATATGTCAAATATGCGCTTACTGTTACACAATTTTCATTTTCGTAAAATAACTGCCGAAACAAAGGTATTTGATGCGACCCACACCTCTTAAGCAATCCATCCAACGGCGAGATACCCGACATACATATGTCTTACTGCCCGCTATGACCACTTTCAGGCCAAAGTAATCATGAAATCGATGATAGGATTTATTTTCATTGCCATTGCATTTGTAATTGCACAGAGGTATGAACTTGCAGTATCAGCGTTTGGTCGATATCTGATCTAAATTCAAACTGCAAATTCATGGGTGCGGATTGCGGAATTGAAGATTAGGTGGGAAAGGAAAGAAACAATGTTACAGCAGAAAATAAACCAATGTCAAAGTAAACGTCGGTTGCTTAATTTTAAAGCCATAGAGTTTTTTCTCAGGCAACAATGCAAACTCTTACGTACTAATAAGGTGGCGAGAACCAGCACATAACTAAATCTCATTATATACTAAAGGCAGCCGCAAATATTTTGTAGCCCTCACTATTTTTAGAAATAAGATAACACAAAATGCAAACGATACATTGGTCAACCACGGAACGGTTCTGAAATTCGACGCAATTATGTCAAAATTAGATTTCGCTTACGCTAACAAGCGCCCCACCCATATATTTGAGCAGGAACTAAATATCCTTAGACAAGGAAGTTTATCCAAAACTGAATTTACAATGAAGTAAATATAAACTTACGCCTTTGATAAACAAAACAATTATGTCCCATTGTAACGATTCTCCATTAACCAAAGTATTAAACGTAACGAATCGTCGGAATGCTTTAAAAGTATTCATAACTGGACTAAGCCCTACACTATCAAATATATTGTTTTCATTGTCCCGAGAAGACTTGCCTATAGTGCACTTGCTAAACCATAGGAGTTTGAGTCAAACAATATGACGAACAATTTTGCACTTCAATTCGGAAGGAACGCAAGTAAAAATAACTTTCGGAACAAAGATTCCAAACGAGGAATCAAGTTCCGACCAACAAATTAGACAAAACATACTAGAGCTAGGTATGAACAGGAGAAATTTGACCTTCAGAGACAGAAATATAACCCATTTGCTCAAAATGGTACAGGTTAAAATAATAATTTATAACACCTATTTTTCAACAAAATAGTTTCAGGCAACCATTCCAAAAACAATTCAACAGAGTAGATTCGAACATAAAACTTAATTTACCTTTCAGAACTGATATTAGAGCGGTAAATCGGTCAACGGTTGAAATTCTTATATTGACTAAGCAGTATCCCTATCCGCTATTAGTAAATTCGTTCGTGAATAAAGAATTGAATAGAATGTTAAAGGATGTAATAATTCACTCATCTAAATCTCCATACAATTCGCCTACATGAGTTGTGCCAAAAAAGGGACTAAATGATCATAATATGCCGAAAATGTGATTAGAGATAGACTATAAAAAATTAAATGAAAATACTATTGCGGACAAATAGTCTATTCCCGAAGGTAATTTTTAGAATCGGTATTTCACCAAAATTAAAATTAAATACGAAGATATAGAGAAAACTAGCTTCACTGTAAATAATAGCAAATACGTGTTCCTAAGATTGCCATTCGGGTTGGAAAATGCTTCTAGTATATTTCAGTGAGCAATGGATGATATCCTACAGGAATTTGTTGGAAAAATCTGCCACGTATACATAGACGATAATACCGTTTGTTCGAGTAGCTTAAAAGAGCACGAAGAACAATTAAAGAAAAACATAGATGTTTTAAAAAATGCTAATATGAAGATTTCATAGGAAAAAATATTTTTTTTGAAAACCGAGGTAGAATCTTTAGGATATATTGTTCGGCATAACATAATTAAAATAGACCCAAAAAATTAAGCAATAAAAAAATTTCCAGTACCCCGTAGTTAAGGAAGATTTAGGAACAATGAATAAATGTTAAGAATTGCAAAATAGAGTTAAGTTACAGTTTTTGTAAATTAGTACCTAATAAAACATGTTTGTCAAATTTACTTAATAATGTATTCATAATTAAAGCAAAGATAAAAGAGAAAAAATTTAATCTAGAAATTATAAAAGAAGGATCCATTTTGATATATAGAGAACTCATAGTCGAACACAACCATAGATGGAGTTTATTAAATTACTTTTCAAAATAAAACAACGAAAGACGGAGTAATATACGAGAATCTCACAGCTGCAATTCAAAACTGCTTAAAAAAAAAGTGATTATTTCGAATCAGTAGATGGAATTAAATTTGAAAAAAATAGAATTTCTAGAAGACGAGGCAGCGAACAATCCTATGATTATATCATTTACACTGATAATGTAAATACACTGATGATAATTGTAGCAGTTACAGCGTTAATTATAATTTACTACTTCAAGATAAGATCAGCTTGAAACACCAGTCCAACGAATTTTGAAGAAATGAGATTCAGCTGATTGTTAAAACAAGTAGAAGTAAAGAAGAAGGTGAGTTAATGCCCCACCACTCATTAGGCCACTTAATAATCCATATATATGTACATAAGTCAACGCCAGAAACATTAAGATCATGATTACTCCTCATGATCATTCAATTCACGTGAACTCTTCATGTAGCAAGTGCATTCCCACGGTTCCGGCCATACACGCAGTGATACGACACCTAAGCAACCGAACGCGAACAGTTACGTCGTCAGATACTCTACTACCATTCTCCCGCTTTCACCCTCACCTCTACACATGATACCCAACACGAATTCCCCACGCGCAAGGTGCATGGTACCCAACGCGCATTCCCACACAACTTATGTACATACATATTTCATGCTAAACGTATAAACACAACCCGACACCCCTTTTGCATTCCATTCCCACAAGTGAGCCATCGTCCCCAAAAAAGCCACGTCAGCATATTAATCAAGTAGTGAAGTTCAGCACGGATAAGTTAGTTTTTAGCAGTCCAGCTAGTTCAGTTCGCGAGTGCAGTGCAGAATTTTTGTAAGAAGCTCGACAAAGAAAAAAATAATAAAGTACCTTTAGTGAAAATAAACGCATATTGTTTTCATTTTGTTGGTCTGGTGCGAATAAGTACCAGAAAATATTTTTTTTTGTTACAAATCGATACAACCAACGTTAATGGCGCAGTCGATTTCTTTTCGATCGGTTTCGATTTCTTAAGAAATTGTAAAATCCGATAAAGGAACACACACACAAAAAAAAATTAAAACAAAAACAGTGCCCAAAGATCCCCTAATAATAATATAAAAGCAATATTAAAACGCCTTAATAATAAAACTAGAATAGAACTGCAACTGCAAAAAACTAACAAAAACCCCGAACCCATGAAAGGCTTGTTATATTGTAGGGAACCAGAAAACCTAGAACAAGCCATGCAAATCCTCCACGAAATAGGATACGCATACTCTGGGCCAAATCCCAGAGACAAGAGACAGAACAATACCAGACAACGAAATGACTTTAGGAACACACAACCTCAAAATACCCGTAAAAACGACCGAAACAGCGGGAATCACAAACGACAGTTTCACGCAAACAATTAAGACGCATTCAGAACTAACAGCAACCATAACTCACCTAGAACTGGTAGTAACCAATCCAAAAACAACAACCATAACCAATCAGGACACAATAATTCTTACAATAATAGTGTTCTTACAATAAGAGTTCTTACAATAATAGTCCTTACAACAATAGTTCTTACAATAAGAATGGTACGGAACCCATGAATAGGCTTTCAGCAATGAGTAGACAAATTAACAAATTAGAAAGCGATGCGGATTTTCGGGTAGAAAGCCCTGCGGCACATTACCTTACCATATATAGTGGTTAAAACAAAAAATGATAAACGCTCACTAAGAATATTAATAGACCCTGGTTCAGAAACAAGCATACTTAACACAGGTATATGTCATCCTAAATGGCAAATTAAATTACAGAAACCTATCCAACCCTAACGACTAGCACATCCTTGTATATAGACACCACTCTTTCAAGAATTTTGTAAGCCAACCAAAACTGCAGAATTCCTAGAATTTAAATTTCACCAAGTTTTCGACGGATTGATAGGGAATAACATTTTACTACCCCTGGAAGCAATCCTCGATTACATAAGAAAGTTATTAGTGGTAGAAGAAAACGAAATCCTAATATTTTTCAATAGAGACGAAGAAGAGCTAAATTACGCGTACCAAGAACAAGCACCAGGAAGGGAGCGACCTATCATTCACCAATGCGATTAAGCATAGAATAAAAACAGTGAATGATATCCCTATCTATACCAAAAACTATAAGTACCCTGAAATACACAGAAATGAGGTGAAATCTCAAATCAAGGAAATGCTAGACCAAGGCATTATCCGACGAAGCGATTCACCTTACTCTGCTCCTATTTGGATTGTTCCAAGAAAGAGGGACGCATCTGGGAAAGAAAAGTGGAGAATAGTTGTCGACTACAGGAAGCTCAACGAAGTTACTGTGGACGACAAATTCCCAATACCGAATATGGAAGACATATTCGACAAATTGGGAAAGTCAATGTACTTCACAACACTCGATCTAGCCAAGGGTTTCCATCAGATCGAGGTCGCTGAGGAGGATATAAAGAAGACGGCTTTTTTAACCGACACAGGGCATTACGAATTCGTCCGTATGCCATTTGGTTTGAAAAACGCGCCGGCAACTTGACATCTATTATGCACCAAAACTAAAAGACAGAATACAAAGATTTATAAATAACTGCGATATCTGCAACAGAAGCAAATATGAAAGACAACCGTCCAAGATCCAGTAACGCAAACACCAGATAAGCCTAACCAAATCATCCACATAGACATATGGTATGCTAACATCAACTTAATGTACGTCGCAATGATAGATAAATTTACAAAACACGCTACGGTATGTGAGATTAAAAGTTACAAGTTAACACCCAACTCCGCGAAACGACCATCAAACTCGTGCGTGCAGGAATTCGCCTACGTTGCACCTGCATCACATTTTCTGTACCAACAATCGCCGCCTGAACCAGCAATGCCACCTTACCCAGCAAGCGACAACAAATGCAGCGAGCCGGAGGAATTCGTCGTCGGTCATCTGAGCACCCACGCCACTGAGGAATGCGAGCAGAACATCGCTCATCAGGTTACGAGTGCCAGTAGTATTTAAGGTAGCTGTAAATTAATTGTAGGGGGACTTTAAGTTCAGACGTGTAAGGGTAAATACTGCCCGATTTTGAGTAAATAAAAATTATTTTTTTAAACCAAATTAAGTAGAATATTTTTAAGTGGCGGCCGAGCAGGGACCGGTAGAGTCGCGAGTAAACTAGTGCCGTAATAGGGTCAGTTCGCCTCAAGTAGCCGCAGTAATCTTGTGCCTAAAATAGCCAGTTCGCCTCAAGTAGCCGTAGTGCTTCCGCGGAAATAGCCAGTTCGCCTCAAGTAGCCGCCGCGCTTTCCGCCTTACCGCGCCTATCGGTCCTAACCCCGCGAATATTAGTGAAAGTGTTCGCGACCGGAACGAACCGAAATCGAAAGAAACAGAGAAATCCTTTGAATCGTCCGTCTAACGGATTACAAGGAAAACTCGGTGCAGTGCAACGGTAGAACAAACTTAAACTGCTACCCGACAGTGCCATAAAACCCACTGCAGCGCTAGTGTCTGTGATTGTGTGATTGTGTTGTGGTGAAAGACCATTAAATTAAAAGTGTCATGGGCCCCGCAGTAGCCTTACACCAGCCGTAAGAAGACGAACCGGAAGCTCGCGAGAAGCTAGCCGCCCCACCCAATCTACTCACTGCCTCAACATCCCGGATCCGAAACACGGCCGAGACCTGTTCGATGTAAGCCTAATTTTAAGCTATTTTAAGAAAGAAAGTGTAATGTTAAAAAAATCGATTATCGTGATTGAATTAATATAAAATTTAATAGTTCTTCCCGTATTTAAGCAATAAACAAAATCAGTATAAATCCAAATCATATAGTACATAGTAAATCTTCTTCTTCTTTTCCTTTTTCCGGCGTTGTTATGGTCAGAAGTGTAGGACCATAACTTTCCCAATTAACTGCATTCCTACTGGTCCGCTTGTGGGGTCCGCCGGTTTGGCCTCAGAAAGTAGCGGCAGGCTTCCCGGTTTAGGATTACTGACTCGGTCACGTCGGCAGTATTGAACGATTCCATTCCACCATCATTGAACACATTAGATTATTAAAAGAAACAAAAAAAAGTGCAAGCATTCTAGATTTAATGCCTTATGCAATCTTATTCAATACATTCAACTACAAAATTCAGTCCAATGGATATTGTCAATGGGCACCTCGATCTCAAAAGCCCTTTCGATATTGATATAAGCCAAACACTTTATGCTAATTACATAAAAGAACATAGATATATGTATTACCTCTCGAATGTATGAACAAATATCAAATAAAATATTAACAAACAAGTAATCTGCAATAGAAATTCGAAATAGAAACGGGCATGATCCCTTCAATTATGATCCACAAACTAAAATTTATCACAGAACCAGGGCTAGAAATAAAATTGATCCTAAATTTAAAGAACATCTTGTCCACAAAATAACAAAATAAAAATACAAACGACCGATCATACATATCACAAAAACAATTTAAGAAGACCGACTGTAACTCAATAAAAAAAAATCAATTAAAGTCTCTATATGTACTCTTCCAGAATTCTAATCCCTATACTGGCCACTTGCTGTGCTCAGGAAGTTAAGATTACAAACCTAGAATCTAATCCCGGGATCCTTCCTTTTAAGTTGGGAAATGCAAGAATACGAGAGAATTTTATACATTATTTTGACCTTTTACCAATTGAACATGAAATAAAAAATATTTGTCGGCACTATGAAAACTTACAGAATTCAATAGACTTTTCCAAAACACCATACAATAACATTATTGGCATAACTCATCTAATAGAATCACAAATACATATGTATGTTACACGATAAATCCAAACTTTTATTCCCCCATAAAAGAAGCAAAAGAGGAGCTTTTAATAGACTGGAACCATTTTCAAAAGCATTACGGGAAATTTAGACGTTGAAGATGGACAATACTATGATCAATCAATAAATACACTTAGTACAAACCAACAACATTTAGTAACAGTTCTTAATAAACAAATATCGTTAACAACAAAAATAGTAGAGGACTATAACAAAACGGTTCCTTTAATAAAGCTAAACGAAAGTCACTTGGCCACTGGAATTCAAGAAATTATAGATACAAAAAATAATCTGGACCGTTTTTTCTATGTCGAGAATGCTTTCGATCGGATAACAGCCGCTATCAATATAATCATGCACATCCTTGACAATCTGGAAAACTCAATTGCTTTTGACAGACAAAAAATATTGCACTATTCTGTTCTGAAATTTGAAGATTTAGAATATATTCTAAGTCAACTTTCAAAACACTATACCGATAGTCAAATGTTTTTCGGAGGTAACTTTTCTGCTACACACGAATACTATGAAGTAATCGAGGTTGAGTCTTATCAGATTAATAATAGAATAGTTTTTATTTTACATTTTCCCATCATGTATCCAAATACTTATACCCTTTTCCACCTTTATCCTTTACCAAACAAAAACAAAACCGCCATTTTACCTCCCAAACCCTTTTTGGTCATAACAACTGAGCATTACCAATATGAAGACATCGCATGCAAAAAGATACAAGACTTTTATTTTTGTCGAGATTTTAGAACACCACAAACCAACGAGAATGGAGAGTGCATCGTGAATCTCCTTAAAATACATAATGATAGTTCCAGCCAATGCAATTTAATTAACATAGCCGTTACACATGAGCTCATTGAACGTATAACAGTAACATTTTATATTGCAATTTTTCCTGGAAAAACAAAATTGCAAACAGTATGCCGTCAAGTAGACTTACTTTCATTACAAGGAACCTTTTTAATGAGCTACCTCTTAACTGTTCTTTTCATACTGCAAAGCAGAACTTCTTCAACAACCAGGATACAATAAAACAACATCCACTTCTACTCCCGCACGTTTCCATATCCTTTAAGCCTAAAGAGGTTCAACACGTGATAATAAACGACATTCTCCTGGACGAGATTCATCATCTACGACATCAAGAAAAAATTCAAAAAATACAAATCAACACGCCGTTGAAACAACATTCAATCTTTTGGTGGATTGGATTATCTTTAATAGCTACAATAACAATAATTTACATTTGGATACGTCGACAATCAAATCGTAAGGCACATGAAGAAACACATCCCACATCCCTACAACCTGAAAACAACGAACAGCAAAATCCAGTACATTTCAATAGTTAAATATAATAGATACAAAATTTGAATGTAAAATATCAAAAAAAAAACATGCATTATAAAGTAATTCAAACAAAATATGTATATATCTATACTAAATTGTTAAATAAGAATCCGATATGTTTAAGTTCAAAACAAAATGAAGTAAATAGATCTAATTATGTACTATTATTCACTTGCATACATATACATATAGGCATACATGTATATGTCGCAGTATGCAACACATAGAAAATATATGCTAACCTAACTGTAATGAATTCTCAAAAAAAAAAACCAAATAAAGCCTGTCATACTAATACAGATATTTTCCGTTTTTCTTTGCTTGGTAATTCACATTGCGTTTCTTCTCTGTTGTGGCGAGCAAGACTGAGTGGACACTGCTGCTCGTCTAGTGTGGCCGCAGCGCGACTAAGAGAGATGGCAATAGAAAAGCCATGAGCATGTGTGCGTACATGAGGATGATCGCCGTTTAGGGTGAGGAATTGTGAAATTCCAGGACGGGAGTCTTTGTGCAACATGGAAGAAGGAAGGACGTCAAGTCTGCGGACTCGCTCGGCTCGCCCAACAGCAAGGGACGAGATGATGAAAAGTATACGATCTGGGGATGAAACGGAACGGTAACATAAGAAACACCTTATGTTACTCATGCATCTTGCATCTTGCATATGTATTTATTACTGTTATTCAAATTTCACATCTGGGAGCAGACACTACGTCAGCTCGATTTGTAAACTCATTGTAATTGTACGCCATATTGTGCGAACGTGGGAACGGTATTCACCTAACTTTGACGTTCGTTTTATCAATAAGAATTTTAAAATAAAGCAGTTGTCATTACAACCTCAACTAGTTCGGTCGTTTGTTCCATTTACGTATCTCACTTGTCCAGACAATTCGATAGTGCGGGTCAACAATTTTTGTTTCATCAACACTAGAACCAAATCAACACCAGTCAATGCAATTGACCAACATTGTAAAACTCAGCACTAATCGATGCAATTAGCCAATATCCCAATATCGAACGACACCTGCAATTGCGACAGTGTCTGAATCATCAATACCGACACTATAAATGCATGGGGAGTAGCTCACTTAGTTTAGTCTTTATTTTTCGGTTTTACGATTGATAATTAATAAAAGTCGGGCAAACTGCCTGAGAAATAAGTTTTTTTTCCGATTTTTTTTCCGTAATCCGATCTCGTTTTAATTAACTGGCGCCCGAGCAAGTAGTGACCATTATAGCACTAGTAAATAAGTTTTAACACACGTACGCGCCGTACCCATAACGCAACAAGTGACAATACAGTGCAGTAACCAAGTACTTACAGTGATACAAGTGCAGTGCGATAACCAAGCGCTCAGTGTAAAACAAGTGCAGTGCGATTACCAAGCACAATAACTAGTGCAACGAAAGGGAAAAATAAGGCCCCTTAGTAGCCATAAACAAAAGTACAAAAAGGAGTTCCCACAAGTGAACAGCCGCCCTATCCAACAACACCGTCCCGTACCCGTACATTCTTAATGGAAACAACGAGACCAGCGATTACATTGTAAATCAGAAAAGAAAATATTTAGAATTGTAAAATTCTATATACATATACTAATAAGGACTCAAATATACTATTGTTATCAAATATTCCTAAATTGTTATCCGAATCCAATAAAATCCAAAATGTCTAATCCAAATAATCTGATTCGACCGGCTAGGTTAGAAGTTAACTCCCCCAGTCGCACCCTCAATTTCTACCCAAAACCCTGTTGACATTAATATGATAGAACTGATCACCAGACTAGTGACAGGCACCCTACGTATTCAAGGACGACAGATATTCAGTTCGATAGTGAACCCCGCGTCCGAAACAAGTAACGACACTGACCAACCTATTAACCTACCAGAAAACAGAGATTTATCCGACATGGACAGGATACCAGATGTGGTAAAAAGCCTACGGAAATTTACAGCTGTGCCACAAGAATTTAACTCTTTAAAAAAGAGCGTGGAACGTATCTTAAATATTTACGAACATCCAAAGGGTACACCGAAGTATTCCGGGCACCTCTCTGTTATCAGAAACAAGATTACCGGACAAGCAGACATTGTATTAGAATCTTACAATACCCCTCTACAATGGGAAAAGATATCCTTGAATAATATGACACAATGTTACCGGGACAAGGCTCTGGATACCTTTGTTAGAGAATTAAGAGGTTATCTACCTAGGCTTCTAAGTATAAGGGAACCTGGAGATCTACCTCATGCTTTGCACCTTTGTTTAAAGCTACACTTCCGAACACGCTCGTAAATCTTTCACACACGACCACCCCAGCATCAAAGACCTCCAAATCAGCGTCCGCTCCTACCTAAATCGATGGACGTTGACCATTCAATAAAGTCAGCGAAGCAAAACAGACCTAGAAATCAAGCAATTCCCCAAAACAGACCTCATAATCAATCCCGACAAGTCATCCAGCCATACACGATATAACGAGTCTACCACATCGAACCAAATACGGATTGCAGAGAAACGGACGAAAACACAACAGACTGAAACGACGAAGCACCCCAAAAGTTATTATGAACACGAAAACGACAATACCCCACTCGATCAACCCGAAAACTTTGATGATAGGTATTGTATTAGGCTCACACCTAAATTCGAACACTCCTGTAGGAACAGGAACAATGTAAAGGAACTACCGGTGGAAGAGAAACACAAAAGAGAAAATCGACTCATTCCTGTGCTGGCCGCCAAATAATAAAGGTGTCTTGAAACTATAGTGCGTGTTTTTATTTCAAGTTCAATAATTAAGAATCGGGACTATTACAACTCAGAAGTGGGATAGAACAATAAAGTCAGGATGGCCGATAGAGAAAAATACAAGATATACACGGCACTACAGCTTAAACAGTGGCTCGCGAAGTTAAATAAAAAAAACAACGGGCAATAAAAGTGAATTATTGTTGCGGCTTTTGTCTGTGCCGGAGGAGGAAAGGGGTGATTTCCGCGAATTTTTTTGTGGCGAGATGGGACACTTTGCAGCCATCTGCCCAAAGAAGAAGATGTCTCCACAAGTATGCTGCGTTCATCAGGAATCCCATGAGGATGAATATGTAAGAAATTTGAGTTTCATTTTTAAGAATATACATTTTAATTATAACATCATATTAGGAAGAACATTGTTAGACACCGGTAGTCCTGTTAGCTTTATCCGCCAACGATTTGTACCACCTGTTATAATGAAGTGTTATGATGATAAATGTAATCTTTTTGGTATAAATAAAATCCCACTGCTTGTGTTTGGAAAAGTTGAGAGTATTATATTATTCGAGGGAAACGAAATTAATGTAACATTATTACATAGTTGTACCAGACTGTACAATGAAATATGCAGCAGTCTTAGGAAAGGACTTTTCAAAATTAGCTAATTTAAAATTTCAAAGCGTTGAGCGGGATAGGAAGACAGAAAATGAAGAGTGTGAAGAAGAGTGTTTGAATTTGATGAAGATAGAGTTAGACAGACAGGAAGAATATATTGAAAATAAAGATATAGACTTTGTATATAAACAAAAATTTAATGAAATTTTGAGCGATTGCTACCTGAACTGCAAACGTCCTGATTTCCCAGAAGTGAAGTGTGAAATGAAGTTGGTACTAGGTAACGATAAACCTTTCCACTGTTCTCCGCGTAGGTTATCTTATTATGAAAAGGAGCAGGTGCAAAGTATTTTAGATGTATTATTGAAGGAAGGAGTTATAAGGGCAAGCAGGTCTGAATACTCCTCACCTACTGTACTAGTGAAAAAGAAAACAGGGGACATCAGGTTATGTGTTGATTATCGTGTATTAAACAAAGCTACGTTAAAGGATAACTACCCAATCCCATTAATAGAGGACCTGCTTGATAATTTAGTCGATAAAAAGCTTTTTACATTGTTGGATTTGAAGAGTGCGTTTCATCACGTTACAATGAGTGCCGACTCTATTAAATACACATCTTTCGTAACACCGTTGGGTCAATTGGAGTACCTAAAAATGCCGTTCGGACTTAAAAATGCTCCTTCTGAGTTCCAACGATACATTAATCGAGTTTTTGAAGATTTGCTAAGGGAGGGTAAAATTAGTATATATATTGACGACTTAATGATAGCTACAGAAACAGTTGACGAGCATTTGAAGATATTAAGGGAAGTTCTTGACAGGTTGGTCAAGAATAAATTAGAGTTGAGAATGGATAAATGCCAGTTTATGAGGTCAGAGATTCGTTACCTAGGATATATAGTGTCTAAAGAAGGAATAAGACCAGACTCAAGGGAGTAGAGTCGGTTAAAAATGTTCCTTTACCACGAAGTGCAAAGGCGGTTCATAGTTTTTTGGGACTATGTTCGTATTTCAGAAAGTTCGTAAAAGACTTTTCTATTATCGCGCAGCCTTTATATAAACTTATAAGAAATGACGCTACTTTTAAATTTGGAACGGAAGAACTTGCTTGTTTTGAAAGTCTAAAACGAAAACTAATTGAAGCTCCAATATTGGCATTATATACAATAACCCAAAGGACGAGACAGAGCTTCACTGTGATGCTAGTGCTTTAGGTTTCGGTTCGATATTAATGCAGAAGAAGGCTGATGGAAAATTCCACCCCGTGTTGTACTTCTCGAAGAGGACGACGGACTAAGAGTCTAAGTACCACAGTTACGAGCTGGAAACTCTTGCAATTATTTATGCGCTCAAGAGGTTTCGACTATACTTGCATGGACTTCGATTCGAAATCGTAACCGATTGCAACTCACTGACGCTGACGTTGAATAAGAAAGAAATAAACCCCCGAATAGCACGGTGGGCATTAGAACTTCAAAACTATGACTATGTTTTAGAACATCGTGGGGGATCAAAAATGCAACATGTTGATGCTTTGAGTCAAGCGTCGAATATCCTGATATTGGAGGAAAACACCTTTGAACACAATTTATCGATCAAACAGTATAGAGATGAAACTATAAACAAGGTTAGGGAACAGCTCGAGAAAGGCGAAAATAGTTTGTATGAAATGCGGAATGGCTTAGTGTACAGAAAATTAGAGCAGAGGCTGTTGTTTTACGTACCTGAGAGTATGGAGGGAAATGTGATCAGAATGTGTCATGATGAGATGGGCCATATGGGCCGAGACAAGGTGATGGGAGTTATTATGAAAACATATTGGTTTCCAAGGATGAAAAGAAAAGTGACAGAGTATATTAGCAACTGCTTAAAATGCATCGCTTACTCACCCAAACAGGGTAAACAAAAGGGCTTTTTACACAACATACCCAAAGGGAACACGCCCTTTGAGACTCTTCATATAGATCACCTGGGTCCGATATTTTTAAGAAACGCAAAAAAGAAGTACGTGTTCCTTGTAATAGACGCATTCACAAAATATGTCAAGTTGTTCGCCACTAAGTCGACTAGTACCAGAGAAGCTGTAAGTTGTTTGCAGTCTTATTTCGTGTTCTACAGTCGACCAAGATCATTGATTTCCGATCGTGGTAGCGCTTTTACTTCAAACGAGTTTGGAAGGTTTATGAAAGAAAATAATGTTCACCATGCAAAAATTGCTACTGGGTCTCCACAAGCTAACGGAAAGGTTGAGAGGGTGAATATAAGCCTAGGCCCAATGATAGCAAAACTGACCAGTGCAGGCATAGACCTCTCCCTGATGGAGTATTGCCAAAAATTGAATTTGCACTGAATAATACCGTTCATAGTAGCACTGGGTTGACACCGAGCGAGTTATTATTTGGTGTGTGACAACTGGGTGTAGTAATGGACCATTTGAAAGAAAGCTTAGACGAGTGTAATGAAAAAGTAGTAGAAACGGATTTAAAAGATATAAGGGAGAAAGCGTCGCAGAAAATTATCAAGAGTCAGGACCGTAATAAGGCAAAAGAATTGAAGTAAAATACAAACTGGGCAGTTATGTTATGGTCAAGAATTACGAGAGTAGAGCAGGCACCTGCAAGAAGACTATTCCAAAATTCAAGGGTCCATATAGGATATCAAAGATTTTGCCGAACGATAGGTATTCGCTGACGGAGGTTGAGGGTCTGCAGCTAGGCCACGTTCCTTACGAAGGAATTTGGGGAGTAGCAAATATTAAACCTTGGGTTGTTGAGAGGGAAAGCAGTTACCGTCGAAATCGAGACGATTTGGAGTCAGGAAGGCCGAGTTGTAGTAGGCTCACACCTAAATTCGAACACTCCTCTAGGAACAGGAACAATGTAAAGGAACTACCGGTGGAAGAGAAACACAAAAGAGAAAATCGATTCGTGTGCTGGCCGCCAAATAATAAAGGTGTCTTGAAACTATAGTGCGTATTTTTATTTCAAGTTCAATAATTAAGAATCGGGACTATTAGAGTATCTATTTTTTTTTCACTAAGCGAAGAGCACCTTCGCTTCCTTACTTTGGGCACTTTGCGAAGAGCGGGCAAAAGCTCAAATTCCTGATAGATACAGGCTCGAGTAGAAATTACATCCAACCCCTTCCGAACGAAAGAAAATTCTATGCAAACTCCAGAGGTGGAAACATCAAAATCACTCACCATAGCTACATTCAACTCTTTCCCACAATAGACAAAATTAATTTTTTTATTCTTCCCAGTCTAATTTCCTTCGACGGTAAATTGCTCTAAACTTTCCAAAATTATAAACAATTTCCCTAACCTCTTTTCAAATTCTGACAAAAAACTGACGTATATGACAACGGTTAAATGTGAAATTCGTACAACCTCTGATCACACAGTTTACTCTAAATCCTACCCATATCCACGAGCTCTAAAGGGAGAAGTCGAAAAGCAAATTAACGAATTTCTACTACTTCATCAAAATCGTCATACTATGGTTAAATCGTTCCTACAACAATGGACGCTTCGGGAAAAAAAAATTGAATTCGATTACGGTCGCAGCTAAATATCCAATGCCTGAGATTGAAGAAGTTTTGGCCAACAGTGATTGATCTGAAGAGCGGATTCCACCAGATCAAATTTAAAGAATCTGACAGAGAAAAAAACGCTTTTTCCATTTATAACAGACAGAAATGCACCAGCTATTTTTCAAAGAGCTCTCGAGCTCACGACGACATCTTGAGAGAACATCTTGGAAAACGCTGTTACGTCTATATAGACGACATCATTATCCTCGGCAAAGACAGAGAAGAACATTTTGAAAACCTGAAAGCTGTGCTTGAGACATTGCAAAAGGCCAACATGAAAATCCAGTTGGACAAATGCGAATTTTTTCAAGAGGAAGGTGAGTTCTTAGGTTTTGTTATTGGTAAAGACGGCATTAAGACAAATCCGAACAAGGTTAAAGCAATCGTCCAACTGCCCCCACCCAAAACTCTCAATTGTTTTTAGGTATGTCAGGCCATTATCGGCATTTCATTAAGGATCACGCAAAAATAGCTAAGCCTCTGATAAACCTTTTAAGAGGGGAAGATGGACCAGTTCAAACATTCTTCTAAGAACAAGATCATCGAACTCGACGTAGAAGCTATTCGAGCTTCCGAAAAAATTAAAGAGTCGCTTACATCCTGTTCGTGATTTGGATATAAAACAAACGATATAAATTTTATACATATATATTATGTACTATAACTAACCTAATTTAAACTAATATGCAAAATAAATAACAAACTAACGTATTATTTTGTGTACAAATAATCATTAATGGTCACTGTACAAAATGCATCATGCAATGTCGAACCATCATCGCGCCACTGCAATTATCATCAGCCAACTTTTCTGTCTTAACACACACACGCGGGCGCTGATGGTAAGTGCAGATCGATAGGTTCGACACGTGAATATTGGATCGCCACCCAAGCAGAAGAAAATTCAAATAAAGTTTAAAACGTGAGTTCCATGTTTTATTTCGTTCTACGACCCGTCGTTTATTTTCTACTTTCTTCGGTCGTATTCAGAAAAATCACATTTTTTCGCTCCGAACCATCGTGTAACTAAATTTCAATTCACTTCCAAAGAAATGACCCTCACCCATCCAGATTTCAATAAACCCTTTGAACTTACTACAGATGCTTTCAACTTCGCCATGGGTGTCGTATTGGCTCAAGGTGGTAAACCTGTAACATTCTTACAGAAGACGTTAAACAAAACGGAGGAGAGTTACGCCACTAACGAGAAATAGATGTTCGCCATAATATGGGCTCTCAACTCGCTTAGGAGTTTCCTATACGGATCCAAAAAAGTTAACATCTTTACAGACCACCAACCCTGAGTAATAAAAATACTAAGCGCTGGAAATCAATCCTGGAGGAGTACAATTATGAACTCAAACACAAACCAGGGAAAGCAAACGTGGTAGCAGATGCCCTTTCAAAACTTCCTCAAGCAACCGAAATTAATTCAATGACAATGACTGAACACAGTGACGAGAGTTTCTCACATAACCTAATCCCAGTAGTTGAAACCCCAATCAATGTCTTCCGAAACCAACTTTTCATCAAAAAAGGAAATGAACACAATTACACCTACTCCATTCCATTCCCTAGTTATCATAGACATACAATCATACAGTCACATTAACTGACCAGGATATAATAAGACTTTTTAAAAAATATCTTAATCCAAGCACAATATATGGATTATTGACGAATGAAGAAACAATGGGTAGGGTCCAAAACATTTACCCATTATACTTCTCTAATTATAAAATTCGTTTCACCCAAACAATAGTTGAGGACTTGCAAAACGAAGTTGAACAAGAGGAAAAAATCTTTAAAACCAATTAGGAAAAAACAAAAACAGGACATAGAATATCATAACAAAAAAACGAGAACCGATAAAAATTACCACCCAGGGGACATCATTCACGTAAAACGTAATAAAAAATTAGGACCCAAATTAACGCCCAGATATCAGGTAGTTCACGAAAATAAAGATACAATAGTAATATCCGAGTCAGGGAAAAAGATTCACAGAAGCCACATAAGAAGTTAATAACTTTCATCATCTCCTCTTTACAGACACTTATTCACACTTTGCGCTATAAAAGCAGACATTCAAATCCTCGACTTCTCCAACACACTATTTGTCTCATGGAAATGGATTGCAGGAAATCCAGACCACGAAGATTTTGTAATAATAAAAAAAAAAATTAATAATTTACCAGTCATAATAAATAAATTGCATAATGAACGAATTAACAATCTAACAAAGATTACAAATGAGATGGAAGTAATGTTAAAAGAAAATAAACATGTTGTCCTCGAGCCATAATACCATCACTTCTCTCACACTTTTTTCTTCTCTCTCTTTCTTTTTCGTCAAAAAAACACGTTTCTAAAATTGTGAGGCTCTAACCTCTTTCCGACTGTCACTTTTGAAATAACGTCGCTAAGGTTAGCCGGCCGATTCGCGGATGTGAGTATAAATTAAATTTTATAACAAATTGAAGAATAGTTAAACTTATTGTAAACCTTTACACACAGGAAATAAAATCGCTGTCCAACTCTTGGAGACTGTTTTATTTATTTCAAGATTTCTAATTGGACAATTGGAAACGATAGTTATATCTGGAATCAGAGGCTGGCGCAGCAACACATGCCAATAAAGAAATTGTATCCCATTTACAATATAAATTCAAGATTATCAAAGAAGAACTGCGAAATATTAATCTAGCCATACATTAGGCAAAAGTAGGAATTGAAAACTCCTTAATTTTGTCGAAAGAAGAAATAAGGTTAGCTATAGAAACATTAAAGAAAGACAATGTACCATTTGCAATAATAGAAGAGGCTCTAATTTTTTTCAGAAATCAAAATAATAACAAATTTAAATTCCATCCTTTATATTGTAAACATACCACTCACAGACCTTAACACATACGAAAAAATATTAATTAAACCAGTTAAAAGAAATGAAGTAGTTATAGACATAGATTATTATGAAATTGTTAGAAGTAAGGAAGATATCTTTGGAATAATAAATAAATGTAAATTAGTTAATAATATTTCAATCTGTAGTAAAAATAATCTCGTTAACATTTTAAACTCCACATGCATTTCAAAATTATTAAAAAGGGAAACAGCAGCTTGCAAATGGATAAACAGCCAGCACATCCCAACAATCGAGGAGGTGCCATCTGGAAACATTCTGTTCACGAACAAGTGAATACAAATATGTATATACACAGTCAGAATACACAATATGTACGTACTAAGTCTCCTTGCGTATCTCTGTATCAACCTATACTCAGCAAAAACAATAGAACAATACTTCAACATACTTGTCACATGCGGACGTACGCGGGGGGAATTAGAACTTGGCACGCGGCATAAATACCGGCTATATGAAACCGTTGCCCGTTCACCTTGAACCCATTACGCGAATGAAAATGAAAGACAAACAGGTGAAGCAGTGGCGATTGTTTTCCGTAGCCGAAATTCGACCCTCAGGTAATTGTATCAATTGTTCAGGGTGTTCATAATAGCATAATAAGCATCTTTTTAATATTGGTTAGTTACACTTATTTTTACACAATAAGCAATAATTTTGTATAATTTATATAATAAATAATTTTGGCTATCTTCGTTGAGGCAAACTAGTCTCATCGTAAACACATTCTGTTCAACGATTTCAATGGAACCATCCTAGTCGATTCTATGCCACGAAATCTATTCCTCATTAAATATGCAAAAACCAACATAACCATCGATGACAGAATATTCTCAGCGCCAGAAGCATCCCTACACACAGTACTTCTAGCCATCCTACAACTAACCCCCAAAGAAAAGGAGTTCCGCAAGCTGTTATCTCTCGAAATGATTTGAGAACTTTACATTAACAACACGAAGCAAATCCAAGAAAATCAACTAGAACGGGATACAATCTTATATCAACTACGAGAAAATTAGCCTTGCCGCCGTTATAATTATGGTCCTAGTAACCTGTAAGCAACCAGGCAAGGAGGCACAGAAGTTATCTTCCAACAACCAGAACAAAAAAAATATGGAAACCATCTTATTTGTACGCAAGCTACCTGAAACAGCGAATTCACTTCCATATCGGACAAAATTCAACGACCTATCATACTTCTAAGCGATTGAGGACCATCGCATTTAAAGGGGGAAGAGTTAACGCAAAATAAATTCGTTGACCCAATTTTCATTTCATCAACACTAGAACCAACTCAGCAGCAAGCAAGGCAATTGACCAACATCAACCAATTAACAATTAATAAAGGTCAGGCAAACTGCCTGAGAAAATATTTTTTCAAGTAATCCTGTTTCAGTCTAATTAACTTCTTGACAGACTATCAAACTTAAGCTTGACAATGCCAAATAACACAGATATGGAAAATTTAGTCACTAGGCTAATAGCAGCAAGTACTGCATAATTGCAGACAGAGATAGGTTCCTTGAAATCCGCTTTAGAATCAGTAACGAATACCAATGTAGTTACTGAGTACGAAACTCAAACAATTTGAGATGACATTAATTGTAACGAAACATTAGATGTCATTAAGTCTTTACCCGAATTCTCAGGCAGCAATGCCAATTCATATGTAAGCTGGCGAGAAGCAGCACATAATTCAATTTCACTATATACGAAAAGCAGCCGCAAATATTTTGCTGCCCTTTTTATTTTCCGAAATAAGATAACGCAGAGTGCAAATGACTAACCACGTCACGGTTCTAAACTTCGACGCAATTATTTCCAGATTAGACTTTGCTTACGCCGACAAGCGGCCCCTGCATATATGAGTTAACACGACGAAGTCTCAAATTCCAGCAAGACCGAATTAGGTCAAGCCAACACGCGCGTCCGATACAATGCATTCGCTGGATGAACAACACCGCAAGCCGACTAATAACGCTGACATCGCTATCACCGTCAACACGGTACACCGGATGGATAGTGCTGACACCGCGTCTGCTGCAGTTTGGAATTAATGTATAAATTAGCTTAAGTTATTCAATAAGTGTTCAGTTTTTATTATAACGTGTTGCAATAAAGTGGGCTCGTCCCCAAGTAATTGAAATTTGTTTTTTTTTAATAAAAAAATAATCTAAAACTTTAACTGGCGCCCGAGCATGGACCCAGGGTAAATAAACAGTGCGGTGATATATTAGAAAGGTCCTCAAGAAGTACCAGGTGCGCGCAATCGTCAAACGTCCATAGGACAGTACGGTAAAATAAAAAGGTCCTCAAGTAGCACCAAGTGCGCGTAAACCGTCTAATCAATCGCGAGTGAGACAGACGTGCCATCCGCGAGTGACTCTCGCCGAAAAAAATACCCTGTGGTTCCCCCGCGAGTGTGGTGAAAAGTGAAGGGCCCCCAAGTAGACCAACTGGAAGAACGGGAAGCGTAGGACGCTAGCCGCACCACGAACCGCAACAAGTCAGGACGGATATGACCCTGCAGCTTCTTTTAGTTTTGTAAGTTTAGTCTAAGTTATTGAAAGAAAAACAAGTAATATAAAGATAATATACACTATCGAAAGGAAACAAGTAATATAAAGATAGTATACACATTTAATATAGAATAAGTCAAATTATTACAAGTTATTATAAAAAAAAGGAAAAAGGGAAAAAAAAATTATATATAAATAATAATAATAAGAAATCTGTGAATATGGCTAATCCAAATTTAATAAGACCTCCTGTTCTTAATGTACCCAGTCCTTCCCAATCACCTCCGCCCTTAAACGTCGGTGGAGTCGTTACAAACGAAGTTTTAGACTCTCTCGTGACGGGTATAGTCAACCGAGTCCTCAGAAATGAGGGAAGACAGATAGTGCAAGCAATGATAAATCCGTACTCGGACCACTTTGTTGGAGTAGATCAAACCATCAACCCTGAATTTCGCCAAAACATCGGTGAATTAGATAAAATACCGGATGTAGTCCGCTGTCTAAAGGATTTTACGGGTCAGCCAGGAGAGTTTAATTCAGCTACAGCTCTACGATGGTATCAAGGGAACTCCGAAATATTTCGGCATCTTAAGCGTCATACGCAACAAGATAGTCGGACAGGCTGACGTAGTGTTGGAATCATACAACACTCCGTTGGACTGGAAATGCATTGCTCGCTGTCTAACAATGCACTACGCTGATAAACGCGATCTGTCTACTTTGGAATACCAAATGACCTCTTTGGTCCAAGCAAATATGACTATTCAAGAGTTCTATCATGCCGTGTACTCCCATCTGTCCCTTATCCAAAATAAAATCGGTTGTATGGAAGTCAGTAATGAGTCCCTGTCTATTCTTACGCAAACATATCGCGATAAGGCTCTGGATACGTTCATCAGAGGGTTACGGGGTGATTTACCACGACTTCTTGGCATAAGAGAGCCAACCGATCTACCACAGGCATTGCACCTATGCCTAAAATTGGAAAACCAAAATTATAGAACCCAGTACGCAAACTCCCACCAACGTCCAGCTCGATCACCCCACAACCAGGCCGCACCACCTTCACACCCTCCTCGTAGAAACCTAGGAGACCATCAAAAATACCACACACCAGGTTATAAACCTTCCTTTTTCCCACAGCTAGCTCACATACCTCAACCCCAAATCCACCCCAACCAATTTGCATACAGACAACCGTCAGTAAACCCGAATTACCAGACGAACCAAACCCCATATAATCCATCCTTCCCACCAAGACCATCAGCACTCAAACCACAACCTAGACCAGAGCCCATGGACATCAGTATCCAGACGAAAGCGGTCAAATATATGAACAGGCCTCAGCCTGATCGTTTCGCAGGGAAAAGACAAGACAACACAACAAGCGCAAGCAACCAATAAGTATCAAAGGAATTTCCATATCGAGCCCCAAGCATATGCCTTAACCAGCTATGAACAGATCCTAGAGAACGAAGATGAAAATCACACGGAATCACTCACACAGTACATGGAATCTTATGAAGAACCGGGAAATGTACAAGAAGAACCTGTTGACTTCACGGACATCCATTTTTTAGGCTAAACTGCTCTTCACTGCCATATTTTGAAGGCAGAACGAAGAGCGGTCGAATGCTTAAAATACTTATAGACACTGGTTCTAATAAGAACTACATTCGCGCCGAACTTGTCCCAAATCCAAAGTCTAACGAACAACCCTTTTTCGCAAATTCAATAAGTGGTAGTATAAAGATTGATCAACACACAATCGTAAATTTATTTGGCCTTGAAGACACAAATATCAAATTCTTTCTCCTACCTACCTCCTACTGGTCAAGTTATTCAATAAGTGTTCAGTTTTTATTATAACGTGTTGCAATAAAGTGGGCTCGTCCCCAAGTAATTGAAATTTTTTTTTTTTTAATAAAAAAATAATCTAAAACTTTAACTTATGTAAGTGAACAGGAACTGAGTGTCCTTAGACAGGGAAGCTAATCAATAATCAACTTCTACAATGAAGTAAATAAAAAGCTTACGCTGCTGATAAACAAAACAATCATGACCCATGGTAACGATTCCCCAATAATAAGAGTTAAATATTTTCCAATATACTTTTTTCATTGTCCCCAGAAGACTTGCCTAGGGCAGTTTCGAAAGCGAAGGAGTTGGAATCAAATAACATGAGGACAAACATTGCACTCCAATTCGGAAGGAACGCGAATAATAACTTTCGGAATAATTTAAGATTCCAACCGAGGAATCAAGTTCCAACCAATCAACAAGTTAGAGTTAGAACCATAAACGGTTCAACCATCATAACTCATTACTACGATGTTTTTATTTTTGATCGAATAGTTAGATTCTACGAGATAAATAATTTAGAAGCTGATTTATTGGTGGGCTTCAATTTACTAAAGAATGCAGACCTTGGGAAGGGAATTTTGAAATATAAGAATAAGTGTGAAAGAGTACATTCAAACATCTGAATTTACCTTTCAAAACTGACTTTAGGGCGGAAATCCGCACAACGGTTGAAACTCCTATATGGAGTACACAGTTTCCCTATCCGCTATCAGCGAACCCTTTCGTAAACAAAGAGTTAAATAGAATGTTAAAAGATGGAACAGTTCGACCATCTAAATCTCCATACAATTCGCATGTATGGGTCGTACCCAAAAAGGGACTAAATGACGATAATACGCCAAAAATGCGATTAGTAATATATTATAAAAAAACTGAACGAAAACACAATCGCAGATAATACCCTATTCCCGACACGAAGGTTATCTTATAAAACTTAGGAAAAGCAAGATATTTTTCAACTTTAGACTTAGAATCGGGATTACGCCAAATTAAAATGAAACATGAAGATATAGAGAAAACTAGTTTCTCTGTGAATAATGGAAAATACGAAAAACGCTCCTAGTATATTTCAGCGAGCAATGGATGATATTTTGCGAAAATCTATAGGAAAATGTTGTCACGTATACATAGACGATATAATCATATATTCGAATAGCTTAAAAGATCACGAAGAACATTTAAAGAAAATAATAGACGTTTTAAAAAATGCGAATAGATTTCATTGGAAAAATCAATTTTTTAAAAGACCGTAGAAGAATTTTTAGGATATATTGTTGGGCATAACATAATTAAAACAGACCCGAGAAAAATCTAATCGATGAAAAATTTCCCATTGCCTAAGACCTTAAGACCGTTAAGAAGTTTCCTTGGAATGACGGGGTACTACAGAAAATTTATCAAAGTTTACGCAAAAATAACCAAGCCTTTGACAAAGTATTTAGCGGGAGAAAATGGAAAAGTATCCCAATACATATCAAAGAAAACGGATATCGATCTAGATAAAGAAGGAATAGAAGCATTCAATAAACTGAAGAATCATCTAACAAATGAGGCTGAACTGACACAACCAAACGTTGACAAGAAATTCGTGCTAACAACGGACGCGTCAAATGATGCTATAGGTGGAGTATTTTCACAAGATGATAAAGCCATCATATTTATTCCTTAAACCTTAAATAAAACAGGAAAAAACCACGCAAAAAACGAAAAATAACTTTATGCCATAGTTTGGGCATTAAAAGATCTTCGAAATTACTTCTACGAAGTTTCGAACCTAGAAATTCACACTGACCATCAACCGCTTACTTTTGCCGTCTCCCCACGAAACTCAAATTCGAAAATGAAAAGATGGCATGCAATTATTGAGGAGTACGCTCCTAAAATTATCTATAAGCCCGGTAAAACGAATGTTGTAGCAGATGCATTATCCAGGCAGAATTTAAATCATTTAAGTGACAATTCCTCTACGGACGCTACTATACATTCAGATAACACTAATATTAGGGAGACTAACAAACCTCTGAACGATTTCCGACAGCAGATACTTTTATCAAAAGCGTATTTTACTATACATGAAAAGTTGCAGAATTTTCCAAATAATACACGCCAAATCATAGAATACGATACTCCATATAATTTAATCATTATCTTGACAGAATTTTTAAGCCCAGGAGTAGTCGCAATACTTTGTAAACCGGAAGATCTATGCGACATTAAATTTAAAATTTTGCAAACCTTCACTAACAAATTCCTTTTCACCAAAATATTCCCTAACGATATTCCAAATAAAGGCGATCAAGCTGGAATTGTGCAACAAACACATACTAGAGCTCATAGAAAATACAGGGAGAATATAAAGCAAATTTATAAAGAATATTACTGGCGGAAACAATTTAGAGAATATATGTATGTACCAAAAATTGTGATATATGTAATAAACTTAAATACGAGAGGCATCCACAAGTAGCGCCAATTTGAGAGGCTCCAATTCCAAAGAAAGAGGGGGAATTCTTCCATATAGATATATTTTCTGCCCAACAAGAAAAATACCTTACATGCATTAATGCATATTCAAAATTTTTAATTATCAAACCCATCGATAACAAATTTAATTTAGAAACCAAAGTTTTAGAATTGTTGCAAATTTTCCCCAATTGTAAAAAAATAACATTAGACAACGAAAAAGGTTTCACGTCAGCTGTATTTAAAAACCTAATGGATAGATTAAATATAGAACTTTATTTTTGTGACCCAGGTCATAATACTACAAATGGTGAAGTAGAGAGGATTCATTCAGCCCTCATAGAATTAACAAAATGTTTAAGAGAAGAGTTCGAAATTATAGACACAACTGAAGCATTACTTAGAGCCGCCCAATCCATACATTCGGTAACAAACCTCAAACCTTTTGACATACTTTCTAATAAAGTTGAACACAATAACGTCTGCCAGAAATTGAAAGTAGCTCAGGAAAAAATGTCAAAAAGAAATAATGAAAAAGGAAAGTGAAAACATACAAACCTAAGGAAGTGGTTTATGAGAAAATACTACAGTTTAAGAATAAAAACAAAATGATGAATAGTTATAAAAAACAGATAGTTAAGGAAGATTTAGGAAATAAAATAAAAACTAATAAGAGAATTATTCATAAAGACAATATTAAAAGCTAGACCTTTATTCTAGGAAAATGGAAATAACAATGTTAATTTTATTGCTTGCATTAACTTAGACAACAGCTGACATAGTCGACTATACAAGAGAGAACTATTTACTACTAGAAAACGGTGATGCCTCACTTTACAGCGATTATGGAACCATTTTCCATATCACACATCTCACATACTTTGAGAAACTATTAAAAAAAACAGAATCCGAAATAAACGCAAAGTACTTTAAAAATACACTTAATGAAAATGATAAAGATTTACTCGATCATAGCGGAGACTCAGATATAACTGCAATTAAAACACTTTTAGGGCAGCTTAGAATAACAAAGAGGTACAGAAGATGTATCAACGAAATAGGTACCGTTTGGAAATGGATTTCAGGTTCACCTGACCATGACGAATTAACCTTAATAAATAATAAACTATCCGAAATTACAGCAAATAATAATATACAGTTCACAACAAATTCAGAAATTTTCGGGGCAATCAATAACTATCAGGATCGAAAAATAGAATGGAAAAAGAAGGGCAATTGAGATTAGTTAGAGAGAGAAATGAATTAATGTTCATAGAATTACAAAATATAGTTCAAACAATGGCTTTGGCGAAATTAGGTATTCTAAACCCCGCAATATTAAACTTACATGGCATAAAGCACATAACAGAACACGAACATGGCAGTATGACTATAACAGACCTAATGGACGTTTAGGAATTTAAAATTTTTCAGAACGAAGATGTAATTGTCGTTTTTATCAAATATCCTATTATAAGTAAGAACTGTAAGCTTTACGAAGCAACGGCCATAAGCCAATCAGATGGAAAATTGCTAATTAATAAAGAAATTGCAAAATGTAACAACGAATGCATAAATGTTAAGAATTGTAAAATTGAGTTAAGATACAGTTTTTGTAAATTAATACTTAACAAAACATGTTTGTCAACCCTACTTAATAACGAAAAAGCATATTGTAAAAAATAAAAGAGAAAAATCTTTATCTAGAAATTATAAAAGACAGATCAATATTGATATCTGGAGAACACATAGACAAATATGAAATAAACAAATACTTCGAATCATTTAAATCAGTCCCACAAATTTAGAAGAAATGAGATTCAACAGATTATTAAAACAAGTAGAAGCGCTCTCAAAAGAAGCGGGACGTTCTTTCTAAAGAAAGAGGGGAGTTAATGCCATACCACTTGACAACTTATATACACCAAGGACACTTGTATAAGCTAAGCAACCGTTAATGCAACCATAGACAAATCGATACTCGGAATTGCGGATGCGGATCAGCATTTATGTAGATCAATAAATTATGTATATTTAGACCTAGCATTAGGAATCGAACTGTATAGATTTAAGAGTTGAATTGTATCGGTTTAAGAATCGAACCGGATCGGTTTACGTGCAGCCGCCGAAGTGAACAGTTCAGTTTCGGTGAATAAAGATTCTGTTTTAAAAACTCTTTGATGTGACGAGAAGTTTAATTTAATATAAGCCACAATGATGTTGACTCCAAGGAGCAGATCATGGCAAAAACAAGGGGTATGGCACAAAATATTGCCAATGAAGATAATAATAAAAAGGAGACCTAACCATCTCAACAGAAGACTGATCATCTTCACATGTGGGATTGTACATCCATAACTGACATCAGAAATATGAAGAAATTAAAATTTGAATCAACGAGTGATAACAAAAAGAAAAATAGTATTATTGAAATTAAAGAAAATGAAGTTATTGTAAAATACAATCTAGCGAAACACATTTCGACTCTGGAGAAGCTCGCATAAAAATTAAAAAGGGTTCCCATAAAAGAAGTAGCGCTAAGTGAAGATGATATGATATTTGAATATATAAAAAAGAAGGAATTGAAAGAAATACATATATAATACGTTGCAACGAAATGAAGTACTCGCCAATGAGTATATTGATATATAAGCCTCTTAAAAAATAGTGAAACTTGAAGAAAAGATAAAAATTATAAACGAATATCACAACACACCGCATGGAGGACATTCAGGCATAAGAAAAAGGCTAATAAAACCCAAACAAAGATACGTCTGGAAAAATATGAGACAGATGGTCAAAAAAATTGTAAACGCTTGTGAAATATGTGCTAAAAACAAACATACAAGACATATAAGAGAGAAAATAGTCATAACGGACACACCGAGCACTAGTCTCGAAACAATAAAAATAGACACTGGTGAACCCTTTAGATTGTCAAATGGTTACAGATATAAGTTAACGCGCGAAACATTGGACACACGCCAGAGCGTACCCTACAGCTCAACCTGTCGTCAATGCACCCACGCCACCACCGGACGCGACGGTCACCTGAGTACCCACGCTACGCGTCCATACCATCCACTGCATTCCGACGGTCACCTGAGTACCCACGCTACGCGTCCATCCCATCCACTGCATATTTTTTTATCTAGAAAAATTAACAAATAGTTTAATTTATATACTAAAGATGCAATGTGAATTAACTAAATATGTTATTGCACACGCTGTCGGTAAAGGTAAAGGTAAACGCGCAAAGACAATCGCCAAAGCACTGGCGTCATCTTAAAATAAGGTTGTTTCAAAATACTGAAGTCAGACAATGGAACAGAATTCAAAAATGAGCTACTGAGGAACATATGCGAAATGTTAAAAATCAGTACAATTTACTCAGCTCCATATCATAATCAAAGTATAGGATCTTTAGAGAGAAACCATAGGGTTTTAAATGAATTTCTTTTAAATTTCACTGAAGATTATGAATGGGACATTTGCGTACTATACTATGCATTTGCATATAACATAACACTAAATGTAGACACCAAGTATACTCCATACGAACTTATTTTTGGAAAACTACTCTACGTACAGAGTGATGTAATAAATAGCAATGAAAAAGTATATAATTTAGATAACTATGCAAATGAAATGAGAATTAGACTCAACCATGCAATTGAAAAAACACGAAAAATGATCAATAATACTAAAAATAAAAGAAAATTAGAATACGATAAGAACACAAATATTTCAGACTTTAAAATAGGAGATTTAGTGTTTGTTACACTAGAAAGTAAGAAAAATTACAAAGTCCTTACCACGGACCATACAAAATAATAGAAACAAACAATATTAATTCAATAATAGAAATAAACGATGAAAGGAAGAAGTTCCACAACAATAGCCTTAAGAAATACAACATATGATAATAAATTCAATACACACAATACATACCAATTACTAACAAATTTTGTAAACAAAATTTTGTTAAATTATTATTTAAAAATGTTAACATACAACATAAGTTAAAATAAGCCATACACAATAATGTAATTAGTAACTTAAGAAACCCCGATGTAAAGCAATTCCGAAACATATCGATACAGAGAAGTCTTGAAAAATTATTCTCCAAATAATTTTTCGCTTAAGGGTAAGGTTGTAGTGTATCCACCGAAACAATAACATACACTTCCTATTCACTGATAATACACATGACATAATAGTGTCATGCGACACAAAAAAGCTAAACACTGGACGGCACACGACGAAATACAGGCAGAAATAATTGGAATATAAACATTACAAAGTTCACTGCCCAAGTATTCCGATAGATGTGTGTCATGAATGGCATTTAACATCTCAGAGCATACATTTTAATGTGTCATCTGAGAAGTGATTCTTTGTGGGAACACAATGCAGTGTAGCCGAAATATGATGGCACGCGACCTACTTGAGATCTATATGCATTGGAAATGCTAGTGGAGGAAATAGTATATAAAACTCGAAAGATCGAAAATAAATTCAGATTCAACTTGACCACCCTCAACCTTGTTTCTCTTTTTGGCTGATCATTACGGCATCCGTGCCCTGCCCGACGAAACAGCTAATCCTTCTTTGGCAGATTCCAATGGCATTCGTGCCCTGCCGGATAGCTTGTTAGATAGTCCTAGAACATCCAACCTCTTTTACCTTATATGGCGAACCACTATGTTATATTAAGATTTAAAATTAACGATGTATTTAAAAACAAGAATAATCAGGTTATAATTACAATAATAAATCAACAATTGATAAAATAACCGAATTCAATAACTTATAATATTGTAAGAACATTTCAAAATAATCAAGATATAAAAAATGGAATTATAACAAACATTAAGTATAAGTTAGACATTGTTAAAGAAGCAGTACTTAATGTAGAGTACGAGTTGCAATGAGCAAAGGCGGGAATTGAAAATTAATTTATATTACTAAAAGCGAAGTATAGTAAGAGCTCTTTAATTCGGAATTCTTTAATTCAGAATTCTTTAATTCGGAAAACTTGTTTATTCGGAATTTTTTTTTCCGAATAAATGACAGTTGGTTCAAAATTGTTTAGCAAAAATTAAAAAACACAATGATTGAACACGTATAGATAGCAAACAGATCTCAAAAATGTAGAAGTCGGAACAAAATGTCTATTGGGGTAATCCCAGTAATCAACCAAAAGATATTGTTTGGAAAACACCAGTACAGTTTAAGCTGGCGATAAATGTAAATCGTAGTCCATAACCCTAGAACCACTAAGACCATATTCAGAAGGTCATTCCTCAACCCAATTCTATTTCTAACCGATTTTTCTTTGTGCCTTAAACACCAATGTTGCTTTTTTTCGCTTAAATTCCTTTTCTAACGGTACCGATTTGATCGCGCTGAATTCAATAATGTGACAGATACAGGCATTTCTGTATTTTTTTCTGTGTGGATGGACGGTAGAATTAATTGTGATCTCAGTGGTTAAAGCACAAAGTTGATATGTACATAAGTATTTCTGCATGGATAAAAATTAATTATAATTCAGGTGAAAATGTCAGTTAAACAATCAACAAGTAGAGTTATACAAATCATTAAACTTGAAATAAAAATTAGAAGTTCTTGAATGTGTAAAAAGTGGAATGAATTACGAGAAAATTTTAGAAAAGTTTAACATAACTAAATCTACATTTTACGACATAAAGAAAAATAAAGACAAATTAAAAACTTCGTTGAATCTGATACATAATCGAATAAAAATATATTTAGACTGATCGAACACAAACGTTTCTGGTCATAAGCAGCCAAAAGATCGTTTATCGGTTCTGTGTTGTGCAAATGCGAATGGTTCTCACAGAAACACGCTTGCAGTTGTAGGGAAATCGAAGAAACCAAGAGTACTGAAGGATATTCTGGACAAGTTACCGGTACATTATTACAACTCGAAGAAAGCTTGGCTCGATCAACGGATTTTTAATGAATGGTTCTCAAAAAAAAATTATCAGTGAAGTAAGGTGGTACCAGGAAAGTGTCTTAAAAATACCAAAAGATGAAGTTCGTTAGACAATGGACCAGGGTCTAATCATGGCTTTTAAACGATTATACAGACGTCGACAGCTGGAAGATTGTTTAGTTTTTTTTTTAAGAACGAGTGTGCAAACTTTAAAAAATTTAAAAAACTATAACTTGCGAAAAGCTATTTACAATTTGTCTCATTCCTGGGCTGAAATAAAAACAACAACTTCAAGAAATTGTTGGAAAAATTACTTATCCAAGATGAAATGTTGCACTATGACAGTGAGAACGACATCAATTTGGCAAATCTGGTAAACATTATTCGTCAGGCACCTCAGACAGAAAACTTTACGGAAGAAGATCTGGAAAACTGGACTTATATTGATCAAAGTGACCCGGGTCATTTAGTTTTGAATGAGGAGGAAATATCCGCGTCATTATTGGATCAAAATTCAATGGAAATTTCTTCTGAATCTGAATATTACGTAGAAACAGAAACATGCAAGATAACTCGAAGGGAAGTGCTGCAATGTTTGGACAAAACAATTAGTTATTTAAAAACAAGTTTCAGTGAACCAGAAATTCAAGGTTACTACACTTCTGTTAAAAACTTAAGAACTAATCTTTTACGCGAGCAAGCAAGTAACATTAAACAAAGTAATTTTGAAACATTTTTTAAACCAACTGAAATGAATACATATTGATATTGAAAGTAATATGTAGTAACGATTGAAAATATGTAGGTATATGATTGTATGTTTTTTATGTTTTTTATTTCTTGCATTTTTTAATACGTTCATATTGTTATATAGAAGTACCTTCTATAAAGTAAATCTACTTTTGTTACTTTGCTCTTCTACTACACAGGGGGGGGGGGGGGGTGAGCTAGATTGTCAATGAAATCTCTCGCTCTCTTCTGTTACTTAGAGGAGAATTGAGCCCAGACCAGCACCCTTTGGTTTTCATCGTCAAAGCTACCGGTCGTATTCTGTAGTTGTGTTATAAAATAACAAAATTGTTTAAATATTATAAAAAAAAGTGAACTTTCATTTAAACTTATATACATAATTATATAATTTTTTTTATGTTTATATAATTATAATTATATATATTTTATGTATTATTTGCAATCTTTTGTGTTAATAAAATAATTTTTCGTTTTAGTTTTTGCATTTTTTTCATCAATAGGAACGCGTTTTAGTGCATAAAAAAAATTTCTCATTAATTCGGAAAATTCGTTTATTCGGACTGACCTTCTCCCCAACCATTCCGAATTAACGATCTTTTACGGTATACCTAATAAATTAACTTTTGTGAAAAAATAATGTACCATACTTAATTTTAGAACAGGCTATCGAATTTTCAAACATAAAAATTGCAGCAAGTAGCCAAATATTGTTGTATGTTATAAGTATTCCTAATACAGAACAATATTTTTGCAAATCCACATTTATAAAACCAGTAAAGAGAGGTTACATTATAACAAAAATAGTTTTCGAAAAATTGATACTATATGAAAATAAAGTTTATGGAATAAAAGAAACATGTAAATCAAATAACAAATTGACAATATGTAATAGGGAACAAATGTTAGATATAAGTGAAACACATTGTATACCCGATCTACTCAGAAGTCGACCATTCAACTGCATGGAAACCAATAACCAACATATCCCTACTATAGAAGAAATCTTTTCCGGAACATTACTACTAAATCAATTCAACGGAACAATCTGGATAAACAACGATAAGCTAGACTTAGACGGTACATTCATAATTCAATATAGCAACACTACGATCATCATCAATAATCAACCATATACTTCTAAGGAACTTTCCGATGCAAAGCCACTTCCACCTATCGTGCAACCTGGTTCAACCCTAAAAAGTTATGAAGAATTTTTAACGCTTCAATCAATGAAACAGTTACATGAGAACAATACCAAGCACATAAATCTAATCGAAGACGAAAGCCAAAGAAGTTCCTTTATCAACATCGGACAAGCAATCATTATAATCGGCCTTTTAATAGCAATCATCTTTGTGAAATTCTACAAACATAACCCCGCAACCTTAATAACTCCATCTACAGAAGTCTAAGCAAAGAAGACAACCAGCCCCGAAAACTTTATTGTAATGAAGGTCAATCCGTGATAAATTAGATTTCTCAAGATGTCTTATGAAGAAGATGGCCATTGGCTACAAGAGTTATTAGAAAACTGTGACTCCGGGAGTGAAGAAGAAATTGACAACATTTCTCAGAGAAGTGAAGAAAGGGATTTTGAACAAGAAAGTATTTTGGATCATTTGGAAGAGAATCTATGCTGGTAGTAACTAGTCAGTCATCTGAGGTACGTGGTACTTTTATACATCCAAAAATGGTACAAAATGGTCAAAAGATTGTCCTAGACAAAACGTTCGAGTTCGATCTGAGAATATTATTACTAACACTCCAGGCGTAAAAGGTACTGCAAAACTGGCTACAACACAGATTGAAACTTGGAGACTCTTTATTACAGATAGTATGTTGAATACCATACTTACATACACAAATATTCAAACAAATGAAAAAAACCGCCATGATAAAAATATAGACGAATCGACAGGCGATAAAAGAAAACCGGAAATGATTACTTACTATAATAAAACTAAAGCCGGAGTCGATGTCGTAGATGAAATGTGTGCCACTTATGATGTTTCACGCAACAGCAAACGTTGGCCTATGACTATTTTTTATGGTATACTCAACATGACTGCCATAAATGGTATTATAATTGACAGAGAATCTAAATTTGCATCTAATAAATCTAGATTTGCATCTAATAAATCTAGATTTGCATCTAATAAATGATAGTCATCGGAGCAGACAACAGAACGTACATCTTCCAATACTGACGCTGCGTCTACGATGCACCTGACTTCGGGTATAAATAAGTTAGTCGACAAGAAATTGTTGTTCTTTTGTAATTTTTATTTCCGACAGTGAAGAGGCTTTTCCTCAAAAATAATTTTTTTTTTTTTGCTGATTTCGATTCGTTATTCAGTGCCTTCTCCGGTACATGCGCCGTAAACTTTAAATCACAGCGAAATAAAAAGAAAATAAAAAAAACAAAAATAATAAAGAAAAACAACCAAACCAAGCAACATAGTGATAATAAAAAACAATAAAAAAAAAAAAAAACATAATAACAACAATAATTCTGCCTACCCTGCTCTATTGACCCAATAAATAAGTTTGTTCTCGTTTACTCCCCTCGACCTCAATTCAAAAACAAAAAAAAAATATAAACAAATATGTCACAGTGCGCATATGAAAATTGTATTTCCAACGATACCAATGCCGATTTATTGGCCTGTAATGGTATCTGCGGTAACTCGTTCCACCCCTTATGTGCCGGTCTCAGCAAACGTGCCAGTGTTTATCTTAAAGACTACTGCAGTAATTTTTTGTTTTACTGCAATGAGTGCAAAAACATTTCCCTTTCGCACATTATGCTCGCGATTAAGTGTGCCAGCGATTCCATTGCCTCATTCACATCAGACAATAAATTATGTCATAAAAAGACATTTGCCCAACTTTCGAGCTACGGTGACCTAAATAAGGGTCTCGATGATCTTAACACCACTTTAGAAACGTCTATTAGTGCGCTAAGATCCAAAATCAATGCCTTGGACAAACACCTGGAAGTTATCGACGTCTCTCTGAATAAGCCTCCAAGTGAGCCCAACTTCTCCCCCATTGCGACCTTTACGTCTGATATTAAATCTGTTCTCGATTCGTGGTTTGGTGTTCTGTGTACTGACCTTACATTTTCTTTGGACTCACACGTACCGGTTATGAACTGCATAAAATCACTGAGATCTGACCTGGAAATCCATTTCCAAAACTCCAGTAGTGACTTTCGCTTCTTGGATCTTAACCTTAAGCTTGATGATATTCAAAAAGATGTCGCTGCTAATCGGAAGATACTATGCGATTTGATTAAAGAAGTCAAATGCTTACCTATTTGTTCCAACAACACCCCTCAACCTCTTTCATACGATACACCGATTATGGATGAGTTGAATGAAACCCTACGGTCTCAAGCTCCAGCCCTATCAAAAACCTTACCATCAACGACACAACCCTTGAAAAACGTAACTTCTCAACCAGCTCAGTCACCGACCATTCAACGATTTGGCACCTCCTGGACTCAATCTGAATGGAACAATAGGCTTCAAAAAATCAGCGACAACAACTCCGCCAAACGCACAATTGACGGTACGCCCGAAAATGCGGATCCTGTTGGTTAGCTAACTGTTTTTATAATAAATATAATATAGTTATAACTAACTGTAAAAAAATACCTAATAAGCCCAACTCCTTTCAATTCGATATCCCCCTCAAATACAGATGGCTTTTTCTCACCCCCTCTGGTAAAACCTTACATTTTAATAAAATTTTTCCTAAACTTAAACCCAAAGTAGCTAAAAAACAAGCTGCTATTCCTCAAAAAATTAATTCTCAACCCAAGTCCACTAAGCATCCCAAAGTTTCCCCCAATTCCCACCAAAACTGGAGTTTCAAAACTAACCTATTTCCTACCTTTGCACATCCATCAATTTCACACTTATATCCGTCTCGCACAGCTCCGCCAAAATTCCAACCTCAACGCGTTTCGTTCAATTTGACTCCAACAACCACAACCATGCCTCCACCCCGTTCACCGGCCCCGAATTCATTTCCTAATTTCGACCTCACGTCCGGAGCCAAGTATCCTAATTTCCGAAGCTCACATATCCTTAACCCCTCCAAACCCTCCACCCACACCCCAAATCCCATTCCGTCACCCAACTCCCCATCTCTCCCCATAGCTACTACCTCTGCCCCACTTCCACACCCCTCTGTCACCCCCCAATCATTTCCTAACTTCGACCTCACGTCCGGAGCCAAGTACCCCAATTTCCGAAGCTCACATATCCTTAACCCCTCCAAACCCTCCACCCACACCCCCAATCCCACTCCGTCGCCCAACTCCCCATCTCTCCCCACAGCAACTACCTCTGCCCCACTTCCCTACCCCTGTGTAACCCCCCAATCTTTCGTTGATCCTCTTCTGCCCCCTACAGTGAAACTTACCCAGCTAACTACCGACCCTATCCAAAGTCGCTACGCTCTCTCCCGTCTGAGGGATAAGAAGACATACGAGAACATTCGCCTCTTCTTGGCATACCTTCACGATAAATCCGATTCGATTTGCTACGAAGGTAAGACAAACACAAGCGTTATGGTCTCCATCCAACAGGAAGGCCTTCCTACTGACTTCGCTAGCCTCAAGAACCTATTTATCAAATATCACGAATTCTTCAATATTTCGCCCCAAAAAGTGTCAAAGGATCTTGAAACTTTCCGCCAATACATTCACTCAAAACGAATATCCCACCTGCAACGTAGTAGAGCTGATCACGACAAGTATTTTCGTCCCTAAATCCATCCCTCTCCCATCAATACCCCCACTTAGTCAAAATCTTCCTCTTACCTTCTACTATCAGAATGTAAGAGGTCTTCGCTCAAAAACCCAAACTGTCTTTCAACAGTCGCACGCTCTACCCTTCGAAATCTTTGCTCTGACTGAAACGAACCTGATCCCCAGCATAAGTAGCTCCGAACTGTTTTCAACAAATTTCAACATCTATCGCGATGACGAACTCAGTCAGGCCACCGAAGGTTGCCCTTGTCGAGGAGTCCTACTAGCCGTCCTTGACTCCTTTGACTCTTCCCTCATTGCAATTTCGTCCTCCCCCCATCTCGACTATGTTTTAATCAAAATTGTCTTACCCCAAAACACACTCTACATCATATGTTTCTACATCTTGCCCTCACAGCCCATTGAATCCTATCAACTGGCTATTAACACAATTGACCAAATAATTGATTTACCACCCCCAGGATGAAATCCTTCTCTTCGGAGACTTCAACCTTCCTCATCTTAAATGGGCTCAATCAGACGATGAATCGCATTACATTGCCACCAATCCCACTACTGCCAAAGAATGCCTCTTCTTGGATCGCCTTGCGGATTCAAACCTTAGTCAAGTTAGTGGCGTCTTAAACTACATGGGTAGACAACTAGACCTCATATTTACAACTGATCCCTTCAACTCCTCTGTCTCACTCTGTACCCTCTCTCTTACAACCATCGATAACTTCCATCCCCCCCTCCTTCTTTCCTTTTTTCACGATTCTCCTTTACAGAACATCCCTTCCACAGCTTTGCATTCTCACGATTTTCACAAAGCAAATTTCCACCAAATCAATGAATACCTTAAAAAAGCCCCTTTCAATTTTGATAATCTAACTATAAATGATGCAATATCCAAATTTTACAGGGAAATATTTAACTCTATCTCTCTTTACGTACCAATTTCCCAACGCAAAATTTTGTCCACCTCCCCACCCTGGTATAATCGTAGACTTCGCACCCTAAGAAACAAAAGAAATAAACAGTGGACAATCTTCCTTCGTACCCAATCCCCTATAGACTTTTCTAACTACATGGGCAGCTATCTTAACTTTACCGCCCTTCACAACTTCCTCTATCAACGCTATTTAGCTGAAACGCAAGCCAATCTTATAAGTGATCCTAAGTTCTTCTTTAAATTTGTTAACTACAAAAGAAAATCTGATGGTTACCCTACCTCTCTCTCCTTGAATGATCAAACCTCTAATGACATTAACACTATCGCCAACTTATTTGCCGCCTATTTTAAACAATCATTCGCCAACGACTCCTTCCATCCAGACCCCGCTTACTTCGACTATTTACCGAAATTTTCCTTTGGACCCTTTCTTCCTCATACAGTTGATCCCGATGTCATCGAAACCAAACTAAATCATTAAGTTGAATTCACTCCTGGACCAGATGGTCTCCCTGCCATATTCCTGAAAAAATGTTCATCAACCCGCTCTCTCCCTCTCTCAAAGATCTTCAGTCTATCCCTAGCTTTAGGTGAATTCCCCCAGTTATGGAAAACCTCATTTATAACCCCTATACACAAGAAAGGTCCGAAGAATGTTATTAACAATTATCGTTCCATTGCCAAACTGTCACATATACCCAAAATCTTCGAGAGCATTTTGTACGAAATCTGAAGCTTTCGCTGCAAGTCTTTAATCTCCCCCAGACAACAGGGATTCCTTAAGGGCCGTTCTACAACCACAAACCTTGTTGAATTTGTGTCTTTTACCCTCTCGGCTTTAGAGAATGGAAAAGATGTCGACATGGTTTCAACCGATTTCAGTAAGGCTTTTGATAAAATCTCCCACAATCTAATACTCTTCAAATTGTTTTCTCTTGGCTTCGAACCCATTTTATTGAAGTGGATATCTTCTTACTTGGAAAATCGGTATTATAGTGTTCGTTTCAGATCTGCCTTTTCCAATCCTTTCTTAGCTTCCTCCGGCGTCCCCCAAGGGAGCCACCTAGGTCCACTTCTTTTTGTCCTTACCATTAACGATATTGATATAGTGATTAAAAATTCCCACATCTCACTATATGCCGACGACACCAAATTCTACAAGTCTATTTCCTCCAATCACGACTCTTCCCTTATTCAATCCGATCTCAATAGTTTTTCCATGTGGTGTTCCAAAAATTGCTTGGAGTTTAACATTAGCAAATGCCAATCAATCACTTTCTCACGTAAACGTATTAAACCCCGTCCCCGTCTCTACTACCTCAATAATCAGCCCATCTCCACCGTTCAAACTATCCGCGATCTTGGTATATTATGTGACCAACAGCTAAATTTTCGCGCACATATAGACGAGATAATCCTTAAAGCTAATTCAGCACTCGGGTTCGTGAAGCGATGGTCTAAAGAATTTTCTAACCCTTACGTCACCCGATCCCTCTACACAACCTTCGTCCGGCCCCTCCTTGAATACGCCTCTCAAGTGTGGTCTCCTTACCAGCAAATCCACATTTCTAGAATCGAGAGCATCCAACGCCGGTTCTTACGCTTTGCTCTGCGAGGTCTCCCCTGGAACAATCCTTTGCTCTTACCACCTTATCACGACCGCCTTAAACTAATTAACATGAACACCTTGGAGGAAAGAAGAACTGTATCTGACATCCTCTTCATCCATCGACTCCTCTCAGGCTCCATTGACTGCGCTACCCTCTATAACTCTGTCTCTCTCAACACTAACCCTCGCAAAGTAGGAAACCCCAGTCTCTTCTATGTACCCACCACCCGTACCGCTTATTGCTCCAACGAACCCATCTTACGAATGCTTGGAAGAGTCAACTCGAATCCCTTCTTCAACCTTAGCACTCCATGCTTAAAAACCCTTCTTCCTCATGCCCCCCTCTCCCTTCCCCTTAACAACTAAGCTAGTTTAAGTTAGATTAAGGTAGATTAAGTAAGTTCATGTGCTTGAATTAAGCTTAATAAATGGGGGTGGTTGCCCCCACGAAAATTAAAAAAAATGTGTCTTTCAAAAGGAAACGTTTTAAAACATCTGTTTGAGCTAAAAGACGAAGCCTTGGTATTTCTGAATGAACACCCATCATCTAAAAAAGATGCTATTTTTCCATTTAAGGATAGATTCCACGATTTCGAATGGTTAATAAAAATAGCTTATTTGTGCGAAATATTTGCTACATTCAATGAATTGAATTTAAATTGCAAGGCTTTGGTTTAAATATTTTCAAAGTCCCTCCAATAATTAAAAAAATGACTCTGTGGTAACAACGACTTCCAAAAGGAAATTTTAAATATTTTGAAACATTACATAAATTTATTGAAGCCCATTCAAACTACGATGAAGAAGATTTACATCTTGAAACACTATCAGTTTAATTCAAGAACATCTTTCGGAGCAAATAAATAGTTTTAAAGACTATTTTTCGGATATTCCTTCAAATAATATGTGGATTAAAGATACTTTTTCTGTCGATATTGAAAAGGAAGAATGCTTAATCTTAGTGAACAAGAAGTTGATAATTTAATTGAAATTTCATGCGACATCGATCTTAAAAAAGTGTTTGAAACTATGCCACTAATTAATTTTTGGTTACGCTGTCAAAAGGAATATCCAAGCGTAAGCGATACAATTTTTAATGCCTTTTGTCACCACTAATACGTGTGAAACTGCGTTCTCAGTTTTGGTGTACTTAAAAAATAAGTATCGAAACAGATTGGATGTCGAACCAAATTTGGGAATAAAATTAACATCATTAAGTCCTAATTTGAAATTACTATGTGATGAAAAACATCATCCTTCGCACTAAGGTCAAAATATGTAAAACAAAATTTACTTTATTTACTTTAAGTTTTAAATGAAGATAATGGATTGTCTTTCAAAAAAACTTATGTTTTTGTTATATGATTATTTTGCAATTTTTTCGTATGAAATAAGCAAACAAATAACTTCAATTTTGATTTTTATTAAAAAATTAAATTTGTTTTGTAAATAAATGGTCAAAAAGTTTGGGAAACGCTGGGCTAGTGGATTAGCAGTTGTAAAATAATAGAGATGCAAGATGAAAGAGATACAAAGTACTCGTAATAATCATCTTAAATTTTGATAATTGTTTTAATCATCTATTTCTCTGATAGTTTACTAAAATAAAAAGTTAAAGTGATACTATTTACATATAAATTAGTTTTCAGAGCATATCCTGTTTGTTCACCTTCAATTATGAAGGTTGAATTTATTCTATTATGTATGACATTTTGTCAAACATAACTTAGCTTATTCTCCCTTCAGTTTCCAATAAATCATTAAATTAAACGGATGTGTGAATAAATTTTGTAAAAATAGTACTAAAAATGATGAACATAAAAAAGTCCGAGAGTTTCTCGCCAGACACTTCAATGAATAAAAAATAAATAAAACCCATATACATAGTTCATTGTGATGGGGGAGGAGTAATATATACAGTGCGCCAAAAAGTCTAGACAGAGCGCCCATGATTTATTTATTATAAATTAGTTTGGAGAAAAGTGTAACCTTTTTATATTTTTCAATTAGTTGATATTTCAAATAGTTGATATTTTGCGATTTACAGAGCAAAAAATAATTCTTCAAATTTGTTTTTGTTTTATATAAAAAAACTCTCTATAACATGGAAGCACCGAAAATTGGTACAATTATACAAAAGAAAACATGTTGTGCTATGTACTTGGTGTCGTATCATTCGGGGTAGATTCCTGTTATAATAGAGTCTTTTTGTTCCTTTTCTTATTGAAATATGAATCGAAAAGAGCTGACAATCGAACAAAGGTCGTTAATCATTGATTTACACACCAAACAAGAAAAATCGTACTCTTAAATAGCGGCGACAGTATCTCCTTCTCATTCCACTATCCAGATAGTCATTCAGTGCCATAAGAATAAGAGAAGATTGGAAAATGATGCTAGATCAAGACGTCCCCCGAAGCTAAGTAATAAAGATAAGAAACGAATCGTCCACATGTTAAGGCAAAATTTATCCATTAAAAAGTCAGAAACAAGAAGAACCGAAAAATAAATAGAATGAACACTTCCACTTAAGTTTTCGTTAAAGGTACCGAGTTGCCAATAGGACTTATTACAATTCAATTTCTAAAAAAAAAGTCCTAAAAAAATTACAGATGACTTGAATAATCTCAGAACACCGCAAGTTAACTCCAAAACTGTACGTATAACATGGTAGAAACCGGACTATCCTCCCGAACACCAAGGAAAAAAACATGCAAAAAATTATATTGTTTGCAAAAAAATATATCCATTAATCTACGGAGTCTGGAGTAAGGTGCAGGTTTCGATTGTGGTTGCTCTATAACACGAAGATACTGTCGATACAGACTCAGAGCTCTGATTGGAATCCTATTAAGAACGTACAAGATTTTTCATAAAATACAATCAAATATAAAAGAATGACACAATATTAGCACCGATTATGAGTATACTTGAAGGATTGGACCTTTCAATGCAGAGATTTCAGTATTTACTCAAATAGAATACGTCAATAAGAATGTCAATAGGAAACCTTGTTTTTTAATGTGTTTAATATGTTAAATAATGTGTTAACTAAGTAACCTTTGCGGTAGGTTTGAATTTTTTGTTTTAATTGGAATAAAAGTGCAACTGAAGCGCATCGAATGATTGTGGAAATTTATAGTGACAATCCTCCAACTGATAAATCATGTAGAGAATGGTTTCGACGTTTTAAGAATAGTGATTTCAGTGTTGAAGTTAAGCATATCTCTGGACAACCAAAATCAGTGGGAGTTCAGTGGGAGTAAATCAGCAAGCAATTTCAGTCCGATTCATGGGAATAATTCAGAAGCAAGGCAATTGGGTTCATGAATTAAAACCGAGAGATGTTGAAATATTTTTCACTTCTAAGCAGCTGATTTAAAGATGAAAAAGAAAGGGTGTTTACATCGGATTGTTATTGGAGATACGAAATGAGTATCTCTACAATGGGTCCAAGAAGAAAAGAAGCTATGCTAAGCGTGGTGATTCGTTAGCATCCACCTCAATATCAACATCCTGATGTCTTGTATTTGTAGAACCAAATAGATATATTTTAACAAAAGTTTGCAAGTTTCTTTTTGTGAAGTATTCCTACAATAGCCAGCAACGTATTCATGTATTTTTAAAGCATCTTGCCATGTTATAGTGGGAATAAAGGCTGAAAATGTAAAAAAAGTCGTCTTTTGATGTGGACAAAAAAATAAATACACTTCATCAAATTTATTATTTCACGAAATTTATTCATACGAGCAAACAAGTCATGGTAGGTTTTGTTAGCATTTATTAGTATTTTGTCGCTTGACCTTTATTTTAAGTTATTTGTTCTACCCTCCTCGGCATAGAATCAACCAACTTCCGACATTCCTCAACAGGTACAGAATTCCATGCCGACTGCACTGCCTGCCAAAGTTCGCTTTTGTTTTTTGTATTTTTTATAGAAACTGCATCCTTGACCTGCTTCCACAGATTTTCTATTGGATTTAGGTCCGGCGAGTGAGCAGGCCACTCCAAAAGAGCAACCCTTTTCGCAGCAAACCATTCCTTTTTTAGTTTAGCAGTGTGTTTCGGATCGTTATCTTGTTGAAAGTCCACACCAAAGGCATTTCTTGCTCGGCATATGGTAGCATTACAGTGTCAAGTATTTGAGTATATGTTTCCTTTGTCATAATAGTATTAATGAGGTGTATGGGACCAAACCCATACCACGAGAAACATGCCCATACCATAATGCTACCACCACCATGTTTGACCGCCTTCTTGGTGTATTTTGGTTGCAGTTCAGAATTGGGTGGACGTCTCACATTGTGTCTACTATCTGATCCGAACAAATTAAACTTGGATTCATCACTCCAAAGGATATTTCACCACTTTTTAGTGCCCTCTTCGCCGGACCATGATTTGTGCTGATCAGCAAATAACATCCTTCGTCTTTTATTTTTTTTACTGATTAGTGGCACTTTTCTTGGTGATCGTGATGGAAGATTATACTCCACTAATCGTCTTCGGACAGTCCTTGAACTAATTGGCAAACTATTCTCCTGCAAAATTTTCCGCGACGATAAAAAAAGGGTATTTTTTTGATTCCAGCACAATTAAACGATCCTGCTTTTGCGTTGTTTTTCGTGACCGGCCTCTGTTTTCTCGCGCTGGTTTATCTCGAAGTGCATTTTGTACCATCCCTAAAGAACAACCTATCGTTTTTGCGATTGAACGGTACGAATATCCTTCGCTTTTCAACTTTTTTATGATCTTTCTTTTGTCCTCGGAACAATGCACGTTACGTCCCATATTTCGCTAATAAAACAATTAAATATTATTCGTTACTTCACTGGTATTCAATAGTATCAACCTTTTCCGCTTTCCGATAGTAAAATTATTTCGTAACACTTTGTTTTCACCAGATACACTTCGCTGCCAATGTGTGTATTTATTTTTTTGTCCAGACAAAAGAGGACACAAACTGACATTTCAAAGAAATTTTTGATAACGGTAAATGATCCTGCTTTCATTCTTCGGGTGTATTTTATTCTCGATGTCTACCTACTTATCACAAGATAGCGTTGTCCTCAGTAAAGAGAAAAAAGGAGGAAATAACAGAATTGTGTGGTAGAGTGGGCTGTATTTATTTTTTTGTCCATAGCTGTATAAGTTAAACACGGTGTCGGTCATTTTTAAATGCCGACCTCAGCCCGATTCCCGAATAAAATACAATAGTTCCAACACCCACAATCCTCCACGTGCATCCGGTCACTCCGCGCCAGCATGCACCTTTATCAGCAGCAGACACGGTCACAAACAACTCTATCACCTTACACCATCCCATCACCTGCAATAAGACACGTTCACAAACAACTCTATCACCGTACACCTTCCCATCATCCTCCAGCTACATTCCGCAGACGCCGCAACTTAGAATAAGATAGGCAATAAGTAAATGGTTTGTTAGCTTGTAAGTTAGTTCTAATTTTGATTTCAATAAAGAAGGAGCTTCTCTCCAGAAAATAAAAATATTTTTTTAATAAAATTTAATTAGTTTAATTTAACTGGCGCCCGAGCAGGGACCGGTAGTGCGTGTAATATAAGTGCAAGTGTTAAATCTAAGTCTATTCGAGAAAAAGTCAGTCGCCTAAAGTAGCCGCCGCGCTTTTAAACCGCCAGTCGCCTCAAGTAGCCGCCGCGCGAAAAAAAAAAAATTAATTAACAACTCGAAAAAGATAAAAGAAAGTAGTGTAGCCAGTCGCCTAAAGTAGCCGCCGCGCTCACGAAAAGCACGCAAGTGTAGCCAGTCGCCTAAAGTAGCCGCCGCGCTCACGAAAAGCACGCCTATCGGTCCAACGTGAACAATAAATAAATAAATAAAAAATAAGACAGGAAAAAAGTAATATAGAAAGTGAAACTAGAAAAAAAAAACACATAAAAAAGTGAAAAAAAAAAAAAAAAAAAAAAAAACGAAAACCAACGAGGAAAAAAAAAGGTATACGAACAAATAGAAATACAGTGAAAGTGTGAGGAAGGCGCCCCGGTAGGGAACGAAAGGGACGGGGACGAAAAAGGACTCCAGCCAACCCACCGCAAGATGCTGCATGTAGTTACATTAGCGTAAGTTATAAACTAAGAATAGAATAGACACAATTAATTAGTTAATGAGCTAAGAAAGAAAAGACACTGGAAAATAGAAAAATCGCGAAGCGAATTAGCCGCAAAAGAAAAATTTACAAGGAATTTTTATAAATATAAGATATTTGAAATAAGGAAGTTAAATTTAAGAAAATGCCTCTTACTAGAAGCGCTAACACTAACCCTAAGTCTGATCACTCTGGTCAGCAAAGAACCTCCCTTGAACCCAATGTCTCCTTCCAATCCAGTACATCCAATAACGAACCAGCCGCAACCCCTGAGCTGGAAGCCCTCATAACCTCTATAGTGAAACGTGTGTTCGAGACCGAAGGACGGAATTTCGTTAAAACAATTCTGAATCCAACGACCGAATGTTTTTCTGGCGTAGACCAAGACATATACCCAGAGCATAGAGAAGAGATCGCCGACCTCGACAGAATCCCAGACGTGGTCAGATCTCTACGTGAGTTCTCCGGCGAACCGGATCAGTTCAGCTCATGGAGAAAAAGCGTGGAGAGAATATTGGGAATTTACGAATGTTTCAAGGGAACCCCGAAATACTTCGGGATACTCAATGTCATTCGCAACAAGATTGTTGGGAACGCGGACATCGCTCTCGAGTCATATAGCGTACCACTGGACTGGGCAGCAATATCGAAGTGCCTCGCAATGCACTACGCCGACAAGAGGGACTTGGGTACCCTGGAGTACCAAATGTCATCTCTGATCCAGGGGAATAGAACAGTCCAAGAGTTCTATCAGACGGTGTATGCCCATCTTTCACTAATTCTGAGCAGACTCTCCTGTATGGACGTTAGTTCGGAATCAATGCGACTGCTCACCCAGACGTATCGCGATAAGGCCCTAGACACGTTCATCAGAGGCCTGAGGGGTGACCTTCCTAGACTCCTAGGGATAAGAGAACCCTCGGATCTGCCACACGCCCTGAACCTCTGTCTGAAACTCGAAAACCAGAGTTATAGAACACACTTCGCAACCAATCAATCCAACACCAGAAAGACTCTTAACACCTTTTCTCCGCCACCACAGCGAAACAATGGTAACCACAACATCCAACACCAAGGTAGGCAACATTTTACCCCACAATACAGACCACCTTTCTTTCCCCAAACGAACCTCGTTCGTACCGGTACAAATCCACATACTAAGACAAACCCTACTAACATACCAACTACGAACCAATACCCGAACAATTACCAACCGAATTACAAACCCTTCGTTAGTCAACCCTTCCCGGCGAACCAACAATTCAAACGGGAACCGGCCAACCAAAGTGCACAGACCAGGACTCAATCCCGACAATTTACAACTCAACAGGTTAAATCGCATAACGTCCACCCGAACTTTCACGTCTATACCAACGAACAGAACTATCCCGACTATAGCCAAGACTCAGAAACAGAAAATCCGAGCTACGACCTTAGTCTGCAGGAGTACGTTGAGACCACCCAACCAGAGGAAAGCGCCAAGAGTGGCGAAGAAATAGTCGACTTTACCGACATAAATTTTTTAGGTTAACCTCTTCCTCGCTCCCTTACTTCGAAAGTAGGACTGTCGAGGGAGAAATGCTGGAAATCCTCATAGACACGGGATCGGATAGAAACTACATTAAATCATCTCTCGTAAACAAACCTATTCCTAACAAAGAACACTTTTTCGCAGACTCGGTAGGGGGTAGTATAAAAATTACCCACCACGTCGAAGTCAACCTTTTCGGCCTAAAAAACACCAGAATAAAATTTTTCCTTTTACCCACATTAAAAAGTTTTGATGCCATATTGGGCAACGACAGCCTCACCGAACTTTCAGCCGTAATTCATTGTAAAGGTAAATATATGCAACTAGGAAATGGTTTCAAAATTCAGATAAAACACAAGGTCTCAAGATCAATAAATACTCTAGAGTTACGAACCGAACATATGAGCACGACGCAAAAAGCGCAACTTGACGCACTCGTAGGACAATTCCCCACGCTATTTTCCCAAACCAACGACAAGCTGACGTACATCACCAACGTCAGGGGCGAGATAAGAACCACAACCGACACGCCGGTCTATTCCAAATTTTATCCTTACCCGATGACCCTTAAGGACGAGGTCGAGGAGCAGGTGAACCAACTCTTAAGAGACGGCATAATTCGGAAGTCCAGATCCCCGTACAACTCGCCGGTATGGATAGTACCGAAGAAGCTCGACGCTTCTGGAACTAAGAAGTACAGACTCGTTGTTGACTATCGGAAGTTGAATTCGGTCACGATATCCGACCGATACCCTATCCCGGAGATCAATGGGGTGCTTTCACAATTGGGGCAGAATAGGTACTTTACCATCTTGGATCTAAAAAGCGGATTCCATCAGATCCCACTGAAGGAATCCGATATAGAGAAAACGGCATTCTCCGTAAGCCATGGCAAATATGAATTCACTCGCCTTCCTTTCGGACTCAAGAATGCACCCTCCATATTCCAGCGCGCTATTGATGATATATTGCGCGAGCACGTAGGGAAAATCTGCTACATCTACATCGACGACATCGTGATATTTAGTAAAGATGAGCAGTCTCATATTAACAACATCAGAGAAATTTTCCGAACGTTAGAGAACGCCAATGTCAAAATCCAACTCGACAAGTGCGAATTTTTCATGGAGGAGGTTGACTTTCTCGGATTCATAATTTCGGCAAACGGAATTAAAACAAACCCCACGAAAGTTAAGGGAATTTCTGATTTCCCTTACCCCGAGACATTGCGCGATCTTAGGTCCTTCCTCGGGCTGGCTGGCTACTATAGGCGGTTCATTAAGGACTACGCAAAGCTTGCCAAGCCCCTTACTGCACTCCTCAGGGGTGAAGAAGGGAGAGTATCGAAACAAACCTCCAAGAAAAAAACAATAGTTCTGGACGAGGAAGCAAGGGAAGCCTTCGACAAAATAAAACTAACTCTGACCTCTGCCGATATTGTCTTAGCCTACCCAAATTTTAATAAAGAATTCCAACTTACAACAGATGCGTCACAGTTCGCCATCGGCGCGGTACTCGAGCAGGAGGGAAAACCTATCACCTTCATTTCGAGGACGCTATCCAAAACGGAAGAAAGTTACGCGACCAATGAAAAGGAAATGCTGGCGATTATTTGGGCCCTCGGGTCTCTTCGCAGCTACCTGTACGGGTCTGCAAAGGTCAAAATATTCACTGACCACCAGCCGCTTACATTTGCCTTAAGTAACAAAAACAACAACTCGAAAATGAAGAGATGGAAGGCTATTCTTGAGGAATACGACTACGAGATGAAATACAAGCCCGGCAAAACGAATGTCGTTGCCGACGCTCTGTCCAGGTCACCACATCTTTCGCTCGTCAACGCAATGACCTCTACTCAGCATAGTCACGAGAGTTCTCCTCACGACCTCATACCTGCCGTCGAGGCACCCATAAACGCTTTCAGAAACCAACTACTACTCTCACTGGGCGAAGAAACCAAATACACTCTAGAAAAACCATTTCCAAATTACCACAGACATATATTAGTGCAGCCACATTATTCAAAAGAAAACCTAGTGTCAATATTCAAGAGGTTTTTAAACCCCTTCGTCATAAACGGCCTCCTAGCTCCCGAATCTCTCATGGGGCAAATACAGGAAATATACTCAGACTACTTCCGAAAATATAGGGTACGATATACTCAATTACGCGTCGAAGATTTACCAAACGAAACGGACCAAGAAGAACTAATTCTCAAGACACACAACAGGGCACACAGAAATGCATTAGAAAACAAGACCCAGATAATAGAAAAATTCTACTTTCCTAGGATGAGCGCCAAAGTTATAAATTTGGTCAGACAATGCCAAGTCTGTAAACAACACAAATACGACAGGCATCCCAACAACCCGGAATTAAGGGAGACCCCCATACCACAGTACATCGGCCAGATCATTCACGTAGACATTTATTCGACGGAAGGGAAACTGGTCTTGACAGCCATCGACAAGTTCTCCAAATACGCGCAAGGAAAAATCCTGAAATCTAGGTCCGTCGCTGACATTCGGGAACCACTGAGAGAGTTGCAGTTCTCTTATGGCGTTCCAGAAGTCGTAGTGTTGGACAACGAGAAGTCACTTAACTCGGAATCGATCAAATTTATGATGCAGGACCAGCTCGGAATCAAAGTCTATACCGCCCCACCCTACGCTAGCAGCGTCAACGGGCAGATCGAGAGATTCCACTCGACTCTCTCGGAGATAATGCGCTGTTTGAAACCTAACAAGAATCACAGATCTTTCTCAGAACTTCTGCAAAACTGCATACATGAATACAACTCCTCGATACATTCAACCGTAGGGAAAAGACCGATAGACATGTTTTTCGGGAGAAACCTTAGTAACGACCCAGACCAATTCGAAAAATTCAGACAGGAGAATATACAAAAACTTAAGGAAAAACAAGCGACTGACCTTAGGAATCATAACAAGAAAAGAAAACAAATCAAAGACTATCAACCCGGCGAAAAAATTTACGTACGAATTAACAAACGACTAGGGTCCAAACTAACACCAAGGTACAAAATAGAAATAGTGAAAGAAAACCAAGACACGACTATACTAACAGCTTCTGGTAGGATTGTGCATAAAAGCAATATTAAAAACTAATACCCTTTTTTTGCTAGGTTGATCGCCTCGATCGGCAAATCAGAAATCCAGATTCTAGATTACACGAACACCCAACTCATCGCAATAAAAACCGGAATGGGCAAAATACAGAACGGAAACTTCAAATTTATCCACGACGTAGATTTGGACCTATACCAGAACTTGGTCAACGAAATTTCAGTAACAGTTAGAGAGAAAATAGGACCTAGCCATTATTCCTTCCCATTCCTTTCCCATGAAATAACACAACTCCTAAATATACTAGCTAGAGTTAAGCCAACTAGAAATAAGAGAGCTATTAATATTATAGGAAGCGCATGGAAATGGATTGCTGGAAATCCTGACCATGACGACTTCACAATACTAAAAAAGAAAATAAATAATGTACTGGAAAATAATAACCGTCAAATAGTAATAAATAGGGCCTCTACAAATAGATTAAACGAACTAAGTAACATAACGAATATAATCCTAAAAGAAATAAAAAACAATAATGCGTTTAAGAATGACCTTGTGTCGACAACAAAATATAAATTAAAACTTTTGAAAGAAGAACTTATAAATATCGAATATGCCATACATTGGGCAAAGAATAAAATAATCAATTCATTCTTACTGTCAGTAGCGGAAACAGAAAATATTAAGAAAATATTAGAAGCGGAAAACTTCCCATATGAAAATTTAGATGAGGCGTTAGAGTTCGCCGACGTGAGAATTGTATCGAACAATACGTCAATAATATATATTGTTAATTTACCTTCCACCGAACCGGAACAATGTCTAGTATTAACTATCAAAGCGGTAAAAAATAAAAACAATATAAATAAAGTAGATTTCGAAAAAAATTTAAAATGTACACGTAAAATATATGGAATTAAATTAGAATGTAATAATTATAATAATTTGTCAATTTGCCCTAGGAATAACCTAATAGATTTAAGCGAAACAACATGTATTCCTAACCTTTTAAAAAGCGTGCGGTCAAACTGTAGCAGAATCAGCAGCCAACACATCCCCGACGTCGAAGAAATTCTTCCAGGCATCCTACTCCTAAACAACTTCAACAATTCACTCCTGGCCAACAATGATGTCCTAAATCTTACCGGCACATTCCTCATCAAATTCCAAAATGCAACCATCATCGCTCAAGGCAAAACTTACACGTCCAACACAACCTTCAAATACAGGCCCCTACCAGCAATAGCACAACCATCTTCAGATGTCGACACCGTCGAAGAAATACTCTCTCTAGAGATGCTAAAAGAGCTCCATACCAAATCCCTCGACCACATAGAACTGATAGAAACAAAGAGCAAAATAAAAACAACAACCAATCTTGTCCTTATTGGCGCAATCTCCATGGTTACACTAGTCATCCTTACAAAAATATTTTGGAAAAAAAGGACATTAGAATTGAAAGTCACCGGCGAGACTTGTGAACCATCAACAAACCCAACTTCATCAAGTAAAATATCAGTCACAGAAAAAGACATGGGAATATCCCAGACACCACCAAAACCATCCCGAATCAGCCAGATACCATTCTTCTAAGGTCAAACGAGGACGTTTGGAATTCAACGGGGAAGAGTTAAACACGGTGTCGGTCATTTTTAAATGCCGACCTCAGCCCGATTCCCGAATAAAATACAATAGTTCCAACACCCACAATCCTCCACGTGCATCCGGTCACTCCGCGCCAGCATGCACCTTTATCAGCAGCAGACACGGTCACAAACAACTCTATCACCTTACACCATCCCATCACCTGCAATAAGACACGTTCACAAACAACTCTATCACCGTACACCTTCCCATCATCCTCCAGCTACATTCCGCAGACGCCGCAACTTAGAATAAGATAGGCAATAAGTAAATGGTTTGTTAGCTTGTAAGTTAGTTCTAATTTTGATTTCAATAAAGAAGGAGCTTCTCTCCAGAAAATAAAAATATTTTTTTAATAAAATTTAATTAGTTTAATTTAACTTATATAATAAAAAAAAAAAAAAACCAAAGTCTAATGATACGGTTAAAGTAACATATATCATTGTTAGACAGCCTTTAAAACTCCGCTAGCAGATCACGCCACAAATGCGCATTATTGTGTATCGATTCATCGAAACCCAGCGGACAAAATTGAAAAAAGATTGTGCCACGCTGTTCGGATTTTGATAAGAGAATTAAACTTAATGATCCTTTCGTAGCAATATATTTTTCGTACGTCGCAAGTTATGTGTAACGTAGAGTTACTATATAGTTTACATATCTCATTGGGTCGCTACGGCCCTCAATCTTCGCGATATGAACATAGGTGTAATCACCTGCATCATTTTCGCATTTTCGCATATTCTCCCATTTCCCGTTTCTTTGAAGCATCGCTTCACGCGCCGGACACCTAAGCTCAAGTTGGAGTTCGGGCACATCCAAAAAGCTGACCAAACAATATCGCGGTCACACGGTTTGATGCAGGATACCTGAGCCTACGATAAGCAAAGTAGCATAGAATTCTAACATATTATTACAGTGAGTTGTTGGAAAGACAGCGAGCAGTAAAGTACAATTCTTTCTTGTGTTAATAAAAGTCTTGTTCTTTTTCAAAAATATTTCCCGCGAGTTCTTTTCTTTATTTTATATGCATATCATTTATATTACTCATCATATTAGTAGTCATATTTAATAATCATATTTATTGTTAAAATTAGGTATCTGCGAGCAGACACTACGTCAGCTCTACTTGTAACCCATCCAACATGTAATTGTACGCCACATTGTGCGTATATAATATGGCGCGGCATAATGGCTCGAAACGAACATGTAATTCGTCCAGCACGAGTCTCCCATAATACAGATAACTCTAATCCCATAATTACTCCAGCCGAATCAGTTTCCCTACAAAATAAAATTGTTATGGAGGTCCTTTCACAGGAATGCCTACAACGGACACAAATCTCAATTTCAATCAAGACATCAACGAAGATCAACGAGTAAATTCATCTTCCATGGACAAGATACCTGACGTGGTGCGGAGCCTACGGGAATTTTCAGGACAAACGGGGGAGTTTAGCTCTTGAAAGAAAAGCGTCGATCGCATCTTGAAAATTTACGAGCCAACAAGAGGCACGGCTAGATATTACGGAATGCTCAACGTTATCCGTAACAAAATAGTAGGTCAGGTAGATATTGTACTGGAATCGTACAATACTCCCCTAAACTGGGAGCGCATTTTGTTAAAGTAAATAATTTAGACGAAACTATATATTGTGAACGCACTCTAACTCTTTGACTTTTTACAGCGAGTGACGTTTAGCATTTTGATACACACATAAATGTGCGGCGTTCAGTTCTTATTCGACCGCATAGCAGAAAACATTCTTTTTCATATTTCATCTTTAAAAGTATTTCACAATAAACATTTTATTTTCTGTTCAATATAAATTTGTGTCACAACTTATTTAATAATCGAAAAGCAATTTCTTTGGATCTTTCTGAGGTTATGGGCCCAGATTGGAAGTGCAATTGAATAAATTAAATAACTATTTTTTCATTTGTGTAAGAATTGCTCGGTATTGTTGAACAGGTATTTTCACGGAACAGTAATACGACCAAGATGGCGGACAACAGCAACAACGCAATTAAAATTCCAAAATTTGATGGCACGAATTTTAGTAACTGGAAATATCGTGTGGGAATTTTATTGGATGAAAAAGATTTGCGAAAATACATTGAGGATATCGTCGACATTTTGGCAGCCGCGACGACAGAAGCACGTGATAATTTGCGGAAAGAGGAAAAGAAATGTGTTTCCATACTTGTGCAAACAATTCAAGACAGTCAGTTGGAATTGATTAAAGACAAAAAGAGTGCGAAGGGAATGTACGATTGTTTGTGTGCAGTCTACGAAAGACAAAGCGTCGCGGGATATTTGCTTGCGAAAAAGCAATTGTTGCTGATGAAATATCAAGAAGGCGACGATATGATCGAACATTTTGTCAAATTTGACACGAAAATTCGCGAACTCAAGTCAAAGGGTGCTACGTTGAAGGAACTGGATATCATCGTGCATTTATTTCTAACATTGCCGGAGTGTTATGATACATTGGTTACGGCGTTACAGACAATTGGCAAAGATGAATTGAAATTGGAATTTGTAAAAACACAATTGTTGGATGAGCATGGCAAGCGAGACGTTGTGTGCGATTGTGAATGGACATGTTCATGTGTCGAAGAGCAAACGGCACTTTGTGCAAGTTAGCACAGCACATAAAATCGAAATATGCGATGGAGCGATATCTCCCATAGCAACGGTCGGATCTGGCAAACATCTGCTGTAAACAAATTTGTTTACTACAAAGCCTAGCCAAATCTGCATCTGCAGTGACCGCTAGTGACGCTAAGTCTTAGCACAACATCTGCTATGGCATGGCTTGTAAACAGGTTGTTTACGCCAGAATGTTTGGGAAAAACAACTTCTGCAGTGACCGCTAGCTGTGTGATAATTGAACGACGGTCGCTGGTGCTGACTGGTCTTCTGCTGCATCACCCAATCGCAGTCTTCGGTTGGTACGCAAGCCAATAAGTCTTCGTATAATAAGTCTTCGTTGAAGACAAGAAGTTATTAAGTTAAGAATAAAAAATATTATATAAAAAAAGGTGTGTGATTTCCTTAATTAGAAGTTATTAGAATAAGAAATATTATATAAAAAAAGGTGTGTGATTTCCTTAATTGGCGCCCAACGTGGGGCGACGCGTGTGCTTGTTTGCATTAAGAATTATTATAAAATAATAATAGAAAAAATAAGCTAAAAAATCCGTCGCCTCATCAATATAAATTCGTGAACTCTATGTAAAAAAAAAGAAAAGGGAACATACGGATAAACAATAAAACAACATCCAAATAAAGACAAATTCAGTGAAGTGCAACAAAAACTAATAAACAAAACCATACATACCAAACAAAAACCATAATTTGATAGTTGCAATTAATAATGAACAATAAGCGATAAAGTGACTTACTTGCATAATCAATTACGTCTACGGTTACGTCTAACGGCTACTACTTCTTCTACTACCATAGACACAACAAGTGTGCACCAGCCATCATCAATCGAATACAGAGGCAACAGGTGGAAAAGGAGAAACTGGTGAATTTTCGTGATTTTTTTGGAATTTATTAACTATTAAATTATGTGAATTATTGTACTATTATTATCATATTATAATACTATAATAGTCTATTGTATTGCATATATATCTTTCTATTAAGTGGACTCTAGATTTCTTATACATAAGATAGTAAGCTAAGTTGTAACAACTGCATATTTGCATTTTTATCATTTTTGAATTGTTTACTTTATTTTGAATTATTGTTTATTTTTCTTTTATTTTGAATTGTTTTGGCCTCTAATTTTATCAATAAATTGAAAAGAATATTAATTTTGGTAGTCACTGTAAGGCTTTAAAGAAAATGAATTTTGTCAGCCACTGTAAGGCTTTAAAGAAAATAAATTTTGTCAGTCACTGTGAATAGGAAAGCTTTAATAAAACTTTCCTAAAAAGCTTTTCTAAGCCAAGATCATATTTGTAACGGTAAATCTAAGTATTAACAAAGCTCCTGACGAGTATATAAGCAACGCCACAATCGATGTAAAGCCACTTCTGGATTCACTTCTGAATTGATCGGAAGTGCTACAGAGGTACGGAGGTACACTACCGCCTACCTTATTTAGTAGCCACTGGAAGATCGATTTAGTAGTTGAGTCTGTCCTTGTAATAATAAATAGGAATTTTTGAAATAACAAATCGTTGCATTTGTTACAACTGGCGCCCAACGTCGTGAGGCCGAACTAGCGCCCATATAGCCAAAGGATACGAAAAACGGAGAATTTAAGAAGAAGCTGCCGAACTACTTCCCGGCAGTCGCCAAATCAAACATCGGGAGACAAGATGGCTTTGACCGCTGACCAATTAAGAGAACTTTTGTCGGCAATGACCACAAATTCTCAACCAAAAGGTAGCTTTAGCAGATGTTCAGAGCGCTTCCGAGGGGAAAGAGAAGCAGAAATCGTAGAAAGCTTCATAACAACTATAAATATTTATAAGGAAATTGAAAGAATACCTGACAGTGATGCTATAAAAGGCTTTCCACTCTTGCTTGAAGGAAGTGCGGTATTGTGGTGGCAAGGTATCAAGCACGAAGTCAAGGGATGGCAAGACGTCATTCAACTCCTGAGGAATTCATATGCTCCTGCCAAACCAGCATATCGAATTTTCATGGAAATATACCAACAGAAGCAGAGGCCTAAAGAATCCACTGACGATTTCATTTGCGCCAAAAGAGCTCTGTTCTCGCAACTCCCTCAACCAATACCAACAGAAGCTATGATGGTGGATATGGTATATGGTTTGCTTAGCCTTCACATTCGTGATGGGGTACCACGGGACACCTTCAATACCTTTTCAGAGCTTCTTATTAAAGCAAGAGGAGTCGAGTTATCAATTGTGGAAAGAAACGCCCAAAATCCTCAAAAAGTCGAGGTCAAGATGAGGTGCAATTTCTGCAAGAATGTAGGCCACACGGTCGACGAATGTCGCAAAAAGAAACAACAGGGAGATCTACAGCCAGCGCATGTTAAATATTCGGAAGTATTTTGTTATAAATGCAAAGCTCCGGGGTTTGTTCGATCAAACTGCCCAAACTGCAAAGAACTACCCAAAGGACCTCCAACTGTTTCATTCAACTGCATGAAAACGGTTATTGGCCAGAATTTGCCAACTATAACAATTGGGTCTCATGGCGAAACAGGAATAGCGTATCTTGACACAGCTGCTAGAACAAGCGTTGCTGGAAGAGAATTATTCATTCATCTTGTCAAAAATGGGACTCATTTCACACAAATTAATGCTGACGTCACCTTAGCAGACGGGAACTCTACGAGCCAGGATATATACGTTGCCCACACTAACATCATAATAGGTAACAGGCTCAGACCAATAAAGTTCATTGCCCTGCCAAAAGCCACCGACAATAGGACGTTGATAGGAATTGATTTTTTGGAAGAAAACGCCATCGTTCTTGATCTTGGCCAGCGTCTCTGGTATTTCTCAGACCAAATAAAGAAAAAATTCGATTTTTATGATGAATCCGAGACGAAGCTTGTCAAAAAATACAATTGGAATGAGAACATCAGAACTACCACTAAAATGTGCCCAAGTGAGCCAAAAACACCTGTAAGAAGCCACCCAGTGAATGCTGATGTCAATTCTCCGCAGCTTATAAAGGAATTAAAGGCACAAAGTTCTGTATTTTTGTCTTGGTTTGAAAACAATAAAGTAATTTCTCCAATCCCTCGAACACCCTTAATGGAAGAATTGTTTGGGCCTGATACACCTATAAAAAGAAAAAGGGATGAGGTTACAAACGAATACTCCCCAAATTTCATTCGAAATATTTTCCAAGATTCACTGCGTAGTACTGAGATAACGCCAGATCGGAAGAAAGAAAAGGAAAATCTGTTTCCAGCTTTAACTCGCACCGATGAAGCCGAACAGGATTCTTTCTTCACTGAAATTCTATCCATCGACATTAAACTTCGACAAAATGAAGCCATCGAACTGAACTCTGATGAACGAATGTCACTAAACAAAATACTTCGTGACGAGAAAGAATTATTCGATAGTATTTCTGAACCAACTCCTTATGCTGTTCACAAGATCAACACAGGCAGCCCATACCCTATAGCAACGATACCATATCGGCTTTCACCTACCAGACGTTCTCAATTAAAAGCAGAATTAGACAAACTTGTCAGTGCACCAATACTACAACCTGCAATTAATGGAAAGCCCTTTCGATTGAAAACCGATGCCAGCAACTATGCTATTGGGGGCGTTCTAGACCAGGGGGAGAAGGAAGAAGAGCATCCCATTGAATATGCATCCAAGTTCACCCCGAAGAGAGATGGACCGTATGTCATCACTAGACAGATAGGAACATCAGCTTATCAAATTGCGTCCAAAGATGACCTCACGATTCCACTGGAAACCTACCACGTTTCCTCTCTAAAGAAGTTCTCATCAACAGGTGACATCCGCCAAGAAGTCCCGATGCGAAGTCTGCGAAGGCGAGGACGACCACCTAACATCAACGATCCTGCCGCATCATCGAGGCGATCACTGCGCCAGAGGGGGAGACTGTAACAACTGCATATTTGCATTTTTATCATTTTTGAATTGTTTACTTTATTTTGAATTATTGTTTATTTTTCTTTTATTTTGAATTGTTTTGGCCTCTAATTTTATCAATAAATTGAAAAGAATATTAATTTTGGTAGTCACTGTAAGGCTTTAAAGAAAATGAATTTTGTCAGCCACTGTAAGGCTTTAAAGAAAATAAATTTTGTCAGTCACTGTGAATAGGAAAGCTTTAATAAAACTTTCCTAAAAAGCTTTTCTAAGCCAAGATCATATTTGTAACGGTAAATCTAAGTATTAACAAAGCTCCTGACGAGTATATAAGCAACGCCACAATCGATGTAAAGCCACTTCTGGATTCACTTCTGAATTGATCGGAAGTGCTACAGAGGTACGGAGGTACACTACCGCCTACCTTATTTAGTAGCCACTGGAAGATCGATTTAGTAGTTGAGTCTGTCCTTGTAATAATAAATAGGAATTTTTGAAATAACAAATCGTTGCATTTGTTACAAAGTTTCTTATATTTAAGCTCAAATTCTTTGAAACTCATTTATAAAACATAGATTATAATAAATTGCTAGATTTCCTTGTAACCATAAAACTAAATAGTCATGGAGGAGGCACAGCTTCGTTCTATAATTACAATAGCAGTTCAAACCGCAGTCGAACGAACACAGGAATCATTTCAAAGTGCTATTAGTGATTTAACGAGCAGGTTGGCTAACCTTGAAACACCAGCTAAAGTTGAGGTATATAAACCAGTGGCAATTGATCCGCAATTGAAATGCGATGAGTCCTTAGATCTTGTGAATTTCAAGGCGATCAAGCGAAATATGTTTCCTGGCGTCAGGCCGTGTTCGCTGCACACAAATTATTTGAAGGGTATGAAGGCAGTTCTAAATACTACCAAGCCATAGCCATTATTAGGAATAAGATTGTAGGTTCAGCCGACTCGGTATTGTCCTCATTTAATACGGTTTTGAACTGTATATCTAATTGAGCAGGAAATGTCTACGCTCAGGCAAGGACAATTATCAATTGTTAACTTCTATGATGCAGTCGAACGGAAGCTAACGCTTATCATTAATAAAACTATTATGACGCACCAAGGGAATAGTGACTTAATTAATTCGTTGAGCCAAAAGTACCGCCAGGACGCATTAAGGGTATTCATATCCGGGCTCCGAAAACCAATGAGCGATATACTATTCTCATCTAGGCCAGTAGACATGCCAACTGCATTAGCACTTGCCCAGGAATTGGAGGCTAATCAAGCTCGGTATACCTTTGCAAGTTCATTTGCAAGAACTAACGAACGGTCGATTTATCCAGTCCCCAGAGGAAACTACAATTCACCCCATTATAATAGTAATAATTTTCAACAACCTAGGCCCATTCCAATGCAAGTTGACCCCTCAACTTCTCAATTTAATAGAAATAGATTCAATTCAGTAAGGAATGTCACAAATGGCAGCAACACCTATCCGAGAAATACTACACAAATGGTAGCAAAACGTTCAGCTCCCTCAAGTTTTCAATCCGGGCAATGGTCGTCGAGAAGACAATCTACTTCTATTCGACAACCACCTCCAAAAGCGCAAAGGATTAACAACCTGTACCAAAAGCATTTGACTCAGGAAATCCCCGACTCAAACGGGTACAACTGCGAGAATCAATTATATGAAGATGACGAAGAATCCATTTTACGAACATGCGTTGATGTAGATAGCAAGGACTTGGAAGTAGCTGACGAGATTAATTTTTTAGGGGCAGGTCCCTCCTGCCGTTCATCAGCAGAACATTAGCAGGTAGGGAAATAAGATTTCTGATTGACACAGGTGCAACGAAAAATTATATTAAGCCCTTAGAACATCTGAAAGGTATCAAACACGTGCAGAATCCATTCTTGGTAAGATCTGTACATGGATCTACACAAATTAAATTCAAATGCATCATTAACCTTTTCAACAGAAACATACCATTTTTCATCCTCCCTTTCCTAGACCTCTTTGATGGAATTATCGGTTGTGATTTTTTACAGTCAATAGGAGCACACCTAAATCTAAAAGATGGCGTTCTTAAATTTAGTGGGGGTGAAGAGAGGTTATTGTATTTCTGTTCTGAAGATGTAAATCATCTATCTATCGACAACGATAAGATACCGGAAGAAGTACAAAAGGAGTTTTCACTTCTCATGAAAAAGCACGTTAAGGTATTCGCTGATCCAAATGAAGCGTTACCATTCAATACAAATGTAGTCGCTACCATCAGAACTACAGATAACGAACCGGTTTATTCGAAAAGTTACCCTTATCCTATTGCAGCAACCCAGTTCGTAAATACAGAAATTACAAACCTTATGAGAGATGGTATAATAAGACCTTCACGGTCGCCTTATAATAACCCAATTTGGGTTGTGGACAAGAAAGGGCTTGACGGAGAAGGGAATCGTAAAATGCGGCTAGTTATCGACTTCAGAAAACTTAATTCAAAAACGATCAATGATAAATATCCTATGCCAGATACATCAAATATTCTCGCAAATTTGGGAAAGTCTACTTTTTTTTCAACACTGGATTTGACATCTGGCTTTCATCAAATTAATTTGTCTGAGCGAGATAGAGAAAAAACAGCCTTCTCTATTAATAACGGCAAATATGAGTTTTGTAGGCTGCCGTTTGGTCTCAAGAATGGTCCCAGAATTTTTCAGAGGGCCATCGATGATGTCCTTAGAGAGGAAATTGGCAAAAGCTGTCACGTCTACATTGATGACGTTATTGTTTTCTCGGAAACAAAAGAACAACATTTAAATGACGTCGATAGAATCCTAACTAAGTTATATGCAGCCAACATGCGTGTTTCAGGAGAAAAATCGAAATTCTTTAAAGAAGAAGTTGAGTTTTTGGGTTTTGTTGTTTCAGCCAAAGGTATAAGCACCTGCCCGAATAAAGTCAAGGATATCCTGAATTATGAGATTCCCCAAACTCTCCGAGGACTACGGTCTTTCCTTGGGCTCGCAGGATATTATAGGAGATTCGTAAGGGATTATGCTAGTATTGCAAAACCACTTACCAAATACTTACGTGGGGAAAATGGTAATGTTAGTGCCAGGCAGTCAAAGAATATCCGTATACAATTAGATAAGGATGCTTTAACGGCATTTGAACATATAAAACGAATTTTAGCTTCTGAAGATGTTCTTCTTTTATACCCAGACTATACGAAGCCCTTTGACTTAACAACCGATGCATCCTCCTATGTATTAGGGGCAGTCCTTTCGCAAGGTGGCAGACCGATAACTATGATTTCAAGGACCCTTTCTACAACTGAGGAAAATTATGCAACTAATGAGCGGGAGCTTCTCGCCATAGTTTGGTCCCTTTAAAACCTCCGCAATTATTTATATGGTGTCAAGCAACTTAACATTTATACAGATCACCAACCTTTAACGTACGCTATGTATTTCCGATAAGAATCCAAACACGAAAATCAAACGGTGGAAAGCGTTTGTGGAAGAATTTTCTCCTACGTTTTTTTATAAACCAGGAAAGGAGAACTATGTTGCTGATGCCTTATCCAGACAACACATTAACACCTTGCAACATGTTGAGGAGACAGAATCAGGAACTGCTCACAGCGAAGAATCTTTGAGCCAAACTATCCGCACTGTGATTAACCCTATAAATTGTTTTAGAAACCAACTGATTCTTAGCAAGGGCTTAGATACAAAAAAGGTGACAAAAATAATGTTTGGTAAAATGTTAAGGCACATCGGAAATGTTAAGGCACATCGGAATGTCGAGGAACTTTTTAGGGTATTTCTTCAAGTCGTAAATCCAAATGTAATAAATGGGATATTTTGTGAACTTGACATATTAGCCCAAGTTCAAAATAAAATATGCGCGTCATTTCCATCTACCAAATTTATACATACGAATAAATTTGCGATAGATATTTTTAATGAAAATGACCAGGACGAGATACTTTCGCTAGAGCACAATCGCGCCCATCGTTCTGTACGCGAAAACGTGCAGCAAGTTCTTCGCACTTATTACTTTCCGAACATTCGGGGAAAACTAAAAGAAATTGTTTCTAGTTGTAAGGTGTGTAAAGAGGCTAAATATCAAAGACACCCAAAAAAGGTTGAGATTGGCAAGACTCCTATACCAACTTACGCAGGTGAAATATTACATGTCGATGTGTATTCGACAGATAAGCAGCACTTTTTCACCTGCTTAGACAAGTTTTCAAAGTTTGCTGCCACCTTCCCATTAAAGTCACGAGCAATAGTCGATATAAAGGAACCCTTATTACAGGCTCTTAACTTTTTCAAAGAAACTAAAACAATAGTTTGTGACAATGAGAAGTCGCTTAATTCTCAGACCATTAAAACCTTGCTCAGAGATCACTTTAATATAGATATTTTTACGGTGCCACCGTTTCACAGTGTAACAAATGGTCAAGTGGAAAGGTTCCATGGCACACTCACAGAAATTAGTAGATGTAATAAGTTAGAAAACGGCATAATTGACACAAAAGAGTTAATATTGGTATCCACAATTAAATATAACAGAACCATTCATTCAATTACAAAGCAGCGACCGATCGATATCATTCATAACAGATCCTTAGACTTACAAGAAAATGTAAGAAAAAGAATTTCGCAGGCACAGGAAATAGATTTAAATTATCATAATAAAAATAGACAATTACGAACATATAGGCCTGGTGAAAAGGTGTATGTGCGTACAAATAAACGCATTGGAAATAAATTTAAGAAACTTTTCGTATAAAAGATAGTTCAACAAGATCAAGGAACCACCGTTTTAATTGACAATAGGGTAGTCCATAAAAACAATCTCAGATAGTTAATTGCTCTTAGTATCGCTAATGGCACTTTACCAAACTGATATAATTAACTATTTAAATTGTATGTAATTGTATAAGGACTATTTAAATTGTATAAGGACCATATCATCATAGTGTGATTGTAACCTAGATTAAGGATGTAAAATCTATACCTACGTGTAAGATAAAAGAGATTGTAATATAAGAAAAAAGATAATGTGAATCAGTAAATTTATGTTAACCAATTGTACATCGCCGGGGACGGCTAATTTAAAAGGGGGAGCAGTTAGCACAGCACATAAAATCGAAATATGCGATGGAGCGATATCTCCCATAGCAACGGTCGGATCTGGCAAACATCTGCTGTAAACAAATTTGTTTACTACAAAGCCTAGCCAAATCTGCATCTGCAGTGACCGCTAGTGACGCTAAGTCTTAGCACAACATCTGCTATGGCATGGCTTGTAAACAGGTTGTTTACGCCAGAATGTTTGGGAAAAACAACTTCTGCAGTGACCGCTAGCTGTGTGATAATTGAACGACGGTCGCTGGTGCTGACTGGTCTTCTGCTGCATTACCCAATCGCAGTCTTCGGTTGGTACGCAAGCCAATAAGTCTTCGTATAATAAGTCTTCGTAGAAGACAAGAAGTTATTAAGTTAAGAATAAAAAATATTATATAAAAAAAGGTGTGTGATTTCCTTAATTAGAAGTTATTAGAATAAAAAATATTATATAAAAAAAGGTGTGTGATTTCCTTAATTTGCACACACAGCACAACAAAGCGACGACGGAAAAATTGAATTTTTAATGGATTCTGGTGCAACGCAATGGCAAACAACGGACGATACTTTGACAATTTGGAGAATATCGATGACGTGAAAATCTCTGTAGCAAAGAAGAATCAAAGTATTTTAGCAAATCAGCGTGGAAATATTTCCATTAAAACGTTTTACAACGGTGACAAGTCGACGAAAACAATGGAAAATGTTTTATTTGTCAAAGATTTGCAGTACAATTTGATGTCGATTAGAAGTTTGACCAGAAAAGGCTACCGTGTCGTTTTCGAAGGAGACTGTGCGTACGTATCGAAGAAAGGCAAAACGAAATTCGTAGCGAATGCGGATGGGAATTTGTACAAGGTTGATCGAAACATTTTCGCTGGTGTCTCAGGTGAGAACAAATCAAGCAATAATTCACAGTTATGGCACTACAGAATGGGACATTTGAATGCGGCAGACATGAAAAAGATGATTGGCAAGCAAATGGTCAATGGATTGGAGCAGGTGAAAATTGATACTGAATCGACTGTTTGTGAACCGTGCGTTTATGGCAAGCAGACAAGAACATCGTTTCCAAGGAACAAAAATGTTCGGTCATCTCGTGTTTTGGAATTGATTCACAGCGATATCTTTGGTCCAATGCGGACAACGGCCGCGACGTTCACGATATTTTGTATCATTCACAGATGACTTTTCAAGAGCTTCAATGGTATATTTCATGCGTGCGAAAAGTGAAGTGCTGGTTAAATTCAAGGAATACCAGGCAATGGCTGAGTCATTTCATGGTGTGAAAATTGCGAAAATGAGAGCTGACAACGGTGGAGAATACACATCGACGGAACTGATACGATATTGCAAAGAAAGAGGTATTCAAATCAATTACACTGTGCCTTACAATCCGGAAATGAATGCAATATCTGAGCGATTGAATCGAACGCTCATGGACAAAGCGAGAACGATGCTTTTGTCATGGATCACAAGTTTTGGAATGAAGCGGTTTTGACGGCGAATTATTTGAAAAATCGATCAGTGACAGCAGCGTTTGGAGAACAATTTATTTCCAAGACACCTGCCAAGATTTGGTTTGACCAGAAACCGAATTTGTCACATCTGCGTGTTTTTGGCTCGGAATGTTTCAATCACATTCCATCGAACAACCGTTCGAAGTTTGAAGCAAGAGCAACGAAGTGTTTGATGTTGGGATATGCTGCATCAATGGGAACGTATCGACTTTGGGATACAACGAAAAACAAATTGGTTTTTGGGCGGCACGTGACATTCAACGAAGCCTCTGTGTTGAAGCAAGTAAAACTGGTTGATATATCGGTTTCAGAGGCGGCATCGAACAACGAACAAGCAGATGATAGTTTGCTAACGGACGATGAGTCTGAAGGAACGTTGCATGGCAGCGAATTTGGTGATTCTGATAACAACGATTTAACGATCCACGACACCGATTTGGATGGTGTTGGTCATCACAATGCAACGATCCACGATGCAAATAGGGGCGACGTCGGCGACAACGGTGCCTAAAACGATGACATTAGTAACGTTGATCCAGAATTGCCACGAAGAAGTAACCGGAATCGACGAGAGCCAGATAGATTTGGCGATTGGGCGAACACAGCTGAATTTGCTCTATCAGCTGAAGTTACAGAATTGGGTGAATTTGCATTATCAGCCGAACAGTTTGTTGAAAATGACCCGACTACGGTGGACGAGGCGAAAAATAGAGATGATTGGCCACATTGGAAAGATGCCATCGATAGTGAGTACAAGTCATTGATGAAGAATGGAACTTGGACCGTTTGTGATTTGCCGAAAGGTCGAAAAGCGATCACTAACAAGTGGGTATTCAAACTCAAGCGAAAGGCTGATGGAAGCGTGGACAAATATAAAGCTCGACTTGTCGCACGCGGTTTCACACAGAAATATGGATTTGATTACAGTGAAACTTATGCTCCGGTTGCGAAACTGGTGGCATTGAAGATTTTACTGTCAATTGCGAATCAAAACGATATGTACATTCATCAAATGGACGTCAAAAGCGCATTTTTGAATGGTGATCTCACTGAGGAGATATACATGGAATTACCTGATGGTTTCATGCAAGAGAAGAAAGTGTGCAAGCTCAACAAGCCACTTTAAGGACTGAAGCAAGCATCTCGTGCTTGGAATGAAAAATTCAACAAGTTTATGATTCACATCGGATTCAAACAATGTGTAACTGATCAATGTTTGTATGTGAAGGAGCAAAATGGAAAACTTGTGTATGTGTTGCTGTATGTCGACGACATTCTGATATTTTGCAGTGACATAAAGATCATCGAGACCATCAAGCATTTGTTGTCAAAGGAATTTGAAATGACTGACTTGGGCATGCACATTGAACAAGACATGGAAAAATTATAGTAGTCGAAAGACATAGACTTAAGTTGTTACGTCTATTTTAGAGTGTCCGCCTAGGGCCAGTAAGATATCTAGATTGTTAAGATAGTTAAGCTAGTTTTTAGATCTAAGAAATTATGAATAAAAATGAATTAAAAACTAAAAAAAAAAAAAAAAAAAGACATGGAAAACGGAACGATTGTGCTCAGTCAGTCGAAGTATTTGGAAAAGGTTTTGCAAAAGTTCAACATGCAAGATTGCAAACCAAAAGCAACGCCAATGGAAAAGGGTTTGCATTTGGAACCAGGTGACGCCAACAATTGCTCGAATTATCCATATCGTGAGCTCATTGGTTGCTTGACTTATGCAACCGTAACAACAAGACCAGATTTGTGTGCTGTTACTGGATATTTTAGTCGATTTCAAAGTTGCTTCAATGAAACACATTACAATCATGCGAAACGTATTTTGCGCTACATTCGTGGAACGCTGGATTTGAAATTGGTTTATCGAAAGAAAGATGCAGTGAACACTTTGATTGGCTTCAGCGACTCAGATTGGGGTGGCGATAGAAATGACAGAAAGTCAACATCGGGTTATGTGTTCTAGTTGTTTGGCAACACGGTGAGCTGGGCGTGCAGAAAGCAGCCAACAGTCAGTTTATCTTCAGCGGAAGCCGAATACATTGCGTTGACTGAAGCAATTTGCGAATTGAAATGGATTCGAAAAGTATTGGTTGAATTGGGCATTCAATGTGTTCAACCGGTAACGATTTTTGAGGACAATCAGTCATACATCAAAGTAGCTGAAGTACCGAAAGAACCGAAGCTAATGAAACATTTGGACATCAAATATCATTTCATTTGTGATGTGATTGCAAAGGGCGAAGTCAAGCTTGAATTCAGACCGACCGATGAACAAGTTGCGGACATAATGACAAAGGGACTTGGAAGAGTTTTATTTCTTAAGCATCGCGAAAGTTTGAATTTGAATTAATGTTTAACGTAAATTTCGTAATATTTCTCTCGTTTGCAGTTACATTTATAACATAGTTTTTATTAAATTAAGAGGCGGTGTTAAAGTAAATAATTTAGACGAAACTATGAACGCGCTCTAACACTTTGACTTTTTACAGCGAGTGACGTTTAGCGTTTTGATACACACATAAATGTGCGGCGTTCAGTTCTTATTCGACCGCATAGCAGAAAACATTCTTTTTCATATTTCATCTTTAAAAGTATTTCACAATAAACATTTTATTTTCTGTTCAATATAAATTTGTGTCACAACTTATTTAATAATCGAAAAGCAATTTCTTTGGATCTTTCTGACATTTCACGTTGTTTCACACTCCATTACGCCGACAATCGCGATCTCGGTACTCTAGTCATATTCAGAACTTACAGAGAAAAGGCTCTTAACACATTTGTGAGAGGACTGAAAGGAGATCTACCAAGACTCCTTCGTATGAAGGAACCGACAGACCTTCCACAAGACTTGCATCTGCGTTTGAAACTAGAAAATTTAAACTACAGAATTCAGTATGCAATGGCCCAATTTGCAAGGTAGAAACACATCCCCAATCCTCCACTGTGCCAAGGCAGCCACATTACCACCTCCCTCAAATTTCAAGGATTCCTTTCTATCCGGAATTATTACACGCTCCACAAAGACCCCCTAAACCGAATGTCCAACAACTATTTGTTCGAAATCCTCCATCGTTATTCCGAAATCAATCATCTTTTAACCCACAACAAGTCAGCCAACCCCCGCATGTTCCACAACGCAATTATCCTAACCAGTTCTACCCAAGGACGTTCCAACGACCCACACCTATGGAGGTAGATCCTTCTGTCCGTACGATTACTGGAATAACGCGATATGAAGAAACAACCCAAACCGAAGTCAATAACACTGACCAGACTCTAAATGACTACTTAGGGACATATGTATAATGACGAGTGTCACATATACAGGGTGGGCCAACTTGGACTGACTGATTCGAAATGCTTGTAATTTTTTTATTTTTAAAGTTTTTAATTTATTTTCTTTTTAAATTAAAGTTCAAATTATTAATTTTTTTTACGCTAAGGGTGAAAAATGACATCCAGTGCATGAATGCAATTCCACCATCCACTCTGTTACCGATAAAAGCCCGTTAGACCTCTTTTACGGCAGAAATATATGTGACGAACCGGTAGGCCTCGAAAAGGCCAGAGATCATCGTAACAAACATCGGAAGGACATAAAAACATACGAACAAGGACAAACCATGTTTGTTAAAAACGACAAAAGACACGGCTCAAAACTCACTGCACGATTCAAAGAGGAGATAGTTACACAACCAATTGGTACTAACCAATTCAGGAAAAATTATGCACAAAAGTAATATAAGACAGTAAACAGTATTCCTTCTCTTAACCCAGATGCATCCTTACCACCATGAAGGCGGACACCCAAATTATAGATTACACCAACTCGCAAATCCTCATCATGAATAATGGCATCGGGAGAATACAAACCGGAAACGTAAAGCTAGTCCACACCATTGAGATATCCCAATTCCAGAATTTCCTAATCAAAGCCATAGCCCTAACGAGTAGACATATCCCAACGACAAACCCCTTTTCCCCATGCTAGAGCATGAACTCCACCAAATACAGAAACTGATAGGTAACCTCTAATCCCATAAATCCAAACGTTCCCTAAACTTCATAGGATCAGCCTGGAAGTGGATCGGAGGAAATCCGGATCACGACGATCTAATACTATTAGAAGACAAGATTAATAATATCAAAACAAATAATAACTAACAGTTTTACATTAACAAGAATATTACAGAAAGAATAAGCCAAATCACTAAAATAACCAATACCATTGTAAACTCAATAAAAAAGGACCATATAGCAATATACGAATTAGTTATAAGCCTAAATCTAAAATCAAAAATAATTAAAGAAGAATTAACAAACCAGAAATGGCTAAGACAAATATTGAAAACTCGAACATACTATCTAAATATGAAACTTCCTTAATAGTAAATGAAATTAATTCTACAAATATGCCCTATAGAAATGTCGAAGAAGCCTTACAGTTTGCAGACATAAAGGTAGCATTAAGTAACGACAAAATATTGTACATTACAAATATACCTAAAACAAGTGAAGTCTTGTAGGAAAAATTATATGTAAAACCAATCAAAAGAAACAATAGAATCATAAGTCACATAAAATATGAAAACATGATATCAAATAAAAATGAAACAAAAATTATACTAAGAGAATATAAAACAATAGACAAATTATCCATATGTAAGCACGAAGATATATTAGACATAAGTTACGATAAATGTATCCCTAGACTACAATATTATGAAGCAAAAACGTCATATGCTGTGTGATAAACGCCCAACATATCCCAACCATATCGGAGATCGACACCGGACTAATACTGCTAAACGACTTCCAAGGAAAGATAGAAATCAATGGGACATACCGAAATCTCGTAGGAACATATTTGATTAAATTCTACAACGACTCTATCACCATAGAAAATACGAAATACACATCCAGGATATTCACCGAGATTCACGTATTGCCGCCACAGCAATCTTCACTTGAGAACGAACTGGGAGAGGTATTCTCTTTAGAGCTCATTAAATAGTTACATATAAACAACACCCATCAGATTGACCTCATTAAGAAGGAAAAAAAGGTACATCAAATCATAGACTGCGTAAGTCTCGGAGCTATCCTCACCATAGTAGCAGCAGTGCAAGGTTTATATGAGTTAAACACGACACTGCGAATCCCTCTACAACAAGTATCCGACGCCCACACGAGTATCAAGTCATACAACACCTCCAACATGCACCACCTCAATCAACATCCAGAGACAGAGCATCTTCACATCGCATGCCAGCATATCACACAGCACATGACACCTTCCCAGCACTGTCCACCCAAATGCACCTGATAGTTCCCGCAGATAATAAAATGTGCATTCCAGCACGTACACGATGCCGCGAATTAGAATAAGTTAGGTGGTAAGGTAAATTAAGTTAGTTTTAGAATTCACTTGTAAATCAGAACTCAATAAAGACGGAGGTAACTCCGAGAAAAAATATTTTTTTGAAAACTCTGCGATAAAATAAATTAACTTATGGACAAGGAATTCAACCAACCCCACGATAACTATATATAACCCCCCAAACCAGCCAGAGCGTTCCAGATTACCGCAGACCTACACCTGAGAAGAACCCGGTGAAACACCAGTACCACGGCAGCATCTATAATCTCCCGTATTTCTGAACCAGATGCTATGTAGGGACACATAGTCCTAAGAGGGGAAGAGTTAACACTACTCACCCCGAATTCCCCAAGAAACCACTCACCATGAACCGTCGCTGCAGTGACATAGGAAGACGGCGTAGGAATACCAGATTACATCCGGCCATCCACCAAGGGCAACATACCGGCGATCGTCGCACTCCTAAAGTGGGACGACATCGGATCATCGAATTCGACAGTTTTTTTTTCCGAAAAACCGCAACACGCGTAATTAACTCATGTCATCGCCCATTTCTTTTCCTCACCAAGTCACTTCAGATACAGCTATCATGACAAAGAACTATACTATGCATATAAAACGTGATACAAGTTAATGCAACGTCCAGCGACAAAATCTGCTGAACAAACAACAAACAGAGCGCGAAGGTAATGCTCTGTATTTGGTTCGATCAGAAGGGTGTGCTGTACTATGAGCTGCTAAAACCGGGTGAAACCATCAATGGACAACGCTACCGAACACAATTAATGCGTTTGAAGAGAGCAGTAGCCCGAAAACGCCCGGAATATGCGACCAGACACGAGGCAATAATTTTCCATCATGACAACGCTCGGCCCCACGTTGCTATTCCTATTAAGAACTAATTGTGGATGGGAAGTTTTACCCCACCCGCCTTATAGCCCAGACCCTGCCCCTTCTGACTACCATTTGTTCCGGTCGATGCAGAACGCCCTCACTGAAATACGGTTCACATCAGAGCAGAATATCAAAAATTGGCTTGATTCATTCTTGGCTGCCAAGCCGGCGCAGTTCTTTTGGGATGGGATCCACAAATTGCCAGAAAGATGGGGAAAAAGTCACAGCTTCAGATGGGCAATACTTTGAATAATACCATTGTACATGATTTTCTTAAATAAACGTTCAAATTTTGAAAAAAAAAACCGCACGAATTAAGTTATATACCCAATACAATATATTATCGGCAAATGCAAATATTTCACCATACTAGACCTTAAGAGTGGATTCCATCAGATCCCTCTTAAGGAGTTCGACATACTCGTAGAAAAAACGGCATTTTCCGTTAACAATGGCAAGTACGAGTTTACTCGTCTACCATTTGGACTACGAAATGCACCATCTATATTTCAACGGCGCGACGATATTCTAAGAACCCATATCTGTGTCCGGTGTCATGTTTACATCGATGATATTATTATATTCAGTCAAACTGGAGAAAACGATTTCGCCGATTTAAACATAATATTCGAAACGCTGAATCAGGCCAATGTCCGAGTCCAAATGGACAAATGTGAATTGTTGAAATCCGGGGTAGAGTTCTTGGGATTTATTGTTAGCGATTTAGGAATCAAAACCAATCCGGCAAAAGTAAAGGCTGTTGCTGATTTTCCCACTCCTAAGAATCTCAGGGACTTAAGATCCCTCAGAACAAGAAACCAATAATTTTCCTTTCAAGGAGTTAAACAAGACAGAGGAATCGTATGCGGCAAATGAAAAAGAAATGATCGCGATCGTCTGGGCATTGGGTTCCTTGCGAAATTTCCTATACGGATCAAAGAAAGTTGTTATCTACACGGACCATCAACCACTCACCTATTCTTTGAGCTTCCCTGACTCCCACACTCCACAGGGACGAAACCTCGTCACACAATTTAATTCCAACAATAGAAGCACCGATTAACGTGTACAAAAAGCATATTATTCTCTTGATAGGAGAATCCAGTCAACATAAATTCGAACATTCCCAAATTTAATAGACATACCATTATAGAACAAAATTATACAAAGGAAAATATTATAGGAATATTCAAACATTTCTTAGATCCCAACGTTTAGCAGCACCAGAACAGGTGATGGGTATAATCCAGGATGTATATAAATTGTATTTCCTGAATAACAAAATCAGATACACCCAAAGATTTATAGAAAATGTTCCTTCAGAAACCCGTCAAAACGAAATAATAATTACGACATATAACAGAGCTCACAGAGGTCCACATGAAAATAAAAATCAAATAAATGAAAAAATTTATTTCCCTAGCATGCCAAATAAAATAAAAGCAACAACCAAATTATGTTCCATATGGAAAATGCAAAAGTATGACCGACATCCCAACAATCCAAAACTAGATAAAACCCTCGATAAATTTACCAAATTTGCAATAGTTAAATTAATCAAATCAAAAGCTACAGAAGACATTTGACGACACTTGCGTGACATATTTTTCCAATTTGGTGTCCCCGAATATATTGTCATCGACAATGAAAAGTCGTTAAATTCTGAGTCAATTTTCTTCATGTTGAAAAACGAACTCAACATAAACGTCAAAATAAACGGGCAAGTGGAAAGATTCCACTTGACACTAGCCGAAATTATGCGCTGCCTCTAGGCAAGCAATAATAACATCCAGTTTGAAGAACTATTAGAAAATTCAGTCAATGAGTATAACGCAAATGTAAAAATATTGACTAATAGCACTACTATTTTAAATATAATAAATATGCCAATTACAACAGATAAGACTTATGACAAAAATATTCTAAAACCAACAAAAAAGAATAATAAGCGCTCCATCTGAATTATAATGAAATATTAAAATACAAAAAGCTACGAGTATATGGAATTAAAGAAAAATGTCAACTTTTTAATACATTATATGTAAGCAAAACCAATTAAAAGACATAAGTAATGATACATGTATTCCTAAGTTATTAAGTAATATTAATTCATCAAATGGTAATCATATAAATACTGTAGAAGAATTTGAACCTGGTGTCTTGTTCATCAACAATAACCATAGATGAAACAGATCAAGAAATAAACGGCATATATCTACTTAAATTCACCAATGTCTCAGTAACAATTAATAATCAGACGTATAAAAATGCTCAAGCAAATGCCAAGCACCCAAAAGATCAGTAATGCAAATGATCAAAAGGCTATGTGGAAAGAAATTAAAGTGCTAGTTTTGAACCAACAAAAGCAGGAAATTAATACAGTTGAGTTTTGTGGCGAAACTTATAACTGCAGCAAGGATATCGCACAAAAATTTAATAAGTATTTTATCACCAGCATTAACGAAATAAGAGATTCTATCCCACATATCCAATACGAGAACATAATCCCGTGTGCCGAATGTAGATTTAAAATGAAGAAATTAACTGAACAGGAGTTAAAAATACTTATTAGTAAAATGAAAAACAAACGTGATGTAAACAATGTTAGTCCAAAAATTCTTTTAGACAACTGGTCAACAGTGGGTCATTGTATAACAAAAATAATAAACACCTCGATAGAAACCGGTGAATTTCCGCAAGTATGGAAATGCTCGGTGAACACCCATGTAGAGAAAGTGAATGGCTCAAATAAGTGTGAAGAGTACCGACCAATAAATACAATACAAACCCTCGATAAAGTTATGGAGATAGTTGTAAAACAGCAATTAGTGAAATTCCTTGAAGAAAACAAAATAATATCTGACTGTCAATCTGGCTTTAGGAAAGGCTATTCATGTGAGACAGCAATAAATCACATTGTCGACAAGTGGAAAGCCAACGGATCCAGTAACAAGATAACCGCTCTATTCTTGGACTTCTAAAGAGCATTCGAAACAATTGACAGAAGCATACTTTTCAAAAAAATGTTTGAGTATGGAATCAGGGGTATCGAATTGCGATGGTTCCAATCCTTCTTAACAGAGAGGTTTCAGAAAACCAAAGTGAATGGTGAAGTCTCAAGTGAGCTTGAAATAAGGCACGGAGTCCCACAAGGATCAATACTGGGAGCCCTATTGTTTGTCATATACATAAATGATATGCCAAAAATAGTGAAGAAATGCAAGATTGCTCTATATGCTGATGAACTTAAACTAAATGGACAAAAAATCAAATATTGTATATGGATATCTATATGGAAAACAATTTCGCAATAAAAATAAATAACTGTGCAATTGAAAAAGTTGACGAGATGAAATATCTAGGCGTTATAATTGACAAGAAACTAAATCTCAATCCCCACATCGATTACATATGTAAAAAAATTGGTAAAAAAATCAGTTTTTTCAAACGTATCAGAAAGCGTTTGAGCACACTAACAGCAATAAATGTCTACAACACGATTGTTAAGCCGCATTTTGAGTATTGTTCAACGCTTTTATACTCGAGCTGCAATGCTGGTCACATAGCTAGACTGCAAAAGCTGCAAAACAAAGCAATGAGGTCTATTCTCAGATGCAATAGATACACCGCAGTAGTATGGATGTTAGCTAGCCTAAAGTGGCTGTACATAAAACAACGATGGGAGTTTAACACACTAAAGATAGTGTTCCAGATAAAGCATGGACTTGCACCAGCATATTTGAGGGAAAGAACGATAAGTGTTGGTGAATCACAACCATATGCACTAAGAAATACAGATGACTTTAGAATACCATTTAGAGGCACAGCAGCTGCACAAAACACTATACTGTATAAAGGTCTAGAACTATATAATTCACTACCTTTCCACATAAAGTCTGAATCTAATTTTAATGTATTTAGAAATAAATGTGTAAATTTAATCAATATGAATGCTATGTAAACTAATTAAATAAATTTGTACGTTAAATTCTGTTGAACTCGATTGTATATTGTAATGGTAATAACTATGTCCAAATAAAAAACGTATCTATCTATCTAAAAAAAAAATTAAAGTATTGCCAGCAACCTTTTAACCAACCCCGAGTGAGAAGAATTACATCAACATGCTATCATTACAGGATTTAAAAGGACTACTCCTTAATAATACGAAGATGATCAACTTACTAGCATCCGAAAAACATCTATATTACTATAGGTACAGTCCTTAGGGAGTAATTATAATATCCGCTATTATAATTTTATCAATCCCTAAATGTAGAAAAGATAATAAGCAAACTAATATTATCGAAAAAAAACAAATTAAACAATGATCCAGCTAAATATCTAAATTCCCTTAGTACACCAAAGGCATTGACCCTAAGTACCACAACCTTTCCCAACATTTACAACGTCCCATTATTTTGAATGAGGACATTCAACTTTAGAGGGGAGGAGTTAATGTAACGCCCAGCGACAAAATCTGCTGAACAAACTATCGCACCAGGTACATTGCACAAGGCACCAATGCATGAGGTCGTATTGCACTGCAGGTGGAAAAGCTTCGGATGACACCATAGGAACAGCAAAGGAAGTAGCCGATAGTAAAAGGGATATGTGAGAATGAATGCTCACGATAGATAGCTGTAAGGTAGGTTAGATATTAAGTTTAGTTTGTAAAGAACCAGGGAAGAATAAAGTTACATTTTTTTTAAGAAAACAAAAACAGATTTTTGTTAACTTACACAAGAAATTCCCTAAAACGGATTCCCAATGCAAAAAAAAAATATATAGTATATATATATGTAAGTTAAGGTAACATAAGTCACCACACGCCACATGACATCCGGTCAAATTCCAGACTGCACACGGCACCTATGCACCATCACAACGGCTGCATCTGACACCAGTGCATTCCACAATTGCATACGGATTGCGCACGGCACTCAGCCGAGAAGCACTTGAATTGCGTTCCCATGCCGAACATTCGTCATCCGAGATGTCTGGTTGTCTCCATCAATTCCCACATTCCTTCACGTTCCCAAGATGCACCGTAGGTAAAGGTAGAATAAGATTCAGTTTGCGTTTTCAGTTTTTAAGTGATCGTCAAAGATATAGCATAGCTCCCAAAAAATATATTTTTTCAAATATTAAATAATTTAAACTTTAACTTATATAAAGATATGTTCTGCGGACAACCGAAAGAGAAGAAAAGGAGAAGAAATAACAAACAATAAAAAACATCAAGATGACACCAGACATACTCGTATGAGGAAATGAGTTGAACACATTCGTAATGCTTAGTTAGCTTTTACTTTTATCCGACCGAATTCCAAATTTGTATCGATCTATAATATGTCAGCAATAAATCTGTAAATCTGTTGGACTCAGTGGATCTTCGGACGGTAACACCAGCACTTTCCGGACCCGGAGTAATTGTCAGCTGGCCTGAAGAAGCGAATTTCCGATCCCTTTTTTTATATAATAGAGTGTATAGAGTGGCATAAACTTGATTCTGGTGGCAGCTGTGGGCTACCATCGGAAATCAACAAGAAGCTGAAGACCTCGATGGAGATAATAAGTTTAATCCTGTGAATAAATTTTCTTTTGTAAAGTGATTGTTTCGTGTATGTCAAATAGTGTCAAGTAGTTTTTATTCAAATTTATGTTTTCGAGATTTTGTGCATCAATTAACTCTCTAAACAACCCGAGTAGTTCTGATAGTGAAGATATCAGTTAACAACCAGCTCCGCCAAAAGTCAACATCAAGTACGCACAAGCAGTTTCCCGTACGTGAAGGAATTTGCCAACACCTGCAGTACCGCAACACCCCAGCATCCAGTGCAACGCTATCCAAGACAAATGTCATCCGAGTCAACGAGAGACAACACTCCCCGTACGTGCAGGAATTCGCCAGCTATTCACCTTCAACGATCAACATCCAGCACATTGTCACCCGAGCTGCAGAGATAACATGCACGGCACCAGATTAGGCTATAAGTACATGCATTGTTAGATTTTAAGCTAGTTCTAAGTTATCTTCAGTCTGTAAAGGCCCCCCGAACCTTCGTAAAAGTGACTCTGTGTTGACCTAGCGAACAGTAAAGGCGAAAAGAAAACGCCGTGCTGCAGTGCTGTAAAAAGGAAAGCGTTGTGACTTGTGTTGTGGTGAAAGATAATTGTCAAGAACAAAAGACAAGTGTCCAGAGCCCCGAAGTAGCCCACAGTGAACTGTGAAAAGAAACGTCGCAGTGAGCAAAACGGAAGCTTGTGAAGAGCTAGCCGCACCACCCAATCAACCTCCTCAACACCCCGGAGCCTCAACCATGATCTAACAAATACTTCATACTAACTATATATACTATACTAACTTGATACTAACATTGACACTAACTCCAACAAATGCGGGCATACAGATCCTAAACTACACGCTAAACCAGCAAATTGCGATCGAAACTGGGCTCGCAAAAATCCAAACTGGAAGTTCGAAAATAATCCACGTCATCGATTTGGAGCCTACCAACAACTTATCGACGAATTATCCGCCACACTAGAACACAACATAACCAATAGCCATCCCTCCTACCCTTTCCTAAACCATGAAATTCAGCAGACATAGATTGAAACCAGTTAAAAGAACTAGGAGGGCCTTGAATTTCTTAGGAAGCGCATGGAAATGGATAGCGGGAAATCCCGACCATGACGACTTCCGTATTTTCAAGAATAAAATAAACAAAATACTGACCAACAATAACAAACAGGTTCTCATAAATGGAAACATAATTGAAAGTATCAACCAAATAACGAATACAACAAACTTAGTCCTTAAAAGAATTAAAAATAACGAATTAATCAGACACTATCGTAACTATCACTACGCATAAAATAAGATTGCTAAAAGAAGAATTAGTAAACATAGAGTATGCCATACATTGGGCAAAGAAGGGAATCATAAATTCCTACATACTCTCTTCTATAGAAATAAACTTAGCTTAGGAAACTCTTAGGAAAGACAATTTACCATATATGAATATAGATGAAGCCTTAGACTTCTCTGAGATCAGAGTCGCTAATGACGGAATCTCAATTTTATACATAATAAACATACCGAGCACAGAACTCGAATCTTGTAAGAGGATAATAATAAAACCCGTAAAAAGGGAAAATGTTGTCAACTAAATTGAATATGAAAATATTATAAAATGTCAGAATTCCCGATATGGAATTAAATTAGACTGTAAAACATTTAGTAGTTTAACAATATGCCCATGTAGTAGTCTAGCGAACCTGAGCGGCACATCGTGTATACCTAATCTTCTACAAGGATCGAAGGCAAACTGCACACAGGTCAACAATCAACACGTTCCGACAGTCGAAGAAATTACACCAGGGGTGATATTCCTAAACCAATTTAACGGCTCCATCTATAACAGCAACAAGACTACTCAACTAACCGGCACGTTCATCGTTAAGATCCAAAATACGACGGTACGCATCGATGACAAAACCTACGTGTCCAATACGATCTCCACGTTCAAACCATTACCTGCTATCGCGCAAATTGCGACCGCCGATACCATCCAAGAGGTCTTGTCACTGGAAATGCTGAAGGAACTACACGTTGGCAACACCCAACAAATTGAGCTGCTCGAATCAAAACACCAAAAGAATATGATGGCCAACATCGGTCTCATCACGATCACGGCCCTACTCGTCCTTACCTTTGCGATCAGGCTCATTTGGAGGAAAAGGTCCGCCCTAATACGGATCACACATTCGAACACCCCAGATCCGGTAAACAATGAGGAACCAGTGCATACGCCGACAACGCATATCTCCCCCAAAGGAGCGAATGCCGCAAAACCAAAAGCACTAGACAGGGTTAGCCAAATACCCTTATTCTAGGCAACTATCGAACGAGGACGTCCGAATTTTAAGAAGGGAGGAGTTAAAAACCAGCTCCGCCAAAAGTCAACATCAAGTACGCACAAGCAGTTTCCCGTACGTGAAGGAATTTGCCAACACCTGCAGTACCGCAACACCCCAGCATCCAGTGCAACGCTATCCAAGACAAATGTCATCCGAGTCAACGAGAGACAACACTCCCCGTACGTGCAGGAATTCGCCAGCTATTCACCTTCAACGATCAACATCCAGCACATTGTCACCCGAGCTGCGCTTTCCGTCGCCCATCGCTTGGTCGCCAGAGATAACATACACGGCACCAGATTAGGCTATAAGTACATGCATTGTTAGATTTTAAGCTAGTTCTAAGTTATCTTCAGTCTGTAAAGGTCTTACGTTTAAAATAAATTTTTTTTTTAATAGTAATCTAGTAGTAAATTCTTAAGTAATCCTTCAGGGTAGCTCAGATAACGAAGAATTCGATTTACCTAGTGATAAGAGTAATCAAGAAGGTTCATTTAGATATATGGCTGAAATTCCAAATAGTGTTTTAATTTTTTTATTCCGACTTTCAATGGCACAAGCGACGAAGTTTTTACTTTTATCAACGCGTCAAATGATGCTATCGAACGAGCCTCAGAGGCACAAAAGAGTGTGCACTTCAAATACATTAAAATGAGAATTCGTGGAAATGCCACGACGATCATTATGAATCGGGAAATTACTGATTGGAACTAATTCAAGTGTTCTGAGAACCTCATAGTGGACTCCAGTTACATAGGGAACTTATTTCCATTAGGCGAAATAGAGGAGAGTCAGTAGTACATTTTATGCAGCGTGTAGAGACGTTGCAAAGACGTTTGTTACAACGTAAGTTAACCGATGTTAAAAAAGAACATCAAGCGGGTCATATAGAATATATTCAAAATAAAACCTTAACGGTTTTTATTAAGGGTTTGCGAGAAAAACTTGCAACATACATGATAACGCAACGCCTGAAAAACCTCGCAGAAGCATGTAAATTTGCTAGTGAGGAAGAGCAAAGGCTCAATCTCTTCAAGACTAATGTTCAGAGAGATTATACTTCAAAAAATCTAGCCAAAATGAATTATCAGGAAAAGCATTTTTATAACTGTGGTAAACCGGGACATATCGAAAAGTTTTGCCGTTTGCCAAGAAAAAGATACGAAACTAGTAGTCAGGAAAATGAAAATCAGACAGGGCCAAGTACCAGTAGCTATAACAGTAGTAATAATAATAAAAGTTTTAAACAAAAAAATGTTCGGTAAGCTGTATGGTCAATGAGGCACCCATGCAGCTTAGGTCCTTGGACAATTCTGAAAGTCCTTATATATTAGTTATCATTAATGGTGAACAAAAAAGGATAATAATAGACACAGGAGCAGAAGTGTCGCTTATTAAGGCTAACTGTGTGTATCAAGAGAATGTAGATGCAAAGAAAGTATAAAGTTTAGTGGCATAGGAGGTAAATTACGTAGCACGCTATATGAAGCAGAAGGGGAAATTAGATTTGTTCCTTTAACTGGAAAATCTATGACTGGAACCATCAAATTTCAAATTATTGAAAATGATCTGCTGGGAGATTATGATGGATTGATACGAGAAGGTAATCATTTTCTAAGAGAGGGCGGCTTTACAATCAATTACAAGGAAAACGTTATAATCAGCAGTTTTAGTGAATACGCTACATGCACCCACTATCACGTACCAACACCACGATTAGCCAATCCATAACCACGATCAAGCTAAATGTCTACGCTCAGCATTACGCTCAGTGCTTTACCACTTGGTTCAACCTTGACCTACCTACGTATGTTACTCATCACTTTGCTTAGTAGTGACACTCTAAATAGCGTGTACTTAAAAGCAAAACAAATCCGAGTCGATTGAATGGGTAAGTTAACACACAGTCCAACCAAAAAGCTGACACTAACTCATTTTCAACTCAACCACGGTCATTGGCCCGGTCATTCCCACCCGGTCATTCCCACGGGCAATATCCGATGCACCTGAACATCCGATGCACCCGAAGCAGTGAACATGAAATGCAACACTTCAACAGAATTTGCTGACCTAGCGTCTGCCCCAGTTCCGTCGCCGTCAATTCCACACGTTGTCATTAGGTTTAGTCGTACTATAAATATAGCTGTAAGAAATTTTGTCATTCATTCTGAAGTTAATTGTCTTTGAATAAAGTTGTGTTTTTTTTTTGGAGAAACCTACGTGAACTATTTTAACTGGCGCCCGAGCAGGGACCACGGGATAAACAAGAATCATTCAAAGCCCTTAAGTAGTGCAAGTTCGTGTACGGTCCTCAAGTAGCACCACAACGATAAAGTGAAATCTCCCGTGGCTCCCACGAACCTAAAGGCCCTAAAGCAGTGCCAACTGAAGTGAAAGGACTTAACCAAAGATCCTCAAGAAGCATCCAGTCCTCAGCAAGTGTAACAAATGCCCTCAAGTAGTGCCAAGTGATAAACAATTAATACGGCCCTAAAGCAGTGCCAAGTGAAGTGGATAAACTTAACAAAAGACCCTCAAGCAGTGTCTAGTGCCTAATAAGTGTGACGAAGGCCCCCAAGTAGACAGCGAACGGGACGGAAACGCCAAAGGACTCCAGCCAACTCACCAGGGATGCTGAAATTTGTTTTTATGTAAAGTTATAAATATAAGAAGTATCTAAAAAATAAGAAGTAGAATTAAGAGTGAAAGTAAAGATATTGAAATTTTTCTTTAAAAACCTAATAAGAAGTAGAGTTAAGAGTAAAGTAGAGATATTAATTTTTTTCTTTAAAAACCTAAAATAGAAAGAGATATAAAATTTTAAATCAACCTTGAACCATTTAAATTAACTTGAACTAATTCCTTACACAATACGTTTCCAAACCCTTTCCCAAAATGGCAAACCCCGAAGAGCATAATTTCCATCTAACCCCTCAACTAGTAACTTTAGTAACCGAAACCGACAATAGGATATTTAACAATGAAGGTAGGCAGCTTATAAATTCGATTCTCAATCCGAATGCCGACATTTTTAGTGGGCGAGATCAGGAAATAAGCCCCCATCTGCCAGGTGCCTTGAGCGATCTCGAAAAAATTCCCGATATAGTCAAGAGCCTGCGCGAATTTTCTGGGAACCCCATTGAGTTTTCCTCATGGAAAAAAAGTTTGGACAGGATCCTTCGGATCTATGACCCTCTTATCGGAACCCCAAAATATTACGGAATTTTATCAGTGTTAAGAAACAAAATAACTGGAAGCGCGGACAGCGCACTTGAGTCATATAATACCCCTCTCGATTGGAAGACAATTTCTCGTTGCCTCACACTGCACTACGCAGACAAGAGGGACCTCGGTACTTTAGAGTACCAAATGACCTCTTTGATACAGGGGAACTCCACCATCCAAGAGTTTTATCAGGTCGTATATAACCATCTATCCCTTATTTTAAATAAGATATCGAGCTTAGATATAACCCCGGAGTCAACGGCCCTCTTAACAAAAACGTACAGGGATAAAGCCCTGGATACGCCCTCAAGCCCTCAAGGGTGACCTGCCTAGACTCTTAGGCATCCGCGAACCAGCCGACCTCCCTCAAGCTCTGCACTTGTGCTTGAAGCTTGAAAACCAAAATTACCGATCCAGCTAAGCCTACAATAACCAACAATTTGAAAGAAGGCTCCACAACCCTGTATCAACTCAAAATCCACCTCGTAAAACCAGCCCCCAAGCTACCTTACGTAGAGATAACCTCTATCCTCAAATGTATCTACCACATCCACAAATGTATTTGCCTCAAAATTATCCTCAATATAACCCATTTCCCCGACCCCAACAATACCAGCCAAACGTTCCGAGGTATCAACCTCGACCAAACTTTCCTACACCCAATTCTCTCCCACCAAGACCACAAAACCTCCAGCCGAAGCCAGAACCGATGGACACATCGACGATAAAAACGACTGCCGTTAATTACCAAAACCGGCCATCCGTTCCTTTCAAGTACGCCGGGAAGAGACCTCCTGCCTTCCCAACGCGACAACCTGTCCCCAATAAGCTACAGAGAAATTACCATGTACAAGCTTTACCTCCAGATGAACTGGAGCAATACAACCTAACCATCAACGCAGAGGATACTCATCACGAACAGAGTTTAATAAATTATATGGAACCTCAAGCCCAAGGGGAATCGGCGAACGCGTCCGATCAAATCCCCGAGGACGTATCTGAGCTCCACGATATACATTTTTTAGGCTAAATTGCTCATCACTACCTTACTTCGAGTGTAGGACCAAGAGCGGCCAAATATTAAAAATTTTGGTAGACACTGGTTCTAACAAGAACTATATCCAAGAAAACCTCGTCCCTAACCCTATTCCAAATCAGCAGCCCGTTTTCGCAAACTCCATAGGTGGAGATATCAAAATAAGTCACCACACAATAGTAAATTATTATTCGTCCTCGAAGACACAAATATAAAATTTTTTCTATTACCCACACTCAAGTCGTTTCATGCTGTCCTGGGAAACGACAGCCTAAAGGAACTATCGGCAGTGATCTACTCAAAACAAAATTACATGGTCATCAAGGATAAAATAAAGATTCGGATAAAACAACGCGCCTACACAGCAGTAAACAAGATAGACATAAATACAAATCATATGAGCCCATGTCAAAGAAATAGAATCAACAATCTAGTCCAAAATTTCTCAAACCTATTTACCGAACCCGACGAGAGGTTGACTTTCACGACAACTGTGAAGGGGGAAATACGTACGACTTCAGAAACCCCAGTCTACACCAAATTTTACCCATACCCAATGGCCTTAAAGGATGAAGTTATAAGACCGTCCAGGTCTCCATACAACTCTCCCGTATGGATAGTCCCCAAAAAATCGGACTCATCCGAGGAGAAAAGATATAGAATGGTCATCGACTACCGCAAACTAAACTCCATTACAACCCCCGATAGGTATCCCATACCGGAAATAAGTGGAGTTTTGTTTCAACTAGGTCAAGCCAAGTGGTTCTCTGTTATCGATCTCAAGAGTGGTTTCCACCAGATTCCGCTCAAAGAGTCAGACATCGAGAAAACAGCCTTTTCCGTGAATAATGGAAAATACGAATTCACGAGGCTACCATTTGGACTAAAGAACGCGCCATCCATCTTCCAACGAGCGCTTGACGACATACTAAGACAGCATATTGGTAAAATATGCTACGTGTATATAGATGACATAGTCATCTTTAGTCAAAACGAAGATGACCACTTCAAAAACCTTAAAACGGTGTTTCAAACCTTAGAAAAGGCAAACCTGAAGGTTCAACTCGACAAGTGTACCTTTTTAAAAAATGAGGTAGAATTCCTGGGATTTACTGTTTCTTCGGAAGGCATAAGAACAAACCCGAAGAAAGTCGAAGCGATACTGAACTTCCCATGCCCTAAAACCTTAAAGGATCTGCGATCGATCTGCGGGGGAAGGGGGACGAACCTCAAAAAATCTGTCGTCCAAAAAAAATCGTGCACCTAAATGACGAGGCCTTTAAGAAAATAAAAAACTCCCTAATCTCCGACGATTTACTCCTAGCCTACCCCGATACCAACAAGGAATTTCACCTTACCACCGACGCTTCAAATTACGTCATTGGAGCAGTATTAGAGCAAGATGGGAGGCCCATAACTTTCATTTCAAGAACGCTTAGCAAGACCGAGGAGGCCTACGCAGCCAATGAGAAGGAAATGCTCGCCATCATCTGGGCTCTAAACTCCCTTCGTAACTTCCTATACGGATCGCGTAAAGTAAAGATATTCACCGACCACCAACCGCTCACGTACGCGCTGAGCAACAAAAATAATAACGCGAAAATGAAAAGATGGAAGGCCATCCTCGAGGAGTATAACCACGAGATTCTCTACAAACCTGAGAAGACAAACATAGTGGCAGATGCCTTATCAAGGCCCCCGCAAGGTGGTGCAATTAATTCAATGACAGCTTCACAGCATAGCGAAGATAGTTCGTCACATCATCTTATTCCCTCAGTAAACACGCCTCTAAATGCCTTCCGAAACCAGCTTATCCTGAAGATCGACAAAAAGTCAGATCACGAACTAAAAAAACCTTTTCCTAAATTTATTAGACAAATAATCTCAGAACCCGCCTATACGAAAGAAAACTTGATCGGAATTTTTAAGAGATTCCTAAATCCGAATGACCTAAACGGAATAACAACCGAGGAGGAGACCATGGGTTTAATCCAACAAATTTATCCTCTATATTTTAGCAATTATAAAATTAGATTCACCCAGGCGCTAGTCGAAGACGTGAGTAGCGAATCGGATCAAGAGAACATCATTATCGAAACCCATAAAAGAGCTCATCGCAACTCTGAGGAAAATAAACACCAGATCATGGAAAAATACTACTTCCCGCAAATGAGCTCAGTTAACACCATCGACCAAGGCCAGGGGCAAAGGTCGATACCACGTACTAACGGGACTTGATGAATCAGCATTTTGTACGGTTCTTTCTACTTTTTGTGTTCCATCATTGCATCAGCCAATACACGCATGCTAACGAAGCATGCACACATTCCCGATCAGGTAACAGCACTCGAGGAATATGCACCGAACATGATCATAGGAACTATGCACCGAACATGATCATGGGAACTGCGGATTTACGACGGGAACACCTGAGTCAGCATGGGGACGAGACTTGAGCGAGGCAATGAGCACAAGCGACGAACTGGGGAGTGGCAGTCTTTTGGCGAGCGCGACGGGATTAAGTCATACTGTAACCTAGAACAAATCTTCCGAATAAATAGTATAACGTAATAGTATAGGTACGTGTTTGAATTATAAGTCGAACAGTTGGGCCAGCCTTCGGGCTGGCGTTCACATTTTTTTTGGATTCCCCCTCAGGGAATCCTTTAACTGGCGCCCGAGCAGGGACCGGCAAAATAAGGCCATATCCTTTTCGCCTGTGGATTTGCAAACACAGGAACCAGTACGCTCTATCGAGCGAAAGTCATTGTACCCATGAGAACACAATGACCATTATGAGTTCCTGTTGCTAACCTTTCGCATAACCCATGCCCGTTGCTAACTTTTTCGCGGATATCCTAGAAGGCTAAAGGATACGGTAGTGAAGATTGTTCGTACCACGAGTAGGTCGCTTACAAGAATAAACGTTTGCGACCAAAAGGGAAACATACGACAATTTTTTCCGCCTGTGCTAAGTGTGGGTAAGTCATTTGTATCCTTTTTCTCTTAAATTAAGTATCTGATACACTGAAAATGGAAGCCGTAACCAAATCCTTCACCGAGCTAACCGGGGCAGTGAATGCCATACTAGCCCAGGTTAAGGGAATTGAAGGTCGCCTCAATGCTCTCGAGGACAATCAAACCCTCGGAGTCGTGACGACCGGTGGAACTTTGTGCACCTCGAAACGAATTTGATCTTAAAGAGATCAGTCGACTCCCGGATTGCGTAAAGGAGTTGCAAGTCTTTGACGGCAACCCGACTCAATATGTTTCCTGGATTCACGTTGTAGAGGGAATCCTAAAGGATTTCCAAATAGTAAGATCTAAGCCGTTTTATCGAGCTATCCTCCAACATATCCGGCAGAAAATAAGGGGACCTGCCGCTGCCGCACTGATATCTTATAGCATCTTCGATAACGATTGGCATGAAATAAAACAATGCCTTTCGCTTCATTATGCCGACAAAAGGGATATGCGTACCCTGGAGCACCAGCTCAGTCAATTGTCGCAGAAAGGTTCACGGTTAGATGAGTTCTATGCCGCAGTGAACCACCAACTGTCCTTAATGATCAACAAGATCAAAACGGAATCCTTTACGCAAGAAACAGTGACGGCTCTGGTAGAAACCTACAGAAATCGTGCGTTAGACGTATTCATCCGCGGTCTTAACGGCGAGCTCTCGCGAATGCTAATCGTGCAGAAACCAAGAAACCTGCCAGAAGCGTATTCCGCTTGCTTAGAGATCCAGAATCTCAACTACCGCAGCCACATAATTCATAATCCGGCGGCGTCAAATACAATTACTGCGCCAATCAATCAGTCCTTTAGACCTTTAGGAAGGGCGCCGTTACCCCCTAAAAGATTCTCCCATCAACCACTCCCGAATAGGATCGAACAGTCAGCGCGCGATGTTCCTTCTCGCGACAGCGGTGCTCCACCCAGGCCCTCAGGACCAAAACCACCCGAGAGGATGGATGTGGATCGCTCTGTGCAGTCGCGTCTTGAGAACTACATGAACCGGCCGCAGGGAAGCAACCCGTTCAAGAGACGGGCAAGGTCAGATAACTATCCGACCAAACAGCAAAGATTATATAACATAGAACTGACTGGTGAAGATTCCTTGCAGGAGTATGAAGAGACAGCGGAGGAGGCCCCCGAGGAAGAAGTAAATTTTATGACAGGGGCCCATCCAGCGTACCATATATAGAGTACGTAACAAGGGACGGACGGAGGTTGAAGTTTCTTATTGACACAGGGGCTAACAAGAATTTCATCAGTCCGTCGGTACAAGGGGAAGCCTCGGCCCTTTCAAAAAGCTTTTTCGTCCATTGTGCTGCTGGTAGACTAGAGATCACGGAATACGTCCAGGGAAAATTCTTCCAGGGAGTGGGCAACGACACTCTGCTTACGTTCTACGTCCTACCAGGTCTTAAATCCTTCGACGGTATCATCGGAATACCACTCCGAGAAAAATTGTCGGCCCAGGTTAATATTACACTGGACGAAGACCTGCCACCAAACATTAAGGACGAGCTATATCAGTTAGTCGAAAGATATGGTGTACTTTTTGGACCAATCAACGCAAGGGAGTTGATCGATACAAGTGTTCAAGCGGAAATCAATACCAATACGGAAGAGTCCATATACACCAAGAGCTACCCTTACCCAACCTGTCTGCGGGAGGTAGTTGAGCAGGAAATTGCAAAACTTTTAGAAGAAGGTAAAAAGGAAACCGAGGTCTATCAACTGGATTGGCTCAGCCTGGAAATGGGTTGCTGGGAACCCGGACGCTTCAGACTGGGACGAAATCCTCAGAAGTCAAGAGCACATCGTGGAGAAAAATAAGCACCAATATAAGGTCAACGAACGAGTCTTTGGGGCAATCGGAGAAATTACTAAGAAGCTTAACTGGGTAATCAACGACTCCAACAACGATAGAGCAGTAGCGGATATACAAAGGTTCAGGCGAGACATTCTCGACCAGGTCCTACTAATGAAGGATGAAGTAAATGAGATAGTGCGAGCGTGTCAAATGGCGAAGACTGGCATTGTGAATACCAACCTCCTGAACTACGACGAGGTCAACCTATTAGTTAATGAACTCGAAACGCTTCCGTATGAGAACGAAGTCGAAGCGATAGAATTCGGGACACCATCCGTTTACACAAATGGCTTCTCGCTCCTGTACGTTTTGTCAATGCCAAAGGTGAAGAGGGAGGACTATAACCTGCTTCTCATAAAACCATCGATAATCAACAACAAGCAGGTAAGCACCGAATTCAATAATATACTTATCAATCAGGAGGAAACCTACGGCATAAGTCGAGAATGCCTGTCAATCAGCAACACCACTGTGTGCAGAGAGGAGTCCTTGTCAAAAATTCGAGAGGATCACTGTATAACCAGATTGTTGAAAGGAGGTCACGCGGCTTGCACATATCGAACCAACACCCGTGAAATAGTCGAACTGGTCAGAGGGAACACCATCTTCGCAACAAACTTCAATGGCCAGCTTATCGCGGGAGGCGTTAACCAGTCTCTAACGGGCACCTTCATTATCCAGTTGAACAACGAAACAGTTTTCCTAGGGAACAGGACTTTTGTGAGTTCAAGCTACACTACTCTCCAGATCCTGCCGTCAGTGCTGACGAATGTCACTAGCAAAGGGCATGAAGTGAATCTTCAATTCCTCCACGAGCCGAGCATCGATAACATCAAAAAACTCGGTAACTTGACCACCAGGATGGCGCTATCGACCCTATGGGATGCCACCGTTTTCATACTACTGATTCCATGCATCATCATAATCTGGCGGAAGCTTAGTGGGAAGTTGAGTCTTCCAGCGCTGAGGCTGCCAGAGGATTCTGCGGCTACAGCCTCAAACTAAAGATCTACGGGACGTAGATTTTTGAAGGGGGAGGAGTAACTGCGGATTTACGACGGGAACACCTGAGTCAGCATGGGGACGAGACTTGAGGGGGCAATGAGCACAAGCGACGAACTGGGGAGTGGCAGTCTTCTGGCGAGCGCGACGGGATTAAGTCATACTGTAACCTAGAACAAATCTTCCGAATAAATAGTATAACGTAATAGTATAGGTACGTGTTTGAATTATAAGTCGAACAGTTGGGCCAGCCTTCAGGCTGGCGTTCACATTTTTTTTGGATTCCCCCTCAGGGAATCCTTTAACTAGCTCTAAAATTAAGCGAATTGTGAAACAATGCTCCACTTGCAAACAAAATAAATACGACAGGCATCCAAATACTCCCTTCATAAAATCCACTCCAATCCCACAATATCCAGCCCATATCTTATAGATATTATATCTATAAGATATCATATCTATAAGATATCTAATAGATATTGATATCTATTCAACAGAAAGAAAGCTAGTGCTCACAGCACTAGATAAGTTTTCTAAATTCGCCCAGGCTGGGCTTTTAAAATCAAGAGCCATCGAAGATATACGAAAGCCCCTTAGAGAGTTATTATTTTTCTTCGGAGTACCGAAAGTTGTTGTGGTGGACAACGAAAAGTCAATCAATTCAGCCTCCATCGTTTTCATGATGGAAGACCAATTCAAGATACAAATATTCAGGACTCCCTCATACAAGAGCGAGGTGAATGGTCAAGTAGAGAGATTTCACTCTACCCTGTCCGAAATCATTCGTTGCTTGAAAACGGACGGCATTCACCGCTCCTTCGAAGAACTATTAGACCGCTCTGTTTACGAATATAATTCCAGTATCCACTCCACTATAAATAAAAACCTATAGAAGTCTTCTACGGAAGAAATGTATCGACCAATCCGGAACAGTTCGAACAAGCCAGGCTTGTTATAAAAAGGCATAACAAAGATAGGGAACCAGAGAAAGACTATGAAATTGGCGAAACAATTCACGTCAAAAATAACAAACGCCATGGTTCCAAACTGACGGCTAGGTACACAAAGGAAATAGTTTAGGAAAACAAACCTTCAGTTGTCATAACAGAGTCCGGAAGAACAATACATAAGAGCAACATACGAAACTAAAACTTTACCTTTCTCCCCACAGGTTGCTCTGAGATACCCCAATACCTCAATACCCAATACCTCAATACCCCAATACCTCAATCACCTTAATTTCAATATCGACCACCAACAAATCACATACGTGACATCTCTGATTTATTTTTATTTTATTTTATTCATATCCAAGGTTTTGACAATATTACAGTATTAACCTGCGAAACCTTATGGCTTATCGGCATGAGTTTGGGTAGCTATGTAAATACATGTTTGTTCTTCAATCATCGAAGTAAGTTAAGTTAATAGATGTCAAATAAAGAGGCTGAATGCATTCACAGCATTCTATTACATTCATTCACCTGTCTGATAGGTGTTGTGATCCACACAACATGACCGCACGCATCGCCCACTCAGCGAATGCACACTTCTCTTCTTTTCTTCCACCCATATCCGTCAACATCGCTATTCGATACCCAACGATAATTGCTCACCACCAACAACGCTAGCAATGAATCAAGACATACGATACAAGTGTGCCCATTTCAAAGGTATAGGTCAGTGCAGTACGACAAACTCAGGTGGGGTCAGTACAGTCCAACGATGAATCAAGACATACGACACCCTTGAAGCGTACGAAGACACATGACACTTTTGAAGTGTGGCCATTCATATGCACTACATGCAGTACATTGGGTAAACACCAAATCGTGCACGGCCATAACAATACCCGAAAGAAAAGCAATTAAACGCAATTAAGGGATATTGTGAATGAGTGCCAGCATGTATGAAAGCGAAAATGGGACGGAGCAAAGTACAAGCGGGGTCGAGTTTCGGAGTGTTTACACCTACGCTGCAGAAACCGATGTCTGACGTGAGTAGGAAAAGAAGAGGGGATAAGATGCAAGTTAACGCAAAATAATATCTTGCTTTCACACCAATTCTGCTGACACCATGTCTGGGTCAACAACGGAAACATCGCCAACCGTGGGAGCAACGCTCGCGTGCACTCATCGATCGTCACACGAAACTCCACAAAGTGCAACCTTGCACTTCACCTGCCTGATGCAATAGAGTAAGCGTAGGTTACATTATTAGATATTAAGTTAACGTAAGTCACTCTGTATCCGAACGTCGTGAAATAAAGTTGTTTTTTTTAAGACACTTAAACTAATAAAAGTGTAATTGGCGCCCCAGCAGCAGGGACCGGGCATTCGCGGTATATCTTAAGTTAGAAAAAGCCCTCAAGTAGTGCTAGTTATCTTAAGTTAGAAAAAGCCCTCAAGTAGTGCTAGTGCCGCGTAAATTAGAAAAACACAAAAAGCCCTTAAGTAGTGCTTAGTGCCGCGTGAACATATAAGAAGAGGCCCTTAAGAAGTGTCCAGTGTTCCGTGTAATTACGCGCTGTGTTTCAAGAGAAGTGCCCGTCCCAAAAACCCTACGTCCCAAAAACCCTAGTCGCGAAGACTAAGTGACATATCGCTTAATAATTCCGTGTGTGAGAACGAGGCCCCTTAGTAGCCAAAAGGGCAAAAAGGAGACATCGGGGAGTCAGCCGCTCAACCGGGAAATGCAGCAACTGTTTGTCATCATTTTAATGTAAGAATAGAATAAGATATTTAGATAATTAAAGAATTAATTTAACTAAAGTAAAGGAAAAGGAAAATTTATTAAAAATAAAAATAACGTATAGAATAAGATATTTAGATAATTAAAGAATTAATTTAACTAAATTAAAGGAAAAGGGAAACTTATTAAAAATAAAAATAACGTGACTTGATAATTTTCAAATACATATACATACATAAGTTCTTTTAAAAGAGATACCTATTTTGCTCGAAATGCCCAACGCAAATATCCTACGTCCTGCAACCCTAAACCCTCCTGAAAGTTCCCGAACAACCGAAACTCCCATTTCTCACCCTGCTTTACATAATCTTGTGACTTCGATTGTAACAGAAGTTCTGCAATCTCAAGGCAGAACCCTCGTTCAATCAATATTGAATCCGAATTCCGACCAGTTCGCGAGAACTGATCAAACAATTAACCCTGACCAAAGAGAAAATATTTCCGAGCTTGACAAAATCCCTGATGTTGTCAGGAGTTTACGAGAATTCTCAGGGCAACCAGGCGAATTCAGTTCATGGCGAAAAAGCGTAGAACGAGTACTTAAAATCTACGATTCAATTAAAGGATAAGCAAAACATTTTGGAATTCTGAACACCATCAGGAATAAAATAATTGGTAACGCAGACCACGTCCTGGAGTCATACAATACTCCATTAGACTGGAACTGTATTTCCAGATGCTTAACTCTGCATTACGCAGACAAACGCGACTTGGGCACACTCGAGTACCAAATGACAGCGTTGGTACAAGGCAACGCATCCATACAGGAATTCTACCAAGCCTCACATCTCTCACTTATCTTGAATAAAATTTCATGCATGGATGTCGGCACCGAATCTCTTAATTTGCTGATGCAGACATATAGAGACAAGGCTCTCGACACTTTTATAAGGGGATTAAAAGGCGACCTTCCTAGGCTTCTAGGAATGCGAGAACCGGTAGATTTGCCCCAAGCACTACATCTGTGCCTAAGGTTAGAAAACCAAAATTATCGCTCGCAATACGCAATAGCAAATAGCCAGAACAGGAGGATTAACCACCCAGAACCTCCACCAATCCCACCAAAACGAGGGAACATCCATCCGATTCCGACTCGTCAACCATTCTATCCCGAATTAAGTTATTTGGCTCAACCACCTAGACCTCAAGTGCCTTTTCAATATAACACTAGGCCCATTCCACCTCCTAGACCTCAGAGGCAGTTGGTACCACAGCAATACCAACAGCAACAATATCAACAACCATACCAACAGCAACGTCCGCAATATTTATCCACTCCTAGGCAGCCACCACCAGAGCCTATGGATGCACAAACTATCCGAACAGACAGGGTCAACTATATAAACCGCCCTCAAATGAGAAACTGGCCTCCAGCCCAGAAGAGACCGCCGGTAACCCAATCTCAATGCAGAGAAATTTCCACGTCGATACCGACGCACAAGAAGAAATCAACCAATATATGGACATACAAGCCAATATGAACAACTCTAACGAATTCGATGAAACTCTTCAGGAATATACCGATACGACACAGCCGGAAAATAGCTACAGTGATAATGTCATGGAACTAAGTGATATCCATTTTTTAGGTTAAGCGACTCTTTGCTGCCGTATTTCGAATGGAATGCAACGAAGAGTGGTGAAATTTTAAAAATATTAATCGACACTGGTTCGAATAAAAATTATATACAGTCCTCTTTAGTTAACAACCCCATACCAAATGAAAAACTTTTTTGCTGTAACTCAATTGGTGGTAACGTACAAGTTACACATCATACCTTCATTAGTCTTTTTGGCCTACAAAATATCAAAATTAAATTTTTCCTCATGCCCAACCTAAAATCTTTCCATGCAATTCTAGGAAACGACAGCTTAAAGAATCTTTCAGCTATTATTCATACAAAAGATAACATCATGCTCATAAATAACCAAATAAAAGTGCGCATCAAACAGATGGCTTCACAATCCGTGAACGCAATCAATATCCGAACTAATCACATGTCTCCAACACAAAAATTGGCCATTGATAAAATTATTCACGACTTCCCTAAACTATTTGACGAACCCAATGAAAAACTAACATATTCCACTGTAGTAAAGGGAGAAATTAGAACAACATCTGATTCACCCGTATATACAAAATTTTATCCCTATCTCATATCCCTTAAAGGCGAGACTGATAAACAAATAAAACAGCTTCTCAACGATGAAATCATTAGACCTTCACGCTCCCCATACAACTCCCCTGTATGGGTAGTACCGAAAAAAACAGATGCTTCTGGAGAGAAGAAATATAGGCTGGTAATAGACTACCGAAAGCTTAACAGCATAACCGTTCCGGATCGGTATCCGATCGCTCAAATTAACGAAGTTCTTGCACAACTCGGCCAGAATAAGTGGTTTTCCGTAGTAGACTTAAAAAGCGGGTTTCATCAGATCCCCTTAAAAGCATCTGATATCGAGAAAACGGCCTTTTCGGTCAATAACGGGAAATACGAGTTCACGAGACTCCCGTTCGGCCTCAAGAATGCTCCGTCAATATTCCAGAGAGCACTTGACGACATTCTTCGTGAACATATTGGTGTAATCTGCTATGTTTACATCGATGACATAGTCATCTTTAGCAAGGATGAAGCCACACATGAAGTAAATATTCGGAAAGTGTTTCAAACACTTCATGCAGCGAATATGAAAGTGCAACTGGATAAATGTGAATTCTACAAACAGGAAGTGGAATTCCTAGGTTTTGTTATTTCGCCTCACGGCATTAAGACCAATCCAGACAAAATAAGAGCAATTCAAGACTTTCCCTATCCAACAACCCTGAAGGAACTTCGCTCTTTCCTCGGCCTGTCAGGGTATTACCGCCGCTTTATTAGGGACTATGCCAAGCTGGCGAAACCCCTAACAGCCCTCTTAAGGGGGGAGGATGGATGATTGTCCAAAAACCTCTCAAGCAAAAACACCATCCACCTCGACAAATCTGCAAAAGAAGCCTTTCAGAAAATTAGGAACACCCGAACACACCTCAGAAGAAGTTATTCTCGCATACCCCGATTTTACAAAACCCTTTGAGTTAGTAACCGACGCCTCAAATTATGCCTTAGGCGCTGTATTATCACAAGGAGATAAGCCCATCATGTTCATATCTAGAACATTAAATCAGACAGAAGAAAGCTACGCAGCTAACGAAAAAGAGATGCTAGCCATAATCTGGGCTCTTAACAACTTTAGGAACTATCTCTATGGAACAGCAAAGGTTATAATTCACACCGACCACCAGCCTCTTACCTATTCCTTAAGCAACAAAAATAACAATTCGAAACTAAAAAGATGGAAAGCCATTTTGGAGGAATATAACTACGAGATCAAATATAAACCAGGAAGATCCAACGTAGTTGCAGATGCCCTCTCCAGGCCCCCCATCCAATCCCAAATTAATTCCCTCACTCCAACAATTCATAGCGATGAAAGTTCGTCACATGGCCTCATACTCAGTGTTGAAACACCAATAAATGCATTCAAAAATCAAATTTTTCTCAACACCGGTAACACAAGTAGCCAACAATTCAAAATAATCTTCCCAACATATCATAGACATCTTATAACCGAACAATCGTATACACCCAATAGCTTAATCGAAATCCTTAAAACTAGACTTAACCCCACAGTAATTAATTGTATAAAAACAGAGGAACCAATACAAGGAATGATTCAGGAAATCTATAGGGATCATTTCACTAACTATCGCATCCGATTTTCCCAGGTCATAGTTGAGGACGTTACTGATGAATCAAGGCAAGAAGAGATAATCATTAACACCCATCAACGTGCCCACAGGAACGATCGTGAAAACAAACAACAGATTCTGGAAAGATATTATTTTCCTGGCATGTCTCAGAAAATAAAAAGAATAATAAAATTATGCGCTATTTGTAAAGAGAGCAAATACGAACGCCATCCCAGCAAAGTCCAAATACAGTCCACCCCTATTCCAAAATATCCTGGCGAGATCGTTCATATAGATATCTTTTCTACAGAAGGAAAATTGGCTCTCACAGCAATCGATAAATTTTCCAAATACGCTCTTATCAGAGTAACAAAATCGAAAGCTGTTGAAGACATAAAGCCTTTATTACGAGAAATAGTCTTCGGGTATGGCATACCTAGAATTGTCGTGTTTGACAATGAAAAATCCTTTAATTCAGCTACAATAAATTTCAAGCTTAAAGACGAACTGGGTATCCAGGTGTTTACCACTCCCCCATACACAAGCACATCAAACGGCCAAGTCGAGCGTTTCCACTCGACACTCGCTGAAATTATGAGATGCTTAAAATCTGAAAAGATTTACCATTCCTTCACGGAATTGTTAGATGCAGCAGTTAATGCCTACAATTTCACAATACACTCCGTCACAAACAGGAAACCCGTCGATATATTCTTCAGCCGGAATATCGGAATTGAACCCGAACAGATCATAAAAGCCCATCAAGAAACTGTAAGCAAATTGAAATCAAAACAGGAAGCAGATTTGGCATACCATAACAAAAATAGACCACCCACTATAAACTATTCCCCCGGAGATGTTATATTCATTAGGATCAACAAACGATTAGGTTCAAAATTATCAGCAAAATACCGCAAAGAAATAGCAAGAGAAGACAAACCCACAACAGTCATTACAGAATCAGGAAAAATTGTCCACAAATCAAATATAAGAAAATAAAACCAATCTTAAATCTCTATTTTCGTTCTACAACCCAACAGGTATTTCACTGGAACTAGTCAAGGAAATGTTAAAATTCTTGACTATACTAATTCCCCACTCATCATCCTCAATAATGGAATGGCAAAAATCACAGAAGGCAACATCAAGTTCGTCCACATTATCGAAATAGGACCATATGAAAAATGTGTGTCTGAGGTTACTTCCATCATGCAAAACCGTATTCCCCCAATTAATCCTTTTTTCCCTCTCCTTCATTATGAAATTGAGCAAATAGGAAAACTAATTCAAAATTTAAAATTAAATAAGGTTAAACGATCTTTAGATTTCATAGGGACAGCGTGGAAGTGGATAGCGGGTAATCCCGACCACCAAGATTTTAATATAGTAAGAAATAAAATAAACAATATTATCGAAAACAATGAGAAACAAATTATAATAAACAGAAAATACGAAGAACGTATAAATAATGTAACTAAAATAACAAATCAAATTTTAAATAGTATAAGAAGAGAAAGTATAATTGAGTATCAATTAAATGTTGTATTACTATATAAAATTAAAATTATTAAAGACGAGTTAACTAATATTATATATTCAATTGAACTTACTAAAACAAATATTGTAAACTCTAATATTTTAGATAAGAATGAACTAAATTTAATTGTAGATAAGATGAATAAAGAAAAAATACCATATCTAAATATAGAACAAGCACTTAAGTTTGCAGATGTTAAAATTGCCACAGATCATAATAGTTTGTTATATATTATTGATGTTCCTGAAACTAAAGCTGATTTATATGAAAAACTAATAGTGATACCAACTAAGAAAAATAATAACCTTGTTTATAAAATTACACATAGGCATATTTTAAGGAAAAACAAAACTGTTTATGGAATTATAAATAAATGCAAAACTATCGATGATTTATCTTCTTCTTCTTCTTCTTTTCCTTTTTTTTTATCCCGGCGTCGTTATGGTCAGAAGTGTAGGACCATAACCTTCCCACTTAACTGCATTCCTACTGGTCCGCTTGTGGGGTCCGCCGGTTTGACCTCAGAAAGTAGCGGCAGGCTTCCCGGTTTGGGATTACTTCATCGCTGAGGCCAATCAAATGCTGGTGTTTTTGCATTTGTTTGCACCAATTGTTTTTCGGCCTGCCTTTTTTGCGTGTTGAAATTGGAATGTTGACTGATAACGCCTTTTGGACGGGGTTCAAAGGATCTCTCCTTTGAACATGGCAATACCAACTGAGTCGGTCGCGCTCTATATTTCTTGTGATGGTTTCTTTTACGTGGAGGCTTCCTCGGATCTTTGAACTTCTAATTCTGTCACGCTTTGTTACTCCCGCTGTCATGCGAAGCATCTTCATCTCAGTTGCCGTTAATTTGCTCTCATACTTTTTGTGCATTGTCCAGCATTGTTAACCGTATGTGAGCGCCGGACGTACAACTGAAGTGTAGAGCCTTCCTTTCAGCTTAGGGGGCATTTTTCGATCACAGAAGATGGCGGAGTTTTCCCGCCACTTCATCCACCCTACGCTTACGCGATGTTTGATGTCGTCATCACAAGTTGCTTCTCTATTAATCATAGATCCCAGATATTTAAACTTTTCACACTTGGGAAGCACTCTTCCATTCAAGTAAATGTCTGGAATAGGCTGATGAGGGTCAGAGAACGGGCAGCACAGATACTCTGTCTTCTTTGAACTAATACGATACCCGTGTCCCTCAAAAATGTCCACCCACACATCAAGTGCTCGTTGTAGGGACGCCTGATCATCACTTATAATGGCCCCATCGTCAGCAAAGAATAGCTGGTGCACATTGGGGTCCGTCACTTTTCCTTCAAGCAAGCAATCAAGGACTGCTATAAAAAGCAGTGGGCTGAGGACGCTCCCTTGGTGTACACCAACTTTGATTGCGAACTCTTCGGTGACTCCTGCGGTGCATCTTACTCTTGTCGTTGCTCTCTCGTACATGTCCATAATTACTCGCACGTAGGTTTCTGGAACTCCTTTTTGTCTTAGCGCTACCCATAAAAGATCTCTTGGTTGCCGGTCAAAGGCCTTCTCGAAATCAACCAACACCATATGCAAGTCCTTTGAAGAATCACGATGCTTTTCCATCATGATCCTTATACTTTGGATTGCATCTGTTGTTGATTTACCCGAGACAAACCCGCACTGGTCATCAGATAGTCGTATTATTTTCCGCAGTCGGCTATCTAATACCCGTTCAACGATCTTCATGGTGTGCGACATCAGCTTGACAGAACGGTAGTTATCACAATTTCGCGTATCACCCTTTCCTTTGTGCAATGGAAGAAGATAGCTTTCCCTCCATTGATTAGGCATAGTGTCGCCTCTCATAAGTTTAGAGATAAGAACCATGAGCCATCTAGACCCGATGTCTCCCATCTTTTTCCAGAACTCAGAGGGTATCCCGTCCGGCCCAACAGCTTTTCTTTTCTTGGAGTTTTTAACCGCGTACCGAACTTCTTCGACTGTGATGTCGGGTATTTCGGCATGATTCGGGGCGGCTCTTGGAAAGTACACTCGGGGAAACTGTTCGTTCAGAAGTTCCTCGCAATACTGTCGCCATCTGTGGAGAATTTTTTCGTCTTCCACAAGGAGTTGGCCTTCAGCATTGTTAATAAACTTTGGGAAACGAATCTCCTGAGCATTTCTTCTTCTCTGGGCGGCTATCTTAAAGATATTTGCTCCTTTGTTCAAATTGTTTTGTCGAAGCTCCTGGGTAGCCTGGTTCCTGTCAGACGCGGAAGACGATATTTCTTCCAACTCCTGATAGAGGCCTTCCATGCTTTTCGCTTTGAATTCGGCGCATTTTTTCTTCGCGATACCTTTGCAACATCTATATACCTTTTCACGGCGAGCTTTTTCCTCTCTATTAGTAGAAGAGCACTTTGACCAAGCTTGGAAAGCCATTTTCTTTTCGTGTATCACTGCTTTGGCTTCGTCTGTCCACCACCAGGTTTCTTTCGCGTGTTGGCAGGGGCCTTTAGATGTTCCGAGCAGTGATTTGGCTTTCTCCAGGCCAGATTGTTGTAGGGAATCCCACATGTCTTGTGCTCTGCACTCCTCATTACCGACCTCATCGATAATGGAAGAGAGGTAGTTTTCCATGATGGTAATAAAAGCTTCGCCTTTTCCTTTATCCAGCTTATACCACTTGATTCTCTCAGACACCTTCGTTTGCTGCTTTGACTTCTTTCTCGCATCCATAAAAAATTCAGTCAGGAGGAGACGGTGTTGAGGGGCGATCGCGTCTCCCAGGATCACTTTGCAATCTTTAGCTCGTGGCTTCATGAAACTGGATACCAAATGATAGTCTATTTGAGTTTCATTTCCGCCGCTGCTATAAGTGATCAGGTGCCGGCTTTGTTTGACGAACATGGTATTTAGCACTATAAGACCGTACGACTTGCACATGTTTAGGATATCTTCACCTGAAGAGTTCCTGGTGCCGTATCCCAGCCCTCCGTGGTAGCCTTCATAGTCTTCGCTTGTCTTCCCGACATGTCCGTTTAAATCTCCCCCAACAAACAAAAGCTCTTCCTTTGGGATGATTTTGACAAGGTTGTGGAAATCTAGCCAGAATGCATCTTTTTCTTTTTGTTCGCATCCTACTTGAGGGGCATATGCGCTTACGATGTTCCACACCTCACCATGCATCACCAATTTGAGAGCCATCAAACGGTCACTGGACTTTGAAATGGTTAAGACGTTGCCAAGTAACTCTGCCGCAAGGATGATGGCGATTCCGTTTTTTCCTTGTTCCAATCCATAGTAAAACATCTTGTAGGCTTTTGTTTTAACGTCCAAGAAACGTGCCCGATTACCGGTGTTTCGCCATTTCGTCTCTTGTACGCACAGGATGTCTACTCGCCTTCTAACCATCATTTCTTCAAGCTCATAGCTGCGCCCACTCATGCTTCCAACGTTCCAACTCGCGACTCTTAAATGTGGCTTACGCCGTTGCATTACTTTGCTATCCCCCGGAAATCCTATAGCTCTGACCCGAGCATTGCTGCTCGTCCCAGGATCACGACCATTAGTAGTGCCTGGCGGGGTAGTGCTTTTCCTTTTAGCGTTCTTTTCCATAATGCTACGGTTTGACCGTTTTCATTCTTCCCTTCCTTTTTGACACGGGCATGCTCCAGATTTTTTATTTTTTTATTTTTTGATTGATCTTACTCTTACAACACCGGTGATCTCCAGTCGTGTCAACCCACTGATTTGCATGCACACTTGTGGGGCAGTTTAATGGTATCGATGATTTATCTTTATGTAAAATGTCAAATGTTCTAGATTTAAGTTATGACCAATGTACACCTAATTTACTAGAAAATAGAAATGCATCATGCAATGTGACCAACAGCCATCATGTACCGCAGGTTGAAGAAATAACATCAGGATTGCTCATCCTCAATCAGTTCAATGGCAGCATAGAAATCAACAGTACATCTCAATCGTTAAAGGGAACCTTCGTCATCAAGTTCGTTAACGATAGTGTGACGATCAATAATCAACGATACTCCTCAGAAGAAGCATCGCGTATCCATCCCTCACCACCAACACTACAACCGTCAACGGAAGACTTGGAAATGGAAGAAGTCCTTTCCTTACAACTTATGAAAGAACTGCACATCAAGAACGTGCAACATATCAGCAAAATCCAAGAGGAAAAAGACAGATACCAGATAACTTCGTACGCAATCTTCGTGATAGTATTCCTGGCTATTCTCGCAATAGGATGTCAAGGACGGGTTAGGTCAAGATCTATTACAATAGAAGCACCACCACCATCTGTAACCCCAATTCAAACCGGGATTATTCATAAAGCAGCTTCCCAGAGGTATCCCAACATCTTCAATCTTCCAATAGTATAAAAATGCGAGGACGCATTGTCTTAAGGAGGGAGGAGTTAACGCAAAATAATATCTTGCTTTCACACCAATTCTGCTGACACCATGTCTGGGTCAACAACGGAAACATCGCCAACCGTGGGAGCAACGCTCGCGTGCACTCATCGATCGTCACACGAAACTCCACAAAGTGCAACCTTGCACTTCACCTGGCTGATGCAAAAGAGTAAGCGTAGGTTACATTATTAGATATTAAGTTAACGTAAGTCACTCTGTATCCGAACGTCGTGAAATAAAGTTGTTTTTTTTAAGACACTTAAACTAATAAAAGTGTAATTTGCATACTAAAATATTATACAAAAGGGTAGCTGATATCGAGAGTAGGCAGAGTCAATTGAATATCACTCCAGAGTCAATTCAACAGAGTCAATTGAATATCACTCCAGAGTCAATTGAATATCACTCCAGAGTCAATAAGAACAGAGTAAAAAACAGAATTTAAACAGAAACACACGAGAGCTGAGGAAAATTTTGTAATTATAATAAAGAAATCAAATCGCTAAAAGCGTGCGTTATTTATTCGACTCTCCCTTTGACGCTCTTCCCTTGAATAATCAAGGAAGCACGGCGCCAATTGTAACACAGGCGTTGTTTTTTCTACCTATCGACCGGACGCTTCCGGTCCCTCCATCTTGCCTTTGTTACATTTCCTTCTTCTTCCTTCATCTTTATTGGAGAGCGCACGCGCTGAGAACTAAATTCAAATATTGTAACGTAATTATATAAAACAATAAAAAGCTACAAACAAAAACGCTTGTTTCGTTATTAACATTTACAGAAGTACTACCAAATTTTAGTTTGTGTTTTAATTTTTGAGAAATATAAGTAAAAAAAATATATATATTTACATAGTTGAGAAAGAGTTTAGTTAAATGAATTGTTCTCATTTATGTACTCTAGGTTATTGATTCTAGGAAATATTTTTTTATTTTTCTTTTTCTAGTGTTTATTTGGTTTATGTTGCGAAGATCTTGAGGAAGATTATTGAGTACGTTTAGCACGATGTAATCCAGTCTTCTTCTGCCGTACTCATTAAGGATCGCTGGAAGTTGAAGTAGACCCTCAGTTCGTCTCCTCGTGTTCATCTGGTGAGTAATTGGTATCCGGAGACTTGAATCATCATAGTACTCTAGTGCTGCACTTATTTGGAAAATCTGCCTCACTTTGAGAACGCGTATGGTGTTGGTTATTGCGTGGCCCTTCGACTTCAACCTTAACGCCCTATCTTGGATCTGCTGTATCTTTTCGATGTAAGTTTGCGCCGCACCTCCCCAAGCCAATATGCCATACCGCAGTCTGGACTCTATAAGAGCGTAGTACACTTGCTTATGCACAGACATCGTAGATTTATTCTGAAGACAGGCCAGCGCAAACAGTGACCCCTTCAATTTGTTTCGCAAATCGTTGATGTGAGCATCCCAAAGGAAGTGACAGTCAATAGTGATGCTCAGATATTTGTATGTCTCAACCATCTGAATATTCTCCCATTTGGATGCACTCGCACATCTGTAGCTCGTTGTCGTGGCTCGTTTTCCAGCTTTGTCGAATTCGGTTTGCATCATCCTTGCTGCTTCTTCTAGGGATTGATGACGTATAACAATAGCAATGTCGTCGGCGTAGGCAAATGGGGAACTTTCCGTAAGACATTTCAGCAGTTCATTAGTGTATAATATTAAAAGTAAAGGACCCAGCTTGCTACCCTTTGATACTCCATACTGTACTTGTTGCAGCGCAACATTATTTTGCATAACAATTTGCCAAACGCAAATGTGCATTCGGGCTGAAATTCGGGAGACCATGATTAAACACCGAAATCACAGGTCTCAGTACGAGAAGCGCCCACATCAATTCTTAAAGCCAAAAAAATGCGATGTTTTTGGTTTTGCTGGCTCCCCCCACTTACGCATGCACACATGTGTGTGTGTAGCAATTAGCAAACTAGCCATGCCAGGCCTAGACGAAATCACCGTGCGGGGGAGTAGAGGGAATTACTCGAAGATCAATGGCCTTGCCCAACAAAAAAAATGGTCGCCATCAGCTAATCCGACGGGAATCTCCTGCAGAGACCAGCTTACGTAAAGAAGCGAGTGTACTATGGCGAGTGTACATATAAACCATGATTACAATTTATCGAACACTTCTTGTACAGAACTGAGATCGAAAGGATGGAAATAAATCTTTTGTTCTTTTAAACTTTTATCGTTTTTTTTATCTTCTTTTCGAATAGTTAATGTGAATACCGCGTCCGGAGTAATTGGATTAATCATTTCCATTTTTTTATAATCGCTAGTGTCCGCGCAACACATTATGGTCCTTCGAGCCGGATTGGTGTAACAAACAGTTAAAAACAATGTGAAACCTCACTAAAACCTCGATTTCAAAGTGAACAGAGAGTGAACATTAATCAGAGATACTATATTACTTGCAAAAACGTTTTGTGTACGGTCGTGGGACAATTTAAAGTTAGATCACAAATTCCTATCACTGGGAAACGAAGTGAAGATCTGCTCTAAAGCTGTTGGTCGGCGAAATGTTCGTGGTTCGAGTTCTCATCTGTAGCAAGCGTTCCTGGTTCGAGTTTTCTTCGAAAACTAGCGTTCCTGGTTCGAGTTTCTTCTGGAGCAACGCGTTACATCAGGAGTGTGGCTCTTTTATAATATCAATTTTATAACATTTAAATAAATTTCAAAATATATTATCAATATAATATATGTGTATTATACTGAGTTTGTGAGTGTAAAATAAGTAAGACGAAGTTAGATAATTTAATAGAGACGGTGCTTATTGGCGTTAGAGGGGTCGAGTAAATCCTTATATAGTATGAAGCGCGTTTCAGTAATATAGAGAAATCTTTTGAAGAAGCTAGAGCACTACATCAGAAGATTGTAGCAGCTCCGAACGAAGAGACAAGGCGCAAATATATGAAAGCCTCGACGTTTCACAAATTAAAGGAATTGTACTACACGTACTCGTCCGTGCTAAAGGAACAGTTAGCTAGCGTCGAAAATCAAACTCAGGGAAGTTTAAATAATTCAATAACAACATCCAAATCTCCAGAAGTTGAATTAAAATTGCCGGCAATTAAAATTCCAACTTTCTCGGGCTCATACCAATTATGGCCTGAATTTAGAAGTTTATTTGAAAGTCTCGTTGTAAAAAAATCGTCGATATCTGATGCTGAGAAGCTTCATTATTTGAAATCCAATCTCAGTGGTGAAGCCGAAAGAATCCTTCGCAATACAGCAATCACCGATGGCAATTTTGAGTCTGCATGGGCTACGCTCATAAAGAGATACCAAAATCTGAGGTTCCTAAAGAATAATTACTTTAGATTACTTTTGGACCAATCCGTTCTCTCCCTACCACAAACGAGGCAAGGCGTTCGCTTGAAAATCTAAGAGTGCCTGTCAGGTCTTGGGAAGACGTCTTAATTTATCATACCGTGCAGAAACTACCGCATACAACCAGAGGTCAGTGGGAAGCACACATATCATCTTATATCGACTATCCCACATACAGTGTTCTTGAGGATTTCTTGTTTACGAAGGCAAGAACTTTGGAGATTATGGAATCTTCCTCGTCTTCGTCTCAAATGAGGTCCAAGAAACACACATCGAGCGTAGTTCGATCACATCTTTCACATACTATGTCTAAATGTGCGATGTGTAAAGAACCGCATTCCATCAGGAAATGCTTGAAATTTAAGGCATTGAATCCTAAGAAAAGACAATGAATTGTCAAGAAAAATCGTCTTTGTTCCAACTGTCTTTCGGATTCACACATCACAGATCATTGCCCAAGTACATTTACGTGTGCTACGTGCAAACAAAAACATCATTCGTTGCTGCACATAAGTGAGCCAATCAACGAAGTGCATGTTCATGAATCACGCTCAACAGTGGCTAGCCAGTCATCACATCATTTCAGCTCTTCTTCCACCCATCGTGAACAATCTCATGATCCATTATCCTCTATCAGGACTGCTTCAGCACACAACTCTTGCATAGCAGAAAACCAGACAACACGTACGGTTCTTCTTGCTACTGCGCTAGTCAAGGTTTATTCAACCACTGGCCAACCGTTGGTGCTGCGAGCGCTACTGGATCCGGAGTCGGAGGCCTCATTCATTTCTGAGTTTGCCGCACAATCGCTAAAACTTAGAAGGGAACGAAGCCACGTAAATATCATAGGCGTAGGAGGAGGCAGCACAAGTGTAGCTAAGCATGCAGGGTCTCTCACCATTTTCTCAGATATCAATATCGTTTCAGGTAGCGTTTACTCTAACACTTCACCAACCCAAACCTCCCTTCATATAACAACGGAGGTTCAGAAGCTTGAAAGCATATTGCATAAATTCTGGGAATTAGAAGAAGTGTCAAAAGAAAAATGCTATCACCAGAAGAGGAACAATGTGAGACTCATTTCTGCCGAACTCAGCAGCGATTGATGGATGGCAGATACGTGGTCCGAATTCCCTTCAAAGAAAGTATTCCTCCAGTATTTGGTCTCTCCTACAAATCAGCCCTTGTACGATTTTTGCAGCTGCAGAAAAAATTCTATTTAAATTCAGTATTCTACACTGAATACAAAAGGGTTTTTGAGGAATACATTGCACTAGGACATATGACGGAAGTGGATCCCAGATCACTTGCATGCAAGCACTACTTCATGCCTCACTAAGCTGTGATAAAGGAAGCGAGTTCCTCAACGAAACTACGAATTGTCTTCGATACTTCGTGCAAAACTTCCGACAGCACGTCCCTGTATGATCATCAACTAATTGGTCCAAGGTTACAAAATGACATCGTGGATCATATTCTCCGGTTTCGAAAATACAAGATTGGTTTTGTGGGAGATATCAGCAAAATGTACCGACAAATCTGGGTTTCAGCGGACGATTCGATGTATCAACTAGTTCAGTGGAGAGATTGTAGAGAAGACAAAATTAAAACATACCGTCTTAATACAGTAACTTTTGCCACTGCCTCGGCGCCCTATTTGGCAGTCCGTACTCTGCAAAAGCTTGCTGCTGATGAACGAGATGATTTCCCGATAGCATCAAGCATTGCCACAAACAATTTGTATGTGGACGATGCAATTCATGGGGCAGATTCCACAGAGGAAGCTATGGAAATGCAACGCCAACTCACAACTATGCTGAGAAGCGGAGGGTTTCCACTAAGAAAGTGGGCTAGCAACAACGAGAAGCTGATAGCTGCAGTTCCGGAAGAGGATAGAGAAGTACAGCTCCCTCTCTCATTCGACGAAGGCAATACAATCAAGACATTGGGAATTCAATGGCATCCTGGGAGGGACATTTTCAAGTTCAAGGTGGTGCTCAAAGATTCTCCGACAACTACCAAACGATCTATCCTATCCGACATTGCTCGGTTATATGACCCCATGGGATGGATTTCTCCTTGCGTCATTATTGGTAAAATTCTAATGCAGGAAATCTGGAAAGAGAAGCAAACATGGGACAGCGAGTTACCATCAGCGATCATTGGTAAGTGGCAGGCTCTAAAGATGGAACTAAGACATCTCGACGACATTGAAATTCCACGCTGGATTAACATCACCAGCAAATCGCCGGTAGAAATCTATGGATTTTGTGATGCCTCCGAGAAAGCATATGCTGCAGTAGTATATGTGCGAGCAATCCAGCAAGATACATCTCATTCATACCTCCTTCTTGCGAAAACAAAGGTTGCTCCTCTAAAAAATCAATCGCTAGCACGGTTAGAGCTTTGTGGAGCTGTATTGCTAGCCCGTTTATTAGAACACCTTACGGAAATCATGCAGTTCAATGATGCAAAGTTGATTCGAAAATCACGCTTGCGTGGATCAACTTACACTAGAACAACATTCGTTGCAAATAGAGTAGCGGAAATTCAGCGGTTAACAAATCCGAGGCAACAGAACTATGTTCCATCTAAGAGTAATCCAGCAGACTTGGCATCTAACTGCCAATGGTGGCATGGGCCAGAGTTTCTACAAACTTTTGATGAAGGGGAACACTCTAAGATCAACATCCCAGCTACCGCAGAAGAACTAAAAGCACCGGAAAATAAAAAAATTCAAAATCAACTTTGCACTCATTTCATGTCCTTTGATTCTAATGCCGTTCTCACCAGGTTTTCCACACTACATCGACTTCAACGAGTTGTGGCATATTGTCTTAGATTCGCTAATAACATACGAAGGAAATCACCACGCATTGGTGGAATACTTACTGTAGGCGAGGTTACTGGAGCTCTGACCCGATTGATCGCATTGGTGTAACGAGAAAACTTTGGTGAAGAAATCTCGAGGCTTACCAAGGGTACAACGGTCCCAAAAGGAAGTAAACTATCACGACTTTCTCCAATAATAGACGGGAATGGCATCTTACGTGTTGGGGGTCGATTAGAAAACGCTGATTTACCTTATTCGGAGCGTCATCCAATAATACTTCCCTCTCAAAATGCATTAACGTCCCCCATAATTCATGATGCACACATCAGGTCACTGCACGGAGGACAACAACTTCTAATGGCGACGCTTCGAACAAATTATTGGATCTTACACCTGAAATCCAATGCCAAAAGGTGTATTCATAAGTTTTTAACATGCTACAGACACACCGCTACACAAATGAATCAAAAAATGGGGAATCTACCAGCTGCGCGAGTGAATCTAGCACGACCATTTCAGACTTCAGGAGTAGACTACGCTGGCCCTGTACAACTTAAGGCTTGGAAGGGCCGTTGTAATTAGGTAACTAAAGCCTATATCGCAGTACTTGTATGTTTTTGCACAAAGGCAGTTCACCTTGAGCTTGTCAGCGACTATACTTCAGCTAACTTTATACCGGCGTTTAGGCGCTTCACAGCCCGCCGCGGAATATGAGCCAATATTTACAGTGACTGTGGAACTACTTTTCAAGGAGCTGCAAATATGGTTAAGGCGGAAAAGAAGAGGCTGACGAAACGTTGCACTGATGACATCGTTAAAATGGTGTAAGCTAATAGAACCACTTGAAATTTCAACCCTCCTGCGGCTCCTCATTTTGGCGGACTCTGGGAAGCCGATGTAAAGTCAATGAAGTACCACCTGAAACGAATCATCGATCAATATACTCTAACGTTTGAGGAATATGCAACGATTTTAGCTCAAGTAGAGGCCTGTCTAAACTTGTCCAGTGACTGATGATCCAAATGACTTCTCAATTCTGACACCAGGATATTTTTTAGTTGGTTCAGCCTTAAACACCACACCCGAAGATGATCTAAGCAACATTAATCGGAATTATTTAAGCAGGTGGCTACTAATGCTGAAAATACAACAAGATTTCTGGGGGAGATGGAAGGCGGAATACCTCACTCGACTTCAACAGCGACCAAAATGGTTGACCTCTAACGTCCAACTGAAAGTTGGCGATTTTGTCCTCCTGCTAGATGATCAAACGCCTCCAACCCTCTGGAGATTAGGAAGGATTGAGGCAACGCATCCAGGTACTGATGGAAAAATTCGGGTTGTCACAGTCAACACATCAACGACAGTAATGAAACGTCCGATAGCCAAACTTTGCCTCCTTCCAATGGTAAATGAACAGAATATACACCAATAAAGACTCAGGTTCTCTTACTCACTCACACAAATGAATTAATCAATTGAATTTTTTTTAACATAATAAAATAATAATTATAATCCAATATAGCCACACACGATTCACCCACTTTATCTTTTCAAATCTTTATCTCGCAACAGAAGCAGATCAACACGCAAGTCTGATGATGGATGAACTTTCCGACGGCCGGCAGGATGTTGCAGCGCAACATTATTTTGCATAACAATTTGCCAAACGCAAAAGCCGACGGCAAATGTGCATTCGGGCTGAAATTCGGGAGACCATGATTAAACACCGAAATCACAGGTCTCAGTACGAGAAGCGCCCACATCAATTCGATTAAAATGACTACGAGTGCTAAGAATTTTATTGAAATTGCAACTGTGCCACAATTAAAAGAAAAAGTCACTGAAATCGGTTTACCAACAAGTGAAGCGGAGTCAGCGTTGAAGATTCGTTTGGAGGAAGCCGTTTCTCAATTTAGTGATCAGCAGATGGAACAGTATTTTCCTCCGAGTGTTATGGAAGAAGTTAGTGAAAGCAAAAATAATTCTGATCTCGAAGCGGAGAATAGAATCGCATCACATGAGCTGGAACGTTTGCGAGCAGTTGTTAAGATGAAGGAAGAAATACGATCTTTCAAGAAGAAATTGGTGGAGTTAAACAATTCTGGGGAAACAACTGAGTCGAGGTATTCGTTCAAAGACATAGAGGAAACGTTACATACCTTTTCCAAAACATTATATAATCTGGATGAATCCCGGTGCTTTATTTATGCGCAACGTGTGTTAAAGGGTACCGCAAAGTTATTTTTACGATCAAACTCGTGCAAATCGTGGGACGAGTTGAAAGCAGCCCTGCTCAAGGAGTTTCATCAACACGCTACAGCAACGGACGTGCATAATTCTCTTCGAAACCGGAGAAAGCATAAGGACGAGAATCTTCAGCAGTATGTGCTAAGTATGCAGGAGATTGCGATCGCCGCCGACATTGAAGAAACTGATGTGGTAACCTATATAATCAGAGGGATTCCTGACTCCAGCTTCAACAAGCAAATTTTGTTCACGGCAAATAATATATCTGAATTGAAGTGTGTTCTGCGTAAATACGATAAATGAAATCGGAGTCCCTCAATCAAGTCGAAATGTGTTCCAGCAAAAGAGTACGGTACAACAATCAAGTAGAAAGTCTTTTTTGAAGTGCTTCAATTGTGATGTTGAAGGTCACATTGCCAGTCAGTGTCCAAAACCAAGGAAAGAACGAGGGACATGTTTTCGGTGCGGACAAAAAGGTCACTTGGTGAAGAATTGTCCACAATCGACTGCAGTGATGGTGTTGCAAGAAGCTGAGCCAGCGAAAACCACATTTCATGGAGAGTTTGAATTTTATTTCAACAACGATCAACTTGGAGCTGTTCGTACAACCATGACTGCAAGAACCATGATTGACGCCGGCAGCCCGATCAGTTTTGTACAACAGAAGTACAATACAAGTTAACGCGGAATAGATTGCGTCTCACGATCAGCAGCAAACAACATGCTATGTGACGGAATCCGCCAGGTCAACATTTCCCATCTATCTATCACCATCCATCCACTCAAGGTTGCACACGCCACCACCTGAGCTGCACATCTAAGCCCAGGAAATCTCGTCCGAGTGTGGACCCACGCCGACACCTGAGCCGCACATTTTCGTCGTCTGGCAATCACCGACACCTGATCCAGCACGCCAACTTCGCAGTGGGCACAGCGAAATAGTATTTAAGGTAGTTGTAAGGAAAATTTGCTTTTTAGAAAACTAAGTATCGTGTAAGGGGAAGTGCTGCCCCGTTGCAACAAATAAATTTTTTTTAAAGCACAAAAATATAAAATTCGTTAATTGGCGCCCGAGCAGGGACCGGTAGTTAACTGCGTGAATATTAAATCGTGGAAGTGAAGTGTTTTAAAGCCTGTTCGCCTCAAGTAGCCGCAAGTAGTAAGAAAGAAAAAGCATATACATATTTAGACGAATATATTTACACATATGTAAAAGAGGTATATAATTTTTGTTTTGTGCAACAACAATTTTGTCTACTCTGTTACCGATTATTTCTTAAATCAGAATGCCTATTCTAAGATCACAAGGTCAAGGAACTTCTACCAGCCAGCAAAGTGACCCCCCAATTAGTTTTTCCACCTCAGATCAAATACCGCCTAATCAACCCCCGAACCCTCTTACTACTAACACAAACTATCTTATTCCCATTGCGAAGAAAACTACTGCAAATACATCCCCCAAATCTAGTACCTCAGCAATAGCTGACCAAAAACCCCCAACCTCTGGAGAATCCCCAAGCTCCGCAATGTACGGTACTTCGTACAGCGACCCGCGAGAGGCTGAGCCACCCCCAGAGACGAACAATCTCATTCAAACCATAATATGGCGGATGAATGAGAACGCAAGCGGCGGGAAGGCATGGCATTCGAGGATAATAAAACCAATAAGGCACTCATCAGGATTGAAAGAGGAGGATTCCGACGACTGCATTATGATAAGCAGCTCAGAGGAAGAGAACGATGATGACGTAGATGATTTCCTGTCGCCACAAATGATCCTCAAGCTAGATATTTGTTTTCATTTGCAAGAGACACATCTACTCTATCCACCACCTAATACCACAGACACTACGAACCGGAACAGCAGAACTACAAGACGGAAACTTCAAAATTGTACACTTAATAAATTTGGACATTTACCAGACTTGTTTAGACAAAACAACCAGAATCATAAACAAGACCATTGATCCCCAAAATCCATTTTACCCCTTCCTTGTCCATGACCTAGAACTAATCAGAAATCATATTAACCGCCTTAGACCTTCTAACAAAGCCAAACACTCCCTAAATTTCATTGGCAGCGCTTGGAAATGGCTCGCGGGTTCCCCACACCATGACGACTTTGAACTCCTCAGCAATAAATTTAACAACGTTGCACAAAACAACAACAAACAAATAATTATAAATAAATCCACCCAACAAAAAATGAACGAATTAATTAACACTACTAACACTATGATGAAATTAATTAAGTCTAACGATAACTTTAAGAATATAGATTTACTAACAATAAAGAATAAGATAAATATATTAAAAAAAGAAATTACAAATGTCTATTACGCAATTCAGTGGTCTAGAGCAAATATTGTGAATTCATATATGCTAACAAGTACCGAAACAAATTTAATTGAAAAATTGTTAAAAGAAAAAAGAAACCCCTTACTTAAATATCGAAGAAGCTCTAGATTTTAGTGACGTAAGAATAGCGATAAATGAGTCAACCATAATATATATAATAAATGTACCACTAACAAAAAACGAAAAATGTGAAAGTTTATTAGTAAAGACAATAATAAAGAACGATTATATAATTGAAATAAATATGTAAGAATGTATTCTATGGTGTAAGATCTAAATGTAAAAACTTCAATAGTCTAAGCATTTGTAGTAATAATAACGTAGTAAGTCTAAATAATTCGTCGTGCCTGCCCAACCTGCTACTGAGCCAACCATTCTCCTGTAAGATGATCAGCAGTCAACATGTGACAAAGGTCGAAGAGATCGAAAGCAGCCTAGTCTTCCTCAACAACTACAACGGGAAAGTAACCACAGATGGTAATGAATTACACCTAAATGGAACATACGTAATACAGTTCCATAACACCACGGTTGCAGTAGATGGTGAAACCTATGTATCCAAGGAAGCAATAACAACTAGACCTTTACCTGCAGTCCTCCAATCTTCTTCTGGCAAGTCAACGTTCGAAGAAGTCATCTCTCTACAAACGGTAAAGGAACTTCAATTAAACAATACAAGATTCATCCAACTCCTGAAGAGAGAAAGTAACGTCAAGCATTACGGGAACTATGGACTATCTGCAGTAATAATTCTCGCGGTGCTCGCGATCATTATACTCTTTTGCAAAAAGAAGGCCACCAACCTAACAATAGTCAACGCTGAAAGTAAATCAGACGAGGTCACTGTCCCCCACAAACTTCCAGAAACGATAGCCGGGGAAATACCCCTGCCTAGAGTTTCACAGCGAATCCCTTCAGTAAGCCAAATTCCAATCTTCTAAAAACAAAACGAGGACGTTTTGACTTAAGAGGGGAGGAGTTAACGCGGAATAGATTGCGTCTCACGATCAGCAGCAAACAACATGCTACGTGACGGAATCCGCCAGGTCAACATTTCCCATCTATCTATCACCATCCATCCACCTGAGCTGCACATCTAAGTCCAGGAAATCTCGTCCGAGTGTGGACCCACGCCGACACCTGAGCCGCACATTTTCGTCGTCTGGCAATCACCGACACCTGATCCAGCACGCCAACTTCGCAGTGGGCACAGCGAAATAGTATTTAAGGTAGTTGTAAGGAAAATCTGTTTTTTAGAAAACTAAGTATCGTGTAAGGGGAAGTGCTGCCCCGTTGCAACAAATAAATTTTTTTTAAAGCACAAAAATATAAAATTCGTTAATTTACATCCCCTCCTACGTCTTCCAGATCTTCAACGGATGAATTCGTAGGTATTAATAATAGCAAACTTGTTGTGTTTGGAAAAGTGAATTGTAATGTTAAGATATGTAATGATTATGTTAGTTTGTGTTTGCATGTAGTAAAAAACGAAATAATGAAAAATGTATTAGTTTTAGGAAGGGATTTGCTTCAGAAGACAGATATACAATTAACATTAGACGAAAAGAAACAGTTAAAAGATTTGGTTAATGAGCATGATGATTGTGATCACGATAAGGATGAGACAAATTATATTTGAAACATCGATACGAGTGACGACCGCGATGATGACCTAAATTTAAAAATAAATGACAAATTAAGTTACCATGAAAAATTTGAACTACGTAATTTAGTTGGCCAGAGTATTACGAGTAATAGTTTATCTGACGGAATTTGTGATTATGAAATGAAGATAGTTCTTACTAATCCGAAAAGTACTTTCAATTGCGCGCCGCGACGACTGCCGTATGCCCATAAGTTAGAGTTACAAAAAATATTAGACGACCTTTTTAAAAAGAACATTATTCGCGAGAGCAGCTCACCTTATGCATCACCTGTTGTTTTAGTGAGAAAAAAAACAGGAGAATTGCGATTATGTATAGATTTTCGTGAATTAAACAAGATCACGGTGAAGGATAATTTTCCTATTCCCCTAATTGAGGATCACCTAGACAGATTACGCGGTAAAAAGTATTTTTCAATGTTAGATTTTAGAAGTGGATTTCACCACGTAAAGATGTCAAAGGAATCAATACCATATACATCCTTTGTTACGCCGCTAGGGCAATTTGAGTACTTGCACATGCCTTTCGGACTAAAGAACGCCCCTTCCGTGTTTCAGCGCTACGTGAACTCAGTTTTTAAAGATCTCATAAGTTCAGGAAAGTTATTAGTATACATTGACGATTTGTTAATTGTATCAGAGACGAAGGAAGAACATTTTTTGATGTTGAATGAAGTGATGGATATTGTGATAAAGAACAATTTAGAATTGCGTTTGGACAAATGTGTGTTTATGTACGAAAAAATCACTTACTTAGGATATGAGGTTTCTGCAGATGGAATAGGTCCTAGTGAGAATGGTATTAACGCAGTGAAGAAAAATTTCCTATACCCATAAGCACCAGACATGTTCACTCTTTTTTGGGCTTATGTTCATATTTTCGTAAGTTTATAAAAGACTTTTCAATTATATCCAAGCCTTTATATGATCTTTTAAAAAAAGATGCTGTGTTTACCTTTGATGAGAAGGAACTATCCCTTTTTTGAAGAGCTGAAAAACAAATTAGTGAGAGCGCCGTTGCTAAGCATTTATAACCCAAGAGCAGACACAGAATTGCACTGCAACGCGAGTAGTCTGGGGTTTGGTGCAGTCCTGCTCCAGCGCCAGGAAGATAAGACTCCCCAACCAATTTTCTTTTTTTCAAAACGTGCCACTTCTCAAGAATCCAAGTACCACTCGTATGAGTTGGAGACTTTAGCAATTATTTACGCACTGAGACGTTTCCGTATTTACCTCACAGGTCTAAAATTTAAAATTGTTACAGACTGTAAGTCGCTGCATGTTATGAATTTGTTCATCTTTTTCCTTATTTGCATCTTTCAGTTTTTGTATTTCGTTCATCATAATGTCCATAAACTCATTGTTTTTTTCGATATTTTTGTTGATCTCGTCAAATTTCTAAGATACAAAGTTGCAAAAATCAGTAATATTCTTCATCTCATTTTTAATGTTTTTAATTTCGGCCAGGATGGTGCTTGTATGTATTTGTGCTTATATTCACATTTGATGCATTTTCCGTGGCTGTTTTTGTATTTACATTATCTTGTGGACTATTTATGTATATCACTTCTATTTCTTTTGTTAGATTGAATATCTGTTGTTACTGGTTGCGATGAGATGTCGTTTGGTGTGCCATTAAGATTTTCGTTTGCGATCCTGCAGAATTGGCATCTCCAATTATCTTTTTTGAAACCCATCGATCTCCAAGACCTTTCCGTTACGGTGGTACATTGGTAATGCAATTTTCGAGAGCATGAGGGGCAAGAGACAAAGTCACCCGCAAGAGGCAATTCATCCTTATAGTGATTACATTTAGGCATGGTACTTACTGTATGTAACTGGAGCGGTAATGTAATACTTTGGAGACGTTGGTAATGAAACGCCAATGAATTCAATAGTTTTAAATAAAGAAAATACTGTTGTACGCCACTTTTACTATGCGATTTTTGAATAAATTATTAAAAAGTCACTATCTTGTGTATATCTTATTATATTTTCGCTTGCAACTTTGATTTTTCACAGGAAATTAAAATTATATTACGGAGTAGTGTAAACCAACTACACACTTCGATAACATTCGTACAACAAATTGTTGAAGCTGTCGTTTTAGCCAAAGTTAACATCATCCCCAAAATGATACTTAACAAAGAAGAACTTCTACTTATTTACGATACCCTTAACAATTCAATAGAGGTTAAGTCAAGCAAACATTTGTTCGAGATGCTAGAATTCAGCATACTACATTTACTCAAATATAATCTTTAACATCCGTGTTCCGTTCCGTGTTGTATTGTTCCGTGTTGGGATAGGATACCCAAGAAAACTTTTCCCTCTTCCACCTAGTCCCAATACCCGTTAACAAGACAAAAGAAGTTATTGTAAAACCATATACAGTGAAATTCGCCTATAGCGACCTCGGTTATAACGACCATGCGGATATAACGACGCAAATTCTGAGTCCCTGGATTTCACACCATATTTTTCAAATAAACTCATCCTGATATAGCGACTTCGGATATAACGACGAGTCCGTTTTTTGCAAGAATTTAAACTTTTTCCTCCGGATATAGCGACGAAATAAAAAAAAATCATCTAGTTGCCTGTGCAAAATTGAAACCTAGCAATAAAAACAAATACAAATTACCGTTTGTTTCGTTTGCTTGTCTTTCTTCTTTGTTTTTTTCTTCTTCAGTTCATTAAATCAGTAGAGCTGTCCTGTCTGTCGTCGTTTTAAAAACCGAAAAGTGAAAACTTCTGTTGGAACAACCGCATAATAGGTGATTCAATTTAGTTTTAATTTTCAGGCTAATATTCTTACTTCCAACTTAATCTAACTTAGAAACTACAAACTGAAAAAGAAACAACAGCTTAAAATTGTAAGCTGTGCAATAGTTGATTCGAATGTTTTTTAAATCTGGCAGAACAAACCAAATTCGTTTGATTTAATTTTAAGCTGCCTATTCGACTTGTTATGTAGGTGACATTCGTGTATTCAATCAAATCTTTGTTATTAATGCATTTGTTTTCCCTTAGTTTTTTAACGTTCTGTGGAAATCTACTGCATTATGGCCCCACCATCTGTTAGACGCACATTGACTGTTGAGGAAAAGTCGGCAACAATTTGGCGATTGCAGAATGGTGAATCCAATGCCGATTTATGCAAAGAATTTAATATGTCGCATTCCTCTCTTTCTACGATTTGGAAAAATCGAGAAAAAATACAAGTTTTTGAATCGAATTCTTTGAAAATAAAAAAGAATCGTAAATCCGAACATCAAGATATAGAACAGTCTCTTCTCATATGGTTTAAATCGCAACGAAGTAAAAATGTCCCATTAAGTAGTCGGATTTTACAAGAAAAGGCTAATCAATTTGGCATCCTACTAGGGAAAAAAGATTTCAAATGTTCTGAAAGTTGGATCTTTCGATTTCGACAACGTCATAATATTGTGGTCGGCAAAATTTGTGGTGAAGCAGCAAGTGTTTCTCATAGTGAGTGCAGTGAATGGTTAAAATACGTTTTTCCGAAATTAAGAGAAGGATATACAAATTCTGAAATTTATAATGCGGATGAAACTGGGTTATTCTATAAATTAACACCTGAAAGAACATTAAAGCTGAGGGGGGAAAAATGTGTGGGTGGTAAGTTGTCAAAAGAACGGATCACGGTGTTAGTTGCTGCAAGAATGGATGGAGTGAAACGGAAGCTACTTATCATCGGCAAGTCAAATAAACCTCGTTGCTTTAAGAATGTTAAATGTTTACCAGTCTACTACGAAGCCAACAAAAAGGCGTGGATGACTTCTGTAGTTTTTGAAAAAACTTTGAAAACATGGAACTCTGAGTTAAAGCGCGAAAATAAAAAAAAAAATTTTGTTTATTGATAACTGTCCTGCACATCCACGTATTGACAATTTAACAAACATAAAATTGGCATTTTTACCAGCGAACAAAACTTCCGTTCTTCAACCCATTGACCAAGGAATTATAAAGTGTCTCAAATTGAATTACCGAAAAATATTGGTATTAAAAATGATAAATCATTTAGAGAACAACACTTCAGAATTTCGCGTTAGTCTTTTAGATGCAATAGAAATGGTTACAACAGCGTGGGAAAGAGTACACCCAGAGACTATAAGAAAATATTTGGCACATGCAGGCTTCTGTAACTCTTCACCTTTACCTGCATATGTAGAGGATACCGATGATGGACTGGATAGTTTGCCTTTGGCACAACTCGCTCAAATTTGGACGAACGAGGAAAACTCCTGTAACTGGGAGACGTACATTGATGTAGATAACCATGTTTTGACGGCCGCTGATCCTACAGATCAAGAGATTGTTGAAAGTGTAGCTTCAACTACAGCTTCAGCAGTAAGCATGCACGAAGTCTTATCTGATGAGGAGGAGTCTGACGATCCGGAATGGGCAGAACGAATTCCAACAATCACAGATGCTCTAGGTGCTATTTCAGTCCTAAAACGATTTGCTCTATTTGGTGAAGGTGAAAACGATATAGAAGTTTCGTGGGTTATAAAAACTGAGAAGCGTCTAGAAAAAGTTTTTGCGGAAAAAAGGAAGCTAAAGCAGCGAAATATTACGGATTTCTTCAAAGTAATGACTTAGATGCAGTGCATCAATGCACGTACGCATACTCTTATAAGTTTTGATTTTTTTATTACATTTATGCATTATGTATATTATATGTTTTCTTTTTTAATTCTGCATGAATAATAAAACTATAAATACGACATATGTATCTATGTATCTACATACATACCAATAAATAGTCTTTTTTCTGACCTTCGGCTATAGCGACATTCGGCTATAACGACCATTTGAGGCTGGTCCCTTCACCGTCGTTATATCCGAATTTCACTGTATGTATGTTATTTAACGAGCAAAGTATCCAATATTTTGACTTCAAATCCCCACGAATAGAGAATATATTTGTTTGTCGAGAATCTTCATATCAGGAATCAACGAAAGAATCTACATGCATCGGAAACGTCATGAGAAACATCCCAGCGAACCATGCAGTCAACGACATCGGTGAAACTGTCTCTATCACCCAACCGGAAGACAACTACAAGTTAACACCCAACTTTACACCAAACGACACTCCACAGTTGCACACGGCACTCTACATCTTTGCGATCATCTCCCAACAACGTGTCAATACTTGTTTACCGGTCCAACGCCGGATCAGCAGTCTGGACCATTTGACACCGATGCATTCCAGCACGCCTCGGTGTGTAACACGACGACACCTGTGGGAACGGCAATGCAGTGGCAATCAGTTAGCGAGTAAGAAATTAGTATTTAAGCTCTAGGAAGTAAGACAAGATTGTTCAGTGTTCAGAAGGCAGTCACGCTGCCCAAAATAAAGTTTTTTTTAAGTATTTAAAAACAAAATAGTTTAATTGGCGCTCGAGCAGGGACCCTGTCAAATGCGTGCGTAAAAGTAACAACAGTGCCCTCAAGTAGTGCAAAATTAAAAAACAGTGCCCTCAGGTAGTGCAAATTGCGCGCGAAAAAAAAATCAACACCGAATTTTTGCCGGTGGTCCATGCGTGTGAAAAAATACGCGTTCGAGTACAAAAAAAAAAACAAGTGTCTAAAAATTAGGTCGGCTAATACCTTATCATTATAAGTTTTTCCTCTCGGTATTTCGGTCTATCCAAGTGTTTCCTTTTCATTTCCCAAATTGTAATACAATCCCTATATTTAAAATGCCTATAAACCAGCGAGCATTGAGTTCCAAACCAGCTGATCACCAAGATCAGACCCATCCAGAGTCGGTAAACATTAACATAAACCCAGGTCATCTCGAACCAGTAGGTGAACAAAGCACTTCCTTCCGATCCAGTTCTTCACATGGATACCCAGAACAGGGAGCCACACCTAGGGCAACTCCCGAACTCGAGGCATTATCGCGTATTTGAGGAGCGAGGTCAGTCTATGGTACAAAATGCAATGAATCCGAGTTTAGACCCCTTACTGGGTACTGGCCAGACGATTTCCCCAGAGCATATGAATGACCTATCCTACCTAGACAAAATACCGGACGTAGTCCATAGTCTACGAACGTTTTCAGGTGATCCAGGGAAATTCAACTCCTGGAGGAAAAGCTTAGAAAGGGTACTACACATATACGAACCCATTAAACGCACACCAAAGTACTATGGTATACTCAGCGTGGTTAGAAACAAAATCATAGGGAACGCGAATATCGCGTTAGAATCATATAATACACCCCTTGATTGGCGGAGCATATTAAAATGCCTCGTCATGCACGATGCCGACAAACGCGATGTGGGTACACTCGAGTATCAAATGTTTGCTTTGGTGCAAGGGAGTTAATCGATACAAGAGTTCTACCAAAGTGTGTACATGCATCTCACCCTAATATTAAACTAGCCTGCATGGACATTAACTCAGAGTCAATGTCGCTAGTAACTCAGACATATCGAGGCAAGGCACTGGACACCTTCATTCGAGGACTCAAAGGCGACTTACCCAGACTCCTCGGGATTAAGGAACCAGTTGACTTGCCTCATGCGTTGCAACTATGCTTGAAGCTCGAGAACCAAAATTTCCGTTCTAATTATGCCCACTCCCATCAACATCCAATCAGAAAAACACATAAAATAATTCCCCTAACGGGAAGATACATACCACAAGCTCAACAGGCGAATAGACCATTCAATCCTCAAACATATAATTTGTAAGACAAGTGAATCAAAATTTCAATCCCCAAACTTTTAGCTATAACAGGCCGTAACCCTAACTCAAGACAATACCAACCACAATACGCACCTCGACCAAATTTCATAAGTCAAGGACAGAACTATCACACTAACGAAAGCAACAACCATTACTCACAAAGGCCGCAGTTCAAAACGAAACCTGCTTCCTTGCATGCTAGAGTCGCAACTGCTTCCAATCAATTTCAGAAGAAACCACAAATAAAATCTCAGCAATTCAATCGGAATTTCCACATAAATATAAGTAGCAATGAAATAGATGAAGAGCCGGACATTCCTAGTGCCAATCCGGACGACTATGAGCACTTGACTCAATCTCTTCAGATCGAAGAATACGTGCAAAATCAATTTCCAGAACAACCACCTCAGCAGGAAGATTATATCGATACATTTTTTAGACTAACCGGCTCGTCGTTACCCTATTTCGAATTCGGAACGAGGAGCAGAAAAGTCCTAAGGATATTAATCGACACCGGTTCAAACAAGAACTACATCTAGCCTTCACTAGTGAGTAATCCTATTTTAAACGAACAACCATTTTACGCCAGATCTATAGGGGGAAACATTAAAATAACTCACCATACTTTCGCAAACCTGTTCGGCCTGGGACAAATAAAAATAAAATTCTTCCTAATGCCCAACCTAAAATCATTATGCCATAGACGTTATAGTAAACAGCTTTCCAAATCAATTCGATGATCCAGTCGAAAATCTAACATTTTCAACTGTCGTGAAGGACGAGATAAGAACATCTTAAGATTCCCCAGTCTATTCCAGACACTACCCTTATCCCATGTCACTAAAAGGCGAGGTTGAAAGACAAATCGTGAAACTCTTGGACGATGGTATCATTAGACCTTCGAGATCACCGTACAATTCACCCGTGTGGATTGTACCCAAAAAGCTTGACGCATCCGGCGAAAAAAAATACAGGCTAGTGATCGATTATCGGAAGTTGAACGGTATAACTATCGCTGACCGATATCCGATACCCGAGATCAATGAGGTACTTACGCAATTGGGACAAAATAAATTTTTCACGGTCCTAGACTTGAAAAGTGGCTTTCATCAGATCCCGCTAAAAGAAAACAGCCTTCTCGGTTAATAATGGCAAGTACGAGTTCCCTAGACTGCCATTTGGGCTGAAAATGCCCCCTCAATCTTCCAAAGAGCACTGGGCGACATCCTGAGAGAGCAAATTGGCAAGGTGTGCTACGTCTACATAGACGATATCATAATCTTTAGTCAGGATGAAGCCACTCATGTGAAAGACATCAAAAAAGTTGTCGATACTTTGCAAGCTGCCAATATGAAAGTGCAGCTAAATAAGTGTGAGTTTTTTAAACAGAGGTTGAATTTTTGGGATTCATCGTTTCCTCCAGAGGCATAAAAACTAATCCAGAAAAAGTCAACGCGATTTTAAACTTTCCACCACCCAAAACCCTGAAAGATTTGCGCTCATTTCTAGGCCTGTCAGGGTACTATTGTCGTTTCGTTAGAGAATATGCTAAACTGGCAAAACCCCAGACAGCCCTTTTAAGGGGGGAGGGAGGACGTTTGGACAAAAACCTCTGGAGCGAAAAATTTATACATCTTGACGATGACGCCAGAGAAGCCTTTAAAAAAAATAAAAAATTCTTTGGTATCAGAAGAGACAATGCTAGCCTATCCGGATTTCCCGAAAGACTTCGAACTCACCACAAACGCTTCGAACTATGCAAAAGGCGCCGTTCTTTCGCAAGGCTTGCCTATCACGTTCATCTCACGAATATTAACCGAGGACCAATACGCTGCGAATGAGAAAGAGATGCAGGCCATCATATGGTCCTTAAATTCTCTTAGAAACCACCTTTACGGTTTGGCAACGGTCATAATATTCACCGACTATCAGCCACTAAAATTCGCCTTAAGCAGCAAAAATACTAATGGCAAACTCAAAAGGTGGAAAGCGAGGCTTGAGGAATACAACTATGAACTCAAACATAAGCCTGGGAAAACCAACATTGTTGCCGATGCCCTTTCCAGACCACCTATCAACTCACAAATCAACTCTTTGACTCCCACGGTACATAGCAGCGAGAGTTCCGCAGATGACCTTATATATGTATAGCGTCGAGGCTCCAATCAACGCCTTCAAAAATCAATTACTGTTCGAAACCAGCGACGTGGCTGACTACAAATTTGAAATAGTTTTTCCATCACACCATAGACATACAATAAAAGAACCTTCCTATGATCCACCCAAATTAATAGAGATCCAGAAGACGCGACTAAATCTAGCCATTATCAATGGTATCAAGGCAGACGAAAGAATCATGGGTATGATTCAGGGAGTATACCGAACACATTTTAACAAATACCAAATAAGATTTATACAGATTCAAGTAACGGACATTAAGAGCGAGCAGGAGCAAAAAGAAATTATTAATCAAACTCACAAGCGCGCACATAGAAATGAACGAGAGAATAAAATACAAATCCTTCAAAATTATTATTTCCCCGCCATGGCATCAAAAATTAAAAAGATCGTAAAGAAATGTTCCGTATGTAAAGAAATGTTCCGTATGTAAAGAAAACAAGTATGACCGACATCCCCCAAAGCCTTTTCCATAAAATTTTTCCATACATTCCGTCACTGGTAAAAAACCCGAAATATCGGTACAGAGACCCTAGCATGCTCGAGTTACGTTGGTAACCCTAAAAATACTCGTCATCACCCAGCAACAATGTAACCTATCCTAGTCTAATCCCCACTCCGTGTTCTTTGTGCCTGTTATCGGCATTGCTTTTGTAGCGTCCTTTACCAATTGCCAGATCTTCCATTTGTATAAGTTAAACACGGTGTCGGTCATTTTTAAATGCCGACCTCAGCCCGATTCCCGAATAAAATACAATAGTTCCAACACCCTCAATCCTCCACGTGCATCCGGTCACTCCGCGCCAGCATGCACCTTTATCAGCAGCAGACACGGTCACAAACAACTCTATCACCTTACACCATCCCATCACCTGCAATAAGACACGTTCACAAACAACTCTATCACCGTACACCTTCCCATCATCCTCCAGCTACATTCCGCAGACGCCGCAACTTAGAATAAGATAGGCAATAAGTAAATGGTTTGTTAGCTTGTAAGTCAGTTCTAATTTTGATTTCAATAGAGAAGGAGCTTCTCTCCAGAAAATAAAAATATTTTTTTAATAAAATTTAATTAGTTTAATTTAACTGGCGCCCGAGCAGGGACCGGTAGTGCGTGTAGTATAAGTGCAAGTGTTAAATCTAAGTCTATTCGAGAAAAAGCCAGTCGCCTAAAGTAGCCGCCGCGCTCACGAAAAGCACGCAAGTGTAGCCAGTCGCCTAAAGTAGCCGCCGCGCTCACGAAAAGCACGCCTATCGGTCCAACGTGAACAATAAATAAATAAATAAAAAATAAGACAGGAAAAAAGTAATATAGAAAGTGAAACTAGAGAAAAAAAAACACATAAAAAAGTGAAAAAAAAAAAAAAAAAACGAAAACCAACGAGGAAAAAAAAAAAAAAAGGTATACGAACAAATAGAAATACAGTGAAAGTGTGAGGAAGGCGCCCCGGTAGGGAACGAAAGGGACGGGGACGAAAAAGGACTCCAGCCAACCCACCGCAAGATGCTGCATGTAGTTACATTAGCGAAGCGCATGGAAATGGATTGCTGGAAATCCTGACCATGACGAATTCACAATACTAAAAAAGAAAATAAATAATGTACTGGAAAATAATAACCGTCAAATAGTAATAAATAGGGCCTCTACAAATAGATTAAACGAACTAAGTAACATAACGAATATAATCCTAAAAGAAATAAAAAACAATAATGCGTTTAAGAATGACCTTGTGTCGACAACAAAATATAAATTAAAACTTTTGAAAGAAGAACTTATAAATATCGAATATGCCATACATTGGGCAAAGAATAAAATAATCAATTCATTCTTACTGTCAGTAGCGGAAACAGAAAATATTAAGAAAATATTAGAAGCGGAAAACTTCCCATATGAAAATTTAGATGAGGCGTTAGAGTTCGCCGACGTGAGAATTGTATCGAACAATACGTCAATAATATATATTGTTAATTTACCTTCCACCGAACCGGAACAATGTCTAGTATTAACTATCAAAGCGGTAAAAAATAAAAACAATATAAATAAAGTAGATTTCGAAAAAAATTTAAAATGTACACGTAAAATATATGGAATTAAATTAGAATGTAATAATTATAATAATTTGTCAATTTGCCCTAGGAATAACCTAATAGATTTAAGCGAAACAACATGTATTCCTAACCTTTTAAAAAGCGTGCGGTCAAACTGTAGCAGAATCAGCAGCCAACACATCCCCGACGTCGAAGAAATTCTTCCAGGCATCCTACTCCTAAACAACTTCAACAATTCACTCCTGGCCAACAATGATGTCCTAAATCTTACCGGCACATTCCTCATCAAATTCCAAAATGCAACCATCATCGCTCAAGGCAAAACTTACACGTCCAACACAACCTTCAAATACAGGCCCCTACCAGCAATAGCACAACCATCTTCAGATGTCGACACCGTCGAAGAAATACTCTCTCTAGAGATGCTAAAAGAGCTCCATACCAAATCCCTCGACCACATAGAACTGATAGAAACAAAGAGCAAAATAAAAACAACAACCAATCTTGTCCTTATTGGCGCAATCTCCATGGTTACACTAGTCATCCTTACAAAAATATTTTGGAAAAAAAGGACATTAGAATTGAAGGTCACCGGCGAGACTTGTGAACCATCAACAAACCCAACTTCATCAAGTAAAATATCAGTCACAGAAAAAGACATGGGAATATCCCAGACACCACCAAAACCATCCCGAATCAGCCAGATACCATTCTTCTAAGGTCAAACGAGGACGTTTGGAATTCAACGGGGAAGAGTTAAACACGGTGTCGGTCATTTTTAAATGCCGACCTCAGCCCGATTCCCGAATAAAATACAATAGTTCCAACACCCACAATCCTCCACGTGCATCCGGTCACTCCGCGCCAGCATGCACCTTTATCAGCAGCAGACACGGTCACAAACAACTCTATCACCTTACACCATCCCATCACCTGCAATAAGACACGTTCACAAACAACTCTATCACCGTACACCTTCCCATCATCCTCCAGCTACATTCCGCAGACGCCGCAACTTAGAATAAGATAGGCAATAAGTAAATGGTTTGTTAGCTTGTAAGTCAGTTCTAATTTTGATTTCAATAGAGAAGGAGCTTCTCTCCAGAAAATAAAAATATTTTTTTAATAAAATTTAATTAGTTTAATTTAACTTATATGTTATAGATGGGTGGCGTCCTTTTCGCGTTTGTGAAACCCCTTGTTTGTTTATACATTGTGACAAGTAGCGTTTTCTCCCAATTGCTATCCCTCCTATTTGTTTTACGCCTTGTGATGTGTGGCGTCTTCTCCATTTGGTAAACCCCTTATTTGTTTATGCGTTCAAACGTGCACTGTGAAATAAAAAGTCTGATGTGCTTTGGTTGGTCGGTGATCAGTCGAGACGAGAACTCGAACACAAGAAGATCTTGTATTCTTCACATACATATTCTTCTTCATAAAAATAATCTTGTAAAGAAATCAAAATAAATTGTGAACAAGTATTAAAATGAATTTTAGTAATAAAAAAAATAAAAAAACGTGTTTAAACTTTAATCTAAAACATAACCTCGCAAAAGCCCACAAGGAGAATGCAGATAGGGTAGAAAAGAAGCAGAATACCGACCTGACGTACCATAACAGAAGTAGACAAATTAAAGATGATTCGCCTGGCGACGAAGTCCACGTAAGAATAAACAAAAGACTAGGAACAAAGCTAACTCCGAAATACAAAAAAGAAATCGTAAAACAAAATAAAAATACAACCATTTTAACAGAATCCGGCAGAATGGTACACAAGGCCCATATCAGAACTTAAATTGCTCCCTTATTTCCCTTTTAGATCGTTTCTCACATTTTGTATGGCTGAGGTTCAAATTCTAGAGTACACAAACGCACAACTGGTAACCCTTCACACAGGGGTGGCTAACTTACGAGTACAATCCGGAACTTTTAAAATAATACACGTCATTGACCTAGAGAGATACCTGGACGTAGCAAACCGATTGGAGACCGCTATCAAAAATTTCCTAAGTACTAACCACCCTAGCTTCCCACTACTCTCCATCGAAATTTCGCTAATCAAATCAAATATCCGCCGACTATTAACAAAGCCAATAGCTAAAACTAAAAGATCACTAGACTTCCTTGGAAGTGGATCTCCGGTAGTCCAGACCAACATGATTTCGAAATTCTTAAACAGAAAATGAATAATACGAGGGTGGTCCGGTAAGTACTTAGCCTCACCGCCAGATGGCGCTAGTATCGCAAGAGCAACTTACTATCGTGTAGTACATTCTAGTAGACGGCTACTGTCGAAATTTCAGCCGGATCGGACCCGTAGTTTTGTTTTGACCGCGTGTGGAAGCGGGAGTGTCCGCGGATTGATGGAAATGGAAAAAGAGCAATATCGGTCGGTGATTCGATTCTTGTTTTTGGAAGGGAAATCGCGCAGCGAAATCAAAGAGCGTTTGGATGCTGTGTACGGTGACTCTTCTCCTTCGATGGCGACCATCAAAAATTGGTTTAACGAGTTTCAACGTGGTCGCACGTCGGTTTTTGATGAGCCATGTCCAGGTGGCCCGAAAACGGCTACCACGGAGGATAACGTGACAAAAATCCACGATCTCGTATTGGCAGATCGCTGATTGAAGGTGCGCGAGATAGCTGAGACAGTAGGCATTTCAAAAGATCGCGTGAGTCATATCCTGCATGAAATTTTGGGCATGAGAAAGCTGTCGGCGCGATGGGTGCCGCGTTTGCTCACTCCGGACAACAAGCGCAACCGTGAGACCACTTCAGAGCAGTGTCTGACGCTGTTTAAGCGCAATCCGAAGGAGTTTCTGCGTCGTTTCGTGACAGCCGACGACACATGGATCCACTGGTACACACCAGAGACCAAGGAACAGTCGAGACAGTGGAATTCACCCGGCGAACGTGCTCCGAAGAAGGCGAAGACTGTCCCATCGGCCGGAAAGGTGATGGCCACCGTTTTCTGGGATTCACAAGGTGTCATCCACATCGACTACCTGGAGAAGGGCTAAACGGTCACAGGGCTGTACTATGCCAAATTATTGGGCTGATTCGACCCCGAATTGAAGAAAAAACGGCCCCACTTGGCGAAGAAAAAAGTGCTCTTCCACCATGATAACGCACCGGCTCACAACTCCGCCCTCGCCACGGCCAAATTGGTCGAATTACTGCTCCCCCATCCACCGTATTCTCCAGATTTGGCCACGTGCGACTTCTTTTTGTTTCCAAACTTGAAAAAGTCACTCGCCAGGCAGAAATTTCAGTCGAATGAGGAGGTCATCGCCGCCACGGAGGCCTACTTTGCAGACCTCGAGAAAACGTATTTTTCAGACGGGTTAAAGAATTTGGAGCATCGCTGGGTCAAGTGTATCGAGCTAAAAGGAGACTATATTGAAAAATAAATCGCCATTTCTCCAAAATTTTTGTTTTTCTTTTGTAGGCTAAGTACTTATCGGACCACCCTCCTATATTAGACAACAACAATAGACCGGTAGTTATTAACAGACTAATAATAGACAAAATTAACGAACTTTCTAATATCACAAATAAAATCAATAATAATAATAATATTATAATATTATGAAACCATGTAAAGCATTTGATGAGATTTTTATATGGCCTAGAAGTAATATCATAATTATAAGTGATTCCACTTGCATTCCCCACTTGTTAAGAAGCCGACAGCCGAATTGCACGACCATTAACAATCACCACATACCAGATATTGAGAAAATAGCACCCGGCATCCTTTTTCTAAACCAATACACCGGACCAATATTTATAGACGCAGACCAGATGACGATCAGCGGGACCTTCCTAGTAAAATATCACAATGCAACCGTGGAAGTAAGATCGACCACATTCAAATCAGCAGAAACAACAAAGTACAAACCTCTTCCCGCCATGTTGCAACCAGCACCCGGACAAGAGGACATCGAAGAAACACTATCGCTGGAGTTGGTTAAAGATCTACACCTCAACAATACCCGATACATAAAACTACTCAGCGACAGCTTCGAGATTGGCGCCGTCATCGGCATCAGCGTTGCAGTCCTTCTTCTCGCCGTCGTATCAACCATCATCCTGAAAAGAAGATGTAAACGTGAAAGAAACAAACAACCCTTGCGCTGACGCAGCACGTACTCGAAAATATGTGTGTGCTGATGACCCATTATGCTGACGTTGCATTGCCGGCAGTAATTTAGCTTTAAGCAATTAATATAATTTTTAGCATTATGCTGACAGTGTATTGCCGGCAGTTGTTAAGATAAGCTAGATTTAAGTATAAAAGATGTAAGCCAATTAGAAAAATATATCAGTCATTCTGAATCAATAGACACTGATCGTTTAATTTATCCAAGGCAACTCCGACGTGAACAAGTTCAAATGCTTGCCTCACATAACTACCAAAGGTTATATCAAGTTTATGCGCTTGATATTTTAATTCGGGAAAACGCTCCTGAACATTGGTGACCCCGACGTGATCCAGAACAAAGATCATATAAACAAGGATTTCATCGAATTCCTCAATTCAACTCTTCATCTTAGCAAGGGTTGTCCGCTTCAGCAAGGAGAACTACAAAGATGACATCATTCGAGGAGCTGATCGTGGCACAGTTGGCAACTGGCCAAGAAATTCAGCGATTAATTACCAACTTCAAGAAGGACCCTGCAGACAGGAAGAAGTCCAAAACTTACCCAGAAGAGCGGCTACAACGCTTACAAGATCACTGGAATACATTTGAAACTGCAAATGTAAAAATAAAATCATTGCCGAATGCTCCGGCTGAACACGATTATTTCGTTAATCAGTATTTCAGTAAGATATCAACATTATTTGACGAATGTAAACGTCGTATTGAAGACGGAATAAGGTCCATAACGAAGACAGAAGAGAGGGCAACCACATCAAAGACAGCAGTCGAAACCGTGGAAGAAAATCCACCAAAAATCGTTAGTGCGATAAGAAGACAACAAACAATCATGTGTTCGATACGTAGACTGATCGAGGGTCTATCCCTGAGTGAAGATAAACCCTCACAGTATGATAAATTAATGTACCAAATACTTATACAACTCTGGCTGCAAATAGAAGCATTGAATTGCACAATTTGGGAATTAAGGGACAACCCAACTGAAATCGGTTACGATTACACGGAATATATCGCAATCGAGAAAATGGCACAGGAAAACATTATCGCTTTATCGATAAAATTACAACCACAGAATAATGGGATTATCAAGGATGCCTCATCAAATAGCATCATCACCCATAATCCTGTAAATCTACCAAAGGTCACCATTCCAAAATTCGATGGTGATTATCTAAAGTGGAGACAATTCTTTGATCTCTTCTCCCAAATGGTTGACAGCCAACCAATACCGAACATCCAAAAGATGTGGTACCTGAAAACACATCTAAGTGGAGAAGCAGAACATCTCATCCGCCATCATATGCTACTCACGGAGGACAACTACAAAACTGCTTGGAACATCCTTCGAGACCGCTACCACAATAGAAGGGTTCGTCAAATCTCCTGCAAAAATTACTCGGACAACCAAACCAGTTACAGCAGCAACCATCAGCAGGGGCTATCAAGGCTCTCCACGATACCACCCAGGAATGCTTGCTGGCATTAAATAACATCGGTGTGGACACTGCAACATGGGACCCCCTCCTTCTACATTTATTAGTTAACAAACTAGACCAAAACACGAGATTCCTATATGAGCAATCAATCAAGAAGCCAAGGGAATTGCAGTCCATGAATGAATTTCTAACGTTCCTTGAGAACCAGCTTCAATAATTAGAATCAATCGGACGAAAGAAAACGGATACATCGTCTCGAGCTTGTGCGTCAATAACCTCAAGTAACAACAACAAAGGAAATTGCAAGGCTTGTGGAACAGAGACTCATCCGACATTTGCTTGCAAACAATTTATACAATTGCAGCCAGTAGAGCGTTTACATTTAGCGCAAAACCATAAACTCTGCCTAAATTGCCTTAAAACTGGTCATGGAACAAAAAATTGCGCCTCAAGAAGCTGTTTAAGATGTGGCCAAAGACACAACACGAAGTTAACACCGTCGACCGAGGCCAAGGGCAAAGGTAGAAACGGCACTACGAACGGGACTCGCTGCGTCATCATTTTGTGTGGTTCACATTGCTCCGCATGTTCGTACCTGTTCATACGCGATCTGGTGCAATCTCGATGAATTTTACGCCGCGGTTAACCATCAGCTATCGCTAATGGTCAACAAGATCAAGACAGAATCCTATAGTGAGGAAACCGTCAAGGCACTAGTAGAGTCCTACCGTAACCGGGCCCTAGACGTTTTTATCCGCGGCCTTAACGGAGATCTTGCGAAGATGCTCATAATACGAGCCCCTAAAAACCTGCCTGACGCATACTCTTTCTGTCTTGAGATGCAGAACGTAAATTTTCGAGCTCAGTCGCTTCACTCGTCGACAGGGCCAAATACGGTAACTGCTCCCATCAATCAAGCATTCAGAAACGAACTTCGACCGCATTTGCCTCCACGGAATCCAATACAAAGGATTCCGGAAAGACCGAAACCACATATTAGTGGTTGGAATAAGGATACTGGCGTCCCTCGGGAGAACGCCACTCCCCCCAAGTTGGGGCCTAAACCTTCCGAAAGAATGGAAATCGACAATTCTGTCAATTCGAGGCAGGTTAATTACATGAATCGGCCTAATCCCTTCAAACGTCGGGCAATGTCCACTAATATCCCTCGGAAGCAGCAAAGGCTATACCACGTGGAAGTTAGCGACGATAACCCAGAGGAGTATAACGAAAGGGCAGAAGAAGCTCTAGAAGAGGTAAATTTTATGACGGGCGGCCATCCAGCGTACCATATATAGAATATGTTACGAGGGATGGGGCCGTATTGAAGTTTCTTGCCGACACGGAGGCCAACAAGAATTTTATAAGCCCAACTCTGAAACAGCCCACCGTACGTGTGAAAACACCATTCAATGTTCGTTCAGCAGCAGGGGAGATTAATGTATCGGAATGCGTACAGGGGAAATTTTTTGAAGCGTTTGGTGACGAGAGTCTAACGAAATTTTATGTCCTACCGGGGTTAAAATCCTTCGATGGTATCATTGGTGATGACACACTAAAACAACTTGAAGCAATAATCGACCGGAAGGCCAATGTGTTGAGATTGAAGAACAATGTAAATGTCTCACTTAAAGAAATGATCTCCAGGGAGGTTAACTTCACGATCGACCCATCACTTTCTGAAACCACTAAGATCGAATTAAATGGGTTGATTGAAAAATACCATTCTCTTTTTGGTCCCATCGACGCCGGAGAAACCGTTGAGACATCAGTGCTCGCCGAAATAAGAACCAGTACCAATGAACCCATTTATACGAAGAGCTACCCATACCCTGCGTGTTTGCGGGAGGTTGTAGAAGAGGAGGTGTCAAGGCTCTTAGAGGAAGGAATAATTCGCCGGTCGAAAAGCCCATATAATTCATCAATTTGGGTCGTTCCGAAAAAACCAAAACCAAATGGTGAAAAACAATATAGAATGGTGATAGATTATAAAAGACTGAATAACGTCACCATAGGGGATACGTATCCCATTCCCGACATAAATTCTACCCTTGCCAGCCTAGGAGAAGCTCGATACTTCACAACAATTGACTTAACGTCCGGGTTTCATCAAATACGTATGAAACCATCCGATATACCCAAAACCGCATTCTCCACGATGAATGGGAAATTTGAATTCCTACGGTTACCCTTTGGTCTTAAAAACGCACCGGCTATTTTCCAGCGGATGATAGACGACGTCTTGAAGCCTTTTATTGCTAAAATCTGCTATGTTTACATAGACGATATAATCGTCTTTGGTAAAGACCAGAAGGATCACCTGAAAAATCTAGATACGGTCCTGAGGCGACTTGACGAAGCAAGACTAAGGGTCAACCTAGAGAAAACGAATTTCATGCAGAAGGAAGTAGAATTTCTGGGCTACGTCGTTTCACCTGACGGAATTCGACCTGACGCAAAGAAGGTTCTTGCCATCCAAAAGCTTCAACCACCACGGAATCTAAAAGAGCTTAAATCATTCTTAGGTCTAACCTCCTACTACAGAAAATTTATTCGCGACTACACGAAGGTCGCCAAACCCCTAACAAATTTAACGAGAGGCGAAAACGCACAAGTGAAGGCCAACCAATCCCGTCGTGTCGAGATAAGCTTAGGCGAGGAAGCGCTTAATGCATTCGAGGGCTTGAAGACTCTTCTGACATCATCAGAGATTTTAGCCTTCCCCGACTTCCAGAGGCCATTCAATCTTACCACCGATGCCTCGAACTATGCAATAGGCGCAGTCCTATCTTAGGACATTGAGGGGAGGGATCGCCCAATTGCATATATTTCAAGATCTCTGAACAAGACCGAAGAGAACTATGCCACAAACGAGAAGGAGATGTTGGCCATCGTTTGGGCATTAGATAATCTTCGTTCTTATCTGTACGGGGCCAAGAAAATCCGGATACTGACGGACCATCAACCGTTGACCTTTGCGATGGGAAACAGGAACTACAATGCTAAATTGAAAAGATGGAAGGCTCGAATCGAGGAGTACAACTACGAGTTGGTTTACAAGCCTGGTAAATCGAACTTAGTGGCAGACGCTCTCTCGAGACTAAAAACTCACGTCCACCACTTGCACGATTCCAGCTCAACGGAATCGGCGTCAAGTGGCCGCGCTGACAGACATGAGCCTTCTACGAACAATGATGGCAATCAAGCTAGTACAGTGACCTCCACGACCAAAACTGCACCTTCTGAACGTCCTTCTTCCACGGAAACTGCGGATTCCGGGGACAGCTCCACTACAGACACCGCGCATACCGCTCTTCACGATTCCTCTGATCTTATTCCCCACGTGGAGGCACCCCTTAATGTTTTCCGAAACCAGATTTGTATTAAAATAGGAAAGGGACTTGAAATCGTTGAAGAACCGCATCCAGGATTCTTTCGCCACTACATCGCAATTATGAACCCTAGTGAGAGGCGCATTGCGGAGGCGCTCAAAACTAAGCTCAATCCAGGAGTGATAAACGGCATCAAGATGCCCGAGGAATACCTGGGAATGCTCCAAAGGGTCTATCTCCAATACTTTACCAAGTACAAGATTAGAATTGCCCAAAGGGTGGTCGAAGATGTGAGGAACGAAGACCGGAAGTGCGAGCTGATATTGAAAGAACACCGAAGGGCGCACAGAAATGCGCGCGAAAATAAAGAACAACTACTTGAGAAGTACTATTTTCCGCGCATGATTAGCCTTATCATGAAGTACGTTAGGGCGTGCGAGGTGCAATACGAGTAAATATGACAGGCATCCGATTCGTCCGGAGTTCCAAGCAACACCCATTCCGACCTACCCCTGCGAAATATTTCATCTAGATATAATCGAGGTACAAAACGAAAGATTCATCAGCTGCATAGATAAGTTCTCGAAGTTCGGGAAACTTTTTCACATCAAAAATCGATCCGTCTTACATCTTAGGGACAAAATTATTAAAATCATTCATTACTTCACGGTCCCCAGAATACTTGTCACTGATAATGAAAGTAGTTTCGTGAGTCCTATCATCGCAAACTTCATAAGCCTACTTGGTATAAAGTTATACCGCACTCCAGTGCATTGCTCTGAGGTCAACGGGCAGATGGAGAGATTCCACTCGACCATCTTGGAAATTTACCGTTGCCTGAGAGCCGAGTACAAGGATTTGCGATTGAAAGAACTTCTGAACATTGCAGTCGACAGGTATAACAACAGCATACACTCCGTTACCAAACACAAGCCATCCGATATATTTTTCGACAGATCCCAGAGAATTAATTACCAAAGCCTCATAGAGTTCCGTAAAGAAATAAATCAAGACCTGAGAGCTGAAATAAAAAGGAAGCAACAAGAGGCCAACCGCAAGGGCCTTAAGGCAAAAAGTAAACCCCTATTTCGAAAGGAAATAGTGGCTAAAGATAACCGTGTGACCGTGACCACAACCTCAGGGAGAAAAGTTCATAAAACTCATATAAAAAATGTGCAAAACTGCACACTCCCTGCTCCTCGGTAGTATAGTCGGTTATTACACCCATGCAAATTTGAACATGGGGGACCGGGGTTCAATTCCCCGCCGGGAGGGCATAAGCATAAAAAAAAAAAAAAAAAAAAAAAAAAAAAAAAAAGGGGAATGGCACGTACGTACTTAGCACCGACGCGCACTAACCCCATATATGTACTATATACCACTCAACCTTTGCACCCATCACCCATGGAGTAAAGAAACATATTTCATATATATTTTTTCATATCTTTTTTGACCACTGTATTGTTATATTAAGCTAGCTAACTAAGTTGTAAAATCATGTTGTTACACACTTTTATCTTTCTCTTATTACCATATTAATACAACTGATTACAATTACACTTAATCATGATTACAATTAATAGTATTAAGGAAACATTTGTAACTAGGTCCATAAGAGATATGCACTAACAACTTAATTAAGCTATCATATTAACCCCTTTGCTCAGGTTTTTCACCCTCACCGTCGTCACCATAGAGGGATTCACAATCTTCAAGTATGACGCACCCTTAATATCCATCAAAGAAGGGAAGGCCTGGGTAACCAACGGAAACTTCTACCTAGTGCACTTGATCGATTTGGAACAATGGGAACAGCAATTATTGAACCTCACAACCGCAATACAAAGCCAAGTCAAGAACCCAGAGGGAATAAGACTAGCCTCACTCCACCTCTCACAAACAACCGAACGTCTCAGCCTATTACGGAGAAAGCAGCTAAGGAAGCCAAGATCCATAAATTGGATTGGGTCCGCCTGGAAGTGGATCGCCGGGAGCCCTGACGCATCAGATTGGGACAAGATCCTCGAGAGTCAACAGGCAATAGTTGAGAACAACAACCAGCAATACAAGATAAACGAGCGCCTTTTTGAAATAGCAGAAAAGGCGGTGACGAAAGCTGAATGGATCATAAGTCGAGCCGCCAACGAAATAAAAACGGCAGACACCCGAAGATTCGAACAAGACCTAATCAACCAGGTCCTCATAATCAAGGAAGAGGTGAATGAACTGGTGAGAGCATGTCAGATGGCTAAAGGAGGGATAGTCGACACCAACCTCCTAGACCATGAAGAAATCAGAATGCTGGTCAATGAACTAGAGACCTTGCCCTACGCTAATGAGATCGAGGCGATCGAATTTGGTACGCCCATGATCTACACCAACAATACGGCGTTGCTATACATCCGATCAGTGCCAAAGGTGCGTAGTGAAGACTTCAATTTGCTCCGGATAAAGTCATCAATTCACAATGGGAAGCGGATCAGCAAAAAGTTCGACCGGGTACTAACCAATCAGAAAGAAACATATGGCCTCGTCAAAGATTGTCTCTCAATCAGCAATTCCACGATCTGCAAGTCCGAATCTCTCGAAAAACTACCGGAAGACAGCTGCATCCCTAGATTACTGAAGGGAGGCCCCACTACCTGCGAATACCACCAGAATACCGAAGAAGTTATTGAACTCATTGGAGATGACACGATCTTCCTGACTAATTTCGACGGGGAGCTCACCGGAGGAAATTCGACGGAGAAGCTATGGGGAACATTCATTGTCCGGTTCAGTAACGAGACGATTCAGATTAGGGATCAAACGTTCACCAGCTCGTCCTTGACGACCCTACAAGCCATGCCAGCTGTCGTAACCAATATTACAAAACAGGTCCATCGTATTGATCTTCAAACGGTACATAATCTTGGACTACAGAACATCAAGTATCTTACCAATTTGACAGGAAGAACGAAATCTCAACGCTGATATACGCTTCAATCTTCTCAGCCTTAATCTTTACTGTTTATCGTACGTGGTGCAAAATTAACAACAAATTGGATCTCCCGGTAGTAGGGACGACCCAACAAGGACCTGCTGTCATTGACCCATTGGGGAGGAGTTAACACCGTCGACCGAGGCCAAGGGCAAAGGTCGAAACGGCACTACGAACGGGACTCGCTGCGTCATCATTTTGTGTGGTTCACATTGCTCCGCATGTTCGTACCTGTTCATACGCGATCGTGTTGATTCAAGTGCACTTGGATCATATTCAGTCTGGTGCAATCGGATGCGCATTGCAACCAGCCTAGGAAGCGGATGCGTGTACACCGGAGAAAAGTCTACGTTGCAGATTTGGGCGAAGCGACGAGGCTTCCTATGGAAGGGGTTTTAGTTGATAAGTTAGTTCTAAGTTGGTCGTCGGACAATAAAGATATTTTATAACGTAACCTGTTTTTGAGACGCGAATTGTAAGTCGAACAGTTGGGTGGAAGCTCTGCTTCTCCGTTCGCGATTTTTTTTAGGCTCCCCTTATGGGAGTCCTTTAACTACGATGCTACATCTTGAAAGTAACACGAAAGGCTCTCCCACCAAAAAACAATCAAATAATACAAACAACAATCACCAAAACACTATAAGTCAATCAGTAACATTGGCAGCATCCAAGAACTCGTCACATCATTACGTGCTCCTCAGTACTGCCATCGTAGAATTGATTGTTACCAATGGAGAAAGGACGAATTGCAGGACCATTCTGGATTCAGGCTCTCAAGTCAACTTGATCACCACACGTCTAGTAAAGAGATTAGGACTCAGTACAAGAAACTCATCAATGAGTATTCAAGGTATTGGCAATGGGAGAAGGGAAGCCCATCAACGTGTGAATGTAAAATTACAGTCGAGAACAACCGGCTTCAATACCCACCTTGAGACATTTGTCCTGCCGAGCATAATACCACCACAACCTTCACAACACATCAACATTTCATCATGGCCAATACCAAGCAATGTTCCATTGGCAGACCCTAAGTTCAATCATTCCGACAATATAGATATTCTCCTTGGTGAAAGAATTCTACCATCAACTGCTCTCCATCGGGCCTGTTCTACAGAATACAGTCCTCGATGGATACTGGCTGGTAAAATAGCTGTAACTGGACCAGATACAACAACATGCTGCATCTCCACGTATGATGACAATGATCTTCATCAGATGATCGAACGATTATGGAGCCTCGAAGAAGTTGAACCGGCGCGTTGCAAGTTATCAAGGTCCGAAGAGATGTGCGAAGTTCACTTTTCTCAAAACACACATAAAACCATCGATGGTCGCTTTATTGTCAAACTACCGTTTCATGAGAGCCCAAACACCCTTGGCAAATCCAAGGAAGTAGCAATCAACAGATTTCTGGCCCTTGAGCGACGGTTAGAGAAAACGAAGGAGGTGAAAGACCAATATATCAAATTCATGAAGGAATACGAAGACTTAGGTCATATGACAGAAATCGACCTCAATAACATTGTAGCTCCGAATTACATCATTCCGCATCATTGTGTCTTCAAGGCTAGCAGCAGTACTACTAAACTCCGAGTAGTTTTCGATGCATCATCCAAAACATCAACTGGAGTATCATTAAACGACATCATGGCCAGTAGTGCAGAGTGAACTATTCTCATTATTACTTCGCTTCCGCTTACCACGCTATGTATTTTGCACTGATATTGAAAAAATGTATCGACAAATAGTCAGGGATCCGGAGGACAGAAGATATCAAATCATCGTATGGAGGGACAACGTAAGCGAGGCGTTGCGCTACTATCAACTGAACAAGGTAACATATGGTACAAGATCAGCACCTTACTTAGCTACAAAATGCTTGCAGCAACTGGCAAAGGAGTATAACGCAACATTTGCATTAGGTGCAAGGACACTCCACAACGATTTCTACGTCGATGATTGCCTGACGGGAGATAATAATCTATCGACTGCTGTAGAAATGCAAAATCAACTCATACACATACTACAATGCGCAGGGTTCAAACTACGAAAATGGAGCGCCAATCATCCCCGTCTGCTACAAGGCATTGCCAAGGAAGATAAAGAAGTTAATCTTGACTTTAACGATGAGAGTAATGCTTCAATTAAGACATTAGGATTAACATGGCAGCCAAAGAACGATTCATTTTGTGTTAAAACAAATATGAGCTCAACGAGTAGAGTTACAAAACGGAGTGTAACCTCAGATCGTGCCAAGTTATTTGATCCATTGGGCATTGTTAAAAATTAAGAAGCACATTTTTTTGGAGTTGAGGAGTCCGGAGTGCTTGTGGGACGAAGAAGTCATACAGGGATTTTTATCGCGGAGAAGAATCAAGTGGAGCTTCATAGTGGAGCGTGCGCCCTGGTGGGGCGGATTCTGGGAGCGGTTAATACGAACAATGAAGAATCTACTGAAGGTAACCATCGGTAAAGCCAAACTAAATTTTGAGCAGTTGAGGACTATAACCGTCGAAGTTGAAGAAATTGTTAATAATCGTCCTTTGACGTATGTGAGTGCACACCCTCGGGACCTATCGCCGATATCTCCTTCGGACTTTTTGGTTCAGTCCAAGAATCTTATATTGGAGTCATCTTCAAGAGAGCCCGATAGGAACTTGCTTATAAATGCCTGGAAACAACGTATGAGGTACACAACTAAGCTAAGGAAAAGGTGGCAATTGGAATATCTTCAACTTTTGCGCTCGTTCCACCATAAACCCAACTTTCCATCAGTGCAGCTTAAGGTGGGTGATGTTGTACTAGTCTCTGATCAATCAAGTCCACGGATTAACTGGAAGATGGCTATAATAGAGCAAGCATTTCTAGGAAGACACCAAAAGGTGAGGTCTTGTCAAATTAGGTTGGCCGACGGGAAGTAACTACGACGGCCTATTCAGTTGCTGTACCCACTCGAGCTCTCCTCTGGCCCGGCGGAGGATGTTAAAAATTAAGAAGCACATTCTTTTTTTATATTGAATTGAAACTAACATGAATCAGTCTATCTCTTTTTCTCTTTATTGAATTTTGTATAAATAAGCTATTGTTGGATTTAAACCAGTCAGTTCAAGTCTATATTCATTGGAGTAATGTTGCTTTACCGCGTTTTTTTGTATTAAAGAATTTATTCTCAGAGGTTTTCTTTTTTACTTGCGCATTTTCTCCTGAACATTTTACAGGCATGATGGCTCCATTAGTGGTCACAGCAAAGATATTCATCCAGGAGCTTTGGTTGCTACAACTCTCATGGGATGAAGCACTGCCGGCTGAGCTACACACACGATGGATAACATTTCGGAATAATTTGAGGGAAATAAACAACTTCCAATTTCCACGTCACAGGTTCAACAATGGTGTACCCACAACCATTCAAATTCACACCTTTTCTGATGCATCTGAGAAGGCATATGGTGCAGTGGTATACTTGAGAACAACCATGAATGATGGAAGAATAATCGTAAGATTCCTGTGTTCTAAATCACGAGTGGCTCCACTGAAGAAACAAACTTTGCCACGCCTAGAATTGTGTGCAGCGGCTCTTGGCGCCCAATTAACAGCTCGAATTAAGAAGAATTTAAACCTCATGGATACACCTCGCATGGATAAATTCTCCATCTTCATAATTTCAAACTTTTGTGGCTAACCGAGTTTCCACTATACAGGGACTGACACTTCCCGAGTAATGGCGGCATGTACCGTCAAAATACAATCCAGCGGATATACTATCAAGGGGCCTCCAACCAGCAAACTTACCATCATGCACACTATGGTTTTATGGTCCCCTTTTTCTATCAGGCCATCAAGATATGTGGCCAACGAAATACATAAAGGAGCTCTCAGTTCCGAAAAACACAGAACGAAAACGAAAGCTACCAATTGTTGCAGCAGTGACTCATGATGGCAACAACGAATTGATATATAAAATAAACCATCCCAATTCATTCAGGATACTTCAGAGAATAGTTGGATATATCCTACGTTTCTGCAAGCATGCCAGATGTACCAAAGGTCAACGACAAAATGAAATACTATTACCTACAAAGGAACTAGAAGACTCATTGGTCACAATAGTTCGAGCAATGCCGGCATTCGATTTCAAGGAAGAAATCAGTGACTTGCAGGCATACAAGGAGTCAAAGCATGGAAGTAATTTCGCCAGTCGGGCTCCATTTTTGGATGATAATGGAATTATTCGGGTTGGAGGTCGATTAGAGTCTGGAACACTTCCTTTTGACGCCAAGCATCCAATGCTATTACCATACAACAATTCCCTAGTGAAACTTTTGATGAAGGATATCCCCGAAAACAATAACCACTGCTGCGCCCAACCACTGCTAGCCCATCTTCGACAAGGATTTCGGCCAATTAAGGCAAAACAATGGCACGGTCCATAGTACACCACTGCGTGAAGTGCAATAAAGACAGACCACAATTACTGCAATAAGTCATCAAGACCCTTTATAAATACAGGAGTTGACTACTGCGGACCCTTTTGGATTCACTACAAAATTCGCGGAAAACGACCCCAAAAGGCCTACGTGGCAATTTTTTGCGGCTTCGCCACAAAGGCAGTTCATATCGAACTCGTAAGCGATCTGACTACCGACTCGTTTCTAGGAGCACTGAGACGATTCATCGGCCGTAGAGGACATTGCCAGCATCTATATTGCGACAACGCAACGAATTTTGTGGGAGCCAATAATCAATTGTCCGAGTTGGAAGACGCTATTTACTCCCAAAGGGCACGTACAACCATTATAAAGGAATGCAGCAATAAGGCCATACAATTCAACTTCATTCCCCGCAGGGCTCCCCATTTTGGAGGTCTTTGGGAAGCAACTGTTAAGTCAGTAAAGCACTTATTAAGAAAAAGTGTTTCAACAGCCTCGTTGACTTATGAAGAAACGGTATTAATTGCAATCGAAGCCATCCTAAATTCAAGACCACTAACACCACTTTCAAGTGACCCGAACGATCTAGCGGCACTAACACCTGGACACTTTCTCATCGGTGAACCCCTTACTGCACAGATCGACGCAAACGCAGTTCCTGCAAAACACATTCATCTGACAAGATGGAACTTGGTCTCACATCTCAACCATGAATTTTGGAAACGCTGGTCACAAGAATACTTAAACGAACTCCAGTATCGCCATAAATGGAAGGAGTGCTCTAAGAATATCAATGTGGGAGACATGGTCATCATAAGGGAAGATAATGTTCCAGCCCTTCAATGGCCACTCGGCAGAATTACCAGGACTTATAAGGGTACTGATGGTGCCGTACGAGTAGTTGATGTTCGAACAGCATCAGGCATCTGGAAACGTCCGATCCACAGATTAGCGCCACTTCCAATTGAGCATGAAACAAAGAGTGACATTATAACTGGGGATGAAGCCCAAGAATCAACACATCAGTCTCAAGTACCAGACCCAGTAACTACAACAACGACAAAAAGACGACGAATGCCTGGTACCGCGAGAATTGCCTCACTGCTAACAATTCTTCTCACCATGCCAACAGTATTCAGTAAAAACATCGAGATCAACAAATTCAAATCCAATTTGGGCATCTACTTTGAAGGAATTGGTTCAACAAAAGTAGCAACAAGCGAATGGAACTTCATCATCCATTATGACTTGATTCCATTGATAGGAGAATACAATGTATTATCAAACGGAACATTGACCCTGGCTCATTTATGTCGAGAAATTCAAAAAAGCTTTTGTATGAACACATTAAACCAAGTTCAGCACATCATAACCGAACTACAGTCGGAAAACACTCTTCTACCTAATAGACGGAATAAAAGAGGAGCCTTTAACACAGTTGGACGGTTTGCTAACTCTTTATTTGGAGTATTGGATACCGAATATGCTGAACAAATGCCCAACACCATAGACCAAGTAAACACCAATGCAAATCACCTATTAAATTTGCTTCGAAATCAAACCTCGGTCGTCGATTCAACAATCAACATTATAAAACAAGACCAAACCATTATAAATAATAGATTCGATCAAATCAACAACCAACTAACCGAAATACGAGGAAGAATACGTGACAACGATGAGGAAGACTACCAATCCAAAATATCTCAGGTAGCATCATCACTTTCATCTCAATTAATTATCATGATACTTAACATACAAAGGATACAATCAGCCCTCATTGACGTGCTCACGGATACCCACCACGGCAAAATCAGTTCGATACTATTGTCAACAACTCAACTGAAGAAGGAACTTACAACCATTAAGGCGCACCTACCAACATTTCTAGAGATGCCTGTAGATGAAGAAGATCTCCTACAACTATACAAGCTGATGACAGTAAAGGGAAGAGTAGCAGATAATCAAATCGTATTTTGGGTCACACTCCCGTTAGTAGATCACGAACAATACACTTTATTTAGAATCACACCTATACCACATTTCATAAACAACACCATGTTAGCCATCACTCCCTGCGCCCCAATACTGGCTGTGAATGCACATCGAGACCACTACTTTCCAATACAGTCAACTACTTTAGAAGGATGCATCAATTTAAGGGAAGAACAATATTTATGTCTGAATATAAGTTAACACCAAACCTTACACCACACGACACTCCACGATTGCACACGGCACTCAACATCCTGCTTTGCACACGGCACCCTACATCTTCGCTAACACCTTCCAAAAACGTGTCAACGCTTGATCATCGCTCCAACATCATACCAGCAGTCTGGACCACCCGACACCGAAGCATTCCAACACGCCTCGGAGTGTAACACGACGACACCTGTGGGAAGCGCAATGCAGTGGGAATCTGCTTAGTCAGTAAGAAACTAGTATTTAAGCTTTAGAAAATAAGAAACATTGTTCGTTGTAAGTTTGGAAGGCAGTTACGCTGCCGAAATAAAAATATTTTTTTTATCAAACTAATAATTAAATAGTTTAAGTTATACAATCAAGATATAACGACGGAGCAGAAAATTGTTCCTGCGATATGGGTCTTTTCAATAATGAAACAAGGTCTACATGTATACTGACCAAATCTGGAAGAAACCTTACTTGGATTCAACTAGAACACAAAAACAAATGGCTGTATTCCACAAATAAACAATCTCGACTTACAGCAATTTGTGGAACCAAGAACGAACAGTTACTCTTGGAGGGATCCGGAATAGTTACGTTGCAGCCAGGATGCACCTTAAGACACAATTCCATTACAAGTCAAGGTCATAACATATTCTCTACTAACCTCCAAACTTCCTACACCAGCCTTGGAAGCATATCAGAAATTTCAACACCAGAGCAACAAATAGTATTGTTTCACAAATTCAATACCACACAATACGATATTCAACTGAAAAATCTAACGGATCTACAAAAATTAATCAAGGAACAAGAAGTTCTTGACCTACCACACAAGCTTCAAGTCCACAGTCATCACCACTTTGCAACTGGATACTCGGCGTTAATGTTATCCATTATGTTAGCCGTCTACGTAATTTGGAGGCACAAATCAGCAAGATCAGCAGATATTACGGAACCAGTACGGCCAGCACCCCATCAAACACCAACATATTCAGAATTTTTTTTTTTTTTTTTTTTTTTTTATAATTCGTGCAGGTTCAAGAGTTACGCTCTTTTGATGTTTGTCACACAACCTGGACGGGGTGCAGATGGTTTGTGTCGAAGATGTTCGTTCACTACTCTCCGGGGGTGGTTGTCTTGGGATTCGAGAGATTCGACTGAATTTGTCGCGTTGATTGTAGTTTTACAGTAACTTTATTCCATGCCATTAAGATCTTATATTGGAAATGCACACGCAGAGTATGAATTTTGAAGTGATCTTATACTGCGAGTGTTATGCCTTCGTCTTGTAGTTACCATCGCGTAGAGGGTTGAATGGCCATTCAGCGCGGGGGAGAATGTTCAGTTGAATTACCCATGACGCAACGCATTCAGCAATTGTGTGCCAAGGCAATTCACCGCACGATGTCAACACCAACCCTTGCGCTGACGCAGCACATATTCCAAAACATGTGTGTGCTGATGACCCATTATGCTGACGGTGCATTGCCGGCAGTTGTTAAGATAAGCTAAATTTAAGTATAAAAGATGTAAGCCAATTAGGAAAATATATCAGTCATTCTGAATCAATAGACACTGATCGTTTAATTTATCCAAGGCAACTCCGACGTGAACAAGTTCAAGTGCTTGCCTCACATAACTACAAAAGATTATATCAAGTTCGGGAAAACGCTCCTAAACAACTGCATTATGTCCACCATGTAAAAGGGAAAAATACGATCGCCATCCGAAAAACCCAAAATTAGGCGAAACTCCAATCCCCAACTATCCAGGACATCAGACCATATAGATATCTTTATGATAGAAAAACAGGAGCGTTTCCACTCCACTTTAGTAGAAATTATGAGGTGTATTAAATCAAAAGTCCAAATATCAATTTTGAAGAACTCCTTGACAGGGCAACCAACGAATACAACCACTCCTTCCATACTACGACAAACTCCTCATAGTACGACAGTACGAAAGACCAGTTGACTTATTTTTTGGCAGGAGAGTGGTTACGTTATTAGAACACCCCCACATTAACTTGTAATTTGTCAGAGCACTCTGCCGTCCTCATAAACAAAATCCCATAAACAAAAATGTAATGCGATCACAAGAGATCCACATAGGAAACCAATTTCTTGTGATCAGCAAAATAACACACAGAGCATTCCCCGATAAGATATTTTATACAATGCAATGCGATCACAAGAAGTCAATAACGCGAACGTTCATGCCCACAGTAAACCAATTTCTTGTGATCAGCAAAATAGACAAAGGGAGTACGATAGATCCCCAACAAGCCGTGGATTCGCTGACCAAACATAAAATGAGTATAAGAAGCGTTGTTTTCCAGAAGAAGTAGTTACTTGTGTTACTCGTGTTACTTGTGTTACTCGTGTTACTTGTGTTACTTGTTGCTTGAAGCTAAGTCGTGTTGGTTCTGTCTTGCTATTGTTGTTCAATTAATGTAATAAAGAAAGTAAATAATAAAGAAAGTAAAGAAAAAAAAAGGAAATATTTTTCTTTTATTATTTTGTCGAACCACACAAAAATAAAATTGGCGCAGTCGGTAGGATTCCGTAAGACTCGGAAAACGTGTCGTACTTTTTCAAAAGTTTAGTTCGGAATCGTCCTTTTGAATAACTGAAATAGTCAACCGGTAAATTAAAATTAACGGTGTAGGACAACAAAAAAAAAAAAAACTCTAGTGAAAAACATAGTGCATCAAGATCCGCATCGGACAAATTGCACAAAATCCCATAGGGGGAGTGTTAAACTAAAGAAGACTTTCTTTTAATAAAAACAATTATATACATTAACAATTACCATTGATGAGGAAGTTCCAACCTTACTGCATACCCAGAAGGACTCAAGAAACATTGATCCTAGCAACAACGGGAACCGAATCGACAGAGACGACACAGGAGGGAAACCAATTCCAGCCTTACTGCATACCCGAAGGAACTCAAGAAGCAGTGATCCCAGCAACAGCGAGAACCGAATTGGCAGGGACAACACAAGAAGAAAACCGGGTAATATGGCAACTATTAATATAGATCCTCTTAAACTAACTAAAACCTTGCCTTATTTTGATGGTAAATGTTGTAATATTATTACCTTTGTTAAAAAGGAAGAGTTTATATTAAATATAATTAGCACATACAATGAACCATCTAAACAATTCATATTAAACGAAATCAAATCAAAATTAACAGAAAATGCCCTAGATGTAGTTCTAAGGGGTGGCGACCCACACGATTGGCAAGAAATAAAAAAAATATTAATAAAAAACTTTGGTAAAAAAGAATCCTTTTTAAAATATAACCCAACTATTTAATGTATTCTCAAATATCCTCTGCAGATTAAATAATAAATATTATTTATATGAGGATAAACAAGAAGAATATAACCCTAGCAATAATGAAGCGTCTTTATTAGCTAAATTTTGTGAAGAAATTACTCCTAACGCGAGCTCAATAATAATAAATCATAATAAAACGACCCTTAGCGAAGCATTTTATAAATTAGAGTCATGTCATTGGACAAGAGAAGACACAAATAATAGAAGTTATAAAAATACCCAAAACAATAACAATTTTAAATATTACCAAACAAATAACAATAACCTAAATAATAGAGATCAGGGAAAATGAATTTAGAAATTCAAATAATAATATGAATTTTAACGGTCAACATTTCTATAGAAATAATAATCAAAATTATAGCAACATATCTATAGAAATAATAATCAAAATTATAGGCAACCAAACAGAAGAGGCAATTTTTCAAACCAGAATCGTAACCCGTTTCTTACATAAAATAAAAGAAATACACCTGAACCAATGCAAGTAGATCATCTTACTTCATCAAATTTTCAAACACCTGCCTCAACAGACCATTACCCTGTATAGACGTTCATATTCTCCATAAAAGACTAAGACTTTTGGTAGACACAGGAGCAGCTACCTTTATTTTAGGAGAAAATACATTCCCTAGACAATTTGAAACTAAATTAGATAGACCCCATACAATTGAAACATTGTATAAAGACCATTTAATAAACAATAAAGTAATTGTACCATTACCAACCGAATTTAACAAAAATGGATCAACTATGGAATTTTTAATTACCCCAATTACTAACAGTTCTTTTGACGGAATTTTAGGGAACAATATCCTCATTCCATTACAAGCAGAAATATCATATCATACCCACACTTTAAAAGTTAATAACATTAAGATCCCACTACTGTCTAAACTACTATTCTATAAGGAAGGGGATAACTTAACGAACGTAAAAGAAGTAACACATAAAATCGAAACCAAAGACGATAAACCAATATATACACGCCTATATATTTAGATACCCAGAAGTACACAGAGACGTAGTAGAGGAACAAATCACGGAAATGTTAGATCAAGGAATAATAAAAGAAAGCAACAGTCCATATAATGCACCTATCTGGGTTGTACCCAAAAAGATAGACAGCTCAGGGCTAAATAAATGGCGTATCGTCATAGATTATAGGAAACTTAACGAAATAACCGTGGAAGACAAGTTCCCTATACCAAATATTGATGACATATTTAGTAAATTGGGAAGAGCTCAATATTTTACTACCCTTGACCGAGCGAAAGGTTTCCATCAGATATTGGCGAGTCCTAAAGACAGGCACAAAACTGCTTTTTCAAGAGCAAATGGCCACTATGAATTCAATCGTATGCCATTTGGATTAAAAAATGACCCCGCTACTTTTCAGCGAATGATTAATCATTAATATTAGAAGGTCTTATAGGAAAAATATGCGTCTGATATAAAAATATTTAGATGATATCCTTGTATTTAGCACATCATTGGAAGAGCACGTTTCTTCAATTAATAAAGTGTTTCAGAAACTAAAAGAACATAACTTAAAAATACAAATTAATAAATGTAAATTTTTAAGCAAAACCACAGAATACTTGGGACATGTTATTACAACTAATAGAATAAAGCCAAACCCAGAAAAAATAAAAGCAATTGAAAAAATACCAATCCCACGTACAACCAAGCAAATTAAATCATTTTTAGGATTAACAGGTTACTATAGAAAGTTTATAAGAGATTATTCGAAGGTAGCAGTGCATATGACCAAATACCTGAAAAAAGGAGTGAAAATAAATATCGAAGGCTCAGATTTTATTACAGCCTTTGAAGAATTAAAATTACTCCTATCCAGTGACCCTGTTTTAAAATATCCTGATTATACCAAAGAATTCGTTTTAACAACAGATGCATCCAATTATGCAATCGGAGCTGTTCCTTCTCAATCAAATCACCCTATATGCTATGCATCTCGTACCCTCAATGAACATGAGCGCAGATATAGCACTATAGAAATAGAATTATTAAGTATTGTATGGTCAGTAAAATATTTTCGACCATACCTTTATGGCCGCAAATTTAAGATACGTACCGATCATAGACCTCTAATATGGTTAAGTAACCTCAAAGAACCTAATTCAAAACTGCAAAGATGGAAAATCAGTTTAAATGAGTACGACTTTGACATTGAATATTTGAAAGGCAAAGAAAATCGTGTTGCAGATTATCTTAGCACGCTAGAAGTAAATGCAGTCAATACAAGAGAAAATTCAACATTAGCCACCAATCGTAGTGGAATTGAAGAGGCAAATGACATTGGATTATTTCTGAATTACCGGCGAATATGGTAAAACATCAAATAGAAGTTGTAGAATCGGAAGAACAAAGCAAAAACATGAAATTTATACATATATCAAGGTGTTAGAAGACTTACTATTAAATTAAAGGACGTAGGCGAAAATATTACTGAAGCATTCAGGGAATTTTTACCCGATCACGGAAAGGTGGCAATATACTGTCCAAATGATAACCTGTTTTACAAAATTCAGAAAAAATATGTCGAGCTCTACAGCAATCAAAGTAAACTGAAATTACTAGGATGCACTACTCTTTTGAAAGATCTAGGTAATACAAACGATGCATTGAATCATATTCAAAAAATTCATGAACAATTTAACCACAATTTAACCAATCAAAAACGAATATTATTTTCCAAAACTAAGAGAATTAATTCGAAGATACATAAATAAAATAATTGCACAGTATGTCAAACAGCGAAACACGACAGAAGTCCAGAAAAAATTAAAATCGAAATAAGCAAAACTGCATTCTATCCCACTGAAATTGTTCACATGGACATGTATATTCCAAGCAAGCATATTTATTGTTTGACAATTATAGACAAGTTCACTAAGCATTTGACAGCTTTTCCCATTGCTAGTAGAATAACCAACAAAATTATTGAACAAATGAAACTTAGAAATTCAATACAAGGTAAACCCAAAGAAATAGTATGTGACAATGAATTTAATAGTTTAGCATTTAAAGAATATTGTAACGAAGAAGGAATTAAAATAAAGCTGATAACTCCAAATCATAAGACGGGAAACGCAGATGTGGAAAGAGTACATGGCACACTAAACGAACACATAAGGATATATAATGCACAAGAAAAAAGTAAGAATATATTAAACTTAAAGGAAAAGGTAATAAAAGCAGTAAATATGTATAATCATACCATCCATTCAACGACATTGAAAAAACCGATGGACTTTATTCAAAACAAAATAAAATTAGAAGAGTTAGAGGAAATAGAAAAAAGTATCCAAAAGATTAAGGAAGACAACATTAACAAACGAAATATAAATAAAATTGATTTTGTTGAACCAGATCTAAGTAAAGAACTATGTATACATAAAAGCTGATGTAGTTAAAACAGCAAAGAAAATAGCTGCAAAATATAAGAAAATTAAGGTGGAAAAGATAAATAACAATTATTACGCAAATCAGAAAAAAAATCATAAAAACTTCTTCAAACGAAAATATAAATATCAAAATAGTGACAAATAATTTAATATCTTTACAGATAATATGAAAATCATAAGCATATACATATTCATCGTCATCACTATGGTGAAATCAGAATTCCTACAAGAAATTCACAACCAAGCAGGATATATTCTAATCAAACAAGATCCAATAGAATTAATCGAAAAATATGACAAAATACTTCATATAATCAATCTAGAAACTTATAACGAAATTATTATCAAATTGAATTTTCTATAGAAAACGGTTATAATAATTTTCAGGATTTAAGACTTAAAAGATTAATGACAGATGCCCTAGGAGATTCTAAATCAAAGCTAAAAAGTATACTTCCATACTCAAGACAAAAAAGAGGTTTAATAAATTTAGGAGGAAGCGCACTACATTTTCTGTTTGGAACTATGGATAACGATGAAAGAGTGGAGATTGGTAATCATTTAAAAATAATAGAAGAAAACAACAAAAATGCTATTACAGAATTAAACAAACAGGTAGAAATATTAATACGCATTTTCAAACAGAATTAGAAACCATGGCAGATCGAATTAATAAACATCAATATGTACTTAGGAATTTCATTAACTCCACAGATACCAAACAGGAAAGCTTAGCCAAGAGCATACTTTCATTACAGATTAACACAGACATAATGTTGTTAAATAGCGAAATAGAAAAGTTGCAAGACAACATAGTTTTCTCACGATAAGGAATTTTAGGAAGAAATATTTTAACTAAGGAAGAAAATAACCGATTCAACATATCTGTTAATAAACTAGAACATATAGAAAATACTGTATAGACCAAACGAAATCAGTTAGTTTTTGTTCTAAAAATACCAGAATTCACATACAAATATGAAAATATTATGATCTTACCAATACCAAATGATCAAGGGTTTGAAGTTGAAATATCGAAATATAATTATATAATCAATAATAAAACTTTATATGAAAATAACGGAATAAAATATGTTAGAAACCTGAAAAAGAGTTCAATTTGTATCCAAAACTTATACGAAACGAAATATGAAAATTGTAAAATAAAACCTAATAAAGACCAAGAATTGATTGAATTGGAAGATGGACTAACAAAAAAATTATTTAAGACAAATTTAAATGACTATTGTAATAATATTGAATATAAAATTGTTAAAAACAACCTCATACATTTTAAAGATTGTAACATCAAAATAAACACTACTATGTATAACAATGAAAAAGAATCATTTAAGCACATCACATTATAGTCCCATTGTATAACACGCCAAATTATACATACACTAATCTTACGTTGGAAGATATACATATAAGCCAGATAGAAAATATAAAAACATTAGAAGAAGTTAAATATCAGAACAATGTAAAACATGTTATATCATACACGACTATCACAGTTATAATCATTGCAATTGTATCCCTAATACTGTATTTCAATTATAAGAAAACAAAAAAAATTAGAATTGGGAATAGAATTATAGATGCTCAGGAGAGCATCAATCTTAAGGGGGCAGGGGTTACGTTATTAGAACACCCCCACTTTAACTTGTAATTTGTCAGAGCACTCTGCCGTCCTCATAAACAAAATCCCATAAACAAAAATGTAATGCGATCACAAGAGATCCACATAGGAAACCAATTTCTTGTGATCAGCAAAATAACACACAGAGCATTCCCCGATAAGATATTTTATACAATGCAATGCGATCACAAGAAGTCAATAACGCGAACGTTCATGCCCACAGTAAACCAATTTCTTGTGATCAGCAAAATAGACAAAGGGAGTACGATAGATCCCCAACAAGCCGTGGATTCGCTGACCAAACATAAAATGAGTACAAGAAGCGTTGTTTTCCAGAAGAAGTAGTTACTTGTGTTACTCGTGTTACTTGTGTTACTCGTTGCTTGAAGCTAAGTCGTGTTGGTTCTGTCTTGCTATTGTTGTTCAATTAATGTAATAAAGAAAGTAAATAATAAAGAAAATAAATAATAAAGACAGTAAAGAAAAAAAAAAGGAAATATTTTTTTTTATTATTTTGTCGAACCACACAAAAATAAAATTGAGTAACTCCCGAAGATTATGAAAGAGCTAGGCAAAGCAATATTGATAAATTAGTTAAAAAAAACAAAAGGAGATTAGAAATATCATAACAAGAAGAAGAAAGAAATTAAGAAATATAATCCAGGAGATGTTATATACGAGTATGTTAGACGAAACAAACGAATAGGGTCAAAACTATCAGCACGGTATCAACGAGAAATACGAGTAGTACAAGAAAATTTGCAGACTACAGTTAAAACACAATCGGGAAAAATTGTTCATAAGGAACACATAAGGAACTAACAATTCTTACTTTTATTTTCAGATTATATTTAAATTTCGCGACGGGAGAAATCCAGATACTCGACTATAGCAATACGCACCTAAATTCGATAGACAAGGGACCGACAAAAATACAAGACGGAGACTTGAAACTGATACATTTTATAGAAATCAATAAATACGACGACTTCTTGTCCAAAGTTGGAAATTGGTTGAAAAACATATTCCTCCTTCCCATCCTTCCCCTCCATTACTTAAACATGAAATCTACCAGACAACTGAACTCCTTAACTCAATTAGGCCTATTATCAAAAGTAAAAATAGGCGAGCGGTAGACTTCATTGGAACGGCATGGAAATATATAACCGGTAACCCGGATCATGAAGACTTTCGGCCCCTATAAATCAGGTAAAAAAAAACAATAATAGACAAATATTAATTAATAATATATACAGCGAACGATATAAAACAAAATATTAGAATAAATTATGAATTCGGTTTAGAATTGCTTTAAAAGCAATATTTTAAATTCAATCATATTGTTAAAAGAAGAAATTAAATCCATTGGAAATACATTTTGTAAAGAATTAGCTAATGTAAACATACTGACTAACTATACATCTATATTATATATCATAAGAATCCCATTAACAATCAATATAATTTATAATAGATTAATACTAACACCTATAAAAAAGGGTAATAGAATTGCCTACATACAATATAATGAAATATTAAGGCTTAACAACGAAATGTATGGAATTGAAGGAAACTGTAAAGAATATAATACTATAACTATCTGTAAGCAAAAACAGTTGTTAGATTTAGAAAAAGATTTTTATATAACTAAGTTCGTAAAAGGAGAAGATCTTGCTCCAGGTGTACTGCTACTTAACGAATTTCAAGGAAAGATCACAGTGGACGACTCTGACCAAGAACTAAATGGAACATTCCTCATAAAATACTTCAACAACCCCATAAAAATAAATAATCAACAGTTTAAAAATCTTCAGTTACCACAAGCAAAGCAATATTATCTCTCGAAGCACTCAATGAACTTCATATCAACAATACAAAGAAAATAGATCTATTAACCAATAACAAAACAAATAATCAAGGGTTAAGTTAACACATCGCCAACGACAATGACCTGCGGATACCCGACCCTGACCGTGAATTGCATCAGCCAATGTATCGGTGGATATGCTGACGCAACATGCACGCGCTTCCGACCAGACAATAGCGCTCGGGCAATATGTCCGAATATGAGCCGGGATATGCACCGAGCATGAGCATGGGAACTACTGCGATGCGACGGAAACACCGCGTCAGCATGGGGACGAGGTTGAAGCGAGGCGAGAACGATGGGCGAAGAACATCTTAGTGGCAGTCTAGTGACGAACGCGAATATAATCACTCGTAATAAAGTTGATAATTATAACGATTCGGATTTTAGCGTTTCATTTCGTAAGTCGAACAGTTGGGCCAGCCTCAAGGCTGGCGTTCGCGTTTTTTTTTGGATTCCCCTTCAGCGAATCCTTTAACTGGCGCCCGAACAGGGACCGCTCCTTAAAACGCGATCCTTTTCTCCTGGCGATTCATCTGTTGTCCCTAAATAAGGACACCGCACTAGTACGTTCTATCGAACGAAAATGGCTGTACCCATGGGAACACAGCCATTATTCCAATGCGACAGATAAATTTCCCGGTACCCATGAGAACACAGGGATAATCGCAGAAGGCTAAAAGGATGCGTGTGAAGTAACCCGTGCCTTAGTAGGTCGCCTTCGAGAATAAAAGTTGGCGACTAAAACGGAGAACACGGACCTTCCAAAGGAGCGGCTCCCATTATCGAAATTCCCCGCGATACGGATTCGCGTTTCTCCGCGAGCGACCACGCGAAACTAATACAGTCCTTCTTCTCGTATTTTTTTTTTAATAGGTTATTTGGCTGATTTAAAACCAGTGGCTAAAGAACAAAAAATAAAAGAGGACCAAAAATGATAAACCTTACAAAGTAAGGAAACATTGAAGTGTAAAAGATAAGAGAGAAAATGAGAATAAGAGAATTTTGTGTAGAATTGTAAATTGTGAAATTTCAACCGAAATAATTAATTAAATTGAAAGAAAGTAAAATAAAAATTTGTGTGTGCGCAAGATTAGCAAAAAAAAAATAAAAAGATAAGAGAATTCCGATTGAAATAAAAACCTAGTATATAAGATCGAAAAGAAAAGTAAAAAAAAAAGCTTATTGTACGATAAGAAAAAAGTGAAAAGAAGAGTACGAGCGGGTGTTTAAAAAAAAATAAAAAATATATATATAAAAATAAAGAGCAAAAGCTAGCGAAAAAGTAAAAAGTAAAAGTTAGTAGTTAGTTATCAGTAAAAGTAAAAAAGGACTAAACTATTTTAGCTTTTTACTATTTGTGCATAAGTAATAAGTATGGACGCTATAGCGAAATCTGTCACCGATTTAACCGGAGCGGTGAACGCTATATTGGCTCAACTGAAAGGCCTTGAGAACCGAATTGTGTCGCTAGAAGGTAGACACACACTTGAGTCGGCGCCCGCGGATGAGGTCATAGAGCCGCGCCCACCGCAATGTGAGCAAGATCTAAGGGACATCTCTCGGCTGCCCGACTGTATCAAAGAACTACAGGCCTTTGACGGCAGCCCTACACAATATGTGCCATGGGTGCACATAGTTGAAGGTATTTTGAAGGATTTTGAAATCGTCAAATCAAAGCCCATCTACAGGGCAATCCTCCAACATATTCGACAAAAGGTCCGCGGTCCTGCTGATGCGGCCCTGGTTTCGTATAACATTTTCGACAACGATTGGCCATCCATTAAACAATGTCTCTCCCTGCTCTACGCAGATAAGAGAGACATGAGAACTCTGGAGCACCAACTTAACCAGCTCTGTCAACGTACTTTGAAGCTGGACGAATTTTATGCCGCAGTTAACCACCAATTGTCGTTAATGATAAACAAAATTAAAACAGAATCCTTTAGTGAGGAGACTGTGAACGCATTGGTGGAGACTTATAGGAATCGTGCTCTTGATGTGTTCATCCGAGGCCTCAACGGCGACTTGTCAAGGATGCTTGTCATCCAAAAACCCAAAGCGCTTCCTGAAGCATATTCGGCATGCCTCGAAATTCAAAACCTGAACTATCGTAGCCATTCGATTCACTCCGCGACTGCTCCAAATACAATAACAGCGCCTGTGAATCAGATATTCAGGAACGATCAGAGACCCGCCTTGCTGCCAAGAAGGTTTCCACCGCATTTCTCGAACGGTCCAAGGCAACAGCCCCGTTCTACGACCCCGCATGAGGCTGGTCCGCCGCCGAGACCCTTTGCGCCGAAACCACATGAGAAAATGGATATCGACAGGTCCGTGCAGTCGAGACAGATAAACTATATAAATCGTCCGCACGGGATTAACCCTTTTAAAAGGCGAGCAAAATCCGACAACTACCCTAACAAACAACAACGCTTGTACAACACACAAATCTACGAGGAATGTCCGAACGATGAACACGAAGAGCCAGGACAAGAGCTCGTCGACGAGGAAATAAATTTTATGACGAGGAAATAAATACGTGACAAAAGATGGTAAAAGGCTCAGTTTCCTGGTGGACACTGGAGCCAACAAAAATTTCGTAAGTCCTTCGTTAGCTGACAACTGCAGATCGATCCCCAAACCGTTTACGGTACACTCCGCCGCGGGCCAGATTCAGATCAACAAATACATGCGGGGTAAATTTTTCAAAGGAGCCGGAAACGACTCAATCCTTACTTTTTACGTTCTGCCAGGCCTCTCCTCTTTTGACGGTATTATTGGCGATGATACCCTCAAACGACTAGAGGCCGTTATTGATAGAAAAAGAAATATACTGACCCTTTCACCTAACATCCAAATTCCTCTAAAAGAAAAAGTATCAAAAGAAATAAATATCACTTTAGACGAAGGTCTCCCAGAGCATGTAAGGCCACGGCTTAGTGCGTTGATTCAGAAATTCGAACCCATATTTGGCCCAATTAACGATAGCGAACTTATCGGAACGTCCGTGAAGGCCGAGATAAAAACGAATACGGACGAGCCAATATACACCAAAAGCTATCCGTACCCCGCCTGTATGCGGGAGGAAGTCGAGAAAGAAATTGGAAATCTGCTAAAGGAAGGAATCATTCGCCCCTCGAAAAGCCCGTATAACTCACCCATCTGGGTGGTCCCAAAAAAACCCAAACCAACGGGCGAGAAGCAATACCGCATGGTCATAGACTATAAGCGGTTAAATGCCGTAACGGTCTCAGATACCTACCCGATACCCGACATCAATTCCACCCTCGCTAGTTTGGGCAAAGCAAAGTACTTCACGACCTTAGACCTCACCTCTGGCTTCCACCAAATACCAATGAAACCGTCCGACATACCAAAAACAGCGTTTTCAACCATGAACGGGAAATACGAATTCCTCAGACTCCCGTTCGGTTTGAAGAACGCTCCGGCTATATTCCAGCGGATGATCGACGATGTCTTGAAAGAATATAGGGGTAAGATCTGCTATGTATACATCGACGACGTTATAGTTTTTGGAAAGGACGAGGAAGATCATCTCACCAATATCGAGACCGTTTTCTCTCGACTCTTGGAGGTTAATCTTAAGGTTAACTTGGAGAAGACCCATTTTATGAAAACTGAAGTCGAATTCCTGGGGTACGTCGTTACACCCGAAGGAATTAAAGCAGATCCGAAAAAGGTGACGGCTATCCGTCAAATTCAACCACCTGAGACGCTAAAGGAGTTAAAGAGTTTTTTGGGATTAACGTCTTACTATCGCAAATTCATCCGCGATTATGCTAAAGTTGCCAAACCGCTTACCAACCTGACTAGGGGCACTAACGCACAAATCAAAGCAAACGAGTCTAAGCGAGTTCCGATCACGCTTGACGAGGAAGCGCTGCAAGCATTCAACGACTTGAAGGAACTTCTGACGTCATCCGAAGTACTAGCGTTCCCCGATTTCGAAAAACCTTTCAACTTGACAACCGACGCTTCCAACTACGCTATAGGTGCGGTGTTATCGCAGGGAGAAATAGACCCCGGGAAAGATAGACCCATAGCATACATATCGCGATCCCTCAACAAAACCGAGGAGAATTACGCGACTAATGAAAAAGAAATGCTGGCGATAGTGTGGGCTCTGGACAACTTGCGATCATACCTCTACGGAGCAAGGAAGATCCGTATTTATACTGACCATAAGCCGCTGACATTCGCCTTGGGGAACCGGAACTACAATGCAAAACTTAAACGTTGGAAGTCTCGTATAGAGGAGTACAATTGCGAGCTCGTGTATAAACCCGGTAAGTCAAACCATGTTGCAGACGCTCTGTCCCGACTGAAAATACAACTAAATCACTTGTCCGATTCGGAACGCGCCGAACCAGCACGAAGTGTAAATGTGGGTGACGATACCTCTGCGACCGAAACCGTCAGCGATGGGTTGGATGCTTGCTCCACGGAAACCGCTAGCGAAGCGGGTTCATCAACTGAGACAGCCCATAGTGCCGACCAAGATAGCACAAACCTGATCCATCACGTGGAAGCGCCAATCAATGTGTTCCGAAACCAAATTATAATTAGGATTGGCAAGGGTACCTATATATACGAGAAACCCCATCCTGGGTATGCTCGACACTACGTAGCTGTGTCGAACCCAGATGAGACAAAGTTAACGAAAATTCTTGTTGCAAGATTGAGACCAAACGTAGTTAATGGGATTAAGATTCCGGAATCTCATTTGCAAATGTTACAGGATGTGTACCTCAAATACCTCACCAAATATAAGCTGCGAGTTACACAAAGGGTGGTCGAGGACGTAAGGAACGAGGACAGGAAATGCCAGCTCATCATGGATGAGCATCGAAGAGCCCATAGGAATCCCAGAGAGAATAAAGAACAATTGCTGGAGAAATATTATTTCCCCAGCATGAACAGCTTGATAAAGAAATATACTAACTCATGCGAAATTTGCAAGCTCAACAAGTATGACAGGCATCCCTGCAAACCGGACCTGCAACCTACGCCTGTACCATCGTATCCATGCGAGATACTGCACATGGACATAATGGAGATAGAGAATGAGAAGTTCCTTACATGCTTAGATAAGTTCTCGAAATTCGCCAAAATATTCCGCATAAAAAATCGGTCGGCCCTTCACTTCACCGTAGCGAAGTTAACGGACAGGTGGAAAGATTTCATTCAACCGTGATTGAAATCTATCGGTGTCTTAAAATGGAGTATAAGGGGCTGCGCCTGAAGGAATTACTAAACATAGCAGTCGACAGATATAACAACACTGTCCATTCTGTCACGGGAAAAAAACCATCTGATGTATTCTTCAATAGATCCGAACGTATAAATTATCAAAAACTGTTAGGCTTCCGCGAAAAAGTGAACAATGATTTGAGACACGAAATCAAACGTAGACAAAAAGCGGATAGGGTCAGACAAAATAAAACTAAATCCAAACCGAAAAAATATAAAAATCAAGCATAAACCTCTTTTTCGTAACGAAATAGTAGCAAAAGATAACGAAGTGACCGTGGTGACTTCCGCAGGAAGGAAGGTCCACAAAACACACATCAAGAATATATGAAATAATAAGCGTAGGCCATGCACATGACACGAACTTGCACATACATAAGTCGCACATATCCAACGAACTCATAATACCCGTAACAATGAAATTAAAATGAAATTAAAACATGAAAACAAAAGCTATCGTAGTACATTAAGAAAAGGCGCACACACAAATCTATATATCATTGCACGATGAGTTAAGTCTAGCACCCCGAATTCCTATATCTCTTGTAATCCATCATTATGTTAACTATACCTATATTGAACCATTGTATTAATGTACTTGTCACTGACAGAATTCCGCAATAGGAACGACTGGCACAACTTGATGGCAACACCCTGTGTTTTCTATGCCTGACAGTTGGCTACTCTTAAATTCAGGGTCCTGCCATCAATTCGTGTCATGTCAAAGTCATTGACGGATGGACTACCGGTGAAGCAGCTCTACTTTGTCAAGCTAGGTATTGCAAAAATATTTTTTTCTTATATTATTTTATGTTAATTTACGAACAATAAACACTAGGTAAAGTAAACTACACTTACAAAAGCTGAATTTCAAATTATCCGTCACAATCGTGACAAATTCACTGCTGGAAGATAAAGGATTCCTGGAAAGCGAATGATGTCACCAACGAGGCGTCCTAACGGGGCATGCGGCAGTTGCTCGGAGCCAGACAGCGAACAGATGGTACAGTGCGATGCTTGTGATAAATGGTTTCACTTTGCATGCGCAGCAGTAGACGAATCTGTAGCGGACACCAGTTGGGCTTGTACCACATGTGTGGAATCCAGCAAGAGGAGAGCAAATGGATCACCGTTGTTGGAATCCAGAAAGAATCAACCCAGAAATACAAAGCGGGAACTGGAACGATTGGAGGAACAACGGTTGCTCGACATGGAGTATCTACGAAAAAAATATGAACTTCTAGAGTTGGAAGACGAGGGCGAAGAAGAACAGCAGATGACATCAACGAAGGCAACGGTAGGTGTATGTGTTCAGCAAGGTGAAGTCAAAACAGCAAGACAATTGACAGCGGGGCAGCTTTCTGCGCGGCAAGTGCTGGGAAAGGATCTGCCAATATTCAGTGGCAGGCCAGAGGAGTGGCCTGTATTTTTAAGCAATTTCAACAACAGTAAGGAGTTATGTGGTTTCGATAACGCAGAAAATTTGGTACGGCTTCAAAGAGCGCTAAAGGGAAGGGCTTTGGAAACCGCTGGCGGCCTCCTTTTAGAACCACAGATGGTTCCGGAGTTGATGTCAACGCTCAAGAAAATCTACGGAAGACCGGAACTAATAATTAAAATGCTCCTTAGGAAGATAAGATCTGAGGCGTCGCCTAGGGCTGAAAAATTTGAATCCATAGTTCACTACGCAACTTCGGTAAGGCAATTGTATTCGACAATGAAGGTCGCGGGTTTACGGAGCCACGTTAATAACCCAATGCTTCTCGAGGAGCTTGTTGAGAAGCTTCCCGCTGCAATGAGATTGAATTGGGCAATTGAAGCTAATGGACACCCAGACTGGACGATAGAGCATTACAGTAACTGGCTTAACAAAATATCTGATGCGGCCAGTACATTAACTCAGCTGCCAGCAAGCGAGTGGAAAGTAGAGAAGCGTGCGAACCATCTTCATGCTCACCAAGAAGAACGAGTCACCCAGCAATCTCCCCAGCGCAGTCCCAACCTGGCGAACTGCTACATATGCCAAGGAAATCATCGCTTGATGGACTGCGAAGCCTTCAAAAGTTTTTCAGTTTCCAAACGGAGGGATGTAGTAAGAAACAACTGGATTTGTGAATGCTGTTTGCGACATTCATCACGCAAGAAATGCAGGGATCTGAAAGTTTGCGGTGTAGATGGTTGTGGGCTCAAGCATCACAACATGCTTCACGAGCCTATAGTGACAACTGCCCGAGTCTGTGCGCACCAACACAGGGACTCGGATGTTCTTTTCCGTATTGCTCCAGTCACAATTCACGCAAATGGACGAACTGTTGAAACGTTTGGTTTCTGGATAGCGGTTCATCATTAACATTGTTGGACAAGGAAGTAGCAGACACGTTAAAGTTAAAGGGTGTCAAAAAACCACTCTGCTTGAAGTGGACAGCTGATGTAATTAGGGAAGAAAAAGAGTCGTTGTTGGTATCCGTTGAGGTGTCATCGCAGCAAAATTCATTTGGCGACTCGAAACGCTTTATGTTGCAGGGCGTTCGTACCGTCGAGAAGCTGAGTTTACCAAAGCAGACTTTCGATGCCAGCGCTGCTCAATCGAAATATCGACATTTAAGAGGACTACCACTTCCTTCGTATAAAGATGTCCAACCAAAGTTATTGATAGGATTGCAAAACGAGTATCTGGGAGCTGCGCTCAAAATATCTGAAGGCATGTGCAATGAACCAATTGCGATGAAAACCCGTCTGGGTTGGATCGTGTGTGGGAGTTGCGGAAACGGAAACAAGAAGCAGGGTTGTTCCTTTCATCATTATCAGGCGTGTGATTGCGAAAGAGAGCTACATGAAGAGGTTCATGCTTATTTCGCGTTGGAAAGCCATGGCACTGAGAAGGAATACGTTGAGACGAATGATGAAAAGAGAGCTCTAGGAATTTTGAAGCAAACAACTAAGCGCATCGGTAATTCCTTTGAAAGCGGGCTCCTGTGGAAGTTTGAGGACGTCAATATGCCGAACAGTTTTCCAATGGCACTCAAGCGACTTCACTGTATCGAAAGAAAAATGAACTCGGATCCTGCACTCCAAGAAGCACTGAACAGTCAGATGGCTAGTCTGGTGCAGAAGGGCTATGCGAGGAAACTGGATCAGAGGGAGGCCCAGCTGATGACTCCGAGGACCTGGTATTTGCCAACGTTCATTGTTACGAACCCAAACAAACCAGGGAAGATACGTTTGGTTTGGGATGGAGCTGCGAAGGTGGGTGGAGTTTCTTTAAATTCTATGTTGCTAAAGGGACCAGATCAACTAGTTGCTTTGCCAAAAGTGCTGTATTCTTTCCGGGCACGTCGAGTAGCAATAAGTGGTGACATTAGTGAAATGTTTCACCAAGTTCGTGTCCGAAAGGATGACCAACAGGCACAACGTTTTCTATGGAGAAATGGGCAATCAGAACGACCTCCGGATGTTTTTGTGATGGAAGTTTTAACCTTCGGTGCTTCCTTCTCCCCTAGTGTTGCACAATACGTAAAAAACGAGAACGCGAAGGAGTTCATCGAGCACTGTCCGAGGGCCGTTGTAGCCATTACCGACAATCATTATGTGGATGACCTCATGGATAGTGTCGACACTGATCAAGAAGCAATTCAACTAGCGAGGGAGGTTCAGTACATTCATTCACGAGGAGGGTTTCATATACGAAACTGGCTATCAAACTCAAGTATAGTTATGAAAGAATTGGGCGAATTGTACGAGAGGGACAGCAGATTCAGGTCATAAGCAGTGTGGAATCAACATCAGCAAAAGTGCTCGGAATATGGTGGAGAACAGAGGCAGACACATTCACGTTTTCTTTTCGCTTCGTCAAGGTCCACGAAGACATCCTCCAAGCAAGAAGAGCACCAACTAAGCGTGAGTTATTGAACGTGTTAATGTCCATCTTCGATCCTTTAGGTTTCCTAGCACACTATTTAGTAATCCTCAAAGTGCTTCTTCAGGAGGTATGGAGATCTGGAGTGGACTGGGACGAAGACATTCCTGAACGCTTACAACATCAATGGAATGAATGGCTGCGCATACTTCCTTCGGTAGAGAACGTCAAAATACCAAGATGCTACTCGAGATTGACTGCACACGACGATGCATCTATACAACTCCATGTCTTTGTGGATGCAAGCGAACACGCTATGGCTGCAGTGGCGTATTTTAGAATCTGCGTTGGTACTTCAGTGGAATGCGCGTTTGTGGGCGCCAAAACCAAAGTTGCACCGCGGATACCTATGTCGATTCCCCGAATGGAATTACAAGCTGCTGCGATTGGAGTGAGGCTGGCGCTGTCCATACTTAAGGGCCATTCGTTACAAATTCAAAGGAAGGTGTTTTGGTCAGACTCACGCACTGTTCTTTCATGGCTAGCATCTGACCCAAGAAGATATAATCCGTTTATTATGTTTCGGATTGGAGAAGTATTGGAGAATTCGAAGCTCGCTGAGTGGATGTGGATTCCAAGTCGTGAAAATGTTGCGGATGAAGCAACAAAATGGAAAAAGATGCCGACGTTTGATTGCAGTGAAAGGTGGTATAAAGGGCCTACGTTTCTGTTCGAGTCTGAGGACAAGTGGCCAAGCGCCGTACCGAAGCCAGATGAAGCAGAGAAGGATGAATTGAGGCCAAAATTCTTGCTGCTGCATGGGTTGGTGAACGAGCCGTTGATGGACACCGAGAGATTTTCATCGTGGAGGCGATTGCTGCGAACGGTGGCATGGGTTCTGCGCTTCGTTCAAAACCTGAAAAAGAGTCTAAGGAAAAGGAAAGTCTATAAGTACTGCTTGTCACAAGAGGAGCTCAAACAGTCACAGAGTGTTTTGATAAGGATGGTCCAGCACGACGCGTATGGGGACGAGATAGCGATTATGGCCAACAGCGGAAGATTATCTAAGTCAAATGTCCTTTACAAGTGTTCTCCATATATTGACGATGACGGGTTACTCAGGATGAAAGGTCGCATTGACAACGCGGATTGCATAGAGTTTGCTACAAAACGTCCTTTGTTGATGCCAACGTTTCCCGAGATGGCGCAATTGCCTGATGCTAGATTATCGACGTTCACAAGGCCATTTACCCATGTCGGCGTGGACTATTTTGGGCCGATTTTTGTAACTGTTGGGCGTAGATCGGAGAAACGATGAGGCGTACTCTTTACATGCCTGTCCATTAGAGCCATACATCTGGAGCTTGCTCACAGTCTTTCAACCGACTCCTGCATATTGTGCGTACGTAATTTCATCGGACGGCGCGGAACCCCGCAGGCGTTCTATTCTGACAATGGGACCAATTTTAAAGGTACGGACAGGGAACTCCTTTCAAAGGGTTAGATGTAGCAGCAATCGAAAACAAGTTCACCAGTACAGAAACCAAGTGGGTTTTTAATCCTCCATCTGCACCACACATGGGAGGAAGTTGGGAGAGGTTGGTTGGCTCCGTAAAGAAGATTTTACAAGAAGTAACACGTAATCAACGACTAACAGATGAATCACTCCAGTCGATGTTCATCGAAATAGAAGCCGTCATCAACTCGCGCCCCTTGACGCACGTATCTCTGGAGGCTGCTGACGCTGAAGCATTGACTCCGAACCACTTCCTTTTGGGATCGTCGAATGGCAGTAAGCCGATAGGTGAGTTTGGAGACAAGGACCTGCTTTTGCTTAAGAGCTGGAGGAAGTGCCAGCAACTTACAAACATTTTTTGGAAGCGATGGGTGCGAGAGTATCTGCCCACCCTTACGAGGAGAGCAAAGTGGTTTGAACCAGCGAAGCCAATTAAAGTAGGCGATATAGTCATCATAGTCGACGAAAACCTACCAAGAGGGTGCTGGCCTAAAGGAGTCGTTAAGGATGTCATTCGATCACCTGACGGACAAGTAAGATGTGCATCGGTGAGGACAGTCTCAGGTGTTTACGTGCGACCAGCAGTGAAGTTGGCAGTGCTGGCTTCAGTGGTTCAAGGGAAGGTGGGACAACTACTCATAATAGCAGTCCCACCGAGGGGAGTGTCACTGACAGAATTCCGCAATAGGAACGACTGGCACAACTTGATGGCAACACTCTGTGTTTTCTATGCCTGACAGTTGGCTACTCTTAAATTCAGGGTACTGCCATCAATTCGTGTCATGTCAAAGTCATTGACGGATGGACTACCGGTGAAGCAGCTCTACTTTGTCAATGTATTGCAAAAATATTTTTTTCTTATATTATTTTATGTTAATTTACGAACAATAAACACTAGGTAAAGTAACCTACACTTACAAAAACTGAATTTCAAATTATCCGTCACAGTACTTATTTAGTGATGTAATTTCAAACTTTATGTAATCCTTACGCCGCCACAAGCCGCCAAGTTCGCATTTTCAGACTTACTTGCCTGTTTGCCATAGCAACAACCCATGGACTTCAAGTATTCCAGTACACCGGTCCCCTCGTCCCCATCAAGGAAGGCAGAGCATCAATAGTGAACGGTCTTCGAGGTAATCGAGGATATGGCGAAAAAGATTAATTGGGTCATCGCCAGTTCCAATGGCGAAAGAGCCGTTGCTGACGTCCAAAGATTTAAGCAAGATATCTTGGACGAGATCCTGTTAACAAAGGGAAAAGTCGACGAAATAGTTCGAGCCTGTCAACTAGCAAAGAGCGGCATCGTGAATACGAACCTGCTGGACCATGATGAGATCAACATGTTGGTGAGCGAACTGGAGACCCTGCCTTACGAGAACGAAATCGAAGCAGCTGAGTTTGGAATGCCGTCAATCTACACTAATGGTTCGACGCTTTTGTATGTCCTTTCGATGCCAAAGATAAAGAAGGAAGAATACAACCTGCTCCTGACGAAACCATCGATAACAAATGGTAGGCAAGTTAACGTCGACTACGATAGGGTTCTCATCAACCAACAGGAGACCTATGGTGTAATAAAGGACTGTCTCACAATAAATAACTCCACTGTTTGTAAAGACGAGTCATTGGTAAAAATCCCAGAGGATCACTGCATAGCCAGACTACTAAAGGGAGGCCACGCAGTGTGTACATACCGGGCTAACACTCAAGAGGTCATCGAGCTTATCAAAGGAAACACCATCTTCGCGACAAACCTCAATGGCCAACTAACTGCGGGAAATATCACCCAGTCCTTGAAGGGAACCTTTGTCATCCAGCTGAACAATGAGACGATCCAGATAAAGAACAGGACATTCACGAGTTCTACGTACACTACTCTTCAAGCCTTACCACCAGCTATGGTGAATTTTACCACCAAAGGTTACGAAGTGGACCTCGCATTCGTCCACACACTTAGCCTCGAGAATATCAAACGTCTCGGTAGCCTAACCAATCGGATGAGGGTCGCAACCATATCGGACGTCATCTTCCTGACACTTCTAATAGCATTCGCCTTCTTTGTGATGCGTAAAGTAAGCGGAAAACTGAGTCTCCCGACTTTGAGGTTGCCTCAGGGCACACCGCCCGTGATTTCGCATTAAGAAGGAAGTACTAGCAGACGCCACTGATCTGCGGGACGCAGATTTTTGAAAGGAGAGGAGTTAACACATCGGCAACGACAATGACCTGCGGATACCCGACCCTGACCGTGAATTGCATCAGCCTATGTATCGGTGGATATGCTGACGCAACATGCACGCTCTTCCGACCAGACAATATGTCCGAATATGAGCCGGGATATGCACCGAACATGAGCATGGGAACTACTGCGATGCGACGGAAACACCGCGTCAGCATGGGGACGAGGTTGAAGCGAGGCGAGAACGATGGGCGAAGAACATCGAAGTGGCTATCTAGTGACGAACGCGAATATAATCACTCGTAATAAAGTTGATAATTATAACGATTCGGATTTTAGCGTTTCATTTCGTAAGTCGAACAGTTGGGCCAGCCTCAAGGCTGGCGTTCGCGGTTTTTTTTGGATTCCCCTTCAGGGAATCCTTTAACTGTTATCATATGGAACAATAATTATTCTAATAATAATAATAATAATAGTACTAAAATACAACCATCAAAGGAACATCATCATAAAAAAGCATCATGAGTCACCGCCTAGGAAATTATTCATAAACCAGAAATTGGAACCAGAAATTCAGAAGAAATTAATCAGCTGTACTACTCTCCCAAATATTTACAATGTACTTTACTTTTGAATGAGGACATTCAAATTTAGAGGGGGACGAGTCAACACGACACGCACGAAAATCTCCAAACACATCCGCCACAAACAGTAAACATTACGCTTACAGTCTTCTTCCTTCTTTGCATCCGCCACAAACAAGTTCCACCTGACACCACATCCGCACATTCCGTCTCAGAATGACGCTCCACTCCAAGACACTTGTCAAATTCCTGCGGGTTCTCGCTAGGCACCATAAGTTAAGTCTGAATTAAGTGATGCACTTGTAAACGAGTCTTAAGCACTCAGACACAAATACTGGTCCATTGTACTGCCAGACAGACACCTTAGATGGCGTTAGATCTCATGTGGAGCCAAGGCCAATCTACTTTTTATTCACTTATGCTGTGTGCGATTTGTTTTTCACACAAGTGAACGGAACCTAAAGCTTAATGCCGATTCCGAACGGCGAGAGCTGAGGAGCTTTTTCATGGCAAGTGTACAACGGGGGGTTTTGCCAGTACCCTGCCGAGGAGGGAAGCCGTGAAATAATCATTCGATGGCGTTGGTGTTATCGGGATCCGAACTCGCTCATCTTGCGTCAGCGGCCGACACACTACCCACTGCGCCACGGCGCTCCCTAAAGAGCATAGCTTCCTAAAGATATATTTTTTTAAATATGAAATGAAATAAAAATGTAACTTATATTGAGACTTGCGAGATACGTATGTGCTCCAAATTTCATAAACACACCTCAAACGGTTATTTAGATATTAACGTCCAAAAATTGTCATTTTTATCACTGACTGACCTATAGATCAAAACTCTAACCCTGTTCCAGATGACCTAGAAAGTTCAAATTTGGCATCCAGACAGGTAGTTGGGTGAATACAAAGGAATACATTTTTATCATTTTACTAGCTGACCCGCGTGACTTCACTCGCGTATCTATGTATTATCTATGTATATACATCGCTGAGGAGCAGTTTAACATGGAAAAATATATGAACTAGTGTTATGTATTCACCAAATGAGGTCATGCGCCAGACGCTAAATCAGCGAATTTACTTGACCTCAATCGAGGTTGTTCGAAAATGTAGCCTAATTAATAAAAACAAATAAATACAAGTGCACAACAGGTTCACGGCGGAATATTGTTAACAGATTAAGCGTGCACCGGTAATTGTCTCGGTTAATGTAATTGTGTCATTTAATGTATTGTAATTTTCTCGATTAGTTAAGAATAAATATACATAAGTCTTTAAAAAATAAAGCATAAACGTTATCGTTACAGCCATCAAGAAGATACAAGTGTTTCATTCATTAAAGACATTTCTGTCTATCTAGTGATTGCGAGACTAGGGAAACAAACCCAATTAACACAATGTCGGAATATCCAATCGCGGTACTGATTAACTTTATTCTTAGTTTTAAAGGCACGAGCGATGAAGTTTTCAATAATGCCACAGACTTAGCATCAGAAGACCAAAAACCCGTGTTCTTTAAATTTATCAAGACCAAAATTCGTGGTAATGCTACAACAATTTTAATGAACAAAGACATTTCCGACTGGGAATCCCTCAAAAAGGAGCTGACGGAGGTATTTAGAGAGCCACATAGCGCTCTACAACTTCATAGAGAGTTGATTGCAATAAAGCAATATAAAGATGAAAGTGTAGTTCAATATTTGCAGCGCATAGAAACGTTGCAGAGACATTTATTACAAAGTAAGTTCTCTGGTGTTAAAAGTGAACACAAGGCGTATATTCAGGATGAAACACTAACAATATTCATCAATGGACTACGTAAACGACTTTCATGCTATGTAATCACTCAAGGACCCAAAACTTTGTCTAAAGCCAGTAGATACGCGAGCGAGGAAGAACAGCGATTAACCTGTTCAGAACAAACATTCAGAAGGACTACACGTCCAAGAATCTGGCTAAGATAAATTACCAAGAGAGGTGTTGCTACAATTGTGGTAAACCGGGTAACCTTACAAAACAATGCAAGTTACCAAATAGAAAGAGGAACGAACAAGTGAACAATGTTCGGCTTAAGAATGAGCAAAAGAACGACGACGAAAATGGTGCAGATCGTCCCAGCACCAGTAAAAACAGCTTCAAGGACCAGGGTTTTTAAAACGCTGTATGGTCCGTGAGGCAACCGTACAGGTTAGGGCGGTAGATAGCTCCCAGAGTCCTCATGTAGATGTAGTGAACAACAACGGGATTAAAAGATTAATAATAGATACTGGTGCGGAAGTATCTCTTATTAAAGCAAATTGTGTTTATAGAAAGAGTGTTAATCCTAAAGATACCATTAAGTTTAGGGGTATAGGTGAAGAGACTCGGGAAAGCCTAGGTAAAGTTAAAGTCGAGGTTAAATTCGTTGAAGAGTTTAAATCCACCGAAGTAGAATTTCAAGTAATAGAAAATAACCTGGCGGATTGATCACATTGCGATTGACGTTAGACACTCTTCCAGTATTCTCGATGTCCATGCCCATGCATCAAGCAAGACGTCTACAACGCAATGCTGCATCGAACAACGAGAGCTGTTCGTGAGCTCTACGAACAGAAGAGGAGGGAAGGAACCGGCTTCTCAAAAAGAAAAAGAAAGAGCATGAGAAGCGCGAGTTACGACAGTCACCAATCACACCGTCGCCCCCTAGAACACACACCACAAATCACCAACCACAGTCGCCCCACAACCAGGTCACCGACGCAACAGGTCAGCAACACAACATATGTACGTCAACCCGTACCCCAATTACCAGAGTTGCGACAGCCACATTGTAATTGCACAGGTGAAACGACGGTCTTGCGATATCAGCGTCTGGTCAATGCTCTTCCCAAATATGACATTGCAAGCTCATCGAGTCACTTATGCAAACCGAGTCTTCATATGTAAAGTAAATTCGAATTGTAATCAGTCCATCTTGGGATTTGAAGTAATAAAGTACCTATCAAGTTTGTAACGTTTAAACTGTGTTTTTTTATTGAATCCCGAGTCGAAATACGTAATTGGCGCAGTCTTCGGTCCGGTGAAGTTCTAGTAAAGTGCGTTATATATAAAAAAAAAACACAGCGCGAAGATTTTGTGAGAGCATATCACAAAAATCAAGCAATACTGACGGCATATCAGTATTTTGTCTGTGAAACAAGCACAAGAAATAACCAGCGCGAAGATTTCAGTGAGAGCACATCACGAAATGCCGAGCAATACTGAGAGAATATCAGTATTTTGACTGGTGGCCAACAAACTGGAACTTGGATTTCAATCCATCATCACCGAGAACCACTCTCCCTATGGAAATGCAGATATTCATCGCTCTTGGGTATATCTTGTCTTCCGAACACAAAATAATTAAAAATAAAATAAAATAATCAATTAATACAAAAAGAAAAAAAAAAAAATAATAATAAATAAAATTCAGGTCAGGCCAACGAAGTTCTGAACATGTATGGCACCGCTCTTAATTGGGACGAAATAAAAACTAATCTCATCCTTCGTTATTCGGATAAAAGAACCGAAACATCTCTTATAAGAGACCTCCACTCCCTCCAGCAGAATAACAGACCCGTCGAAGCTTTCTACAGCGAAATAATAGAGATACAATCTACGCTTTGTAACAACGTTCTCATCCACGAGACGAATCAAAACGTAATTGTATCGAAAAAAGAACTTTTCTCTGAAATGTGCCTAAACACATTCTTGACAGGACTAAGGGAACCATTAGGGTCAAGCATTAGGGCAATGAAGCCAGATTCATTAGCAACAGTCCTAGCGTACTGCATCAAAGAGCAGAACATATATTAAACACAAAAACGTCCACTAACCTACTATAATAACTTCCCAAATAGAATAACATTCAACCAACCAAGACCATCCAACTCGTTTCCCCGAAATAACATCAGGCTCCAAGACAACAAAGAACCCAATCATTTAAACACATTCAGAAGCAACCCATATCCTAATAAAATCCCCAGGAGAAACCCAACCCCATTCGATAGAAACCCCCAATGCCCAACACCATATCGGAACCCATTCCAACAAACCCCAAACCAAAATAATATACGCGCAATCAAACAACCAACACCAGAACCTATGGAAACAAGCAGTGGATACACACATGTTAGGAACACACCATACCCAGCAATCAAAATGAGTCCAAGTATGCAAACCCGTTTAAGTAGATTCACAAACACCGGCAACGAAGAAATACACAACATACAAACCCTACCATCTCAAAGTACTACAATCAACACCCTCAAATAGACGAAAACGAACAATTCAATAACTTAGACGAGCGAGATCATGACCTCTTAGATACACTTCAAGAGTTAGAGAACGAAAACCCACCAAATTTTCACACAAATGCCTCGAACCTAATACCTAAATATAAACAAACACGGGTCCGAATTAGCATATATAAATATTTCATCCCCTTTCGGCAGACCTCTTAAATTCCTCGTAGATACTGGCGCATCAGCGTCTTTCATTAATCCCAAATTTATTAACCCCACCGACCAATTAAGTTGCAAACCAACTACAATCACCACTGTCCTTAGTAGATACAACCTGAATAAACAAGTTCTACTACCCACCTTCCTAGAATTTAACCAGCCAGGTACTTTCACATTCCTATTATTCAAGTTTCATAATTACTTCGATGGACTAATAGGACTCGACATCCTTACCCAAATTGGAACAAAAATCGACTTAGTCCAGAAAACTCTAATCAGTAATAATTCAACCATACCTTTGCAATTTAAACCAAACTTCACCTCCGGTAAACAAGTCGTCCCCGCACTTTCAAAAACAATAATCAGACTCCCAGTAGATAAACAGTCAGGAGACATATACGTAGGTTCAACTGAACTTAACAATAACCTCTTCACCTCAGAAGGTATCTACTCAGCAAAAGATTGGTTTAGTACAATAGAAATAACAAATACCTCAAGTGAAGACCAAGTACTCTGCCTTGAGCAACCCCTTAAGGTCACCGAATACAAATCTTCCCAATTCATCGAAATAAACAATTTTAACGTACATACAGACGATAACGAAAAAGCAGATTTATCCAAACTACTTCGCACCAATCACTTGAATGCAGAAGAAAAAACAGCTCTCCTACGACTTTGTAAACATTTTAACGATATATTTTTCAAAGAAGGCCAAAAACTAAGCTTCACTAATAATGTTAAACATACAATCCCCACAATAGACGACATACCAATCCATACTAAATCGTACAGGTATCCGTACGTCCATAAACAAGAAATTCAAAAACAGATTGCCGATATGCTGGAACAAGGCATAATTCGTCCAAGTTACTCCCCGTGGAGCGCCCCCATCTGGATAGTACATAAAAAACAAGACACCACCAAAAGTGGCGACTCGTAATCGATTACAGGAAATTAAATGAAAAAACGATTACAGATCGCTACCCCTTGCCAAACATCACAGAAATACTCGACAAACTGGGAAAGTGCATGTACTTCTCCACCCTCGATTTGGCCAGTGGCTTCCACCAAATCGAAATGCACCCGAAAGACATCCCTAAAACAGCATTTATTGTCGAGGGCGGTCATTATGAATACATTCGAATGCGATTTGGCCTCAAAAACGCGCCCTCCACGTTCCAAAGAGTAAAGGATAATGTGCTCAAAGATCTCATAGGAAAAAATTGTCTAGTATATCTAGATGATATAATAATCTTTTCAACTTCGCTTCAGGAGCATATAATCAATCTTCAAATGGTTTTCGAAAGACTGAAAGCCTCCAATTTAAAAATACAGTTGAATAAATCAGAATTCCTCCAAAAAGAAATTGCTTTTCTAGGTCATATCGTGTCAACAGACGGCATCAAACCCAACCCGTCAAAGATTAAAGCCATCCAGAATTTTCCTATACCTCGTACTAGAAAAGAGATAAAAGCATTTCTGGGACTTTTAGGATACTACCGAAAATTTATTAAGGATTTTTCAAAACTAACAAAGCCCCTCACTGAATGTCTAAAAAAAGACAGAACCATTGTATTAAACGACCGATACATTCAGACATTTGAAACGTGCAAGACACTTCTTGTAAACGATCCAATACTTCAATACCCAGATTTCTCGAAGCCCTTCATACTCACTACCGATGCTAGCAACTTCGCACTAAGTGCAGTCCTCTCACAAGGACGCATCGGAAGTGACAAGCCAATATGCTATGCGAGTAGAACATTGTCAGACTCAGAAATCAACTACTCGACGATCGAGAAAGAACTACTAACCATAGTCTGGGCCACAAAATACTTCAGACCATACCTCTTCGGTCGAAAATTTTAGATTGTCACCGACCACAAGCCGTTGACATGACTAATGGGTCTGAAGGAGCCAAACTCTAAACTAATAAGGTTGGAAACAAAACTCAAATGCAGATGCATTAAGCTGAATAAGATTAGAAAACAACATCGCAGACATAAATTTAAACGATTCCACATCTATCCAAGGCACTGCTGGATCTACATTCACTCAGCCAACGAAAATCTTAACGATGGTATATCCATATCAGAAAAACCCCTTAACGATTTTAACATCCAAGTAATCCTTTTAAAATCCTCAGAATCCCCGGGAATGTCATTAGAAAATCCGTTTAGAAACAAACAACGTCGTACTATTCGTAGAACAGAATTTACCGAAGAAATATTAATCGATATTTTCAAAAAATTCTTACCCCCCAATAAACTTTCTGCAATATACTCAGACAACGACACATTCAAAACGGTTCAATCAGTATACTCTAAGTACTTTTCGAACAATAAAACGTTTCGCTTATTACGCTGCACAGAAATCCTAGAGGACATTACAGATATCGATAGACAAGAACAACTTGTCAAAGAAAGTCACAAAGAAAACAACCACAGAGGCATTACTGAAACCTACTTATGTACATCTTAAAAGAAAATACTATTTTCCACACATGAAAAATTAAATCACCCAAATAATAAATAATTGCGAGACATGCCAAACCCTGAAATATAGCAGACAACCCCCAAACCTAATTTTGAAAAAACAGAAACTCCACTCAAACCACTAGATATTTTACACACAGACATTTATAGTATCAATAACAGATTCTCACAATAATAGATAAATTTTCAAAGTATGCAGCAGGTTATATCTTATCCGCAAGAAATAGCATTACAATCCTTAAATCACTGAAACACTATATTAGCCTTTTCGGCACACCTAAAAAGATTGTTTGCGACCAAGGTTCCGAATTCACTGCGAACATATTCAAAGATTTTTGCAAACAATTCCAAATCACCCTACATTTCACCTCATTCCAACAAAGTTCAAGCAATGCCCCAGTAGAAAGACTTCATTCAACACTAACAGAAATTTACAGAATCATACTTACCACACGTAAAGAAAATAGACTAACCACTGACCACGAAGAAATTTTCACAGAAACCCTTATAACTTATAACAACTCTATCCACTCAACCACTAAACACACACCTTACGAACTATTTTTTGGCAAAACATATAAATTTAACAACGAAGTCACTTTTGATAACGAACACGAATACCTAAAGAAACTTAATGAATTCTAAGAAAAACTCTTCCCCGCTATTAATAGGAAATTACATAAAGCCAAAATTAAAGTCAGAAAAAAAATATGAAAAGTAACAAAATATATATGTGTAAAGTACATAGGTATATACAAAAAAAAAAAAAAAAGAGATACATACATACATACATATACATATATATAACACCATGGCTTTTCAGAATACCCTTTATACTAACACAAAACTTAGAAATACAGGACTTGAAAGAAAACACAGGGTTGGTAAAAATTCACCTCGGACCGTCGACAGGTTCACTAACCTTATACACATTATTAACCTTACCAACTATCATACAAGCATCGAGAGAATCGAAAACACCCTAAACTCACTCAAAAGATACAGCCCAGTAATAGATCCCCTCAAAATTACTAACCTTAAACTGTCAAAACTTAAAGCTAAATTAAACACACTAACACGCTACAGTAGAAAGAAAAGAGGACTCATCGATGGCCTGGGTACTGCAGTCAAATTCATTACAGGAAATATGGACGCAAATAACGCTCATAATATAAACGCACAAATAGAGAACCTCAATCAGAACACAAAAAACTTAGAAACATCTATCATAACCCAAAACAGAATTAACACACTAATTTTCCATAGATTTAAAAACATAACTGACCACATTAACAAAGAACAAGAAATCCTAGCAATCCTTCCTTCACAATAAACAATCTATCAATAATATCCGTAGGAATGAAGAAATATTATTAGAGATGCAATATATTAACAATGTAAACTACAATATACATAGATCTCTTAAGCAACCACATAACAAACATAGCCGAAGCACTAGTACTCGCAAAACTCAATGTAATATCAAAATTTATCTTAAATCAAAAAGAATTAAAAGAAATAAGAAATATTATGCTAGAGCAACTTGTTGAAATCAAATCTGACGAAAATATATACGAACTCCTAAATCTGCAAGCATATTATAATAACACAAATATCATATTCAACAATAAAAATCCCTATCATAAATCCAAAAGCATATACATTTTTCCACATTATACCATTACCAACCAATAACACAAAACAGATAATAACAAAACCTTATATACACATAAACGAGGAGACAATTCAGTACTTTGACCAGGCATGCCCAAAAATAGAGCGCACATATTTCTGCAAAGGACCAACTCTACAAGAACCAACAGTAGAATCCGCCTGCATAGGACGATTAATAAACAACGAGGAGCCGCGATGTCCACTCAATGACATCGGATCTGTAACGACCGTTACACAACCCGAAGACAATTATATACTTTTTATAAACGTTCCTTTACTAACCATTAACTCTACTTGCAGTAACTCCAAAGTTTATAAGGTCGAAGGGACAGACATCCTGCACTACAAAGACTGTCAAATCAACATAAACGGAGTTACATACAGAGACAACCCATCTGTATTCTGGGACGATATCCATATAGCCCCATCATCTTACCACCAAATAGAGGAAGAATCTGTCACAGAAACCTTAAACCTACAGAAGCTGGAACAATACCACTTCAAAAACCGCATCGCAGTAACCAACTTGGACACTACAGTCAAACAACACATCGTTTACACCTATGCAGCAATCGGCACAATCAGCACAACAACAACAGCAGCTTTCCTATTCCTCGCAAGAAGAATCCAAACACGTCGCATCCCGTCGTTCAGGCCCCTTCGCTATCCTTGTGGCCTTCACTCTACTTAAAGGGGGGAGGAGTTACGACAGCCACCAATCACCCCGTCGCCCCCTAGAACACACACCACAAATCACCAACCACAGTCGCCCCACAACCAGGTCACCGACGCAACAGGTCAGCAACACAACATACGTCAACCCGTACCCCAATTACCAGAGATGTGACAGCCACCTAATTATTGATTGTAATTGCACAGGTGAAACGACGATCTTGCGATATCAGCGTCTGGTCAATGCTCGACCCAAATATGACATTGCAAGCTCATCGAGTCACTTATGCAAACCGAGTCTTCATACGTAAAGTAAATTCGAATTGTAGTCAGTCCATCTTGGGAATTGAAGTAATAAAGTACCTATCAAGTTTGTAACGTTTAAATTGGGTTTTTTTATTGAATCTTTTATTAATATTATTATATTTATATTGAATCTTTTATTAATTTTTATTGAATTTTTATTGAAAACGCGAAATACGTAATTCGCGCGGTCGAAGAGATGGAAAGGTCCTACAGATGGAAGTCCGAAAGTTTTACCAGAAAGTAAAACAATTATCCAGTGGATATAAATTTCGGACTGAAGCCCGTCGGGAGGAAAATGGACAACTGTAGTAGAATCGCAGTCGATGCTGAGAATTTGGAAGGATCATTTCTGCAGACTGTTAAACGGCGACGAGGAGCCAAATACCGCTGTCAGTCAGAATGTTCCACTCAATTTGGACGATGATACACAAGAATTCCGTCCAGCCGACTTTGACGAAGTCAAGACAGCAATATCGAGACTTAAGTCAAACAAAGCTGCTGGAGCGGACAGATTGTCCGCGGAACTTAAGCAGCTGGGGATGATCTGGTAGGGAGGATGCACCGGCTCATCTGTCGAAGGAAAGCATGCCCGATGAGTGGAATCTCAGTGTCGCTTGCCCGATCCACAAGAAAGGAGACCCCTTTGACTGCACCAACTACAGAGGAATAAGTCTCCTTAACATCGCCTGCAAGATCTTCTCTGCCGTTTTGTGTGAACGCCTGAAACCGTTCGTCAACAACCTGTTAGGTCCATATCAGTGTGGTTTCAGGCCAGGGAAGTCCACAATAGACCAAATCTTCTCACTGCGGCAGATCCTGGAAAAGACCCAAGAGATGGAGATCGACACTCACCACCTATTCGTCGACTTCAAGGCCGCAAGTGACAGCGTGCATAGAGACGAGCTATACAAAGCCATGTCTAGTTTTGACATCTCGCTGAGAGAACTCTCGCTGCTCCATCAAGGTCGGCAACGAACTTACCGAGACCTTTAATGTCAAAAAAGGTTTTAGGCAAGGCGACGCGCTGTCATGTGACTTCTTCAACTTAATACTCGAGAAAATCGTGCGAAACTCACAAGTCACCACCAGAGGCACGATCTTCCAGAAGTCCGTTCAACTGCTGGCTTACGCGGATGATATTGATGTGATTGGTCGAACACCGCAAGCCGTCAATGAGACATTTGCTGGCATTGAAGCGGAGGCGGCTAAAATGGGTCTAGTGGTAAATGAGGGCAAAACGAAGTTCATGTTGTCATCAAGAAAGGACACACAACATCGACGTCTCGGACAGAGCGTCACAATGGGCAGCATGAACTTTGAGGTAGTCAAGGACTTCGTCTACCTCGGCTCTGCAATAAATAGGGACAACAACATCAGTACCGAGATCAAACGCAGAATAACGCTTGCCAACCGCTGTTTCTTTGGGCTCAAGAGGCAACTGAGTAATGGAGCCCCCTCTCGAAGGACCAAGTAGGCTTTATACAATACCTTAATCATCCCAGTCCTGCTTTATGGTGCAGAAGCATGGACGCTGTTGAAAGCGGATGACGAAGCTCTTGGTCTTTTCGAGAGAAAAGTTCTGCGTGCGATCTTTGGTCCTGTTTGCGTTGATGGCAAGGAGAAGATTCAATCACGAACTATATGGGCTGTACGGCGGCATGTGCCTGGTTAAGCGTCTACGGATACAACGCTTAAGATGGCTAGGCCATGTAGAGCGTATGAGCAACACAGCTCCGGCCCGAAGAGTCTTTGAATCCGAGCCATTGGGACAACGCAACAGAGGACGTCTTCGACTCAAATGGCGCAAACAAGTGGAAAAGGATCTCAACCAACTTGGTGTGCGTAACTGGAGAAGGCTGGCAGGAGATCGCGCTGGCTGGAGACGCTTGTTGGTTGAGGCCCAAGCCCACGCCGGGCTGTAGCGCCACTGAAAGAAGAAGAAGAAAATAACCTCCTCGGAGATTATTATGGGTTGATTGGAAACCATTTCCTATGAGAGGCTGGTTTTCAAATCAACTATAAGGAAAACATAATTAGTGGAAAAATAGGAAAAGTACCTTTAAAATAGCCGAGTCTAATATTATTGAGGGTAGATCCGAAGTCTTCCGGACAGTTCAAATCGACCACGATATGAATAAAGAAGTTATGATTTTAGCGTGGAAAACGATAAGTTGACCCTAACGCCGGTCACAAAGCACAAAATACGTTTAAGTGCTAATTTGGAACCTGTGTTTACTTTGAGTTACAGATATCCGAAGGTGCACGAGGAAGAAGTCCGTACACAAATAGACAAATTAATTAAGGATGGCATAATCAGAAACAGTAAGTCTCTCTGGAGTTCTCCACTTTGGATAGTGCCAACGAAATCGCATGCAAGCAGAAAGAAGAAATGGAGGATGGTGATAGATTATCGCAAACTCAATGAGTTGACGATTGCGGATTACTATCCCCTCCCCACCAGGATGCCGCTTGGTGTAAAAAACGCCCCTGCGTGTTTTCAGAGGCTGATGAACACCGTCTTGGCAGGTTCGCAGGGGATCAAGTGCTTGGTATATTTGGATGACATTGTCGTCTACGGAAAGAACTTGCAGGAACATAACGAAAAATTGCGAGAAGTGTTTGAACAACTTCGAAGGGCTAATTTGAAATTACAGCCAGATAAATGCGAATTCTTGCGCAAAGAAGTGTCGTACTTAGGACATATTATAACGGACAAAGGGGTTAAGCCAGAACCTAAGAAGATTCAAAGTATCATTCAAATGGATGCGCCGAAAAACCAGAAGGGCATAAAATTGTTTCTTGGTATGATTGGCTACTACAGAAAATTTATACCAAATTTTAACCAAATAGCGGAACCAATGAATAGATTACTTAAAAAGGATGATGAATTCGTTTGGAGCCAAGATCAACAAAACAGTTTTGAACAGCTGAAAGAGACTATTACAAAACGTCCTGTTTTGCAATATTCGGATTTCACAAAACCTTTTATAATAACGACGGATGCTTCAAATAAAGGTATCGGGGCTGTTCTGAGTCAAGAACACAATGGTAAGGATTTACCAATACACTTCGCGAGTCGTACACTGAATAAGGCCGAGCGTCTCAAGCTGGAGGAGTTTGTGGTGGCAGACGAACTCAGCAGAAATGTCCGAGTAACAGAACAAGAAAAAGAAGAGACATGGCAAGATCTCATGAGCCTTATAGAAGAGGAAGGTATCGAGACCCAAAATGAACCAGATCCAGTTGTGCAAAACGAGCGGAGTTAGTAGGAAATAGCGAAAAAGTATTAGTTCAAGAAGAAGACATAGTTGGGGAATTCGAAGATCTTGATTTAGTTGAGGAACCGTCTTCAAATGTGAAAGAAATCATAAACAACTTAGAGAGAAAAAAGGTTTAACAGGTGGTCATACTGGTCAAAAGGCGACATACGCTAGAATCAAAAAGAAATTTCAGTGGAATGGAATGCAAAGACAAGTCGAAGAATTTGTAAGAAATTGCCCACAGTGTCAGACAGAAAAGGTAAATAGGGTTCCAACAAGAAAACCAATGAAAATAGTTAGTTCAGTGGATATGTCTCTAGAAAAATAATGATAGACGTGTTAGGACCGTTTGAAGAAACTGAAAAAGGGTATAGGTTCGGACTAACAATACAAGATGTTCTTTTAAAATTTATAAAATGTATCCCATTAAAATCAAAAGATATGGAAACTGCATGTCGTGCGGTTATGGAAGAATGGATCTTTAACTTTGGCATGCCGAAAATCATTCTTGACAATGGTTCAAAATTCTGTAACGCAATTTTGATGAAATTTGTAAGTTGTTGGGAAAAGAAAGAATAACAACGAGTGTTGCACATCCACAAGCTAACGATAGCATTAAGAGAGCACACTGCAGTTTACTAGAATATCTAAAAGCCAGGAGCTTAGTCAAGTAAAAGACTGGCATAAGCGAATGCCATATGCAGGATTCTGTTATAACACCACTCCACACAATACAACAGGTTACACACCTTATGAGCTAGTATATGGTATTGAAGCAAATAGCAACTAGAATAGGCGTAGATCCTTATGACGGCGATACAATTTTCGACTATATTGATAACCTTAGGGCAAATCTTTTATATAAGCAAGAAACTGCTAGAGACAGCACTAAGAAAAGTAGAGAAAAAAGTAGAGAATCTAAAATTAGGTATGATAATAAAGTAGGAAAAAAAGTAGTATAAGGTAGGTCAGGAAGTTTTAATAAAAAATGGAAGAAAGGGTAAACTTGATAGAATATATAAAGGTCCGTATAAGATGCTAGAAATAAGTGAAAATGGCGTTATAATTAAATAGGAAACAGACGACAGAAATTTAATAAATCTAGTATTAAACCATACATTTCAGAATCTCTTCCATCTGGTACACCAATGCGGAATTAATTCTGCAAGTCACAGATCTGAAGAACAATACAGGGATTTATTTCAACTGCTTTCAACTCAATAGCAACTAGCAACTCAATAGATGATATTTGTATCAAATCAAAAGTAGAATCTAGAGAGATTCAGCGTACAGTACGAATGACATTAAATAAAATAAACCATAGAATCGGGACTATTTCAGGCATAGTCGGAAATGTGAAGAGTCAAAAACGTGGATTAATTAACATGATAGGATCAGGATTCAAATGTCTATTTGGAACAATGGACAATAAAGATGCTGAATGCCACAACAAAGCCAGAATATTAGTAAAAAACGAGGATCGAATCGAATATGGAATAGAGGAGAATGTCAAAATATTAAGCCATTTAAATAAAGAAGTTTAAGGAACAGTCAAAAATAGTAATGCAACAATTAATAAAATTAATGCAATTATAGAAGAAATAAATAAAATTCATACTGAGGAAAATAATTTCAATAGAACATTAATGACTAATAAATATTTCGAAGAAATATCTAATAAGATTAACTACAAATTGTTAAATATAGAAATAGAAATAGAACAGATTATCGATAGTTTATTTTTTGTACAAGCAGGTATTTTACATCCACGGATTATTGAGCCTAATGATCTTATTCAGGGACTTAGAACACTAGAGAACGAACATATCCTAGCTGTAGAAATAAACATCGAAAGTTATGCCGAAATACTGAAAACATTAGAGATAAAAGCTTTCACTAAAGACAAAAAGATTATCATCATTATCCAAGTACCATTAATGAACAAAGAAGTATCTGGGTTATATGAAACAATTACTGTCCCAAAAGTAATTAAAAATTGAATTGCTGTAATAGAATCCAATAATAAAATGTTGTTGATTAATAAAAATAAAGAACATTACAATTTAAAACAAAATTTGAATGATTGTAAATAAGTAAATAGAATATACATTTGTAAGCCTCAATTGTTTAGAAATACTGCGAGTAATGTAAATTGCGAATTAGATTTGTTTATGAGAAAAAAACCAAAAAAAATGTAAAATCAAAATTGTAAATTCAAGAATAGAAATTTTTCACAATATAAGAAGCAATTCATAACTGTACACTATCTCTGAAAATGCGCATTATAATTGTTGATGAGATCAACAAAATACAAATTTATTTTATATTGCTTAATTTGTTATTTGCCTTTGTCGATGACATCAACAAAAAGTGCACACTTATTGTTGCAAGGCGTAGGTCAACAATTTTTGGCCTTTGCTTTAACTAGCAATATTTGTTATTTTGTGGAACAAGTTGTCGTGCTGAGGCGGGCAATTTTTTTTGTATAAAGTACACTAATTAAATGTTCATGGCATCAGTCCATTCATTTTAAGAATTCAAGTAGTTTGAATTTTTTCAATAATTGTAAATGTAAAAATGAAAGTAAAGTTGGTGAACTTGTTGGCACAGGAATTATTATAATACCGAATAACTGCATTTTCGAAACTTATGACATAACAATAAGAACAATGGGAGCAGACGTCGAAGCTAAAGAAGTTGTTGAGAAGTTTCATCATGGCAACCCTTACACTTGTCAATAAAACGTCAAGTGTCACGTGGCTTTCACTTGTCACTGTAAGTTAGCTAGAGGTGAAATAAAGCTTTTACTAGTGTGGTCGTTTCGTTGTGAAAAACGTGATCGGATGTTTTATTTTTTTTCCTCTTGGGTTCTTTTGACTCTCGCCATAAATTAATCTATTTTAAACATTGGCATCCCTTGCGGGGAACCTGATTCCTCTACGTAAATAATAATAAAAAAGTAAATAGTTTAATTGCAAAGAGTTCTTTCGACAACCATGTCGGCACTGGCCAAAGAGGAATCCATCGCGAAACTAATCATCAACTTCTCGGCGAATTCTCAAAAGTCTGGGAAGGCAAAACAAACGAAAGGATATTTAGTGGGTAGAAGGAAGCTACTGGAAGATTATTGGACTAAATTTAATGAATTGCACGACAAGCTTTTAACCACTGAGACGACCAAGGACAATGAAAAAGATCTTCAAAGGCTTCTTTCTGATGATCGATTTGCAAGCATTGAATCTGCGTATTGCGAAGCGCTAGGTGAACTGAATGACATGATAGAAGAGCTATCCACTACTGCAGACGATATGATGAACCACTCAACATCGGGGCCCAAATCTATAAGCAAGGAGAGAAATAATAAATCCATCTTGCCCCCAATTCAGTTGCCCACGTTCAGCGGATCGTTTGAAGAGTGGTTAACCTTCAAGGACATATTTACCAGCTGTGTTATCGCCGATATGTCACTATCAAATGTTCAACGCTTAAATCTTCTCACTTGCAATCTCCGTGGTAGTGCCGCAGATCAACTAAAAAACATTCGGATTAAGGGAGATAATTTTCAGATTGCTTGGGATATATTAACGCGCCGTTTCGACAACAACCGCACGCTTGTAAAGATGTATCTCCGTGATATTCTAACTTTACCGTCTATGGCGGAAGAAACAGCAATGGGGTTACGTCAGATTCTCGATGGGGTCGCCAAGTCTATTCGTGCGCTACATCAATTGGGACGACCAACAGAAAGCTGGGACGACTGGCTGATTCTAATCGTTACGGATAAATTGGATCCGGTTATTGTTAAAGATTGGGAAACGTCGCTTGATGGGCCGAATTCCATGCCAACATATCCCGAGCTCGAGAAATTTTTGCAAAATAGACTACAAGGACTTGATGCTATGGCTGCTTGTCCAGGACCAAAAGGGAAGGAACACAACCGAAAGCAACCTGTCAAGATACAACAAGTTCGCAGCCACCAAACGAATGTCACTCGATGCCCAAGTTGCTCAGGCAAACACATATTAATGTTTTGTTCTCAGTTCAGAAGCCAAACACCATCGCAGAGATTGACATTTGTGAGAAAGACGAAATTATGTAAAAATTGTTTAAAACCTGACCATGGAGATCAGCAATGTCCATCGGCATACACCTGTTTGAGATGTCACCAAAACCATCACACTATGTTGCATGATAGTCTGAATTCCCAAGAGTCTCACGTCTATACCAATCACACACGGACTACACACCCATGCATGCGTCGTAGCGTTCACAATCAACCTGTTGCTGCACAAGGTAAATTAGACATGGTTGTACTGGCTACAGCTCAAAACAGCGTACGATCTGCTAATGGTCACCAGTTAAAACTTCGAGCTCTGTTAGATAGTGGTTCACAAGCGTCGTTTATTAGTGAGTTTGCAGTTCAACAACTTCATCTGCGGCGAACGCGACTTGTTGTCCCAGTGACTGGAGTAGGGGGATCAAAGGTTGGTAAGTCAACAGGCTTGGTTGATATATCTATAAGCTCCCTCAGAGATCCGAATTTTAACATTGATTGCAAAGCGTTGATCTTAACACGTCTGGGCCACTTTTTGCCCGCTATTCGCGTCGATCCGCAAGCATTTTCTGAATTTCTCGATTTGAATCTGGCTGACCCTTATTTCTATGAGCCCGGATCTATAGACGTTATTCTGGGAGCTGACCTGTACGGCTCACTGCTTTGTGGTGACATTTTGCAATCATCTATTGGCTCTGCTGTGGCACAGCGCACTCACTTAGGATGGATAGTTTCCGGTCGTTTGCCAGGAACTACAACTAGAAAAATTTCCACAAATGTCAGCATCTCTCACCAGGCTGAACTCGCTAATTTAGTTCAGGATATGTGGAAATTTAACGAACAAGAGGATGTGGGATCTTCCTGCAAGACGACACAAGACGAGCTATATTGCGAAGAATTCTTTAAACAAACGGTACAGCGGACCAGCTCCGGACGTTACGTTATTAAGTACCCATTTAAGGATTTCATCGACCTAACGACACTTGTGGACTCTAAGGCTGACGCGTATCGGCTTTTTCAACATCAACTACATCGACTAGATACGAATCAAAAGATGAAAACGATGTATGAAGAGTTTATGGCGGAGTATTTGCAACTTGGACACATGGAACCGGTTCATGAAGACATTTCGCCGCAACATATTTGTTATATTCCGCATCATGGAGTTTACAAGGAATCGAGTTCAACCACTAAATTAAGGACAGTCTTCAACGCATCCCGAAAATACAGACGGACATGCAACGCATTATATGGAAGGACAAGGAAGGCTATCCAGCTGGTTTTCGATTGCTAACTGTCACTTATGGGTTAAACTGCTCTCCTTATTTGACAATTAAGGTTCTGCATACTCTCGCTAATGATGAAGGCTCGGCTTTTCCTCAAGCAGCAAAGGCCCTTCGGGAAGCATTTTACATGGATGATTGTCTTCACGGCGCTGATTCGGTTGAGGTAGCTCTTCGCCTGCAGACCGAACTTCAGCAATTATTACATCGAGGAGGTTTTGTGTTGCGGAAATGGAACTCAAATTCTACCAAGTTTCTACAAGAAATCCGCATAGATGACCAGAAGAGTGATGCCTCTTGTGAAATCAATTTCGACCGGGAAACAAAAGCATTAGGAGTCTACTGGTTTTGTCAAACTGACTGCATTGGATATAAGGTGAACGTAACGCAGGTGTCAAAGGCCATTACTAAACGCCAACAACTATCGGACGTGGCCAAAATTTATGATCCAACTTGTCTCCTGGCCCCAATCATTATCACAGGCAAAATAATATGTCAACAACTCTGGCTATCTGGTATCTCTTGGGATGAACCGCTTCCTGAACCCCACCAACAGAACTGGATTAAATTTCGAAGGGAACTACCTTTAATAGAGAACATTAAAGTCGCTAGGTGGATTCATTCATCGCCAGAGACCACCAACTACCAACTACATGTGTTTTCGGATGCATCTACTTTCGCCTACGCTGCTGTTGCCTACCTGCGGGTTCGAACATGTGATGGTGAATATAAGGTATCCATACTCTTGGCAAAAACTAAAGTGGCACCATTAAAAAAAATCTCGGTTCCTTGCTTGGAACTCAACGGTGCACTTCTTGCTTCAAAGGTTACAGCCAAGATCCTAGACACCCTACAATTACAAGCTATTTCTACTTATTGCTGGTCGGACTCAAGGACTGCTTTAAGCTGGATTCGATCAAATCCGGGAGGCCATAAACTGTACGTGGCCAACCGGATCACTAAAATACAAGAATTAACCTCTATCGACTGCTGGAGATACGTACCCACAAAAAGCAACCCAGCAGATGTGGCTTCTCGTGGCATATATCCATCCCAGTTAGGTGGTCTCGACATATGGTGGTCTGGTCCTACATGGCTACGAAAGGATGAGAGTGAATGGCCGAAACAAAGTTGTTTATCGAAGGAGGAATCCGAGGCCACAGTACTGCTTGCTACTCAAATTTCTCCCACACTATCTGAGGATGGAGGAGCACTGGGTCTACTCTACAAATACTCTAACATCAACACCTTGATTGCGGTAACATGCTGGTGCTTCCGCTTCATTGATGCCAGATTAAAACGGCCACACGCTACAACATCTTGGTGCACAGCTTCGGAAAGACAGTTGGCTTTAGGATTCTGGATAAGGTATATTCAAAAGATACATTTTACTAATGAAGTTTCTTGTGTCGTTCAAAGCAAACCTCTTAGTTCGAAAAGCAAACTCCTTAAGCTCAATCCAATGATAGACGATAATGGCATCCTGCGATTGAATGGTCGACTTAAAAACGCTGTACTACCTTTAGCTGAGCGATTTCCTATCATTCTGCCGAAGGAGAGTCGACTCTGTACGCTGCTTATTGCTCATGCCCATAAATCTACCATGCACGGTGGAACACAAACAACTCTGAATTTCCTGCGACGGCGCTATTGGGTAATTGATGGCCGATGGTCAGTACAAAAATACATTCGTCGATGTTTGGTGTGCGTCCGCCAGAAACAACAAACGGTGACTCAAATAATGGGGAGTCTTCCAAGTCCGCGTTGTACTGCTGCAGCGGCGTTTAAGCACTGCGGGCTGGATTATGGTGGTCCGTATCTGATTCGTACAACAAAAGGCAGAGGTCATCGTAGCTACAAGGGATGGGTAGCGGTTTTCGTTTGTCTCAGTACACGAGCTATTCATCCCGAACTCGTGAGCGATATGACAACTGAGACATTTCTTGCAGCTTTGCGACGCTTCTTTGCCCAACGCGGGTACAGCTCTGACATCTATAGTGACTGTGCAACGACGTTCGTTGGCGCCAATACAGCGTTGAAGGAAGACTTTGCCGCATATCAAAAGCAACTAAAGGAGGGCGCACGAACCGTAGCTTGTCATGGCGTATCATGGCACTTCATCCCCCCGGGCTCGCCAAACTTTGGAGGTATATGGGAGGCGGGTATCAAGAGCATGAAACACCACTTGAAGCGAACCATCGGCGAAGCAACACTAACTTTCGAAGAGTTCTACACCGTACTCAAGCAAATTGAAGCGGTGCTTAATTCAAAGCCCCTGTCAGCTTTGTCAGACGATCCCACAGACTTAACAGCTTTGACCCCTGGGCACTTCTTGGTGGGCGGTCCCATCACTGCCATTCCTGAACCAAACTTGTTGGACACCAAAAGCAGCAGACTGACCCGGTGGAGGCAACTTCAACAAATGCAGCAGGATTTCTGGAAAAGATGGAGCTGCGAATACTTACATGGGCTACAGGTCAGAAGCAAATGGCAACAAACCAAGGTCAACGTTAAAGTGGGCGACCTCGTCTTGGTGAAGGATGAACGTACTCCGCCTAACCAATGGCCATTGGGTCGAGTGTTGGAAGTCCATGCTGGAGAAGACAACCTAGTGCGTGTTGCAACAATTCGTACACAGTCGTCTATATTAAAACGAGCTATATCGAAATTGGTTGTACTACCAATCGACAATTACACGGCTGCCTTAGACGGTGGGCGGCCAGATCTTTCGTCGCAATAACTGGACGAGGTGGGCGGAATGTTGAGAAGTTTCATCATGGCAACCCTTACACTTGTCAATAAAACGTCAAGTGTCACGTGGCTTTCACTTGTCACTGTAAGTTAGCTAGAGGTGAAATAAAGCTTTTACTATTGTGGTCGTTTCGTTGTGAAAAACGTGATCGGATGTTTTATTTTTTTTCCTCTTGGGTTCTTTTGACTCTCGCCATAAATTAATCTATTTTAAACAGAAGTAAAAGATAAAAATCCATATGGAAAACTAGAGGAGTGCTGCATAAATGCAAGGTTAAGTGATGTCATCATTCATCAAGAACCCATTTCCAAATTAACTGCGAAAGATGTGCATGAACTGCAGGACATACATATCAATAGAGTTGCAGAACCAAAGGAACTTTTGGTCCACAGCATTGGAATCGATATCTGAAAGAACTCAAGGCGTGCTCATATCAATCTTTTGAGTAACAGCTATACTTGGAATCGTTCTAGCAATCTGGAAGTCTTGCTGCAGATCCGGAAAAACAACACTTGCGATCTTCAATAAATGCTTCAATCGGCGAGAACAGAAGGGACCTGGAATTACGTTGAGTCTGACGGGGTCACCAAGGGAATCAACAGAATCTATAGAGATGCAACATCCGAAGTCCAATCTAAGGTTAAAATATCCTTAGATATGTCCCAAAGGGGGACTTGTTATGTATGCACCAAATGAGGTCATGCGCCAGACGCTAAATCCTAATGTAGCCTAATTAATAAAAACAAATAAATTCGAGTGCACAACAGGTTCAGTGCGGAATATTGTTAACAGATTAAGCGTGCGACGGTAATTGTCTTGGTTAATGTAATTGTCTCGATTAGTTAAGAATAAATATAAGTCTTTAATAAATAAAGTATAAACTTTATCATTATATCCATCAAGAAGATACAAGTGTTTCATTCACTAAGCCAAAAGAGGTTCGACACGTGTTAATAAACGGTTTCCCTTTGGGCGAAATTCATCATCTTCTACGACATCAGGAAAAAATTCAGAAAATACAAATCAGCATACATAGCATAAAGTTGAAACAACATTCAATAATTTGGTTTATTGGGTTATCTCTAATGGCTACAACCAAATCAAAAAGCAAATGAAGAAACACATCCCACACCCTTACAACCTGAAAACAACGTAGAGCAAAATCAAGTACATTACAATAGTTAAATACAAAATAAGATTGTAAACAATTATAAAACAGAAAATATTATAAAATAATTTAAATGCAATATTGCAAAATCCATACTCCATTGCTAAATAAAAATACGTTATATATAAGTTCTAGACAAAATGGAACGAAATTACTATTATTTACTTTTATACATGCATGAATATACATTGTTTGTAATGGACTTTCTTTTAAAAATAAAGTATGTACATATATTCTGGGGATGGAGGAGTTATGTGTAACGTAGAATTATATGCATGTATATCATTTATATTACTCATATATCTCTCTAATAATCATATTATTGTTCAAATCATGTACCTGGGAGCAGACATTACGTCAACTCAACCTATAACCCAACCAACTAATGTGGGAACAGTAATCCACCTGATTTTCGCGTTGGCTTTTCAAATCAGAATTTGGAAAAAAAACATTTCTTACTGTTAACTTTAAGAGTTCGCTCCGGGTCTTATATCACGAGAGAGTGCGTCTTAACGGCTTTATCCCGCCAGCAACATTCCTGTACTTAGATAGATGTGGGCTAATCCAGGATAGATTGGCGGTACCGCTAATCTTCCACGTGGGTCGCAATCCCGTGGAACGGCATCCAGCTACATTCCCAAATGACCACCAATAACCTTTCCCCACACCACCAACTCCGGACTCTCCTCTTACAGCACACATGGATCCACTGCACCGGCACCCGCACACGAACCCCACCATCATTATGGTAATGTCCTTATTTTCCTTACTTTGTGATTGCACAAGAGATTCAAAGAAATGCTACAATGCGTCTAGGAAAATTCCGTCGCAAGTTCAAGTTCTTAGATTTTACCTGTGTAAAAGTTTCACTTGTAAATTCATAATAAAGTCAGGGTCGGCTCTAAGACCGAAAAATAAAATTGTGTTTTTTGATCGATCCTCGTTTTTAAAATCGTTATTGGCGTAGTGGTTAGGGTCCCGCGAACGGTTGAAACTCTTGTAAAATTTTAAAGTCAAATAAGTTGAACTCTCGTTAAAAGTAAAGTAAAATTAAACAAAAAAATAAAAATAATAATAAACAAATATAGATAAATAATTTTAATAAATTCGGTGAGAGTGAAACACCGGTGGGTTTTAACCCTTCATCGCGGAAAATCATCAACAATGCTGGGCAGAGGTATCATAATCTGCTTGTGGTAAGTGCTGTTGTGTTGTTGTTATTAAAAAAAAAATCTAAAACAAATATACTTTCTACAACTCAGGGGACTATTTAAAAGCTTCAACTCAATTCCAGAAGACACCAATCTCATAAGCCCTAAAATATCTCTATCTTCTACCTCCTCACGCTCAACAAACATGGCTACCGAAAACAATAATTCCAACCCAATCCCTAACCCCCTCAGCCAAATAATAACGAAATTTTAACTTCTTGAGGATAATCATCTCATACTCTGCGAATTTCTTAACAAGAAATTAAATACAGAAATTCTTACTCTACATAACAGGAACTGGGAGCTGATAACATCCCCTATGGTCAAATTCTCTGGAGGGCGATCCGTAATAAAATTATAGGACAAGCAAACGAAATGCCTAACATGTATAGCACAGCCTTCATATGGAATAAAATTATAAAACAAAATAATTTTGCTCTATTCCGATAAACACACAGAAACGTGTCCCTTATCAGAGACCTACACGACGTCAGACAACGTAGAATCATTCTAAGATGAAATTATTGAGCTACAATCAGCTTTTTGTAACACCGTGCTAACACATGAAAATGGCCAGAACGTTATCACCGCTCAAAAGGAATTGTACACAAATTGTACAAATTGTACACAGTCTAAAAGGAACAACCATTATCCCAACCATTGGGAACCAAATAACTTGTCCATACAATATACAATGGCGAACATCGAATGGGATTCCAAAAACAACCAACCAATAACCAATTCCAGAGTCAGCCAAACTTTAATAACAATAGGTAATACACTAGACCACAAGATCGAAAATCCGCACATCAACCCAAACAAACTCCTAATAATTATACACAACCTGAATTTAAAAGAAGCCAGCAAACCCCCAACACTTACTTTAGCTTCGACGAGACGGACAATTTAAATACATAAAACATACTGAAACACAACCCAAATAGCTTTCAACAACTAGACAGTTACTTTAATAGCGATGTAACTAACATCCAAGATTCCCCAAATTTTTCAACACAAGCCTTGAATAACCAACGAGATAGAACCAGTTCGTCATCTCTTACAAATTTGCTTTATATTAATATTTCTTCATCTTTCTATAGACCACTCCGCTTTCTTCTAGATACAGGCGCATCAGTTTCATTCATAAACCTAAACTTCATACCCAACAACACACAAATACCCAAATAAATAAGACATCACTATAACCACTGTGTTCAAGAGCTACAAACTTGGAAAAAAAAAGTAGTTGTACCCACCTGCTAAGTTTTTCTAAAAAAAAAAAAAAAATTTTCTTAGCTGAACTACATATTTTATTTTTTAAATTATTTTTAGTCAATCATTAGATCCAAAGACATAGTTGAAGTTGTTCTGTATACTTTAGAGTGTCTGTATAGGGCCAGTAAGGTATTTTAAGTTTGTTAAGTTATTTAAGCTAGTTTTAAGCATTTTCGTCTAGCGTAAGATAGCTCTAAGTACAAATTTAATAAAAATGAATTACAATAAAAAAAAAAACCAAAAAACACTTCTCTGAATTCAATCTAGATGGATTCTTTAATTTACTGTTATTCAAATTACATAAATTCTTTGACGGTCTCCTCTGCATCGACACTCTTCTTCACTTGGACGCAAAAAGTGACGTAGAAAACAGGAGCTTAATAGTTATGTATGTACATCCAAGCATACTGCACCCAACATAATATGATCAAACTGTTGCGACATACCAATGCCCACCTAAAAAGCTGACATTGCTGCGTAAACAAGTGGAACAAACTCCACCAAAACAAACAACCACAAAAATATTGAACATAGGCCAATGTCTGTTTGTCCGTTGTTCCGCATTACCCTACACAAAACAGAAAACATGCTGCGTAAACAAGTAGAGCAATAAACTTTACCAAAACAAAACATCACAAATATTGAACATAGGCCAATGTCCGTTCGTCCTTTGTTCCGCATTGCCTTACACAAAACACTGAACACTTACGGAACAACGAAAGTAACACGCAAGCATAAAACACTGAACGTAGGCCAATGTCCGTTGTCCATTGCCCTACATATGACATAAACACTTGAATCAATACATGACCCCATACCACGCATTTCGATGTCATCGTACAGTATAAAAGCTCTGGATAGAACTCTCCCAAAGTGTGTTGTCCTCCCGAACCCAGTCGATCTACGTGTAGCAAATAAAAGAATTTTTAAAAAAGAAAAAATCTTGTTTTCATTTTAAACAGATTTTCGTTTCTCTTAATCACTACGATGCGATAAACCCATCATTGAATCCAGCCATTCATCCAACATAGTGAGGCAACACTGTTAACAGAAGAGTGAAAAAGGGTTTGCCGGTAGGGAGCAGTATACAGATCAGTGGCGGTGTGGTCACATATAAATAAAGCTCGTGTTCTACAGTAAACTTTTAAAATTGTGTTTATCTTTTGTTAAACTCGGCATCTTAAAATAGTAATTATTCCCCGAAACTCAAAGTTATTAACCAAACGAAAAAAATGAGCCTGTATATCTAAGCACCGTATAAATTAAACCATTATTCTCTTTAATCAGGGAAAACAGAAAGAGGCTATAGTACCGTAGACGTAGTGAATTACTCAGGCGAAGATGAAACCTTTATAGTAGAATGTGCACTCGATGTGGAATCTTGGAACCCTACGGAATTCATCGAAATCCTTTTCAACTTTTCAACATTCAACATTCTTTTATTTGACATACAGTGGTTTCGTACAATTAAGAACCAAGTTCTTTTGCTAGTACATAAGGAACGGAAATACATAATGGCGAAAAATATAAAAACATAACAGTACTTAATACATGAAGGAAGAAAGAGAAAGAATAATAAGAATATAATACAGATTTGAATTTTTTTAAATAGACTAACAGTAAACATAAATAAAGTAGCAAGTGTGTTTATTAATTTTAAGACCAATTATTTGGTTTATAAAAATATTTGTGTGTCCAGTCCGCGTTTCAGATTTCTAAAATGATTGAACAGAGAAGCACCGAAATCCCTTGACCCTCCCATACGTTTAATGGTGCATGGCAGTTCCACAACCTGATCTTCTTCTTCTTTTCCTTTTTCCGGCGTTGTTATGGTCAGAAGTGTAGGACTATAACCTTCCCACTTAACTGCATTCCTACTGGTCCGCTTGTGGGGTCCGCCGGTTTGACCTCAGAAAGTAGCGGCAGGCTTCCCGGTTTGGGATTACTTTATCGCTGAGACCAATCAAATGCTGGTGTTTTTGCATTTGTTTGCATCAATTGTTTTTCGGCCTGCCGTTTTTTTTTTTTTTTTGTGACACGGGCATGTCAGACACTGCAGTGTCAGCGGTAATTTAGTATTTAAGGTAAGCGATAAGTTCATAAGTAGAATTGTTATTAGAATTTTGTAAGAGGCGTAAGTGCTGCCGGAAAATAAATATATATTTTTTTAAAGAAAACAAAGGCGTCGGAGAAAAACTTCTGCCGTACACTTAACCTCTTAATCCTCACGCAGATCAATTCACGGGAATTGACCAAGCAATTACATCTGAACAACATAACATCAACGATCTCGATAAAATTTTCGATGTGGTATGCGAGCTACGTGAATTCTCTGGCCATCCAGAAGAATTCAGTTCCTGACGGAAGAGGGTAGAAAGAATTCTCAAAATCTATCATTCAATAAAAGGAACAGCGAAATATTTCGGTATGTTAAATACCATCAGGAACAAAATTATTGGGAATGCAGACCATGTCTCAGAATCTTACAATACTCCACTAGACTGTTAATGCATTTCATTCTGTCTTACCTTACATTACGCCGACAAACGTGAATTGGGAACTCTTGAATACCAAATGACGGCGTTGGTTCAAGGTAATACGTTCATGCAAGAATTCTATCAGGCTATGTATTCACATTTCACCTTGATACTCGATAAAATTTCGTGTATGGACATTAATAGCGAAGTTCTTAATTTGCTGATGCAAACCTGTAGGGATAAGGCCCTCGACATCTTTATTAGGGGTCTTAAAGGGGACCTTCCTTGGCTTTTGGCAATGCGAGAACTTGTAGATCTCCCACAGGCTCTGAAACTTTGCTTAAAGCTGCAAAACTAAAACTATCTTTCCCAGTATGCACTGACAAATAACAGTAATAGGAAATTACACCATCCAGAACCGCCACCAATTACAATACAACGAGGAAATCTAATCCACTCAACAGTTCCGAACCGTCAACCATTCTATTCTGAATTGGCGTTCCCACCTAGGCCACTCAGACAGCAATTTGCTTACCAGTATAACCCAATGCCTCTACCACCACCAAAACCACCGAGACTATTTGCTCAAAAAAATTCATACCACCGGCACCTCACATCACCCGCCACCAGAACGAATGGAGTAAATAATATAATAACAGACTCCGAATGAACAACTGGCCACCTGTTCAAAAAATACCATCGGCCCTCAGTCAAAACAGGTGCGCTCAACTAAGATGCAACGAAATTTTCATATTGCTATTTCACCACAACCTGAGAAAATCGGTCAATATGAGGACATGCAAACGAACGAACCGAATGACTATAATGTAAAACTGGAAGAATACATTGAGGCAACACACCAGAGCATAACGATCCCGGCCAAATTATGGAACTAAGCGATATTCATTTTTTAGACTAAACGACCTTCGCTGCCATACTTTGAATGTGCAACGAAGAGTGGAGAAATCTTAAAAATATTTATCGACACCGGATCAAATAAAAACTACATGCAGTCCTCTCCTTAGTAAACAACCCTTTACCAAAATGAGAAACCTTTTTTTGCAATTTTATTGGAGGTAACGTACAAGTCACTCACCATACGTTCATTAGTTTTTTTGGTCTTCAGAACAATTAAATTAGGTTTTTCTCATATCTAACCTGAAATCCTTCCATGCAATTCTAGAAAATGATATTTTAAAGAATCTCTCAGTCATCATTCATACGAAAGACAACTACATGGTCATCAATAATCAATTAAAAGTGCGTATAAAGCAGATAGCTTCGCAAACTGTTAACAAAAATTGTCCATTGATAAAATTGTACACGACTTCCCTAATACGCCTCTGGCGAAAAGAAAACAGACTCGTAATAGATTACAGAAAACTGAACAGCATAACCGTCTCATATCGATACCCGATCCCACAAATGAACGAGGTTCTTGCACAACTTGGCCAAAATAAATGGTTTTCGGTAGTAGATTTGAAAAGCGGGTTTCATCAGATCCCTGTAAAAACATCTGATATCAAACAAAAAAAAAACGGCCATCTCGGTCAACAACGGAAAGTATGAATTCACGAGACTCCCATTGGCCTCAAGAATGCTCCGTCAATATTCCAGAGAGCAGTTGACGACATCCTTCATGAACATATTGGCATAATATGCTATGTCAACATAAATGACATAGTCATTTTGAACAAGGGCGCAGCTATACATGAGTTAAATATTCGGAAAGTGTTTCAAACATTACATACCGCTAATATGAAGGTACAGCTGGATAAGTGTGAATTCTACTAGCAAGTAGAATTTATAGGTTTTGTCATTTCGCTTGATAGCATTAGGACCAATTCAGAAAAAATAAGAGCAATTCAAGACTTCTCATATCCAAGTACCCTGAAGGAACTCTTTCCTCGGCCTGTCAGGGTATTACCGCCGCTTCATTAGGGACTACGCCAAGCTGGCGAAACCCCTAATAGCCCTCTTAAGGGGAGGATGGACGACTGTCGAAAAACCTCTCAAGTAAAAAGCTCATCCATCTCGACAAATCTGCAAAAGAAGCTTTTCAGTAAATCAAGAACACCTTAACATCAGAAGAAGTCATCCTCGCATACCCTGATATCACAAAACCTTTCGAATTAGTAACCGACGCCTCAAATAACACCCTTGGCGCTGTGTTATCACAAGAAGATAAGCCCATTGTGTTCATTACCAGAACATTAAATCAGACCGAAGAAAGCTGTACAACCAATGAAAAGGAGATGCTAGCTATAATTTGAGCATTTAACAACTTCCGATATTACCTCTACGGATCAGGTTTAGGTTCTGATTCATACTGACCATCAACCACTTACCTACACCCTAAGCAATAAAAATAATAACTCCAAATTGAAAAGATGGAAAGCTATACTGGAGGAATACAACTACGAGCTTGAATATCAGCCTGGAAAAACAAAAGTAGTCACAGACGGCCTCTCCAGGCCTCACATTCAATCCGCAATCCACTCTCTTACGCCAACCATACACAGTGACGAGAGTTCGTCATATGATCTAATACACAATGTCGACTCGCCACGAATTTCGAATAATTTTTTCAACCTACCACCAACATCTTATTACAGAACCACTCTAGTCCCCATCCAATCTTATCCAAATTCTCAAGACAGATTAAACCCCACAGTAATTATCTGCATTAGAGCAGAGGAACGAGTACAAAGTCTGTTCCTAGATATCTATAAAGAACTTGTCAGCAATTATCACATCAGATTCTCCCGAAACTTGGTCAAAGACGTTATCCATGAAAATAGACAAGAAGAAATCATTATAAGCACCCATCAACGAGCCCATAGGAATGACCGTGAGAACAAATTACAGATTTTGGAAAAATACTACTTTCCTGGCACGATTGGAAAGATAAAAAAAAAAACTAAGCTGCACAATTCGTAAAGAAAATAAAAACGATGACCACCCAGATATAGTACAGATCCAAGCAAGTCCAATTCCAACTTACCCAGGACAAATTATCCATGTTGACATTTTCTCAACCGAAGGAAACCTACCACTGACTTCGTTAGACAAATTCTCTAAATATGTCTAAGATAAGAAACTCCAATCCAAAGCTATAGAAGACATCAGGCAATATCTTACAGAGATTATTTTTGCCTATGTTATTCCAAAGACAGTAGTATTCGATAATGAGAAGTCTTTCAATTCAGTCCCAATAACATTTATGCTCGAAAACGAAATTGGCATCCAAATATATTGTTATGCAAGTTAACGCAATCGACTGTCTCGCCTGCCGACGAATTTGGATCCGCATTCTGCATGATTTCGCATGGGAACATAGAAATGCATGCTGCGCAATTCACCGTCACACATCCGCTGGACTTTGATCACAGGCTTCCTCGGGTCTGCGTGGGAAATGCAATTCGGCAGATAGTTGTAAGTTAAAATATTTGTTAGAAATGTTTTGGGCAGGCTGGTGCGAATAGTCGAGTGATGCACATCGTGTAATAAACGAATTATTATATAGTTTAAAATTGATATTTAATTTGCCAGAGCCTGTGGTCGGCTCTATAAAAATATTTTTTTTAAGTAACCTAGAACTTAAGGTTTTAATTGGCGCCCGAGCAGGGACCGCCTGTGTCGCGAGTGCCAAATAATTAAAAACAAGGAACATAAGAAAATAATCAAAACAAAAGAACATAAAAATCAAGTAACCGAAAGCAGTAGTGAAAGAAACAATGAATATCAAACCTAAATAAGTCAAAGAAGACTCCAAGTCAAAGTTGTATTGAGGATGAAATCATATGGTGAAAGGAAAAAGAAACAATGAATATCAACCCCGAATAGTCAAAGAAGACCCCAAGTGTAAATTGTTTAAAAATAACCCCAAACGCTGAAAAACAAAGTAACAGTGAGAGGACAAAAGAATACTAAGGAGTGTTCATAGTATTAATCTGTATCGATAACCAGAAACCAAAATGAGAAAAAAAAAGAACCAGAAACACAGGAAGTCGGAAGAAACAACCAAGACAACGTTCCCGAAGAAAAAGAAGCACCTAAGCGATATTGGGCTGGTCCACTGTACCTACACTACTGTAAGATAGAATAAGATTATACACAATAAGTTAAGGTTAAGATTTAAGCGGCCAGATGGTTTTAGGGTAGATTTATATATGTATGCTCCCGTGAAAAAGGAGTCGGTTTGTTGAAAAACAATTACTGGTGATATCGATCTTCGTACCTAAGTAGGTAGTTTGCAATTATAAACGCTTAGGACTAAAACGGAAACCTACGCCAGAGCAACTACCCCGAAATTTAAAGGGAGCTCTCAGCGAGCATCCAGGAATTAGATACCGGCCTTATTGGAAAAATAAAATTCATGGGAAAATTTTTCTGATACTGTCGACATACAGAGTAAAAAAAACTGAAACTCAAACCAATAAATTAAAGCAATAAAAAAAGGAAGAAAATTATACACATTAATCCAAAAAGATATACGTATATACATACATAGGTATAGTTATAAGTACAGACTAACTACTTGCTTGGCCCTTAAACCCCTGACTCGACACCCCCTGGACATTTTTCTTGGTCCATTGATTCCTCTCATTAGCGTATCCTTTCGTTTTTTTTCGTATTTGCTAGAAGACAGTTCAAAAATATTCTCTTGTTAGGTTACTAATTTCACTTTAGTGATTCTAAATAGACGAATTAAAGAATTCAGTGACACAACAAATCGATGCTATTAACATTGTGTTGGAGCGGTTGAGGGGGATAGAGGGCCATCGGCGATTCAATCATTGAAAGAACAATTAGATGACCTTCAAGAACGTGTACATTCTACGGAACATACGAGTCCATCGAATAGCCCACAGTCCGAATATATTGAAGCACTCCGTTGACCAAGTTCCGAGCAAGACCTTCGGGACATTTCAAGACTCCCCGATTCCGTCAGGGAGTTGCAAGTTTTCGATTGAAACCCAGTACAGTACGTTTCTTAGGTACACAGTGTAGAGACGGTGCTTAAGGACTAAGAAATTGTTTGTAGCAAACCGATTTATCGAGCAATCCTGCAACACGTTCGGCAAAAATTCGCGGCAAAGCTGATTCCGCACTTATGTCGTACAGAGAAGCTCAAGGTTGCATGACTTTTACGCCAGGGTTCTTCTTCCTTATTATCAACAAAATAAGAGCAGAAAATTACTCGACTGAAACGGTTGATGCCCTGGTAGAAACTTATAGGAACCAGGCTTTAGATGTCTTCATTAGAGGATTGAGGGGAGATCTGTCGAGGCTGGTAATACAGAAGCCGAAAACATTGCCAGAGGCATACACTGATTGTATTGAAATGCCAAACCTAAACTTTAGAAGTCATACAGTGCGTGTGCAAGCCCCAAACACCATAACATCTCCTATAGGATATAACTTCAGAAAACAAGACCATTCAATGGAAGGGCCAACTCCGGACATCGGCCGTACACCTCTTGGAGCTCGGGCTTCCAACGACAATACCCTCCTCCGCGAACGACTACTGCGAAACCTCCTGTTAAGATAGAGGTAGACCGATCTGAGCAATCGAGGTATGTCAATTATATGAATCGACCCGCGAATGTGTTTAAAAGGGAAACGAACTCAGATAGTTATCCCCGGAAGCAGTAACGGCTCTCAATAGATAGCCTCCGAAGTAGGTTCAGAGCCTGAGCCAAATAAAACGACAGCAGCTGAAAATTTTATGACAGCCGCCTCGTTTCCAGCGTACCATACGTAGAGTATGTTACGCGGGACGGGAAAATGCTAAACTTTCTCGTGGATACTGGAGCTAACTTAAAACTTTATTAAACCTCATTTAGCAAGTCCCAATCCCGTCCAAATCCCATTTTTCGTCAATAGTCCGGTTGGTAAGGTCAAAATTGAAAGCAAAATAACCGGCCCATTTTTCTCTCCTCTTGGTTTCGATATGGAAGTAACCTTTTTCGTTCTTTCGAGCCTGGAGTCGTTCGATGGAATAATTAGTAACGACACGTTAAAACAGTTAAAGGCGTAAAATAAATAGGGAAAAGAATGAACTTGTGTAAGAATCAGATGTCGTTATTCCCTTTAAGAATAGAGTGGCCGACTTTGTGTATCACTTAATCATCCCAAACGAAAATTCCTCCCAGAAAGCTAAATCCGAATTAGAATCTATTTGTAAACGATTCCATAGCATTTTTGGTCCGGTAGGAAACGACAAAATAAAAACCAATGTAAGGTCTGAAATCCGCACAATCATTAAAACCAATCTATACAAAGAGTAACCCGTATCCGGCCTGTATGAGAGAGGAGGTCAAAAGGCAAGTTAACGAACTACTATCTGAAAATATCATCCGAACCTCCAATGGTCCATATAACTCCCCAATATGGGTTGTCTCAAAAAAATCGAAGCCTAACGGGGAGAAGCAATACCGAATGGATATCGACTTCAAACGGCTAAATACAGTAACTAAGAATACACGTAGATTTTTACCATACAATTTAAGAGGATTTTCAAAGAACCTAACTCCTATCTTAGAAACCACTCACTCCGGGGAGTTTCTCGATACTTATTCGTCGTCAAGCTCATCCAACCCAGAAACAATGCCCAACAATACAATTGAACAAACACCATGCCCAAACCAGATTGATATTTTCAACTCCCTGAGGATTCCTGACGCGATAAAGGACCTCCCTGCTTTATGAGTTTCTTAACGATGTAGAGGAAATCCTCCTCTACATCAGAGGAACTGACAAAACACCATACGGTCAAATACTTCTGAGGCCATGCGTAACAAAATTGAGGGTCAGGCCAACGAGATCCTCAATATGTATGCTACTCCATTAGTGTGGGATGCAATAAAGAAAAACCTAATTTTGCATTACTCCGACAAACGCACGGAGACATCCCTCATAAGGGACCTGCACAATCTGAAGCAGGCCAACAAAACAATTGAACTCTTTTATGGGGAAGTTAAAGAAGTGCAATCCGCCTTGTGTAATAATGTACTAATACATGAGGATGACAGCAAAGAAAGACCTCTATTCAGAGATGTGCCTTAATTCATTTCTGAGCGGTCTTAATGAGCCTTTAGGATCCCGAGTTAGAGCTATGCAACCAAGCTCTTTAGCCATGGCACTAACTCATTGCATCAAAGAACAGAACATATCGTACCAAAGGACCTCACCGAATACAAACATGTACACTAGACCCTTCCAAAATAGACCTTTCCAAAATAAACCCTTACAATATAGACCATATGCACCCACAGCATAGAACCTATTCGAGTCCAACCCCCGTTAACAACAATCAAACTAGACGCTATAACCCATTTTCCAGAGACAATTTAAACAATGACAACCGAACTAAAAGACCGTCAAATTACACAAACCAAAAAAGAACGATCCCAGGAATAAGGCATAACCCCAGTCAACGAACCAGAAATAGTGAAAACAGAAATTTTAACTTCCAAGAGGTATTATATTGAGGAGAATAACTTCCAGCAACTGGACAGATTCTTCAACAATGACCTAACAAACATTGTAAGTGAGGAAAATTTTCCCAAACAAGCCTCGAAGAAACCACAGGATATATAGACCCCAAAAAACATCCCATATCCCTACCCTACATCAATATTTCCTCCCCGTTTGGCAGACCTCTCAGATTCCTACTAGACACTGGGGCCACAATGTCATTCATTAACCCCGAATGTATACCACCAAACAGGCAGGAAAATCGCAAAACCGTAACTATCACTACCGTATTTAAGAAATACCAATTAAATAAGCAGACAACTATCCCCACTTTTGTAGAATTTAACCAAACAGGGTCCATGAATTTCCTTATTTCCTTATTTAAGTTTCACAACTATTTCGATGGACTCTTGGGCATAGATATATTAGCCGCCTTGAATGCCAAAATTGACCTCGAGAAAGGAATCCTAGTGACTAACAATGCCGTCAACGAAATCCAATTCAGACCAAACCACACTTCAGGCCAAATAACAATACCTTCCAAATCGAAAGTACTAGCAAAACTTCCTGTCAATAAAGACACCTCTACATCAATTCGGTGGAAATCAATCCACTCCTCTATGTAAGCCAAGGGTTATATAACGCTGAACACTGGTACAGCATCGTTGAGCTGGTAAACCTATCCGAGAATGATCAAAGTATTATCGTGGAACGACCAATAAATTGCGAGACGTACGACCCTACAGAATTTATAGAAATTAACAACCTTAATAGTGAGATAACAGACGATTCATCAAAAATAACAAACGTGAACGAATTAATCAGAACGAACCACCTAAACGCTGAAGAACGAAAAAAACTACTTAAATTATGTAACAATTACAGCGACATTTTATACAAGGAAGGCGAATCACTGTCTTTTACAAATAAAATCAAACATACTATAACCACTACCGATGAAGTACCAATATACACTAAGTCATACAGATACCCCTTTATCCACAAACCAGAGGTGAAAAGTCAAATTACCAAGATGCTAGATCAAGGGATTATCAGGCAAAGCAACTCTCCATGGAGCTCTCCAGTCTGGATCGTCCCAAAAAAGGAGGATGAGAGTGGGCAGAAGAAATGGAGACTAGTAATTGACTACCGAAAGGTTAATGAGAAGACCATCGCTGACAGATATCCTATACCTAATATCTAGCCAGTGGGTTTCAACAAATCGAGATGAACCCAAAGCACATTCCAAAAAGCGCATTCACAGTTGAAGGTGGCCATTATGAATTCGTGAGAATGCCATTCGGCCTCAAGAACGCTCCATCTACCTTTCAACGGGTCATGGACAATGTGTTAGGGGAACTAATTGGTTAGGTTTGTTTGGTTTATCTTGACGACATTATCATATACTCGACATCCCTGCCGGAGCACCTCGAAAATCTGGAACTTGTATTTAAAAAACTCAGGGAGGCAAATTTTAAAATACAGCTCAACAAATGTGAGTTTCTCAAAAAGGCGTGAAACCAAACCCTGCAAAGATCAGTGCTATAAAAAATGTCCCCTAACACGTACCAGGAAGGAAATAAAAGCCTTCTTGGGACTAATAGGATACTACAGGAAATTTATTGAGGACTTAGCTAACTAAGCCCCTCACCAGCTGTCTGAAAAAGAAGGCGGAAGTCCTTATAGACGACAAATACACCGAAGCGTTCGAAACATGCAAACCTCTGTTGACCAACGACCCAATTCTTCAATATCCAAATTTCGAACAACCATTCATACTCACAATCGACGCAAGCAATTGCACTCTCGGTGCCGTCCTTTCACAAGGCCGCATAGGTAGTGACGGGCCTATCTGCTTTGCGAGCCGTACCCCTTCTTGACAGCGAGAGAAATTATTCTACCATAGAGAAAGAGCTCCTAGCCATTGTTTGGGCCACCAAATACTTCCGGCCGTATCTCTTTGGTAGGAAGTTCCAAATTATAACCGACCATAGGCCCCTAACATGGCAACCTAAAGGAACCAAATTGGAAGCTTGTCAGATGGCGGCTTAAGCTTGAAGAATACGACTACAAGATCGTCTTCAAGAAAGGCAAATTAAACACCTACGCAGACGCTCTGAGCCGTGTTAGGATAGGTGAACCCGATCCTGAACTGTTCAACGATGATGAGGAAGTCCTTAGTACAGCACACAGTGCAGACGAAAACTTGAACGATGGAATCCCCATTTCAGAGAAGACACTGAACGAGTTTAAAATCCAAATAATTCTGGAGGAAAAGTGCACGGGATCCCCAATGACTACCGAAACAATTTTCCGAGACAAACAAAGGAGAACCATAAGAAGACCACAGTTTGACGAATCTATTATGGTACACCTATTCAAACAATTTTTACCCCCTAACAGACTAAGCGCTATATTTACAACCGATAAAATTTTCAAAATCGTACAAGATATCAGAACGGACGATGACCAGGAAAACCTTATAAGAAATTACTACGAAAACTCTAACCACAGGGGAATAAATGAAACCTTCCTTCACATTAAGAGGGAAAATTATTTCCCTAACATGAAAGAAAAAATTACGAAAACTATAAACAATTGCGAAAAGTCCATTTAGCTTGTTAAACAGTTATTGTAATTATAAAAGGCGAGAAATAAAGAGAACAATCGTTCAGTTGCATCAAGTCAATAGTGTTGTGTTTTTTTTTTTAGTCCATCGCGACCCCAAAGCGATAACTGGCGCCCGAGCACTCAGAGTAGTTTAAACTCGCTTTTAGTACTTCGCGTATCCAAAAATAAACGAGTTGTAAGTTGTGATTTACTGTTCAACCATTGTGATACGAACATAAAGGCGTCACATCAGAACCGCCTAACGGAAGTACTAAACATTAAAAAACCCAAACATTTTACTACCCGTGAAAAGTGCGAGTAGGAATCGCGAAAAGAAACAAGCACTCTTCTCTAACTGCGTCCCTAAACAAAACTTCACGCACCTTAGAAGCGCGACTAAAATACGCCAATAATAAGTGCTGCATAATTCTCACTCTGACCGCGTCATCTAGTAAAAGCAAGTGACCGTTCATAAGAAAAGTGAAGTGTTAAAAAGAGGAAAAAAACAAATAAGCAGTGACAAAACGAGTGATAAAACAAAATCGCGAAATAAAAAGAAAAAACACTGATCGTCAACATAAGAACAACACGAGCAACTGCACCGAGTCAACCGTGGCGGCGACCGTACCGTGAGTAGGCAAACCAGCTAAAAAGGAGAAATACGGACCACCCAAACGAACTCCGAGGGATGATCAAGCTCATCATACTACTGTAAGCAATTGATTATTGTCAAAAAAATATATACATACATATATAGAATTATACTGACATAAAATTGCATTTGTACTTAGATTAAGCATTATCAAATATAAAAACGAAAGTTCTAGAAATATTAAAATACAAACAAACAAACCAAATTCAAATCGAAAGAATTATTTTTATAAAAGTCTGTACAAATAAAACAAAAAACAACCAAGTACATAAATCTTAACTTCCCTGTAACCCCTATTAACACAAACATATACCCCAAAATGGAAAGTTTAAAAGAAATTGTCACCCAACTAACGGGTGCAGTCAATGCTCAAATGGAGCAAATTAAAGTTATTACAAACCGTCTCCAACAAATTGAATCTAGGGTTAGCCCTCCCTCAACTCCCTCACAGGTTCTCTCGGCTCCGAAAACCGAGCAAGACCTATCCGAGATTAGAAAACTTCCCGACTGTGTCAGAGATCTACAAGTTTTCGATGGGAACCCAGTTCAGTATGTCTCCTGTCACTCCACTATGCTGACAAGCGCGATGTTCGAACTCTCGAGCATCAACTAAATATTATGACTCAGCAAAGACTGAGTATAGATGAGTTTTACGCTAGGGTAAACCATCAGCTCTCATTGCTTATAAACAAACTTAAAACGGAAAACGGAAGATTACTCCGAAGAAACTATGTGCGCTCTTACGGAAAATTACCGTAATAGGGCTTTAGACATATTTATAAGAGGTCTAAATGGTGATATTTCTAGGATGCTTATCATCCAGAAACCCAAGACCTTACCTGAGGCATATACGTCATGTCTGGAATTCCAAAACTTGAACTTTAGAAGCATGACTATACATAATAGGTCAGCAAACAATACGATTTCTGCGCCCATAAACCAAATGTTTCCGAATCAATTCCATCAATTACCGACAAATAAGATAACATCAAGGCAAATGTCCGCAGCAGAACGAAATATATATATATAAATAATACCCCCCGCCTGGAAAACAATGGCAATCAATTCAATACTCCACCGCCAAGACCAACCCAACCCAAGCCCGCCCAGCCTATGGAAATCGATGCATCAAACTAAAAACGTGAACTATATGAATCGGCCCATAATTAATTCAGCTGCAAGAAGATCAAACGAGTCTTCAAACCTTCCGAGAAAACAGCAACGACTCTTTGGCACTAATACAGTACAAGAAATAGAGCAAGAGTACGAAGACGAAGACTATCCACAAGCATACGAACAACCTTATGAAGAAAATCAAGAGGACGACACCGCTGAGGTAAATTTTATGACGGACGCCTCTCTAGCGTACCATACATAGAATATGTTGCTAGAGACGGCAAAACACTGAAGTTTCTTATTGACACCGGAGCCAATAAGAACTTTGTGTCAAGCCAGATTGCAGGTAACTGCAAGCCTGTTGAAAAACCCTTCATGATTCAATCGGCGGCAGGACAACTTGAAATTACACATATGATAAGCGGCCCTTTCTTTAAAAGCACAGGCAATAACACTATAATAGACTTTTTCGTTCTTCCTGGCTTAAAATCTTTTGACGGAATTATCGGAGACGATACATTAAAAAAATTGGAAGATGTAATTGACAGAAAGAACAGCACCTTACATATACCAACAAACATAAAAATTAAATTAAAGGCAAAACACTCTAAACAGGTCAACAATGTCAAAACAGACATTAGCACCGATGAAGACGTCCAAAACATATTAGCCAAGCATAAGAAACTCTTCGGTCCAATTTCAGACAGCGGAACAATAAACACGAGCGTACGTGCAGAAATAAGAACTACAACATCTGAACCGATCTATCAGAAATCATACCCGTATCCAGCTAACTTGAGATCGGAAGTGGAAGGACAAATCGAGAAAATGACCGAAGACGGCATTATAAGACCATCGAAAAGCCCTTACAGTTCTCCCATTGTCCCCAAAAAGGCCAATTCAGCAGGAGAAAAGCAGTACCGATTAGTCATAGATTTCAAACGACTTAATGCGGTTACCATTCCAGATGCGTATCCCATCCCAGATATAACAAATACGTTAGCAAGTCTTGGGCAATGTAGATACTTCACCACTCTCGATTTAACGTCTGGATTCCATCAGATTAAGATGAAAACCAGCGATATCCCAAAAACAGCTTTTTCCACAGCAAACGGGAAATATGAATTTACGAGACTTCCATTCGGTCTCAAGAACGCGCCTGTCATCTTCCAAAGAATGATAAATGATGTCCTCAAGCCACTAATAGGTAAAACCTGTTATGTATACATTGATGACAATATCGTCTTAAGCAAGAATAAAGAAGATCACTTAAAAAATCTGGATGAAGTTCTTTCCCTATTAGAAAACGCCAATCTAAGAGTAAACCTTGATAAATCAAAATTTTTCCGAACCCAAGTAATTTTTTTAGGTTATATAATAACGAAACTAATTTATAAAGTTTCGTTCCGAACCTTAGCCTGTGCAGTCGCATTTTAGCTCGCTCTTCGATTAATTGATTTTTTCCTTTTCTTTCAAAACGACCAATTTTTCTTCTACATAATCAAAATACGCGAGTGTCCAACTGTGCCCCCAATTAGTCACCACAATTATTTAATTCCAAATTCTCTGACGCAAGCAAAAAAAAAAAAAAAAACAAAACGTGTGCGCTCCCAACTTAAACGAAAACAATAACACAAAAAAACAAAAAAAAAAAAAACAAATTAAATTATCTTTCTGAACGTGAGTGACCCGCTATTACGTGAAATTCTTTCTCGCCACTTCCCATTTTTCCGTCGTCAGTTGCATTATTTACTGACCCACTTTAAAATCCGTACGCGAGTGACCCCCCTGCCCCGTTTCTCATTAGTGCTAAATACCCAAATATGGATCACTGTGATTTAGTCGACTGTGCCAATGACAACAAAAATGCTGATCGAGTTATTTGCCGAGGTATCTGCGGCAAATCGTTCCATCTCCCCTGCATAGGGCTTGGTAAAAGATCCATCACGCATTTTAAAGAACTTTCGGACTATTTCCACTTCTATTGTGAAGAATGTAAAAAGATATCCCTCGCCGATGTCTTGTTCGCTATCAAATGCAATAATGATAATATAAACACTGCCTTCAACAACAACAACCTAGTGCTAAAAAAATTATCAGCGAAGTTCGACCTTATTCCTAAATGTGTTGAAGATCTAAACAACCTAGTGGAGTGCTCGATCCTTTCCAAATTTAACTCTATGGAAAAACAATTATCTAGCCTGATAAAACTCGTCAATGATATCTCCGAACCTAACTCCCCTAATAGCCGGAACGCCGAACTAAAACGTGACTTGGTTTCAACTCTCAACACGCACCTTAACCCTGTTCTGTTCAAGAAAATGAACGAAAACTTAAATTCCCTCCGATCCGATATTGACATACATTTCAGTCACTCATCGAAAAAAAGTATATCTCCCCCATATCAACCTGACCCACTGCTTGAAGCTATGGCTAACAAATTGAATGATGTTAGCAGTGAGCTTACCTCTACTAGGTTCACCTTAAATTAACTAGTCGAGGAATTAAGAACAGCGGCTCACAAAATTGATGACATCCACTTCCCCGGCCAGTATCATAATAATCCGTCATTTGGCAACCCCTCGTTACGCGACGAACTACTTGAAGCCAACCTTTCCACCCCGTTAATTCGTGCCTTTCCACCACCACCCCAAACAACGTCGTCTGTCTACACCCAAACAAACCAACTCCTTGAAGTAGAAGAGTCAGCCAAGGAAACCAGTATTGAACGCTTTGGCCAAATATGGAGTATACGTGAATGGAATCAGCGCCTCCAAAAGCTTCGCAGCAGCAACGAGGATACCACTACTTTTTTGGTTGAAGGACAGGACCCAATCTCTGAGGAACAATGGATAACGAAATATGCCTGGCTATTTCTTAATTCCGGCCGCCCACTCACTTTAGGTAGAACAACATTTACCAAATGGAGCGAAAAGTTTGATTCTCACCCTAATTCTACTACAAAACCTAATAAGTAATAAGAATAATATAAGTAAAAAGCACTCCAAGCCCCCATCCAAACCCCACGATAACTAGAGCTACAAAACCAAACTCTTCCCAATTTTTAACCACCCATCAATTTCCCATTTACAGTCTTCTTCCTCAGTTCTACCAAAACCTCAAAGCCAACGGGTCAGCTTTAATCTGAATCCAACTAGTTCTCCTGCCAATACACCCTTACCACCTTCAACCCTAGTACACGACCCGGATCCAAACTCATTCCCAAAATTCGACCTTAAATCCGGAGCCAAGTATCCTAACTTTCGAAGCTCCCACATCCTTAATCCCTCTACACCTGCCCCATCTAACACCTCAGCTACAGCCAGATCTTCATCTCTCTCACAATCTTCAAACCAACTTCCTTCGATATCAGTCTCCTCCAAATCTTTCGTTGATCCCCTAGTGCCACCTTCAGTCAAACTTACTCAGCAATCTATTGACCCCAACGAATCTCGATACGCACTCTCCAGGTTAAGAGACAAAAAAAATCTATGAGAACATTCGACTCTTCTTGGCTTATCTTCACGACAAATCAGATTCGGTTTGCTATGAAGGTAAAACAAACATCAGCGTAATGGTCTCAATTCAACAAGAAGGTCTCCCCACCGATTTCACTACCCTCAAGAATCTTTTCATTAAATATCACGAGTTTTTCAATATCCCACCCAAGAAGTAACAAACGATCTTGATACCTTCAGACAATATATACATTCAAAGCGCATATCGCACCTTCAGCGCAGCAGAGCTGACCATAATAGGTTTTTTTCGGTCCTAAAAATCTCACCCTCCCTGCCACACTAACGCCCCCCGAAAACCTTCCTCTTACCTTTTATTATCAGAATGTAAGAGGCCTGCGCTCTAAAACTCAGGCTGTCCTGCAGCAATCTCATGCGTTACCTTTTGAAATATTTGCCTTAACCGAAACGAACTTAATCCCTAGCATAAACAACCTTGAACTATTCAGATCCAACTTTAACGTCTATCGCGATGATGTTAACCGACCTTCTGATGGTTGTCCATGCCGCGGTGTTCTTCTAGCTGTCCGAAACTCAATTGACTCCTCTCTAATAGCAACTTCATCTTCGCCATGCCTCGACTTTGTTTCCATTAAAATTGTACTACCCCGGATATCGCTCTACGTCATCTGCTTTTACATTTTGCCATCACAATCTACTGAAACATATAACTGTGCCATTGATACAATCGATAATTTAATTGAATTACGAGATCCCCAAGACGAGATCCTCAACCTTCCTCACCTTAAATGGATCCCTTCAGACGACCAATCGTTTTACATTGCCTCTAATCTTACTGCAGCCAAAGAATGCCTCCTCTCTGACCGCCTAGCTGATTCCAGCCTTAACCAAGTTAGCGGCATTTTGAATTTCATGGGCAGACAACTCGACCTAATTTTCACAAGTGACCCCTTCAACTCCTCAGTTTCAGCTTCTCCGCTGTCCCTATCAACCGTCGACAACTACCACCCTTCCCTTCTCCTCTCGTTCTTTCACAACTCTCCTCTTCAGAACTCTCCCCCACTGTTCGAATCTCTCACGATTTTCACAAAGCCAACTTCCGTCAAATCAATGAATATCTCAATAATGCCCCTTTTAATTTCAACGACCTTACCGTAAATGATGCCATATCTATATTCTACAAAGAAATATTTAATTCCTTCTCCCTTTATGTACCCCTTTCTCGACAAAAAACCTCATCCACCTCCCCACCATGGTATAACCGCAGGCTCCGTTCTTTGAGAAACAAACGAAACAAGCTGTGGTCAACTTTCCTTCGTACTCAATCCCCAAATGACTTCTCTAACTATTTAGGTACTTACCTGCATTTTGTAGAGCTTTATAAATCCCTCTATTAACAGTACCTAGTTGAGTGGCAAACCAACCTTATAAATAATCCCAAGTCCTTCTTTCAATTCGTTAACCACAAAAGAAAATCTGATGGCTATCCAAACTCACTCTCCTTCAATAATGAAACTTCCAATGATCCTCATTACATCGCCAACCTTTTTGCTACATTTTTCAATCAATCTTTTACCCATGATTCCTTTGCACCCGATCATACCTATTTCAACTATTTACCTAATTTCTCCTCTGGACCATTTCTCCCTCGTAGTGTCGACCCGATTATCATCGAAGGAAGATTAAAGCAACTTAACGATGAATTCACCCCTGGCCCCGACGGCCTCCCAGCTATATTTTTGAAAAAATGTTTCTCCTCCCTTTCTCTACCTCTTTCAAAAATCTTCAGCCTATCCCTTTCCCAAGGTGAATTTCCCCATATATGGAAAACCTCTTTTATAACACCTATACACAAAAGTGGTCCGAAGAATGACATTAACAATTACCGTCCCATTGCCAAACTCTCTCATATACCCAAAATCTTCGAAAGTATTTTGTATGATAATTTAAGTTTTCAATGCAAGTCTTTGATTTCCCCCAGACAGCACGGCTTCCTTAAAGGCAGGTCGACAACCACAAACCTTATTGAATTCGTTTCCTTCACCCTCTCAGCCTTAGAAAATGGCAAGGAAGTCGATGTTATCTCAACTGACTTCAGTAAGGCCTTCGATAAAATTTCACACAGACTAATACTCTTCAAACTGTCTTCTCTTCGCTTTGAGCCCATCTTATTAAAGTGGATTTCCTCATACTTGGAAAATCGCAACTACAGCGTCCGCTTTAGATCTGCCCTCTCTAACCCCTTCCTTGCTTCTTCCGGTGTCCCCCAAGGCACCCATTTAGGCCCGCTTCTTTTTATCCTCACCATAAATGATATTGATATGGTTATCAAACATTCCCTATATGCCGACGATGCTAAACTTTTTAAGATCATTTCCTCAACACTTGACTCTTCCCTTATTCAATCGGACCTCAACAGCTTTTCCACCTGGTGCTCCAAGAACTGCCTCGGCCTAAACATTTCAAAGTGTCAATCCATTACTTTTTCCCGCAAACGCAACAAACTTCCTCCCCGCCTCTACTTTCTCCATAATCAACCCCTTTCCACCGTTAAAGTGATCCGTGATCTTGGTGTATTATGCGACCAGGAACTCAATTTCCTTGCACATATCAGCGATATAATTCTTAAGGCCAATTCTGCACTCGGCTTCGTGAAACGATGGTCTAAAGAATTTTCCAATCCCTACGTCACTCGGTCTCTTTACATAACCTTTGTTCGCCCTATTCTCGAATACGCGTCTCAAGTGTGGTCTCCTTACTATCATTCACACATTTCCAGAATTGAGAGTGTCCAACGTCGCTTTCTCCGTTTTGCTCTTCGCGGCTTACCCTGGGACAATCCTCTGATCCTACCTCCCTATCAAGACCGCCTAAAACTTATTAATTTGAACTCGCTGGAAGAACGAAGAGAGATATCCGACATCCTTTTCATCCACCGACTCCTCTCAGGTACCATCGACTGCGCGTCCCTTTATAACTCTATCTTTTTTAACACTAACCCTCGTAATACACGAAATCCACGCCTCTTCTATGTACCCGCCTCTCGTACCTCCTATGGCTCCAATGAACCTATCTCTCGTATGCTGCGGAATGTTAATGCGAAAAACTGTTTCGACTTTAACATCAGCACTCCTTGTCTAAAACTCCATCTCAATCGCCATCTTTCTTAGATCGTAAGTTAAATTAAGTATGTAGCTTGAATTAAGCACAATAAAATGAGGGTATAGCCCCCACCAAAATTAAAAAATTAAAATTAACCTTAAAGCCGTATTTGAAACTCTTGAACGTGCGAATATGAAAGTACAGCTGGACAAGTGTGAGTTCCTGCAGAAGGAAGTAGAGTTTCTAGGATTTGTTGAAGGAACTGATGGAATTAAGACCAATCCAAAAAAGGTTCAGGCCATTGTAGACTTACCCGTCCCAAAAACCCTAAAAGACTTACGATCATTTTTAGGTATGTCAGGCTATTATCGCCGATTTATCCGAGATTACGCGAAAATATACCCCTGACATCCCTTTTAAGAGGGGAAGATGGACGAGTGTCCAAGCATCTTTCAAAAAATACATCGATTCATCTCGACACTGATGCCATCAGGTCTTTCGAAGACATCAAAAAATCATTGATTTCTAAAGAAGTCGTTCTTTCACATCCAAATTACGAAAAAGATTTTGAACTCACGACTGACGCCTCGGATTACGCAATAGGTGCTGTTCTTTCTCAAGACAAAAAAGCTATAACTTTCCTTTCAAGAACTTTAACAAAGACCGAAGAGAGTTACGCCACTAACGAGAAGGAGATGCTCGCCATAATCTGGGCTCTCAACTCGCTTAGGAATTTCCTTTACGGATCAAAGAAGGTCAACATCTATGCAGACCATCAGCCTTTGACGTATGCGTTGAGCAACAAAAATACAAACCACAAAATGAAGCGATGGAAGACTATACTGGAGGAGTACAACTATGAGTTGAAATATAAACCCGGAAAATGAAACGTAGTTGCCGACGCTCTTTCACGCCTCCCGCAAACTTCACAGGTAAATTCAATGACGATGACCGAACATAGTGACGACAGCTCGTCACACAACTTGATTCCAACAGTAGAAACACCTATTAACGTATTTCGCAACCAGTTAATACTTAAAATCGGTAATGAACCTTCCCATCAATTAATAATTACATTCCCGACTTATCATAGGCATATTTTTATCCAACCCAGTTATACCGATACCGACATTATTAACATATTTAAAAAATGTTTAAATCCTAGCACAATAAACGGTCTACTCACAGAAGAGAGTATAATGGGCCGTATATAGTAGTGCTGGGTAGGACACGCATTTTTATTGAGTTTGTATGAGGTACTCATTTGGGGGAGTGAAGTGGTACATTGTCCCACCTCATTTGAGGTAAAGGATGTTTCTTATAGAGGTATAGAACTTTGAAATGGAATAAAACAAAGATGATTTTTTTAAATTGACATGAAATTGACTTTATTCGAAAGATAATCTTCTACCATTATAATTTAAATATAATTTCTGGTATATGAGCGCCACGGCTGGTTCGAACGTAGTCTAATCTGGAGGTCCAATTTTCAATGATTTTTTCCAACATTTGTGGCCGTATATCGGCAATAACGCGGCGAATGTTGTCCTCCAAGTGGTCAATCGTTTCGGATTTATCGGCGTAGACTAGCGACTTCACATATCCTCAGAGAAAATAGTCAAGCGGCGTTAAATCGCAGGATCTTGGAGGCCAATTCACGGGTCCGTAACGTGAAATTATGCGGTTACCAAACGTTTCCTTCAATAAATCAATTGTGGCACGAGCTGTGTGACATGTTGCGCCCGTCTTGTTGAAACCTCAGCTCCTGCACATCATGGTTGTTCAATTGATGAACGGAGAACTCAGTAATCATCGCTCTATAGCGGTCACCATTGACTGTAACGTTCTGGCCAGCATCATTTATAAAGAAGTACGGACCAGCCCATAAAGCACACCAAAAAGACAGTTTTTGTGGATGTAACGGTGCCTCAACATACACTTGAGGATTATCATCACTCCAAAATCCAAATATGGCAGTTTTGTTTATTGACGTATCCATTCAATCAAAAGTGAGCTTCATCGCTAAACAAAATTCGCTTATGAAAATTGGGATCAACGGCAATCTTGTTTTGGGCAGTCATATGCCAGAAATTATATTTAAATTATAATGTCAGAAGATTATCTTTCGAATAAAGTCAATTTCATGTCAATTTAAAAAAATCATCTTTGTTTTATTCCATTTCAAAGTTCTATACCTCTATAAAATACACCCTTTACATCTCGTCACATGTCCCATTGATAGCTTGCAATATGTACGAATGCAAAAGTCGTGAGGTGCCTCTGACTATGACAAGAATTGAAGTGGTACAAATTTGAGGTGTTGGGATATTTTTGTACTGGTGTATGGGACATGAGGATGTGAGGTGCTCTGACTATGACAAGAATTGAAGTGGTACAAATTATTTTTTTGAGGTGTTGGGATATTTTTGTACTGGTGTATGGGACATGAGGATGTGAGGTGCTCTGACTATGACAAGAATTGAAGTGGGAAAAATATTCTTTTTTGAGGTGTTGGGATATTTTTGTACTGGTGTATGGGACATGAGGAATTGAGGTGCCTTGACTATGACAAGAATTGAAGTGGGAAAAATATTCTTTTTTGAGGTGTTGGGATATTTTTGTACTGGTGTATGGGACATGAGGATGTGAGGTGCTTCTGACTATGACAAGAATTGAAGTGGGACAAATAATTTTTTTGAGGTGTTGGGACATTTTTGTAGTGGTGTATGGGACATGAGGAGGTGAGGTGCCTCTGACTATGACAAGAATTGAAGTGGGACAAATAATTTTTTTGAGGTGTTGCGACATTTTTGTAGTGATGTATGGGACGTTTGTAGTGCATCTTCTATGAGTAACCCAACACTAGTATATAGGAAATTTATCCATTGTATTTCTCAAATTTCAAGATAAGATACACCCAAACAATGGTAGAAGACATTACGGACCAAAATGAACAGGAAGAGAAAATATTGAAAACTCGTAGAAGAGCACATAGAAATCCGGAAGAAAATCGCAAACAACTACTAGAAAACTTTTACTTTCCGAAAATGTCAGCAAAGATTAAGAAACTGGTAAAGAATTGTGAAACATGCAAGCAAAACAAGTATGACCGACACCCTAACAAACCTATCCTCGAACCAACCCCTATCCCAAACTATCCTGGCCATACGGTACACCTTGATATATTTTCTACAGAAAAGATTCTAGTATTAACCCTTAACCACCTAGCATACGTCTCACAGACCCCGACGATTTTTTAAGCGTGAATATTATTGCACCCGAGATTCTTACACACGTGTTCATTCTTGTACCTTTTCCTCGTACAGCTCAGTGCCCCGTAACCGCTTGTCGCAGTCGAACGTGAACGCGTTTGCTCCTGGTAAGTAAAAAACCGTTGTCGGAGGTCTAAGAGACCCCTGTTAGGCGGTTACGTGACTTTTTAACATTTGTGTTGTTTTTATTGTTTTAGTTGATAATGGCTTTAAATGAGGACAACATCCTGCGGGGGATGGAACAATATGTGCCAGACGACGAAAATATTCCAAACGATGAATGTGGCGATGTTGAGGCCGATGTAGGAATAGAACACGTGTTAGAAGAAAGTTGCGAGTCAGACTCAGAATCCGAAGAGACAAATGAAGTAGAAAATAACGATAATGCTCCTCTCGAAGTTAATTCATCTTCGACTCTACCTAAGGAGCAAGAATTATCATCTGAAGATGATATGCCGTTATCTCAACTGCGATCGAGACCCAGGAAGAAGAATTATTTCGGCAAGAATCGCTTTCGTTGGTCATCCGCCCCACATTCCTTACGATCAAGAACACTAGGGCATAATATAATGCAGGAGAGGGAAGGTATAAAACCAGCATACCGCAATAAACTAAATGCTTCATCTTCTCCGCTGGATATTTGGCAGCATTTTTTTACTGACGAAATGCTTGAAAAAGTCGTTCATTACACTAATGTGAAGATAAGAGAAATCAGATCGAACTACCAAATTTCAACCTGTGTTCAAGATTTAGATCTCATGGAATTGAAGGCATTTATAGGGTTCTTATTTTACACTGCTATTTTCAAAGAAAATCACGAACAATATACCTCGTGGTACAGTACAGATGGCACTGGACGGGAAATATATCGCTGTATCATGAGCAAGAATAGGTTTGAAGTGTTGATGAAAACCCTACGTTTTGATGACTCGGCCACTAGATCAGTACGTCGAGAAAATGATGCGTCCGCACCTATTTCTGAGCTTTTTAACTCCTTTATTGACCAATGTCAAGCTATTTTTGCAATCGGCAGGTATGCATGTATTGATGAAATGTTGCTCGCATTTCGAGGAAGATGCAGGTTCAAAATGTTCATGCCAAAGAAACCGGCAAAATATGGCATCAAAATTCAATGTCTTACAGATGCAAGATCGGGATACCTTCTTAATGCCTATATCTACCAAGGTAAAGATTCCGATGGACTGAACTTACCCCCTGAATATCAGCGACTGAAGAAACCAACTCAATCTGTAATGCGTTTTATACCCCCAATCGAAAAATCTAATAGAAACGTTACTATTGACAATTGGTACACTTCTGTTGAACTATTTGATTTCTTAAAAAAGAAACAACTGACCGGGGTAGGAACATTGAGAAAAAACCGAAAAGAAATTCGCCCCGAATTCTTACCAGCTCGTGGCAGAAGAGTTGATTCGACGGTTTTTGGTTTTACTCAAGATATCACTATATCATGCCAAAGCAGAATAAAGCAGTGATCACCTTGTCGAGTATGCACCACATGCCAAATGTTGATGAAACTACTAAGAAACCTGAGATAATCCTTTTTTATAATCAAACCAAAATTGGAGTGGATCTACTCGACCAAAGATGTTCAAATTACTCCACGGGTCGTCGCACTCGCAGATGGCCCTTGGCTGTATTTTACCGAATGCTTGACATTTCTGCCTCAAATTGCTATGTCGTGAGGTTGTCCACCCAGCCTCACGGCCAAAAGATTGAAACTAGATTATCATTTATGAAGCATATAGCTGAACAGCTGACTAGACCGCAAATGGAACGCCGTGCAAATAATTTGAAATTGCAACGTGATATTAGAATGGCTGTTCGAAGCATCCTCCACAGTAACAAGGAAACCATTCCATTAGCAGTTCCATCTAGCAGTAGCGCTGAAGAAAGGTTAGCAGTGCGTAAGAATTGTTCCACTTGCTACTCTAGAAAGAAACGCAAAACACAATATATGTGTTTCGAATGCAAAGCTCCTATGTATATGCCTGGAATGCTCACACAAACTGTGTTTTCAATGTCGTGAAAAACTGTATGTTTAGGGCTTGCAATTTTGTTTAAGTTTCATTTTTATTGAGAACTTTTATTTTTATTTATGTTTTTTGATTACTTAATATTAAAAAAAAACGAACAAAGAAGTACCTAATTTATATGATTATTATATTGAATTTAATTTTCCAAATGTCTTAGTTTGTAGGTATAAAATTAGAAGTGTTGACTTCTTAACTGTAATTTAAAACAAAAATGTTGATTTTCCTGTACCTTTCCTATTCTAATAAATAATTTAATATGTTCCTAAAGTAATTTTATTTAAAAACCAAAACTTAAATCATAAAATTTAAAAAAAACGCGAATAATTTTGTTCCGGGGTCTCACAGACGTATGTTAGGTAGTAGTGTGACAATAACAGGTGCTAGGTGGTTAAGGGTTAACATCGATATGCAAACTTACTAAATTTGCGAAAACCAAGATAATTCGTTCCAAAGCAATCGTCGACATCAGGCAACCACTCAGAGAAATGTTGTTCTCATTTGGCGTTCCTGAAAATATTGTCATCGACAACGAGAAAGCTCTTAATTCCGCAAGTATCACTTCCATGATGGAAGATGAGTTAGGAATCCGCGTTTACAAAACACCACCGTATAAGAGTGAAGTAAACGGTCAGATTGAGCGATTTCATTCAACTCTTTCTGAAATCATGCGATGCCTAAAAGCTGAGCAAACGCACCGATCGTTTGAAGAACTGCTCGAAAGAGCAACAAATGAGTACAACTTTACGATTCACTCCACAACTGGAAAGAAACCGATTGAACTTTTCCTCGGCCGATGTCCCAGAATAACTCCTGAAATATACGAGAAAAACAGACAAGAAAATATTAAAAAGGTAACGGAAAAACAATGTAAAACGGGGACCGGCTAAAATTTATAGTCCGGGTGACGTTATCTTTGTTAAACACAATAAACGACTAGGTTCGAAACTAACGTACAGGTATCGGAAGGAAATAGTAAAAGAAAACCAAAACACTGTAGTTATAACAGAATCAGGGAAAACAATTCACAAAAGTAACATTAGAAACTGACACTAATCTTTTCATTTCAGAATTTTACTCCACTTCGTGGAAGGAGAAATACAAATTTTAGATTTCTCTAACTCTCAATTTATTTCACTGAACACCGGACAGACAATGATTCAAAACGGTAATTTCAAAATAATCCACGATATCGACCTTGACCAATACGAACAATTTTTGACAAACATTACTCCGACGCTCGACCAAAACAAAATGAAAAACGATCCTTTATTTCCTTACCTTTCCCATGAATATCAACAAATCCAAACACTAATCCATAATCTAAAACCAACGAAAGTAAGGAGATCACTTGACTTTATAGGATCTGCGTCGAAATGGATTGCAGGTAATCCAGACCACCACGATCTTATAACAATTAAAAGAAAAATCAATAACATACTTGTTAATTCTAATAATCAAGTTGTAATAAATAAAATCCAAAATGAAAGAATAAATAATATAACTAAGATTACAAATGAAATAGAAACAATGTTAAGAGAAAATGATAATGTGAATAAAGAAGTTATGTCGGACAGTAGGTGTGTGATCGTGCTATCCTCTACACGCATACTTTCGCTCTGAATTGTACACATAACGTCATTAAAATTAACAAACGCGCGAGATCCCCAAATTCCGGGGACAGCTATATGTCCTCGGAAGAAAAACCTAAAAAACACGAATCGATCCCAACAATGGCTTCGACAAGTAAAAATAAAAACTGTGCTAACTATTGGAGTCACCTCCAATGTCTCCCTGATAGTGACAATGAGTCTGATATGGACGATACTGTGGTATTAAAGAACACAAAAAAAATGTCGGTACCCCCAATAAAACTGTGTGAGTCTATAGATTCTTATAAATCAGTGTTGGATTATTTAAAAAATGAAAATTGCCAATATTTCACTCATGAGTTGAAGAGTGAAAAAGTTTTTAAAGTCGTATTGTTCGGTCTAGGTGAATGTGATACCACCTTATTGAAAAATGAACTGATTAGACTCGGGATCAAGTGCAAAGACATTAAAAAGATAACTAAAACTTATGAAAAATACAGTGAAACTTTCTATTTAATATTTATTGAAAATGGATCAATCAGATTAACTGATCTTAAAAAAAATGTTCGTTCCGTGTTTCACACACAAATAACCTGGAGCTTCCATCGTCAACAAAAGAATCGCATAACGCAATGTCGTAACTGCCAAATGTTTGGCCACGGCGAAAAAAACTGCCACGTCAAAACATATTGCTCTCACTGTGCTGGTCATCACTATACTGCCGACTGTCCTAACTCGAACGCACAGAAATGTGCGAACTGTCACGGCAGTCATAAGTCCACTGACATTTCATGCGCTAGCAGAAATCAATATATTGAAATGAGACAAAAAACAATGACGACGAATTTTCACAGTTCATTACGTCCTGCAAGTAACATCACCAACACGAAAAACGTTAACACCTTCCCGCTATCTATGAACGAATTCCCGCCGTTACCACCTAAACCAGTGAGGAATAATAACAAAACAAACGTCATTCGGAATAATGCTTGTGTGAACACTGAACTACCATCGACCGCAATGCCCCCATCAACTACGTTACCCAACAACAATCATCCTGTGTCCAACACCGGCGAAAACCTGTTCACAATGGATGAAATAAATGCTCTAGTAATGGAAATGATTACTAAACTAGGTTCGTGCAAGACTAAACTAGATCAATTTAATGTTATCGCACAATTAGCGACTAAGTTTTTGTGCAATAATGTTAAATAACTTTAGCAATACTACTAATATTAATATTATAACATGGAATGCTAGAGGTATTAGAAATAAACATGTTGAATTTATAGATTTACTAACCAATAACAATATCGATGTTGCATTGGTAACGGAAACGTGGTTAAATTCAAATATTCGAATTTCTACCCCACAATACAAATGCTATCGAGTCGACAGAGAAGGTAGAAGAGGTGGGGGTGTCGCAATACTGATAAAAAGATCAATTCAACATCAACTCTTACCATGTATACTAACTCAATATATTGAAAATGTCGGTATTGAAATTACTCTCTCAAATTTGAGAAAAATCAAAATTTACTGTTTATATTTTCCGGGCAGAATAACAAACTTGGCACACGAACACAGAAGAAGTGCTTTTAAAAATGAATTAAGGAAACTTCTAACCATGAATGGTTCATTCATTGTTGGAGGTGGTTTGAATTGTAGGCACAGAGATTGGGGTTGCACCAGGGCAAATTCTTGGGGTAATGTGTTGTCTGACCTGTGTGTTATGCTGCCTGTTTCTGTTATGTTTCCGCTTTGTCCTACGTATGTCCCATCTAGCTATGTGGGAAGTCCATCCGTACTCGATTTTTTTGTTACTAATGTCTCTGGTATTATGTCTCAACCTGTCTCATTAAATGAATTGAGCTCAGACCATAACCCGGTACTTACTAAGATTTGTTGGTCAGGTTTCGTAAATGTGCAATATATTCTCGATTTGAAGAACGCCTACTGGGTCAAGTATCGCAATAATATAAAGCGACAACTTCGAGGTAGTTCAATGAACCTTGATCTGGTAACTACTAACGAAGATGTTGACGCCATTGTCCAGCAATTCTCGAAATTTGTTCTTAGTTCTGCAAGTAACAGCATCCCAAAAGTAAGAAAAAAAGGGTACTGTTTAAAACTGCCTAGTTATATCCTTGAGATGATAAGAATAAGAAACATGTATCGGAGGAACTGGCAAAGATATCGACAACCAACGGTAGGCGTTCTTCTTAAACAACTTAATAAGGCGATACGATTTAAAATTCAAGAATTCCGTAATAGAGAGTGGAATATAAAGTTAAAGTCTTTAGATAAGGGCTCCGAACCTTTTTGGAATATCGTAAAAATTATCAAAACTAAACATAAAGAAATCCCCAGCCTTAAGAGTGGTACGAATGTGTATCGCACATATAAGGAAAAAGCGAATGCCCTAGCGGCAAATTTTGCTAGGAATCACATGGTGTCCCATCACCTGGGCGATGCAAATACTAATGCGATTGTAGAAGATGCTTTAAGAACTTTATACTTTTCTAGTCACTTAACTCCGACAAATGAATTTATTACATTAGATGACACTCTATTTTTTCTTAAAAGCTTAGTTGCTCGGAAAACAGGTGGCATTGATAATATAAAAAATATTTATTTAACCAAATTGCCAAAAAAGGGAATTGAATTTCTTACTTTTATCATTAACTCGTGTCTTAAAGTTCAATATTTTCCAGATACATGGAAATTAGCAAAGATAATTCCAATACCAAAGGCAGGAAAACCTGTAGACACACTCGAAAGTTACAGACCCATTAGCCTACTAAGTTCAGTAAGTAAGATATAAGTTACGGATCATTACAGCAACAAGCCAGTTCGCAATTGCCTCACTTGGTTGCTGGGTTGATGGCTGTACCAAGTACCAACAAACAACACGCCACATTTACCACCAATAAGCATCAGCGACGCTTGCTGGCGTGCTTAGCTGAAATTTAGTACATACATATGCAAGTTACGGATCATTACAGCAACAAGCCAGTTCGCAATTGCCTCACTTGGTTGCTGGGTTGATGGCTGTACCAAGTACCAACAAACAACACGCCACATTTATCACCAATAAGCATCAGCGACGCTTGCTAGCGTGCTTAGCTGAAATTTAGTACATACATATGCATTGTACTAAAACTGATGATTTCCACACCCAAGCAGCTTCTCGCTGAGGAAGCGTAGGTCAATGCAGATTTGGAGTTATCCCCGATCGAACGCAACTTCCCCATATAGGGAAATCGTTTTTGTTGTGATTAGACGTGTGAATAAATTGAATTAAAAGTAAAAGGTTGTCTAGTTTCATTTAATTTATACGAACAAATCATTAAAGAAAAACTGTTAAATATAATAGAAGCTAAGGAAATATTTCCAAACGAACAGTTTGGTTTTAGACGTTATCACGGAACTTCACATCAGGTTTTAAGAATATGCAATCTCATTAAGAAGAATCGTGCAATAGGCAAATCTACCGGCATGATACTGCTTGATATTGAAAAAGCATATACAAAATGTTAAGTTTTAATTTTCCTCCATTTTTGTGTAAAATTATCAGAAGCTTTGTGTCAAACCGTAGTTTCAAAGTGTATGTTAATAATCACGCTTCTGGTCTTATCCCTTTTTATGCTGGAGTACCGCAAGGTTCAGTCCTAGGTCCAATCTTATATAACTTTTATATATCTGATTTTCCCAAACTTCCGTTCTGTGATGTGGCAATGTATGCAGACGATACCGCAATATTATCGTCTCATGAGTTCGGTTTCAACATTGAATCGAACTTAAGAAATGCTGCGATACTATTAGAGGAATATTATAAGAAATGGAAAATAAAGCTTAACGCCGACAAGATTCAATCTATCTTTTTTACTCGAAAAAGAAAGACTTGTTTCCTACCGGCTAATCAGCTCAACATCTTAGGTAATTCAGTACCATGGCGAACATCTGTGAGGTATCTCGGTATATATCTTGACCAAAAATTAATCTTTAATGTGGACAATGCTCAAACCCTTAAAAAAATTAATATTGCAACTCGGATGTTATACCCCTTTATTAACCGCAAATCTATGCTTTCAAATGAAAACAAAATAGTTTTATACAAAACAAAATGTTGAAATGATCTTCTCCAGAATACGCAAACTATCTGAAACATTTAGAATTAGATGCGATATTCCCGAAAACCCTTTATTAAATGAGTTAAACCAGTACCATAGCACATGATTCCGTTACCCATGCAATTTTATCTATTGTATATATCTGTTATATTTGTTCATCTGTTTATTTATTTATTAATTTATTAATTGATTAATTTATTTATTGATTTATTTATTTATTTATTTATTTATTATATCACTATTATTTTTATTTATATCTCTATTTATTTATTTTAATTTTTTTTTTTTATATATTTCTATTATTTATTTATTTATTTATTTATACATTTATTTATTTAATTATACAATATACATACATATATATTTATTTATTTACTAATTTATTTATTTATACTTATGAAGTTAACACCGTCGACCGAGGCCAAGGGCAAAGGTCGAAACGGCACTACGAACGGGACTCGCTGCGTCATCATTTTGTGTGGTTCACATTGCTCCGCATGTTCGTACCTGTTCATATGCGATCGTGTTGATTCAAGTGCACTTGGATCATATTCAGTCTGGTGCAATCGGATGCGCATTGCAACCAGCCTGGGAAGCGGATGCGTGTACACCGGAGAAAAGTCTACGTTGCAGATTTGGGCGAAGCGACGAGGCTTCCTATGGAAGGGGTTTTAGTTGGTAAGTTAGTTCTAAGTTGGTCGTCGGACAATAAAGATATTTTATAACGTAACCTGTTTTAGAGACGCGAATTGTAAGTCGAACAGTTGGGGGGAAGCTCTGCTTCTCCGTTCGCGATTTTTTTTAGGCTCCCCTTATGGGAGTCCTTTAACTATGATTTTTGTTATTTATTTATTTATCTATTTATTTATTTATAAATTTCATTAATTATTTATATATATCATTTATTTATTTATTAATATGCTTATTTATTTTGACTTATATTTTGCTTTATAGTTTTTGTTTTTTTTTTTTTTTTAATTTAAACAATTTTTTTTTTTCTTTTGTATTGGGGTTTTTTTTTTTCGTTGTTTCCCCAGAATGTTTGCCTCATATAATTTGTATGTTAATGAACCTGTAAAATATTTCTCAGTAGTAAGATTTTTCTTGTAAATCATAACTCTGAACAAAGTATGTAAATTGTGCGATAACTAATGTAATTTATAAACGAGTTCACAATAAAAATTAAAATTAAAAAAAATTAAAAAAGTTATGTCAGAAATCCGATACAAATTCAAAATTGTTAAAGAAGAATTAGAAAACGTATGTAAATCTAGCTATACATCTGGCAAAATTAGGAATTGTTAACACCCTTATTCTATCAAAAGAAGAAATAAGTTTAGCCGTTAATGCATTAGATAAAGAAAATGTACCTTTCTTAACAATAGAAGAAGCTTTAAATTTTGCAGAAATAAAAATTATAACGAATTCAATTTCAATTTTATTGATCGAGCGGAGCGTAGCGGGGCGAGAGCAATCACCCACTTTTTGGCCTGGCGCGTGCATGTACGGGGAATATAGTGGTCCGAAAACGATTTCGGACTAATCTTGTACGCACTAAATGTAGATATCGGCTATAACCACACATGTGTGCAGCATGTCATTCGATAGATCTAGGTCTGTAGATGAGCCATAAATTATCAAATGAAATTGTTTGATTGAAAAATAGTGAGAAATAACGAAGTAAAGTTTAGAAAAGTGCCATGCGGAGCGAGAGCAAGGTTGATAAAACAACAAATTTGCTCGCTCGATCAAAAATTTTCAGTAGCGGAGTTAAGCCCGCGCATACTGATCTGCCTAGTATATTATCAATATCCCAATAACTGATTCACATATCTATGAAAAACTTTTACTAAAACCTATAAAAAGAAATGCTGTAGCAATAGACATTATTTATAAGGAAATTATAAAAAACGATCATGAAATTTATGGTTTAGTTAATAATTGTAAGTCAACCAATTTTGTTACTATCTGTAAAAGAGAAGATATTGTAAACTTAACTAACTCTTCTTGTATTCCAAATCTGTTTAAGAGTAAAATAGCTACATGTAATTTAATAAATAGCGAACATATTCCTACAATAGAAGAACTGACACCTGGCATAATATTGCTGAATGACTTCAATGGAACTCTTAGAGCTGACTCCACTTCTTCTTCTTCTTTTCCTTTTTATCCCGGCGTCGTTATGGTCAGAAGTGTAGGACCATAACCTTCCCACTTAACTGCATTCCTACTGGTCCGCTTGTGGGGTCCGCCCCAGAGCTGACTCCACTATGAACCGAAATCTCACTGGCACCTTCCTTATAAAATATGAAAAAGGGAACGTTACCATCAACGACAGGATATTTGAGGCAAAAGAAGCATCCAGACACACAAACCTCCCAGCGATCTTACAACCAATCCCTAAAGGAGACAAATTCCACAACCTTTTAACCCTCGAGATGATGAGCGAATTACATATCAACAACACGAAAAGAATTGCGCTATTAAAAACAAAAAGCGATTCGCAAACATTCGTCGAATACGGAACAATCATATTTATGGCAGTCATCCTCGCAACCATAGTAGCACACAAAACCTGCGCCGGAAGAAGGAATGCGAAAGTTGTAGTCCAGCATTCAGAGGTGAAGAACATCGAAATTCCATCACATCCGGGAAACGCACTAGCAATGGAAACTGCCACCCCCAGACCGAAATTCAATGACATACCGTATTTCTGAGCGATTGGGGACCATCGCACTTAAGAGGAGAAGAGTTATTTTCGAATACGCTGCAAAATAACACCTTTCACGCACAACTAAATTCCACGCTGCACCTCGGACTCGTAATTAGGTCACGCCAAACAGCTGAATAAGTGTCTGGAACGTCGAAGCAGCGATCACTGCCCCATGGTGACAAGTGCAGAGTTAGCAAATAAGATCAATAAATAGACTTAAGAAATCGATTGTAAGTTAGTTCTAGTTTGATACCGAATAAAGGAAGATAAGGCAATAAGCCTTAAAAAATATTTTTTTAATTAAATAAACCTATCTTTCGTTAACTTATATAATTATTGTCCACACCCCTGTCGATGCGGTGCACTCATCGGCTCTACAAAAGTTGCAACCCTCCCTAGGAGATGTTCTGATTATTGCTGAAACATATGGGTCAACAACCAAGGCAGTTGCAGTGTTAAAATAGAACAATGAAAACCAAATACTAGTGAACACGATGTACGCACACAAAAACAAAAATATTCAAAAGAAAAGTAAAATAAAAGCTGGTGCAAAAGTAGGACAGAGTGCTCTTAAATCGTGCTCTGAATGTTGTCACTACATGCAAGAGATAAATGCAAGTTTCGTGGCGCAATTTGCTACAAATGTGGCAGGAAGTTTCATATAGGGGTTGTTTGTACATATGCCAAAGAAAAACAGCGCTAAGGAACAACAACGGTGGTTATCAAAACAAAAACAAAAGAAAAAACGAAGGGACAATTTAAACAATGAACAGTCTAACGGGTGTTATAAAAACAATAACAAATACAAATATCATTGAACTTGAAATCTTAAACCAAATCATTTCTTTCCGAATGGATTCCGGTGCAACTGTGTCTGTAATTAATGCTGAAACATACAATATAAACAATTAAACAGTCCAAATTTAATCAAGTCTAACCGAATTCTGCATGCATTTGGTGAAAAGACAATCCCGATATTGGGCGAGTTGCACACTGTCACCAAGTGTGGCAACATGGAAGCCAATATAGTCGTAATAGTTGCTAACGTAAAAAATTCAAATAATGTGTTCGGAATGGATTTGTTTAAAACATTTAAATTCGAGATACATCAAGTCCTAAACGTGGTCAACAATTTTGCGCCTCAAATAAATTATCTCTGTGACAAGTATAAAGAAGTATTTGAACCAGCTATCAGTGTAATCAAAGACTTTAAACCGAGTATGGTCTTAAAGCCAAACGCCACCCCAAAATTCTTCAAAAGCAGACAAATACATTTCGCCCAAATGGAAAAATTTAAAGAAGAAGCCCAACGACTCACACAAGCAGGTATTGGGAAACCAATTAAGTTTAGCAATTGGGCATCTCCGATTTTCTTAGCACCCAAGCCAGGTGGAGCACTTCGAATTTGTGGAGATTTCAAGCAAGGTGTCAATGCGCAACTCGACATTGAACAGTACCCCTTACCGACACGGGAATCACTTTTACATAAGATTCGCCATGGTAAGCATTTTTCTAAAATAGATTTAAAAGATGCGTACTTACAGATGGAGCTAGATGAAGCATCAAAACAGTTCATGGTCGTCAGTACGCCATTGGGTCTTTTCCAATACCAGCGTCTACCTTATGGTATAGCCAGCGCACCAGCCATCTTCCAAAGGTACCTAGAGCAGCTTATCAGTGGTATATCAGGTTGTGGGAACTATCTCCATGACATCATTATCTCAGCACCCACAACTGAACAACACCTTGTTCGGGTTGATCAAATTGTACGTGTTGTCATATAATAAATTAGGCTGATCCTTATTGTCTCTTTATTGTGTTACGCGCCATCTAGTAATATAAATATTGTGTGTCGCGCCGCCATGTTGACCAAACCACAAAAAGGCCGACATCCGCTCTCCTTTTCTAAACAGCCAGCAAGAACGCAAGACGTGTCGTGAATACCACAAACAAATATATCATATCTTTTACAAATCAATTCCAAGTGTTTTATTTCAACAGTACGTATTCTAAAGGAGAATGGAATAAGATGTAATAGGGAAAAGTGTTGCTTTTTGGAGGAAGAAATCGAGTACCTAGGGAGAAGAATTAGTGCTAAGGGCATCCTTCCTGATACCTCTGGAGTACAAGCTGTCAAAGAATTGAAGCCGCCCACTAATCTACAACAGCTAGATGCGTTCATGGGTAAATTGAACTACTACTGCAATTTCATCCCCAATTACTCTCAGTTGGCTTCTCCGCTAAATCAACTTCGCAGAAAGAACACACCATTTATATTTCGCTCAGAGCAACAGCACGCTTTCACTGCTTTTAAAACGCACATGGTAAATGCAACACAACTTGCGCACTTGAACGAAGAGCTTCCACTAGTTTTGGTCACTGATGCATTTTCTTTCGGTATTGGTGTGGTATTGTCACACATTCAAACAGATGGCAAGGAAGTTCCCATTGCATTTGCATCGAAAACTTTGGACAGGCATCAAGTTAGAAACAGTCAAAATGAGAAAGAAGGACTCTCCATTGTTTTCGGAGTGAAGAGGTTCCATCAATATCTCTATGGTAGAAAGTTCATACTGACATACAAGCAAGCATCTACCAACAATGACTTCTAACAGGCTACAGCGCTGGGTTATCATCCTTATGGACTATAATTTCGAAATTAAGTATCGAGCTACTCAACTTGGGAACGCAGATGCATTATCACGTCTACCCTTGGCAACAGATGATGATTTCGACAACAAAGAAGTGTGCTACAATATAATCGAATTATCGCCCCCGATCAATGCAGAAATCATTCAAAGACATCAAAAAGCTGACATTATCCTAAGGAAAATTTGAGACTTCGTTTCAAATGGTTGGCCAGACAAACCGTCCGATCCTGACATATTGCCTTATTTCAATCGCAGATTTGCAATGACGATTAACAATCAAATGCTATGTCTACACACGAACGCAAAGCGCATTATCATTCCACGCACACTAAGGAAGGATATCCTAAAGCTACTTCATGATGGACATTGGGGCATAGTAAGAATGAAACAATCAGCTCGACTTCATATTTGGTGGCCTGGCATAGACGAAAATATCGCAACTCAAACAAAGACCTGTAACACATGTAAAACCAACAACCCGTCTCCAGCAAAAGAAATTCAAAGTTGGCCAAAAGCAACATGCGCATGGGAGAGAATACACATCGACTTTGCATGTCCAATATTTGATAATATGATAGTACCCGTTTGTCACATAAATGGCATATACCACAACAACAAACACGATAGCAGCCTTGTCAGCCATTTTCGCAATTGAAGGCTATTCGAACATTTTAGTAAGTGACAACGGATCTCAACTTACAGCAGACACCCTTAAAAGATTTTGTGATCTTACTGGCATAAACCACATGACAACTGCACCGTTTTATCCAGCATCCAATGGACTTGCAGAACGTTTCGTCCAATCATTTAAATGTTCGGTCGGGAAAAATATCAAAGAAGGTTTTACACTTAAAACAGCTGTTACAAAGTATCTCGCTTCGTATCGTTTTACGCCAAATGCACAAGAAAAAACACCTGCAGAATTAATTCATGGCCGTCCCGTCCGCACAATCTTAAATCAACTTTTTGAGCCGCCAGCCAAATGTAAACAGAGCCGGCATATATAGGGTCCGCCAAATAACTTTTTTTTTTTTTGAAAATGCTATAAAAAAAACTACTGAATATTTTCTCAAATTTCTTTTTTTATTTGAAAGTACAATCCTTCCGGTTAATAATGGAAAATAATTTCATTCAAATGGCTGCCTACACGATCGGTCCAATTTTTAAGCACATTATCGATTGTGTGCAGCTGTATTTCACCAATGGCTTCACGAATATTGTATTTTAAAGCGTCAATTGTCTCTGGCTTGTCGGCGTAACACTTATCTTTGACGGCACCCCACAAATAATAGTCCAACGGTGTCAAATCGCAGCTCCGTGGTGGCCAAACGACATCAGCTCTGCGGCTGATAATGCGATCTTCAAAAACAGGGCGCAAAACATCGAGTGTAGCTTCGGCTGTGTGGTACGTAGCGCCTTCCTGTTGAAACCAAATGTTGCCAATATCCTCCTCTTCAATTTTTGTGAACAAAAATTCGTTCAACATGGCCCGATAACGATCGCCATTGACTGTAACGGCCACTCCTTGCTCATTTTCGAAGAAAAATGGCCCAATTATGCCTCTGGACCAAAATCCGCACCAAACAGTGGCTCGTTTTGGGTGCACCGGCTTTTCAATGTATGCGTGCGGGTTTTCTGTGCCCCAAATGCGACAATTTTGCTTGTTTACATACCCGCCAAGATCAAAATGAGCTTCATCTGAAAAGATGATTTTTTTGGCAAAATCGGCATCTTCTGTAAGTCGATCGCAGGCCCACTTAGCGAAGCGTTGTTCAAGCGTATACACAACCATATTCGTTCAGCGGAAGGATAAAACTAATTATCTGTCAAATCAGACATGAGCTAAGTGTTACCATTCACGAAATAAGCACTACTTGAAAAAAAAAGTTAGATGGCGGACCCTTTAAATAAATACGCACCAAATCAAAAAGTATTTGCCCGAAATTACTCAAGGGGAGAAAAGTGGATTGAAGCCGTCATCGATCGACCACTTGGGCGAATGTTATTCGTCGTTCGCACAGCTAATGGGTATGTCAAACGCCATGTAAATCAACTTAAACCAAGAACAAATTCAGACAACGACAATTTCAACTAATTTTGGTGGATTCAAAACCCTCAAAAAATCTCAATCCCCGAATGAAGAGCATCAACCGTCAACCCAACAGGAATCTACCCCTGACGCTTAAGCAATTGCCGCAGCATCCCAGCAAGATCACGACACGGAGCACCAAAAAGACCATCCGGGAGAAACTATCCGGAGAAGTACTCGAGTGTGCCAAGATGTGGACCGTTTCCAGCCACCTGATTTTAGAAAGCGTAAAACTACATGCCATCGTTAATTTTAGGGAGAAGATGAGTTATATAAGTATGTATTTGCCTCTATTTATATGTATGTAAAACTAATGCATACATACATATGTAATGAAATATGATGATGATGAAATATATAGATCAGTTGTGAATACGTTCTCAAGAGAGAAAGTAGTTTCATTTCACGCGGACACAACACTTTGAACATTCGTTCTAAAATTAACCGAGACCTAAGGGGCATAATCAAGCGTAATATGGAGGCTCGGAATGCAAACTTAAAAAGAAATGTCCCAAAGAGATACTGTGTGGGGGATGTCGTATACGCAGTCATAAGGGGTATAAAGGGTAAAAGCAAACCTCTATACAGAAAAGAGATTGTGGCCAAAAACAATCGGCCATAAGCGGAATATAAACAATTTTGATAAAAACTTAAAAAAAAAATCAATAAAAAAAAATAAAACAAAAAAGGGAGGGAATGTGAACAGTAGATGTTAGTAGATGTTAGTTGATTTTAGTTTTTAAGTTTTAAGAGCATGAACATAGTTGTACACTTGTTAATAAAAGCAGTAAAATTACATATGAAATCGCAGACTAATTCTGTCGACTCCTGCGCAGACCCTTAATATTTTCGCCTACAAGTCTCCAATTGGGACTATTCGAGAAGGAAACGCCTAGGTGGCGAATGGCTCCTTTAAGCTAGCCCATGTCACTAACCTTGACAAGTACGAGTATAGCACCCTTCTCCATAATGCTAAGCAATTGGTGCAACAACTCGTGAAAGATAAGGGAACTCAACTTGTACTAGACTACTTCTTAGACCAGATAGGAAACCCCATGAGCGAGCTTAGATCAATTGATTGGCTCGGAACCGCTTGGAAATAGTTGGCTGGTTCCCCGACGCGAATGACTGGAGCGATCTACTGGACTTACACACAGACATTATACAGAACAATAACGAACAAGACATAACTAATAGACTTAATAAAGTACTGGACCACTACAATAACGCCATACAGAAGGAGGAGTTGCGACAAGATCTGCTAAACAAAGTCCATATATTAAAAGAAGAAATAAGCGAAATAATGAGAGCCTGTCAGATTGCCAAAAACGGCATTGTCAATCTTCTTAATCCCAAGGAAATTAACAACGTTTTACATGAGTTAGAAGTCCTCTCCAATCAAATGATGATAGAAGCCGTAGAATATGCCCATCCTTCAGTGTATAGCAGCGGAACTCTTTTACTTATATCATTTCGATCCCAAAGGTCGATCCTAGGGCCCACCATTTACTAACCGCTTACGCTACGATACAGGACGGAAAACAGATTGACTTAAAATACAAACGACTTCTCCTGAGCCACGACAGCATATACGGACTTACCAGCGACTACATGACTATTAGTAACGCTACAGTACATAAAGAGGATACTCTGGATAAGATACCTGTAGACTCATGTTTAGCTAGGGTCCTTAGGGGTAGTGCACATTGCAACTACCGCCTGAACAGTCGAGAGATAGTCGAGCTAGTTGCGGATAATACGGTCTTCATTACTAATTTCAAAATTTCATAAAAATTCTTCCATCCACCTAGAAGGCAGCTATTTCATCCAATTAGATAACGACGTCGTACACAAAAGGAATAAGACATACGGGAGCAGGACCGCTCCTATTCCACCGGCACTTTCCCCGGTTCTGGGTAACAACAACCGGATTAAACCTAGCTTGGATTTAGTGCATATCCTCAGCTAAGGAAACATCGAGCGTATTAATATCTCAAAAAAGAATTTTAAAGCCTCTCTTCTTACAGAATTATCTGTGACCACTATCGTAGTAATTACCATCATCCTACTGGCCACCAAAATCTGTGGAAGGGTCACCTATAAGTTAACACGATCCATCGGAATTCACTAGCATCCGGTCAACAACCAGCAACGACCACAGTGCACCGTGATCCATAAGCGCACAGGTGCAACCAAACACCCTCCATAAGTTCCCACATTCTCCCAGCGCATCTCCACACAATCCCACACAAGAAACAGAACACCTCTCCATATGCATTGCAACTCCCAATGAACTCGACTCATCCGACACCCAGCACATTCCTTCACGTACGCGATGCTCCGCTTTAGGTTAAGACAGGTGATAAGTAAAATTTATGTTAGATCATAAGTCAGTTCGTATTATAACTTAAAAGAGGACAGAAGTCGCTACCCGAGTAAAAAATAAAAAATATTTTTTTTAAGAAAAAAAGAATAAAGTTTAATTAACTGGCGCCCGAGCAGGGACCGATAGCGAAAGTGCGGTAAACTAAAAACCAAATAAACATTCGCCTTAAGTAGCCGCCGTGTTGTTGTCGATCGCGACGATACTAAGTCGGTGACCGTAAAATTGTTGCCGCCCCGTGAAAACCAGTCGCCTCAAGAAGCCGCCATGTTACACGCAAATCACGTAAAGTGAACGACGCAACCGAAGTGCTTCCACCCTATCGGTCCCACAAGAACCCCTGTGGCTAGTGCATAGTCAAAAAAAAAAGAGACTAAAATATCGTTGCTAGTAGGCCTCAAGAACGCCTCTAGTGGAGTGTACGTTCCAGATCCAGCCATCAGGACAGAAGGAAACCATCTTACCTGCCGACGAAGAGATGACACTACTACTACTATTACTGTAAGCTTAGCGTTTAAGTTAAATAAATGGAAAAAGAATAAATAAAAATAAGGAAAACATTCAAAATCTAAAATCCCAATATTAAATTATATAAAAGCGAATCTTCATTTGTATTGATTTGTGTGCAAAAAACGAAAACCATATTATTATACGCAACCTAATTTATATGTGTAATATCTATTTACCCCATCCAATTTGATTTCGAATTTGAATATTATATTAAGAAAAAAAAGGAACAAAGAATGCCTGACCTTCGCTCCGGCACATCCACTAACAATATGGCCGAAAACCCTCTAGAACCTTTCCCTCCAAATCCTTCCCGGAGCACCATTCCCTCCGAAAACCCTTCCAGAAACTCACTAGGTCGAACCACGTAAGACCAAAATCCCAACACCTCCTTCCAGTCGACAACTTCTCACACGGATGCGAACCGGGAAGTAGCGTCCACTCAGGCCCTAGATACACTTATCGCTTCTATAGTTAACCGTACTATAGAAACCAAGATTCCATCCATCGTCCAAATCTATTTACAACCTGACCCATACCCCTTCATTGGTACTGACCAAACAATCGCTTGCGAATACCGAGACCGATTGGATGACATGGACAGAATTCCGGACGTAGTCCGCTGTCTCAGGTCATTTTCTGGCGATCCAGGAGACTTCAGCACCTGGAGGAAAAGCGTAGAACGTATCCTCGAAATCTATGAGCCCTTAAAAGGCACGCCTAAGTACTTCGGCATATTGAGCGTAATACGGAACAAGATCACCGGAAATGCCGATGTGGCACTCGAATCATATAATACGCCGCTCGATTGGGCTGCGATATCGAGATGCCTAGCCATGCATTACGCCGATAAAAGGGATATCACCACCTTGGAGTACCAAATGGCGTCTCTTGTACAGGGAAATAAGTCTGTGCAAGAGTTTTACCAGGCCGTCTATACACACCTTTCTCTGATCCTAAACAGAATATCCTGCATGGAGGCAAGTCCCGACGCCATGCGACTCTTGACACAAACTTATAGGGACAATGCCTTGGATACCTTCATTAGGGGATTGAAGGGCGATCTCCCGAGATTGCTGGGTATTAGGGAGCCCGTCGACCTGCCCCAAGCCCTTCACCTCTGCCTTAAATTGCAGAACCAAACCTACAGGGCGAACCATGCTTATGGTGGCCAAGGCTTGGCAGGTAAGAATCACCACCCTATTCCACAAACCGCTCGAGGAGGCTGGCCACACGCTTCTGCAGTCCCACAGGCCAGGCGAGCTTTTCACCCTCAAACAAGCCGCATGCCCTGCAACCAACCATAGCCAAGACAACCCTTTCCGCACCAGTGGAACCAACAGAATACATCAGGACATCGCTACCAATCGCAACAGAATTACAGACCCCCATTCATTACCAGACAGCAGTTTTCCCCCGGTGCAAACCAATACTTCAAAACGGAACTTATAGGGCAGAGCTCTCAAGTCAGAACGCAACAGTCCTCGCAACGATCGGAACTCAACGGTACCAGCAATCCGCTATAAAACGAGCCCCATCTCATCCTTCCGAATCACAACCTAACTATCATATAACCAACGAATATGACGAAGCCATACAACAGGAAGACAGTAATTATGACCAAACGCTAGCTGATTATATCCGAACGCTAGAGGAGACCGACGATACCAACGCCGCCGTGACCGATGTAATTAATGATTTCGCCGACCTTCATTTTTTAGGCTAACAACCTCTTCGTTACCCTACATGGAAGGGAAAACGAGGGGTGGCCAAATTATAAAAATCCTTATAGACACCGGATCAAATTACAATTATATTCAACCCTCTCTCGTCGATAACCCCATTCCGAATAACGAACCCTTCAAAGCTAATTCTGTTGGTGGAAGCACCAAAATCACTCACGATTACAAACCTTTTCGGCTTGAAGGAACCTCTAATTAAATTCTTCCTCCTCCCCACCTTACGATCCTTCCACGCAATCCTAGGTAACGACAGCCTGAAAGAGCTGTCAGCAGTCATACATATATACTAAGGAAAGCTATCTGACCATTCTCGGCGGACCTAAGATCGGAATTAAGCAGAAAGCAATTCAGGCAGTTGTTATGTATTTGAAATGGTGTAAACATCACCCCTAAGTCTGTATGTAAGTATTTACACAATACATAATAAGTATTTACTTAACGTAGGCTATAAGTAGATCTTAAGACTATGAATTCGCTCTCTCTTACTGTGACCGGCAATTAATAAAGTTGTTACCCGCCATAACCGTGTGTTTGACTTAACAGCAGTAAATTCTCTTAGCACCAAAATGAATTCTCTATCCGAAACACAGCAAATTCTCGTTAAAACCCTTGTTGATGATTTCCCCGATTTGTTCTGCGAGCCCGACGAACGGCTCACCTTTACTACAAAGGTGGTAGGCGAAATTCGAACGACCACCGATTCCCCCGTTTTTTTAAAAATTTTATCCATATCCCATGTCCCTGAAGGACGAAGTACAAAAGCAAATTTCAAAGCTCCTCGAAGATGGGATAATTAGGCCATCCAGATCGGCGTACAACTCCCCCATCTGGATATTGTCAAAGAAACCAGACTCCGCTGGAAACAAACAGTATAGGCTTGTTGTTGATTATAGGAAACTGAATTCCGTGATGGTGGCGGATCGATATCCGATCCCCGAGATCAATGAGGTCCTCGCCCAATTGGGCAGGAATTCATTCTTTTCGGCGCTCGACCTCAAGAGCGGCTTCCATCAGATCCCGCTGAAGGAAGCTGATATCGAAAAGACGGCCTTTTCCATCAACAACGGAAAATTCGAGTTCACTCGACTACCGTTCGGTCTTAAGAACGCACCGTCTATTTTTCAGCGAGCACTCGACGATATCCTTCACGAGCATATCGGGAAAATATGTTACGTATACATCGACGACATCTTAATATTCAGCCAGAGCGAATCAGAACATGCTCAACACTTGCGAAGTATCTTCCAAACCCTTAACGAGGCAAACATGAAGATACAATTAGATAAGTGTGACTTCTTCCAGCGTGAGGTGGAGTTCTTGGGATTTATTGTATCTCCAGAAGGTATCAAATCCAATCCCAAGAAAGTGAAAGCAATAGCCGATTTCCCACAACCAAGGACTTTGAAGGACCTACGTTCCTTTCTGGGTCTTTCGGGATATTACCGTAGATTCATAAAAAACTACGCTAAAATAGCAAAACCTCTATCCTCTCTCCTCCGCGGAGAAGACGGTCATACATATATCAAAATCTAGCTCTAACAAAAAACTAATTCAAATGAACTCCGAGGCTATAGACGCTTTTAATAAAATCAAAAGCTCATTAGTTTCGCAAGACACCATGCTTGCGTATCCTAACTTCGATAAGGATTTTGAGCTCACCACCGACGCATCCAACTTCGCTATTGGCGCGGTCCTCTCCCAGGACGGACGTCCAATAACCTTTATTTCCAGGACGTTGAGCAAAGCTGAGGAAAATTACGCTACAAACGAAAAGGAAATGCTAGCGATAATCTGGGCCCTCAACTCGTTAAGGAACTACCTTTACGGTTCTGCTCACGTCAACATCTACACGGACCACCAGCCTCTTACATTTGCTCTTAGCAATAAGAACAATAACAGTAAGATGAAGAGGTGGAAAGCGATCCTGGAAGAATACGACTACACCCTCCAATACAAACCTGGCAGGTGCAACGTAGTTGCGGATGCTCTGTCACGACGCGACCTCCAAATGAGCCTCAAGTAAATTCCATGTCTCCAACACAGCACAGCAGCAAGGGTTCCCCACAAAATTTAATCCCTACCGTCGAAACTCCAGTAAACGTCTTTCGAAATCAGATAATTCTAAAACTGAGCAACGCGAGTCGACACCAAATGGAAATTCCGTTTAAGGGGTTCCGAAGGCATTTAATCGAAGAACCAGAATACACCAAGGACAATACTATAGGTATTTTTAAACGTTTCCTAGACCCAAACGTGACCAACGGATTATCTGCCCCGGAGATAGCTATGGGCCAAATCCAGGAATTGTATTCCTCGTACTTTTCTAAGTACAAGATAAGGCACACCCAGACTCTCGTTGAAGATATCCCCTCAGCGGAAAAACAAGAGGAAATCATCATTGCAATCCACAATAGAGCTCATCGCGGTCCGGACGAAAACCGAAAACAAATTATGGAAAAGTACTACTTCCCCAGCATGGCCAAAAAAATCAGGCAATACGTAAGACTCTGCTCAACCTGCAAAAAAAATAAATATGATCGACACCCTAACAAACCCCTACTTGGCAAAACTCCTATCTCGAATTATCCTGGACACAGTGTCCATATGGACATCTTTTCCACTGAAAAGCACTTAGTCCTGACAGCAATAGATAAGTTTACTAAATTTGCAGTCGCTAAAATCATAAAGTCAAAAGCGGTCGAAGACATCAGGCGACCTCTTAGAGAAATTATCTTCCAATTCGGTGTACCTGAGTGTGTAATATTCGACAACGAAAAGTCCCTGAATGCGGCATCCATTCTGTTCATGTTAAAGGATGAACTCGGTATCAATGTCTTCACGACACCTCCGTACAAGAGTGAAATAAACGGCCAAGTGGAACATTTCCACTCCACTCTGTCGGAAATTATGAGATGCCTAAAGGAAGACATTGTTAATAGGAACTTTGAGGAACTACTCGAAAGAGCTGTCTCAGAATACAACCATTCCTTTCATAGTACCACTCAGAAGAGACCAGTCGATCTATTTTTTGGAAGAAGTATAAATGCCGGACCTGAAGAATATGTGAAAACGCGACTAAGCAATATAGAGAAGTTAAAACAAAAGCAACAAGGCGACCTAAAGTATCATAATAGGGAAAGGGTCGAAATCAAAGAATATACCCCAGGAGAAACCGTATATGTCAGGCAAAATAGGAGATTAGGTTCCAAGCTCACAAATAGGTATTCTAAAGAAATAGTTCACGAAAATGTTAGTACTACAATTAAAACAAAATCAGGGAAAATAGTACACAACAGTCATATACGGAATTGAATTAAATTTATGCATTCCGATCTTTTTCCTTTTCCTCCCTCGTAGGCTGCCGACTATGAGCTGTTTGGCGGATGTTCAGATCTTGGACTACACGAACTCCCAATCAGTCTCAATAATCACTGGAAAAGCAAAAGTACAAACAGGAAACATCAAACTGATCCATGACATAGATCTAGAGGCGTACCAAAGATTGGTCAATAGTATCGAACAGACAGTGCGCTACAACATCAGCTCCTCCTACTCTACCTATCCTTTCCTAGCCCACGAAGTATCCCAACTGCAAACCCTACTCCGGAAGCTCTCCCCGATAAGAAAGAGAAGGTCAAAATCTGGAATCCAGACCACGGTGACTTCAAAATAATTTAAAAAAAAATGAATAATTTACTAAAAAATAATAATCAACGGGCACGATCTTGTATATCATAAGCATACCAAGCACTACCAATGAGGTATGTAATAATATTATAATAAAACCAATAAAAAGGGGAAATGTTACAAATAAGATTGAATTTAAGGAAATATTAAAATGTTCTAACCATGTTTACGGAATTAAGTCAAAATGTAATAGTTATAACAATCTAAAAATATGTAATAGTAATAATTTAGTAGATATTAGCGAGAGCACGTGTATACCCAACCTCCTAAGAAGCATCCCATCAGTCTGCACCCAAGTTAACGGCCAACATTTGCCCACGGTCGAGGAAATCTCGTCAGGAGTAATATTGCTTAATCTATACAACGGATCGGTGACCATCAATAATGAAACTACTCAGCTTACGGGCACATTCTTGCTGAAATTTGAAAATGCAACTGCGAGCATTGGTGACAGAACCTACGTATCAAGAACAGCTTCCAGATACCACCCACTACCAGCCGTAGCACAACCATCATCAGCCCCGGAGAATGTCGAAGAGTTTCTTTCCTTAGAGATGTTAAAGGAATTAAATCTCAAGAACATCGAGAACATAAAGTTGATTGAGAACAAGAACCAACCATACCTATGTACCGGCTTTGGCCTTTTCGGATTATTAGCCATCCTTCTCATACTCCTAATTGCAAAACACTTCGTTAGCAAGCCAACACGTAAAGATAACCCTGTGATAGCGCTTAACGAAAGGACCCAAGAAATACAACTATCAAGGCCAACAGTTGAACCACCCGAAGAACAACAGAGCGAGGTCGAAGAAGAAAAGCCAACATTTAAACCCCGAACAGTAAGCCAAATAACATTCTTTTAACACCAAACGAGGACGTTTGGATCTCAACGGGGAAGAGTTAACACGATCCATCGGAATTCACTAGCATCCGGTCGACAACCAGCAACGACCACAGTGCACCGTGATCCATAAGCGCACAGGTGCAACCAAACACCCTCCATAAGTTCCCACATTCTCCCAGCGCATCTCCACACAATCCCACACAAGAAACAGAACACCTCTCCATATGCATTGCAACTCCCAACGAACCCGACTCATCCGACACCCAGCACATTCCTTCACATACGCGATCCTCCGCTTTAGGTTAAGACAGGTGATAAGTAAAATTTATGTTAGATCATAAGTCAGTTCGTATTGTAACTTAAAAGAGGACAGAAGTCCCTACCCGAGTAAAAAATAAAAATTATTTTTTTTAAGATAAAAGAATAAAGTTTAATTAACTTATATGCCAGTCTATCGAAGTCAATGACACCAAGACGAACTCAAGTTACCCCGGAAGTTCCAGCGACGGGACGGAGATATTTGAAGGAGCGGCAGTTAACACGATCGACTGTCTCGCCTGCCGACGAAATTGGGTCCGCGCTCTGCATGGTTTCGCATGGGAACATAGAAATGCAAATTAACACAACTGTTCCACATCACCCTTCCATCCCCTTCCCATATCATTTCCATACCTTCCTAAGTAAATGCATCGCGACCCCAACGCGATAACTTGCATGCTGTGCAATTCACGGCCACACATCCGCTGGACTTTGATCACAGGCGACCTTGGGTCTGCGTGGGAAATGCAATTAGGCAGTTAGTTGTAAATTATAAGAATAATTGTTAGAAATATTTTGGGCAGGCCGGTGCGAATAGTCGAGCGATGCACATCGTGTAATAAACGAATTATTATAAAGTTTAAAATTGATATTTAATTTAACAGAGCCAGTGGTTGGCTCTATAAAAAAAAATTTAAGGAACCTAGAACTTAAGGTTTTAACTTGCATGTTACGCATATTATGCGTTATTAATAATAAAAACAACAAAGCGAAGAACAAACAAAAAGGAAACACATGACACGAGTGCTGATGCCGCATTGATCGTACGATCGAACTATGTACCTACATTTTTCGATGTCAGCAATTATTCTATTGAAATAGAGATGCAAAAAGAAATTAAGCGAAGTTGATTGAAGAAGCTCAAGAGAAATTAATGAAATAGATTCGCTCATTGTTTGATTTTCTAGTTAAGTTGAAATATGTTTTGCTTGGTTGTAGTACACAGAAAAAGTTTATAATTAAAAATTACTTGGTGTTATTTAATTTTCACAAGTTAGTACATACTACATACATATGTATATGTTGTTGCATTTGGTTGTGTACGTGTTGTTGGTGGACGTCCAGTTACATCGTTGGAACATTATTGCGCACTACATTCCATTCTCTGAGGGAAATGCCAGCGTCCGTTGGACCCCAGGCAAATACATAGCTGGCCCGACGAGGGATTTTTGCATATTTTCAAACAGTGTATAGCCCAAGGCATAACAATGTAAAACACCACCATATACAAGCGCTTCTAACGGCCAAGTTGAAAGATTTCATTCAACGCTGGCTGAAATCATGCGATGTATCACAAGAGAACATACGCATAAATCCTTTACGAAACTACTTGAAGCAGCTGTTAACGCTTACAATTTTTCGATACACTCCGTCACTGGCAAAAAACAAGTTGGCTTATTCTTTAGCAGAAATATGGAACAATCGCAAATCGATAAAATCCATTCAGAAAACAAGAACAGATTAAAGACCAAACCGCAATGCGATCTAGCCTACCACAATATTGGGAAACTTCCAGTCAAGGACTATTCAATAAGTTAAGAAAAATAAGAGACTAGGGTCAAAAAATACTCCTAGATACGCGAAAGAAATCATAAAGAAAAATAAAAAGACAACGATTCTTACTCAGTGTGGAAAAGTCGTTCATAAATCTCACATCAAATCATAATATGCCTTATACACTTCTCTTTGTAGATATCTATTAACTGACTCGTTAGCCAACATACTGGAATATACGAACTCACGACTTGTGACAATTAACACTAGAATTAATAGACTACAAACAGGCACATACAAGATAATACATGAAATTTACCCCTCTAACTATCTGCAGGCAGTGTAATAAGGAAATACCTCCAAACTTCCCACACCAGTTTCAATCTCTGTCAACAGAAATTGTTTAAGAGGAGTACTGGCAAACTGGATCAGGAGCTTTCTGACTGATAGAACAATAAAAGTCAAAGCATTTGGTGCAGTGAGCGAAGAAAAACCTAGTGAATATGATGTACCGCAAGGTTCCAAACTTGGCCCTATCCTGTTTATACTGTTCACCAATGAACTTTTCGACTATTTAAAAAATGCACTGCCTATGCATATGCCGACGATATTGCAATTGTGATCAAACACAAGAACTTCAAATCTGCTGTGGAGATATTGCAAGGTGAATTCAACGCTGTCTCGAATTGGTATTATGATAACGGCCTTAACTATTATAAATGCATCTAAAACAAAAACAATGCACATACGCGCCCCATCCAAACGAGCGAAAGCAGTTCAAATCTACCACCCAAATTGCTGCTCTCTACTATCAGCCAATAACGTACCAATTGAAGTAGTCGGAAGCATAAAATATCTTGGAGTAACCATCGACGAACAGTTCTTATGGCGTGAGCATGTAAATGTCTTGCGTCTTCAACTAAAGAGTACAATATTCGCAATGGTATATCTTAAGCGAAACTCAAATCTCGACGTGCAAAAGCAGGTAAATTACTCGGTAGCTGAGTCGCGCATGAGAAATGGGATTCTGGCCTGGGGAAACGCAGCGAAATCTCATCTGGATAAAATATCTAATTTACAACATCGACTAGTTAAATTTTTTAGACCAAGTAATTCGTCTTTTAAAGTTTTAGACGTAAATGCAATCTTCCAGATGAAGACAATGCTACACTATATGGATGACCAAGGTTTTTGCAACCTATATGCCGAACGCTAATTACAAGACGACGAGCCCAAGAGATGCTAGATGTTCCGGAAACCTTCAACACATACGGAAACGGAACTAAGATGTACTAAACACACTTCCTCAATTTATAAAAATCACTCCAAACTTTATGAAAAGAAAAAAACGAACTAAAAAAGTATTTACTTCAATCGTATTGTGTAAAGTAAGAGTCAAAAATTACTCAACTTATTGAAGTTGCTAAACGTAAATGTTAAGAAACAAAACCAAAATAAATTGTACACAAGGAATTCATTCAAAATTGGAAGCACTTCAGAACCAATTTTATTTTTAACAACCACCTGCAGATAAGCATTTTGCTTAGCGGGTAAAACTATATATGTGTGTATGTAAAACGAAATTGCAAATAAAGATTCTGAATTCTCAGATTGAATTTCTATCCAAAGAAATAAGGAAATATCCTTAATAAAATCCCACGTTAAACGTTCGGTCCAAATAATCCTAAAGTTAAGAGATCCCTCGACTTTTTCGGAAATGCGTGGAAATTGATATCAGGTAGTCCGGATCAACACAATTTTCAAATAATTCATGGAAAAATTAACAAAGTTCTAGAAAACAATAATACGCAAGTTAACAGCACGCTCTCCTGACGAGCGGAAAGGGGAGATGTCACCATGAGCTTCCCAACTGTAGATGTATGTATGAAAGAACATAAACATCACGAGCACACGAGTGAAATGCTGACACCGCTGCCCTTGCACACGCAGGCTGCCCGGCGGACGCCGGCTTAGGAGTTAGATTATGTTTAAGATATGTACATAGATTTGTAAGTTCATTCTTTCTTTTTACGTCTCCGAATAAAGTTGTCGTTGAATACTAAAAGATATTAATTGCGTTGTAGGTCGAATAGTTGGGGAAAGGCTGTGCTTCTCCGTTGGTGTTTTTTTTATTATCCTCGGAAAGGATAACGTTAATTGGCGCCCGTGCAGAGACTGGTCAATCGATCCATTTCTTCCACTGGTCGATAGACGTGCAGTCACTTACTAATGACGCAGGATCAGTACGTTCTGTTTGAACGCAAGTAGCAGTACCCATGAGAACAATGCCACTATTCTAACCTGTAACATCTTCCTAAATGGGTTTATGGTGAAGTGATTCGTGCCACGAGTAGGTCGCTTACAATAATCAACGTTTGCGACTAAAAGAGACTAACACGAACCTTCCGAGACCGGATTTCTTCAAAATAATTTCGGTTCGGTTTTGGTCGAGTCGGTAACTAATCGGTCTCTGTTTTCCTTCTATCCCTTTAGGAATATAAACAAAACAAGAAGATAAAAAAAAATTCATTCATTATCTAAACTCATCCTAATATGAACGTTGTCTTTAAGTGAGAGTAAAATTGTTGAAAATTCCGAACTATTGTGTTAGTGTGCTAAAATTGAAAAAATAAGGGAATTATATGATAAAATTATATCAAAGAGTTGGGAGGCAGATAATAAGTCACTGTGCTATCAGGTCGTCGAACTCAGCTCTCCGCGAGTCGAGGCCGAACTCAGGGACATTAGTCGTTTGCTCGATTCTGTAAAAGAGTTACAGATATTTGACGGAAATCACACGCAGTACGTATCTTGGGGGCCTGCTGTAGAGGAAATATTAAAGGATTTTTAAATAGTCAGATCCAATACAATATACTAACGGAAGCAAGCCATTCACGTCGAATTTCCAACCCCAATCCTATGTACAATCTCCCTTCCGGGATAACAGCGCACCGCCTAAACTAAGACTAAAGCTCCTATAAAAAATGGAAGTGGATAACAGTGTTCAATTAAGCCAAGTGAACTATATGAACCGCCCCAAGATTTCAGTTGCTCATAATCATTTTAAACGCAAGGCAATGTCCGCAAACATCCCCATGAAACAGTAAAGGTTATACCACTTGCAGGATGGTAATGAAAATCACGAAGAATATAAAGAAGTCGCGGGGGAGCCTGCAGGCGATGAGCTGAATTTTATGACGGGCGGCCATCCAGCGTACCACACGTAGAGTACGTAGAGTACGTTACAAACGACGGGATTATGCTAAAGTTTCTTGTCGAGACGGGTGCTAACAAGAACTTTATCAGTGCTAAGGACAGTCCGTCTTAACCACCTACCAAGTACAATCTGCCGGTGTAGCATCCTCATTTCCGAGTCTTCGAAGGGAAGTTCTTTGAACGTCTTGGTAACAAAACAATAATCAAATTCTATGTGCTACCTTGTCTCAGTATCTTCGATGGTATCATCGGGGATGATACATTGAAGGAACTCAAGGCCGTAGTGGATAGGAAAGCAAATGTGCTTAGAATAAAACCAAATATCGCGATGCCGCTCAAAGAAAACCTTTCCATGAATGTTAATAATATTGTAGATCCTAATCTTCCAAAACATGAGATCCGAAGTAACCAAAAAATATAGCCTCTTTTTGGTCCCATTGATACAGAAGAAGTAGGCGATACATCCATTCTCGCCGAAATAAGAACCAGCACCGACCAATCAATCTACACGAAGAGCTACCCCTACCCAGCCTGCCTGAGAGCAGAGGTTGAAAAGGAGATAGCGAAGCTGCTTGAGGAAAATATAATCCAACCATACAGGAGGCCTTACAACTCGCCCTTCTGGGTTGTACCCAAGAAGACAAAACCCAATGGCGAAAAACAATACAGGATGATAATCGATTAAAAGAGGTTGAACAATGTCACCATAGCGGACACGTATCCAATTCCCGACATAAATTCAACGCTTGCCAGCCGATACCAATGAAATCCTCAGATTTTCGGAAAACTGCATTCTCGACAATGAATGGTTAGTTCGAATTTCTTAGATTACCCTTTGGGTTGAAAAATGACCCTGCAATATTCCAGACGATGTTCTAAAGACCTACATCGCCAAAATCTGTCTATATGGATGACTTAATCGCTTTTGGTAGTAGTGCGGAAGATCATTTAGATAATTTAGATATCATCCTGGCACGACCAGATACCGTCAAGCTCAATGTTAATTTAGAAAAAACTTACTGCATGCAGACGGAAGTAAAATTCCTGGGCTACGTCATACTTCCTGATGTAAAGAAGGTCAATGCCATCCAGAACATTAGATCTCCTGAAAACTTATACCTATAGGAGATTTATTCGGGACAATGCCATCGTTGCGAGCTCTTGACAAACCTAAGCAGAGTTGAAAACTAGCAAGTTAAGGCCAACTAGTCGAGCCGGATCGCAAAAGATCTTAACGAAGAAACTCTTAGGGCATTCAACGAGTTAAAGGCAATGTTAACATCATCAGAAATCCTAGCATTCCCTGATTTCGAAAAACCGTTTAATTTGACAACTGATGCTTCGAACCTTGCAATAGGCGCAGTTTTTTCTCAGGGGGAATGCGGGAAGGACAAGCCTATAGCATACTGTTATGCTGGTGCAATGGTGATGCAGCAAAACCTACAAGAAAAGGTGATGCAAGAAGATAATGAAATAAACGTGAACAACAGAAATATTATTAACCCTTCCGACAAAAATTGAGAGGTAATATTTCAGCAACGACGACCGACACCACCGACGATGATCGTCAGCACAAATTAGTTGATAGGTACATAAGTAGATATAAACGACAGAAACGAGTCGAGTTTTTGTTCTGACCTCTACCGAATAGGTTAGCCTCTACCCAATAAGTTAAAATAAAATTATTAAAACTTAATCTGTTTCTTTTCATTTTTGTCCTCTCATCCACAATTTATTATTCTCCGGGTTTTCCGATCAGGTAACGGCACTCGGGGAATATGCACCGAACATGATCATGGGAACTGCGGACTTACGACGAACACCTGAGTCAGCATGGGGACGAGACTTGAAAGAGGCGATGAGCACAAGCGACTAACGCCGAAGTGGCAGTCTTGCGGCAAGCGTGATCATACCTAGTTAGAATCAATAAAGTTATATAACGGGTTTAAGTTAGCGTTTTATTGTAAGTCGAGTAAAACCATTAATAAAGCGTTCAGTTAAGTTGTGTAATTCGACTCGTGTGTTGTTTTTTTTTATCAATCGCGGTTCGCAACGCGATAGCTGGCGCCCGAGCATACAAGTGGCTTAAAGCAAAAGTCCGAACAGTTAAGTCGGTTAGAAACCTGAACAGTTAGATCGGTTGAAAGTCCGAACAGTTAAAAACGGTTAAATCCCGAAAAAGAAACCCAACAAGTTAAAGTAAGTGGATAAAGGTGCAAAACCAGCTGGCTAAACCCAGAAAGTGAAAATCCAGCAGTTCAAACTGTGATACCGTTCAGTGCAAAAAAGCAAACGGTTCAAACAAAACAGTGCAAATAAGTAAAAATCGAACAAAGTGCAAACATTGAACTAACTTTAACGTCGCGCGAGGCGAAGAATCAACAAAGATCAACTGTACCAACCAACCATTCAACAGTGGCGTAATCCGTGCCCGAGTAGGCGACTCAACCCGCGAAAAAAGACCACACGGACCCCCGAACAGAATGCTGATAAGATTACTGCAAGCAGAATATATTTTCTATGGTACTAAATATTTAATATACATATGTACAATAAAAAAAAAGGTTAAACCCCAATTTGTAAACAAATATTTTTTTCTCTACTTTGTAACATTATTATTATTGTAAAACCATATAAAAAAAAGGGGAAAACCTAAGTGAAATTGTAAACAAATTATTTTTAACATTATTATTACAGTAAAACCATATAAAAAAAGGGGGAAAACCCAAGTGAAGTTGTAAACAAATAATTCTTTTCTTCTTTCTTCTCTACCTTGTAACACTATTATAACAATCCTTAAAACCCATCGCTCCCCAATACTATGGAGCAAATGCAAGAAGCCCTGAAACAACTTACTGGTGCCCTTAACGCGCAAATCGAGCAAGTAAAGCTCCTACACAACAGAATCCAACAAATTGAGAGGAGCCCTCCCTCAACAGTCTCACAAGTACTTGTAACTCCCAGAACTGAGCAAGATCTCACAGAGATCAGGAATTACCAGACTGCGTCAGAGATCTGGAAGTGGTAGTCCTGTGCAATACATCTCATGGATCCACAATGTGGAGTCCATATTAAAAGACTATGACATCGTTAAACATAAGCCTATCTATAGAGCTATTATTCAGCACATTCGCCAAAAAATAAGAGGCCCCGCCGATGCCGCTCTTATTTCCTACAATTTATTTGACGATGACTGGGGTGCTATAAAGAAATGTTTATCCTTGCATTATGCGGATAAACGAGCACTTTAGAGCACGAATTAAATTCCATGACCCAGTTAAATCTAACAGTTGATGAATTCTACGCAAAAGTCAATCTCCAACTATCCCTACTTATCAATAAGATAAAAACTGAGGACTATTCCCAGGAAACCGTGAATGCCTTAACAGAAAACTACAGGAACAGAGCGCTGGATATCTTTATTAGAGGTCTCAACGGAGACATTTCTAAAATGTTAATAATACAAAAGCCTCTAAACCTTCCTGAAGCCTGCACCTCATTCTAAATTTCAGAAATTTATCAAATTTTTCCTCCAAGAAATCGTCAAAAAATGGTAACGCCACAAAGACAGATTTCAGCATATCAAAGAAACCAAATTTACAATCTCCCCCGTAATCCAAACCCCTATAGTCCACCACCCCCCAAAGCAACAAACTCAAAACCCCCGCAACCAATGGAAATTGACCCATCAATTCAAACTCGCATTGTCAATTATATGAACAGGCCCACAGGCAAAATTCCAAATCGAAGATCTAACAACTCCGAATATTTGCCGCGAAAGCAGCAACGTCTCTTTGCGACCAATGTCATAGACACTTCAGAGGATGATTCAGAAGAACACCTAAACAAAAAATACTTCGAGTCTTACCAGAACCAAGACTACGAGGATAATTTCGAAGAAACTTCTGATGAGCTAAATTTTATGACGGAAGCCTCTCTACCGTACCATAATTCTAGGCATGGTACTCGAGATGGCAAAACTCTAAAATTCCAATAAAAATTTCGTATCCAAAATAATTCACAATATCAAACCTGTCAGTTCTCCATTTAAAGTACAATCTGCAGCAGGACAGATAGAAATAACCCAACAAATTTCCGGTGCATTTTTCAAAAGTATGGCAAATATACTTTCAAAAACCGAAACATTACCATTTAAGAATGAATTACAGGCAATTGAGTATTTCGAGCCTATGATGCTAATCAAGAACTCAATTTTATTATTTGTGATTTGTGATTTGTGTACCCCAAACAGATAAAACGACTTTCAACAATATAATGATTCGGGCGACCATACAAAATAATAAGAGAATACACCAGAATTTCTTTAATCTATTGTATTTATCTCACAATCCATAAAATTTGGTGTCAAAGGCGATTGCATGGAAATTCAAGACACAACATTCTTTCTTAGAAATCAACTTCAAAAATTTCCATCCAATGACTGTGCCCTTAGACTCCTCAACGGCGAAGAAGCAATCTGCAATTATGAATTTCACAGTAAACCTATAATAGAATTTTTAAACGAAGGTACATTATTCGTCTTGAATTTCATTGGCAACATAACCTATGCCAGAACTAATAGAAGCCTTGATGGCAATACCGACCGGTCTCTACCGGCGGCATCTGGCGACAAAATCAACATGGACAACTACACTATTGGCTTCCTCCATTTTTGATTTCCTGTTTTTGTTCCTCCTTTTTTGTCATCGGCAATCGAACGCCAATAAAACATTTTTTTTTCGCAAGTTTGGATGTACATTTTTTTATTTTCTGCGGCTGCGCCAACAGGTTATGGGCCCAGAACACAAGCGAGGAAATGTACACAAAGAGTTTTTACCCAAAAAATAATAATAATAACAAAATGACATCCAACAACAATTTATTTGGCCGGATCACACAGTTCAATGGAGAAAACTACTCAGTTTGAAAAATCGTGGGACAGCATTAGTTTAGTATTTAAGATAGTAATAAGAAAATTAGAGTACAGTTAACCATAGCAGTTGTAAGGGAAAGCTCTGCTCCTCAGAGAAATTTGTTAAAAATCGATAAAGAATAAATTAATTGGCGCCCGAGCAGGGACCAGCGGGAGTCGCGAAATTTTTGCAGTCGTTTATTACGAAAAGTGCACAACGAAGAGCCAGCGGCCTCAAATAACTCCAAAGCCTTAATCGGTCCACGTACATACAATCAATTATTACGAAAAGCGCACAACGAAGAGCCAGCGGCCTCAAGTAGCTCCAGAGCCTTCACCGGTCCGCGTACGTACAATCGATTATTACGAAAAGCGCACAAAGAAGAGCCAGAGGCCTCAAGTAGCTCCAGAGCCTTCACCTGTCCGCGTACGCGTCCATGGTGCCTAGTTCGTAGAGGCTCCCCTGGTCCGCAACCCGAAAGTGACAGTGGAACTAATTTTGAAATAATTGCAAAGCAAAAAATGTGAGAAAAACGTAACAGTGGAATCATACAACAAGTGCAAAATAGAAAAGGTTAAAAAGAAAAAAAAAGGAAACACAAAATAAACAGTGAGAGCAAAAAGTGAAAATACCAGTAAAATCCTTTGGGGTACAAAGTGAGAAGACAGAAAGGAAACTTCCCATTGTTGTTAGAAGGCCCTAGGAACGCCTCTAGCAGACCTTGTTAAGTGTGTGTCTGAGGAGCCCCAGTCATCGGCAGCGATAAAAAGGAAGAATCCAGGACACCGACATGGAGACCGCGCTGGTTTTAGTGATAATCGAGGAAGAATTTTAAAGAAAATTAGCTGTGAGAAGAAGATAATGAAAAGAAAACAAGAAGTTGCATAGAAATTGACTACATCAATAATATTCAGCGAACAAATAAAACTATTACCTTACAAACCAAACATAAGAAAATCGAATTGATTAGTATCTATCGTATAGTCATTTTATAATTTTATTATTTATTATATTATATATACATATATACCGTAAGAAAAACATATTGTTGCTTTCGTTCCCGTACACATAAATATTTTTCTCAAATCATGCCTGACTTACGGTCCGGAACTGCTAACCATCCCCCTAAAAGTAATCCTCGGGGATCCATTGGCCCGGCTAACATACCCGGCACCAGTGGCACTTCAAATCCTCGCCTTGGTATTCCATTAAATACAGCCCCTCAAATGTCGAGACTGAACTCCTGAACCAGTCCTCCATGTCAACCACATCCCATCCTGACCCCATACAAGATGTTAGGGCAACCCCCGAACTTGACACCCTTGTAGCAAAAATAGTCCGCCGCGAATTTCAACGCCAGGGCCGTGACCTGATACAAAACGCACTGTATTCAGAATCAAAAACTTGTTGGGGCATAGACCAGGGCATCAACCCAGAATTTAGATAGAATCTATCCGATATGGATAAGATTCCAGATGTTGTACGCTGCCTCCGCGACTTCTCAGGAGATCCTAGGGAATTCAGCTCCTGGAGGAAAAGCGTTGATCGCATATTACAAATATACGAACCCCTAAAGGGAACGCCGAAATACTACGGTATGTTGAACGTCATACGCAACAAGATTATTGGCAATGCCGACATCGCCCTGGAGTCATACAACACCCCCTGGATTGGAGAGCCATCTGCAAATGTTTGACCATGCACTACGGTGATAAAAGAGATCTCGGTACACTAGAGTATTAAATGAACTCGCTTGTCCAAGGCAATTCATCCATACAGGAATTTTATCAGATGGTTTATCAACATCTATCATTGATATTAAATAAGATATCCTGTATGGATGTGAGTCCAGAGTCTCTAGGTCTGCTTACACGAACATATAGAGACAAAGCGCTGGATACATTTATCCGAGGGTTGAAGGGCGATCTCCCGCGATTGCTGGGAATCAGGGAACCCGTTGACCTACCCCAAGCACTTCACCTCTGTTTAAAACTACAGAATCAGAATTACAGGGCAAACCACGCATATGCAAAGCCAAACATCCCAAAGAAGGTTTATCACCCAATCCCACAAACCCCACGAGGATATTGGCCAAATCAGCGAGATAAACAAGCAACACAACCTCAGTTCGATTTCGCATCCTATCATCAACCCCCGACACGACCACCGTTTCAAAACCAACAAATGGCATCTAGACATCAGTACCAATCACATCCAAATTTTAGACAAAACCTACCACCTAGGCAACAATTCCCCTCTTTCTCGAATCAACTAATTAAGTTGGAACCGCAGAGCTCTCAAACCAGAGCACACCAATTCTCCCAACAATTTACAACACCAAGACTGTTTCTATGCCGACTCGATAGACGGTAATATTAGAATATCTCACTACGTAGAAACCAACCTTTTCGGTCTTAACGACCACGAGATAAAATTTTTCCTGTTACCAACACTAAAGTCCTTCCATGCAATATTAGGCAACGATAGCCGAAAAGAACTTTCTGCTGTCATTAACACAAAACATAGTTATATGCAAATTAAAAATGGTATAAAGATCAGAATAAAACAACAACCCTATCAATCAGTCAACGCAATAAACTTAAGAACCAGTCATAAGTATGAACGGACACCAAAAGGAAAGACTCAATGCTTTGGTGGAACGTTTTCCGAGGCTATTCTCAGAAGCTGATGGCAAACCCACATATATTACTAATGTCAAAAGAGAAATACTATCCTTATCCCATGTCTTTGAAAAGCGAAGTTGAGAAGCAAATTGCACAATTACTATCAAAGAAACCTGATGCTTCCGGGGAAAAGTAATATAGACTTGTTATAGACTACAGGAAGATAAACGCTGTAACTATAGCAGACCGATACCCAATTCCAAACATCAACGATGTCCTCTCTCAACTCGGACAAAATAAATGGTTCACTACATTAGATCTTAAAAGCGGCTTTCATCAGATTCCCTTGAAGGAATCTGACATTGAAAAGACTGCGTTTTCAGTGAACCAGGGGAAATACGAGTTTACGCGACTCCCATTTGGCCTCAAGAACGCGCCTTCGATATTCATTATATGACATAATATTTAGCAAAGATGAAGAGACGCATCTGGATAGCATTAAAAAGATCTTCCAAATCCTGGAGAACGCCAATGTCAAAATACAACTCGACAAATGTGAGTTTTTCAGGAACGAGGTCGAGTTCCTCGGTTTCGTCATATCTTCAGAAGGAATAAAAATAAAGTAAAATCCATATTAGAATTACCATGTCCCAAAACTCTTAGAGACCTGCGGTCTTTTCTTGGCCTCTCCGGCTATTACAGACGGTTCGTAAGGGATTACGCCAAGGTTGCCAAACCACTCACGACTTTGCTTAGAGGTGAAGACGGTCGCTCGTCCAAATTCGTTTCAAGTAAAAAAGTTATCCACCTAAACGCAGAAGCAGTGGAAGCGTTCGAGAAATTAAAACGCATTCTTGCTTCAAATGACACACTCTTGGTATACCCAGACTTCGGCAAGGAATTCCATCTTACTACCGATGCCTCCAATTTTGCTATTGGAGCCGTGCTCGAGCAAGACAATAGACCAGTCATGTTTATAAGCAGCTCAGCAAGACTGAAGAAAACTATGCGACCAACGAAAAGAAAATGTTGGCCATAGTATGGGCCCTCGGCTCTCTGAGAGGATACTTGTATGGGTCAACCAAGGTGAAAATATTCACGGACCACCAACCCCTAACATACTCTCTAAATAACAAAAACCACAATTCCAAAATGAAAAGGTGGAGATCGTTTTGGAGGAATATAACTACGAATTGGTGTACAAGCCGGGAAAGACTAATGTCGTTGCGGATGCGCTGTCAAGAGCACCATATTCTTCAAACGTGAACGCAATGACGACAACGCAGCACAGCGGCGAAAGCTCGGCTCACGGTTTAATACTAACCGTAGAAACTCCAATTAACGCATTTAAAAACCAGCTACGAATTCCAAATTCCCTTTCCCACCTTCCATAGACACAAAATTATCAGACAAAATTACTCTAAAGAGATTTTAACCGAACTGCTTAAACGACATTTTAATCCAAGCGTTATTAATGGTATCTTCACAGCCGAAGATATCATGGGAAAAAATTCAAGACTTTTACCACCTGCACTTTAAAACATGCAAAGCAAGATTCACCTAAATAAAAGTCGAAGATCTGACAAATGAGGCCAGGCAGGAAGAACAAGTCCTGAAGGAACACACAAGAGCCCACCGCAATGGTCTAGAAAATAAAACCCAATTGTTGCAACAATTCTACTTCCCAAAAATGACATCCAAAATCAAAACAATAGTCAAGCAAAGTGTTATCTGCAAACAACACAAATACGACCGTCACCCGAACAAGCCAGAGCTGCAAGCCACACTTATCCCCGAATATCCCGGGCACATCCTGCACGTTGATATCTATTGTACGGATGCAAAGCTGGTCTTGACAGCGATCGAAGTGTTTGAAGACAGACCAAATACATCGATCGTTCGAGAAATTGCTAGATCGCTCCATATACGAATACAATTCTTCAGTCCATTCTACTACCAACAAGAAACCTATCGAGGTATTTTTCGGACGGAATGTGAGTACCTACCCAGAGAAGTTCGACATGCCGAGGCGAGAAAATATAGCCAAATTAAAAGAAAAACAAGTCAAAGATTTAGGATATCATAACAAAACTCGACAACCTCTAAAGACCTATACTCCCGGCGAGACTATCTTTGTGAAAGTCAATAAGCGTTTAGGGAACAAACTGTCTGCAAGATTCAGGAAAAGTAGTAAAGGAAAATAATCCAACCACAGTTCTTACTGAATCAGGCAAAATCGTTCATAAAACAAATATTAAAAACTAACATCTTGTTTTAGGTTCCTGGTATTCACCAGCCACGCGGAAGTTCAAATTCTGGACTACTCGAACTCGCTACTGGTCAAGATAGATATCGGAACCGCGAGAATTCAGAGTGGACAGTTTAAAATTATCCACCTCATTGACTTAGAAGCTCACCAACAACTTATCAAAAATCTTGAGGAAACGTTGAACACAAATTCCAGCCATACTCACCCTCTTTATCCTATCCTATCCCATGAAATCACTCAAATTAAAACCCACCTGGCTTAGACGGGCCATTATTATACAAAAATAATAATAAAAAAGGTAAGAGGTCACTGGACTTTCTGAGCTCCGCATGGAAATGGATTGCGGGAAGTCCAGATCGACATGATCACGAAATTATTATGGAAAAAATTAATAACGTATTAAGAAGCAGTAATAGGCAAACAATCATAAATCAGGTAACGATTGAAAAAAATTAAAGAAATAACCGAGATAACAAACAAATTAATAAAGATTGGGAACGAAGCAAAAACTAACAAAGACACAATCATACTTAGTTTTATTTATAAGCTGAAACTCATTAAAGAAAAAATAACTAATATTGCATATTCAATTCACTGGGCGAAAGCCAACATTGTGAACTCCTATATCTTAAGCAACACTGAAACCAATGTCATTAAACAATGGTTTAATTCAGAAAATATTCCCGTTTTAAACATAGACGAAGGTCTAGAACTCGCTGAGGTAAAAATAGCAGCGAACGGGAAAAATATTGTTTATATTATAAGTTTACCTATTGTTAATAAAGAACTGTGTAATATGATGTTAATAAAGCCAATAAAATTCGGCACTAAAATTTGTAATGTACCCTTTTCTAAGGTCTTAAAATGTAACAAGCAACTATTCGGAATTAAAGATGATTGTAAACCAGCAGTATTGCAACCAATACCTAAACGCGAGAACATAGAAGAAGAATCACCCCTCGCGAGACTCCTCGAAACCAAAAACAGAACAAATTCGATCATCAACATCAGCCTTATCGTACTCCTGATTGGCCTAGCGACAACATTCGCGTGCTACCAAAAGTTACAGAAGCGGGAAGCTTCCACATCCGATGAACTCAATACACAACAAATTCCGACGTCCATAACAATTGGTGTACAAGACCACCACATGAGAACCATGGCCTCGAACGAGGACGTTCGAATTTAAAGGCGGAGGAGTTAACCCGGTAAATATTGCGCCATCAGTTCACATGTAATCTACATCCGTACGTGAAGGAATGCGCTGACACCACGTTTGGCACCAAACATCGCGCATCTCGACACCTAATGCTCACCACATATCTCGACACCCGATACCACCGTTGGAGCGTCAATGCAGTGGGACAGCATTAGTTTAGTATTTAAGGTAGTAATAAGAAAATTAGAGTACAGTTAACCATAGCAGTTGTAAGGGAAAGCTCTGCTCCTCAGAGCTCGGAAATTAAAATATTTTTTTTGTTAAAAATTGATAAAGAATAAATTAATTTATACAATACCCTGTACGTTCCGGATTTAAATGAAAATTTGATTTCAGTTAGCAAAGCAGAAGATAACCATTGCAAAATTGTGTTCGAGAACAACTGTGCATCGGTCTATAATCCAAACGGACATCTGCTGTTGATAGCAAAAAAGGAAAGTGGACTATACACCCTACGTGAACGCGACAAAGCACTCCGTGCTACACATACAAAGGAACGGCACCGAATCACTTTCATCATGACATAGGCGCATGGGGCATTTGAACATTCCTGCACTAAAGCTAATGTTATCAAAACGGATGGTTCAAGGACTACCAGATAAATTCGATAACGATTTTGTTGAATGCGACATATGTCAAAGGGCGAAACAAACAAAAAGGCCCTTTACGGTGAAATAAAAAAAAAACACCCATCAGCTGCTGGAGTGCATTCACTCAGACGTCTGTGGTCCGATGAGAACTATATTCCTATTCCGTGGAAATGCTTTACAACGGGTACTTTTTTTAGTCCATAATTGCTCTGCTGTCTGATTTTCATTAACCTTTGTTGGGCAACGATTTCTCACGAAAGCTGATGTGGAAATGAGTTCCGCCCACAAGAAATCCGGCAGATCCATTTCAATTTTTATGCACCTCGCCATTTCCACTAATGTTCTGTTCGCTCTCTCTGCAATCCCACTTTGTTCCGCGGTATAGGAATCTGTGAGCTCGTGAGTTATGCCACTGGCTTTATAGAGCTTAAAAGTTACAATCCAAAACCTTCCCACGACGAAAACGAACATAATTTAACATCGCTGGCACAGATGTTCCAGTCGGGTGCAAAGTCTTAAAACCAAGTGTAAGGTTTCACACTACCTGCAATTCTAAGAACAGAATCTGTTGCCCCACATTTTTCGGGGAATTGCTTCCACCGACTTGCACATCTGGTCCAGCGAATCAAGCTAGCACATAGGTTACTTAATAAGAAAATATTGTACGACAAATTAGTCTTAACTGTAAAGGTCGGATAGACCAATAAAAGTAGTTAATGAAAATAAAAATTTGTTTTTTTATTTTCCCTACCAACTTACACCTTTTACTGGCGCAGTCGGTAGGATTGTGTCAATAAAATCCGCCTCGACTCTTCCGAAAAGTATGTTTGTCCGCTGTGCTGCTGGTAGACTCGAAATCACAAAATATGTCCAGGGAAAATTTTTCGAGAAGGTAGGCAACGACACTCTCCTTACATTCTATGTTTTACCAGGCCTGGAATCCTTCGGCGGTATCATCGAGGATGAAAAGAGGCCATAATAGAAAGAAAGAAGAACGAACGGGATACGAAGATCTGCCCTCAATTATTAAAGACGAACTACACCAACTGGTTGAGAAATATGGCACGCTTTTTGGACCAATCAATGCAAGGGAACTGATTGACACGAGCGTTCGGGCGAAGATCCGGAGCAATACATACAGAAGAACCCATATATACCAAGAGCTACCCTTACACAACCTGTCTGAGGGAGGTAGTTGAACAAGAAGTCGCAAAACTTTTGGAAGAAGGGATTATTCGACCATCTAAGAGTCTCTACAACTCTCCCATTTGGGTTGTGCCCAAGAAGCCGAAGCCCAATGGTGAAAAACAGTATAGGATGATCATCCCTGATACATACCCGATTCCTGATATAACTGCTACCATCGCCAGCCTCGGTAAGGCGACGCATTTCACCACCCTTAGCCTGACCTCAGGATTGCACCAGATCCCAATGAAACCATCGGAAGTGCCCAAGGCAGCCTTCTCCACAACTGATGTTCCATCGATCTTTCAGCGAATGATAGACGATGTGTTGAAACCTTATATTGGGAAGTTATGCCATGTCTACATCGATGACATAATTGCCTTCGGTGATAATAAAACCCAATTTATGAAAACCCAGGTTAAGTTCCTCGGATACGTGGTTACTCCCAATGGGATAAAACCCGATTCAAAAAAGGTGGTCGTTATACAAAATATTCTACCACCAGAAAATTTAAAGGCGTTCAAATATTTCTAAGGCCTGACCTCCTATTATAGGAGGTTCATCCGTGATTATGCTAAGGTTGCGAAACCACTAACCAACTTAACACGGGGAGGGCGAATGCGCAGATTAAGACTAACCAATCCAAACGCATACCCATAAACCTCGATGCGGAGGCAATGAAGGTCTTCAATGACCTAAAGGAGTTATTGACGTCCGCCGACGTCCTGACCTTCCCTAACTATAACATGCCTTACAACCTAACAACTGACGCCTCGAACTTTGCCATAGGAGCGGTCTTATCTAAAGGTGAAATTGGAAGGGACAAGCCCATAGCCTATATTTTGTGTTCCGTCAGTAAGACCGAGGAGAACTGCGCGACCAACGAAAAGGAGATGCGGGCAATAGTCTGGGCCCTGGACAACCTACAATCCTATTTGTACGGGGCGAAAACGGTCCGGATTTACACGGATCATCAACCATTAACCTTTTCCTTGGGGAATAGGAACCGTAACTCAAAGTTGAAGCGTTGGAAGGCTAGAATGGAGGAATATAACTTCGAGTTGATTTACAAACCAAGTAAATCAAATGTCGTGGCCGATGCCCTCTCCAGGTTAGAGACGCAGGTGAATCACTTACCCCACTCCGCAACTGCTGAGGCGGGACCAAGTGAGAATCAGCAGGATAGTCTCTCTGCAACAGAGACTGCTAGCGAACGCAACTCTAGTACACTCTTCAGCCCCAAAAATGTCCGTACGAGGTTATTCAGCGAATGTAGGGCAGGCCGACGATGGCACAAATTATTCAGCTTCCGAAACAATACACAGCGCGGCACAAGATTCCTCTGACCTTATTCCGTGTAAAAAATTGTGTGACAGAGACAACAACCATGCAAATGCACAACACATAACATTTATGCACTTGAATTTACACACTTTCTTAATTTCTTTTAACCTTTATTTATATTAGTATATATGAATGTATATACATATTCAAATATTCAAAGTTTTCACACATACACACACATTGTATAAGAGTATAAATATATCGACAAATATGTAACAAAGGAAGTATTAAATGAACCGCCGACACTGTCATTTGGTCCGGGGAATATAACTTCAATTCGTATTTATTAATCATTTTTTTCATGGTGCCGAAACCCGGGACAGTCGAAATTCTTTTAAAAGTATTGTAGTTAACGCAGAATTTTAAGCGTGCGGTTAATTATAGTTGTAAAATAGCGGATAATTAAAAACTATTAACGATAGTCGACTTAATACTCGTGACAAAATGGAAACGGTATATCGGTCCACGTGCAGATCACAGGTTACAAAACTCTGCAAGTCAGCCTATGACTATTTAAAGGGCTACCAGGTCAAAAGGGCTACCGACGTAAGCGACCCAGCGACCGACAAGGCTGAAATATATGTATTAGTGGAGCGTATAAAAAATGCACAAGCCAATTTGAAAAAAGCGGATGAGGCCTTGTGGAGAATTGTAGCACCGGAGGAAAAGGAGTGTGAAAGCGCACTCGAATACGACGACAAAGCGGTGGCAGTAATTGCACAGTTGGAGTACATACTCAAGGACAACTTTGGTCACGCTCACTCGTCAAATGAGGCATTCAACGAGAGAACCGTCCAAAATATCTCTGTAGGCGAAAAGAAGGACTATGGCGGTGTAAAGCTAAAGGCAATTGAGCTCAAGAAGTTTGACGGAAAATTTGAAAACTGGATTCCGTTTTGGGAACAGTTTAAGCGAGTAGTGCACGATAATCCACAGCTATCGGCTACAGCCAAATTCAACTTTCTCAGCGAGGCATAAATCGAAAGGACGGCTACGACAATAGCTGCATTTACCCCGACAGGTAAATGTTATAATGAAGCAATATCCCTTTTGCAGGACGAATATGGAAATACCGAAAAAATTGTCGAGAAATTCATCCAAAAGTTAATAAATTTAAAGTGCGTGCATTCAACGAGCGATATCAGAGGCCTGCGACAACTGTACAATGAGGTTACAGCGACGATGAGGTCATTAACGGCATTAGAAGTACCATCATCACAATATGAGATTGTAGTGAAATCTGTACTTCTCAAGTCAATTACATCGGACATGCGTATACGGTACCACAGACTACAAACAGGAGTCAGAGGTTCTGTGTCCAGCACATTGCTTAATGCAGACATTGAAACAAAGAGTGACAGCGACGACCATAAACATGCTGCGCACGAAGAGGAACATTTAAAAACCCTTCTTGATTTTATTAGGGTAGAAGTAGAGGCGCCAGAAAAGTCGAATGTGACAGGGCAAGAAAAAAGACCAGGAGATCGATTGCTTAGAGAGAGACGGTTGACTGCAGGCAATGCAACCAGTTTATTTACTACAAACAGCGACAGACTACAGTGCGTCCTGTGTAAAACAAACAGCCATTCAACAAAAAATTGTAGAAGTAATCTAACCATCGACCAAAAAAAGGCGCTCCTGCGAAGGGAAAGAAGGTGTTTCAGATGTGCAAATAAAAATCACGCTTCCAAATTTTATAAAGCGATGTGAATTAAGTGTGACAAGTGTAGCGGCCGCCATTTGACGTCAATGTGCGAGCAATCTGAAAGAGTTACACGGAAGAAAAGCGGACAAGGCGAGAAAACCGAGAAAACGAGCGAAGGTATTGCAGAACACTCCCGAAATGCGACTAGTGCATTAGCATCATTAAGCGAAACGAAAGATGCAGCAGTATACTTGCAAACCGCTAAGGTAATATTATGTAACACAGACAACAGCGAGTGTATTCTTTCCAGGATTGTGATGGATAACGGCAGCCAGCGGACATACAAGTTAACACGACAATTTTCCATTCCCTTTCCCATTCCTATCCCACATTATCCAAACAACCGCTTACGTCATTTCTTTCGATATTTTAATAGCAATCAATTACGAAGTTCACACAATTAAGTAATGTCTATCTTGCACCTTTTTAATTGTCCAATTCTAAGAAATATTGCACCTAATTAAGTAATGTTTATTTTACACCTTTTAAATTGTTAATTCTAAGAAATATTGGCAATTAGTAATAAATGTAGGTCACCATTGTAATTCTGTCTCCTAGCGTAAACAAATATTGTATTATAAAAACGATTTGAAACAAGAATAAAGCGTTCAGTTGTGTAAAGGTATTCTACCGTGTTTTTTTTTCCTCCATCGCGCACCCGACGCGATAACTTATATGTAGTCGACACTTGGAAAGTGTAAACACAAGCAGATAAATTCGACGACTCCGGAACATTTAGGCAGTAACGGCATAATTTTTAAATAAACGGCTAAAAGATTAAACAACGGTGCTTTAAATATAGACCCATCAACACTCCGGATACCCAACACCTTGCATGCGACGAACTCAGAAACGCACCTGACACCATGCACTTTCCATCATCAGCATGATCATCTACCCACGCTTTCCGGCGTGCATTCCAACACGTACACGATCTCCAACAATAGAATTAGAGTTAGGTTAAAATTATTCATGTTTTAGTTTGTAAGTTTCGTTTGTGTCCAACTTCGAAATAAAGAGGAGTTTCTCCCATAGCATTTTTTTTTTAATTCTATGAAAGATAAAATCTTAGCTTATCATCCTAAGACCTAACCGTATTATAGAAATCGGCTAATGAATCACATTATTGGTCCGCAAAACCTCTTTATCGATTTTATTTAAATGACTTGTTTTCTATCAGTTAATTGCCATGCTTCAATCGATCTGAAGAATAGTTCATATCTAAAGTGTGAAATATATGTACCTAGTGATGGATACAATTGGCTTTTTTATGAATTAAGAAGATGAAGAAAATGATTCCCGAGAAATTAGTTGGAAAATAAGAAGTAGGGCGAAGGATATTATATTGATAGCAGAAGATCAGTAATTTAAAACATTTTTTTTGTAATCAACATTAATTTATGCTTCTTTCTTTCAGATTTGTAAAATATTTCAGGCCAAATAAAACATTTTTCACAAATGTTTTGGAGATATTAAAAGATAAGCTGCCACCAGTGGTTAGAACTACATACATATGTATATCATTGACTCCAGAATTTAAGGTTCCTGGATGAGGGTGGATATCAGACCGATACTGGCAAGGACTTTGATGTTGGCACAACCGACAGTTTCAGTTGTTATTTCCGAGATTTTAAATACATACATATGCGTAACAATAAGGTAGCAGAACAAATCACTAACACCAATGTCCAGCAGCGGAATGCGTGGCGAAGTCAACCAGTGCATGATAATGCACAGAACCATCCGAGTACCATCAACAACAACAATAACTACTCTACGACCAGTGGTGAGTGGTGAGTTATTTTCTATGGAAGAGATCAATTCCCTGGTAATGGAAATGATCTCCAAATTAGCCAAATTAGGTAATTGTAAAACTGAAGTAGATCAATTTAATGCCATAACGCAATTAGCCACAAAATTCTTATTTTCTAATGTTAAGTAATATGGTAATTAACAATCTGATCTCGATTACATGGAATGCCAGAGGCATAAAAAATAAATATATAGAATTTATTGATTTTGCAGACACTAAAAATATAGATGTAGCACTAGTAACGGAAACATGATTAAACTCTAAAACTAGATAAACTTCATTGAGTTTTAAGTGCTATGGTGTAGCGAGGTGGTGGTGTTGCAATTTTTATAAACAAATCTATTCGCCACACTATACTCCCGGTTATTAGAACACGTTGTATAAAAAATGTAAGCATAAAGATTATACTGAGTGATGGAAGTGAATTGGGCGTAGTGTGCGTTTACTTTCCAGATAAAGCTACATCTACAGAAAAGAGAAATAACTTTAAAAGCGACATACGAAACATTCTAGTCAGAAGCAATGAATACATAATTGAAGGTGACCTAAATTGTAGACACCGCGATTGGGGCTGTAATCGAACAAACGCGTGGGACAATATTCTTTCGAACTTTTCCAATTTGCTTCCTTTTTCTGTTCTTTATCCGTTTAGTCCGTCATATGTACCATCTAGTTCAAGAGGTTGTCCATCAGTTATTGATTTTTTCATTTCCAATGTGCCTAACTTTTTCGGCAGGCGACATCGTTGCAAGAATTGAGTTCAGATCATTATCCTGTCTGTTGCAAAATGTCTAAAAATTCCCAAACATACGAACAGGTTGTACCCGATTGACCCGATTCTATTCTATGTATATGGTTTCCAAGTTTGGGGAAATTCAGCAAAATGCCATCTTAAAAAAATTACAAGTTTCCCAAAATTAAATACTTACAATGATGCAAAATCTTCCTCCTTTTCACTCAACCGCAGAAAAATAGCAGAATAGATGAATTCTATGCTGCTGTTTATCACCAGTTGTCATTAATGGTCAACAAATTAAAAACTGAATCGTATAGCGAAGAAACGGCAAGAGCATTGGTGGAACCTTATCGAGATCGGGCTCTGGACGTGTTTGTTCGTGGCCTGAACGGCGACGTTTCCAAAATGCTAATAGTCCAAAAGCCCAAGACCCTACCGGAAGCTTACTCCACTTGTTTGGAGATACAAAATCTAAATTTCAGAAGCAATAATATTCACTCATCCACTGGTCCCAACTTGATTACTGCTCCAATGAACCAAACGTTCAAAAATTCGGAGGCTAGACCTCCATTACCACCAAGAAAGTTCCACCAAGCTCACCCATGTTGACGAAAGCATTCAAACTCGTCAAGTGAATTAAATGAATCGTCCATTATCATTATGTGGCGTAAGCTTAGTGGGAAATTGACTCTTCCAGCGCTCAGGATACCAGAGGTTGCTGCAGACGTAACTTCAAAATAGGAACGACGAACCAGCTGGGCAATGATGTCATCCATCTGCGGGACGCAGATTTTCGAAGGGAGAGGAGTTAACACCATCGACCAAGGCCAAGCGCAAAGGTCGATCACCCGCATTAACGGGACTCGATGAATCAGCACCTTCCAGCACCTTAGGCGGTTCTCGCTACTGGCGCGTTTCCCCAGAGTACAGGGGGATCATATTCTGTCTGGCAATTATCGCATAGGCTTGTATATACGCCAGTCGAACCATGGATTGCATCAGCCAATGCATACGAACGCATGCCGACGATGCGTTCCCGATCAGATAACAGCACTCGGATATGGGATATGGAATATGCACCGAATACGATATGGGGAACAGCGAACAGAGAAGGCACAAAACACCTGTGTCAGCAAGCAAAGGGAACGGAGGCGAAGCATCGAACGCAAGTCAGGCAGATTGGGATGGCAGTTCGTCGTGACACTCGCAGCCGAATAGTCGAATCGTTGTATTGAATAAATCCTGTTATAATAAATTGACAAATCGCTTTTTAATTTGTAAGTCGAACAGTTGGGCCAGCCTCAAGGCTGGCGTTCGCGGTTTTTTTGGGTTCCCCTTCAGGGAATCCTTTAACTTATTTATTTATTATTTATTTATTTATTTACTTATATATATTTTTTTTTAGTTTTTGGATTGTTGTAGTTTTCCTTCCAAGGTTATTATCATCAAGCATTTGTTATCATAAATAATTGTACAAAATAATACATAAACTGCGCGGTGGCTCACCAAATGTAAATTTTGATACGAAAATAAATAAATTAAATGAAATTAAATACATTGGAAGAATGTTTATGTCCAAAATCAATAAGTTTAACCATGAGTGAAAACGGGACGCAAAATTGTATTTTTACGAAAAAGAATGTGTATAGATGGAACACATATAAAGATTGCAAAGACGCCAGGAGAAAATGCACATCTATTTTACAACAGAAAAGGGGCATATGGTCTTAACGTTACGTTAGTAACGGATAGTAACGGATTTATCTATTTTTTTCACCTTCTCTTTTATTTCAGGTCTCAGGGTATATTGTTAGTAATTTTTGCTCTAGTTCCTTTACTTTTGCGTTTCTTTTTAGGAGAGTTAGTGTTTTGGCTATATCTTGTATACTATATGTCGAGATCGATAATATGGATAAAGTTATGATAATTAATAATAGTTTTTGCGGTTCCTAACTGAAGTACAAGAAAGTGTCGATTTTTAGGCATATTGTAGATTTCGATGAGTTGGGAAAATATGGGTTGGAAACTCAAAGGAGGAATAAGGGTTAGATAGTTCCTGAGTACAGTATTCTATGTAGTTACAATCATGTGCCGTTATTACGCTATTATGTTTACGTTCATAAGCCGTGAACATACGTACATATGTAACATGTATATACAATATGTATTGATATAATATGAATGCACGTATAACGTGCCGATTATGGAAAATGGCGGATTGGCTGCGGAGGGAATATTTTCGCATTCGTTTATTTTCCTATTATTGAGAACGCAATCGGATATCGGTAAAGTAGAATACGAAAATGCTATTATGGAAAACGCAACTCATTCGCACTGCATACATTTTGTGACGTTTTAAATCCGAAATTGGTTGCGGATTTCGAGGAAGAAGGATGGTCGGCGCAATAGAAGGTATGTACAGTACCTCATAAAATTGAGCATACAAGTTAACGCGGAATAGATTGCGTCTCACGATCAGCAGCAAACAACATGCTACGTGACGGAATCCGCCAGGTCAACATTTCCCATCTATCTATCACCATCCATCCATTCAAGGTTGCACACGCCACTACCTCAGCTGCACATCTAAGCCCAGGAAATCTCGTCCGAGTGTGGACCCACGCCGACACCTGAGCCGCACATTTTCGTCGTCTGGCAATCACCGACACCTGATCCAGCACGCCAACTTCGCAGTGGGCACAGCGAAATAGTATTTAAGATAGTTGTAAGGAAAATTTGTTTTTAGAAAACTAAGTATCGTGTAAGGGGAAGTGCTGCCCCGTTGCAACAAATACATTTTTTTTAAAGCACAAAAATATAAAATTCGTTAATTTACATCTATCAGATCTTCATATTTATGCTAGTTCAGGACCTTCCACTATTTTGATTTTATTTTTAAGTTTGCGTTCATAACTAAATACATGTTCTCAACACGGGCACACAGCAAATACATACAAAAGCGACCACATGTCGGTACTTTTTGCACTAAAAAGGAAACAATCCCTAAAATCAACGCACAAAATTGAGCATACAGATACACGCGTGCGTGATACACGAAGGTCCGCAAGATCGAAATATGGAAATTTGGTGAAGTATGAAAGCAGTAAACTGTTCTGATGATCATTTCTGCATATTTCTCTTACTGGAAGGACATAATTTCCTTGTTTGTGCGAAATAATGGAACGTAAGCGAAAACAAACCGACTTGTCAACAAGAATGCTTATTATTAAGCTATTTTGCGAGGGGAAGTCGATGCGACAAATTGGAGAAATTGTGGGGCGATCGCATGCAACGGTGCAAAAAATAATTAACAATTATAGATATGAAGGGACACTGAAAAATAGAGCTGGGAGGGGAAGAAAAAAATTACTCTCAGAACAAAACGAACAGTATATTGTTCGGACAATCAAGTCTAATCCGAAAAAAAGCGTTCCGAAGCTGGCGGCTGAGTTGTCATCTGCTATTAATAAACCTCTATCCGTAGAAACCGTTCGCAGAGTCTTGCGAAAAAATAATCTAAATGGTAGGATTGCCCGAAAAAAGCCATACATTTCACCAACAAATAAGAAAAAACGATTAGAGTTTGCTAGACAATATGTTGATCACCCTCTTAGCTATTGGGAAGGTGTCATGTTTTCAGATGAGACAAAAATAAACTTATTTGGATCAGATGGTAGACAAGTTGTTTGGAGAGAACCAAATACAGCTCTAAAAACAAAGAACAAAATCAACCATAAAGCATGGAGGGGGATGTGTGATGTTGTGGGGTTGTATGGCATCAAGTGGCTGCGGGAACTTCGAATTCATAGAAAATACCATGGACAAATTTGGGTATATGAATATTTTAAAAAGAAATTTACGGAGTTCAGCAGAAAAATTAAGTCTACCTTTGGATTTTTACTTCCAACAAGACAATGATCCGAAGCACACCTCCTATTTAGTGCGCGAATGGTTTCTTTATAATGCTCCAAACCAGCTTAAAACACCCCCACAATCGCCCGATCTTAACCCCATTGAACACCTATGGCATGAGATAAAAATGAGGGTTAAAGAAAGTTCCTGCTCTAACAAGCAGGAGCTGATATTACAAATCCAGGCAGTTTGGGATATCATTCGACCATCTTTTACCGAAAAACTGGTAAAATCCATGCCCCGGCGGTTACAAGCTGTCATAGATGCCGGAGGAGGTGCCACGCGTTACTAAAATTTCATTTGTTATTGTTTTGTTTTGTATTTAAGCCATAACCTGAATTTACTTTTAATTTTTTTTCAGTGTATGCTCAATTTTGTGTGTTAGTATGAAGTATTTTTTTAATATTTGCTAGGAAATAGCGTGTTTTGTTATTTTTTTTTTTTTTATTATTTTGATTTTGAATTTATTAAATGAAATATGTGCAATCAGAACTATATTTTTATTTTCTCAATAAGTTCCTTTTTTTGAGACGAAAAAAACAAAATTATTTTTTAGTTGTGGGTGTATGCTCAATTTTGTGAGGTACTGTATGTAACTTTTAGATTTTAAATTAATAAAATAAAATTTGCTTTTATTATCAGAAAACAAACAACGTGGTTGCAGTTCGAGGTAATGTGTAGTGATTTGAAAAAAATCCGGACATTGCCAAAAATTTCCCAAAGAAAGACCCCGGATTCGTTCAAAGCTTTTGGGAAGATTTAACAGCGCAGCTTAATAGTTAGGTTAGCCGAGTGGAAAAGGCACTTCATTTCATTAATCACTTTTGAAAATGAACCAAATTTCCTAAATGTTTTGAAAGATGGAGAAGAGAACGACGCAAAAGAACAGAATACTGTCACGCCATCAAACAGAACGGAAATTGGTTCAAGAAAAGCACCAAAGCTCCAACAATTGCTTGAGAGACAGATACAGGAGTTACTGTGCAATAAAGCCTCAGAAGTTTCGGAGAGAGTTGGTAAACAGTCGGAATAAAGGAATGGGAATTTACGAAAAATTTAAAGATCCTTAAATCGGTTAATAGAACACCAGAAACAAGGAAATTTGGTTCAGGAACGACTGTTGGAAGATAATGAGAGGCATAATCGCGAAATGGAACAAATGGCAGCAGAGAAACTGCAATACAAACTGAAAGTACCAAGTTTAGGAAATGAAGCGCAATGATATCTTTGCCTTGAAGGGTGATTTTTTTAAACCTATTTTATTTAAGTTTCACACATTTGTTGCCATGGAGGCCTATTTATTAAGTTATTTCTTATTTATGTAATATTTAAATAAAACATTAGTCAAGCAATATGTTTTTTTTATTCATAAAAAACATTTCTTCTCGGATTTGACTTGACTTTGATAAATATAAATGCATAGATTCCGAAAAGTCCTCTCCAACTTCATTTATTTGTGGTATTTGTAAATGATCATTATTCAAATTGTACTGAATACGTATGTGTTATGAAATGCAGCTTTCGGAGAAAAATGAAGCTGTCTATGTCCGAGGCAACACCTCCACCAATTTTTCCAATGCCGACAGTTCGTCTACAATTTTTCACCAAACCAATCTGTTCCAATGCCCGAGCCTATAGGTACTACCACATGAAGCGACCGGTGTCGAAAAATTGGCTATCAGCTCCTAAACGACCTATGGCCCTTTCACAGCAATACCCAAATCCCAGAAAGCTTCAAAGAAATTTCCATTTGGGAATTTCTAGAGTGGATCCCCAAAACAATTTCCCTTCCGCAGAATCGGAAAAAGTCAACAGCTCTCAGCTATGACCAATCAGATGGGAGACGACCAAAATTTTAACGAGTACGTAGAACAACAAGACAACGAAGAACCGATTTTTTACCGAAAATATATGATAACACTCAAATCTCAATTAGATCTTTGTCAAGGATTAGAGCATAAACATGGCCTACAAGTTTCCCATGAAACTGTAAGGTAGGTGCTACAAAAACATATGTAAGTATTCATCAAGAGCTACTTGGAAAAAACCATTGCTCCCGACTCAACAACATACAGTACTGAGCCCATGGAATATTGGGATGATGTCATATTTTGCGATGAAAGTAAGATAATGTCGTATTACAACGAAGGTCCCAACAGAGTGTGGCGTAAAACTTTAAAAGTCTTGTTCAAATTAAATGTTATGCCAACCGCGAAATTCGGAAAATTATCTATGATGGTATGAGGATGTACAAGTTGACACACCATATGAAAAATCAAAAACACAACGCAGCGAATATCGACGACAATGAACTCCCGTGATAACAAACTGCGATGACCCGATTCCGCTTCAACCCAATTCTACCTTAACGCATCAAGTTTCACTTCCGCAATTAGCAGTGCAATGCCCTTGCTGCTAACATTGCAATAAACGACAACGACGCAAGTATCGCGTTCGCCTATAAATGGATTTAAATCAATTTTTAGAATTCAATTGTAAATTATCCGGAAGAGAATAAAGTGTTTTTTTTTTAAGGAAACCTTAAACAAATAATTTAACTGGCCCGAACAGAGACCACAGATAACAAAATAAAAACCTAAATCGGTCTGCGAAAAAGTCAAGTGTCCTCAAGTAGTTCGAAGACTAGTTTCACGAAAGATATCTGTGGCCAGTGATTGCAATAATTAGAAAAAAAAGTGATTGTGACAATTAGAAAAACCTAGTGAATGTGAAAATCGCGAGTATTAACATAATAAAACAAAAAAATCCTTAGAGAAACGAGGCCCCTTAGTAACGCCGACGGGACAACGAAAAGGAGGTAACCACGCAAATTACCAGCCACTTTAAAAATTATAATAGTAGATATACATATGTATATACATATATATACAACTAATCATACCGAATGAAAATATACTTAGACCACACGTACTCAATCCCAACCCCAGTTCTTCTCGCCCTAATACCTCAACTCAAGATACTCCTGTATTTTCAGCACAACTAACCTCAATGATAATAACGATTGTGCTAAACGTATTGAATAAGGAAGGCAGGCATGTAATAGAAAACATACTCAATCAAAATGCTGGGATCGGAGCTGGCGAAGACCAGCTGGACAACCTGGAGACTTCAGTTCTTGGAGGAAGAGCGTAGATAAAATCAATCGCTTATATGAACCTATCAAGGGAACCCAAAGTATTTTGGAGTGCTTAGTAGGAATAAAATTGTAGGAAATGCGGATATCGCACTCGAAATCTACAATACTCCACTCGATTGGGAAGCATTTTCACGATGCCCTACTCCGAATTATGCGGATAAAAGGGGCCTCGGAAAATTAGAATACCAAATGACGTCCCTAATTCAAGGTAACGATAGTATCCAAGGATTTTACCAATCTGTATATTCACACATTTCGTTAATATAGAATAAAATCTCTGGTATGGACGTTGGTCCAGAGGCACTCTCTCTTTATAAGCAGATTAATAGGAGACCTGCCAAGACTCCTCGGAATCCGTGAGCCCATTGATCTTTCGCAAGCCTTATACCTATGTCTGAAATGAGAAAATCAAAATTTTAGATCGACATACGCTAATAGTTGCCAGGGAATAGGTAGGCGAATGCAAACGTCTGCTCCACTACAGATGTCTCCGGGTAAACATAACATTCATCCACATCCTCCCACCTCAACAATTCCCTTTTTTCCACAACTTGCACACCCTCCAGAGCCTATTCCTAATTATTACTCTAATCCTACAGCCCTAATTAACAACGTTCCACGCCCTCCTCCCACCACACCTAGAAATCATCAATTCTATAACCAAGGAAGTTTTGCACGTCCATTTCAATCGAGACCTCAAACACATTGTCCATTTCGACATATACTCAACTGAAAAACAACTTGTATTAACTGTCCCTGACAAATTTTCCAAATATGCCCAGAAATTTCTTAAACCACGTTCCAAAGAAGATGTAAAATACCCTCTTAAAGAATTACTATTTTCATTTGGAGTTCCAGAGATAATAGTAATAGATAATGAAAAATCATTAAATTCCTCCTCAATTACTTTCATGAAGTAAGTTAGGAAGTAAAATCTTTAAAACACCAACATACACATGTAACGTGTAGGGGGGTGGAACGCCCCCCTCAACTATGACTGAGATAATGAGATGTCTAAAAACCAATAGCTCCCATAAATCCTTCGAAGACCTTCTTATAAGATCCTTGTACGAATATAATTGTTCAATTCATTCCACTACTGGACAAAGACCAATATACACATTCTTTGGAAGAAATATTAAAGTTACTCCAGAACAATTTGGAAAAGCCAGACAAGAAAACATAATCAAGCTTAGGAAGAAACAAGAAATAGACCTAAGAAACCATAACAAAAATAGGCAATCGATCAAAGTTTATCAGCCAGGAGATACTATATATATAAAGATTTATAAGAGAATAGGTTCAAAACTTTCCCCTAGGTTCAAAACAGAAGAAGTCAGGGAAGATAAAGCAACTACAGTCGTAACCGAGACTGGAAAATGGTCCACAAGAGCGAGAGAGAGAGAGAGAGTAATTGATTATCTCTTTTACAGATTCTTTGTCGTCATCGCTAACGCAGATGTTAGAATATTCTAATTTACTGACTCCCAAATAGTAGCCCTAGCAGATGGCGAAGCAAAAATCCAAAATCAAAATCTGAAACTTATCCACGTCATCGAAACCAACCAATACCAACACTTCGCTTCTGAGACATCCTCCCCAATCCAATCCAGTATCCCAAAAACATATCCACTTCATGAACTGCTTAAGCATGAGGTAACACAAATACAAAAAATGATAAACAACATAAAAATAAAACATGAATCTAAAAGATCACTCAATTTTATTGGTTCAGCATGGAAATGACTCGCTGGCAGCCCTAACCATGATGACCTCATACTTATGGAAAATAAAATGAACGGCATGATAGAAAATAACAATAATCAATATATAATTAATAAAGAATATATGAAACGAAATAACAAACGCAACAAATCTAAAAATGAATTATATAAAGAAAGATGAAATGTTCGAGAAAGAACTTTCCTTATGTTTACAATATAAGGTAAAACTAATAAAAGAAGAACTAGCAAATGCTATCCAATCTATAGAATTAGCTAGAAGTAGTGTAATAAGTTCAAATATCCTACCAAAAAAAAAATTACCTTAGGTTTAAACCAGTTAAATGTTAACTATTTCCCATACATAATTTTAGAACAGGCTTTCCAATTCTCTGATGTGAAAATAATATACAATTCACTAAGTTTGCTTTATACTGAAGCTGTACGTAGAACAACTGATATCATTTATGAAAAACTTGTTGTTAAGTCAGTAAGAAGAAAGAACAATCTAACAAATAAAATTATATGCGAAAATATACTAAGAAGAAATAAGCAATATTTTGGAATCCTAAAAAATTGTAAAAAAATTGATAAATTAATATTTTGTTAACAAACCGGTGTAATAGATATAACTAATGATAAGTGCGTAACTAAATTATTAGAAAGTAAGAATGCGACTTGCACAGGAACTAACGACCACCACATGCCACGATTGGAGTAACTCGCACCTGGTATCATTTTTTTGAACAATTTCTACGGCTGCATAAAATTCCATAATACCAGACACGATTCCCAGTTAAGTTCGAGAGCTCTTCAGTAACCATTAATAATCAAATATTCATATCCCGTGAACCACCCTTTCTTCGCATACCCACTAAAGATGAAGTAATAGAAAAAGTCTTGTCACTCGAATAGATGAAAGAAGTTCACATTAACAATACCAGACAAATAAATTTCATCCAAATGGAGAAATAAATTCATCAGGCATTACGAGTATATTCTATCCGGAGCAGCATTTTTCATCTTAATAACGAACAAAATCGTCGACTATGTAAAGAGACGAAAGGCACACAGCATCGCCATAAAGCCCACGCTCATTAGTATAGAAGCGATGTCGCGATGTCCAATAAGATACCCGTAAAAACACCAACCAACATTTCATATTACTGACAATAACTTATGTGCGGATACATAAACTTAAAAGGGAAAGAGTTAACACACCAGTATGAAAAATCAAAAACACAACGAAGCGAATATCGACGACAACGAACTCCCGTGATAACGAACTTCGATGACCCAATTCCGCTTCAACCCAATTCTACCGCGCATCAAGTTTCACCTGCGCAATTAACCGCGCAATGCCCTTACTGCTGACATTGCAATAAACGCCAACGACGCAAGTATCGCATTCGCCTATAAGTTGACTTAAGTTAATTTTAAGAATTCAATTGTAAATTATCCGGAAGAGTTTTTTTTTTTTTAAGGAAACCTTAAACAAATAATTTAACTTACATACATATATCCAGCAAGGACGTTGAGGACTTTGCTTTTATTGAAAATAATATGGACGCTGAAAAGTATTTAAACATTTTACGGGGTCATTTGCTCAAAAGCGCCAATGATTTTGTTTTCAATGATAGGGAAGTGGGCAGACCTCCAAAGTTCAAGTTTAACCAGGACAACGACCCGAAGCATAAAGAGCTTAAAGTTAAAAGGTGGCTGATTTACAATTGTAGCAAAGGTCTAGATATACCAGCTCAGAATTTTGATATCAGCCTCATAGAAAATCTATGGGCATATTTAAAAAAAAAATCGTGTCAGAAAGGTGCCCCAAGAACCGAATTCAACTTTTACAATATCAGTGGCCACAAACCATAATCGCCTAACTCGAGTTAGGACAAAACTGAGTTCTTAGCACCACCGTATTTAGCATGCCCAAATTGATTAGCAGTTAATTTTGTTTGTATGTAGCATCTATAAATCAGAAGTTATTCTCCAAAAACATAATAGCCAAAGTCATTTTTGCTTTAGAGTAATGTTGGTATAACGGCTTAGCTCGGGTTTTTCTAGAAATAACTTCAACGCCAATTTCCTAAAGCAACCAATGTTGTGATTGGTTCTTTTTCATTTTTTTTGTAATCTTCATTTTGGAATAACAGCCTAAGTTGAGATAAGACGTTCCGAGTCTGCTTATTATTTAAAGCTGTATTTTTTCAATAAAAACCAAAGTCTAGTTTGGTTATTACTACAGTAAATACAGTTTGTCAAGAAAGTGTTTTTACAAGCAAACATTTTGTCCATTTTTAATTTCTTCTTAATAATAAAGACTCACCTGTATATTTTTTTCCAATTTTTTATTTACACATCTTAACATTAATATTCAAGGAACCAGTTACATAAAAAAAGAATGTAAATTTCATTGTTAAAACAATTAAAAAAGTAACAAAAACAGATCATTCTAAGAAATTCAGTGTCAAGAAAGTCTTTTTACATAACTACATCATCAAAAGGCAATTTTATGACTTTAAATACATATTCAATATTCAATATATATTTTCAATATATTCAATATTTTGTATGACAGCCTCCAGCATCAACTACGTCTTGTAGTCGGCTCCTCATAGATTTAATTAGTTTTTTTTATATCATATTCGCATGGTATTCTCGCCCATTCTTCTTGAATAAATCGCATAAGCTGATTTCGGGTCTTAGGACTTCTTTTACCCACCTTTTTCTTCAAATGTGCCCACAAATTCTCAATGGGATTGAGATCCGGACTCTGAGGAGGTGTATCGAGCACTTTAGTACAGATGTGGAGCAACCACATCTTAACTGTATGCTCCTTATGTTTGGGGTCATTGTCCTGATAAAATTTAAATGTAGGTTTTGTGGAACAATCACCGCCATCAAATCCAAATCTACGAGCACTGCTATGCAAATGAGAACGCAAAATTCCCAAGTACTGTTTAGCATCCATGTGGCCTTCAATAAAGACGAGATCCCCAACTCCTTTGCTCGATATGCAAGCCCACATCATAACAGACAATTTGCCAAACTTTACTGTTGGAATAATATTTCTATTATCCAAGGCTTTAAGAGGCTGCCGCCACACTCTGTTGGGTCCCTCGTTATACATAGTAGAGCATTACTTTTGTTTCGTCACAGAAAATGACGTCATCCCAATATTCATCTGGCTGTGATAGTTCTATTGCACTCATGCCTCTGCGGTGGTTATAATAAACCAACTGCATTACATCACTTGAAACTCTTTTACCAGGCATTTTTAATTATCCAAAACATCAAAATACTTCTTCGGTAAGCAAACAATAACTGAAACAGTTTGACTCCACTCATTTGAAATTGACTAAGTCCGGTATTACACGTTTCAATAGTTGCCGCGGCAACACGAATTTGTCGGTAAGAGAAGTGAGAGGCATCCGGGGTAGGTCGTGTTGCCTGTACCGGCAACACTTTGACGTTTCTCTTTGTTATTTTCTCATTTTTTGCCATTTCTCCTTTCTCTCATTCGACAGATTTGGAATTGTTCGAGTGCGTTGTGCGTCGGTTGTGAATTTAAATTTAAAAGTGAAATTTGTATTTTTAATACACGTAAAGGATATCGTTTCATAAAAGTAAGAAATTACTTAAATTAAAACATTTACGACATAGGGGAGATTACGATATCCGTGGCGCCGGCTTTTCTTTTGAAAGTGTTTTTCTATAGAACTCCTTCTACTGAAATTTCAAAAGAAATGGATGAGTTACGGATATCGTAATCGTGCCACGATATAATATATTGTGGTATCGTGTAAACCGCGAGAAACGTAGTAGAACGCGTTTAGTACAAATTTGGTTTGACGTCTCCTCGTACACGTCAAACCAAATCGGTAACGAACTGAACGAAAGGCGGGAAAACGAGCTTCCTTCTTTCCTTGGCTGTCGGCGAGTGAGGACGCTGAGAGGTATATCTAAAAAGTAAAGTAGTAAAGTTGTAATGAGTAAAAAGATAGAAATTTAAATAAAGACTACTACAACATCAGGTGTGGGGTCACACACAAAAAAAAAACTATATACGTATAAAATAAAGTGTGGACGACCCAGTCTAAGTCTTCTGAACATGAGTCACAAGCTGACTAAATCACAGCTAATAGAAGCATTACTGGGTGCCGGCATTGACATCCCTCCTTCTGCTTCAGTGGGGCAGTTACGAGCACTACACGCACAGGAGCTTCGCGAAATCATGGAAACTGGAGCAACGGAATCGCCTACTTCTGCTGCTATAACGGGAACAGCCACGATCGTCGAGAGCAATGTCGGTTCCGCAAATTCTGCCGACCCGGACACACCAACTGTATCTTCCGTCAACATACAACATTCCGATTCCGCCCCCGCACTTATCGCAACTTCAGAAACTCCTGCCATAGGTGCACCAAGAGCATCCGCTCCCGTAACACTTCCTTCCGATAATTCCGCAACTGCTGGCCCTTCTGGAACTTGTGCTGCTTCCGGTACTTCCGCTACGCTAGATATACCTAGGACGTCTTCCGCATCAGCGTCCAATTCTGACCCTTCTGTTCGTGCTACTCCCGTCACCATACATGCCCACTCTTCATTGACTGACTCCGACGCGGAGGAAGAACGTGAACTTGCACGGCTTGAGAGGCGCAAGCGCATCGCCGACCTCCGACGCGAACTTGCTGAGACAGAACCCGTTCCAGGGGGAAAAAGGGTCGATTTCACTGACATCGAAAACGCCGTGTCGTCATTCTCCGGCGACGACTCCTACGGCATTAAGAAGTGGATTGCAGACTTCGAAGATGTAACTCAATCCCTGGGATGTGACGATCGTTCCAAGTACATTTGCGCGCGCCGGCTAATGCAGGGGACAGCTAAACTGCTGGTAAGAACCGTCCGTGTTGACACTTGGAGTGCATTAAAACACTTATTGTGTGAAGAGTTCGACAAACGATTTACCAGGCGGGAGACCTACAAGCAGCTGAGTCTCCGGACGTGGCAACGGGGAGAAACCCCCCTGCATTATGTACTCTCCATGCAGGAAATTGCCTCACAAGCCGAAGTGGACGAGTCGGATCTAATTGAGTTTATTATTGACGGAATGGCAGATACATCAGTGAATGTGTCTATCCTATATTCAGCAAGGACGCTGGCGGATCTTAAGGGGCTACTACCTCGTTACGAGAAGAAGCGTCAGCAATCATCAACACACGATTTACGGCCTGTCACCAGAAGCGGAGCACAACGGCCAACTTCAGTCGCCCCAAAGAAAACGTCAAATACTTCAACTTCAGAAAGTCGGATCAGGTGCTTTAATTGTTCAGCCTACGGGCACATCGCAGCCAGCTGCCCAAAGGAGAGGCGGCCCCCCGGGTCATGCTTCCGATGCGCGGACGCTAGGCACACTCACAAACAATGCCCCAACATACAGAGGAAGCAGGTTGGAATCATCAACAAAGGCCCCTTGGTGGATGAAGAAGACGACGATAGTGACGAGCTGGGAAGCTCGTTAAATCCCGTACAGCTGTCCGGTTAGCCTTATCCAACGTTCGGTATTGCCAGAAGAGATCGCGCTTGGCGGTTTGGTGTGTTCGCGGTACAGAGGGTTAGGCGGCGTGAGGATCTTTACTTACGACGGTTTTACGCCTACGCCTTTGCTTCTGGGTCGTGACACATTACGGATTTTCAATATAAAGTTAAAAACGAGTATCTCTTCTGTGCAACGACAATGTATTGTATCACATATCAATAAAGACAAAAATACTGAAAAAAAGAAATCGTTAATGGAGCGTTTAAACTTGAGCACTTTTTCTCCTATAACTACCGATTGTAAAACAACAGTGACTTCCGGTTTAAAAGCACTTAATGCAAACGAATTATATAATACTAAATTAGCACACTCCGTAAAGGATTCTAATGAATATTGTAAGCCGTGCGGTGATGACGTCAGTCTTTCGGTTACTCATGCTGATAGTAGTGAGGGAAATCTTATTGATTTAGATATTTCAGCCATAGAATTAGAACAGGAATCTGAAATTATGATAGGCCCCGACTTAGACTTAACTAATAAAGATAAGGTGCGCGAAGTAGTTAATAATAATTATATAAATTTTGATCGATCCGATATTCGGCCCATAGAGTTCGAGATGCAGATACGGCTTACGTCAGATACCCCTTTCTTCTGTCCCCCAAGGCGGTTATCATACGCAGAAAAATGTGAAGTGGATAGAATAGTGAAGGATCTTTTAGACCAGGGAATCATAAAGCACAGCGACTCTCCTTATGCGTCAGCGATTGTTTTAACAAAGAAAAAATCTGGAGAAATACGAATGTGTGTAGACTACAGGGCCTTAAACAAGCATACCGTCCGTGACAATTATCCGTTACCGCTAATAGAGGACTGTTTAGAATACCTGGGTGGAAAAAAAGTATTTACTCTGCTCGATCTGAGGAGTGGATTCCATCAAGTCAAGGTCGCACCGGGTTCAACGCATCTGACCTCTTTCGTTACGCCAAGTGGGCAGTACGAGTTTGTAAAGATGCCTTTTGGACTTAAGAACGCACCGAGCGTTTTCCAGCGTTTTATATCGAGTTTGTAGATTCTAAACAGATCGTGATATACATGGATGACATAGTTATTGCTAGTGACAGCTTGGCTGATCACCTTCAGTTACTTAGCGACGTTCTGAGGTGCCTGTCACGAAATGGTCTCGAATTAAAGTTGTCCAAGTGCCGATTTGCATGTTCTAGCATCGAGTACCTGGGGTACAACGTCACGAGATACGGGATACACCCTAGTGATTCACATTTGAAAGCTATTCGGCAATATCCAGTACCGAAGAGCGTTAAGGATGTGCATTCTTTCCTCGGCCTTAGCTCCTACTTCCGTCGCTTTGTAAGCTCTTTCTCTAAGATAGCTAGACCGCTATACGACCTTCTGAAAAAAGATAAGCCGTTTGTCTTTTCATCCGAATGTGAAAGCGCCTTCCGACAGTTACAAGACCGGCTCACTTCCGCACCTGTGTTATCCATTTATGATCCAACTCGAGAAACTCAACTGCATTGCGACGCAAGCTCTCAGGGTTATGGTGCTGTACTCCTCCAGCGACAAGACGACGGAAAATTCCATCCAGTGTCTTATTTCTCGAAGAGTACGAGCAGCCAAGAGTCCAAATATCACAGCTTTGAACTTGAGACGCTTGCTATTATTTCAGCCCTGCGACGATTCAGAGTGTATTTAGAGGGAATTCCATTCACAATTGTAACTGACTGTAGTTCCTTAACGCTCACCCTCAGTAAGAAAAATGTAAATCCCCGGATAGCCAGATGGGCTTTAGAGCTTGAGAACTATAACTACAAAGTGAAGCATCGAAGTGGGGCAAACATGGCCCACACAGATGCGCTTAGTAGATGTTACGTAGTTTCTGCAATAGATACGGAAGACATAGATTTCCAGCTGCGTGCAGCTCAGAGCCGTGACCCAGATATTGTAGCCCTCAGGGAGAAACTGTGCTTGGAGGACTCAAACCAGTACACTTTGAAAGACGGAATAGTTTTTAGAAAAAATAAGATGGGTCAATTACGCCTATATGTCCCTTTCGAAATGGAAAATAATCTTATCCGTCATATCCACGAGAAAATTGGGCACTTGGGTCTTACGAAGTGCTGCAATCAGATAAAGATGCATTATTGGTTTCGAGGAATGCAGGCAAAAGTAGATAGGTTCATCAAAAATTGCATTCGGTGCATCATGTATTCCTCCCCTCCGCGGTCGAGTGAAGGCAACCTTTTTAATATACCTAAGGAACCCCTTCCGTTTCACACCCTTCACCTTGACCACTTCGGACCACTTCCGGCTATAAACTCTAAACGAAAGCATATACTTCTGGTTATCGACGCATTTACTAAATACGTAAAGTTATATCCAGTCATATCCACCAGTACAAAAGAGGTTTGCGCCTCACTCAGAAAGTACTTTGACTATTACAGTCGACCAGTTCGTGTCATTACTGACCGGGGCAGCTGCTTCACCTCCCTGGAGTTTAGTTCATTCCTGCAGGACTTGAATATTACCCATGTCAAAGTGGCGGTACATTCTCCCCAAGCCAACGGGCAAGCGGAACGGGTCAATAGGGTCCTGACACCTATGCTAGGTAAACTAAGTGAACCAATGCAGCACGCTGATTGGGTGCGGACCGTATCACAAGTGGAATATGCTCTCAATAACACTATTTGTAGATCAATACAAACTACCCCCAGTACACTTTTATTTGGGGTGAATCAGAGAGGTAGTGTAGTGGATAAACTTACTGAGTTTCTCGAGGAGAAAGGATTGAATACTTCAGGTCGCGACTTAGTCTCAGCTAGAGAGAATGCAAATAGGGAAATTCAGAAAGTTCAGGAATGCAATAGTAGGTACCATGAGGGACGTCACCAACCTGCACGCACTTACGATAAAGGGGACTATATTGTCATAAAAAAACGTTGATACGACGACGGGAGTGAATAAAAAACTTATACCCAGATACAAAGGGCCATATGTTGTCCACAAGGTGTTACCGCACGATCGATACGTGGTACGTGATATCGAAAACTGCCCTATCACGCAACTACCATATGATGCCGTAATAGAGGCGAAAAACATTCGGTTATGGAAAGGACGTTTATAAGTCACTGCTGTTGTATTCGGGGCAACGCTCGCTATCATAGGAAAGAAGGAAGATATTAGAGTAGGATAGTTGATCGTGGTCGATCAAATAGTCAGGTCGGCCGAGATGTGGTATCGTGTAAACCGCGAGAAACGTAGTAGAACGCGTTTAGTACAAATTTGGTTTGACGTCTCCTCGTACACGTCAAACCAAATCGGTAACGAACTGAACGAAAGGCGGGAAAACGAGCTTCCTTCTTTCCTTGGCTGTCGGCGAGTGAGGACGCTGAGAGGTATATCTAAAAAGTAAAGTAGTAAAGTTGTAATGAGTAAAAAGATAGAAATTTAAATAAAGACTACTACAATATTAATAAATTATATTTTAGAAATGGAAAAAAAGTGGCCGCAGAACCTGACAGAGACCCTTATAGTACTCCTGCAAGAGCACCCATGTATTTATGCGCCAAGCGATCCTGAATATTTGAACAGGGTAAAGCGGGCTCATGCTTTTAATATCATCTTGGAAGCCATGGCGCCTCTGAAATCAGAAATGACGCACGAGGATATAAAAAAAATAAATAAAAGCTCTGCGTACGCAATTTGCCAGGGAAATAAAGATGATCAACGCCTCAAAGAAAAGTGGAGCGGGTACTGAAGAAGTTTATGTACCCAAGCTCTGGTGCTTCGATCAACTGGCATTTCTCGGCCCAAGTTGTCGAACAAGAGAATCGTCAGGCAATTTGGATCAAGTTAGTTTAACTCCTAATGTTTTTGAATTGCTGTTAGTAATATGTATGTATTCACAGGAAAACTTGGAACATCCCGAAGACGAATGCGCATATGAAGACATTCCAACTGGAAGTAGCAGCAGCTGTTCGCCTGTGATAAAAAGAAAAGTAAGTTGTATTTCTCAATACATGTTATTTTATTTTTAAAAATTAGTTTTATAATACATCCGTACATATGAACATATACATATTTCTATAGTAATTGATCTTGTTGCCAATCAACTGCTCCTTCGTTATAAAAATAATCCGTAAATCTTTGGCGAACTGTTTCCGCTGGGCCTTTGCGAGGATTGAATGCAATATCTGAGTTTTCTAATGTATTCGTAGGCATAGAAGTTTGTGCAACTCTCGCGATATCGCTATCTATTAGCATATTATGCAACACACAACACGCTTTTGTAATTAGTTCAACATTTTCCGCGCTTGTATTAATTTTTGTTTGCAGAATTTTAAATCGGTTACTTAAAATTCCAAACGCATGTTCGATGACGTGCCTTGCTCGGGAAAGCCGCAAATTAAAAATTAGTTTTTTCGGGTCCTGTGTTGAATATGGATAGGGTTTGAGCAAATGAGTTTGTAGAGGAAATGCGCCATCTCCCACAATTACGTAAGGTAGTTTTCTACCATTTCCTATAATCTTTTCTGGTGGAAAATGTTGCTCTGCCTCATCAATAATTTTGTTTAGTGGACTTTGTAATAAAACACCTGCATCGTTTGTGCGGCCATTGCATCCGATGTTTACAAATATAAAGCGACAATTTGCGTCCGCTAAGGCCAACAGTACTATGCTATGGTTGCCTTTGTAGTTGTAGTAGTAGGACCCGTCTGATCTTAATGCCCTAAAATTGATGTGTTTGCCATCTAGGGCACCCAAGCAATTTGGAAATTGTCACTTTATAGCGTAACCATCTGCTATTTCTTCCCATTCAGATTTTGACGTTGGAAACTGAAAACAAAAATAAAATATATTTCTCATCATTTCATATATAAATTAACCAAAATCTTATTGTTTTTTTTTTGTAGAAAACACGACTCAGCGCCCAAAATCGATTATTGAATAAAATCGATAATGTACAAAACATGTTCGTCCATAAGCAAAAGAACAAGTCAGAATATAGTTGGCTTGGACCTGCGGTCGTCTCACAGGTTGAGAGCATAAAAAATCCTTCATTGCGGCGTAAAACAGCATGGAGGATTCAACAAGTGCTAAATGACGCCGTACTGGAGGACAATATGGAGGAAAAAGAAATAATACCCTCCACCTCTAGACAGTCCACAAATCAAACATCCTCGCCTGCTGGGAAGGGGGCGACTGATTTGTTACAAGAAGTAATGTATAAGACTTTTGATGAGGGCGATTTTTAAGACTGAGTTCCTTTTTTATTTATTATTTAAGAACGAATTTATATTTATTTTTTGTTTTTTATGTTTACTTTTAAGACTGAGTTCCTTTTTTATTTACTTATACTTATAAGAATGAATTCCTTTTTTTGTTTAAGAATGAATTTAAGTGATATTTTTCTAAAAAAATAACAATAAAATAATGTACAAACCTTTATATATTTGTCTTTCAAATTGTGCCAAATAGCGCGACAAACCTCAGGGACCGTTTTCGTCAAAAAAGGTTGTGACAATCTTGTCTGATATTCGGTACTTTTATAGGTTTCACCTGTAGCGAGAAATCTTAAGGTGGCAAATAATTTTTCACATACAAGGATTGGTTCCCTCATGATGGTAACTTGTTTTTTTAAATCAGGCTCAACTGATTTGAGTAAGAGGTTAAAAGTTTCAGAATTCATTCGCAAATAATTGCGAAATGAAATCTTGTCGGTGTTATGCAATTCATTTATAACAAATTTAAATGAACTATTTGTTGGACGCTTCTTTCGCCATTCCTTTACCCACTGCCTTCTTTTCCTCCTTTTTGGAATTAACTTCGCCATTTCATAGCACTCCTCCAAAGCTCCCCAAATTTCGTCCTCGGAGTCACTCAACTCCATAATCGCATGCTCCGTCAAATCCATTATTGCTGACCACGCTTTAATTTCGAAACTCATTTGCAATATTTGTAATATTTTACAATAAACACCTCAAAATATTAGCGCACAGAAAATTCACAACTCAAACAACTCTAAGAAATGAATCGAAAAGAAACTGCGTGTTAAGTGTCACTTTGTGGCTAGCTCTGTGTTGAAACGTGTAAAGATAAAGGCAACACGGACAGAAAACACAAAAGAAAATAAGCAAAAGCTGCCAGCAACTATTGAAACGTGTAATACCGGACTAAGATACAAAAAAGAAAACGAAAATGACCGTTATCACAACAAATTCCAGTTAAAAACGTGAATGAGGCGAGATGTGTAAAAAGACTTTCTTGACACAGGATTTCTTAGAATTTTCTACTTTTTGTTATTTTTCGTCATGTTTTTCCAATGAAATCGACTGTTTTTTGCGTTACATGGCCTTTTTAATATGAATTGTAGACTGTGTGTAAATGAAAAGTCTTAAAAAAAAAAATACGTAGATGAGTTTTTATTAGAAAGGTGAAAATAAAAACGAACAAAATGTTTGCTTGTAAAAACACTTTCTTGACAAACTGTAAATCATCAATTTCATTTTCCTAACTTGAGTTAGGTTGTTATTCCAAAACACAGTTTTGTTTGAAGGTCATCTTATTTCAAGTTATGTCTTTTTTCCATGTCAGGAAATTAAGTTCCTGGAATCCTTTCTATAGTTTTGTTTTTATTCCGAAAATAAATTTCTAGAGAGTAGAGGTAAAGTCGACTTAAGTTACTATTTCAAACGAATTTGAAAGTAGAATATCTCAAAAAAGTCATCATAAATTGAGTTTAGTTTGTTTGGACAGTCGTGTTATTTGGGTGCTGCTGAGTGTTCATAAAAGTGTTAAAGTGCTAAAATGTCTTTTCGCGCAAGAAAAATTTTGGAATTAGCCAATATACTGAACGAACGTAAAAAAGCTAAAGGTAAATAAAATGAGTGCTTGAGTTTGCATTCAAGTGAGCATATAATATGTAAGACCAAGTTCGTGCTACGCAATATTATTTTTTCTTTTGCTCATAACGGAAAATTGGTATTCAACACAAAATGTTGAACTTGCTTCCAGAAAATATTTCGGGATTTGAAAACAGTACGTTTCAAAACGAAAATATTGACAGTGGTACGTAAATATTTTGTACAATATGTGTTCGCCTCAAAATCTTAATAAATTAATTCAAATAAATCAAGGGTAACATCGACCAGTCATACTACTGCATTGCAAGAGGAATGCAGTTGTTCTGTAGAACAGTTGTCTCAAACATGCTTACATAAGTTCCAGAAATATGACCTTACACCTAATTTCGTACCTTTAGTACCAAATGAAACTCAATCATCAATTGATGAATGCAATTTTGATGTTGAACTGCTTAAAAGTAAGAACTTAAATTTATATTGCACTCTCAATTTTTTTCAAAATATATTCTTTTATACTACGTGCAGATGTCTTTACCTTTAACCATTATGTAACTGATAAAAATTTACCGGAGTGGGAAAATTCAGATGATTCCGTTAAAGATCCAAATTTTATTTTATCTTGTACGTCGAGTGATCAGTCTTCTCAGGAAGATGAAGAAATAGTCATATTAGGTGCCCAAATTGAGAATGCTTTGTCCACTCCAAAAAATAAAAACAAAAGATTTCTTCGTTCAAGGCTTCGAAATAGTGGGCGATCTTACAAAACACTTTTAGGAAAGAATGTAAAGGCAAGAGCATGCAAGCCTTTTGATATGTGTCGGAAAAAAATGTCATGAAAGGGTTGAATTTGAAAAGATTGAATGCTTATTTAAACACTATTGGGCTTTGGGATCTTACAATCAAAGAATTCTATATATTGGATCTTTAATAGCAATTGAAGATAAAAAATGTGACACAATAGTAAATTCCAAAGAGCGTAAGAGAAAACGAGAAAACACTGTGAAGTATGCACTAGAAGTTTCTGTATGCAGAAAACATTTTTTGCAATGTTTTGGTGAGACTGATGGGTTTCTCAGGACTGTAATTCGCAAAAAAATTGGTTGTCCTTTACTTCCGTTCACTAATCTTCGAGGTAAACAAACTCCAACCACTAAGATCAGCTCAACGAAAGAAGAGGAAATTAAAGGACATATTTTGAAATTCCCAACATATGAAAGTCACTATAGCAGACGAGATACGTCCAAAAAATATTTACATGCAAGCCTCAGTCTTTCAGCTATGCGTCGTTTATATGCAAAAGAAGTAGAAAACCCGGTGAGCCTGTCAAAGTATTTAAGACGATGAATTTAAAGTTTAAAGCCCCGAAAGTAGATACTTGCGGAACTTGCGACACGTTTGTTTCCAAAATTAAAGTAGCACAAACCGAGGAAGAAAAATCAGTTTTGATTGAGCAGAAAAAAAAGCATTTAGCTAAGGCTGACATGGGATATGACCAGAAGCGCACAGACAAAGCCGACGCCACAAATTTAAAAAATGTGAAGGCATTTGCGTTCGATTTACAGCAACGCTTACCAACTCCTTTTCTGGGGAATTCTGTAAGTTTTTACAAAAGGCAGCTGTGGACTTTCAATTTGACCGTCCATGATCGGGAATCCAACCGTGCTAAGTGTTTCATGTGGCATGAAGGTATTGCTCGTCGAGGTGGCAACGAAATCGCCTTTTGCATCTACAAGCATTTGCAATCGATCTCCTCTGAAACGAACAGAATAACCTTTTACAGTGACTCGTGCTCAGGGCAAAATAAAAATTCGTTTGTTGCTGCCATGTTTCTTACATTCCTGTTTAACAACCAAACTATTGAATACATAGATCATAAATTCCTAGAGCCTGGGCATACGCACATGGAATGCGACAGTGACCATGCACTGATTGAGCGCCAGAAGAAGAAAACGAATGTTGAAATTCAAATCCCAAGAGATTGGTATCAATTTGTGAACAGTGTTGGGTCCAAAATGGAAGTTATTGAAATGAAGTATCATGATTTTTACAGCTTTTCGGAACTCTCAAAAGATAAATTTGTTTGGACACGCTTTAACGAAAAGGGCGAAAAATTCACATGGAATACAGTTAGGTGGTTCCGCTACACAAAATGCATCAATAACGTATTGTACAAGACATCACTGGACAATGATGAGCCATTTAAAGCTCTGAAGGTTGGTAAAAGAGGTGTTACGGCTATTAGAAAAAATGATTTAAAAGAAATGGAGACTATTCCCTATATTTCACAAGAAAAGAAAAAAGATCTACTTGACTTAAAAGTTTTCATTAATCCTGAGTTTCACGCTTTTTACGATAGTCTTGCTACCAGTACCGAAGAACGCAATACTCATCCCGATTTAACAACGGTGGACGATGAACAGGATGAAGAAAATTAGACTACGCTTTAACTCTTAACTATTTTGTATATGTATGTGTTTTTTTATTTTCCTAAGAATATTTTCTATGTACATTTTATTTTACTTGTACTTTTGTTTCTTTACTTATTTACTTTCCCAAATTTAAATGCTTATTGTGAAATAAAAAATGAATTCGCGGTTTAATTTTTACTTCTGTGTTCTCATTTGTTTGAACATAATATTTTATCTAAAGCCTGGAAGTCTATTAAGTTTGAAACTCGTCGGTAAGCTATAACGACCTAACTTAAGTTAGAAGCTTAAACGATAGATATGTTCGCAAGGAAAAGTAACCTAAGTAGAATTAGTGCAGACAATATTCTGTTTTGTTCTCAGAGAATAAGAACCTAACTACACTTAAGTTTCGCAAACTTTTCAAAATAAAGATATCATATAAGCTTAAGTTGTTAATTTGTTAATAGCGTTTTAACAAGCAAATTCAACCCAATTGTGTTTATGTACATATGAAAAGGCATAAAATACGCACAATTCTATGAAAAAAATATGTTCGAAAGAATAGTTATTGATTTGTAGAAATGGTTTTAATCTTAAAACTGCTCTCCTGAAAAGTAAGAAAAACCGTTGTTATGCCTTGTGACCACTGATATGTGAAAGAAGAACGGGCCAAAATTCTCTCCAATTATGACTTCAAAAAAACTAATCGGCTCTATGAAAAGAAGATGGCGGTAGTTGAAGCGAAGGGTAGCATACTAAGTATTAATAAAAAGGTTTTTCTTTGAATTTATTCAGATATGTAAATACTTTCTTGACACTGAAGTTTTTGTCCCTTTTTAGTTTATTATGTTTTTGTTATTGTTTTTTTAGTTCAATTATTTGCTTTTTGTGTTATATCGTCTTCTCGATTTGAATAATAATATATTGGAAAAGAAAACTTTAATAAAGTCCACGTATTTCAAAGCAGAAAGTAAAATAAATTTTTTTTTCACTTGTTTAAACACTTTCTTGACAAACTGTACATTTTTTAGACTAACGAACTCGTCACTACCTTATTTTGAGTGTAGGACGAGAGACAAAAAATTACTATTCCATGGCGCTAAAGGAAGAGAATGATAAACGGATTACGCAACTGTTAGACGATGGAATTATTCGACTTTTACGTTCTCCGTACAATTCCCCAGTGTGGATTGAACCGTTTGTTAATTGATTATAGAAAGCTTAATTCAATAACAATACCAGATCGTTACCCGATTCCTGAGATCAACGAAGTACTAGCGCATCTAGGGAAAAATAAATATTTTCCGGTAATCGACTTAAAAAGGGGTTTTCACCAAATACATATACACGAGGACGATGTTGAGAAAAATGTATCCTCTGTAAATAATGGGTAGTATGAGGTCGTAAGACTTCCCTTCGGGCTGAAGAATTCACCATCTATTATCTATATCTACGCGGACACTTCGGTAAGATCTGTTATGTTTATATCGATGATATAATTGTGTTCAGCGAACACGTCGAACGACACTTTCAAAATTTGGCAACGATTTTCGAAACTTTCCAACAAGCCAACTTTAGGGTGAAACTAGATAAATGCGAATTTTTGAAGTCAGAAGTTGAGTTCTCATCGTTTCTGCAGATGGTATAAAGACCAATCCAGCTAAGGTAGAAGCCATCACGAAGTTTCCACATCCACGAACTTTCTTGGTCTGTCGGTATTTTACCACAGATTCATTAGAGGATATGCAAAGCTGGCAAAACCCCTTTTAAGGGAGAAAGCTATTCATTTGACATATGCAGCTATGGAAGAATTTAGTTAAATCAAAAACTCACTGGTTTCAGATGACGTTATTCTTATCTTTTCCGATTTAAACAACGACCTGACTGCGGACGCATCAGACTACCCAATTGAAGCTGTGCTAGCCCAAGACATTTATTACGTTTATTTGTCGAACTCTTAGTAAAGCGGAAGAACACTACGCCGCTTATGAGAAAAAGCTGCTTACTATAGTGTGGACCCTCAATTCACTGAGAAATGACCTGACGTTTCTACCAACCTTAAGATATTTACCGACCATCAACCCTTGACTTATGCTTCAAGCAGCAAAAACACGAACAACAATATGAAGCGTTGGAAGGCAATACTCGAAGAATGTAACTACGAACTGAGTTACAAGCCTGGAAGATCCAATGTCGTTGCTGACGCTTTAAATTCCCTCACAACAATCCAACATAGCGACGAAAGTTCTGGCCAAGACCTTATACAAATTGTAGATGTGCCCATAAACGTATTTAAAAATCAGATAATCGTTCTCGTTGAAGGAGAACTCAGGAGGTGTCTCCTAACATGAATTTCAGATAATTTTTCCACAGAACCAGAATATACTCCAGAAAAACTAATAGATATTTTCCAGCAATATATATGTAAATCCTTCAGTCACTAATTGACTTAAGACAGAGGAAAGAATTTTAGGCATGATACAGGAAATCTACTCAGCATATTTCAGACAATACAAAATTCGTTTTACTGGAAAAATAGTCACTGACCTTACAGAACCGACAGGACGAAGAGATTATAAAAAAACATAAGTGAAAACGAAATTCACGTGAGAACAAGATCCAAATTGTCCAAAAATTCTATAACATTCATGCTAGAGATGTTCAACATTTAAGTTTTCAAAGCACCCACTTATACAAGTCCTATCAAGTAGAGATATTTTACTCTACGCTCTCAGAACTAATACGTTGCCTTAAACCCGATAATATTCATAGTACTTTCTTAGAACTACTAGACCAATCTATCTACGAATATAGCCGATCCATTAATTCAACTACAGGCAAAAGACATATACACACATTTTTCGGCAGACAGGTACTAAACAATATAGAACAACTGGAATGGGTAAGAAAAGAAAACATGAAAAAATTACGCGACAAACAACAAGCAGACTTAAAATACCACAACGCAAAGAAAAGCCCTTTAAAAACATACTCCATTGGCAAAACTATATATGTTGAAACCAATAAAAGAATAGAAAGTAAATTAAATCCCAGATATAAAAGAAAAATAGTAGCTCAGGATAACAATACAACAGTCATAACTCAGTCAGACAGAATCATCCACAAAAAATTAAATCTTTTAATAGACTACTATCACTGTGCAATGGGGAGGCACAAATCTTCGATTACTTAAATTCCCAACTAATAAAAATCAACACGGGTCAAAATTACAAAATGGGTTATTTAAGTTCATTGACATCGAAGCTTACGAGACAACACTAGACAATTTGGAAGCTACGCTAAAGACATCCATTACTAATAACCATATCCTAAATCCTGTCCTTTCTTCCTATGAAATATCTCGCAATATCTATATAAATAAAAATGAATGTTTGTCTGTATGTCCTTTATAGAATCGTAAATTTGATCATATGATGATCTTTAGCAAAGTTGTTGTGCATGAGCCCGCGAAGGTTTCTGTGTTGGTACGACCAATTTTCGACAGATGGCGCCACTCTCACAGGTTTTTTTTCTTTCGTCCCTTATGGCGTGAAAACCGCTGGACAGATTTTAATGATTTTTTTTTTCAAATGTTGTTTAAGACTATGGGAAGGACATAGGCTATATTATTTTTGGAAGCGTTTTAACCAAAAGTTTTATATTTTGCTAATTTTTTTTGACTTTTACCTGCTATAACTCTAATAGTTCTTGATCAATAGATCAAAAACAAGAGCCGTAACAGAGATAACACTTTCCTTAACATTTTAAGCCATCCATCAGCTTTCTGCCTCTTCTAGAAGCTGAGCTACAGACTAAAACACGATTAGATTAATTTTTTTTCATAAAATCGAAAACGATTGTTCTTGATTGTTCTTCTGCTTTGGGGTGGTGGGCGCACAATGAAAGCAAGTTCACTCAACGAACATTGTGCGTAGTTTTCTCCGTTAGATCGGAACCAGACACCAACTACCGAGATCTCACACTCAAAATGACACGGACATACATACATATGTATGTACAAGTTAAACGCGACAACGTACGTTTTCAAACACCAAATTCCACAGCCTACACAGCCAACCGATCATCTTGCATCCTCCACACGACATCCGGTCATTCCGTGTCTACATGCACCTACATCTTCCAGAAGCAGTATGATCATCTTACACCTTCCCATCACCATCAGTCAACATGCACTAAGCTGCCATATGACACCTGCCCATCCGCCGCATTCCAACACGTACACGAAGATGCACATTAGGAATAAGTTAGGCGATAAGCAAATATTCTGTTAGCCACTAAGTCACTTGTGTTTTCGATTTGAAAAGAGTAGGTTCAGCTTCCAAACTAATAAAATTATTTTTTTAAAGAAAACCTAAAGAAAGGTTTTTAACTGCCGAGCAGGGACCACAGGCCGCGAACGTGATAAAGTGTAAGTACGTCCTCAAGTAGCACGCCTCCAAGCCTGTGGGCGCCTTAAACACAAGTGCAAAATTAAGAAGTTTGCCGTGTGTGTTGTGAACAGCAGAACTAAAAACTCTGCCAGTGTAAACCAGTGAAAGGCAGAAGTAAGAACTCTGCAAACCACTAACCGTGTTGTGAACAGCAGAACTAAAAACTCTGCTAGTGCAAACCAGTGAAAGGCAGAAGTAAGAACTCTGCGAACCACTAACCAGTTGTGAACAGCAGAACTAAAAACTCTGCAAGTGTAAACCAGTGAAAGGCAGAAGTAAGAGCTCTGCAAAGTGGTAATCAAAAAGAAAGTGATAGTCAGAAAGGAAAACAAAATGGTAATCAGTTGTACGTTTGATTGAACATCAAAAAAAAGGTTCGTGTGTGGGAAACGACAGGGCCCCTTAGTAGCCGCCTAAACGGAAGAAAAGGAGGTAGCAAGACTACCAGCCGCTCCACACCAGCCAACACCTCAAAATGTCCTTAGTACTACTATTCGCAATCGTAATCGTTCAGGCCGAAGTCCAGATATTGGACTATTCCAACTCCCAGGCGATAGTCATCAAAACCGGCGTATCTAAGCTACAGACAGGAACGATTAAATTAATACACGACATCGACCTTACACCATATAGAACATTTATAGATGAGGTTAATAGGACGCTAATACAGAACGTGAGTGACAAACACCCGATCTACCCCTTCCTTTCCTTTGAAATATCGCAAGTACAAAATTTACTAACTAAATTGAAGATTAAAAGAACCCCACGTTCCATTAATATTATCGGAAGCGCATGGAAATGGATAGCTGGAAATCCTGACCATGACGACTTCAAGATTTAAAAAAACAAAATAAATAGTGTCATAGAAAATAACAATAAGCAGCTAATGATTAATAAATTATCAATAGAGAAGATAAACCATATTAATAATATTACCAATGAAATCATAAGAAAATTAAATAAAAACGAAAACGACCTTGTACACAACATTCAATACAAAATAAAATTAATCAAAGAAGAATTAGTAAATATCGAATACGCCATACATTGGGCTAAGAATAATATTATAAACTCATATATACTCTCAAACGACGAAATAAATAAGGTAAAAAGAATTTTGAAAAACGAAAACGTTCCATTTAGTAACATACTCGTAAGTAGATGAAGCGCTCGAATACGCTGAAGTTATGTAGAGTAGCAACGGATACAAACTCATTGTTATACATTGTAAGTATACCGACTACGAATAAGGAAATTTGTGAATGTTTATGTATTAAGCCCCTAAAAAGGGAAAAAAGTTTATCTAAAAATTGATTACGAAAACGTGTTAAAATATAATAAAACAATATACGGTATAAAACTAGCATGTAAAACGTATAATAATATTTCAATATGTAAGAATAATAATATTTTAAAATTAAGTGAATCTTCGAGTATCCCTTATCTTCTCAACATCTCCCCTACGAATTGCACCACCATCAATAATCACCACATCCCCGTCGTAGAAGAAATCTCTCCGGGAATCCTCCTTTTAAACCAGTACAACGGCACGATAAGAACAACCAATCGAAGTATGGATCTGATTGGGACTTTTCTCATTCGGATAGAGAATTCAACAGTGAACTTGGGCAACATAACTTACGAAGCAACCGAATTACTAACACATGAACCCTTACCTACAGCGGCGCATCCCCTCATCAGCACAACCCTATTCGAAGAGCATTTATCACTAGAAATGCTAAGAGAACTCCACATAAACAACACCAAAACAATAGAAGAATTGGGAGCAAAACATCAAATCAATCCATTACTTTTGGAGTATCGGTAGCCTTCCTAATACTAATCGTCATCGCAATTGTAAAATCAATCAACTGCAAAAACACCGCAGAGAAGCCACCTACTAAAATCTCCGAAGAAATAGCAATGTCAACGACACCCAGTTCAAGCACCTCTGTTCAGCAAGAGAATCTTGACCTACACCAGCAAACAACCAGAGTGAGCAAAATACCATTCTTCTAAGAGGTCAAACGAGGACGTTTGATTTTAAGGAGGGAAGAGTTAAACGCGACAACGTACGTTTTCAAACACCAAATTCCACAGCCTACACAGCCAACCGATCATCTTGCATCCTCCACACGACATCCGGTCATTCCGTGTCTACATGCACCCACATCATCCAGAAGCAGTATGATCATTTTACACCTTCCCATCACCATCAGTCAACATGCACCTACATCATCCAGAAGCAGTATGATAATCTTACACCTTCCCATCACCATCAGTCAACATGCACTAAGCTGCCATATGACACCTGCCCATCCGCCGCATTCCAACACGTACACGAAGATGAACATTAGGAATAAGTTAGGCGATAAGTAAATATTCTGTTAGCCACTAAGTCACTTGTGTTTTCGATTTGAAAAGAGTAGGTTCAGCTCCCAAACTAATAAAATTATTTTTTTAAAGAAAACCTAAAGAAAGGTTTTTAACTTACATATGGATTTGCTTATTAGCTGCTTCTAAGAATATTAGGCACATTGTTGTAAATTCTTGAGTACGCTGTTTGACCGAACAATACATTGAAATCGTATGCCTGCCCAGCAAAAATTGTATCGAAATTTATAAGGCTAAGGGATAAATAAGGGAAACGAAAAATAAAAACCTTAGTTTAAAACTATAAAAAGGCTTATATAAGGCTTATATAAACCATATTATAAGGTATAAATAAGGTCACAAAAGATGTCCCTTATATAAGCCTTATTTACGGATTTAAATAAGGGACTTGTTTCCAAAGACTTACTTAAGCCTTATAATAAGGCATATATGTACATAGTATATTATGACGCCGAAAATAATATACTGGAAGGGTGTTTGTACATGACGGAAATTTTGAACTACCTAGAAAAACCATGTGCGCTTATTTTATGCCTTATACTAAGGTCTAAATCAGGTAACTAAAGCTTATTTTATGTCTTATAATAAGGTATAAGAAAATAATTAAAGCTTATTTTACTCCTTATAATAATGCATAAAATAAGGCAACAAGTATATGCCTTATGGCCAATGACATGGCAATGTAAAAATAAGGTATGAAATAAGGAATACTGCATGTAGTCGGGATTCCTTATGAATTATAAGCCTTACATTCTAAGGCTTATATTCAATTGCTATAAGCCTTATATAAGACTTATGTTTTTTGCTGGGTGCCTTATGATTTATGAATTCACACATACACAAATCGGTTTTGAACAGAAGAAGGGGTTGAAATGACTTTTCTCATTATTGGTTTCGGATCGGAGCGAAAGAAAATTATACCCATTCGTATACGAATTTGAGGTTGATAGCACAGTGATGATCTATACATCTACATATGTATGTATATTTAAAAATTATTTTTCTGTTGGATAGTCCATTTATCGAGGCAGGATAAAGGCTATGTAACATTACTCTACGAAGAATAAGAACCGAGCATCAATGAAAAATGTTGCAAAAAACACCAAAAATGATTAGTCTTGAGAGCTTCCGTTGCGTAGGCTGCGTGAACGGTTAAAGTTACGCAAAAATTATGTACGACGAAATTGTTCCTCTTTAAAAGTTCTAAAAAAAAGTCCGTGGCAGCATACATATATCTTTTAAGGGTGACTCACTATAACCCTTTTTATGAAATCAAATTTGTAATATAATAAAGCATTATTTGCTCGGGGAATGTTGTAAACAACCATCAGCCAACGGTCTGGTTAAAGATACATATAAGTTAACGACAAACAGATCAACGCCAACATCACCTGATCTGTACGTGTTGGAATTAGGCGAATGGCATCGACTTACCATCATACAACTGACCGCTGCACTTTTCATCGTGGGATCGTCGCGGTCACCTGAGCCACACATTCCACGTTTCCGGAGCACCGTCACCTGAGCCACACATTCCACGTTTCCGGAGCACCGTCACCCGAGCCGGCACGACAGCGACGCATGGGACGACAGATTAGTATTTAAGGTAGTGGATAAGAATTTTGTATTTAGAATTAGTTTTGACGTGTTTGACGCCCCATTTAAAATCGAAAATAAAATTTTTTTTTTTTAAAACAAATAAATTTATTATTTATTAATTGGCGCCCGAGCAGGGACCGGTGGTAAAACGCGAAGGTTGTGAACGGTATGTCTATTGCCAGTGACCTAAAGTAGCTCCCGTGCATCGTATCCAAATTAACTTCCGCGAACCGTGCAATTAAAGTGACCTTAAGCAGCTCCGCGCTCTGTGTCGACACAAGTGACCTCAAGTAGCTCCCGCACGTCGTGCAGACTTTGTTGGCCTTAAGTAGCCCTCGCGCAAATTGCTCGGAAACACCGCCGGTCCTAAGAACCACAAACTACGAAAATCACCGGTCTAAAGAGCTGTGAACTGTGAACTGTGAACCAAAACTAAAGAACCGTGATAGTGATACTAGGCAAGGCTTTAAGACAGCCTCTAGTGTATTACGCAGTGGAAGTGCGCATCGTGGGATCCGCAGTAACCGCCAAGCCGGACGAAAAGGACTAAATCCCCATCGCCAGCGTAAGGATGCTGTCACTAGTGTAAGCATAGTAATTAAGCATTTTTCTAATTATCTAAAAAAACAAAATTTTCAAGAGAATAATCTAGATTTAAGCCAATAATTTTGTAAAGAACACAGTTTATCTTAAACACAGTTTATCTTATAATAAATTAAACCATGCCAGACCTTCGATCGGGTACTTCTACTAGTCCTGGTGGTGAAAACCCAACTCACGCATTAACCCTCCAATTCACCTTCATAGGAATCATCTAGCTACCATAACCAATATGGACAATCCTCTCAGAGATGCACAAAACCACAATAATTCATTTTTGTCTAGTTCCTCCCAAGTAGAGGCTCCTCAGGAAGTGGGGACAACCCCCGCTCTCGACTCCTTAATATCCTCCATAGTAACCAGAATCCTAGAACAACAAGGTCGCAATCTGGTCCAAAGCGTACTTAATCCAAACGCACAACGTTTTCCTGGGATAGATCAGACTATCGACCCGGAACATCGCGATAAGCTTGACGACCTGGACAAAGTGCCAGACGTGGTCAAGGGTCTTCGAAATTTCTCGGGGGACGCGAACGAGTTTTCCTCATGGAGGAAAAGCGTCGAACGCGTCTTGCACATCTACGAGCATGCTAGGGGAACTCCTAAATACTATGGAATCCTCAATACAATCCGCAATAAGATCATCGGTAAGGCAGACGCGGCCCTTGAATCGTACAACACTCCCCTGAATTGGGAAAGCATCTGCCAATGCCTAACCATGCATTACGCAGATAAGCGTGATGTTAGCACGCTGGAATATCAAATGTCTACCTTGGTACAAGGAGCGAACTCGATTCAGGCGTTCTATCAGCTTGTCTACTCTCACCTTTCGCTGATCCTCAGCAAGATTTCCTGCATGAAAATTGGTCAGGAATCTATGAATCTACTCACCCAGACCTACAGGGACAAAGCGTTGGATGTTTTCATCCGTGGGCTTAAAGGCGATCTCCCTAGATTGTTGGGCATCAGGGAACCCGTAGATTTACCTCAGGCCCTACATCTTTGCCTGAAGTTAGAGAACCAAAATTTCCGTGCAAACCACCTATATAATTCCCAGAACCATAGGAAACCACATTTTTCTCCTACTCCAGTCACTCCGCATGTCAGACCTTTCCATAACAATTCCGGACCAATGCACCAAAACTTTACCAACACCCAAAACCAATCAAATTTTAACCGAAACCCTAATCCGTTTCCCCCACGACCACAGATAAAGGCGGAACCACTTACTCAGGGACCTTCCGCTCAACTTAGACAGATACATCAACAAAATAGAGACCACATTAGAACACAACCGCAGCAAAACCCTAGAATTCCAAATTTCTCCCAAAGAAATTACTCCATTGAAACATCTGCAGAAGAGATTGACGAATATAACAAAGCTATGATCTCCGAAGATGATTCGTATGGAATCACGATGGAAGAATTTGTTCAAAACATGCCCGAATCCGATAGCTATACCGAACCCACCGACTTCACCGATGTCCATTTTTTAGATTAACCAACTCTTCGTTGCCATTCTTTGAATGCCGCACGAAGAGTGGCAAAATGTTGAAATTTCTAATCGACACAGGTTCAAATAAAAATTACGTACAGCCTTCTTTGGTAAGTAAAGCCATACTCAACGAGCAGTGCTTCTACGCTAATTCTGTGGCAGGAAGCGTGGAAGTCACTCACCACACTTACCTTACACTCTTCGGTCTTCAATCCAAAATTAAATTCTTCTTACTCCCGACACTTTCATCTTTCCATGCCATTCTTGGACATGACAGCCTTAAGGAACTTTCCGCGGTTATCCACACCAACCAAAACTACATGACAATACAAGACAGAGTCAAAGTACGAATAAAATATAAACTCGCTCAAGACGTTAACTCTATAAACATCAGAACTAACCACATGACTTCCGACCAAAAAAATACAATTACTTCCTTGGTGAGCAGCCATCCCGGATTGTTTGATGAGCCAAACGAAAGGCTCACATTTACGACAACCGTCAAAGGAGAAATCCGCACTACTAACGACAGTCCAATCTATTCCAAATACTACCCTTACCCCATGTCCCTGAAGGACGAAGTTGAGAAACAAATTCAAGATTTATTGAACAATGGCATTATCCGACCCTCAAGATCCCCATACAACTCCCCTGTATGGATTGTTCCAAAAAAATTCCGTCTTGTCATCGATTATAGAAAACTAAATTCTGTTACCATCGCAGACCGATATCCAATCCCAGAAATAAACGAGGTGCTATCGCAACTCGGGAAGAATAGCTTGTTCTCTGTCCTGGACCTGAAAAGTGGATTTCATCAAATACCTTTAAGGGAATCAGACATCGAAAAAACAGCTTTTTCAGTGAACAATGGCAAATATGAGTTCACCAGACTCCCTTTCGGGCTGAAGAACGCGCCCGCAATCTTCCAGAGAGCACTGGACGATATTCTCAGGGAACACATCGGGAAGATATGTTATGTATATATCGATGACATTATCATATTTAGTCAAGATGAGAAATCGCACGCGGAAAATATCAAAAAGGTTTTTAGCACGTTGGAAAAAGCTAATATGAAGATTCAACTTGATAAGTGCGAGTTCTTCAAGTCTGAGGTGGAATTCCTCGGATTTATAATATCATCACAAGGAATAAGAACCAATCCGGCGAAGGTGGAAACAATCTTAAATTTTCCACCTCCAAGAACTCTCAAAGATCTTCGATCCTTTTTAGGATTATCAGGTTACTATCGTCGGTTTGTGCGAGATTATGCCAAAATCGCGAAACCCCTGACAAGCCTATTAAGAGGAGAGAAGGGTCGGCTATCTAAAAACGTTTCTAGTAAACATGCTGTAACCCTTAATGAAGAAGCCTCAGAAGCGTTCAATAAGTTAAAACTCGCCCTTACCTCCAAAGAAGTCACACTCGCATATCCCAACTTCGGTAAAAGCTTCCAGTTAACAACGGATGCATCTAACTATGCTCTAGGAGCCGTGTTGTCCCAAGATGATAGGCCTATAACGATTATATCGAGAACGCTGAGCAAAGCCGAAGAACACTACGCGGCAAACGAGAAAGAGATGCTCGCGATCGTTTGGGCTCTAAAGTCGCTCAGGAACTACCTGTACGGGTCAGCTAAAGTCACAATATACACCGACCATCAGCCTTTGACTTACGCACTAAGCAACAAAAATAGTAATGCCAAAATGAAACGTTGGAAGGCAATATTGGAGGAATACAATCACGAACTCCAGTACAAGCCCGGCAAAACCAACGTCGTTGCTGACGCGCTATCCCGACCTCCACAAAATAGCCTGATAAACTCACTAACTCCAACAGTACACAGTGATGAGAGTTCCTCTCACGAACTTATTGTAAGTGTAGAGGTACCAATCAATGCCTTCAAGAGCCAAATTTTCATCAACATAGGCGAAAAAGCATCACATGATTTCAAAATAATTTTTCCCGGTTACCATAGACACACTATTACTGATACGGCCTATAATCAAAACAATCTTACAGAAATTCTTAAAAAAATTCTAAATCCCTCCGTTATTAACTGCATTAAAACCGAAGAGCAAATCATGGGCTTAATACAGGAACTGTATCCACTCTACTTCAAAGCATACAAAATAAGATTCACGCAAATGCAGGTAGAGGACGTCACCAATCCAGAAGAGCAAGAATCCATAATAATCGAGACACACAATCGCGCTCACCGGAATGCCCAAGAAAACCGTTTCCAAATTTTAGAAAAATTCTATTTCCCATCCATGATGCAGAAAATCAAACGAATAACAAAAATCTGCACAATTTGTAAGCGTAGCAAATATGAAAGGCATCCCAACCAACCGAAGCTTGGCGAAACACCGCTGCCAACCTTTCCGGGACATACCGTACACTTGGACATTTTTATAACTGAGAAGAAAGTCATACTGACCGCACTGGACAAGTTTACAAAGTACGCACTCGCTAGACCACTCAAAAGCAGATCAATAGACGACATACGAAGACCCCTACGCGACATTATATTTTTCTTTGGAGTACCCAAATCTGTTGTTATCGACAACGAGCCTTCACTCAATTCACCATCAATATTGTTCATGCTGAAAGATCAACTCGGCATTGATGTCTTCACGACATCCCCCTATAAGAGTGAAGTGAATGGACAAATAGAGCGTTTCCATTCAACTTTGGCAGAGATTATGCGATGTCTGAAGGAGAATGGGACCGAACGCAATTTCGATGAACTTCTCGAAAGAGCAGTAAGCGAATATAACTTCTCAATCCATTCTACGACTAACAAGAGACCAGTGGACCTCTTTTTTGGACGTAACCTAAATTTCACTCCCGATGATTACGAAAAGACTAGACAGGCAAATTTCGAAAAACTACTTCTAAAACAGAAAAAAGACATAGACTATCATAACAAGAAACGTCAGGCTATCAAAGAATACTTACCAGGACAATTGATTTACGTTAAACTAAACAAAAGACTAGGGACTAAACTAACCAGTAGATATAGAGAGGAAAGGGTTAAGGAGAACCGAAAAACTACCGTACGAACAGAATCCGGTAAAATTGTACACAAGTCTCACATAAGAAATTAACATTCGATTTTAGGTTCTTATTCGCAGCCGCGAGGGCTCACATCCAAATTTTAGATTATTCAAATTCCCAGCTTGTAGCAGTGAACGTTGGAACCGCCAAAATGCAAACAGGCACCTTCAAGCTAATCCATGTAATAGATCTGGAACACTATGAAAAGGCTATCAATGACATCGAGGCAGCTATAAACAAAGATTCCAATCCTAACCATCCCAGTTTCCCTTTCATATCAACCGAGCTAATCCAAATAAAGAACCACCTGGATCGATTGAAGCCTAGAACAAGGAAGAGTCGAGCATTGGACTTTTTAGGCACAGCATGGAAGTGGATCGCAGGCAGTCCTGATCACCACGACCTAAAAATTATAAATCAAAAGATAAACGGTGTTCTATCAAATAACAACAAGCAGGTTTGTTATAAACAAACTGTCAGTTGAAAGAATTAATGAATTAATAAATATTACAAATGACCTATTAAAGACAATGAAAGTAACCGGTAGGTTACAAGATACTATAATGCAAAATTTTAAATATAGGCTAGAAGTAATAAAAGAAGAAATTGTTAATATAGGATACTCCATACATTGGGCCAAGGCCAATATTATAAATTCTTACATTTTATCTAATTTAGAAATAAGTCAAATCGAAAATGTACTTAATACAGAAGAAATACCATTTACAAATATCGAAGAATCATTCGACTTTGCAGAGCTTAAAATTGCTTCAAACGAAACTGTAATTATATATATAATTAGCTTCCCTATGACAAATAAAGAGTCCTGCGAGGCTATGTTCATCAAACCAGTAAAAATACAAAAAATTATAAACAAAATAGATTATGAAAATATTGTAAAATGCAAAAAGGAAATCTTTGGTATAAACTCTCCTTGTAAATCCTACAATAATCTTTCGATATGTTTAAGTAAGCAATTAGTAGATATAAGCAACTCAAGCTGCATCCCCAACTTGCTGAACAGTCGACCGCCTACGTGCTCTATTACCAACAATCAACACGTACCAACAGTTGAGGAAATCCTGCCCGGAATCGTATTCCTGAACCAGTTCGATGGCACGATAGAAGTAAATAAGGACCCCATGAAGCTAAACGGGACATACATCATCAGGTATTCCAACGCTACTATAACAACAGGCAACGAAACATTCTTTTCCATGGAGGTCACCAATTTTAGACCATTGCCAGCCATACTGCAACCTACATCCAGCAGAACGAGCATCGAAAAACTGTCATCTATAGAATCGATTAAGGAACTACAAATAAACAACACCAAATTGATTGAATTGCTAGACACCGGAAGCAAAGCCACTTCCATCACAAATATAGTAATTTGTTCACTCATTGTCATTTCTATGATACTCGTAGTCATACTGCTGAAAGCAAGGTCAAAGCGAAGAAGGTCAGATGCTGAAATCAAGATAGAGTTCAATGGCTCAGAGGCAGAAACACCAAGGTCATCAACAACTAGGCCACAGCCACCCGTCTCACAAGGAGAAAAAACATCGCCAGATCACGTAACGAGGATTAGCCGTATTCCACTCTTCTAATGTAACACAATCTGTTGATCGAACGAGGGCGTTCGAACTTAAGGAGGGAGGAGTTAACGACAAACAGATCAACGCCAACATCACCTGATCTGTACGTGTTGGAATTAGGCGAATGGCATCGACTTACCATCATACAACTGACCGCTGCACTTTTCATCGTGGGATCGTCGCGGTCACCTGAGCCACACATTCCACGTTTCCGGAGCACCGTCACCTGAGCCACACATTCCACGTTTCCGGAGCACCGTCACCCGAGCCGGCACGACAGCGACGCATGGGACGACAGATTAGTATTTAAGGTAGTGGATAAGAATTTTGTATTTAGAATTAGTTTTGACGTGTAAGGGGAAGTACTGCCCCATTTAAAATCGAAAATAAATTTTTTTTTTTAAAACAAATAAATTTATTATTTGTTAATTTATACGACATGTGCACTTTTATTGCGGTTGCTTATCCTTCCCAAGAATTGCTTAAAGATGTATGTACATATGTATGATGTCTGCATTTTTATAACGGTTGTTGGTCCTTATAGGACTACTTAAAATGTACTATATGTGCACTTTTATTGTGGTTTCTAATTGCTTTAAGTCTCATGGGCACGTGTTAAATGAGTTCTGCGGTCTATCTGCCTGTATTGCCACATTCTTCATGTTTTGTCAGTAGTCCATGTATCTTTGTTCCCATCCTTATTCTTAACCCCAAGTTGCTATCCATGTAATACATACATATGTATATAAGCGAGCGAAGCCGCGCGAGTTATGTATACGTCAGCGTCTGACCCAGTTGCGACACGAATCGATGAATTCGATACATTCATCCGGTCGTTGCCGGTCAAGCTGACCAAACAATAAATGTAAGAATGCAAATTGTGAAATATGAAAATTGTACAATGAATAAAGTAAGTGAACTACCCGAGGTGTGGGCAGTTCTCATAAAACTCCGTTTCTGTTAACATCGTGAATCGTAAATAAAAGTATATTCTTCTGTTCGAAAATCTAAAACTGTCTTTTTTTTCGCTAACACAAATAGAGTTATGAAAGTCGCGGGTCAGCTAGTTACTTATATAAGTAGATTTAGAATTAACAATAGAGATAAGAGAGCATTCGATTTTATACGCTCTACGTGGAAGTGAATCGCGGGAAGATCAGATCACCACGTTCGTAGTCGTGATATTTTATTGATAAAATGAATAATGTTTTAAGAAATAGTAATAAACAAATCAAATAATCAGCAAAATGTCTATAGAAAAGAGAAAAGAACTAACAAATGTTACAAATAACATTATTAAAGCATTCAGAGAAAACGAACATAACAATAGTGAAATAATTATGAAAATTAAATATAATTTAGATATAATTAAGGATAAATTTATAATTATTAAGGAAGATATAATTAAGGAAGAAATAGTAAATGTAGCTTATGCCATTCATTGGGCGAATGCAAATATAATAAATTCATTTGTTTTAGCAAATACGGGAATAAATATAACTGAAACAATTTAAATAATTAAAGACATCCCATAAATGAAGCAATAGAATGTACTGAAATAAAAATTGCTTCAAATGATAAAAATTTAGTAAATATTTGATGAATTCCTAAAACGACGAATAACTTATCATTATTAAGACCTGTTAAAATCATTATTAAGACCTGTAAAAAAGCATCGTGTTCCATCATCAGTAATGTCCCATGATATAGAGGAAATAGCACCAGGAATCCTTCAACACCACAATCGAAGTCAGGTGAAGAACAATTATGTCTAAAGAAGTCACGAGTCATCAGTCGTTACCGGCAATATTCCAACCATCATATAAGCCAGATTAAATAGAGGAGGTATTGTCCCTCGAAAGGACATATCGCACCGAACAAATTGCGCTACTTGACACGAAGCTCGAGATCAACTTGTCTGTTACCATCATCTTCGTGGTTACAGCCTTGGATACCGCCATCTTCGCATATAAGGCGACAAGAAATAAAGGCTTGGTCAAAGACAAATGTTCTAACATCGACAGGCCATTAGTAACAAACATAGGTCTTGAAAACATTCCTCATCTAGTGACGTTAACAACGCCTCACGAGGTCGTTCAATTTTAAGGGCGGAGGAGTTAACGCCAAAAACATTTGATCATGTAAACAACGCAGGATGCGGTTTACATCAGAAACAGAAACATCAGCTCCAGGGGTGATCGCAACGAATTCTCTTCCTACCGAACATGCGAGACATAGACAGTAAAAAGACACCTGAACTATCGACGGACGTCCGCGGCCGACGTGCCGTCCTGTTCCATGGGTATGCTTTAAGGCTTAAAATCAATTTTGCATTCAATTCTAAGTCAGCCGCGAAGGCTGAGCCATTGAATAGAATTTTTTTTTCTTGGTTTATTACGGCTTATTTTACAAACTAAAAAACAAACGTAGTTGCGGCTGCCCTCTCTCGATTGAAGACCGAAGTAAATGCAAGTAAATGAAGACCGAAACAACTGAGTGTGCAGAAACAATGCATAGCGCAGAGGAGGACGGGGCAGATTTAGTTGCCCATTTTGAAGTCCCTATAAATGCATTTAAATACCAAAAAATCATTGGCCAAGGTAATGTTAACGCTTACGAACAACTCCGTCTCTCATACCATAGACACTATATAGGCATTAGAAATATAACAAGAGAACTAAGAAATACAAAAACCAGATTGAACCCGAACGTCATCAATGGAATTAAAGTTCAAGAACAATATAGGTTACATATCCCATTGGGTCGCTACGACCCTCAATTTTCGCGATATGAACATATGTAGGTGCAATCACCTGCATCGTTTTCACATTTTCTCATATTCTCCCATTTCCCGCATCGCTTCACGCGCCGGACACCCGAGCTCAAGTTGGAGTTCGGGCACATCCAAAAAGCTGACCAAACAATATCGCGGTCACACGGTTTGATGCAGGATACCTGAGCCTACGATAAGCAAAGTAGCATAACATAGAATTCTAACATATTATTACAGTGAGTTGTTGGAAAGACAGCGAGCAGTAAAGTACAATTCTTTCTTGTGTTAATAAAAGTCTTGTTCTTTTTTAAAAATATTTCCCGCGAGTTCTTTTCTCTATTTGGCACAGTCGGTAGGATTTCTCTAATACTTGAGAAATCCATACGAGAACGAATCCATAATAAATCAAACGTAAATTGATACGGTTCGGTCGAAAAAAAATATACGTATCCTAGTGCACCAAGCCAAGTGTAAATTGACAAAGGACTAAGGAAAACAAATATTTTATCAAAGTGGACATAGTGACTTTAGTGTACCAAAAGCAAGTGTAAATTGACAGGGACCCAGTTACAAAAGTGACCACAATCAAGGGAAATAAAGTGCGAAGTCCAAGTGTTAACAAGTGAGAAATAGCATAACTAAAAATCAGTTTTGCTATAACTGAGTAAAAACAAACGAAACACAACAAATTAGTGCTCAACTCGACCAGTCTTCCTCAATTCAAATAAGTCAAGAATCACCACTCAAAATTCCACGAAAAAGTAGAACATTCCAATTTTGGGAGAAAATCATAGAAAAAGAAACAGAAGAAATGGACGCCGAAACAAACAGCAGCATTAGAGGCAATAGCAAATCGCAACCCGACACAAAGTAGGGTAGTGACAGTGATGAAAGAAATCGCGTATATCAAGGAATTCAACGGCGATCAACATCAGCTTACACAATTCCTGAACGTGGTGCAGACGCACCTGGACGCAGTGGATGTCAACACCAAAGAGGTACTTTGGCACGCGATTTACAACACTAAGATCTGCGGCGCAGCAAAGGAACTTCTGCTGAACAATCAACCCGAAGGATGGGACGAAGCCAAAAAACTACTTAAACAACATTTCAAACCAACAAGCAACTACAAGGACATCTCCCGGAAAATCAACAATTTAAGACTAAGTTCAATTTCGGAATTAAATCATAAGCTAGAATTAATCATTCGAGAAGCAAATTTGCCAATTATGAAACAGATCCCATAAATACAAAAAACACATTTTACAATACAAAAAACACATTTACAGTTAATCGCATTAAACAATTAGTGTCAGGAAATTTATCCAGAGAAATCAAAGACATGTACAATTTACACGACATTAAAGAAATTTTATATTCATATGTAGGGTATGACAGTGGTAATTTAGAAAAAGAATTTTTAATGCAGGATAGGCACAATACATCACAAAACAGCAACAAGTATCAAAACAATAGACGAAATTCAGGAAATAACAATCAAAGTCCGTATAGAACAAATTCAGGGCAATTCAGATATAACAATTATTACCCACAAAATTCAGGACAATTTCGAAGAAACGATAACTACCAACAGACGCGACATAGACCTAACAATTCTTATCCACAGACTTCAGGACGATTTAGACAAGCTGATTCCCAGAATAGACAAAATAACTACAACAGCTACCCCCAACCCGTTTTTAATCAGTCAGGTCAATTTAGAAACGCACGACAAGAAGTACAACCGATGGAAATAGGAGAAATAGCACAGAACACCCAGTTAGGTAGTCGTGAGGAAGAAATCCATAATATAGAACCCGAGTTTTTTCATCGATTTAACTATCGATGGAAAGAAATATAAAAGTCTGATCGATACTGGTTCGACCATGAGTATCATTAACTCTTACTCAGTCGATTGCAGTAGCTTTAAAGTATACGAGGTAATATAACAACCGAAATAATAGAAAGAAAAATCACTAGTATACCAAAAGAATTCAATTATAGTTCAAGAGGAGCAACTAGATGGTATAAGCGAGATTTAGGTCAGAAACCATATGACATTCTTCTAGGAATGGACTTATTACGAAATAGATTTATACCTCATCTGAATGAGGAGGAAAGAAGAGAAATGCAAAAAGTGTTAGGGCAATTTAAGCATTTAATATATAGGGAAGGTGACCAGCTAACGAATACGAACACAATAATGCACGAAATAAAAACCACAAGTGACCAACCAATTAACGCCAAACTTTATCGCTTACCTCCAAAGCATGAGGAAGAAGTCATGCGACAGGTTGAGGAAATGGAAGCCCAAGGCATAATTAGGAAATTCAAGTAGTAGATACGCGTCACCTATTGTGGTAGTAGCCAAGAAAATTGATAATTCAGGACAGCAGAAATTTCGTCTCTGCGTAGATTATAGAAAGCTAAATGACATTACAATCGACGATAAGTACCCGCTGCCGAACATTGACAGCATCTTAGACAAACTAGGGAGAGCCCAGTACTTCTCATCGATCGATCTAGATATAGCAAAAACCGCGTTTGTAACACCCGATGGCCTCTTCATCTTCATCTTAGAATGCCTTTCGGGTTAAAAAACGCATCGGCAACCTTCCAGCGGTTAATGAACGAGATATTGAGGGACTATGTTAATAAAATTTGTGTCGTCTATTTAGACGACATTTTAATTTTTTCAACTAGCCTAAAAGAACATCTACAATCGTTGAGATTAATCTTTCAAAGACTGGCGGACAACAACTTAAAAATCCAGTTTCACAAGTGTTCTTTTATAAAAAGGGATACAGAATTTCTGGGGCATGTCTTAACAGCAGAGGGGATGAAGCCCAACCCCAATAAGATCAAGTGCATTCAGGAATACCAATTACCAAGAACAAAAAAACAATTAAAAAGTTTTCTTGGAGCAACTGGTTATTACCGTAAGTTTGTCAAAGACTATTCAAAAATAGCTCACCCCATGATCAAGTATTTAAAAAAAGATAGGAAGATTAATATCCATGACCCTGAGTATATCCAAGCATTCGAGACACTTAAATTAAACATTAGCAGACACCCTATTCTAAAATTTCCAAATTTCGAAAAGTCTTTCACTTTATATACCGACGCAAGTAACTATGCTATAGGGGCAGTCTTAATGCAAGATGGCCAACCAGTATGTTATGCATCCAGATCCCTAAACGATCACGAAAAGAATTATTCCGTTACCGACAAGGAATTCTTGGCGATCGTTTGGGCCGTGACTTACTATAGACCCTACTTATGGGGAAGAAAATTTAAAATTATAACTGACCATCTACCCATTAAATACTTAAATAAAAAATACACTGGAAAGGAATTTAGCCAAAGAAATCAACGGTGGCTTTTAAAACTACAGGAATACCAGTTCGAGATAGAGTACTTAAAAGGGAAAGAAAACAAAATTGCAGATTTCCTTAGTAGAATCCCAGAGGAAAATGATAAGAACAACATACCTAACCAATCGGTGAATAATTTATCAGATAATGCAACGGTACATTCTGAAGACGAACAACAGTTAGATCACATACCAATTAAAGAGACAATAGTTAATAAATATAAGACCCAACTAATATTATCCAACTCTGTAGATAAAGAAATAGAAATCCTTCACGGAAGAAGAATCATTTCCATTGATATGACTAAGGGAAGAGAATATTGGATCGATATATTACGAAGGTATATTAAATCAGGTATTACAGGAATATTCACAGAGCTACCATATCACGAATTTAACAAAATACAACAATTATTAATAGAGTTATTTAGTCATGACACACAGGTAAAATTCATTAAAGCAACACTTAGAGCACGTGAGATAAAAAGTTTAGAAGAAGCACAAAAACAAATATCCCTTTATCACACACAAGAAAGTCTCCATAGCGGTATTATAGAAACCTATCACGCTTTAAAAAATAAAATATATTACCCCAATTTGATTAAAGAAACAACCAAGATTATAAATAACTGTAGAGTATGTCTCGAAACTAAATATGAAAGAAAACCGATTAAAGCGAAATTTGAAATAAGTGAAACACCTACTAGACCGAATCAGATACTCCACATGGATGTATATTACTTTATGAAGCAAACTTTCTTGACCCTGATCGACAAGCTAAAGAATAAAAGAAGACTATATAAAGAATAGATCTCTGCATTACTGAATAGCTCAAAGGATCGTAGAAGATATTGCTAACGAAAACAATAAATTGCTTAAAATCCAACAAGAACATAGTAGAGCCCATAGCAACGCAATAGAAAAAAAAGAACAACTTTTTGGAACGACGCTACTTTACACAGATCAAAAACAACATTGAGAAATACATAAAAAGATGTAAACTATGCCTGAACAACTAAATACTGAAAATTCAAACTACTTGAATTCTTGTTTGTAATGGACTGATCCATGAATATTATATTTATGTAATTTATAGTAAAAAATTGTTTGCCTAAGCACGACAATCAGCACAAAAGGAATCACGAATATTGCTAGCTAACGCAAAAGACAAAAACTGTTGACCTAAGACTTGCAACGATAAATGTGCACTTTTTATTGATGCCATCGACAAAAGCAAACAAAAGCAAAAATAACAAATTCTTAACCTAAGCCTTAACAAACCTAACCTTAACAAAATAAATGTGTACTTTGTTGATGTAATCAACAAATAGGATAGACTCCCGCATAAGCCAGAATTACAAGATAAAGTGAACACGAGCGGCAAGAACCGGATGAAAAGAAGATACAGTTACCATATATGTATGTGCGCTGGCAATAGTGGCAAAAAACCGATAAAAAATCCAATTTAACCATGGGAGGCTAGCTTGCAGTAACATTATTGTAAATATACCATTACATATACACTGGATCAAAAAATTGCACATACAGTAGGTATTTTGACACATGAAAGTGTTTATTTTCAATAAAAGGCATAAACTAAAACAAAAATATAATAAATATTATTCATTAGACTGGTATGCAAAGAAGTAGTCAACTTTTTGTACTCAAATATTTCATTTACAGAATAAAAAACAAAAAAATAAAAAACATCTCCTTAAACACACCTCAAAAAATTGCACATACACCCTGTTCCTTCTCTGCAAAAAGTCGCCTAACGGTAAATGTTTTTGTTTCTGAGTGCATTCAATAGAAGTGTGAGGTATTTAGCAATAAATAGTCTTATTCAGTGGTCTTATATTCTATCCGTTGGACACGATTTAATAAAATAGAAAGAAATGGAAATTAATCACAAAAAAGTGCCTATAGATGTGAAAAAATTAATTGTAAAGTTAAAGAATGAGGGGAAAAGTTACACAGATATGAGCAAAATAGTCTATAGACCTCGTTCAACAATTCAATCCGTCGTGAAAAATTTCGAAAAAAATATTTCGTACAATGTTGCGGCAGGCAGAGGTAGAAAAAAATATTAACTACGCGGGATGAACGAATTATTGAAAGAATGATCAAGACTGATCCAAATGTTGAAGCACCCCAAATTGCTGCAAGCCTCCAAGAATCTGGAGGGCCAGTAGTAAATCCTCAAACTATCCGGAACTTACTACATATTAAAGGGTACAAAGGTTGTGTAGCTTGAAAAAAAACCTTTTATATCTAAAAAAATTCCTTAAAGCGCTTAGAGAATGCTAAAAAATATGTTAACAAGCCAGATGAGTTCTGGAATCAAGTAATTTTTGTTGACGAGAGCAAATATAATATACTTGGATCAGATGGCCGGCGTTTTGTGTGGCGTAAACCCAATACATCGATGGATAAGAACAAATTGATTCCAACCGTAAAACATGGGGGTGGTAATGTTATGGTTTGGGGTGCTATGGCGGCTGGTGGTATGGGAAACATAACTTTTGTTGAATCCACGATGGACAGATTTCAATACCTGTCGATTTTAAAAGAAAATCTTATGCCCAGTGCGCAAAAGTTGGGATTAGGAGACAAATTTCTACTGGCGCAAGATAATGATCCCAAGCACAACTCCGAATTAATTCGAACTTGGTTGATCTACAATATAATTGTAAGTAAACTCTTCCGGACCCACCTCAATCTCCTGATCTCAATCCGATTGAGCATTTGTGGGATTTACTGGAACGAAAGGTACGACAACATAATATTACCAACAGGCAACAACTAAAACAGGTCATTATGGAAGAGTGGGACAAAATTACGCCTGACGAAACGAAAAAGTTGGTTAAGTCGATGAAAAATCGTTTAAAAGAAGTCATTTTAGCCAAAGAATACCAAACATCCTATTAAAATTCCCCAAAATGACTTGAATATAAGTTAAGGTAACATAAGTCACCACACGCCACACGACATCCGGTCAAATTCCAGACTGCACACGGCACCAATGCACCATCACAACGGTTCCACCTGACACCAGTGCATTCCACAATTGCATACGGATTGCGCACGGCACCAACCAAGTGCGACTCCACTTGACACCGACTCAGCCCGAGAAGCACCTGAATTGCGTTCCCATGCCGAACACTCGTCACCCGAGATGTTTGGTGGTCTCCATCAATTCCCACATTCCTTCACGTTCCCAAGATGCACCGTAGGTTAAGGTAGAATAAGATTCAGTTTGTGTTTTCAGTTTTTAAGTGATCGTCAAAGAATAAAGGAGCATAGCTCCCAAAAAATATATTTTTTCAAATATTAAATAATTTAAACTTTAACTTATATATTTATGTTTACTGTATATGCAATTTTTTGATGTATGTTTAAGGAGATGTTTTTTATTTTTTTGTTTTTTATTCTGTAAATGAAAAATTTGAGTACAAAAATACCAGTCTAATGAATAATATTTATATTTTTGTTTTAGTTTACGTCTTTTTTTGAAAATAAACGCTTTTATGTGTCAAAATACGAGCTGTATGTGCAATTTTCTGATCCAGTGTACGTATGAGTATACGTACATATACAAACGAAAACGTAATAATAAATTTGTTAAATAGAATTAAGTCATAGAATTTCATAAGTAACATAATGCCAACCATATTGGGCTGAAAAAATATATAAAACAATTTATGTCTAAGGGCCAACTCTCGCGAAGGGTTAACTCTCGCCGGTTAACCAGAACCTAAATCAAGTTCTATGTTTAAAGTGAAGTCACCCGTACCTTAGTAGGTCGCTGTGAATAATTTGCATTAACGACTAAAAGGGATCCATACGAGCCTTCCGGGTTAACTCCCCCGAAAGTTTAAAGGAGAGAGCCGCAGGCATCCAGGAATTGAAATTAAAAAGATAAATTTAAATAGAAATCAATAAGACCAATATTTTTTTTTCTCTCTAAAGACACAAAAGACAGAAATATATACATATGTATACATATACTGAAAAAATCCAAAAATATATAGTATAAAAGCTCCTGTCGTTGTGTGATCTCACCCCCTATTAATACTAATTCGAACTATTGTTCCCCAAGCTTAGTTAGGCTTAGTTCTTGCCTTTTCCAATTTAAATCATCTTTGTTAGCGATAGACGAACTTAAGAATTCAGTTACTCAGCTAACTGGAGCCGTGAATACTGTCCTCGAACAGCTCCTAGGTATGGAAGGTCAAATTGGGAGGATCGGGCAAGTCAATCTTCACGAAACCATCAAAACTATCACGAGCCAGTTGGCAAACATCGCGAACCGCCTTTCGGCTATTGAACTTACTTACTCAAGCAGAGCTGTTACCGGTCTACAAGCTATTCCCTCTGTCCTGGCCAACGTAACGAGCAGGAAAATTAAACCCAACCTGGAGCACCTACACGACATCAGCGTCAAGAACATAGAACATATCAGAGTGTTAAAAGAAAATCTAAATTTTTCTATCATTACAGAAGTCCTTACAGTCGCAATTACAGCTGTTACAATTTGTTTGCTTTGGAAAAAGATACATGGAAAAGTCAACATCCCAGAGCTTCGCCTGTCCTTCCGTCGGAAGCGAACCCCTCGATCTGTCCAACGCACCCAAGGGAAGGTTCAACGACCTGACGATAGTATAGGAGGCACATATTGTCTAGTGTCGTGAGAATTTAAAATGAGTGAATTAGATAAGACCACCAAAATGTATTGTGCATTTTGCACAAGTAGTGCACAAGTACGCAAGTTGCCGCGAGTGTGGGAATCAAAACTTTCTTATAAGGCTAACTCAGGTTTCAAGGTCGAAAGTAGCGTAGACATTTTCTGATTCCCACACTCAGGAACTGCAGGCCGATGTCTGGCCGGATCATTGTGATGTCTGAACTCGTAATGATAAGTTGTGATTTGTAAGTTCGTAAAATTAAGACGTTTCGTTCCTTCGTTTGTTAAATAAAGATAAATTAAATATTGAACATTTTTTACTGTAAACAAACCCATACCATTCTATCTAATAGAGATACTACACTTGGATATAATGGAAATTCAAGGAAGGAAATTTATTACATCTATAAATAAATTTTCAAAATTTACTAAATTCTTTTCGATAAAGGATAAGTCCTCCATACATTTGCAAGGCAAACTCACGAAGGTTTTGCACTACTTTTTTGTACCCCTAATTCTTGCAATGGACAACAAAGTTAGTCTCAATAATCCAATTATTAATAATTATCTAAAATCCTTAGGAATACAAATCTTCATTTCAGCCTCTTCTGGACAAAGTATGCAGCAGTCGAAGTATTCGAGTACAAAACTCCGATCATTACCATCAAACAAGGATCAGGCAAGATGATAAATTGTAACTTCAAACTGATTCACATCATCGATATCCACAAATATGAGAAAAAATTTACCGGAATGAAATCACTTCTGCAAACCACTGCAAAGGAAACAATCATCCTCAGACCCCAGATTATGCACCTGATGACTCAAGTCGGAGATAAAATAGAAAGTCTAAAACAACGTTCACAAAGAAAGCCAAGTTCCATCAATTGATTAGGCTCCGTCTAGGGTAGCCAACAATCCAGACGCGACCGATTGGGATAACATTCTACGAAATCAAAATGAGAATTTAGAATCAACACAAAAATTATGGAAACAGCAGACACATTGTCAAAAACTTATAACGACATACTACCACATATGAACAACGAAAATACAGATCAGGCCGCACGAATTCTCTTTAACAAGCGATTCTCTGGGATCAAATCAACGAAATTATTCTTGCATCTCAAATAGCTAAAGCCGGAGTAACAAACATAAACCTACTTGAAAAAGTGTAAGTCAATGAAATTCTTTCCCAAATAAAGTCTCTTCCGTATAACACCGAAATAGAAGCCTTGGAATATTCAGAACCATCAATGGTCATGAAAGGATCTACCATTCTATACGTACCTACTGTCAATAGCAAAAATCAGTGAACATGAGTTCAACCACATCCCCTTATACGTCCAACCACACAAAATAAGCAAATACACTTAGAGTTTCAAGAACTGCTTATAAACAACAAGGAACAGTTTGGGGTTTTTTTTCAAGTGCTTTTACATACTCGTACGAAGCACCACAATCTGCAAAAGGGAACAACTACATCAGTTATCTCAAGACCATTGCATTGCACAACTAATCAAAAGAGTAAACGCGAATTGCGACGAACATCATAATGACAACTCTGTTGTGGAGAACATCAGCGACAAACCTCAATGGAACCCTTCAATACCAGAATATTACAAGACGCTTGAGAGTAAGCTTTCTAATAAAATTCATCAATGAAACCATCAAAATTGTCGATGCACTATACACTAACAAAGAACTAGAAAAGCATAAAATACTTCCCGTAAAACTTAATTTAGAGTACATACATGAACTTCATTTATATAATTTAAAATTAGTAAAAAAATGAATATCAATAGTAATATATCCGTCCTTACAGATTTTAGCTTTCTAATTATTGTCATTATTATAATCAGTATAGTAACATTTCTAAGAAAATTTTCAAGGGCAACGAAATAGAAATATCGAGGGTAACGATTTTAAAAACGTCAAATCAACCTCAAGAAGAAGTCAAGATCCCAACCATTATGAATTCAACCAATAAAGATCAACCTATGAGATCTACGGGCCGTAGATTCTTAAGAGAAGAGGAGTTACGATGAACGACCGCACGTGTACATAGCGACAAGAATGCATAACACAATCTTACACTCTGTAATTAGACAGTTTTATTTGTCAATAGATTATTTCTCACACTTACGTACAAATTATAGAATCTGACACCTTTTCTGTACCTTGATATTTTAAATTTTTTTTTTAAATTATGAACTTGCTAGCATAATCAAAATTAGAGTATAAATAGATACATATATTATATAATAGATAGAGAAAGAAAAATATTGTACGAACAGAAGGAAAGTGGATGTAAGAGCAAATGTTGCTCGCAATAAAAAAAATTTGAATCAATATAAAACGTGTTTCTTCAATTATCTTCGTTTAGCCCAGTGATTCCCAAAGAGGGTCAGGCGGACTCCCAGGGGTCCACGGGAGACTCAACGGGGGTCTACGTTGGCATGGAAAAAAAGGGGGTTCACCAGTTGTAAGTGGGGGTCCACGAACATTTATCTGGTTTTTATAGTAAAGAACAATTTGTTCCGTTAGGCTGATATGTATATGAATCAGATAGCCTGTTTATTTAGCATGAATTCCCTTTTTTTAAGAAGATCAGCGACTGTTGCTTGTAGAAACCTGTATATTTGATAATCAGTGCAACACGTGTCGAGACTTGCAAAGTGCCGCTATCCCGCCCGCAACGCTTGTTCTGACGTGCAAAGGGACGATATACGACTTATGCTGTGCTGTGCTTGCAATCTTGCATGAACTTGTCTGATTCCTCAACAATATAAATACGCTGTGTGGAGACCTACCGATTCCAACAAATGAGCATGCAAATGCATGCTCTCTAACAGCCACAAATTGTCGGGGTCTCTAATGCTCTCTCAAGCAGCGGATGCATTTGGCTTAAGTTAATTTAGTTGATAGCGAGCAGCGCAGGCAATATCATCGTGACAAAGTGTATTCAAGTATAGTATGTAGTAGGAATAATAAGAATAATTAAAGTTAACACCCTGCACTCGGCCCACGAGCTGTACGCATGCATGGAGGCAAATCATCCAGACTTGCTTAGTCATCTTTTTTTATGTGCGAACGCGTTCCCACGACAAAAGTGCATACACATCGAATGCAGCTGCAAGTGCTAGGGTATCACATGACGCTTGCATGAACTACGGCGGACACAGGTTTCCGGGAGAAATGATGACACCGCAGCTTGGGAACGGGACGAAGGCCTCGAGTGCAACCGGGATTAGAATTAGAGTTTAGTTTTAGATCGATTGTGAAACGATTTGTACGTGCTTAATAAATATACCCTTTTATGAAGCTACTAACGTTTGTGTTATTGTAAGTCGAACAGTTGGGGGGAGACAGAAGTCTCTCCGTTCGCGGTTTTTTTTATGATTTCTCCGAGGAGAAATCCTTAACTGGCGCCCGAGCAGGGGCAGGCAAATATTGTGTCCTTTTCGCCTGCGGATCGGTATTAAATCAGGAAGAACACGCCTAATCGGGTGTGAGTCACTGTACCCATGGGAACACAGCTGACCATTTATTTCTGAATACCAACTTTTCGCATACCCATGGGAACATGCGGATATCATTGAAGGCTAAGGGATACAATAGTGAAGATCGTCGTACCACGAGTAGGTCGCGTGCAACTATTAACGTTCGCGACTAAAAGGGATAAATACGACCCTTCCATTGCCGGTTCTTCGGAAATTATCGCAAACCCTAATAAAAAGATCTAATCCTATCTTCTTCAGGAAATCGAAAATTGCAAAAAAAAATCCTTTAATCATTTGAATCAAAAATTACAAAATCTTAAAGCAGAAGTACAGTACCAGAGTGAAAAAAACAATAAAGTAACCGTCATCACCGCGGATGGCAGAAGAGTGCATAAGGCACACATTAAAAATATCTAGTTCACATCCGCACAACTCTCGTGACACCCCGTATACAACCCTTAACCAATATATGTATTTTTATTTAAAATAAACCTATTTTTAATCAAATGAATTTTTTTTTGATGATTTGTATCTGTTATATCCATTTTAAGGCTATCTGTAATAAATAATAACTAATTACGATGTAAATTTCAATTGATTTATTTCATTCCCTTCGAATGTTCCCAAACCACATCACTGTATTTCAGACTACCATTCCTAAACGCTGTGCGTGGATTCAACATTTTCAAATATGAGAAACCCATCGTTTCAATCAAGGAAGGCAAGGCATGGATAATAAATGGATATTTTAAACTGGTGCACGTTATCCGGCTACAGGAGTTTGATGACCTGCTCGAATCGATGAATAAGGCAGCAAACGAAGCTGTGAGAGAACCCGGAAGACGAGCCGTAATCGAATTTCATTCAAATCAAATACGAGAAAGAATCCGATTGCTTAAAGGAAGACCACGAGAAGCAAGATCAATAGATTGGATTGGCTCTGCTTGGAAGTGGATCGCCGGGAACCCGGACGCTGCTGATTGGAACAAAATTCTTCAAAGTGAGCAGCACATTGTAGAAAACAACAATCACCAATATAATATTAACGACAAACTTTTTGGAGTCATAAACGATATCACGGAAAAAACCAATTTGATAATCGATCAATTTAAGAATGAGATCAGAGCGTCAAATACCGGGAGACACCTGCAAGACATATTAAACGAAATACTGATAGTCAAACAGGAGGTCAATGAAATCGTACGAGCATGCCAGATGGCAAGAAACGGCGTGGTTAATACCAATCTTCTCGATGGCGAGGAAATTAACAGAATTATTAACGAACTCGAAACTCTGCCATACGCGAACGAAATTGAGGCTGTAGAATATGGAACGCCGACCATATATTCTAACGGCTCAGTATTATTATACATTCTTTCGATGCCCAAGGTGAGAAATGAAGAGTTCAATCTGGTGGTGACGCGTTCACCTATCATTAACGGAACGCAAGTGGATCTAGACTTTGGAACCATGTTGGTTAATCATCACGAAACATTTGGCGTGGTTACGAAATGTTTTTCACTGAATAATATGGCGATATGTGAAGAAAAGGCCCTGGAGCGATTAAGTGAGGAAAGTTGCATACCCAGACTTTTGAAGGGAGGACATGCAGCATGCACCTTCCAGAGTAATAACCAAGAGGTCATTGAATTGATAAAGGAGGACACGATATACGTCACAAACTTTAATGGTAAAATAGTGTCTAATAATGTGTCTAGGCCTCTAAAGGGAACTTATGTCATACGACTAAGCACTGAGATGATTCAACTTAACAATAGAACATTCTTCAGCCACACGTCGACGAAAGTACAAGCCTTACCGTCTGCCCTTGTCAATATCACCAGCCGCAACCAAAAGATCGATGTGGGATATATTCATGACCTTAGCGTGAGGAACATAGAGCAGCTAAAGGCCCTAGACGACCAACTCAACGCCTCTTCAGCAGCTAGCGCCTTGACCCTGATACTGCTGATACTACTTGCCTGCATCATCTGGCGAAAGATCAATCGCGGCGTCGTCATCCCCCCCGATAACAGTACCATCTTTAGGGAGGAAACCGGAAGAGAGTGAAGCCCACCCGGGAGATCGCATGCCGCATCCTTGCTCATCGCAAAGACACGCTTTGGGCGGTGACGTCACGCGCAATCTACGGGACGTATATATTTAAAAGGGGAGGAGTTAACACCCTGCACTCGGGCCACGATCTGTACGCATGGAGGCAAATCATCCAGACTTGCTTAGTCATCTTTTTTCATGTGCGAACGCGTTCCCACGACAAAAGTGCATACACATTGAATGCAGCTGCAAGTGCAAGGGTATCACATGACGCTTGCATGAACTACGGCGGACACAGGTATCCGGGAGAAATGATGACACCGCAGCTTGGGAACGGGACGAAGGCCTCGAGTGCAACCGGGATTAGAATTAGAGTTTAGTTTTAGATCGATTGTGGAACGATTTGTACGTGCTTAATAAATATACCCTTTTATGAAGCTACTAACGTTTGTGTTATTGTAAGTCGAACAGTTGGGGGGAAACAGAAGTCTCTCCGTTCGCGGTTTTTTTTATGATTTCTCCAAGGAGAAATCCTTAACTTTAAGTTTGTTTATTTGTGTTTTATTTGAGTGCACCGGTCACTACACGCTGCTTGCAATCTTGCATGAACTTGTCTGATTCCTCACCAATATAAATACGAATGCTGCCAAGGACAAACACTCATTTGTTTCTTGAATTTTGAAAGAAAAAGTGTGAGTGAATCGATGTCGGCAATGGCAAAGCCGGAAAAGGTAAATACCTGTCTATTTGTACATTTGTTATGCATACTTCTATTTTATATTGTAATAATATTATATTTGTTATGTTCGCGTGTAGGTTGTACGTTATAATAATTAAATACTGAACAGGGCCATTATTCGATGCTTCTTTAAAAGAAGAGAAAGCCGCGAAAAATTTAACTTTTAGTACTATACTTTTTATTATAAAATTATTTATTTGCCCGACTGTGTCGATTCACTAAAGGAGAGATATAGCTCTCGTAGTTGCTAATACTAGATGATTAAAAATATTTTCATAAATATTACACTTCTTCATGTATGCAGGTACCACCCGTAACGTTCATCAAAGTAATAAATAAATCATTGAAATCGAGGAGTTATGATGTCGAAAAATTCTTTAAGAGTACATAGGTATTTGCTCTCGAATTAACAGAAATGTATAATAATTAATCAAAAAATGTTTTATATTACACTAAAATAGTTCCAGACATTTTGTGAGAACCTCTTTATGGGTTTTAACGGTTTATTGCTCCCATTCATGTTAAAAAAGCCATATCCTGTTAAAATTGCCTTATTACTAATTACATTACTATTATAGATTACTAAAACAAACATTTTTTTTCGGGTAGGTAACTGATATGAAACATGGCTGAATTTAAGAAAAAATGTCAACAGCACATGTTGATTTTTTGAAATTTGGTTTTCTTCCATCAAAGGCGGACAAACGATTGTCAGTATGCTTTTTATGTAACAAAAACAAAATACTCAAAAGAATTCCTTTGAGTAACAACACTGTACAACTACGCATTGATGAAATGAGCTCTGATATTGAAAGCTTCTTGTGTAATTATCTGCAAACAACTCATTTTTCAATTTAACTGGACGAGTCAACTTTACCTGGTAATGAAGCATTAATATTGGCATATGTTCGATTTGTTTATGTTCGGGCGATATCGTGGGTTTATAAGCCATCTTAAAAGAATTATACCAGAAGTAACTGCAATTCACTGTGTCATCCAGCGACAACACCTAGTAGCGAAAAGTTTTAATGATAGATTGCACCAGTCGCTTCAATGTGTGATTAAAGCAGTTAATAAAATAAGAAGCAATGCGTTGAATACCCGATTGCTTGCACAATTGTGCGACGAAAATGATGAAGACTTCCAACGATTACTCTTACATACTCAAGTATGCTGGTTGTCGAAAGGTGCATGCTTAACAAGATTTTACTCACTTTTTGAATCAGTCTATAATAGAGTTTCTTGAAAGTAAAGTTCCAGATTTAAAAGAAATCCAGATCAAATTGAAAGCAGACATCGCGTATTTGACAGATTTGTTCAAAAAATTCAATGGCATTAACTTGCAGTTAGAAGGGAAAGAAAGAAATTTAATAAAAACAAAGGGTGTAATTTCGGCTTTTCTTAGAAAATTGAAATTTATGAAGCAAAATACTAGTCGGCGCGAATTCTCCTAGTTTCAAAACTTATCACAGGTAGAACGTCTTGATGTGAATATTTAGACATACAGTGTTGGCCAAAGCTAAAGCACGGGATGATATCCCTTTGTATAAAACTAAAGAAAATTAAAAAAACCTACGATAACTTCCAAGTTTTTATTTTTTTCTAACCAAAATATATTTAAACTTCAATTTACAACTAACATTTCTATTAATACTCTTAACCTATTTAAATAAACACAAATCAAACAAAAATTAATCAAAAAGAGCTGGACAAAACTAAAGCACGATCTTAAATTTACAAGTAAAAAATGTAATATTATAATCTATTATTAATATTTGGTGGCGTAAACCCTTGTTTTGGATAACTCCAGCACAGCGTCAATAAGATTATCAATTATTGTCTGGGGTATGTTATTCCAGGCAATTTGTGTTGGGTGAAACAAGGAGTCTAAATTTGGGCAATTAGTGCGATCGATTCGCCGATCTACAATCTCCCATAGATTCTCTATGGGGTTGAGATCAGGCGATTGTGCTGGCCATTTCATAACGTTAATATGGCTTTCAGTAAGCCAATTCTTAACATAGTTAGCTGTATCTTAGGATCGCTATCATGATGAAAGATCCATCGCAACGGCATATCCTCCTCTGCATGAGGAAGCATGACATTTTGAAGAATCTCTCGGTACATGAAACGATCCATTTTACCATTTACCCTGTGAATTGGCCCGACTCCTTGGCTGGAATAACATCCCCAGACAATAATATTGCGTCCTCCGTGCTTTTTATAAAGCGAGGATTTAGGCGTTTTCCCTTTGGTCTCCGTATTGTCCGAAATCCGTCAGAGCTTTTTAAATAAAATTTAGATTCATCTGAAAAAAGTACCGTTTTCCATTTAGCCACGATTTTTTCGGAAATAAATGGTTTTTTTATGGGTCGATATGATTTCAAGCCATCATCAATCGCTCTTCGCCGTAACGTTAGAATAGTTATTTCGCGGCATTTTCTCACTTTTTTATTTTATTTCTTAATTGCACTACACAACTGAATCACACCGCCGAAGACACGCAATTACTAACTCTTTCCATTGTTCGGATCATGCTTTAAAGAAAAAAACGGTAAATTCGATACAAATGCTAAGATTAAATAAACACGGGTAAGCTGTTTCCATTAAAGGGTGCCCGTGCTTTAGTTTTGTCCAGCTACTTTTTGATGAATTTTTGTATGATTTGTTTTTATTAGGTCTTTATTAGGTTAAGAGTATTAATAGAAATATTAGTAGTAAATTGAAATTTAAATATATTTTGAAATATATTTTTTAAACTTGAAAGTTATCGTACGTTTTTTTAATTTTCTTTAGTTTTGGCCAACACTGTACGTTCAGCATTTAAATGTCCTGCATGATGACTTCAAAAACAGATTTGAAGATATTCTCAGGATGGATGAGTTCATGAGCTCATGGTTCATAAATCCATTTGAGGAGCTACTCGAGCTTAGCACCAATAAGGAGCTAAAGGTGAAATTTAAAAAAGGCTATCAAACAGGCAGAAATACCCGAAAAATATCCTGGGCTGTGGGAAATTGCGAGAAAACTTTTGATAGCGTTACCCTCGTCATACCTTGTCGAAAAAAGTTTTAGTGTCGTTACAAACTTATTTACAAATAAAAGGAACAGAATGAACATCACAGTTTTTTTTATTCCTTACAAATCTGAAGCCAAATATTGATAATTTGCTGTCAATCCATCAAGTACATCCCACCCATTAAAATTATGATGTTTTTTTTTAATTTTTGATTTGTATTGTTGAAGTTCCATGCGTTATTAATGTTTAATTTTAGCTCTATGAATCTGTATTCTTATTATCTTAATAAATAGAACATAAGAAAATATACTAATAATCTTCTTCTTATTTTTACCACTCCGAATTTAGGGTTGGAACTCAGCCGCGATGCAAATTTCCATCGTTAGATCTAATCTTCACATTTTTTTACGAGTTTTGGGAATGTGGTAAAAATTTATTGTAACAGCAGGGGATCCACCGAAATCAGGTTAATTTTGAAAGTGGTCTATGAGAAAAAAAAGTTTGGGAATCTTTGGTTTAGCTGATCTACGTAAAAACATATGTCCCAAGTCCGATGGGAATTCCAACGACGTTTTAAGAAAAACATCACATGGTGAATATGGGGCATGGTTAAAAACATTGCAATGTGAAAACGTTATGTGCAAATTGCTCAGGTAATCACAAAACAAACACATTTACGTCTACCGCCACCTCCAGATGTGCAAAATGCATAGCAAACCACAAATCGACGGTTGAATGGTGAAAAAGTTGCGTTGAATAATACGCAAAAATATAAAGAGATCTACACAGGATCTACCCAGCCCACTATTGAAAGCAGCTGTGACAACCAAATTATTTAACAGCATCGAAGATTTTCCATCGCTTCCGAATCATTCTCACCAGCAGCGGCTTCAGCAATGGCCAAAACAACAACAAACACAGATTCAGCACCGTCTGCAAGAGCGCCCACTGCACCAATCAATCCTGTTCTTCAGATGAAAATGATTTATTCTCTTATGAGGGGCTATTCTCTCTTATGACAGAAATGATCGCGGAGCTTGAAAAAGTAAAACCAAAACAACATTTTAAAGTGGTTGCACGGCTTGCAAGTAAATACATATCTATGCTCTAATGTTAAGTAATAGACACCCTATTCTTAAACTTTTGTGTTGGAATGCAAGAACATGTTCGCAACAAGAACATTGAATTTTTCAATTTTCTCTCTGGATGTTAATGTTTGTCTTGTTTGGCATACAAGACAGGTCTTCATTTCTCTTGTAGTAACTCTATATGTTATCGACGTGATCAGAGACATCAGACGTGAAACAGAAGAGGAGGCGGAGTTACTATCTTGATAAAAAACTATTGTCCATAGCATATTGCCAAGAATATAGTTAAACAGATGTAAATAGTAAAATTCTTGAGGAAGTCATTAAGATGAAACTTGATAAATTCCTAGCAATAAGAAACAGACTTCCTCCGGAACAATTCGTTTTTAGAAAACATCATAGCACATCCCATTCAATTCTACGAATTTGGAAGGAAGTTAAGCAACAGCACACAATTTAATGGTTTAGTTTTATTGGGCATTGAAAAAGCGTTTGATTCAGTTTGGCACAACGGGCTTATTTACAAACTTATTAGTCTTGATTGTCCTAGATATTTAATTAAAATAATACAAAGTTTTTTAAGAAAAACGTTTAAACTTGCACTAAAGGAAAGTTTTTTTTTTTTCAAAAATTGTACTTACAGGTGTTCCTCAAGGATCAGTACTTGCCCTTATAACATTTTTATAGCTGATAAACCTAGCATGATAAATTGTTGTATATGTAGCTCTATAGGCAGATGATTCTGCTATATACTCATCACACGAGTTTTGGTCAGTCATACAAAATAATTTATAAATTGTTCTAAATACTATTTACGAGTAGGTATTATAGGCACTGGAAAATCAAAATATTATAAATGCCGAAAAGAGCTTTTCACTCTTTTCACCAGCGAAAGATTAAATTGCTTCTTTCCAAACGGCACTCTTAATTTGGTCAACAGTGATATACCTTGGGTTAGTTCTGTTGAGTACCTCAGTGTGTACTTAGACCAGAAATTAACCTTTACAAATGACATAAAACACATTTAAAAAAAGGTAAACATTGCAATTAAAATGCTATACCCTTTAATAAATCGCAGGTCACTATTGAGTAAACAAAACTAGATGATAATCTTCTAAATCGTTTTTCAAGCCATGATGACGTATGGCTCACCGATGTGGGGAAATTGTGCTGCAAGTCATATCAAAATATTAAAAATAGCTCAAAATAAGATCTTGAAAATGATTTTGGGTTTTCGGTGGAACTTTCAACAATGATTCTACATGGAAGAGCAGTAGGATTCAAGATCTCAATGACAAATTTTCAACTAACTGTCTAAATGTAGATAATCAATTAGTCAACGAGTTGGAATTATTGTAACTTGGACTATTTTGACACCAACGACAGTGAAATTCGAGATAAGTACACGGTCTTCAAACAACATGAATACTTCGCTAAGGGGTATTACGACGAAATTAAGATGGTGTACGAAAATGTGAAGTCGTACATTATCTCTCGATTAATAAAATTGCAAGGACCGGACGCAGACCAGATCCAGGGGAAGTCATAAACAAGAACGCCATCAGCATCAACGGTCACACCATCAACAACAGCAATAAGGATAAATTCACCTGAAGGGAAGCAAAGGTTTCAGGACATTCAACCTTCAAATGCAAACACACTTCCCACTAGAGAAGGATTTAAATTCAAAACACTTCCAAACATCGTTTAAATTTAAAAGATACCAACCCCCAGATGTTTGACGTTAATTTAATTTTCATTTAAATTTATTTTGTGGGGGAAACACCCCCATTTAATTTTGAGCTTATTTCAAGCTAACTTAACCTAATTTAACTTATTAGCTATGAAGAACGGGAGAGGGGGGGGATTAAAAATACGGATTTTTAGGCATGGAGTGCTGAGATTGAAATCGAAGTAAGGATTCGAATTAACACTTGGGTAGATAGAAGATACGGAGATACATTCTTACATTCTTACATACATACATTCGTACATTGCGGGGATTAGTGGTGATAGAGACAAAGTTGTAGAAGCTTGCGCAGTAAATGGTACCTGAAAAGAGTCGATGGATGAAAAGAATGTTCGATACAATTATTCTTTCCTCCAACGTGTTCATGTTGATTACTTTAAGAAGGTCTTAGTAGGGTGATAAAATCAAAAGACTGTACCAGGGGAGACCTCGAAGAGCAAAACGTAGGAACCGGCGTTGGATGCTCTCGATTCTAGATATGTGGGTTTGTTGGTAAAGAGGCCACACTTGAGAGGCTAATTCAAGAAGGGGCCGGACAAATGTTTTGTAGAGAAATCGTTATTGAGTAACTAGAGACAAGGAGAAGGTTAGATTCGTTTACGTCAAAAGATGATTGATTGGCATTTGAAAATGGTAAGCTCCAAGAAATTTTTGGAACACCAGATGGAAAACTATTGAGATAAGATTGAGCAAGGGACAGGTATGCTAAAAAATCAAATAATGCGTTTGTTTTAAAAGAAAAATAGCAGGTATAATTATACCATACACTCGGTCACGAAGCGAAAACCGAACGAAATCATTTCGACCGATCACAAAAATTTAATTGATTTTCACACCAATGTTAACAAAGAACACTGGCCAAGAATAATAAAGTTACATGTTGAATGGTAGCCGAGACTATAATAATTTACACCGGTAAGTTCTATATCACCATACTTATGTACATTTTTTTACGCGGCGAAAATGTCTCATCTGTAAAATGCAACACATTTTCATTTTGATCACAAAAGAAATACTTCATTTTATTTTCATCACAAAAATTAAGAGAGTCACTTATAAAATCACAATACAAGAGTCAACCGCGTGGTGTAAGTAAACAAGCCGATTACAGCGCTTTAACTGTTTTTTTGTTTTTTTTTTGCGAAACATAGGTTGCTATTTATATTTCGAGCCTTGGCAAGTGTTTAATGGGACCAACTGACGTTTCCAATTGAAAGTTTGACCTTTTTAACAATAACTTTTTTCAGAAAATTTTATCATTTCAGCACAATTTGTGCTGTTTACGGTAATTTGCAAATTTTGTCTCAGCGAAAAAAGCGAATTAACTCGTGAACATTTTCGTGCGACGGTTTTTTACCACTTTTGACGTGGATTATAGGAGTGCATAAATCAGTTTACTTCGACTTTTGGCGATGAAGCCCCATCCTTGGCCACTGTGAAACGCTAGTATAACGAATTTAATCGTGGTCGCAGTTCGCCCAGGGATGAAAGTCGTGAAGGCCGTCCAAAATCAATTGTTGTGCGAGATAACATTGATGCTGTGCGCGAACTGATATTGCAAAATCGTCATGTGAATTATCGTAAGATTGAGGCATCCTCGGGCATTAGTATGGCGAGCATCGCTCATTGATCATTGAAACAACAAAATGCTTGTATATTGTTGTAATAAGCCAAGTAACGAGTATTTTAAATATTATTTTCACGACATCTCTGAGCTTTATCGGGGAATACATTTGATATAGAAATACTGTGCTAAAATCATGGGTTGGCTATACATGTAGCCAATTTATCGCAGACAACTCTATATATTTTTAAATGGTAAGTCCTCAGCTTTAATTTGGTACCTATTTCAACTTTCTGTTTTATGCCTATAGTCAATCAAAAAAAATGCGGTATTAAAAGTTGGGTTGTCCGGGGTACGTGGTCGGAGGGGGACTACCAACCCAATGTCTTCGAGTACTATTTAATGTAAGCTTTTGAATGGTTACTCGTTGTTTCTTCTGTTTTATTCCTATGAATAGGTGAAAAAAATTCGTACCGGAAGAAGCAATTTTTTTGAATGCCTGGGCAAAAATTCCCGCCAACCTTTGGCCCTTTCGACTACATCTCGAACAAACTTTGATTCCGTATGCAACTTATATTTCTTTTTTATGCCTTAGAACATCACACGGTCGGCTCTTGTATTATATTAATTTACTCGATGTATCGATGTATTTTCATAAAACATCGAATCAGTGATAACTGATACAGTTAATTTCAAAGTAAGTACTGTGTCACCTCGGGAGTATTTCTGAATTCAGTGTTCAAGTTTTCACTATAAACTTCTCATTTAGTTTGTTTGTAGCGGAACCTAGAGATTGGCACTAGCAACACAGCAATGCGCAAGAGAAAATTAAAAAAAAATCGTTGTTCGTCCTGTCTAGGTCTCACTGGGCTTTGAAACGTTATTTAAATATTACATTTGGTTTTACTCGTGTCATGAATGTAAGGTGCACACTTTACAGAACGAAATAGGATTGGATTTGGATATAATATGCTCATTACAGTAAAAACTCATCGTTTCCTCACATGTTCGATTGAACAGGTAAGTAAGGTTAGGTTAAACCGTTTATTCTCATGGGAACAAGAGTAACAGTTTTCATAACTTATTAAATAATAAATAAATCGAGTTCAGCTATTTTAATTAACTGTTTTTTTTTCTCCAGACTGATTACGCGATACGATGGCACCTTTCAAGAAGAGTAGTGTGTGGAAGCTTTACGATAAAATTGAAGGAGACAGTAAGTCTGCAAAATCTAGACTTTGTCAAAAAGCAATAAAATCTTGTGGCAATACATCCAACTTAAATATAAAAAATATTCATAAAGCTGTTTTTCGTGAGTTAAATAATGAAAGTTCGAAAAATTCCGATATCGGCACCGATTCAATAAAGAAAAATATACAATTAGTCCCTTATGTTGCTAATTCGCTACCGTTAACGAGCTCTGCTGATGTAATAGAATTAACTAAAGAAGATGATAAAAATACTTGACTCTTCAATATACATATGTACATATATGTTCCTGATACTCCTACTCCAAAACTTCAAAAGTCTATTCTGGCAAGTTTTGAAGAAATTTACGTTTTTTCGGCGAGTGGTGATAAATATAAATAATGCCTTAAATTATATGATATGTAATGACAATCAACCATTTACAATTGTTGAAAATGAAGGCTTCCGCAATTTAATTAAAGTTATTGCGCCGCATTATAAACTTCCCAATAAGGAGACGTTGACTCGATGAGTTGATGATAAATACGCAGTATTATCAAGTCTTCAAAAAAGAGTTATCAAATATTTTCATATTTTGCTTTTCAACAAAGAATTCACCATGATTGCCTTCCTCGATATCTAAGGAGCTTTCAACAACATAAAACCACCATCACCGATACATTAAGCAAGCTAAAGGTTGATGGTAGTATTAATACTTTGGATCAAACAAATGCTTTCAAGCATTCATTCGAAATTCGAAAGGGCAGTAAAATGTGGCACACTACAAGGAGGAGTGCTATCGACACAATTGTGGGTGAAATTAAATTGAAATTACTAGCAATCAGCGGGAAACATCTCCTAACAACTAGAGATTTGATGGAAACCGACCTAGACAAACTGGCCAAATAGTCAAAGAATTGTGGGCTTGGAATAAATCCCTCCAAAGCGGACCTAGTTTTATTAACAAGGAAACGTCAGATATACCAAATCACTCCACCAAAACTCAATGGGACTTACCTTAGATTCGCAAACCACGCCAAACCACAAGAAGCTGCACTGGAAATTGAATGCGGAAGAATGCATCAAAAAAGCAACAACTGCGCTATACACCCGCAAAAAAGCCTTGGACACCAGATATGATGTTACACACTGGCTGTATACCACGTTTGTTAGACCTATATTAATTGTATGGCTGCTTAGTCCGATGGCCACCACTGTGAGTTCAAAGGATGGCGGGCATCGCTATAACCGGGGCACTGTGAACAACTATTTTACGCCAAAGCAATGATCTAAATGAAGTCACGGACTACTTTATCCCGACTCAACATTCAAGATTTATAAAATAACAGTTGCCCACTGACGACAATAGGAGGCACCATAGAGCTTTCGACTAAAGCGCAAGATTAGGACTGCCATATGAGTGCAGTAGATGTCATGATGAGGCAGAGGAAGAATATATTTTATAATATTATAGCTGAATTTTGTTTGTCGAGCCATAATAATTTATCGATGTAATGTGTTCGTTCTAATTTTTTACCGGGATTCTTCGTTAAACGCGTTGCAGCGTGTATCGCCAAGGATACTAGCAAAAAAAAAAACCGTGGGAAGATCGGCGAACTTACAAAGAAAAAACAAAAACGCACCAAGAATATACTTCAATGTTTTTTTATTATTATTATTATTTCCGACGAATAGTTGTCGATTTGTGTTTGTCGATAATTGTTTTATTTTACTCCCGACGAATAATTGTCGAATATCAAAGTGCAATGCAGGAAGCTGATTGCCGACGGCAAGTTATTAGCTCGTACAGTCCCAATTTTACAGCTCCCACCCAAACAACAGCTGATCGTCGCTGTTGAGGTCGTTCACCCCAGGTTGTGGAGATCGGCTCGATTGCACACGTACTATGCACACATATGTACAGCTGCTAACATAAAAATAGTAGCACCTCGAATAATTATTTTAAAATATTTCTTGCGATCACATCTGAAGTCACCCATTGAAATGAGTGCATTCAAAACAAGCTCACATACTGACAATTCCAAAACACTGTAGATAAACATGATCATCTGTCAAACGGAGAGATAACGGTATATTTTTATCACCAACTGTGAGTGTAGTGAGAACAAAAAAATAGTAGCGCTTCCTTGTTTTTTCAATAATTTCAAGAGTGTCAATTTAAAGTAATTTTGAGTAAAATTAGAATCGTGGTAATTGTTAACCTGTTGTTTTTCTTTTTCATAAAAGTGGGTCGTGGAAAACACTGCACTGTTGAGGAAAGAAGGCTCATCGTCCAGCTGCACAATGAGGGAAAATCATATAGGCAAATACAAAAAATTATTTTGTGCTCAGCTCCAAAAATCTACAACGCGATACATTTTAAAGAAAAAGCGGAGAAACGAGGAGCCAAAAGAAAGACAAGCAAGTAAGATGGCCACAACATTGTCCTCCTCAGCAAAAAAGATCCCTTTAAAAACGCTGCGCTGGTAAGGAGCGAACTACAGTTACCTGTCTGTACTATGACAGTACGCAGAAGACTGTTAGAAGCTGGGTTATCAGCACGAATTCCACGAAAAAAGCCTCTACTCTCAAAAAAACATATATGGCAAGACGCGTTAAGTTCGCAAGGAAATATGCTGATTGGCCCTCTAAATGGAGAAATGTATTGTGGACCGACGAGGACAAAATTGTTTTGTTTGGAGGTGTTGGATCTCGTCAATATGTCAGACGTCCCCCCAACACCGAAATCCTGCCTAGGTACACCACAAAGACGGTAAAACATGGGGGTTCGAAAATAATGGTATGGGGCTGCTTTTCATGCTACGGTACTGGCCCCATATATAAAATCGAGGGCACGATGGATCAACATGTTTATGTCCAAATTTTGCAAAATATTATGTTGCCATTTGCAGAGTGGGAAATGCCTCTAAAATGGGTCCTACAGCAGGATAACGACCCAAAACACACCAGCCTTTGAGCAAAAAGCTGCTTTCACGACAATGGGATTCAGGTTTTGGAATGGCCAGCTCAATCTCCAGACTTGAATCCCATTGAAAATCTTTGGGCTGATATAAAAAAAAAACAAAAAACCCACAAACAATAATCAATTGTGGGAAGTTGTTCGAGAAGCATGGCTTGGCATACCTCTTGACCGCTGTAGACGCCTTGTGAATTCGATGCCTCGACGATGTATGGCAGTTCTAAAGTGTAAAGGCTACCCCACCAAATATTAGTATGCGCAACAATTTTTAAGTAATATGGTATTAAAAAATGACCACAATGTCAAAGTGCTACTACTTTTATGTTACTCATTGAATTCAATTTTGTTCTTTTCTGTAAATATTTTTTTATCTTTCAAATGAGATTTATATATTTTTTGTAGTATGTCTAAGATATCATTAAAAATTAAACTTTAAAACGGTGAAGAAACTCCTTGTTTTCGAATAAATATGAAATTTTAAAAAAAATTTGAGTGCTACTATTTTTATGTTCGTCACTGTATGTACATGTGCGCGTGGGAGGAGCCAAAAATGGGAGACCTTTTGGCTTCCACATGTGGAACTTGTGGGTATTGTTCCACTTCAAAATGCAATTCCAAACAAATTGACAGAATAATGGAAATAATCTTTGATCTAAGATAAAGAATACAAAGCAACGGTACTTCAACACTAGCCTTGTAAAACAACTGTCCCAGTTTTTTTGTTTTATTTTATTGTTGTTAAAATTAAAAAAAAACCAAAAATTAAATGTGTTTATGTTACTGAAATCGTAACTGATATGTGCTTTAACATGTAATTTATTTCGTTTCAATATATTAAAAAATGGTTGAGATTTAACAAGTTAAATTTAAGGGTAATGGGTGTCCTAGTTTTTGTTTTTTTTTTGGTTTATACATTAGGAACAATTTTGGGAAAATATGGCCTTTTTTCGACTTCAAGATGCATGTAACCCTTTAAGTAGTTCCCGTTCTTGAACTGCAACATCCAATGAGCCACGACGGTTAACAATAAAGCAGTACAATGATGAAAAATGTGACCCTGCATAAGAAATTCCACCTAGTGTACGAAAACAAATTTTCGAGGAAAACGCGACTTAAGTTTTCCCTTCTGTTTTGCATTTTCGACGCGCGCATTCCCATTTCATTCCCCATTCTCTCCTACCTCCAGTCATCGTACTGTTGTGGATGATGTGATATACTTTTTGTGATTGAAAAAGTTATTTAAATTAATACATTACTAAAAATATCGAAAATTTGAGGGAAAAAATGTTCACACAGTAAGCGGGTTTTTCATGCAGTACTAAATTTAATTATTATTATTCTTTATTATCAGATACTGGTTTACATAATTGCATTTCTACATTACTTTCTAATGTTTTTGAGACTTACAAGTAGCTTCATGTGAAAATTTAAGGTTTTTTACATGCGAATCAGAAAAAAAAAACACTGAATTTATGAAATTTGACACACTTGTTGGGTTTTCTTGTGCAGGATCGCATAATGAAATGGTATGTTTGGTAAAAGACTCAGATCAACAATTTAATCAATTGTAAACCATTTTAAAAACAATCACTCAATCCAATATAATCCGTGGAATACCAACAGAAAGATTTTTAATTCACATGCGGAATATCTCCACTACCAACTACAATAAATAAAGAATTTGTTTATAAAAACATTGAGGCGTAAAAAAAACCCATATCAGCTCGACCAACAAGAAGTTTCCAGTTTTGACGGAAGCTTCACAAAAAAATAACAATTTTGAAACAGTTAAATATAGTAGGTCATGATGTAAGGGCGTTTCTCCGCTGCAGATGTAGGATTATTATAATATATACTAGCTGGATGTCCCCGCTTTGCTGGGTCCTTTAATAGATTTTTTTTATAGGGTACGCGCAGGTTCAAGAGTTACGGTCTTATGGTGTTTGTCACAGAACCTGGACGGGGAGCAGATGGTTTGTGTCGAAGATGAATCGGAGTGGAAAAAGTGTTACAAAAATTGGCTCGTGTGCATGCAAAAGTGTATTGATCATCACGGAAAATACTTCGAAAAACAATAAAGCCATTTTTGATAATAGTTTACTGTCTTTTCGTTATTAGGCTCAGAATATAAATGTAGATATGTATGTATGTAACTTATGCTTGCTACTCTAGTTGCTGTTCCATTAAAACAATTATATAAGACAAATATTAACATAATAAGAAACCTACAATAGCCCAAAGAAAGAAGAGAGAGGAAAAAAATTTGCTGTATTGTAATATGTGTGCAAAGTATAAAATAGGCTATTTTTTTCAGTTAAAAAGTCATATAAAATGGATTTTAGGCGCTAGGATACCAAAAATGTAATACGGCTAATCAAGACAAATCGATTGATATATATATTGTTGAGGTACCGTTACGTACCTACTTCCTAGTCCCTACTCACGGACAAATAGGAAAACACGTTCTCCTTTCTAGATGTAGAGAACAAAAGAGAAAAGAGAGAAAAAAAAAAAGAGCGAGGAAAAAAAGTTTTGTTGATAAACATGTTACGTACCTACTCCCTACGAGGGACTTCCTACTCCCGGACAAACAGGAAAGTGCGTTCTCTTTTATATGTAGATGTAGGGAAAAGAAAAGAGAAACGAGAAAAGAGAAAAAAGAAGACAGAGGAAAAAGAGTTTGTTTGATAACAATGAATGTGCCCGCACTCCACTGGGGGACTGTATATTTCAATGACCTACGCATATCTGTAGAATATTTCAATCTCAAATAATTACATTTTTGCTTATTACTTCCGTCATAAGAATCACAGAATAATGATTGATACATCAATCTCTTCGCCAGGAAATGTACTAATCGAAGAAAAAATTCATATTAAAATCAGTTCAGCCATTTCGTTGTAATATGTGTGCAAAGTATAAAATAGGCTCTTTTTTCAGTTAAAGTAATATAAAATGGATTTTAAAGCGCTAGGATACTGAAAACCATCATATGTAATACGGCTAATCAAGAGAAATCAATTGATATATAAATTGTTGATGTACCGTTACGCAGCTACTCCCTATTCGCGGACAAACAGAAAAATTTGTTCTCTTTTATAGATGTAGAGAAGATAATGGAAAAGTATCTTACAGTGAGTGCTCTTCAGTGCTGGTCAAGAAAAACCAGATAAGCTCAAGGCTTACTCAACTCATCAGTGGCGGCTTTATATTTATCCAAAAGTTATGAAAACAAATCTCCTAATATAAATCTAACAAAGAATTTGTGGAACGAGTTGAACAGAACAATTACTATGACCTGAAAATGAAGCTGATTCAAAAATGGTCGAAATTTCACCAGAAATCAGTAAGACCTAAGGTACATATGGCATGCATCAAATGAAATGTAGAATAAAATTAACATAATGATGTACGATGTATTAATTTGTTTTTTTTTTTTGCTTGTTGTGAATTATGATTTTTTTCATGTCCTTTAATTTGAATTAGCTTTGGATAAAAATCAAATTTTACGAAATGCTTCATTTTATTGAACTGACTTTTTCTGCACTTTCTTAGTTTGAAACTTCTTCATGCAAATTATATAGTATTCGTTCTTTATAAAAATATGGGTGTCCATTTTCGTCTTTGTGTGATAATATCCACCTAAAAAATAAGTAAACAAATTTGGAAAAACTTTTTATTTTAAACAACACATATTTACAATTGATTGTTTCAAACAAAAATTACAATTCTATTTTCGCCTTAACAATTTGCGACAATAAGCGGCAGCGAGAAGACGATGGAGAAGAACAGGAAGAAACGTTATCCAAGGACGTTGATGACGAAGAAATAGGATGACTAAATTGTTCAAAATAAATAGACGGATATACGGCAGTGAAGCAAGTTAAAGTTAGATAGATTTCTTGAATAATTTGTAAAAAAGTGTTTCGCAATATCGTCATCATAAACAGTAGAGATCGAAGGCAGATAAGTTGTGATGTAAATGAAGACATGTAGTTATGTATTATGTAATCAGCTAAATTGTTTATTGTGATAATTCAAACATTAATGAAACATAGCCATTCATGTCGTGATTTATATTGTGTTTGGGGTCTGAATATGCCACACCAAAGAAAAATTTCTTTAAAAAAAAATTGCTTAAGAAAATGTTTCTGTGAATCAAAGACAAAAAAGACTCGATATTCTTCACTTTTTTATGGTTCTTTAGAATTATATTTCATCCTAAAAATGACTATTCTTACATCCTATATATTATATATTCGCATATATAATATACCATTGATAAAACATAATATAATCGGATAAAGCATTATAAAATGAAAGAAAAATCGAAAAGTAAAAATTAATAAAATGAAAAACATTTAAACAAAAATTATTGCAAGTGTTTTTTTTTGTGCACAAACGATACACAAGCAAAAGACGTCACCGTCAAATAGTTATTTACTTAGTAGTTATTGATTTATTTTTATTAATAATATTTTTTTTTTGGTTTTCCTTTTTGCTTGTGGTTCGTTTGTTTATAACGCACTCAGTCAGACTGTAGCAAGCACAGAATAATACTCTCATTTTCTTCCTCGAGCGTTAAATCAGTGACCATAGAAACAAAAGCTATTCCAATGGATTGGGTGATGAAAAACGAAAAAATACAATAAACAAAAACTTACAATCAGAACGAATACATCCGTAGTGATTATGATTTCCACATAATAATCACTCTAAATAGTCTACACTTAATCAAATATTTGTACAAATATAGTAATAAAACAGGACTTATTTAAAGGTAAATTATGGGAAAGTTAATTGAAAACAAAAACAAATAAAAACTTACAATTGTTTCTTACTTAAATACAACATCATTCAGCTTCAATATGATTACTGTTTACTGTTTACTGAACGGCGAGCGATGAGCCATGACTATATGAAGAATGATGATCCATTTGCGTTGCTCTTGTACATTACAAAACCTTAACTAGGGAGACATCAATCGAAATTATTGTTGGTAGTGGATATGGACGTAATGGATGGAAGTTTATTATAAGGTATCCGTGGGGAAGAAGTCCTTCAGGAGTGTCGTTCGTCGCTTTTCCGCAATGTCCATTTGGTTTTCCAAATCACCGAGATCAGTCGTTTCCGCACGTTCAATTTTCCACGAAAGGTTCTCGATTTCGGCCTCGAGCTGCGCCTAGAATGCAATGAGGAAATATTGATGTATATATTATTACATAAACGTGCGTATGCCAGCTTACGGAAATGGCTTATTACATGCAAAGAATATGACATGCCCATAATGGGAATATGCGCGGTTTCATTAAATGTTCGTTAACTTATGGGAGCTGACGGAAGGTCTCAATGAAAAAAGACATTCCGGGCGGAATTTTGACAAGTGACGTAGCCGAAAATAAGCAAACCGAATGAAAACAATTTGACCGTTTCTTATGTTCGTTTAAGTGTATTATGGGTAATTTGACTTTTCGTTGAAAAATAAGCGAGGATTTTATTCGGTTCTGAAACAAGCTTATGTCTATTATGGTTATGTCTATATTTGTTTTTCATACAAGTGAACGGGATCCACAGTTTAAAGCCGATTCCGCCGAGGAGAGAAGCAGCGAAATAGACATTCGATGGAATTAGTGTTATCGGAATACGAACTGGCAGTGCAAATAAATTAGACTGGTCTAGGTTGACTGCGTCCACATAGCGGCAGCCCAACAGCCCCTTAGAGACACTGTCCGTCTAATGGTAAGCACTTATAGGCGAGAGCTCAGCAGCAGATAGATAAGTCAAGAGTACTAATAACTGTTTAATTAAACAAACTTACAATATTGAACAACCAAAGGGACAGTTATTAAGGCTCTTTGGGCAAAAAGACACATTTGAAGGCATAAAGCTAAATTATGGCATAAATTAATTCCAGAAAGAAGTTTTCCGGCTGCTAAGTTTTTAGTTAGTTCAGCTACTACTTCATAAGTATACTATATTCACTAAAATATGCGACTACTTTGGATCATTTAAATGCGGACTCTAAACGCGCAAGTACAAATACAATAGATGTTCTTACCTGTTGGTATTCAAAGAGAACCTTCCGTGGACCTCCCTCCATGAAATAAGCATACGGGTAAGTATATTGCAACGTATATCTGCATTTGGCTAACAGCGATGCTGCATTAAATAAATACTGCCAATCAATCCAAGTACCACGTCCCTTCATCACTTTTTCATTTACACGCGCCTTCAATCGATCCAACGTCTGTTGTTCGAGCTGCAAGCTCCTCGAATGATTCTCCCACCGCTCATAGTAGTGCAGGTACTTTTTGAGTGCTTCGCGGGCTTGTACGTGCACCGATTCGTTCGCTATATTCGGATTGTCTTTATAACGTGAACACTCATAGTATTCGGAGCCATGTGTCTTCCAATCACCCAAACACATCCAGCAAAAGTCATGTTTGCAGTTGAAGCACTGCATGTGATTACAGCCACCGTTCTTCTCAATGCAAATATGACATTTGGGACAGTCTTTGGTATTGGCGCTAATATAATTAGCCGTCTCGCTATCGTCGGCGCATTTTGTTAGCCATTTTTTAATGATCTGACAGTCGGTGGGCGCGTGATAATCCATACCGCACTTGAAGCAAAACGACGTCCGGCATACTTTGCATATGGCTCGTTTCGCACATATCTCTCCCGAACGGACGATTATGTGGCAATTCGGGCCCGGACAAAAGCGTAATTCGGGATGTGATTTGACATAATCTTTGAATGCGAATTGTTGGTATTTGTCACGCATAACGGGTCGCGTCACGAGATTGAGCACAAGATCTTCTGGTACGCGGACGTTACACATCTGAGCCATGCAACCTATTTGAGTGGATATGCCTTGGAAGATTTGCGTTTCGAAGTACATGGACCAACAGTCTTTGCAAAATGAGTGACCGCATGCGAGTGCACAAAATTTGTCGCCGAATTGTGTTGAGGCACAAACGGGGCACATTTGGCTTCGATAAATGCTGTTGGCTTTGGCGGACGATGATATGGGTGTGTTTATCTGCTTATATGAGGAACTACTGAATGAGGATGAGGCACTCGGCGTCGATGGAGGTGGTTTTATACGAGCGGATATGAGAAGAGCGGATGCATTTTCGCGGTATTTATCTACTATTGTTTGATAATTCCATTTGTGTTCGAGTAAGAGAACCTTAGCTAGCGAGGGAGTGATTTGTAGGGTTGTGCTGAGTTTTTCGACTAATTCGTTAAGGAGCTTCTCGACTTCTTCGACAGTAAGGCAGTCGTATTCGAAGAACTCGGGATCGGTTTTGCGGGGATCAATTCGTTCAATGTCGCAATCTTCGCCTGAAATTAAACAAGAAAACCAACAATTAATTACAATTCATAGCACACACCGCTCACTCATAGACAATATTATAAATATTTAATTATAAGAGTTACCAGTAGACTGACGACGCTGTTCACAGTACATGTATGGCGATTGCGTGCAAAATATTCACATTATAGATATCTCCTTATCTCGAAACATAAGTCAGCACAACAACATAAGGGGGGCCATCTTAATTGGTAGATGTTCTGCTTCAAGCAATTATCGTTCAAGCATGTGCTTATTTGAAAAAAATAAAATGCTCTTCTAACACTTGATTAACAATGCTGACTTAAAGCATTAGATTTACTTATTAGTTGAAAAAGTGGTTCATTTTTAAAAAAAACTGCGATCAGAGATGACTTAACACCACTAATAAACCGCTGCCTCTCATCAAATTATCACATCTAGGTTGTTGGAATTGCGACTATTAGTTATAGAATTTTTTAGTTCGCATTAGTTGTTACTCTATGGTCACTCTAGCCTGGCAATTAAATGTAAAAGAGCTATATGACTCATATGCCTTATTACAGGCTCTTACACAATTTGGCAGACGACTCGATATGTGCATACACTCGAGGTGCACATGATATCGACACAACTAGACATTGTCTCGGCGACTGTCCTGCCTACACTCAGGCAAACCTTCGAGGTCGATGTGGTGGTATGCCCTAAGTGGCTAAGCTCTACAACAATAAAGTTTCAAATCACTGTAATTTTAAATTGCAGAAATCTTCTTCTTTTCCTTTTTCCGGCGTTGTTATGGTCAGAAGTGTAGGACCATAACCTCATAACCTTCCCACTTAACTGCATTCCTACTGGTCCGCTTGTGGGGTCCTCCAGTTTGACCTCAGAAAGTAGCGGCAGGCTTCCCGGTTTGGGATTACTTCATCGCTGAGGCCAATCAAATGCTGGTGTTTTTGCATTTGTTTGCACCAATTGTTTTTCGGCCTGCCTTTTTTTGTTTTTTTTTGTTTTTTTTTTGTGACACGGGCATGCTCCAGATTTTTTTGTTTGATCTTACTCTTACAACACCGGTGATCTTCAGTCGTGTCAACCCACTGATTTGCATGTACACTTGTGGGGCAGTTTGATGGTGGTATATGTGTCCCTAGGCTCACTTTGGTGTTTTCTAAATTGCCTAGATGTGATTTTTGTTTACCTTTGTTTTAGTCGCCTTTTACGACAAGCGAGAGGTATCGCTGCATCTTAACCCGTCCCTGCACGGGTATTTAAATTGCAGAAATAAACAGCGAAATTACAATAAAGAAAGGGGTCTGCCTTATAAATAGTATTTGTTTACACTTGACCATATGATAATAGGATTTATCTACATCTACATGTACATCTACACTGTAATATTATAAAGAGTAAAGATTTGTATGTTTGTAACGAATGAACGCAAAAACTACTGGACCGATTTCAAAAATTCTATCAACATTAGAATGCTGCATTATCCCTGAGTAACATAGGCTATATCGATAGTTTTCATCTCGATTATTCATTTCAATATTTATTTTTGTAAATTTAGTGTTAATTAAATCTTCGTTATGGGTCAGTAATATGTAAGTAATTGTGAGTAACATAAGTGAGTTAATTTACCGACACAATACCGACAATACTTGGTTATCTAGGCTGGGTAACTATCCAGTAGATGGCATGGTGTTGCAATTTCTTTTGAGGTGCTGATTATTTTCAGCGCACAAAAAGAAAGAAAAATTAAGAATTTGGTTTTTATATAGGGAAAACTATACACGTCCGACCAGAAAAGGAAAGCGTCGAAGACTGATTGATAATTTTTTTTTTGTTGTTATAGGGTTCACGCAGGTTCAAGAGTGTACGCTCTTATGGTGTTTGTCACACAACCTGGACGGGGTGCAGATGATTTGTGTCGAAGATGTTCGTTCACTACTCTCCGGGGGTGGTTGTCCTAGATAGGATGAGAGATTCGACTGAATTTGTCGCATTTCTTCTACCAGAAGAGGAAAGCGTCGAAGAATGGTCGATAATCGATTTCAATGTGACATTATCATTTTATTTTCACTTTCTGCATCCAGGATGCTAGCGCACCTGACGGCAGGTTGCAGAGCAGAGTTGTTGGGATCATTGGTGCCATCTTTATCCTTGAGTTAATTCCACGTCATATGTGTTTATGATTACGATATAACCGTCTTTGTTGAATTTTGCTGCGTATTGTTTTATAAACTGTTAAATTATAATTTAAGCGCACTCAAATGTAATGTGTGCCATCCTAGGTTCCAAATGCAAATGGTCGATGGAACACATCATTTTCAAATATTTCTTCAAAATTTCTTGCGACCATTTGACACTCAATTTTTAGCTCTGGTCGAATAACACTATCAGTCATTCCTCGCTTTACTTTTGCCGAAGAGATATACGCGTGTTTAAAACAATCATTTTTATGGCGAAGTGTCAAAACACTTCGATTGATCTTGTACATGCAAGTACAATTACAAAGTGATCCATCTTTATTAGTGAACTATGTACATCAAAATACACAATACATCACATTTCCAGACAATTTCTGCACTGTTGTTCACTTAAAAAATGAGCTAATTCCCGAATATATCGAACAATTACTTAGATCATAATTGGTTGAATAATCGTGCTATTTTGGCAGCAAAAAATGTTGATGTCGACGAAATTAACTTCCAGATACAACAATTGTTGCCAGGTTATCAGATGTCTTTTTAATCAATCGACACTATTGTAGATGAAAAAAGCTGTAAATTTTTCCAACTGACTTTTTTAATTCTCTAGATATACCAGGAATGCCACCACACAATCTTCAGTTAAATATTGTTTCACCTATTACTTTTTGAATCCACATAGATTATGCAACGGTACACGTGTAGTCATCACAAGGATTACCGAAAATGTTCTTGAAGCAACTATTTTTACTGGAAAATTTTAAGGAGAAATCGTCCTGTTTGTGCTTCATTCCAACTTTCCGAAACTTCTTAGCATATACTGTTGAATTAATTACTAAGGAATGCTACGAATGATTACAATATACAACTTGAATGAAAATGAAGGTTAGGTTCAATTTCAATGATAACATCTTTAACGCAAAAAATTAAAAGAACAGTTGGTAATACTGGCAACATTTCTTTAGATACTCGTATAATAAATACAGCGCACTTTTATCCAATTTTTCTTAGTTGAAAAATGGTCACAACATTGTACAACTGAGCCGCAGCAACGTGTGGCCGAGTCAGCTAGGTAGAGTTGATCTCAATTTACCGAAAACAAATAAAATGAAATGAACACATTTTGCCGCTAAAATATTTCAATAAACTTTTGATATTATGTGTTGATTTGTCTTGAGTCATATTAATGTTTTTCAAAATCTGTCCGATTTCAAATGCTTTTTTTGAATGTTTTTTATCAATCGGCCCTCAAGTGTTGAAATTTGAGACTAATGATGACTGAGACTGATAATCTGTTCACACGTTTAGAAAAACGCTGCTTGTGGACTTTCATGCTGTATATTTCATCTATGCTGCTTATGGTATAAGACAATCTGATAACAAGTTCTTCTTCTTCTTTTCCTTTTTCCGGCGTTGTTATGGTCAGAAGTGTAGGACCATAACCTTCCCACTTAACTGCATTCCTACTGGTCCGCTTGTGGGGTCCGCCGGTTTGACCTCAGAAAGTAGCGGCAGGCTTCCCGGGTTGGGATTACTTCATCGCTGAGGCCAATCAAATGCTGGTGTTTTTGCATTTGTTTGCACCAATTGTTTTTCGGCCTGCCTTTTTTTTTTTTTGTGACACGGGCATGCTCCAGATTTTTTTGTTTGATCTTACTCTTACAACACCGGTGATCTCCAGTCGTGTCAGCCCACTGATTTGCATGTACACTTGTGGGGCAGTTTAATGGTGGTATATGTGTCCCTAGGCTCACTTTGGTGTTTTCTAAATTGCCTAGATGTGATTTTTGTTTACCTTTGTTTTAGTCGCCTTTTACGACAAGCGAAGGGTATCGCTTGTTATCTGATAACAAGTTAAATGTAAAAACTAATATTAATTAACATAATTCGATTCGCGCTATGCTATATGCAGACTGATGAGTTTAATGTGATAGAAAATGGATTTTTTTATTAATTTAAGGTTACTAATTACGTACATTAGTGCATAATTCCTGCCGTTAAGTCCTTTGAGCTTAGAAGGCAAGCCTTTCTTCTCGCTGATTTTCCGAAGTCGTTCAAATGGAAAAGGGACGATCGAGAAACGATTGAAGAATCGGAACCTAGAAAACACTACATAAACCAAGCCTAATGAATGTTCAGTTTTACCAAGGTCATCCACACCGGAGTCCAAAATTGAACCTTGAGAACGATGAATGCTGATTGCGTAAGATAATTGAAGAGGAAACTGTTTTCGTCTGTAACTTGTTCCATGATTTTTAAAGTATACCGTACTTGGAGGAATAGGCAGTATATTGTCTGGATATATTTGAGGACCGGAATAATTGTGAAATTTCACCATTACGCATATTGGAAAATCGTCATTATATCTATTGTCTGCTGTTGGTTTGTAAATTATATCTACAACAGTACCAAGTGATCCATTACACAAACCACTTTCTGTAAACAAATTTTGTCTTAATATTACTGGTGCACCAATGCAGTCGATAATATGGTTTTGCTGTTACAGAGAACCGGAATGAACAACAATATACAAAGCTTCAAATGTTGGATGTCTGATTCGTGATTTCTTTATTTAAACTCGGATTATGTTTGCTTTTTTTGGCTAAAAACGTTCGAAAAGAAAGAATCTTCAAAAAAGATAAAAAATAGCGCTTGCAAAAATTTTGCACTTTCAATAAAAATTTTTTTCATCAATTAAATTTTTTAAATTAGGACCAAGATCAAAATTCTGTTTCGACAATAACCTAGATATTTTAAAATACTTTCTGAGGGTCCGATCATAAGGATCGGTTAAGAAATGGTTGAGAAACAATTTATCTTAAATCATAATTGAAGTCAGCCGATGGGGCATCCGCTTCGCTTCGCTCAACAAGATCAAGAAAGAGAAAAGCCTTGGATAAGAACTTATTTAAATTTATGAACGAAGGCCGGTTCGGATGTAAAAAGTGTAGCAAAGTTAGTCAGTGTTATGATTATAAGGGAGAATAATTGATTCTGAAATAAAACCCTGCATGGTTAGGCAGGGACAATCCCATTCCCGGTTGCGTAGAGAATTATATACAAATTATTGTTAACGCAAACAGCTGGCACGCTATCTACTTTTCTCCAAACCGCCCAGTCGTTCTTTACAAGGTTTTCTTGACTTTGTGTTTTGGTATTGAGACCTTGAATAAGTTCTCGTTGTTTTTTGTGTAAATTAAATTTTGTGTAAACAAATGCACTAGTCATCTTTCAAAATTACACATCTTTCAAAAACCACCCGTCTTTTGAGGCGGTCCACGAATCGACTACATATTTGACTTCTCCGAAAGACCGAAAGTGCTGCTTAGCCAGGCCATGTGTCATCGGTCACAACAGGTGGTACTCAGAAGAGGCGATGTCTGGAGAACTCGGCGGGTAGCATATGCCATTTCAGGGTTTTTAGGTAATTTTAATAACTTGAGTAACATACAACCAAGCGTTTTCGTGTAGCAAAATCACATTGTCGTATCTTTGCTCGTATAGCGCCTACTTTTCTTTCAATGCTTGGCTCAACAAATCAATTCCAGTCGAGAGCGAACTCCCGTTATGGTTTCGTTTAGTTCGTATTAAGTTACTGCTTGCTGATCCCACCAATTGCAGAGCTGAACCTCCATACTATTGATATTTGCCTTTGCCGACAATACTAATAGCAGGCTTACTCCGCGATCATTTGCGATAAGGGTTATCGTACATTATCCACTTTTCATCGCCAGTCACGTTACGATGCAAAAACTTTCTTTGTCGTTAAAGCAGCGAAAACGATAATGCTTGGAAAAGCTTAAAAAATGTATCACTTAAAGGATGATTTTTTTTGCTGTGTTTTATTTTTTTTTTGCAATTTATCTCTAGTTTTGGACCATTGAATTGGCCGGCTAGATCGATTGTAAATTGCGATTTGTAATTGAGAAATGAATTTAGATACGAATGCTTTTGCGATGTCTAACAATAAGATTGTAATTAGAGGTGGTTGCGTTACGTGTCTTTCAAAATTTATCAGTTGATGTTTTTGGCCGGTGGAAAACAATTTATTTAAAAACTTTCAATGCGTTCTTGAAATTGTTTGTAACACTTTTAAGCCGCTTACTCGTATGTGAGCAGGCCAAATCACCAAATCTACTTTAATTATTCACAAAATCCGAAATCGATTTTCCCACTTCTAAGTCAGAAACCAGGTTTCACATTCGTAAAGTATCACTGGCATTATTTTGGTTTTATAAATGCGGATTTTAGCTATGTGACACAGCTATGTGAGTCGTTTGGAAAAATTCATTCATCGCGAAGAAGCGCGGGTTGCCCCTATGCAGCCTTGTATTTAATTCGATCTTTATGTTGTCAGTATGGTCCCCAGATATTTGAACTCATCCACTATCTCAAAGCGCTTAACGAGTACAGTCAGGTGTGAAGGTTGGGTCCCAGTCGGCTGTGACCTTATATTTGGTTTTCTCTTCATTTACTTCTAAGTCTACTTCCTTTATAAGATTTTCTCTTAACTGTTTGCTCACTATCTCCTAGCAGGACCAGGAGGTCAGCGTAAACTAGAACGGATGTGTTTCTGTCAAGGGTTATTCACCTCTCATTTTCTTCAAGGGAAATGTTTTAATCCTCAGTGATAATTGATGCAGTGCATCTCACGAATAATCGGACACAGAAAAAAAAATGTTCGCAACACAATTTCTCTTAGAAAATGTATGGGGGATAAGAAATTTAGCATCATAGTTCAACATAAAAAACTCAAATTTATTTTAAACAAATAAAAATAATATTTTAATTTATTACTTAACAAAAGAAAAAGAAAAACGACTCTATAATTTAATCCCTCACACATAATCGGACACAATAGTACTCAATACTTTGCTGCGCATCCCTTTGATTTAATTACGTCCTCAAGGCATCGAGGCAGTGAAGAAACTATTTTAGAACATAGTCCAGGAGTTATTTTTTGCCATTCTTCTTATATAACGATTACAATAACCATCTTGTTGTATGCTTTGTTACTGTGAGCTTCAGTCGAATCTCTCGAATGCTATCTAAGACAATCACCGCCGGAGAGTTGTGATCGAACATCTTCGACATAAACCATCTGTAACCCGTCCAGGTTGTGTGACAAACGCTATAAGAGCGTAATTCTTGAACCTGCGCGAACTCTATAAAAGAAGACATATCCTTTGTTAATTGTTCCTTAGCAAATTTAATTCTTTTCTTTCCATTTTTTTTCGCTTATGTAGGGCTTCTTTCAAGCTATGCGGCCATTCAGACCATGTTTTCGGAAAACTCTTCGGATTGTTTCGTTGCGTACTTCCTTATTCCTGGTCTCTTTCAAACAAACTTTTACAGATTCCGAGGATAAGAAAGGGTTTTCCTTGATTTGCCGAACGAGTAATTTCTCATCGTACTGTTAAATTTTTTTTTCTGGTACTTTACTGCTCTTATTATTGATCCTATTTTCATTTTTAAAGCGTGAAATTATGTCTTGCACTGTGAAATGGCCCCGTTGCACAATTTTAGCTATTTCATGTACTGATTTTTCATCCTGGATATGCGATAAAACTAATTTTCTTATTTCCACAATTTGGTGCAATTTCGAAGCGTAGCAGTCAAAAAGTTTGAAAATTTATCGCGACAAAATTTTTACTAAAGCCTAAATATAATTACCCCCTTCGCTCTTCGGGCGCCTTGTCGGTTCGGAGGGGCTTAAGAGGTCAATGACCTCGAACTAAGAACCGGAGAACTGAGTTTTACGTGTATGAATGGTCGACCAAATGGATGGTATTACTCCAGGTGCCACCCGCAATAGCGGAAATCCACCCAAGGCAAGGATTCTGGAGGCCCCACCACTCATTCTCAACTCTCCGGCAGCCCATAACGACACCGACTCCTGCGGCTCATTGTCCGACCACAGAGGCGACACTGACGATGGCGCCCCAGAATTGGAACGTACTGTAGATTGCACTGCTAAGTGTGGGCGTAAGGCTGCTGCAGGAGGCACAGGCATGCCAGCACTTTCGGCATGCGCCTCAAAAACTCCTCCTCTTATTGGTGACGGTCAAATCCCCAATAAGAGCGTGCCAGGTTCCAAAACTGACGGAGCTGAAGGTGTTCAGGGTCCTGTTATGGCCGGCGCCACCGCCGAAAAAGGCGATGATGCTGACAGACAGACTCTGATCGCAGAAGGCGAAGCGGTCTCGGAACACAACAAACCTCAAGCTGGCAGAGCTGTTCCAAAGCGGCGTCGGAAGGGAGCAGGAGCTCGAATCGAAAAAGGTAAGAGCGCTCGCAAACGGAAGACGGCCGCCGGGGACAACCTTGCTGGGGAGAGAGAACGTGACGTCTCCTCCTCTGACGTAGCGGCGGGAAATCGGAGTCCGAAGGTTGATGCGGCGATCAACAAAGATCAAAGTAAAAATCTGAAGACGGAGAGGACCAAAGACTGCTCGTCGGAGGCGGGCACTTCACACAAATCTATGATTTTCACTCAGATTAACCTACAGCATTGCAAGGCGGCTACTGCTCTTCTCAGTAGCAGAATTGCATGCAGTAGTACAAACCATCACATTGTATCCATTCAGGTACCATGGGTGTAGAACAAACGCCTGTGTGGTCTTGGTGATATATGTGATGCTACGATCGTTTATGATGAGCGATCCGAAAGACCCAGGGTCTGCCTCATCATATCGAACACGCTATCGGCAACCAAACTTGGTCAATTCTGTGGTCAAGATCTGGTGGCTGCGAAAGTTAGCTACAAAGCGCACGGAGAAATTGAACACTTCGTCGTGGGGTCTGCTTACTTCCCCTACGACTCGGTACTGCCCCCGCCACCTAAGGCGGTTTCCGAACTCGTAGAGTACAGAAGGAGTACTGTGAAGCCAGAAGGATTGGACTCGTCATCTGTTGCGATGCCAACGCTCAAAATACTGTATGGAGCAGCAGCAAATGCAATCGGAGAGGAGACCATCTTTTAAACTTCATTCTTTCGTCTGATCTTATCATCAACAATGTTGGCTCTCAACCAATCTTTGTGACGGCGAGACGACAGGAAGTGACAGACCTATCCCTGTCTAATAGGCATGTGAATAGGTAAGATTCAAGCATCTCTACGTGCTTGGCATCAGTGAGACGCCTACCTGTGCTGCATGTTGCGAGGAGGATGACACAACAGAACACTTTCTCTGCGACTGTCCCGCCTTCGCTCGCGCACGGTGGCGCACCCTTGGGGCCGACGTGGTGGGTGCCGAATCTCTTAGCTCTACATCACTGAAGCCCCTCCTCACTTTTCTCCGGACAACGGGGAAAATACAATAAAGACAAGGTGTCTGCCTGGTAGTACAATGGACCAGTATTTGTGTCTGAGTGCTCCAACAGATAGTAGAAGCCTCCAACAAAAAAAAAAAAAAAAAAAACAAGAATCCCTAGTTTTTGTATTTTACATTCAAGGAGAGTAGTGAACGAACATCTTCGACCCAAACCATCTGCACTTCGTCCCTAAGAGCGTACACTCTTGAACCTGCACGAACCATATAAAAAAAAATAAAAAAAACTAAAAATAAATACTTCATCACATTTCATTAAAATGTTGGAGCAGTCCTATCAGACGAAACAGCTCAGTATGACAGGTTGCATACCGTAAACCCCTTTCTCAACATATACCTGCAGATAAGGATTAGCAATAATACCTAAAATGAAATCTATGGCAATTTCGAAACACCATACAACAAATGAAGAATTGAATATCGTTTACATAATGGGGACATCATTTTACGCGGTAGGTATCTACAGATGGAACTGAGAATGTTAATTTTTGAATTCGAGTCTGATTTGAACTCTTATATGGATTAGAAGTTTAGGCATTACATAGGAGGTTTGTTAAAAAAAATAAGGTGACTTTTTGGAATTTCGCGAGCTAATTATATTCGATTTTCATTTTTTTGTTTAATTTTAGTTTTTAGTTTAAATCCATCCAGGCGCTCGTGCCCATGGAGCGCGACATCATCTTCGTAGAAGAACCGCTGCTCCATGGAATTGTGGGCTACGTGGAAGATTAGCGGGACCGCTGATCAACAACCCAAATTTATGCAAATGCTTCTGGGGGAAAAGACTCGTGGTACAAGTAATTGGGGTAGTAAGTCTCGGAGATTAGGTTGTTGTTTACTGAAGTCATTGCTCTTACGTTTTTTTTTTATTAGAAAAATATCCATGTGCATTGGACTTCATTAAGGTATAATTTCGTATTCTCAGATTCGAATTCCATTAAGCTGGCTCTCCTATTGAGCCATAGCCACATGAGACATCCATAGGCAATTATAACCCTGATTAAGTTCATTTAGCAGATTACCTTCACTCTCAAATCAAGTTGACTGCAATGAAACAGCCATCCTGTCAGAGCGAAAGCGCCTCGAGCCCTTGTCAGAGTGGCATCGATAGTATATGCTTGGTATATGTTGTCATAATATAGATACCAAGGTATTCCGCCTGGATCCCAAGGTACGAGGGGCGATCAAAAAGTAACGATAAACGGGTATTATTGCAGGGCCTAATTACGTGAAATCTATTGTTTTCACTCACGTATACCCTCACTAGTAGCGAGCATAAAAATCATATAAATAGTTCACTTTTTCTGGAAGATACATTCATTCAAACACGAGGAGTCGAAGAGATCACATCAAAATGGAGAAAAATGAAGTAAGAGCCGTCATTAAGGGATCATTTCAGTGTGACCCTCCGAAAAATCCCTAATTTTCGCGATTTTTTTTCTCATGGTTGGAATAAACTAATCGTCCTGGTTTTTTTTTAATAAATAAAGATATTCAGGATAAATACAAAATGATTTTTTTATGTTGATTTATTTAGTGTACAATAGTTTAATTAATTGTTGAAAAGTATCGTAAAAAAAAAGGTCCTATATGGTGGCCATGATTGCGACCTCAATTTTGATCTGAAACAAAAAGTTCAAAAAGATTATTAATCTGTAGGAAAGTCGCTATCTCCCTATGGAGGTTTTCTTTTTTTTTTTTAAATTTGACAAAATGGCGGCGGTTTGTACAAAACGTATAGAATTTGACCTTTTTTTCGACAGTTTTTCGTAAAAAAAAAATAGGAAGATTTCATAAAAAAAGCTTCCATAGGTCGATAGAGAATGACGTGAAAAATGTTCTCCCAAAATTTGAAATGAAAAGCTTGAAAATTCTGCCTTTGAGAGTGGCCACCGTTTTGAAAAACACCGTTCCGAGAAAAACGCGTTCAAAGTTTGGAGGTCGAAAATTGTAGATAATTCTATTTTTAGGTCTATCCATGGTGGATGTCGAAAACGAACTGAAATGATTGGCCAGTTTATTTTACGAAGTTATAGGACCTAAGTACCCTAGAAAGGTACAGGCGCAGAAAAAGAACAAAAGGAATAATGGTACGGCGGGACGACCGACGCGACAGATGTCCCGCTCCGTTCCCTTTCTACGAAAAACGATGTAGCGACCGAAATAATTGAAATTTCGATTTAAAAATTTGATAGAATATTTATAACAGTGTATACTATCCAATAATGCAAAAAAAAATTTTTGAAAATTTCACACTGAGATGACCCCTTAAGTAAGTACCTTTGCCTGAAAAAAATGTCTACGAAAGAAATTGACGCTGACTTAGTGGAAACATTGGGGGACTCTGCTCCTCCATATTCCACAGTTGCAAGGTGGAGTAAGGAGTTCGAACTGGGCAGAACGTCGACTGAAGACGAACATCGCTCCGGGCGTCCATCCACATCCCGCACCGAGGATAATATCAAAAAAATTGAAGACATCGTGCTAGATGACCGACGAGTGACCATCCAACATTTAGTTAAGATCACAGGGCTCTCATTTGGAAGCATTCAAAGTATCCTGACAGATGATTTGAACATGAAGAAGGTCTCCACAAGATGGGTCCCAAGAATGTTGACCGACAGACAAAAAGAAAAGCGACTTCGCATTTCAAGAGCGAATCTTGAAAAATATCAAAAGGATCCGGCGGCTTTTTGCACTCGTTTTGTAACGATGGACGAAACCTGGGTCCACCACTTCGACCCCGAGACTAAACAACAGTCTATGGCCTGTAAAAGACCTTCTTCACCGACCCCTAAGAAGTTCAAGGTTTCAAGCTCGGCAGGCAAGATTATGGCGTATATTTTTTGGGATGCCGAGGAAATTATCATGATTGATTATTTGGAGAAGGGAGCTAGTATTACAGGCTCCTACTATGCAGAACAAATAGGAAAGTTGCGGGAAGCCATTAAGGAAAAAAGGCGGGGCAAACTGTGTGCGAAAGTATTGTTTCACCAAGACAACGCACCCTCTCACAAAGCTCAAGTTGCGTTGGATGCCATACGGGAAGCGGGCTTCTAATTGGTTGAGCACCCTACCTATTCTCCAGACCTCTTTCCTCGCCTCAAGGAACACCTCAGAGGCCAGAAATTTGCCGATGATAGTGAAGTGATGGCTGCCGTACAAGCGTTTTTCGAGGAGCAAGATAAAGTTTTTTCTAAATGGAATACAAGCTTTAGAGAGAAGATGGACTAAATGTATAAACTTATTAGGAGATTGTGTAGAAAAGTAAATTTAATTTGAAAGAATAAATGTTTTTTGATCGCCCCTCGTATCTGAGTACTTTGTTTCGCCGGTGGATGCTTGTCCGGTCCAAAAATTGAAAACCTGCGCCAATATTTACTAGTGTCCCGAGAGGCCCTAGGTAAAGGCGTTCTGAATAAAATAGATCCTGATTTCTGATCAGTTGATCGTCAACTTCCAGTCATCACAACAGTGCTGAATTATTTCGAAGTCATGTTAAAAGACGTCGATCGTTGGACCTGATCTGTACGCGATTAATCCTCCGAATACGCTATTGAATGCTGAAGAGAAGCTATCAGATCACTCAGGTAAATGCTAAAAAGTATATTCTTCCTCGAAAACAGCTTCCACTGTCACCACCTTCTTCTTAGGAACCTCGATCACCAAGAAATCGTCATCCAAGATGCTGATCTCCGGATGAATGCTGACATAAAAGACGTTCATTGTCTGGCCTTTTCGGAAGTTCCAGATCCTGAATGTAATTCTAATTCTAAAATTTATTTGTGGGAACATATTCGCGCTATTGAAGTTTCTGTAATATTCTGTAATTTTCCTTAATCTGTTGGAGATTTTTGAGTTTAATTTTGACACCAGTCTACTTTTCTCTCTATCGTCCATTTGTTTAAGTTGTCTGTCAATCTCATAATTTGGAAGATTCCCTATTCCTATTGGACGCTGAAAGGAGGCACTCGAAGTGAGCGCTCTCGCGTCGTAAACAAAACCGTATTCATGCCTCAGTCATCATATTCACCGAACTTGACCTCCTAAAATGTTTTCTCTTCCTAATACTGAAAAATCCTATGAAAGAGTCTTCACAAGTGTATTATATTTTAGTGGGGGCTACTTTGAAGGGGAAAAAATAGATATTCATGAATAACTAGGCATTTTACATATTAACACGTTGACTGCCAACCACGAGTATACTCGTAGTGAAGCGTCTGCTTCAGGACGCCACCTACGAGTATACTCGTACCTTGTAGATGATTTTTCATCTGCGATTTTCACAATTATTCACATAATATATTAATACGAGTTAACTTCTTAGCCAGCTACGAGTATTCTCGTACATATATGTAAATACATATATATATATATATATATATACATATATCTAGACACCAACTTACATAAAGGAAAAAATGTAAAAATACCGCATTAAAAATCCTAAAATTTCATATAGAAACAGAGTTGGCGTACAGTACACTAGTAAATCTGCCGTGGCAGTCAATGTGTTTGACCACACATCGTAAAAAATACCAAAAAAATAGATTTAAAGCGTTCTAAATTTGCGTGGAAACATTTCAAATCCAAACGAGGTATCCAAAGCAGAGATGGTTATAGGGATAGGAACAAAACACAACAAAGTACAGTACCTGGTTCATATCATCAGAAACGAAAAATATCGATTCCTGAAAGTCATGTTGTAAGGACGAATAAAAGGGGGGAAGCATTTGGCCAACAATATATAACAGCGACGCCGAACTTGACTAGTGCACTACTCGTGGCATAAACAGGCTCCGCACTGGTACACATACATATATAACGCTATAATTTGTAAAGCTGACTGCACAGGCAAAGAAGTGACTGTTTCATTAAAAACTTAATCAACTGTTGTCTTAGTACACATTACAACTTATATACATAAATGCGGCTATTTAAGAGCTATGCAATATGGAGAACCTTGACCTTGTCGTTACTTTTTGGCCGATTTGTAACAGACCATGAAGAAATATTTGGATTGCTATCTAGCTTCTCAAACAGCAGTCATACGCCTAAACTAGTAATTACAGCATCTAGGACAACTTACGCCACTTGGATATTGCACCAAACGTTGCAATTACCAAATTTAATAAAAAAAAACTTTTTAGAGGTAATCGGGCCTGCGAGCTATGTACGGGATGATATAAACGAAATTAGACATTGACCCTAATCCAAACACGTGCACATTGCATATGCAAGCATTTGCGACATGTCTAAATATGCCTTAAACAGGAATCTCGACTAAAAAATTTATGAGCGCGCATGAAAGGTCAGTGCAGTGGACATTCACTTGTGTACATACAGTGGTGGTCATATTTATAGGGACACGGCGCACTCTATGCTGAATCCAATTAATTTGATGAAACGGTGTAAAAGTACATATATATTTTTTTATTTTTTCAATTTAACAAATATTTACATATATCTTACATACTTAAATTCATTAAAGCCTCATTAAATTATAAAATAAACAGAAAATAATGTTGGTTCCATGTAAATTCCCTGGCCATATTTATAGGGACACAATACGTTTTCTGCAAAAAAACAAAATAAATGAAATAATTTCTAGTTCAATCCAGCCAAATATCATAACCACCTAATATTTAGTGGTATAGCCGCAATTTTTTAGTACGGCTTGGCACCGACGTGGCATCGTATCTACCAGACGCTGACAAGTTTCTACCGGTATAGAATACCATATTTCCTGGATTTTTTCCCATAGATCGTCGTGTTTAGTAAACTTTTCTTTACCAATCTGGTCTTTAACGATCTTCCACAGATTCTCGATGGGATTGAGATCTGGAGACTGCGCCGGCCACTGCAATAGATGGATGTTGTTGCTCCTGAAGAACTCTTTCGCAACTTTTGCCGTATGCTTCGGATCGTTGTCCTGCATAAATGTCCATCGAAGTGGCATATTTTCTTCGGCATATGGTACCATTACTTGCTTCATAATGTTTTCAACATAAAAGTTGGCAGTCATTATGTCCCGGATACGGAAAATAGGCCCTACTCCATTCCACGAAAAACAAGCACAAACCTTAATATTGCCCCCTCCGTGTTTAACGGTTTTGATGGTGTATTTCGGTTGAAGTTCGGTATTTTTCGGTCTTCGAACGTACCGTCGACCATCTGAACCAATTAAATTGAACTTGGACTCGTCGCTCCATAGAATGTTTTGCCACTTTTTGGTCCCTGTCCAACTTTCGTGTTCTTTTGCAAATTTTAAACGTTCCTTGATATTTTTTTTGCTTAGCAAAGAAACTTTTCGAGCGGATCGTCCAAAAAGATTGGCCTCTTGAAGCCGTCTGCGAATGGTACGTGCAGAAATATTTACATTCAGCTCATTTTTAATATCGCAAGAGGATTTAAATGGATCTTTTTTGCAAATCTTGGCAATTTGACGATCAGTTTGGACACTTGTTTTTCGCTTTGGCCCTGTTTTTTGCCTTTGTTTCTTGGGTTTTAGGGCATTTGATACCATAGATTTTGAGCATCCCATTAGTCTCGCAATTTCCCGAATAGACTTATTATCATGTCTCAACTTAAGTATAATTGAGCGCTGCTCATCAGAACAATTTTGTATTCCCCTTCCCATTTTAAAAATCAAAAAAAAATTAACACTTCCAAAATTCTAAATGTGATCTTCTTCTTTTCCTTTTTATCCCGGCGTCGTTATGGTCAGAAGTGTAGGACCATAACCTTCCCACTTAACTGCATTCCTACTGGTCCGCTTGTGGGGTCCAATTCTAAATGTGATCTAAACACTTTAAATCGATCTTCGCAAGTGATTTGGAATAGCATTTCGCTTTTCCTTTTATACCTTCAATTATAAATTTAAATTTATTGGGGTGTCCTTAAAAATATGGCCAAGCGATCATGGGAGACAGTTAAAATTATTTTTTTTTCTTGTTTTCTAAAATAATTTAAACTTATTTTTTGTTGCTAAAAAGATCATTATGATATTTTTATTGTAAAAAAAAATTTAATAAATATTTTTCCTCATAAATATTTGCCGATATGCAAAGTATAATGAGGAAGTGGGCACTGTCCCTATAAATATGACCACCACTGTATGTAGATATGCACGTCTTAAGTGCCAAATGATCTGCTTCTTACGGAAAGAGCGCTTTGCGACCATCTGTGGTTAGAGACCATTTATTAGAGGTTTCTGAACTCTTCACGAGATTGCAACCGATTGGTATAGCTGTAGTATTATACCCTAACCTTGCTCAAGTCAACAGCAACAATATGCATGCCCACACCTACAAGATCGCATATGCACGTGTGAATAATTAACGGTTAGATTGTTTGCATAACACAATCGCTTCTAACGAGATTTTGGACTTGCATCAATCCAACATTTAATTAGCACATCAGGGAAACCAACTAAGAGCGAATGCAGGTTCTGACAATCGAGTCGAAGACACCGGGCAGGCAATAAAATTACTCACTAATTATGAAATTTAGTTAAATTATTTTCAATGGCAATTCGCTTTTTGATTGCCAATCTATGCTCCGAAAACAGGCAGACACAGGAAGGCGATAAGCGGGGGCAAAAAGTGTATTAAAGTCACATGTACGAATGCGCGTATTGATTTTTTTTTCAAGTTCTTCTGTTTCGTTTCGTCGTAAGACCGCGACAAGGGAGACAAAAATCGATAACAACGAGCTGAGAGTGCATCATCATCACACTTGCACTTTGCAACACAAAGGTTTCATATTCCCTTCCTTCTTTGCTGCACTCCGTTTCCCCCTCATCAATATTCTTCTCTGGAATAGTGCACATACGTATGTACATTCTAGACACTCACCCGAATTGTAGTAATCATCATATTCGCAATCATTGTCCGAATAATCCATATCAGAGTCTGCTGACATTTTCCGTTTGAGTCAATCTATTCCCTCTGCTATTTCTTATAATGACCGATTTTCCAATTAGAGTCATCAAATGGTGAAGTCAAGCAGCCGGTGGATAACACAGAGTTTCCAAATGATCCGTTTTTTTGCCTTTAATGCATTCGGGGCTGGGCTGAGAGCTGAAATACACAGACGATTCGCATCGAGGCTATTTTCGACTTTTGCAATAACTTTACCACTCCGCGGGTGTATAGAACCCGATTTTAAAGGAATAAATTAACGCGAGAGATTGTTGAAAATATTTTAGTTTTCTATTTTCACGATTTAGGAGCACAAAATTAAAAATAGAAGGGAAGAGAAGAACTTGCAACCAAATTCAAAGTACAAATTTTCCTATTGTATTCGATCAAATGTTTGACAGCACTCGAATGAAGCTGGCTCCGATTACATGTTTCTGCGACAGAAGTGTCATTGGTACCGTTTTGGTGTGTCCGCTTGTAGAAACGATTGTGTGCTGTGCTAATAAATGCAAAATTTTACTATTTGTATTTAGCGATGTTCACATTGTACAATTTAACCGCGCTTGATGGGCCAAATCGTAGAATGTGAATAGTCTTATAAACTGTCGTTAGATTTGTCGTATGGAAGTTCAACTTTTTCAAGTTTTTGACTTGCTTAATCGACTTATCGCGAGGTGTGAACAGTTGTCGTACAACTTCAGAGCATTTTTTTCACTTTTGCTTGTGACTTCAGAGAGTGAACACCATGAACAATATGACGCCAAACAAAGAAAAAAGGTTTTATGTTGATTTTATTGAGGTGTGCGGCAATTTTCAGAAGTATGGAAAATTGAAAAATAAAGTACTGAAAAAAGCGTACGATATAGTATTAGAAAAATATAAGCAAATTGATAAAAATGTATCTCTCTATATTGTATTTTCTTTTCTTATACTAGGCCTTTTTTTCTCAGTAACTCCTCATACGTTATTCCATTCGCAATCAATTACGAAATCCTTTGACGAATTTTTGTTCACTTCTCTTAACAATGCTACCGATGAGAATTTATTATTTTCTTTTTGTTTATTCATCACATTTATTTATAACATCACTCCGCCATGTTAAGACCGAAATTTCTATCGCAAATGGAGTCTATCAAGCAACTTGTATGATGTGAACGTCAAGCAAATCGTATAGACAAATCGTAGAGTGTGAATGCCGCTATATACACAACAAAAATGAATTGAATTTCAAAAAGCCAAAAACTAAAAAGGGACAAATTATGTTAAGAACAATACAAAAATATAAAATTCTATATTGTTAGTCCTAGGGGCTTAAGCATGATTATCTTTCAATTAATACAAGGTCACATGTTTGGCGTATTATACGCTTAACGTACCAACATGTATGTACTTCAATTTCATCATCAGGAAAATCCTTGCAAAAATAGAATTCCCAAAAAGTCTGCTTTTTCCAAGATAAAAGAAAGAGATTGAAGAAATTAATATATAATGCCTAGGAAACATTATTTATTACCCTTCTTTGATAGCATCCCTGGCATTATAGATTTGTTTTGCCTCCAAGAATTCTGGTTGCATTAAACGTCAAGTAATCGAACTGTCACATATCGAAACTTAATTGAGTGGAAAACAAAATAAATCTTAGAAACATGTCCACAGGCGGAAGTTCTATAACGTTTAAGAAACGTAGCATTAGAGGTCAACAAAGTCGTAAGCGACGTGATTCCACGTCCAACTCTGGTACATTAAATTGCTCTGCAATTTAGTTTACGTTTCTCACTACAGTTTCTTTCAAACAGATAGCGACAGTGGAGAAGAAAAATCGGCCGTCATCCGAAACGAAGGCCGACGAAAACGGGCAAACCCCAACTTCCAAAGTACCAAGCAGCTGAACGCGAAGCGTGACAAACAAGCAGCAGCCCAATCTTCATCCGAAGATAGCGCTAACGACAGTAATGTGGTCGTCACGTATAAATCAAAGAAAAACGCAATGCCGCAAGGCCCTTCGGATCAAGGAGCCACCGCCATAAACGAATTTGAAACTGAACTCGATCGTGACGCACAGGCAATCCACGCGAAAGCGATTAAGATCAACGAAGAGCTCGAGGGTAAAGAGGATGACAAGATTTATCGCGGCATTAATAACTACACGCAGTACTACAAGAAGAAAGACACGGCCCTGGGTAATGCGAGCTCGGGAATGGTACGAAAGGGTCCAATGCGAGCGCCCGCGCACTTGAGGGCAACAGTTCGATGGGATTACCAGCCGGATATATGTAAAGACTTTAAAGAAACTGGCTATTGTGGTTTCGGGGACAGTTGTAAGTTCTTACACGATCGGAGCGACTACAAGGCTGGTTGGCAACTGGAATTGGATCATGCGACAGAACAACGAGGTGAATGCGAGTCGGATGGGGACGATACCAAATATGAGATTCATTCAGATGACGAAGCGCTTCCGTTTAAGTGCTTTATTTGTAGAGATAGTTTCACCAATCCGGTGGTCACAAAGTAAGTTTTCGCGTTAGATGTCTCCAATATTGTACCATAAGATGATATTTCGTTTTAGATGTAAGCATTATTTCTGCGAGAAGTGTGCGTTGGAAAACTTCAAGAAGTCCACGCGATGCTTTGTGTGTTCTGTACAGACAAATGGAATATTTAATCCAGCTAAGGAGCTTATAGCGCGGTTAAAAAACAAACCGGACAAGGAAATCTGTGAATCTGATAGCGACTGATTAAAAAACTGATGGGATTCAATCGAAAATAAAATTGTGAAAATACGTCGTTTATTTGTTATTTCCAATTGAGAAGTGTAGGCTTGAAGAGAGGGAAAACAAGTAAAGGAATGTCGCTGAGATCAGTATAGTGAGAGCCATGGTCGAAGTGACAGTTCAGTAATCACAAGTGTGTTTTGTGGCTGGTTCCATCAGTGAATTTAGTTTCTAAAAACCTTTTGATAATATTGAACATTTCATATTACAAATAAATATTTGTGTTTAGCGGTATTTCGCTATTTTTAATTACGAGCCCATCAGTTAAGGTAACCCGGTTTGTTGTGACTTAAATTCTTTGTTTACATCGGTAATCAAGATGACAGTTTGTTTGTTGGACACAGTGATGTCAATATCGAAAAATGCTTTTCTATTAGTCTGTTCAATGAGGCTGTTCTGGACTGTTCCGGACAGAAAAGTACGCGTTTTGCTGTTCAGTGGGAAAAAAATCTGAAAGTGTTCTGCTTTGTGTTCAGTGACGGTATTTTGGACACTTCAGAACATGATTTTCTGCACTTAATCTGGAGTCAGAACAGATTTGTGAAAAGTGTCAAAAGCAGCTGTCATTGAAAAAACACTAAAGTCCTCGCTAAAACATACATATCATCACTGGAAAATATTGTTGACGAGTCACTAATCACACTAATTTCACTATCAATGCCCACCACAACTCTTCCAAAGCATTTTTATGTGAATTCACTTTTGTTTATTATTCAATTCTAAAACATGTTTATTACAATCTGATGTTTTCCGCTTTTTTACAACTAACATACGGCTGTACTTTTCTATTCTAACTTGATCTGACGGTTTTCACGAATCTGTGCTGTCCTGTCCTGTTCTGTTTTGATCTTTCCGTCATTGAACACAACTTATATTTATTTGTCAGCACATTGCCTTGAAAAAATCTAATTTCTTCAATAAAAGATTTTTGGTATTTTACATAATTGTATATTCTTCTTCTTATGGTTCCACTCTCTTCCGGAGGTTGGAAATCATCGATGCAAGTGTTTGTTTGTCACTCTAAGATTGACCGTTGAAAGATTGACGCATTCTCTTTGATAACAATGTCCGCCTCTGTCTTCCTACGCTCCTTCTTCCTTTGATTTTTCCTTGTGTAATTAGTTGGAGCAGTTGATATTTGTTATTTCTAATTATGTAAGTGTCCTAGGTATTCGAGTTTTCTCTTCTTGATTAGCATAATTATTTCCTTTTTTCGTCCGACTCGTCTTAAAACTTCTTCGTTTGTAGCTCTGTCAACCCATGAGATCCATAAAATTCGTCTGAATATCCACATTTCGAAGGCTTCTATTTTCCTTATTGTTGCTCTTTTTAGTGTCTGGGGCATATTTCTATAGTCGATCGAATCGAACGTTCGATCCGCACATTCGATTCACTTTCGCACTCCCTTGCCATTTCTATATCCGGCGGGAGCACTACTTTATCGTTCCCGGATCGTTCGAACTCCCTTTCCTTATTTGACATTTAATTCGTATTAAATTTGAAATTACCGGAATTTTATTTGAGTTTGTGTGGATTTGGGGGGGTAATTTACGAAAGATTTAGATTTGTGACCATAAACAAGCGATTCGTTTTGTAGATGCGCGTTACCCGGGAAGTATACATGACTCCTTAATGTGGAACAATTCGCCTGTTAGTACACAAGGTACATGAAGACAGTACAATTGAGCACGAAAACTGCTGCCGGTTACTTGTTTTTTCCTGTAAAAAAATGGAATCCCTGAAAAAACCACCAATCCATTTAAATATTACTTACATGTTTAAAAAAAAATTTTGGCGCGATGGAATAGCAGCGGACAGAATATGACAGTTAAATTCGATTCAAACGACTACTGGAATCCCAATTTACATTACCGAACGTGAACGATTCACGTCGATTAGGAAGTTCATTTCAATGACGTTATTTATTCACCCCGACGGGTATAGAAATGCGAACGTACGAAATGTTCCCCCCGGCGGGTATAGAAATATGCCCCAATGTCTCTGCTCCGTATAATTGGACCGACCAGACGTAGCATTTAACAATTCTTATTTTAAGATTTAAGTTTTATTACTTTTATTATTACTAGGTATTATTAAAGGTAAATAAATTTACATTCAACATGTTTTGTACAGCACTAGCTGCTTGGCCTTCGGCTGTGTGTTTTGTGTATACAAAAAGGGTTATAAAACGAAGATTAGAGTGACAATTCAGATATGGTTATTTTATTTGAGTAATTTTAAAAGTTTATACATACATATGTATATTGTACAATTTTTATATTTTGATCGGAGGGGTTGGATAGGAGGTGAATGAGGTTTTTGTTGGAAAGGCTTGCACAAAGTTGGTTTATTGTTGGTCAATCCGTTGTAAGGTGTTTTATGCTAAATATACAGGGTGTCCCACGAGCAGTGTGCCAAAAAGCTAGAGCGTGTAGGTCTGGTCAAGACAAGAAAAAAATCGTATGGGAGGGGGGGGTCTATTCCCCCCCGTTTAGCCGGGAGTGGCAATTTTCTAAAAAACTGACTTAATTTGGAAAAAAAAAATATTAAAAATCAACAGTTACATCCACAATGCCGTGATATACTTTTTTGTAAAGCCAGAAACCTCTACTTTCATCCTGTTTTTAAACAAAGCTGTTTTAAGGAATAGTTTTTGAGAAATTAATTTTCAAACTCAAAATTTTGCAAAAAAAATTAAAAAAAAAATTTTGAACTATTTTTTTTTTCGAAATTGTATGTAATTAAGTACTAATTTTTTTTCAAAAATTCAATTCTCTTATTAGTTTTTAGTTAAAAACAGAAAACCGGATGCAAAAATGTCTTGTAGTTTTTGAGAAATTAAAAAAAACCCGAACCATTTTTTTCTAAGAAGAATCTTTTTTTTGGTTTTGACGCGGCTGGACTTGTAGACAAATTAATGTATGAAACATTGACCTCTTTTTTATTATTTTTAAAAAATTCGGAGTTTTATTATAATAAATTTTCAATATGATCCCCATTTTTTAGAAGGCAAAGATTATATCTCCTTCTTCTCCTAATGGCTGCACATATCTATGCTTGACAAATTTTTCTGCAATTTGACTTCAGCGACTTCAATCCGTTTTTTCAGTTGTTCCAAAGATACTATTTCCACTTCGTAAACATAATTCTTCATGAATCCCCACACATAAAAATCTAGAGGAGTTAAATCTGGTGATCTAGGTGGCCATTCCGTGGGGCCCCTTCTTCCGATCCAGCGGTCACTAAAATGATCATTCAGCCAGTTTCTAACCCGTAAGCTCTAGTATGCTGGTGCTCCATCTTGCTGGTAGATTAAATTATCTGCTATGGCCAAAGGAACGTTGTCCATCAAATTGGGCAAAAGGTCTCGTAGGAATTGCAGGTATGATTCTCCATTAATAACGGCATTCAAAAACCGGGGCCCGAATACAGTTTGTTCAACAATACCAAGCCAAACATTACAGCTAAAGCGGTGTTGTGATTTATTTTGTTTCTTGTTGTGTGGATTGGTGCTATTCCAATGATGCAAATTGCGGAAGTTAGTAACCCCATCTCTGGTAAACTGTGCTTCATCCGTCCAGAATATCCTTGCAAAATAGTTTCGTTCAGTTTCATCTCGAAGCAGTAATGATCGACAAAATTCCGCTCTCAAAAACTTGTCGTTTGAGGTGAGTCCCTGAACTGGCCAAAAATGGTACGGGTGTAAGTTTTCGGTATGAAGCACTCTCCATACTCTAGATTTGGGCACTCCAAGCATAATAGCCATGCTCCTTGTACTAAGGGAGGGATTGCGTCGGACCAAATCCAAAATTCAGGTAGAACCCATCGGCGGCGGGCGGACCCAGACGAAATTCGCAGGTCAGCTTTCAGGCGTTATCAATGAAAAAAAAAGAATTAATCCAGGGTTATTCCAATACTGTATCACTTTATTGTATCCTCATAAAACGCCGAATTTTTTAAAAATAATAAAAAAAGAGGTCAATGTTTCATACATTAATTTGCTTACAAGTCCAGCCGCGTTAAAACCAAAAAAAAGGTTTTTCTTAGAAAAAAATGGTTCGGGTTTTTTTTTAATTTCTCAAAAACTACAAGACATTTTTGCATCCGGTTTTCTGCTTTTAACTAAAAACTAATGAGAGCATTGAATTTTTGAAAAAAAATTACTACTTAATTACATACAATTTTGAAAAAAAATAGTTCGAAATTTTTTTTTTTCAATTTTTTTTCAAAATTTTGAGTTTGAAAATTTATTTCTCAAAAACTACTCCTTAAAACAGCTTCATTTAAAATCAATATGAAAGAAGAGGTTTCTGGCTTTACAAAAAGGTATATCGTGGCATTGTGGATGTTACTGTTGATTTTTAATATTTTTTTTTCCAAATTAAGTCAATTTTTTAGAAAATTGCCCCTCCCGGCTAAACGGGGGGAAATAGACCCCCCCCCTCCCATACGATTTTTTTCTTGTCTTGACTAGACCTATACGCTGCAGCTTTTTGGCACACTGCTCGTGGGACACCCTGTATATCCGGTTTGGCATAAGTAGCAGCTGGGGGGCTTGCACTTGGCAATAGCCAAGGTGGGTGTTTTATGGTGAAGTTCGGTTTTCGGATGATAGGACCAAGGTCAAGGCATTAAAAGCGCTTGAGGGGTATTTGGGGATGCTTGTACGTTTTAAAAGGTTTTTAGAAATGGTGGAAATCGGAGAGTTGCCGGAATGTACGATAATCGGGGAGCGATGAGCTGTTAGAAAGCACTTTGGTTTTTGATGTGAGGGAGGCCGGCTTCTGTGAGTGTGTTTTTTATAGGTGTTGTGGGGAACGGCTGGGTCGTGGGGAGGTTTTAGAATTTGGAGCGTTGATTTCGGATATTTTCTGTATATGGCCAAACCGTATGCGATTTTTGATAGTAGAATGGTTGTAGTGACATGGATAACGGGGTTAGTGGGAATTTGGGAGGATTTAGAGGATAAAAACTTAATAATGTTTAACTTAGAGTCTAGTTTTCTTCTTAGGGCTATACAATGGTTCTTAAACTAAATTTGCTGTCAAAGATTATGTCTAAGATACTTAATTCATTAACTCTAGGTATAGGAGATTTGCTACATATATACAATATCGAAATTGTTGCAATCACGTTTTTTGCAAATGTGTAGGTGTTTACTTTTATTCGGGGAAATCAAGGCTCCGGATTAGGAGCACCAGTTTCTCAAATTAGAGAGAATGTTTCGAAAGATTTATTGAATATGTGAAAGATTTAAGATTTGACTCCCCCATAGGGGCACTATATTAGCTTAATGCAAGCCTAAACAAAAAACTATAACTTATTAACTAGGTGGCAGGATGGAATCGATTAAGGAGAGTGTGAAGGTTTGTGGTATAGGGCAATTCTAAGGCTGGACTTTTTGAGGTGGAGGTCGAAAAGATTGGTGTTAGCTTTGCGAAGCATTCTGGACATTGGTTCATGGTAGCCATAATTTGTGCGGTGAGTGTTTATATGGAAAAGGGGCGTGGACCGGAAGTTACGTGGGTTGGTGTTAAGGGGAATCATATGCAACAATGTGGGGCTGTCAATGTTATCGCTGAGAAGGTCGTGAATAAATAGAATATCTGCAACATCACGTCGTTCTTTACGTGGTTGGAGGCTGATTAATTTTATGCGATCCGTATAAGGTGGTAAATTAAGGGGGTCGGCCCAGGGAAGGCCACGAAGGGCAAAACGGATAAACTTGCGTTGAATGGCTTCAATACGCGTAGTGTTGGATTTGTAAGAGGGGGACCAGACTTGGCTAGCATATTCGAGAAGGGCCATAACGAAAGTGATGTATATGATTTCGTAACGTAAGGATTCGAGAATTCTTTGGACCAACGTTTCACGAAACCGAGGGCAGAGTTAGCACGTTTGATAATGTTGTCGATATGGAGGCGAAAGTTGAGTTCACGGTCACAAATAACCCCTAGATCAACTAAGAAGTTGACAGGGGGAACGGTTTCATTACGAATAATGTAGGTTCTGAGTGGTGAGGAAGAGCGCTTGCGGGAATAAGTGATGGTTTGGCATTTACTGACATTGAGCTCGAGATGGTTTTTTTGACACCAAGTAGTGATCCTGTTAAGGTCCAATTGGAGAGAGCAGGAGTTGACAGGGGAACATATGTGTTTAAATATTTTCATATCATCAGCATATATGGAGAGCTAAGGGTTCTGAATAACACTGTTAACATCATTAATGGTTAGAATAAATATCAGTGGGCCGAGATGACTACCTTGCGGGACACTGGAGGTAGCATTAATTGGATCAGATATAGGAGATCTGAAGATAACGTTATATTGACAATCTTCAAGATAAGATTTGATCCATGAGATAAAACCGGGAGGGAAACCGAGGGCAGTGAGCTTGAGGAGAATAATTTGGTGAGGCATTTTGTCAAAGGCTTTGCTGAAGTCGGTGGCGACAACGTCTACTTCTTTGCCAGCTCCGAGTGCACACAAACATTGTGAAACAAACTCGACTAGATTAGTGGTTGTCGATCGATTTTAGGAATCCATGTTGGTTAGGAGAAGATATGGGTTTGCAATGAAAGAATAGTGCATCATAAATTATGCTCTCGAAAAGTTTGGGTAGGCATATTTCCTGAGCATATATAGCTGAGAAAAGAGTCTTGAGAGATAGAGCTTTGAAATAAAGCAGTAAAGGGGAAAATAAAATGCTTAGCGTATTTTTTTAAAACTATGGCGGGCAGACAGTCGGGACTGGGAGAGTAGTCGTCCTTTAAGTTGCGTATTATTTCAGCGATTTGGTCGGGAGTTATGTTCAGTGAAACAAGAGACGTCTGGGGGCAGTCTATCAAATATCGAAAATAGTCGTGATCGGGTTGAAGAACCTGGTCGGTGAATGATTGGCTGAAGAGATGAGCAAAGAAGTTGTCGATTACTTCGGGTTCGTTGGAAGAGTTATTGAATTAGCGGGGTATTAATTTATTTTTTATAAATTAAATTAAATGTAGCGGGGTAGCTATTGGTTTTTCTTTTTGTATTAATGAAGTGGAAGGAACACTTGGGGTCAGAGATAAGGGAGGATTGCATTCTGTTCAGGTATCGGAGGTAGAGTGATTCACATAGCTGTGCAAATTTAGTGTAGGACTGCATGTAATTAGAAATGTCAGATGTAGAGGAGGATCTAAGATAGGCGTGCCAATTTTAGTTTCTTTTCTTGCGAAAAGAGCGTAGTTCCTTGGTATACCAGGGCGGAGATGAAGTGTAGTTCTTTTTTTAATGAGTATGGGACTGAAAGAATGAAGCAGCTGAGGATTTTGGTGTAAAATAGAGCAAGGGTTTCGTTAAAGGATATGTGAGAGTTAGGGTTAAGGAGGAAGTTAAAATTAACATTGTTGAGCATATTATTTAGTTTCGCGAAGTTAGTTTTGCGGAAATTGAAACAGTACGTATTTTCGGAAGGAAGAATAGTGAATTGGCTCTCGAGTGAAAGAGTTACCGATAGAGGTGGATGAAGGGGGTCTAAAGTAGAGAGAAAATGGTTGCTCGGGGTAACAACGCAGTTTACGGCATCAGATGAGAAAATCATGTCGAGTTGTCTGTCCATGTTATTGGTGATGTTACTGAGTTGCAGGAGGCCGGAGTCAGAGAAATGATCCGTGAAAAGGATTTCTTTACCTGAGGAGGGGTTAGCGGCGATATAATGGGTCTCATCATCGGATTGAAAAGCATCGTGATTCTTCAAAGGACTTGCATATGGTGTTGGTTGATTTCGAGAAGGCCTTTGACCGGCAACCAAGAGATCTTTTATGGGTAGCGCTAAGACAAAAAGGAGTTCCAGAAACCTACGTGCGAGTGATTATGGACATATACGAGACAGCAACGACAAGAGTAAGATGCACCGCAGGAGTCACCGAAGAGTTCGCAATCAAACTCGGTGTACACCAAGGGAGCGTCCTTAGCCCACTGCTTTTTATAGCAGTCCTTGATTGCTTGCTTGAAGGAAAAGTGACGGACCCCAATGTGCACCAGCTATTCTTTGCTGACGATGGGGCCATTATAAGTGATGATCAGGCGTCCCTACAACGAGCACTTGATGTGTGGGTGGACATTTTTGAGGGACACGGGTATCGTATTAGTTCAAAGAAGACAGAGTATCTGTGCTGCCCGTTCTCTGACCCTCATCAGCCTATTCCAGACATTTACTTGAATGGAAGAGTGCTTCCCAAGTGTGAAAAGTTTAAATATCTGGGATCTATGATTAATAGAGAAGCAACTTGTGATGACGACATCAAACATCGCGTAAGCGTAGGGTGGATGAAGTGGCGGGAAAACTCCGCCATCTTCTGTGATCGAAAATTTCCCCCTAAGCTGAAAGGAAGGCTCTACACTTCAGTTGTACGTCCGGCGCTCACATACGGTTCACAATGCTGGACAATGCACAAAAAGTATGAGAGCAAATTAACGGCAACTGAGATGAAGATGCTTCGCATGACAGCGGGAGTAACAAAGCGTGACAGAATTAGAAGTTCAAAGATCCGAGGAAGCCTCCACGTAAAAGAAACCATCATAAGAAATATAGAGCGCGACCGACTCAGTTGGTATTGCCATGTTCAAAGGAGAGATCCTTTAAACCCCGTCCAAAAGGCGTTATCAATCAACATTCCAATTTCAACACGCAAAAAAGGCAGGCCGAAAAACAATTGGTGCAAACAAATGCAAAAACACCAGCATTTGATTGGCCTCAGCGATGAAGTAATCCCAAACCGGGAAGCCTGCCGCTACTTTCTGAGGTCAAACCGGCGGACCCCACAAGCGGACCAGTAGGAAAGCAGTTAAGTGGGAAGGTTATGGTCCTACACTTCTGACCATAACGACGCCGGGATAAAAAGGAAAAGAAGAAGATCATCGGATTGAACCCATTTCAGGTGTGGGAGATTGAAATCGCCACAGATGATGATGATGTCATTGGGTTGGGCGATATCAAATATGGAGTGGACGAAATCAACGGCGAGTTGGTAACAATGTGTGGGCTGTGAGGGTCTTAAGGAACAGCAGGCGAGATAAAGCTTCCGTTTAAGGAGACTTATTGAGGCACTAGTGAAGTTGAAACAGAATGAAATCTGAGCTGAATAACTCGCTGTCTCCAATGCCGTGTGTCTAATGTTGAAATTAGAGAGAATTGTACTGATGTCATTATATGCAACGTTACTGACAGTTAACCGTTGTACAAATCGTAAACACTCGAGTACCGGTTTTTGATTTTGGTACGGAATTTTCTGTTTGATAGAAGAGATTTTATGTACGAGTACATTTTTTGTCGAATCTTCCATTTTGATAGGGTGTTTAGCACAAAATGAATGCCAATGCAGTCGAAAGCTTTTTCGAAATCAAGGGATAATATTGAAATGTGATTTCTGCGGGATAGAGAAGATGCAATGTATTCGTCTATGTGAAGGAGGGATTCAATGGTGCTAAGCCCATGTTTAAAAGCGACTTGATTTAGGCTAACTAAGTTATTTCTTTCTATGAACCAAAGTAAGCAACGTGAAATTATCTTTTCTAATAATTTACCTGCGCACGGAAGAAGAGAGATAGGTCTATAACTTTTGGTATCAGTTATTTTTTTGCCAATTTTTTGAAATTAGGATGATGGTTGCGGTTTTCTATGTTTGTGGTATTATACCTTGATCAAAGATATTGTTAAATAGTTGTAAAATGCGTTGTTTAATAACGGGTGGAGAGTTTTTTAACATCGGGTAGGAGATTCTATCGAAGCCAGATGTTTTCCCCTTTACGGACTCTAGGCAGCTTTCCAATTCTAGACTGTTTATAGGCAGTTCAATAGATTTGGTTGAGGAACCTAGGAGGTAGGTTATGTTATTACTTAGGGCTAATTGTCTGGATTCAAGGAATTCAGGAGCGAAATTTTAGTCCAGTGAGTAATTAGACTAAGTCTTGGCGAAGTGGTTGCAGATTTTAGTTGGATCGAAGACGGTTTTGGAATCTGTAACGATTACACTAATGATGCGAGGGGTGTAACTGCCTGTAAGTGTTTTATATCGGCCCATAATTTCTTGTTGTTTGTGTAGGGGTTGATGTTAGCAGTAAACTTTTGGAAACATACACTTTTTGCTAGTTTTACCATTCGGCGGCATAAAGCATTTGATTTACGATATTTGATAAGGTTATCATCTGAAAGGTGTTTTCTAAGCAAACTCCATAGATGTTGTTTATTCGTACGTAAGGTAGCGATTCCGAAGTTCCACCATGGGACAAGGTATTTATGTGGTAGGCTTTTTGTTTGAGGAATCGTTAGGTTGGCTGCATGTCGAATTGCCTTAGTAATAGTAGCCGCTTCTTTGTTTATGTTGGAAGAATGATTTTTGTTCATTAGGCTGTTTGTAGCGATATTCAATTTGCTCGGTCGGTTTGAAATTTAACTGTTGTCATTTTGGGTTCATTGCATGTTTTACCGATGTTAATAGTAGTAATTATGGGAAAGTGATCACTGTCGTGGAGGTTTTCTAAAATATGTGATGAAGAACTTGGTATTAATTGGGATGATATTAACGTAAGATCAATGTGTGTGAATGTTTTGTGGGTAGTAAAGTGGGTTGGACTACCGTCATTCAAAATAGAGAGGTTTGAATTTATTAAATAGTTTTCGATTGCCCTGCCTCTGAGGTTACGTTTTCGGGATCCCCAAAGTGGGCTCCCCACTTGTAATGTTCTCAATATCTGCTGGAGTAAAGGGCTGGCAAGGTGGAATGTATAGAGATATCACAGTGATTTTGACGTTTAGTTGTATTTCGACAGCAACTGTAGAGATGGGAGAGTTGACAGCTACATAGGTGCTTGTGTGGTATAGATTTATGTATGTACTAACAGGCCAGTTCCCTATTTTGCTGATGAGTTACTATCGCGATTATAAAAGTATGCAACGAATTGCTTTGGGAGATTTGGGGTATTCCTGGCTGGAATGTGGGTTTCTTGAAGAGATATTATTGATGGTTTGCGATCATTAACTAATAATTGTAATTGGAGTAAATTATTGAAATAACCTTCCAGGTTCCACTGAAAGACCTTAGATATGATGTTATTGGAGATTGGAAAGTTATGCACGGCATGAGCCTTGCCATGGTGTGAAAAGTTTGAGGTGATTATGTTGGGGGGGAACCACTCTGCAGGCGGCTCGTTGGAGGATCGGTGTCCTCTGACGATAACCGATGATTCAACAAACAACCAGCAGAGTCGTTATTGGGTGTGAAACTATTGTTTTTAGATGTCATCATCGTTGATTTTGGAGGATAGAGAGTAGTATTGATTTCTATTAATAAGGTTTTGAGTGATTCTAGACATAGGTGAGTGAGTTAGAATTTGGGTTTGATTTGAGGAGTTTTTGTTGTCTGAATTTTTTGAGTGTGGGTTGAAGAGTTGGTTGGGTTTGAGGTATGGGAAATGGTGTAGTTGGCTGGGAGAGATTGAGTGGGAGACAAGTTTGAGTTGGATGAAGGTGAAATAGTTGGACACTTTGATTTTATTATTACTTTTGAAGGATGGTGAGCGGAGAGAGTTGGAGAAGAAGAGTGGCTGTGGTGTTCGTGAGTGGCTAGTTCGGTTATATTTTTTTGAGTGTTAGTTGAAGTCGATGGGGGAGGCAGGTTATGGAATTGATGCTGGTTGATGGTTGAGCTAGGTTGGGATGGAGTATTTATAAGTGTTGAGTGGCGTCTTCTTTTTGGGTGGACATTTTTGCGACCGATGAGTATGATTGGGGGGCTGGTGATGGGGGGTATTTTTCTTTCAACAACTCTTTCGCTTTGGGCCATGTTGCATTTGTTAATTGTTTTAATTTGCAGTATTTCTTTTGCCTGCCGAACATTTTTGCATGTATCAGAGTTGGCTGGATTTTTGTCAAGGTACACAGTTGGAACATAACACTCTGGTTCACTCATCAGGGGAATGAGGGGGAAGGTTACATATTACGCAAGTTGGGTTATTTCGGCATCTTTTGGCTGTGTGCCCCAATAATTGGTAATTTTTGCAACGCATGAGATTTGAAAAATATTCGTTGATTTTGACTTTATGCCATTCGATGTCGACTGTACTAGGAGGTCGGAAGCGGTCAAAGGTGAATAAAATTAATCCGGTGGTACGTTGATATCTTAAATATGAACACAACACCTTGGGATTTCATTTCTTGGACAATTTCATTTTCAGGAACATTTATTAAACAGGGCGCGTAAGCTATGCCCTTGGAGGAGTTTCGGTGAGAATGTAGAGTAACGGAGATTGGGCAGATGTTGGAGAGGGAGTTCTTTGATAGGAATAGGTCAGCAATTTTTTTGCGATTTGACTAAAACAAGTAGACTGCCATCGTGTAGTTGGTTGACGTAAGCAGTGCCTATGTTATAAACTGCTTATTTTAGTACAAAAACGCTGAATGATGTGAGTAGTTTTTTTTTCATCGGTAGGGGAGATGACAATAAACTTAGGATTGTTGAGGATAGACTGCGTTACAAAGGGATTAGTTGTTTCCGTCATAATTGAAGGTTTTTACGTTGTTTAGATTTGGGTTCGGGCAGGTCTAGTTAAGGGAATGGTAGATAAATTGACACTATATTAACTCACTCACTAGATTCACTTCACTAGCGGGGCGTGAGGGAGAAAAAAAAGAGTGGGTCGGAAGTATTGGCTTAAAATATAGCGGGAAAACAAACCGACGAGAATTGGGCGGGAGAGAACTATTCAATAGTCAATGTTACCAGCACGGGGGTCAGACGATGACTGAAGATTTAAATTTATTTCTCTACTTAGTAGCACTTTCTTTACTTTGCAGAACGCTGCCCTTGCTTGATCTATTCTGCACTGGATTTCCTTGGAAGGGTTTGCATTGCTATTTATCAATGTTCCCAAGTATTTATAGGTGTTTACTCTTTCTTTTGCAACGCGCCAGAAATTCATAATTGAATTCATGCAATTTTTAATTCATAATTTTGAATAACGTGTTGATAACTTTCCACGTTTAGTTTATTCATTATTGTCTTATACTATTTAACATTATTACCGCGTCATCTGCATATCTGATATTGTTGATTGCGACCCCATTAATTTTGATTCTTCCGCTTGAACTTATTAATAAGTTTTTGAAAATTTCTTTAGAGTACATATTAAACAGGAGCGGTGATAGTATGCACCCTTGTCTGACTCCTTTGCAGATCTCTATCTCCTCCGATTCTTCTCCTGATTTTTTTTGCCTTTTTGCCTTTGGTTCCAATAGAGTTTTCTATGACCCTAATACTACACATATGTATTTCCGTCTATGTTTCTACTTCTTAGGATATCCGCCATCTTATTATGTTACACTTTGTCGAATGTCATCTCTAGTCTTCGGTGGTTTATCATGTTGAGGGCATGTTCTTCTCGTGTCCCAAAGCCATTGCTAGATCCGAATTGAGATTCGCTTATACCTTCTTCAGGCTTGTTGTAGATCCTTTTATGAATTAATTTCAGAAAGATCTTTAATGTAGGCTTATCAAGCTTATTGCCCTATAATCAGAGCACGTTGGCGCTTTATTCTTTTTCGGCAACGTAACAAATGTTGATCTCAACCACACATCTGGAAAATTGCCATGTCTGTAGATAGCGTGGAAGAACTTTACTAATATTTGTATGTTTTTGTCCCCAATCAGTTTTACAATCTTATTGGGTTGTACCATATGAATTGTCCGATTTCGTTCAGTCTAAAATAAGGAGTTCTCGAGTAAACATCTGTGTCAGAACGTTAAATTTTTATTTTTATTTAGTAAAGTTGTACGTCTACTTGATGTGTGAGAAATTTAGGTTTCGTTACAAGTATAATTTTTTTTTTTCTAGGAATTGCTTACCTGCTATCGGCAGTACAAAATCGAACCCTCTATCTTTATGAATTTAAAATGCACATCATGGGGGTTACATGCAATCCTCATGCTCTTTCAAATAATGTTATATTATACTAATCTTTTCTTTTTGACAATCACTTAAATATATGAATTTACAAGGTGCGGTTGTTTTAATTTCTTACATGGGTTACGGGCCTAGATTATCCGCGGTTTTTTTTAAGGTAGAGTGAACAGTTTTCTTATTATATCGCTGGTTGCTATAAAATGAGTGCGGTTGTCCAAATAAAGAAATTGTCTACGGACAATTTTTAAATTTTAGAATTGTGGGATCCAATTATTGTGAACTGTCCTAATGATGCTTCGGAGAAGATAAAATGGGAAACCATAAATCAGAAAGCGTTTGCGACTATAATATTGTGTTTAAAGTCATCAGAACTCATACATATGAAGAATGGTAAAATTTCTAAAGACGCATGGGACGCGCTGCGGGATATATGATATATCTCGGAGACCGCCCTGCACGTAAGGTCGTGCTTTTCAGAAAGCTTGTTCGGTTCCGGGTACAATCTGGAGAACATTGCATCACAGAAGTGAATGGTTTTTGTCAAATCGTTGATGATTTAAAGCACATAGGAGTTGACATTCTTGAAGACCTTATCTTCTTGTTGTGTAGTTTGCTTGCAGAACTGGATAGTTTTGTGGTAGCTATGGAAAGCCGAGATAATTTACTTAAACTAGAGCAACTGAAAGTAATCAAAGTAATTGAAGAAATACATAGGCGTGTGAAGTAGGATGTGTCCAGTGGTAAAAATGTGGCAAAATAACTTCTGCGTGATAGAAGAAGTGGCGAACGGAGACTAAAGGCAAAAATGATATAAAGCTGAATAGCGATACTATACGGGACATGCGTAAGTTTAATTGTTACGGGTGTGGAAAGAGAGGTCACATTCGCTCACAATGTAGAAAAAGTAACGAGTCATCTCTTCCAGTCTGTGTCTGTGTTACAATCGTCCGTATATACAATGTATAAGTATGTATAACGCATGGGTTTTAAACAGCGGCGCATCATATGCCATATATGCAACTAAAAGAACTTGTTTGTGGAAATTCACCGATATAAAAAAAAAAATTGTTAGCATCGGGTGACTGTATACATGCAGAAGGAATCGGAAATGTCAAAATAAGCACCGTTAAAAATAATTTGCTTTTGAAAAACGTTCTATACGTACCACAGTTAAACTCAAATTTCCTCTCCGTGAGTGCAATTATAAAAAAATGGAAATATTGTTGGATTTGGTGATAAAAAGGCATATGTTAAAAATAAACGTTATTTTCTACCCAATTAAAGAACGGAATATACACAAAATCCTTTTTAGACTGTGCAAAGGAAAACAATAATTCATTAATTGGATTGGAGAATTCTAGGTCGGATCTACATTTGTGGCATAAAAGATACGGACATTTGAATTTTAAAGATTTACTTTTATTATCAAAACATGATATGGTCCGCTGACTAAATGTAAATCCTGAATCAAATATTGTATGCACAACCTGTGCAATCTGCAAAATAAATAAGAAACCTTTCCCAGTATTCCCTCATGTTAACTTCAACTGATGCATTCCGATATCAGTTCCATCACAAGGTTCGTGATTATTTATTACTATTACTATTTTATTACATTTATTGACGATTTTACTAGATCTATTGGTGTTCAGTTCCTTAAAAACAAATCAGATGTGTTTTCAGCTTTTAAAAATTTGATGTATAAAGCCGAAAGACAAACAGGTTGCAAGTTTAGATGTCTTAGGAGTCATAGTGGTAGAGAGTATTTTAGCTCCGAAGTCAAATGATTTCTGACCCAAAATGGTATCCTTCATCAGACGACTGTTATCTATACCCCCCAAACAGAATGGAGTTGCGGGAAGAGCTAATTGTACGCTGGTGAAAATGGCACGTTACCTGCTGGAAACATCGAATCTTCCTTAAATTCTGTGGTCCGGGGCAATCAACACTGCGGTATTTTTATATTAGGAACAGGTCTCCAACTAAAGTTTTAGATCATATGACACCTTATGAGCGGTGGAAGGGTATAAAGCAATAAGTCTCGCATTTAAGGACATTTGGTTATGAAGCGGTAGCAATCGAGAAAGGAGGAGAAGTAGGTCCAAATTTCTGCCGAAGGGAATACGATCTACGTTTGTCGGTTATGCGAATTAAACAAAAGGATACAAATTGTTCAACAAAAAAAAAAACAGATCAATTGTAGTTGCTAGGGACGTCACATTCTTCGACGACACATTTTCGCAGGAAGTAATTGAATCAAAGGAACATGAACCTATGATAAATTTTTCCTTTATATTGATGATGTTATGAATAAGGGCCTGACAAAAGGTACGACGCAAGAAAAAAAAGCAAAGAAAGTTTGCTAGAAGAAAACGATGGTCTTTAAATATCCCAGAAGATGACGAGGAAAGTAGGCATGTCAAGATGTTGAGAAGTGGGAAAAAGGCTTTTAATTCCTCATTTATGCACTACGAAGAAGTACTAATCCCAAAAACAGCCACAGAAGCTTAGAGTCTGCTAATGGTCGACAGTGGAAAAATGCCATGGAAAATTAATAAAAGGCATTAGTAAGGAATGGAACATGGGAATTAATCGATCGGCTCCCAGGGAAAAACATTATTGGTTCCAAGTGGGTATTTTCTACAAAAGCAAATCTAGATGGCTCGATAAGTAAGTACAAAGCCAGAGGGGAAAAATTACTTTGACACATATGAACCTGAAACAAGGCATTCCACCATTCGTATGATTTTAACGTTGGCCGCTCAATATTCCCTGCTGGTAAATCATATAGATATTGTTTCAGCTTAATTGAATGGGAAGCTTGAAAAAGAAGTTCTTATGCGGCCACCAGAATCATTTGTCGACGGGTGTTATCCTAACAAAGTATTTAGGCTTACCAAATCATTTTACGGCCTTAGGCAATCTGGAAAAAATTAGAATACGAAAATCGTTGATTGGTGTGAGATTCACGAGATGCAAATCCGATAATCACGCTTATGTTATGATCAAGGAAGGTAAAGTTAATATAATGGCTTTATATACAGATGATATCATACTAGTATGTACTCTGGGGACAACAATGAAGAAGATTATATCAGAGTTAACCAATCATTTCGAGGCGGAGGATCGAGTACCGATAAAATACTATTTGGGAATGGAAGTTGAGCGAAAAGGACTACGAGGTGAAATAACCATTCATCAAGCCAGTTGCACTGCTGTACTTCTGAATCGGTGGAACATGCATGAATGTAAAGGAGCATCCACACCCCTCTCTAGGGGAACAACCCTGCAGAAATGTGAAGAAAAATTTTAAAAATATCAGGCTCTAATTGGAGGACTTACATATCTGGCCATAATATCGGGGCCAGATATAGCTCACTGTATTTCCTAACTGCTAAAGGATATGCTAGTCTACGACTCATATAATTCAAATCTTGTTTGCTTCGCAGATGCCGATTGGGGTTCAAACATGGTAGACCGGAAGTCTTATAGTGGGATAGCCTCAAGTTTCATTATATTAGGGATATAGTTTTAAAAAATGAAAATATTATGAAGTATATATCGACAACTGATAATGCATCTGACATTTAAACAAACATATTTGAAAAGACACAAGGATTGTTGTGCACTGCTAACTATTATTTTTGCCTAAATTTCTATTCGATATTAAATAATTTTCTTGTATGTTACAGTCGTATAAAGCATGTGGGTTTAAGGAAGGTATATTAGTATTGAAAAATTAATACAACAAAGTGCCAACCCTCATGCTCTTTCAGATCATGTAATATACTATTCTTTTCTTTTTGACAATCACTTAAATATATTTTTTCAGTGACTATTTGGCGGAAATCGAAAGGAATAATTCTTCAACCAGCAAAAACGATAAACGCTCTCAAATATTGGGGAAAATCGACATATTGCATGCCAAATTGGCTGAAAAGTAACCTGCGTTGGTCAATAGGCACGGTCCGATCCTTTTGCAATAAGGAGAAAAACTGCAGTTGGGATTTTAAATTCTTTCACATCCACCGTACTCTCCCGATATTCCCCCAATGGGCTACCATCTTTTCCACAATTTGGATTCATATTGCCAGCAGATGGTCTTCCCGAACCGAGCAGAGGTCATAAAAGCCTTTGAATATTTCATTGCCTCAAAAAGTCAGCACTTCTACGAAAAAGCAATGCGTACAACCCAATATACTCATATAACAGTGGTTACACAGAAATTATGGCTGTTGCATCACGATAATGCACTCAACGTTTCCTAATAATGAAAAGACCCATGAAGGACGGAGATTTGCCACCATTGAGGTGATAAAGACGTTAGAAAAGCTCAAGGCTAAACAAAAAAGAGCATATCAGAAGTGCTTCGAGGATTGGAAAAAGCACTGGTCCGAGTGTATTTTACCTAAAAAGGTCGAACCAGAACTACCCCATATATGTATCTTCCTTGTCTATGAGAAACTGGGAAAGGTCAGTAGAAGTTCACTTCGAAAAGTTGCTCTTATATATATTCGTTTAACTTTGGTATCAAATTTATATATAAATTGAGGACTGTTATAACACTAGCAGAAAAGGAAAATCGGTTGGAGTTGAGAAATTCTGAAGGTCGACCAACGAAGCTGTCCTGAAGAGATGAATCTAAAATCCTTAGAGCTGTAATTAAATAGCCCCAAATCAGCTTAAGCCAATTAATGGCGGAGGTAAACAAGGAAAAATCGCTTGTTCCTTTTGCAAACAATTATGTGACAGACTGTATGTATATTTTTGGAATTTACTTAAAGTTATAGTTGGGTAAAAAAACATTAAAACCTTCTTTCTTAAACCAAAAAAAAAAAAAGAAAAAGTTTTACAATTAAAAAAAACCTTAAAAGAAGTTAACTCCAAAGGTTTTTATACCAAAATTGGCAATAGCTTGTCATATTTCAAGTTTTTACTTCACTTCTGCTAGAAACTGCGCGTTTTCTCAACTTGGCTTTCATATAAGCCAACAAGTGTTCAGTTAAATTAAAATCCGTGCGTTTAATTTAATCGGGAATAACTTTTTGCACATTATATAATAATCAGTTTTTTTTTTAACAAAAGCGGCAGAGTATTTGACGTCATTACTATGAACTTCGATAACTATTATGCAATTCGAATTTGATTCCCTCAAATTATTTCTTAAAATACTTAAGTAATATATTTTATTCATTATTCCCTCCACTTAAATTAAGTTGCCGAACCCATTCAACTAACCTCTTTCATTACTACAGACAAAAAGGCGCCCATAATACCCATAAGACCCAAATACACTTCGACAAGGAGTGCAATTGTCCAAAGCACAAGTAATTTGTGGATATACTCTTTGGCCACAAGCCTGACAATGTTTCTTTCGGACAAATAAGACTTATTCCGGAGTAAATAAGCGTTGTATATTACGGAATGTAAAATAATATCTATTTATTAGAAGGTATTCATTAACAATTGAATTATTTAAATCATTAGCAATTTGTATTGCAGATATTTTTGGATTTTTTTCCATTTTTCGCACAATTTCCTGTTTTGTTTGCTCACTTAAGATCTTTCGTGGTATCCGACTTCCGCTGGATCTATAAAAGAAAACGTTCTTTTCGAAAGACTTAATATTATAGTTAACTGTGGAATAGGCTTATTAATAAATTCAATGATAATTCGAAAGTTTTTTTTCGCTCCACTATTTGAGTCAACATTACCGTTATGTAGGTCCTGGATAAAAAGTATATTTTGTGGGTTGTATGTTGATTTGTTTTTACACAGCCTTATAAAGCAGTAAACTATAAGCCCAGGGAGACAATCAACCTCAATGTGCGCAGTATGGAATACTGTAGAAGGAGATCAGACCAGACGAGCATTGTAAAGAAGTTAATGTAAAAGAATTTCGTAACGTAAGGTTCCGAGAATTTGATAATGCTGTCGATGTAAAGGCGAAAGTTAAGTTCTCGGTCATAGATAACACCTAAGTTAATCGAGAAGTTGATAGTCATGAAGGTTCGAAAAAAACTGAATTTCTTCTTGTGCTCTTAATTAAGAGGCCAACATCTAATACTAAGCATATGCAGATAAAATATTTGAATTCTCATAAAGTTATTTAATGTTAAACTTTTCGTTAGCTAGTGCCCAAGTTTTGTTTGGCGCTTTGTATGTCCTCTATGAAAGATGCAGCATGCTGATATATAATGTTTTGGTCGTTGAATCGGGCTTTGATCAGTACGTAATATCAGGTATACACTGTTGTCCGCTAGGTAGCGTGCCGCCCTACCTCAGTTCTTGAAATGCCATTTGCAAAGATCCTTAATATGTGGAGGATACCTTAAATGTAAGCTACTATGATCAAAACAGTCACAACAATATCGGTCTCCTGACAATGAAAGGGCGCTTCTGTAGATATGTAGAGTAACACAAAGAAAGCTCCTCTGGCAAAGATGGCCATAAATCTAATATGTCTCTGGTGAAAACGATATATCACAAAAAGAAGTGATTTTTGGTACAAGTCGCACTGGAAATCGAGGATCTATGTACGATCGTCATGGATATGTCATTTGACGCCAGCCATTCCTTTGCGACGTAATTTCATAGTCAGTATTCATAGTGTCAAGAATTACACCAGCCTATACCTTAAACCACTTTTTTTTGTATTTTTACTTCTTTCTGATCAGACCTGGGATCATTGTAAAGCCCGACACTGCATTTTGACTGCATTTTAACAATACGTATCATTATATAATCTGCGTATGAAGCGACAGCCAAGCTTCGTTCAAAGTGCTTGACCTAAGTACAACTTCCACAATGAGTCAGGTCAGCTCTAGCTAATAACAAAAACAAAAAAATTATCTTTTTTTAAAGAAATGTGCATTATATTTGAGTCTTTTTGGGAATAGTGATTTTGGGGGTGTTGTCCTATCAAAATTGCTACTGATCATTCGCCTCGGTATAAGGATCTCCTATGCCAATCCTGTTTTTGGTGTCTGTCGCGGTTATAATCTTTAAAATCAAATTCCAACAAGCAAAAATCAGAGCGAGCTGAGCAACTGAATCATATTATTTCACGGAATATGCATCCTTGTATACAAAATATAACGATAATAACCGGTTTTTTTATTCCGATTGTTGGCCTCTTTCCTGAAAAATAACCTCCGGACTTATATGCTCAAGATAATTCTACAAATTATGCTCTCGCTTTTTGTGCAATTAATATATAAAATGTATACAATAAATTTCTTTTTTAGAATTTGACAACTCATGGACGAGCCTTGCCACAAAAAACAGCGAATGGACGCGCAAAGCTTCCAAATAAGGCCTATTTTGTCAGATGACTTTTGTGAGCCTATTTCACTCGAGTTGGTCGTTGTAACACGTATAGATGACAAAAAATCGATTTCGTCTATCATTCACAAATTGAGTCAACATCTTCCATTGCAAAGCCTGCAGCATTTGAAGAGAGTTCGCCGAAACGAAATAATTTTGTGCAGAACTTCAGATGTCGAACTAGTGAAAACTGAAAATCCTTTACTGGAGGAGGACACTCTTAGAATTAAAGCCTATATGCTGTCGAAAGGCATTTCCGCGGATATGACGTCTAAGCTATGTGAAGATATGTACATTGTTGATGTCGCATCAACGTCACCAAAACTTCGGTGGCAGTATGAATCGCTTAACGTGTTGTGGCCTTGCAAATTCCATGAAAATAAATACAATGAGTCCTTGTTCAATGGGACGAATTTCTCGCAGAAGGAAATAGAATTGCATTGCAAGATAACGTCATTGCTTACTAGACTTTCTGAGAGTGAGGGTGCTTTAATAGGAATTTGCATAGATCCGAGAACGAACTCAGTCGTGGCTGTTGCGAGTGGTGCACCTGAACAGAATCCTGTCATGCATTGCCCGATGGTTTTAATAGATTTCATCGCCCGCAGTCAAGGCAGAGGAGCGTGGCAGTGCAATAATGAACCCGTAGATTTAAATGATCCGCAACTCGATTTCAGAGGAATCCCCAAAAAGTATTATAAAGCTATCCGTGAACTATCGAAAGAAGATATCAAATTTGGAGCAGAAACCATCAAGGCGACGGAAAGTCGGAAAAATATCACAGAAGACATGATCAACGAAAGTAATCTTATAAAGTACGGTCCATATCTGTGCACAGGGTACGATGTTTACTTGATTGTGGAGCCGTGTTTGATGTGCGCTATGGCATTGTTGCATAGTCGGGTTCGCATGATATTCTATTTGAAGGCATCAGAAAACGGCGCACTTCAAACCAAGTGCAAGCTTCATACGATAAAGGACCTTAATCACCACTTTGAAGTTTTTCATTGTAACAGTGAAAGAAAATATTGTTTTAATAAATGCAGTTAACAATTGACTATTTTTATTACTCGTACTTTTTAATTTTTCTAGAAGTTTTGTACGATTATAAATTGAATTTGTAGATTTAACGTAAGTATGGTCCCTAGACAATGAAACCGAAACTGTGTGATGACTTCATTCAAAGGAATTTGAATGTTCAGGTCATTGGTGCTTGTTTAAGTCTTTAAAAATTACATGGGTAACTATAAATGTCATAATTAGAAAAATTGATATACGGGGGTTTTACTCCCTCTGCACTATACTTGTTCACGAATAATTTCTCAACATTTTTCGTGATTTTAAGTCACGAAAGGGGCTCTGATTACCCTTGCCTATAAGAGTCATCTGTACGTCTGATGTTGTAGTGGTATGCTGTGGGAACAAAACTGTTTTTTACCTTTTAACGCTTCGATAATTGCGAACCGCCCGCGCTTGACTACTATGACTACGCGAGTGGTGAATCTATCCCAAAACTGAATCTAGTGTGTTTCTTCCCAACCGTTAAACTCAAACAGATTCTTAAGTATTCAGCTATAGACTCCGTATTCAGCAATGAGATGCTGTTTAAAAATTCACCAGTTGGCCTGGAAGCAGAAATCAACTAAATATTTCACTCTAACAAAGAGTACCTTCACGACATGCTAACATTTGCGCGGTCTAAGCTTAATTTTACCGCGATTTACACATTGTCCTTCCTCGTATCTGCAATTCGCCTTTGGAACTTTTGGAAACTTTTTATATATGTTTCTGAAAACAGTACCGTAAATCAGAAATTACGTAATTATTAATAATTACAATCTCTATAACTTTTTTTTCTTTTTTTATCTCTTCAAATTAATGATATTTTGGATATTAATTTCTTGATTATTAATCCTTGAAGTCCCTATTTTATTTTATTTTGTAATTTAATTTATAATTCTGTGATATAATTTCTTTATGCTGTCAAAAGACCATAGCGTCTTGTAGCATTTTGTTAAATCCAAAGAGATGCAAATAAAATGAAAAAAAACAAAGCCTTATCTTAGGCGAAGCCAATCTACGTGCTGTGCATTTTAAAGGCAGTTCAACGCTTCCATATTGTATTCTGTCTCGGCCTGTACTCGAGAGCGTCAAATCTTCTATAAGACAAACACACTTTTGCACTCGTGAAGTTGCAGACTAATTAAAGATCTCACCGTGCACAAATTCGCTGGCCCTAATAGTCCCCCCATACTTCTGAAGATGTGTTCTTCCGCGCTGGCAAAACCACTGCATTGGCCTTTCAATTTTCTTCCCGAGTAGATGTGAAACAGCACTTCTTCCTAAAAAGAGCGAATCTTCGTCTCCAGCTGCCCATGCATACCACTAACGTCCCTTCTTTTTAAGGTCATAAAAACGCTGATAAATCGTCACCTTATGAAATATCTTGAGTCATGGAAGCTCCTTAGTGTTGCTGGTCACTAAGGTTTCCGTAACTATGGTTTCCGTAGCAACAGGTCCACTGATGATTTGATGACATTTCTCACCGAAAAGTGGAACCCATCTTTGCACAACTTTGGTGAAAGCAGGATCTTTGCGTTTGATGTTTTGGGCCAGCCTCTTCTGTCGATAATGCATGTTTATGCTGTGTGTGGCCTGTGTGGTACCCTGTACCTTATACGACTACTTTCATAACCAATCAATTATAAAATTACTGAAGGAGAGTAGTAACAAAATCTACTTCGAATTCGGTCAAATCAGCCTCCGTAAAATACCCAGCTCGGGCAAGATCAATGAGGACTTAGAGACCCTTGACGTGCCTGGAACGTCTAAGAGTGCTGTAGCGGACGATCAAACGTCCTCAAAATGAGTACAATGATCAAAATCCTGCAAGCCAACCTCCAGCATGCTAAATCGTCATCAGCTGAAATATGCAAAAAGCATGCTGGTGGTATCTACGCTCAATCTGGGGCTTATTCAAGAACCCTGGATTAACAAAAACAAACTATCAGGATTAAACTTTAAAAACTGTAAGGTGATGTATGACAAATCGGCGGTCATACCCAGAGCTACCATAATAATAGATATTAATATTAAATTCCTTACAATTTCAAAAATCACAAACAGGGACACAGTCTCAATTATCGTTAGCACGGGAGACACAGAGGTAGTCATTACCTCAGCCTACTCCCGGGGGACGATAATGAAGCACCAGCTAGTAATGGATTTGGTGAAATTCTGCTAAGGGAAAGGTAATAACCTTATCATAGGCTGCGATGCCAATGCTCACAGCACACTATGTGGAAGCAGCGATAGTAGCATGTGAGTTCTTTTTAGAATTTCTTGTAGACTCTAACCTGGAGATTGCGAATAAAGGTAAATAACCAACCTTCCAAGACTCCATAAGAAGGTGTACACAAAAATTTGAAATTGATTTGCCTTTTGTACACCACTGTATGCGTACATGAACTTCAACTATTTTTAGTAAATAATGCTGTCTATGGATTGTGTCATACGATGGGGTGATTGTACAGAAAACTCTCCATTAGCAGAGATTAATGTTTATAAAAGGGAGAAGTATATAAAAGAATGGAATCTGTCTGTTACTAACAGCTGCTGTGTACAGTGTTTTTTTTATTGAAGAAACGTCCTACAGTTTCAGAAGTGGGTTCGCGTGCATGTAATTTAACCGAAGTTCAATCGCAGTCAATACCGGGTTTCGTTGCTCATACAAAGCGTAAAGTATTCGACGGTTGCAGACTACGGGCACTAAAGCAGAGCTGAAAGTCCGAGCACATGAAGCAGCGCAGGATTTACTGGACGACGAACTTCGGTGGGTGATGCACGATGCTACTGCGAAGAATAGAGAAAATGGGACAGACGATTCAACCGCACCTGATAAGGCTGTATCAGACGAGGAAAGTGACCTTGATGACAACGAGGAAGAACATCTGGATGAAGAACTGGCAAAGCTGCGACGTATAGCGGAAAAGAGCAGATTGTCCAATTAAAACAGCAACTTCGTGAGCTGCAGATAGAAGATGCTACCAGTTCCAAGTCAGAGTCAAACGTTGTCTCTAATTTTCACGACATTGAGGATTCCATCACTCCATTTAGCGGAGATGATAACTACCCCGTCGAAAGATGGATTGAGCAATTCGAGGAATGCTCTGAAATACTTCGCCTGGATGAAAGGGCTAAATATCTATACGGTAAGAGGCTTCTAACTGGTACCGCGAAATTGTACGTTCGAACAATTAATCTCAAAAGTTGATTTGAATTAAAAATTAACTTAATAAGTGAATTTCGCAAAAACGTAACAAGATCAGATGTTTACGGTGAGCTCCGTGATAGGAAAAAACGGCAAGATGAAACCATGCAGCAATATATTTTGTATATGCAAGAAATTGCTTCGCATATTAACGTAGATGAAGCAGATTTAATGCAATTTATAATAAGAGGAATCCCCGATACAGAATTAAACAAAACAATATTATACAGCGCAAACAATATAGCGGAGCTTAAAATTGCTTTGCGCAAATACCAAAAACAAAAACAAAATTCTTATCAAGGCAGTGTGGGATAATCATTCAAAAAAACAACTGGTTCATCTGGTCAGCAGCCTGTCACTTCTAAGTCAAAATCAGCAGTGATAACATCCAACAACAGCAACCAGCAAAACAAGCAACGTGGGAGAAATGCCAAACAAGATGTCAAATGCTTTAAGTGTGGGAAACCCGGTCACATTTCAAGAGTATGTGCAGATCAAGATCCAGTGATGACAGTGGAAAAGAAAACCGAGAAACCAGTTCCGAACGATGTAAAGCAGCTAGACGTTGAAGGTGGATTCTACCACGGTGCCAGTACTTCTGCCAAGGTGAAAGGTTACGACTTTGAAAAGATCAAGAATTTTCAGTGAGCTGCAGAATCTGTGAGGAGTTCCACATCGCTTTTGACACTTTTGGACTCAGGGAGTCCCATTAGCTTCATTCAGGAGATGTTTCTTTCAGCAGTTTTCCTGTCAGCTTTAAAGTCTACGACACAATCATATTACAGAGTCAACGACATTCGTCTTGAAACTTTGGTAAGTATAGAAACCTGTATCTATTTTAACAATAAAATTATACGTTTGGATTTAATAGTGGTTAAAAATTTCTCAATGAATTATCCTGTCATTTTAGGACGAGACTTTTTTGGGAAAATTGGCTTGGAGCCTCAAATTAATCAAGAGTTCAAGAAAAATCAAATTCCTCAAGAGACATTCGACGGCATAAAACATCAAAATGCGTTCAAATGTTGCAGTGAAGATATGGATATGGAGAGCAGTAGATTTATTCAGGAAATATTAAATATTGGTGACAACGAAATAGGGGGTGAGTTTCGATTAAATATGAACGAAAACATAAGTGATTATCTTAAAGAAAAAGTTAAAGAAGTAGTTAAGCCAGCATATTTTTACAATGAAAATTCCTTTAAGCCGAAAACAGATTTTGAAATGAGAATCTTTTTGTCAAAAGACACTCCATTTTATTGTACACCGCGAAGACTTCCATTTGCTCAAAAGATAGAGCTTCAGAAGATTTTAGACGATCTTATTAAAAATGATATAATCCGCGAACCCAGTTCTCCATACGCGTCTCCTATCGTACTTGTCCAGAAGGAGAACAAGGAGATGAGACTAGTCCACACAGTCTCATCTATCGTCGTGAACTGAATAAAATCACTGTACGTGACAATTATCCGTTGCCATTGATTGAAGATCACTTTGATCGTCTTATAGATAAAAGGTATTTTACTACCTTAGATCTAAAAAATGGCTTTTATCACGTTCAATTATCTGAAGATTCCACTAAATATACATCGTTCATTACGCCATTGGGGCAATATGAATTTTTAAGAATGCCCTTTGGTCTCAGAAACGCTCCGTCTGTCTTCGAGAGGTTTATGAAACACATTTTCAAAGATTAATCTCCGAGGGTAAGATTATCACATATCTCGATGATATTCTTATTGCGACCCTAGATGTTGATGAACATTTAGAAATACTAAGGGACGTCATAGCCATTGTTGTTAAAAATGGTATAAGTTTACGATTTGATAAGTGTACATTTTTACAGCACGAAATAGTCTACATGGGTTATAAAATTAACCAAAATGGTATTAGACCAAATGATGACAACCTAAAAGCATTTAAAGATTTCCCAACACCGGCTTGTCTTAAGGACGTACATAGTTTACTAGGACTATGCTCCTATTTTCGCAAGTTTATTAAAAACTTTGCCAACGTTGCGAAACCCCTATACGATTTATTAAAGAAATATTCGGCATTAGAGAGATCGAGACGTTTAACACGTTGAAGAACAAGCTAGTGGCATCCCCACTATTAGCTATTTACAGTCCACATTGTGTAACTGAACTACATTGCGACGCAAGCAGCAATGGTTTTGGGGCTGTGTTAGTACAAAAGCAAATAGATGGGAAGTTTCACCCAGTTTAATTTTTTTCGAGGAGGGCAACTGAGGCTGAGCGTAAATACCACAGCTATGAATTGGAAACCCTCTTCATCATTTATGCACTTCGAAGATTCAAAGTGTATTTAATCGGTATTCATTTTAAAATTGTTACTGATTGCCAGGCACTTACGCTTACCCTGAATAAGAAAACTCTCAATGCTCGTATATCCCGTTGGGCTCTGGAGTTACAGAGCTATGACTATGTAGTAGAACATAGAAAAGGAGAACGTATGACGTATGTTGATGCCCTGAGCCGATCATTCAATGTTTTTCATGTTGACTATGAGTCATTTGAATTTGTGTTGGCGGCCGCACAAAAGCAAGATCCAAAGATCATTTCAATATGTTCACATTTGGGAAAGGCCGAAAGCCCGCAGTTCGAAATGATCGACGGCTTAATTTATCGCAAGTGGAAGGATAAAGTTCGTTTCTATGTTCCACAAAACATGGGAAACCAAGTTATACGCACGCATCACGAAGCCATGTGTCACTTGGGTGTGGATAAATGCTACGAACACTTGGCTGGGACTTATTGGTTCCCGAATATCAAAGATTACATTGACAAGTGCTTAAAATGTATTTACTTTTCACCAAACTCTGGCAAAGAGGCTCATTTGCATTCTATTCCAAAAGGAAGTGTACCATTTGATTCCTTGCACATTGACCATCTAGGTCCTTTGCCCAGTTATTGATGGCTTCACCAAATTTACTAAGCTTTACTCAGTCAAAACTACTCAAAGCAAGGAAACAATAACTTGTTTAAGCTCATATTTTGAAAACTATTCTAGACCGAATAGGATCATTTCGGATCGGGGAACATATTTCACTTCAAACGAGTTTGAGGAGTTCATGCAGGAATACGGGGTAAAGCATGTAAAGATCGCAACGCACTCGCCACAGTCAAATGGACAAGTCGAACGCGTTAATCGCGTCATTATACCCATGTTAGCGAAAGAGTGTGATGCTAACACGACAGGCAATTTAGACAAACATTTGGCTAAGGTTGAATTTGCCATCAATAATACAGTCAATAGAAGTACTGGGTTTGCCCCCAGTGTTCTATTGTTTGGACAAATTCAAAGAGGTGAACTTTCTGATCGTGTTCAAGAATATCTTGCTAATGCTTTAAGCAATAATTATACTAATCTTACAGATATTAGAAATCAAGCATGCAATAATACTAAAAGAACACAGGAACGAAGCATTTTATACTATGATAGCCGTCACACAGAACCGAGAGCGTACCAACAGGGCGAATACGTAATGATAAAAAAACATTTCCACCACGCCAGGAGTAAACAAAAAACTACTTGCAAAATATCGCGGTCCATATGAGGTTAAAAGGGTAAAATCATTGGAGGTATATCATTGGAGATATTGAAGGCCTCCAGCTAACCCGACTGCCATACAAGGGCATTGCATCACCTAGCAATATGAGGCCATACAGTGTAGAAGACATAGCAGATGTTGAGAACGTAGATGTTGCCGAAGAGTGTCCCGAGGAACTTGATTCGTAGGAATGTATAAAATATCTAAGTGGATGTGGTATTTAGTTATGTGCCCAAGTCTGTTTTCCTCGAAGGTTTTGTCTTATAATTTGCTATGTACTTACATATCTTGAATTTTTCTGATAGTAATTGAATATATAAATATTATAAATGTAAATGAAAGGAATTATACTATTATGTTAAACTATATTGAATATTTTGTTACCATATTGCAATATATGATAACTTTACTTTATACGAAGTTTGTAATCAATACGAGTATGTGTGTATAGTGGGGACACACTGTAATCGGGTCGATTACCCCATCAGGATGGTCGAACTGTAGACAGAAATTGATTTGCCTTTTGTACACCACTGTATGCATACATGAACTTCAACTATTTTTAGTAAATAATGCTGTCTATGGATTGTGTCATACGATGGGGTGATTGTACAGAAAACTCTCCATTAGCAGAGATTAATGTTTATAAAAGAGAGAAGTAAATAAAATAATGGAATCTGTCTGTTACTAAAAGCTGCTGTGTACAGTGTTTTTTTTATTGAATCTATCCATATTGATATCTATCCATCTATCTATCCAAAGAAGCCTCTTTCTCATACCGCAGCCAAATCAAATTCAAATTATGAATGGGTCCTCGAAAAGAAACCTTAGTGAGCTGTAGATCATCTAAAGCCACAAACTGGGGTACAAATCCCTACTTAATAATAAATTACTAGGAAACACCAATACTCCTGAGGAACTTGACATCTCTGTTAAATTGTTAACAGAAACGATGTTTCTTTCTACCATGATAGTTGAAATAATTTACAACTCATAGTCGCCGACGCGTCGTAAGCGACTTGTCTGCCGCGCGCCAGTTCTGCAACTGCTACCTTTCTATTGTTGTCACCGATTTTTTATACCTGCGTACGGAGTTTCTGACGGTCAACTTTAGTACATTATATATGGAATAGTGTACATAACATTATATACATTATATATACATTTTTGTCGTGAATATATATAAAATTCTAGAACAAACTTAGCAGTACACTTTTGATGCTCTGTGTGTCAACATCAAACAGGACAAAAAAATGGATCGAAAAGGCTCGAGAAGCTCCACAAGATATCCAGGGCAAAAAGAAAGAAAAAGGAGTTTTCGAGGGAATCAGTATACTGCTGAAACCGATACCGAGTTTGTGAGCACATCAGCTGAAAAATTAAAAGACAAGAGTGATTTTGATGTAATGATTGACGAAGGATTCAGCTGCAACATTCTCTGTTTCTCGCTAGTGTTTAGAGGTTTGCAACAGAAACAGCAAGTTTTGTGAGGCCAATTTACGAAGAAATATCATCTGGTGATCTGATATAAAGGTGCTTGGGAAAAAACGCTCAGAACAACAACGAGTCGTTTAATAGTTGCATCTGGAACTTGGCTCCAAAGCATCATTTTGTTGGAAAAAATACGCTGGAAATTGCTTCATAGACAGTTGTGTGTATGTTTAATGAAGGATTTTCACCCATCCTTAAAATAATGGAGATTGTTGGTACGCAAATTGGCCAAAACGCCTACTCGTATGCTGAGGAGTACGATGAAGGACGAATAACCCGTGCAGAGCGATCCACGTCCGAGGCATCCAAAAAGGCAAGGGCTTCCCTCAGGTCACAAAAACTGGCAGAAAATGATGCGTATGAAGCCACCGAAGGGTTATTGTATGGTCCAGGCATAGCAGATTAGTGTAAGTATAAATTTTCTACGAAAATTCTGCTCTTGAAACTTTAAACGCATTTTTCTCGAAACATCATTTTCTAAAACTATTCAACTATTCAACCGATTGCCCTGAAATTTATATATGTTCTTCTACTCATTAATGGTTATCGGCCATACTAAAATTGCTTATTTTCGAAAAATAAGATTTTTTTCTACAGTCCGCCATTTTTTTTTTTTTCAATGAAATTGATTAATTTTGGTAGGGCTGATCGCGACAGACCTACTGAACTATAATCCATTCGATTTTTTATTTCAGACAACATGAACAACCGCTATTACCATGACCAGTGACCTGCTTTTTTTTTGGTGTCTAATTTAATTTAAAAAAAATATATATAAGAAATGTAAAATAAGAAAAAAAAAACTTTTTATGCAGTTTAAGATACAAATAAAAACACATAAAAAATTAAAATGAATGAATTTTATTGTCTTATAAAAAAAAAACATATAAAACATGAGACTACCCCCTTAAGGAGGTCAGCAAGACGAGAGTTCAACATAGCCAAAAAGACGGGTAACTGGCAGCCATACAAGGAAGCACTAACCAATTACAAACAAGGAAATCAGATCATCCAAGAGGAAATCGTGAAAAAACTACTGCGAGAACCTAAAGGACTCACCGGAAAAGGCAAGAGTTTATAAGACGCTCTCCAAAAGCAACCACGACTCACTTGGTCTACTTAAAGACCTGGATGGCAATCTGACGCATAATTTTACGGACAACCTAGAGCTACTTCTAAAGACTCAGTTTCCCGGGTATATTATAAAAACCAACAAACCCAAAAGCTAAACCCAAAGATGGCATCAAACCACCCGAAAACCCCAAATCCTACCGACTAATCAGTCTCTCCTTTTTTTTACTGAAAATGACAGAAAAACTGATAGAACTGGTCATAAGATCAATACTGGAGAACGCACCACTCCACAAACTACAATTTGCATATCAAAAAAATAAATCTAAAATATGCGCCCTTGACAAAGTTACGGGCATTGTAGAAAATCTCTGAAAGCAAAGGAGGTCGCGATTGGCGCCTAGGATATAGGAGGAGCATTTGATAATGCAAATCATTCATCACTAACATATACACTTTGCAGAAAAAAGGTAAACCCTTTAATTATATGCTAATACGTATGATATGATAAACGTCATCCTAATACGTATGATATGATAAACGTCATCCTAATAGAAATACATATAACAGCCAAATTAGGCACATCAGAGGTAGTGATCAAAACTATTAGAGGCTGCCGCAGGCGGTGTTTTATCCCCAATTCTATGGTCAATTCTAGTAGACGAACTTCTCTGTACTTAATAACAATAGCTTTACAGCAATCGGTTATGCTGATGATATAACCATAATGATAAAAGTGAGAAAGAAGGACTCTCCATCAATCCTAGTAAAACCCATATAATTCGATTCACTAAAAGAAAAACAAATAATGTTCAAACTTTAAAAATCGAAGAAATCTGCATTCCATTAAAGGAAGAGGTAACGTTTCTAGGAATAATACTGAAGCAATGAGAACGACTCCAATTGCAGGGATGGAAGCAATTCTAAACGTTCCACAATTACACACTGCCATACATGCTGAAGCTGCGTTACATGTCTTAGCCTTAAAGAGAATCTATAAATACAAAAAAGGAGACCTTGTTGGATTTCTGGAAATTTTTAAAAAATTGGATAACATCTGGGAACTAACCCGAGTGAGTGATCTAATGTCTCCTGAGTTAAACTTTTAAAAATACTGCTTAGTACTCATATCAAGCAGAGAAGAATGGAATAACGCCCCTTGGATGAAGGATGGAGCCCAGAAATGGTACACAGATGGGTCGAAATCTGGAAGTAAGGTAGGGGCTGATGTAATATGACCCAAATGTAGCCTACACATTCCCCTTTGCAAGGAGTCAACAATATTTCACGCTGAGCTATTTGCAACCAATAAAGCAGCACACTGCATCAGTGACAGAAGACCAACTAAAACTAGGATATCTATATTCTCAGAACACTAAGCGGTTTTTAAGGGGGTACACTTTCAACTCTAAGGCTGTCTGGGAATGTCACCATGAAGCCAATGAAATGGGTATGTTAGCCATTTAACCAAGAAAGATGCTCAAATAACTTTTACGGGCCATTCCCCCTTTATGGCTTCGACAATTCAGACATAAACTTATACTTAAATAAATGGATCATAAATAGAACTAACTCTGGAACAGGTGGGTATAAAATATAGGGTCCGCCAAATAACTTTTTTTTTTTTGAAAATGCTATAAAAAAAAACTACTGAATATTTTCTCAAATTTCTTTTTTTATTTGAAAGTACAATCCTTCCGGTTAATAATGGAAAATAATTTCATTCAAATGGCTGCCTCGGCTGGCCATGCAGTAGCCTACACGATCGGTCCAATTTTTAAGCACATTATCGATTGTGTGCAGCTGTATTTCACCAATGGCTTCACGAATATTGTCCTTTAAAGCGTCAATTGTCTCTGGTTTGTCGGCGTAACACTTAACTTTGACTTCAACATGGCCCGATAACGATCGCCATTGACTGTAACGGCCACTCCTTGCTCATTTTCGAAGAAAAATGGCCCAATTATGCCTCTGGACCAAAATCCGCACCGAACAGTGGCTCGTTTTGGGTGCACCGGCTTTTCAATGTATGCGTGCGGGTTTTCTGTGCTCCAAATGCGACAATTTTGCTTGTTTACATACCCGCCAAGATCAAAATGAGCTTCATCTGAAAAGATGATTTTGTTGGCAAAATCGGCATCTTCTGTAAGTCGATCGCAGGCCCACTTAGCAAAGCGTTGTTCAAGCGTATACACAACCATATTCGTTCAGCGGAAGGATAAAACTAATTATCTGTCAAATCAGACATGAGCTAAGTGTTACCATTCACGAAATAAGCACTACTTGAAAAAAAAACGTTAGATGGCGGACCCTTTACTTAAGAATGTTCATGGAACAGAATCACAGAATAGCGCTAACAGGACACGGGGCATGCAACTATCAGCTTTATAAAATGGGTCTTAGTAGGAACACATACTGACCACCTGCCCAAACTTTGCCCGAGAAAGAATCAAAATGACAAGTAACACAACCATAATAGGGAAAGATTTCCAGGAACTTCCAGGAAGTTGTTAAATTTTTGAAGGCTACAAATCCTAGATCAAAGAAGGGGGTACATTCGATTCTAATGGTCGCAGTACTAGTGTCTTCACGTGACACTTGAGTTCTTCAATTCAATTCAGCGAAACTTTAAATGCCTTTTTCGGTAGGCGGTGCCTGGAAAGTTAAACAAGGTTTGAAATGATAAGGTGATCACCATATTTTCAAAATTTGTTTTCTCGTATCACTTAACTAGCGGCCTATGAATAACTTTTTCTTCTGGATTTTTCACTGCAAAAATGTTAAAATTAGATACAGGTTGTGATAGAATCAAACTCTTTTCCTGAAGTCACGTGCAACTTTAAACAAAATGTTAGTGTCAATCCGAAACTTCTACAACCAGTTACTGATCGAAGTTGACATCAATACCAACGGAACATAAAGTTAGGACCCTTTTGAAATTGGTTTTCAATTTTTAACTACAGGGTCATTCAATTCGTTGTCCGAATTGGATTTCCCTGCTTTAATCACATACGCCAAACCGAACTATCATGCGAAACTTAATATGTTTAGTTTAACCCTTATCCTGTACTTCTAAAAAAAAACATACGTTGTATTTGTGGGTAAAATTTGCCCAATACATTGTTATTTAGAAATCACAATTTTTACACCTAATTTTTTGTTCGAAATGCATTTTATAGGGAAATTTTGAACATTTTGTACATTTTGTTGAATATTTTGTACTGTTGGATTGATTCGGGCACAAATAGCAACCGGATATCTTCAATGTTGACACTGTAGCTTGTTGTGGATTTGTTCGTGTTCACAGATCTTGAACCACCGATCTTTCCGGACCAGTATTCCTCCAAAAAAATTCTCCGTCTGAAATGTTTATTCTTTGTTCCAGTTCCGAAAAGTCGATATGTAATAACAAAAGCATTATAGACTGATACATCTGTATATCTAATGTATTATAAAATAACGTCTGTGGCCATCTGTTTGTTCTACGCTTACAGGTGTAAACGCGTATAAGTTGATCAAGAGTATCTCCTGATTTTGTTGAACTATAATATTTTATTATTTCTGGCTTTTTGCATCATCAGTTACCTCTTTGTCATGGTGCAAAGTGCTCATTAAATTGAATAGAGGGTTTTTTTAGGCACGTTTTTTTTTTTAAATCCAAAATTTGTGGTGGCAAAGATGTTTTATTTGTTCGTTCTTTTCCAACTAAGGTAAGTTTTCTTCTTAGTAATTCTATCCCTAATTCGTGAGATGTAAATAAATTGTCGCATGTAATGTTTCTACCTTTCAAGTCTTTTATGAGGTCTAGAACTACACGACAGCCTTGATTTCGTTGACAATTTCTGCCTTTACCGGTGTAAACTTGCAAAGACCAGGCAAAGCTGGTTTTACTGTCGCACAGAGCCCACACTTTTATTTCATACTTTCCTAGCTTATATGGAATGTATGGCTTGAATGGATACTTCCCAAGATATGTCACTAATCCACAGTAACGCTCTCGCCTGGGTTGAATGTTTTTCGTATGTTAGATTCCCATCTGTCCCAGAAACCTCTAATTGAAGCAAGTTTATCCCGAGCACGTCGTTCGTTTCTGTCACATTTCTTATCGAAACGTATGACTCGAGATATATTTTGAAACCTTCTCAAACTCATTGTAGCTTTGAAAATTGGTCGGCCTTTGCTGTCATTCCACAAACTTTCTAAAGCCTCTCCATGGGGCCGACAAAATCCGGCCAGCAAAAGTAGACTATATGTATAGGCTTCGATGGATATTGCATCAACCCTTACCCATGTATCTCTAAATAGACTCTTTCTTAAAAACAAATATAGGTACCTTTATTGATATAAAAACATCATAGACAAAAAAAAAACACTTCTAACCTTCAATGTTTGTCCTCTTTACAATAATATCAATGACATCAGGTGGCAAAGACAAATGAAAAGTAGATTTTAAACCGGATATTCTGGAGGCAGTACCTATATGCAGTCGGTACTGGGGAAGTGTTCAAACATTTTCCGTTCTATGACGCCCGACGGATAAATTTCTTATTGGCCACCTGCAGCATTTATACTTCTCATCTTTTGAAAGAAATTGCGTTGGAGTGGGAAGTGCTTCGTCATCCGAACTAATATTCTCCTCATTTATCATGGGTAAACTTTCCCCACCCAATAAATCAGTTTCGTATAAGGAACTATTATACGATAAATATTCCTGTTCTACCTCGCTTGCCGTATCTATCGCAATACTACCACTTTCACCACGATCAAGCATTTGCTCAATTTCTTCGCGACTCAATCCGGCCATATGAATTCTATGAAAGATAACTAGAAATCATTTGGTTATACTTGGTTCAAACGTTTCTTTTTAGTACATATTTGTATATCCAAAAATCCACGCGCGAAGAACACTTCTTTGCTGTGATGTGAAACACGTTCAGCTTTATTTGCTGTGCAAATATTACCGTTACGTTCTTAGAAACAAAATTGTGTGATCGAATGGGTCGACAGGAGTAAGTATATACACATACATATATACCTACATATGTAGATAATATTACATGTCCAAGAAAATAGGGTGTCCCAGTCAACGTTTGTTGGAAAAAATATATTGGGCAATTTTGACCCACAAATACAACGTACGTTATTTGAAAAAAAAAATTCATAAAAACTTATAAATTAACAAATGTTATAATTTTTTTTTATAGTTCTGTTCATTTGCTTAAAAAAATAAAAGTCAAGAAATTTCAGATAAATATATTCACAAATAAGCGAAATAACTCATATGAAAGGTGTGTTTGGGCAATTTTGACCCATGAATACAGGATAAGGGTTAAAGTTTGATATGGATAGTTTAACAATCGTTGAATGTGTTGAAATTGTGAACATTTACTACAAGTGATTCTACCGAAGGCACGTCTCACGCACTACAAACAGATTATGGTTGCTATGTCTGAGGGTGCTGTAGTCAAAACTATTAAATAATAACTGACTGACTGCAGCGGGACTGACTTTGTTGCAGAAGTTTTAAGGTCTATCCATCATCGAAATGGTCGCAGAAAATATGGCTACCGTCAGATAAAGTGTTGAAGAAAATCGAAGTCTAGTGATTTCAGGATGAGAACAGCATTTGGATTCGATCGGGTGCCAAACGTCTGTGTTTAGATGATCAGTTTTCATACAACATTTTCTTCAGCGATGGGACTCATTATTACTGGGTGGATACGGTAAAAAAAACAAATTGTCACATATGGAAAATCCAAATGTAGGTTAGGTTAGGTTAGGTGGGTTTCCTCCGTAAAAGCGGTGGGGATTACTTAGACCAAGAACGCAACATTGTGCTATAACCTGACTCGGCTTGGTCACCGTTGCTCTTGGAACCATTTTGAGTGCTAAATAAAATTCGATATTTTGTAGATTTCCGTTTCGGATAGATCCGTTAGTTCATTAAGGAAATATTTAGCCAGAAATTGCCTTCTTGAGGCGGCTAGAGCAGGACAATTACATAGGATATGGGATGAAAATTCTTCTTCTTCCTCATCATGACACCTACTGCAGTAGTCATTGTATGGCAGTCCTAATCGTGCGGCATGTTTCCCTAAGGCGCAATGTCCTGTTAGGACTCCGATTAGGCTGCTTATATGCTGCCCGCATATTTTTAGCAGGCTTGTGGTTTTACGTTGACAATACCTGGGCCAGGTTTGTTTCGCATAGCTGCATGTTTCAAGGTCACGTCATCTCTCATTTGCCTGTTACAGTGCATTTTTCGAAATTTTATATTTTTACGTTTCCATTGGTGGGTGGATTTCCCCTTTAACAGTCGAGAACTCCATTGTGGTACCTATTTTGACTAGTTCGCCTACTTCACAGTTACCCAGCACTACGTTCCAGTGCATCTGCTCGATGTCTCATTTAGAGACGTGCGGCAGTGCCTGATTAATTTTGATCTTATTATTGGTGATTCGAGTGCTTTTATTGCAGCTTGGCTATCTGTGTAGATGACGATGTCTCTGTTGTTCATCGAACTCACAGGCATGCTGCAGTGATTTGGTAGTCTAAAGGATTGGCTGATTTTTAGGGTCGGTGCATAGACACCGGCGCCCACACAATTACCTGTCCTAAACCCGTCTCTTTATATTTCCAGTGCAGTGCCTTTTTTTGGAAATTCACTTCACCCCTTCCATTGTTGTCGGTTGGGAATTGTTTTTTTTATAGAGAAGTCAAGGGTCGGGATTAAATAGTCCGTGACTTCACTTAGATCATTGCTTAGGCGAAGAATACCAGCGTGTCCTATTTCGGAGAATTTCCTATGAGCGGATTCCTTAAGTCGCAGCGCCGATTTCTTGCCTTTTCCTTGCCAAAGAGTCCAAGGAGAGTAGGTGAAGCATCGTTTCAAGGGCTGCAATGAGGGTTGTTCGCAGTGCCCCGGTTATCGCGATGCAAGCCATCCTTTGAACTCTGCTTAGGAGTTTGCAATAGTCCGTACATTAGTATAGGTCTAAAAACCGCGGTATACAGCCAGTAGATAATATGGGATTTGATACCACATCTGGTGCCCAAGGCTTTCTTGCAGGTGTATAGCGCAGTTATTGCTTTCTTGATGCGTTCTTCCGCATTCATTTTCCAGTTGAGCTTCTCGTCGAGTATCACGCCAAGGTATTTGGCGTAGTCTGCGAATCTAAGGTAAGTCCCATTGAATTTTGGTAGAATGATTTGAGGAATCTGTCTTTTTCTTGTGAATAAAACTAGCTCCGTTTTTGAGGGATTTATTCGAAGCCCGCAGTTCTCTGCCAAAAGGCCAGTTTGCCTAGGCCTGTTTCCCTGATTATTGGGAAATATTTCCCGCTGATTGCCATTGCAATATTGTCTGTATATGCAATGACTGCACCCACTGTCCTCCAAGGATAGGAGTATTTCGTTTACAACTAGCAACCACAATTGCGGAGATAATACTCTTCCTTGTGGTATGCCACGTTTTACTGCCCTTTTTGTTTGGTAGCAGCCGAATTTCGAATGAATCAACCTGCCTGAAAGCATTTGTTTGATCCAAAGTATTATATTACCAACCTAATTATAATTATATAATTATAATTATATTACTAACCTCTAGTTTGCTTAATGCATTGATGAGTGGTTTTATGTTGTTGAAAGCTCCTTCAACATCGAGGAAGGCAATCATGATCAACAACTATCGTGTGTAGAGCTGTGTCTACTGATTTTCCCTTATAGTAAGCATGTTGCGATTTCTAAAGCATCCATCTAGCGTCTCAAGAAGAAAGGAGGTGAGACTGATAGGTTTGTAGTCTTTTGCAGTTGTGTGGGAGGTTTTACCTGCTTATGGTATAAATGTAACAGATGGATAGTGGTATATAGTCCCAATCTAAACTGGATGAGAATAATACCAAAAACCAAGGTTCGAGAATGCCGTAAGCACGTTGCATCTCTACCAGCTAGATTCCATCCGGACCTGCAGATTTGTATGGAAGGAAGCTATTTACTGCCCATTGGAGTTTCCTTTCGCTTACTACTTCCTTTGGAATGAACGGAAGACGGTATGAGTTGTTCAAAATTGTAGCTACCATACGGTGTCGAAAGATTTTTCCAAGTCAATCAGGCAAGCACCCGCGCATTAATTCTTGCATTTATTCTATTGAACCACCGGTACGAGTTTCTGTCTTCCAGTACACTGGATAATATGCCTTATTCAATGCGGTGTTGACCATGATGGTGTACAGATACTGGAGGGAAGTATCCGGGCACAACATTAGATTCCCTCGGTTCCCGCGGATATTTTTCTCCTTTAATGCTCGAAGATCATCTGTAGATCCTCTGTCGAAATGAACATAGTTCTAGCCCCTTAAGTGCTGTCGGCATTATATCCCATGAAATCGTCGTTGAATCTGGTAAAACCAAGGTTCTCTGATCGCCAACCATTTCGAAGGTAGAAGTGATGAATGTTGTCATTTACCTTATCCACTTCCTGGAGGAAGCTCCCTTTTTCACTCACTCGTTTCACTCACGATCGCAGGGAAATCTTGGAGACCTTACTTGAGGTACATTTTCCTGATTCTGCTGCCTAATAAATACCCCTTGATGCATCAATGAGCATCACAAACTACATCGATAGTACAGCAAATATCCTCTCTGACAGACTCTTCAGTTCCGACAGAGTTAAATGGGGAACTGGTTCATTTAAACCCTACAAAGCTCCAGGTAAAGACGATGTCTTCCCTACTATTCTCCAGAAAGGCCCAGACATCATCCCAGTACCACTGATAGTTCTCTAGAGCTGTTTTAACTTGAGATACATCCCTCAAATCTGGAGAGAAGTCAACCTTGTCTTCTACCCCAAGATTGGAAAACCAAATGATTAATTTAAATCCCATCACCCTATCAGCCTAACATCTTTCCCACCGAAAACTATGGAAAAACTGATAGTGCTCCATATTAGAGGTATGTATACTAGAGAATCGAATACCACTGCATCTAATTAATATGCATACCGCATAGAACGATATACAGAGAACGCGCTGCGTCACTTAGTAGGGCATATGAAAAATAGCTTCACACGCAAGGCCATTATAATTTCGCTTTCCTTGATATTGAGGGGGCATTTGATAATACTGGCTACAACTCAATCACCACTTTACTGTCCTACAGAGGTGTAGGCCACCATACTAACCACTGGCTTAGAGCGATGCTTGAGAGCCGTATTATAACAGTTACATCCGAAAAGATCTCTGTGACAGTATCGGCAGCTAAAGAGGGTCCACAAGGTGGAGTCCTTTCACCCCTTCTCTGGTCGGAAGTCATCGACTGGGGGTGGTCGTGGTGCAATGGTAATCATCACCAACTGTTGATCGGAAGGTCTGTAGTTCAAGTCCATATCCAAGAACAATTCTTATACGGAAAAAACTGTGCAACAACATCATACATAATTCATATTCTTACAACATCAACATAATTCATATTCTGTGTGTGTATTTCCGAAATAACACCTTAATGACGTGAAAACTAAAAAGTTACTGTGAACTACAACCAATACGACAAATTCAGTCGAATTTTTCGAATCCTGTCTAGGACAACCATCCCCGTAGTAGTGAAGACACGAACCAAATCGACCAGGTTGTGTAACAAACACCATAAGAGCGTAAAAAAAAATCGATGACTTATTCTACAAGCTAACCAACCTCGATTATGAAGTCATCGGATGCGCTGATGACTATGTAGTTATTGTTATAGGTAAATGCGAAATTTCTGCCTGTGATCTATCCATTGATCTATCGATAAACCCAAATAAGACAATCTTAGTCCCGTTTACGAAAAGGAGAAAAATACAACCTTGCTCCGTCTCCCTAAATGGCACAAACATAAGATTTTACCTTGATCGTAAATTGAACTGGAACTCCAACACCAAATCAAACTCACAAAGGCGGCTAAGGAACTGTGGGCATATGGACGCCTTTACAGTAAAACCTGTACGCGGTATGGTGGATAAAAGTTAAAAAAAAAAAAACTCCATTGGATAAATTTCAATGCCTGCAGAGACTTTCATGTCTCGGCATTAAAGGTGCCATGCCAACCTGCCCACAGACAGCCCAAGAGGCGCTGATTGGAATGTACCTTTTTATTAAATGGTTGCAATACGCAGTGCAATCAGATTCAATCGTTCAGAAACAGAGCATCCATGAAGACCATTGGGTCACATGTCCATCCAACAACACCTTCCTGAGCTGGATATGATTATAACAGTTTCGGAAACTTTTCGGTTCACTTTTAAAAAGACGACTTGGGAAAATGGCGATCTCTTGCTAAATTTCAAAGGCCTCAAGTAGTGCACGGATGGCTCCAAGATGAATTCCGTTGGCGCGGCATCTTTGGACCAGATCGGATAATATCGAAAACGAGTTCTAGTATCTTCCAAGCCGAATTATACCCTATCCTGACGTTTGTCAACATAAATTTTGTACTCTTTTCTTGAAATATAATAATAAACTCCGAACAAATAAGAAACGAAAAAATTTTAATTTTTTTAACAATTAAACATATTTATTATTCTTCTATTTCAATATTTATATAGTCCACATTAGTTGAATTAAGCGAAAAATATACATGAATGAGTTTTTCAGATCTTTCAAAGGTCAGTCGATTCCGTAAAGGACTATGATTTGAGTCCAGTTTGAGAAAACCCTTTCAATCTGCGCAGAGGATGCTGGAAGCTAAATATGACAGTTGAGGGTGATGAATGCGCGCGGTCTAAGTTTTAGAAGTAGTTTATTATTTGTTCTTCGGATGACGATAAAATGGCATTGTCGTAAAAAGGATTTAAATAATATGCCGTTAGTGAAATTTTTGTCTTTCTAAGTAAGATGGCATCATTGATTCCCTACGTCCGTTCGTATTTTTAAGTGAAAGCCACATATTTACCACATCTGCAACACTAGCTTGGCACTTCTTTACAAGCTTCTTCATATAGATTCCAACATTTTCTGGTTAGTGTCGACTCTTGCAACAAAATCCTCATCAAAAATTAACTTGCAAATAGTAGATTTTTTTTTTTTTTTGTAATTCGTGCAGGTTCAAGAGTGTACGCTCTTATGATGTTTGTCACACAACCTATGGACGGGGTGCAGATGGTTTGTGTCGAAGATGTTCCTCCACTACTCTTCGGGGGTGGCTGTCTTGGGATTCGACTGAATTTGTGGCGTTGTTTGTAGTTTTACAGTAATTTTCCATGCCATTAAGATATTATATTGGAAATGCACACGCAGAGTATGAATTTTGAACACTCGCAGCAGTTATGCAGCATTTTTTGATCATCTCTCATTCACAACTGGTGTTGTTGCACAGTATTATATTTTCCTTATAGGAATTGTTCTTGGCTATGGTCAGACTTGAACTACAGACCTTCCGCTTAACAGTCGGTGATGATTACCATTGCACCACTGCCTTGGCTGGCCATCAGCAATAATTTGCTTCATGAGTTGCAAGTTGCTCAGAAAACTTTCAAAGCCATCGCGATGCCAACACCAATGCGTCTTGCATGATAATTTCAGCCTCTTTTCACCTTTCGACACAATTGATTTTTTCAGGTCAGGGTTTTTAAATATGTAAATACTTTTAAAACTAAAAAACTTTTTCTGACAGGTTTTTGTCAACAATTTCTTTGGAAGTTAATTTCATAAATGACTGTTGCATCGTGAATCCCACAAAACATATCCAATATTTTTTTCCATAAGCAACATAACACTGGCGTTGTCTGACACCACTACGCAAAATCAAACGTTATAAATATGTTTCCCCAAATCTATCGATTGGTAGACTATATCTGAGACCATATCCACATTTTCAATTTCACCGCTAAGATCCCATGCCTTTAGAAATGCACATTCACCCTGACAGTTATAAAGCATTATTGTTCTTAACTTGTTTTTTTTTTATAAAATTTTAATATTTTTTTTTATATTTTTTTAATCAAACAATAATCAAATAATGAGTCACATAAAACTCATACAGCTGGGTTTTAAACCTATTTTCCGAAATTTCCATAAACATGCATCACTGCTTGAAGCAACTCTCCAAAGAGATAAATTTTTTTTTTGCTATTTACCTCCTCCACGATATTCAATTATCCAATCAGTGAAATTATTAATATAATTGTCGTTGTAACGACACGTCACTGAGATTCGATTCTTTGGGTGTGTATGCCATCAGGACCAACAAAAGGATTGTCGGGATCACTGTGGTTAATTTTTTTTATGAATGAACTCAAAAGCACCTCAATCGTATGCCTTCCAGCAATCGGTGTGGATGATCGTACCTGGATTCACATGCTTTTTAATTAGCAGCATTAGCACTTCAGTACTGCGCTCGTTTTCTGGACAGAGTTCCAGTCTCAAGTCTTCGGACCCATCTTCAATTAAACCGAGAACCCAGTGGCCGTCCACCCGCCTTCCTTTACTAAATTTTCTTCTTCCAAATTTACTCTCGTCGATCGATTTTGCCTGGTCCGCCTTTTCTTTCTCTTCAAATGTTTCCACAAACTGGATTACTAACTGTTACAACAGTTTACAAAGGTACACCGCTACATTTTTCGCATGTTATTCATTTGTTTATAGTCGAGAACAGTGTTGCCAGTTTAAGTGAAACTCACCTGGCGCTCTAAACGAAGTTACATAGTTGAATAAGTGTATACCAAGATATGTCAAGCAGGCGCCTGTATGGGGTGGGTGGCTCACTTCGCTCGCTAACAGGATCTTAACCTTTTTTCCGCAGGGTTTAGCTGCCCACGCGACTTCGTGGCTCCGCTAAGGGTATGTCAACAACTGTCAGGCAAGCCTGGAGCTAGTGCTTAATTATATTTACTCTGGAGTATTTAGTAGTATAATATTTTCAATTAATTCAAAAAAGACAAAATTAACTTTAAATTATTTTAACTTTGGGACATATGCCAATACCTGAGACATAATATTTTACAACATTCACTGCACCTACCACCCCACCCATCTCCCTCCTCAGCAACAGAAATCACTTAAGGGGTTAGGCCACTGTAGAGAGGGAAAAAATAGGCTTTTTTAGGATTTTTTTTCTAGAAAAACTACAAAATAAATCGAGATTCCAATTAAGAATATTTATTATATGTATTATTAGCTATTTACAAACATTTTTTTAGAGCGATTAATTTAAAAATGGCGGCTGCACAGAATTTTTCTGATAACGTTTTCACTTTCTCAAGGTCCACGGCCGGACAAACAGGTCGCGTAATTTTTGAGTTATAATTAGCAACTTTGTTTTTTTTGAATCTATACAATAACTGCTAGAGAAGTACGTAGGTTTTTTTTGATATTTTAATTTTCTGCAAAATGGCGCGCTTACAAAGTGGAAAGTGAAAAATTTGCTTTAAAAATCATCAAATAATTGTTAATAACAAATGAACTATGCAATTAAAAAAAAAAATTCTACGTACTTCTGTTAACAATGATTTTTCCAAGATATGTTCAAAATTTTAAGTAAATCGGTTGAAAATTGTCAGAGTTATGTTTCCGGCCAACTCAAAAAATACAGTTTTAAGATAAACGCGTTTGAAATTTTGAGTAGTAGAAAATCATGAGTCTTGTTCGAGTAGGCCTTGTACTAAAATTCAAAAATCGTGTACTTAGAAATTTTTCTCGACTTTAATCTTTTGACACATCATTTTTAAGGTCTTAAGGGATAGTTTAAAAAAAAAAAAAAAAATGATTTTTCTAAAATTCTAGAGTGGCCTAACCCCTTAACAGAAGAGTGAACGCGTCCATTTGTGCAGTTTGTAGATAGAATATATGAACTTATCTGTGAAAAGTGAAAACTTTAAAAGTAAAAACAAAAAGAAAAAAAGTTTCCTCAGAAAAATAATTTTACAGTACATTTTAGAATAAGTTAATTGAAACAAAAAAATAAAATAACTCTAGCCTCCCGAAGACTAAGATGGACAAGACAACGAATGTACAGTGAACAAACAGTCAATGGATCTAGAACAGATGAAACAGGGAATACTCCATACTCGAACTGCCGGGTTGCTCGGAGCTTCTAGTTTTTGTTTAGTCGATATCGTCTGTGCGTGACGTGTAGTGATATGTTGTGGGAACAAAACTACCTCTTACCTAGAGAAACACTCTCATTGGCTGATGATGAGATAATTATGAAACCATCAAATGAAAATATAAACATTTTGAAATTGAATGCGACCGAAAAACAATGGCTGAAACAAGTTAAAATGGCTTTGATATACATGCATCCATTTTTAAATCTTCTAAGTACAAGTAAGCATTTTTCCGCACTCTGATAATTTGATATGGAAGGCTTACCGGATTGTTGCCCTGGTTTTATATTTTAGTTTAAACTGACTAATCTGCGACTAGGTTAAAAGCCTTATTAGAATTTCTGGAGCAATTCGCTTGGTATATCGATATCCCAAGTGGTCAAACGAATTTCGAAAATTTCGTAGGAAATTTTTACTTTCTCAGTTAAAGTTAATTGGTTTACTAAGAGGGTAAAATTGGCTTTAATATTTTGCCATATGTCACCCTTGTTCGGGAAAAGAAGTGGATGAAGTGGTTTTCATTTTCTTGGCTTGACACTTATAATGGAAATACAGAAAGGAGTTCTGAAAAATACGTGAAGGAAGTGTTATTGCTACATCGAATTGTTTGCAATCTTCGACAGGTCGGATATTGTCGTGAGATGACAGCAACACTTATTGGCGAATTCGGGCTGTTAAATAGTTTATGTAATTTGTATAGTTCTTCACAGTAGTATTTCATGACGTACGATTTTCCTCTGTTTCTATGACATCAACAGTACCAATCTATGCTGCCGATTTTTTTATTTAATCACTATTTGTCGTACCGTAGTTATTAACCCTATTTAATTGGATGCTTTCTGTTTCCAGCTTTCTATAAACGGTTGAACACAGCTTTGTGGTGCGCCCGTTCAAACGACCGCACACATGCTGGACCAGCAACTCGACCATTTATTGACCCTGACCGAGTAGTACATACATAAATCAATTCAGTTTGAACAGGGCTTCACACGAACAAGGGAAGAAGAAGTGGGTTGAGCAAATTCAATTATTGTAATGTCCTACACAGTATGCAACTACCCGGTGCCGATAATATTAGTTCTTGTTTAATGCGCAGATAAAACCTGATAAATCTGTTACGTTACAACGACGCCGGTAAGAAATGCAAATAAGTGCAAAGAAATGGCACCCGATCAATTTCCCTTATTCTAGGGAAGTTAATGAATATATGCAAAAGCTTAGCCTTCAAGACCATTTTCATTGTACCTAATGACTCAACGAGTATCTTCTTACATTCTTCGGGGCACAACAAGCACATTTGTTCAATTGAAACATGCTCGTAACTTGACAATGGTTGGTCTTCCCGATTCTTTTATCGATTGCATAAAGTGGAACGTACTCACTCAATGCGGAATATATGATACAATTTAAGAAAATTTACCGATGATACCGAATAAAAAAAAAACGAAAAAAGTATGAGAGTATGAATTTCTTACTGTATTTTTCTGAAGCTGCTATACATTGTACTGCTCAGCTCACCGAATAGCATGTCTCTTAGCCAAAAACTGCATTCGAAAACTGGCAACTTCGTCCATTCTCAATTGTGCGCTCGCCATAGTTTCTTACTCTCTTAAAGGATGTTCGTTTTTTAAAAGTTAATAAAAGGAGTAGTGTTATAATTCATATCTGAGGACGTTTAGATTAACTTTCTGGGTCAGTTGGGTACAGACCCAAGCCCCAAAGCAAAATCTGTTAAGTTGAAATCACAAAGAAATCAATATCTTGTAAGCAACGAGAAATTTACATTTACGGTACACTCTCACGTATGACAGCAATGCTTTCATGTTTTCAGCAGACACTGCATTTCGGTGACATACAGTTGTTGATGATTATTTGTTGAAAGTGGCTATGAATCGAATTTGGCCACCAGACGTCGTACAGGCAAAGATTTTTTAGATTTAGATTTTTATTTCATACAATCAAAAGCATAATTCATACATTATAACAGTAGGTTCGGTTCAAGAAATCTATATATATAATACGCCAGTGAAGACGCTTCTCCTCCTAAACTAAAAGTCGCACAATCAAGTGCGATACACCGTTGGAAAGGTATTTGTCTGAAGTGGTGCACTATGTAATAAAATTTAGCAAAAACTTAATGCTGGAGTGATTTAAACCGGATTTAATTAAATATTCCTTTATGTAGTTTATTTTATATTCCGTCAAATACATGAACCACATTGACCATTAAACCCAATTCCCCAACCGCCAATTGATTGTTGCATTGCATATTTTTAGGAGTTAATCGCCATCTAGATAAATTGAAAAAGGATACATACAGGCACTATCCTATTAGCAATAATATTTGGTGTATCTAGAAAACTGGACCGAAATTGCAAAATATTTTAGTTTTTCCTTGATTTATACACTAAACACTAATTGTATTCTAAATTTCAAGCTTCTATGTCTGCTAGTAATACATATAATGACATTTTTTATTTGCATATACATTAAGTATTGAAATAGTTTAAAATGCCACTTCAATGGGGTTTATAGTATAAAATCAATTCAAACGGTGAGTGGGGTGACCCTTACAAAAAAAAAAAATAATAATAAAAATGAAAAAGAGTAGAAAAACAAAGGTAGTGATAATGAAGAAATAAAACACACAGGAGCAAGAAACCAAAAATGTATACATAATTACACCAGAAAGTCAAATAAAATGGATTCTAAACAATGATAGTCTAGGTCCATAAGCCAATATTTTACAAGAATTTCAAACAATCCAGATACCGTTAATGTTCTTAAGGATAGTGGTAACTTGTTGAATAGACGGCTTGATGTAACCAGATAAAAATTACGAAAGGCGGTGGTGCGATAAAACGGTATAGACACTACATTTGAAATGTTTCTTCGTAGGTTGTAGTCAGAAATTATTCGGCAATTACAATTTGCCGATCTCATGAAGAACGTTTTCAACACATTGGAGCAATAGAGAAGTGGAGAAGTTTCGTGGCACGAAACAGCGGAAAGCTAGGACATCGACGGTGTTTTCGGCATAACATTCTTAAGACGCTTTTTTTGCAGGATTAGAAGTGGTTTGATTTTATTTAGCTGCGTTCCACCCCAACATGTAATACCATACTGTAGTTTCGAGTTGAAAATACCGTAATATATAGTTTTAATTAGCTTATTGGAACAAACATTTTTCAGATAAAAAAATTGCCGAAGTGTATAACGAAAATATTTCCTTAAAGATTCATTCAAGATTTAAAGAAGAAATTATGCTAAGGTTCCATACACGCTATTTTTTTCCTTAATCCCTCTTAATGGGAAGTTAATCGGTTCCAGCAGTTTAAATGAAATTCAGTTTCGACTTTAAGCTTTTAATTTGACTCTGTGCCTGATAACGGAATCTGCCATCCATAGAAACAGTTAATCATTTCTAGGGATTATATATGTACATATGTATAAACCTTAAACCTACCTAAACCTAACTAAACCTATCTGATTCTAACTTAACTAATATATACATATATATTGAAGCGGCCACTGACGTAGCTCCTTCCAGCCACCAAAAGCGTTGATGCTGGCGGACAACGTCTCCTCGATCCCGGCGTGAGACCGCTCGGGCGCACTGAGCGCGACATCGGGTCCGTAGGGGAATAAAATACAATTTATGTTCTGGGCCAGATGTTCACCCGAGAACTTTTTATTTCCGACTGCGCGAAAATCGATCTCCGGATGGCAACTATCCAAGACAGAGTATCTATGGACAGAAATGCGCAATTATTAAAAGTAAGCAGCTTATGTAGTCCGGTTTTTTTTTTTTTTTTTTTTTTTTGTTGGAGGCTTCTACTATCTGCTGGAGCACTCAGACACAAGTACTGGTCCATTGTACTACCAGACAGACACCTTGTCTTTATTGTATTTTCCCCGTTGTCCGGAGAAAAGTGAGGAGGGGCTTCAGTGATGTTGAGCTAAGAGATTCGGCACCCACCACGTCGGCCCCAAGGGTGCGCCACCGTGCACGTGCGAAGGCGGGACAGTCGCAGAGAAAGTGTTCCGCTGTGTCGTCCTCCTCGCAACAAGCAGCACAGGTAGGCGTCTCACTGATGCCAAGCACGTAAAGATGCCTGGCAAAAGTGTAATGGCCCGTAATGACGCCCGTTAGCCTTCTGCAGTCATTTCTTCTTAAGGATAAGAAGAATGTTGCGGACTTTTTACAGACGTCAGGGCGTACGCGCTTAGTCATCCTGCATCCTGGATATTCCTTCCATCTGCGACTGTGTACGTTAAATACCCAGTCATTGATGTCAGATTTAACCGTTGAAGCTGGTAGACCTAAGGCGGGTTCAGGCCCTGAGAAACTCTCCTCTGAGCCTTTTCTAGCGAGTTCATCGGAGATCTCGTTTCCTGGGATTCCAGAGTGACCTGGAACCCATACAAGCCTAAGTGAATTAAGTCTTCCGACTTTGTTCAACAAGGTCTTGAGTTCATGCACTAGTTTGGAGTTGGACAGAGGATTGGATACAGCTTTGAGTGCAGCTTGGCTGTCACTGCAGACACATATGCTCTTTCCCCTCCATCTGTGTTTCACAACATAGTGCATGGCCATTAGGATTGCGTAAATCTCCGCCTGGAAGACAGACGCATATTTTCCTAACGAGAAGTGCAGTCGAATGTTTTCGCGCTCGAAGAAAACTCCGGCGCCGGATCCCTGATCAGTCCTGGAGCCATCTGTGAAGATGCGAAGACATTCTATTCCAGGTTCAGTGTCTGGCCATAGCCAGTCCTGACGCCAAGGAAATGTGACTGTGTAGTTACAGCGCAGTAGGATGGCAGGTGTCATTGCGTCAGAGGGCATATCCATGAGACAGTGATCGTAGGATATTTCTCTCTCAAGTACACTTTCACTCCACTGCGAGTTGTACCAAAGACCATTCCTCTTTAGGCGAGAAATAGTTTTCAGTGCACACCCTCTGATATATATGTCAAGGGGTGGAAGGTTCATCATAGCATCCAAAGCAGCTCCCGGTGTGCTGGGGAAAGCCCCCGTGCAACTGAGGCAGACCGCTCTTTGGAGTTTGGTGAGTGAAGCCACAACGTGTTTTCGTGTCAGCCTGCTCCACCAAACAACCGATGCATATGAGATTATCGGTCTTACCATTGCCGTGTAGATCCAAAGGACCTTTTTCGGCGATAAGCCCCATGTTTTGCCAAAGGCACCTTTGCATTGCCAGAAAGCTGACAGCGCTTTGGTGGTTTTGGACTCAACATGTTTTGACCAGAGAAGTTTGTTATCTAGAATGACTCCCAGATACTTAGCTTCCTTGGATATAGGGATGGGAATGCCTTTTAGCACCAGCTGAGCAATGCCAGTTGTTTTCCTCCTTCTCGTGAAGAGAACGACATCGGTCTTAAGAGGATTAACCGACAGCCCATTTCTCGTGCACCAGTCATCGATCACGTTTAGCGCCGCCTGCGCTTTGAGACAGACATTCGCTAAACATGAGCCGACAGAGAGAACAGCAACATCATCCGCATAGGCCTGGGCATAGATTCCAGAGGCATTGAGAGCATCTAGCAGAGAGTCGACCACCATGCACCATAGCAGCGGAGACAAGACGCCACCTTGCGGGCAGCCCCTGTTTACTCCAGACTTGACACATTGTTCGAGGCCTGTATCAGCGATCAATGTCCTGTGCACAAGCATTGCTTTGATCCACAAAACCAGTGCTTCATCTACGCCATGCCGTCTAGCAGCGTTACACATGCTGTCGAAGGTAGCGTTATCAAAAGCACCCTCAATGTCGACGAAAATGCCTAGTACGTACTCTTTCCTTTCGAGAGCGCATTCAATTCTCCCAACTAGATTTTGAAGCGCAGTCTCGCAGGATTTTCCGCGCTGATAAGCATGTTGCATGTCCGACAGAGGATGCATTCGAAGGGCATCTTTGCGCACGTGCAACTCTACTAGTCTTTCCATGCTTTTCAGCAGGAATGATGTTAGACTTATTGGTCTGAAACTCTTGGCTAGTGAGTAATCCTCTTTCCCTATTTTGGGAATAAAGACCACTTTCACCACGCGCCAAGGGATAGGTATGTAGGCAAGTGCCAGGCTAGCAGTGAAAATTCTTTTCAGTGTAGGAAGCAGCTGTCTTATACCTTTTTGCAGCATAACGGGGTATATCCCATCAGTGCCCGGCGACTTAAAGCCATCGAAGGATGCCACAGCAAATTCAATGGCCTCAGTAGTTGCCACGCGTGACGCAACATACCAGCTACGCCGAGTTGTTTTCATCGCTACAGCCGCAGTATCCAATGAGGGAGTGTGCAACGAGCCGATGACAGTCTGATTTCCCGGAAAATGGGTCTGAAACAGTAAACTAAGAGTTTCTGCTTTAGACTCGGTAAAGGTACCATCAGACTTTCTGAGTACCTCCAGCCTTGTCGATTTTCCTCGTTTGAGGACTTTAACCAACTTGCTGGTCGCGCTCAGGGATTTGATCTCTTCGCAGAAGGACTTATAGGAATCATTCTTCGATTTTCGAATAAGCTTCTTATATTCCTTCTGCTTCGATCGATATTTATTCCAGTCATCTTCCGAGTTCGATTTAAGCGATCTGTTCAGAAGACTTCTGGCTTCCCTACGAAGCCGTTGGAGCTCAGCATTCCACCAGGGAACCGGCTTCCTGTTGGGAGGTTTTTTGACAGGACATGCGAGTTCAAAACATTTGGTGATGGCGCTGTTCAGGTTATGAACTGCATCCTCCACCGATTGATTAGTTTTGAGTTTAGGCGGGGCTTGAGTGGATTTCTCAAGCTCCTCCCTAAATCGCACCCAGTCTGTTTTTCTCGGATTCCGCTTGGGCTGCGAGGGGGAGATCCCGCACTTCAATTGGAATTCGATGTATCTATGGTCTGACAGCGTAACATCTGGTGAGACTCTCCAGTTAGTGATGGCCTTCGCATGCCTGTTAGATAAGGTTAGGTCAATCACTTCCTGTCGTCTCGCCGTCACAAAGGTTGGTAGAGAGCCAACATTGTTGATGAAAAGGTCAGACGAAAGAATGAAGTTTAAAAGATGGTCTCCTCTCCGGTTGCATTTGCTGCTGCCCCAAAATGTGTTTTGAGCGTTAGCATCGCAACAGATGATGAGTCCAATCCTTCTGGCTTCACAGTACTCTACGAGTTCGGAAACCGCCTTAGGTGGCGGGGGTAGTACCGAGTCGTAGGGGAAGTAAGCAGACGCCACGACGAAGTGTTCAATTTCTCCGTGCGCCTTGTAGCTCACTTTCGCAGCTACCAGATCTTGACCACAGAATTGACCAAGTTTGGTTGCCGATAGCGTATTCGATATGATGAGGCAGACCCTGGGCCTTTCGGATCGCTCATCATAAAGGATTGTAGCATCACGTATGCCACCAAGACCACACAGGCGTTTGTTCCACACCCATGGTTCTTGAATGGATACAATGTGATGATTTGTACTACTGCATGCAATTCTGCTACTTAGAAGAGCGGTAGCAGCCTTGCAATGCTGTAGGTTGATCTGAGTAAAAATCATGGATTCATACTGGGGAACACGTTCCATCCTTCGACTACTTGACATCAAAATGGAATACAATCCTACCAAGGCCGAAGTAGGGACGTGAGTCGTACGCGGTTTTCAGGGCCTCAACAGAGCCATTGTCCATTCCCACTACCAGAGTGAAGCCCTCTTTTTTCAGAGAGTTCTTTTTCTCCTTGTAGGAATAGACAGTCCAGGCCCTCGTGTCGAGTCCCGGGTTCTGCGCACGTAGTCGCGTCAGCACTTTCAGCTTGTTTCCGGGTTTTCCCGGAATCCAGCAGATGGCGCGCGTTAGTTTCGGGAGACTAACTACTTGATAAGTGCTAGTTCCCAGGGGGGGGATTTTCGGCACCATGCTCCTGATCCAGGCAGATGTCTGCTGAGAGGAACAGCTCACCACGAAGGTACCATTCATCAAAGCAGACCTCTCCGCTTGAATACAGAAGCCTGTTGCTGAAGCTAGCTCCAGTAGATGATCCTCGCAGTGTTGGCAATCTGCGCTGGTCATTCTGCTGTCACTGCCAGCCTTCCCTATTCTGACCTTTTCGGAGGAGATGGCTGCCTCTTTGTAGGAGAGGTGCTTGTCTCGACTCTTTACGGTCATTTGTGTTGCCTTTCCAGAGGAAGGGGTTTTTTTGTGTGAAGTGCCCGCCTCCGATGAGCAGCCTTTGGTCCTCTCCGTCTTCAGGTTTTTGCTTTGATCTTTATTGATCGCCGCATCTGCCTTTGGACTCCGATTTCCCGCCGCCATATCAGAGGAGGAGACATCACGTTCTCTCTCCCCAGCAAGATTGTCCCCGGCGGCCATCTTCCGCTTGCAAGTGCTCTTACCTTTTTCGGTTCGAGCTCCTGCTCCCTTCCGACGCCGCTTTCGAACAGCTTTGCCAGCCTGAGGGTTGTTATGATCCAAGACCGCTTCGCCTTCTGCGATCAGAGTCTGTCTGCCAGCATCATCACCTTTTTCGGCGGTGGCACCGACCATGACAGGACCCTGAACATCTTCAGCTCCGTCAGTTTTGGAACTTGGCACGCTCTTATTGGGAGTTTGACCGTCACCAATAAGAGGAGGAGTGTTTGAGGCGCATGCCGAAAGTGCTGGCATGCTTGTGCCTCCAGCAGCAGCCTTTACTAGCCGCCGACGTTTTCTGCGCTGCGCGCCGGCAAGAAGTGCGGGATCTGCAGGTGAGAGGGTCGGATGGGCTTCGGTAGGGGATACCTCCGCCGATCTGATCCTCTTACCTGCCTTTCCCAGAGGTTCGCCCTCAATCTTCGTGCCTTCGGCTGTGCCAGCCTCTTTGCACGATTTTCGGGCACGCCTTTTCCTCCTTCTTTTTGGGCACTTAGCAGTGCAATCTACAGCACGTCCCAATTCTGGGGCTCGTTCAACCTTGGCGGTTTCCCGTGCCGCACCATCGTCGGTGTCGCCTCTGTCGGTTGCACCGCTCACGCTCAGTCCAACCAAGTGGTCGGACAATGAGCCGCAGGAGTCGGTGTCGTTCCGGGCTGCCGGAGAGTTAAGAATGACTGGTGGGGCCTCCAGAATCCTTGCCCCGGCCGCGATCAGGGAGATCGCGGGTGGATTTCCGCTATTGCGGGTGCCACCTGGAGTATTTCCATCCATCTGGTTGTCCATTCATTCATGACTAACTCGGGGTTCTCCGGGTCTTAGTTCGAGGTCATTGACCTCTTAAGCCCCTCCGCCGCGACAAGGCGCCCGAAGAGCGAAAGGGTGTAGTCCGGTTGCTTTCCAAACACCCCTCAATGATTTAAGTAAGTATAAATTGGACATCGCAGCGGTACAAGAATTCCAGCCTTCAAACGGAAAATACGTTTGGGACGGGTATACTTTTACAATTTTTCATCCTTCGACCTGAAAATCGCACTCGGAGATTTTAACGGAACAATAGGAAATAGGCAGAGGAAGTTTCCAATCAAGTTTATGAAAACCGCAAACTTCAAATACAAGAGCATACACAAGGCTATATGGATATCTTCGCAATTTCTGATAAATAAAAGACACCACACCAACATACTAGACCTTAAAGCATACAGAGGGGCGGATTGCGGTTGGGACCACACTCTAAACATCGCCAAAATTAAAAGCCAAATTCACAGGAGAGGTACAGTTATATAATATAATAAACAAATTCCATATTGAAAAGTTAAAGGACCCTCGACGAAATTAATAACTGGTAGATCGCATTGAAACTAACGACGGAACCACACAGGTAGAAGTATGTAGTATGGTCACTAGTCTTCTTCTTTTCCTTTTTCCGGCGTTGTTATGGTCAGAAGTGTAGGACCATAACCTTTCCACTTAACTGCATTCCTTCTGGTCCGCTTGTGGGGTCCGCCGGTTTGACCTCAGAAAGTAGCGGCAGGCCTCCCGGATTGGGATTACTTCATCGCTGAGGCCAATCAAATGCTGGTGTTTTTGCATTTGTTTGCACCAATTGTTTTTCGGGCCGGCTTTTTTTTTTTTTTTGTGACACGGACATGCTCCAGATTTTTTTGTTTGATCTTACTCTTACAACACCGGTGATCTCCAGTCGTGTCAACCCACTGATTTGCATGTACACTTGTGGGGCAGTTTAATGGTGGTATATGTGTCCCTAGGCTCACTTTGGTGTTTTCTAAATTGCCTAGATGTGATTTTTGTTTACCTTTGTTTTAGTCGCCTTTTACGACAAGCGAGAGATATCGCTGCAGGGATATTCTTAACCCGTCCCTGCACGGAAACGGAAAGTATGGTCACTAGTAAAAAGTAAAAAGTGTAAAGTAGGCAGCAGGGAACACACTAGGCTATTGCAAGGCAGACAAAGTAAAGCCTTGGTTGGACGAGGATTGCAGGGAAAAAGTAAAAGCCCGTAATGTCCTAAGATTTCAACCCCTGGAAAATAGGAAAGCGATCACTCGTACAAGATACCAAACCCTACAAAGGAAGCTAGCCATCTTCTTCGGCATAAAAAACCACAATGGCAAAAATAAAAGTTTGCTAAAATTCAGAAAGAATGTGAGGCTAAAACCACAAGAGCAATGTACGAGTATGGTATGTAGAGCTAAACGCGTATGAAAAGGATGCCAGGTCAGATTATATTTTATTCACAATGATAATGGGGATATTTCGGACAAAGAAAGTGTTTCAGCCCAATGGAGGGGACATTTCGATAAACTGCTGAATGTACATAGAGATCTAGCAGCAATGGAAAACGGTGCTATCCCCATAGCAGAGGTTCAGGTAAAACTGCCATCCACTGAGGAAGTTAAGGAAGAATTCCATCGGCTTTGGAATAACAACGCCGCAGGAATCGACCATCAGGAAAATACCATCGGTATTAATAAAATATGCAGGAGAAAAAAATTAACAGAGAAGTTATCTCAGTCATCATTACCGTATTTAATAAGGGTTACAAGGTGATCTCAAATACTCTCTCAAAGAGCCTTACATCATACGCAAAGGCAATTTTCGGAGACTACCAGTGTGGCTAAAGGAATTGCTCGACGAGTGACCAGATTTTCACTATACATACGCCTTTACAAAAGAAAAGGAAATTCCTCGAAACGGTAGACCCATTCGTAGACTCTCTAAGCCGATCGAAAATATTTCTGGAATTTGCAATGAGATCGCTTCAAGAATATGAGAGGGAAATAACCCTTAATGAAAACACATCTGTTCTAGCTTACACTGACAAACTGGACTGCTAAGAGATAGTGAAGAGACAGTTACAAGCAATGTAGAAAGCTTAATAATGACAGGAAAGGAAATAGGCCTAGAAGCTAATGAAAAAAAAACAGATAAGTGGTCACATGTATTTTAGTTACAATATTTTTAGTTATAAGTTTTTTTTGTAAAAAAAGTGTTCTGTTGCTAAGTTTTTAATAAAACGTCACATTTTTTTTTGCCTAAGTTGTTTATTTATTTTAATTCTTACAAGTTAATCGCAAGGCCAAAAGGCAGCAAGGTATTGTTATTTCAGCTAGTCTTAAACATTTTTTTTTAAACAATAAAATTTGTAAATTTATTCTAAAAATATGTAAATAAAAAATTAAAAATTAAAAAGTAAAAAAATAAAATTTTTCTCTCAGCTTTTTGACTTCATTAAAATAACCTATTAATATTTTTAAGATAAGCGTCGCCGCGTAGGAGGACCGCTAAGTGTAGAAGAATAATTAGTTACATCTACATATGTAGGTATGTATACTGAATAAAAAATATGTACAAGTTTTAAATTGTACGTATGAACTTAGTTTTGTGCATCGATCTATACATCTTACAAGGTCTACTAAGTTCCTGCAGATATTGTAAAACTTCTATATGAGGCGTTCGCTTGAGAGCCGTATGTGTCGCGTGACATGTGAGCACGTGGGCGGAATGTGTTGGAGTGTGGCACGTAAGGGCAGACGCCGTTGACGGTTGTATCTACTCATGAATTTTGCAGATTAAATTAATTAAGACTGAATACTAATTAAAAGTTTGGATACGGTTATTTCGTTATTTACTTACGTTGTTTACATAGAGTAAGTCTTTGTATAATCCATATTTTATCATTAATAGGTCCTTTTAAGGAAGTCAACAGTTTCTACTTTTTAGAGTTTTTTTTTGTGTCAAGGGTTACTCAAAATTTTTAATTTTATTTTTTTAAAGTAAATTTTGAGACCCACAGCAATTACATATGTATATCCGTAGGAAGGAGTGGACTCGTTTGAATTGTCTTTAATTTTTCATTAATTATCGGTAGCTGCAGCCTAGTTTTCTTATAAAAGTTCTTTTTTTTTCTTTTCAATTTATTTAACTTGCGTTCTTCTTTTATACTGCATTGACATATTGTGCGACTCTTGTTTTATAATGTCACCCATTCTTACAATTCTCCATATGATAGGTTCGGTTTCCATTCACTTTCGATTATTCTAAAGGGTCCGCCACCTAACGTTTTTTTTTTCAAGTAGTGCTTATTTCGTGAATGGTAACACTTAGCTCATGTCTGATTTGACAGATAATTAGTTTTATCCTTCCGCTGAACGAATATGGTTGTGTATACGCTTGAACAACGCTGGGAAATATTGCGACATTACTTTGAAAATCATGGTAATGTTGCAGAATGTGTGCGAAAATTGCGTACGGATTTTGGAAGAAGAGAAGCACCGTCAGCTCCGTATGTTCGTTATCTTGTGAAAAAAGTGAAAAAAACTGGCATCCTCATCGATAAACCAAAGCGTGAAAAGCCAAAAACAGTGCGTACACCCGAGAATATTGCTGCTGCGGCAGAAAGTGTGCGTGAAGCGCCATCAACATCAATTCACCATCGTTCTCAACTATTGAACATTTCGGAGACATCATTGAGACGAATTTTGCATAAAGACCTTGGTATGACGCCATACAAAGTCCAATTGGTTCAGGAGTTGAAGCCAACTGACCATCCAATGCGTTTTCGCTTCGCTAAGTGGGCCTGCGATCGACTTACAGAAGATGCCGATTTTGCCAAAAAAATCATCTTTTCAGATGAAGCTCATTTTGATCTTGGCGGGTATGTAAACAAGCAAAATTGTCGCATTTGGGGCACAGAAAACCCGCAAAAGCCGGTGCACCCAAAACGAGCCACTGTTTGGTGCGGATTTTGGTCCAGAGGCATAATTGGGATATTTTTCTTCGAAAATGAGCAAGGAGTGGCCGTTACAGTCAATGGCGATCGTTATCGGGCCATGTTGAACGAATTTTTGTTCACAAAAATTGAAGAGGAGGATATTGGCAACATTTGGTTTCAACAGGACGGCGCTACGTGCCACACAGCCGAAGCTACACTCGATGTTTTGCGCCCTGTTTTTGAAGATCGCATTATCAGCCGCAGAGCTGATGTCGTTTGGCCACCTCGGAGCTGCGATTTGACACCGTTGGACTATTATTTGTGGGGTGCCGTCAAAGATAAGTGTTACGCCGACAAGCCAGAGACAATTGACGCTTTAAAGGACAATATTCGTGAAGCCATTGGTGAAATACAGCTGCACACAATCGATAATGTGCTTAAAAATTGGACCGATCGTGTAGGCTACTGCATGGCCAGCCGAGGCAGCCATTTGAATGAAATTATTTTCCATTATTAACCGGAAGGATTGTACTTTCAAATAAAGAAAGAAATTTGAGAAAATATTCAGTAGTTTTTTTTATAGCATTTTCAAAAAAAAAAAAATTATTTGGCGGACCCTTTAGAAGTATATCAGCATCTTACGAAAGAAACCACCATCATTTGCAAGTAATATTCTTACAACCAGAGTTAGACGAGGTTCCAGTCCAGTGAGGGAAAAAATGTTTTGGGCGAGTAATAATTGCGCAATGTAAATGAGAAGTGACAATTACATGTAGTCAACAATCGACATTACGTGGTTCATGAAAAAAAAGCCGGTAATTCACATATCAAACAATCATATACATTCATATATCAGCAAATCTCACAATTATGAAAAAGACCTTGCTGATCCTTAATACAAACTCGGTCAGGGTTAGCTGCGTGCGTACTCATATGTTTTCACTACTTAACTAGTGCATTCATTGCACGTCTATCAAACCACAAGACTCGCCAATATTCGGAATTATTAACAATTGTGCAATTTGACTGAAAAACATATACTCGTACTATACATCAATCTACTGTTCATCAAAAGAGAGCGTATAAGCTTGTAGCTAACCCGTGATTGGTGGCACCAAGCTCATACCATCGACAATATTCCAAGCATCCCAACCCCTATAAAAGCGTTCTGTTTTCTTTTTTAACAAAGTACATATGTACATTAATTTGAGGTAATAAATGTTTTATTTGCACAATTGGGCTGAGTTTTAGGCCTTGAATGCTGCTCATGTATATGTACAAAATCGGTTAACTACTTAGTAAAGATTGTAGTTTTACAGTTCAATATATCGAACGATTGGGACGTGCTTGTACCAAAGCCTGTGGTGCGAAATTTTTGATTGCCCCGTTGCGGGTTATAAAACTAGTGAAGCATACTCTAATTTAATTTCGATCAACACGATTTTCCCGCCTTAACAGCTAGTATTCCCAGTTAAAATATTTAATTAAATAACTTATTCATGTGTTAGTTTTGTTCGTATGTAGTCTTACACGTTGCCGCTAGGACGAGTGGAAGATGCGAACCTTCCTATGTATGTATGATATGTGCCAAGTTTAGTTAGCGTCAATTTGTGGCACTTCGTTATTAATTATTCACGATTTTAAGTCGTTAATTGAAACTAATCGCAATAGCTTTATAACGATTATTACGTGGACGATTTTTGGAGATCGTGTTTATGGAGCAATTCGTTTGTAGTTGGGTATAGTCAAAGTGAAGCGTAATAAAAATGCTGCGAATTAACGATGGGAAGAAGGTGATAAATACAGTTAGTGTTACATTGCCATAAAATCACAGCGGAATAAATAACATCTAGATTATATAGTATATTAAAGTATGATTATTGTAGATTTAAAAATAATACAAGAATTTAAATATGCTTAGTATGGTGTAATGTGCAATATTGAATGCCATAATAAAAGGAAGCAGATTCAGTGACTCCCTTTAGAGACTTCTTTCTTCTTTAAGTCAGCCTCCTTAGGCTGGTTTTAGTTTTTTAATCTTCACAGATATTTGTCGTTCTTCTTTTCGAAACCGTTGTTTTCGCATTCACCTTCGTACTAATTCATCTTCGACTAGCGGCATTGGCTGCCTAGAGTTGTCATCACTTTCTAAAACTTAGCCCATAAATGTCTTGGTATTGCATTTATCATTGTTATTTTGAGATTATGTACATGTTATCCAATCAGTAGAAATTCAGATAGAACTACAAGACATGGAGGAAGTAAAGGAAACAATTCATCTACTTAAGAATAACTAGGCCACAGGAGTTGACCTAATACCACCGGAATTATTGATATATGTATGCGGGAGAGGAATAAACAGGGAAGTTACATGAGCTCATCATAACTGTATGGAACGATAAAATTATTCCCGAGGAATAGAAAAATTCGGTCATCATTTCCATTTTTAAAAAGGATGACGGAACACAATGCAACAATTACCGAGGAATGTCGTTGCAAATTGTTACATAGTGTTGCAAATAGTCTCTTAAAGAGACTGACAGGATATGCTAAGGAAATAATCAGATACTACCAGTACGACTTTAGGGGGAATCGCTCTAAAAGTGACCAGATTTTCACTCGAAACGGCCTATTTACGTGACTATTTTTTTTTTTTTAAATAAATGCAAATAGCCATAGCAAACAGCATAGGGCAATGCGACCAGTGTCGACTCCACCTTGTGGACACCCTTTAGCTGCTGATACTGTCACAGAGAACTTCGTCGGGCTTGGCTTGAAATTGGACCCGATACTCTCCATAGGTTAATTGAATCCATGCCAAATCGTGTTCTTTCCATTATAGAGAACAGGGGAGGTCACATGAAATATTACGATTTGTTAAAAACAATAAATGTAAAATTTATAAAAATACTAACCCTAGTGCGCATAAACGTATATCTACCCCAATTTCCTCATAATTTGTGACGCACATTAGTACATCAAGAGGTGTTAGATGGGAAGTAGAGCCAAGGAAATGTACCTTAAGCAAAATCTTCAGGGTTTTCCTGCGATTAGCACTGAAATTGTCGTTTGACTTGCGAAGCAGCTCGAGTCCCGAGTCTACGCTTTCGCAATGTTTCCTCCAAAGTTTTTTCTTGGATTTTCTCAAATCGAGATAGTAGTTAGAGCAGATCCATAATCAGTCGAACTCTTCGTCCTTTTAGCTCTGTTAAAAAGAGTAAGAGAACCAGTTGGTTCTTTTGGGCTGATATCTATGGTCAGTTTCTCCAGCCTCACCAGTGATGTTAAATCTAGTATGTTGGTGACCAGATAATGAGGCCTCATTGTGGATGTGCCAGTCACAAATTATATTTGAGACAAAAGGGAAGAGGTACGACAATATTTTGATAGAGATCATGTTTCTCTTCTCTGCTTACTGGACTTCTCAAAGGACATAATATTTTATGTTGGAAGCTGAAAAACAAATTTGGTTTTAGTGATAGGGCGGTCCGATTATTGAGTGGTTTTCTTTCTGATAGGTCACAATGGGTGTTCCTCGGAGAAAGTTGTTCATCTGTCATGGAAGCAAAGCAAGGAGTTCTACAGGACTCAATTTTAGATCTTCCATCCGTGTGCAAACACTGCTCAGTGCATCTATGTATATGCTGATGATGTTCAAATACATCTCTCCAAACCGTATTCTAACCTTGATGAACTTAATGACTGTCTGAAATGTATCTACTCTTGGTCAATTACCAATGAATTACTCCTCAACCCGACTAAGTCTCAAGCATTTCCAATTTCCAAGAAAACAGTTTAGCTTCGATCTCATGCCTGACCAGTTTCTTAACAATTCCAGAATTAAGGTTGTCGAGTCAACTACTAGACTTGGGTATGTGCCGAGATTTATTTGGTTACCATCATACCAATATGGTTATCGGCCGTATCTAAGGATGTCTTCGCAAACCGCCTAGTGCATACTTTACACCACAATAAACACGTAATAAACTGGTAACTTCCTTAGTCTTGCCGCTGGTAACATAGGCCGAAGTGGTATGTGGTAGCCTAGATTCACTATCTCAGTGTAAGTTACAAACAGCCTTCATGCAGTGAGCTACATTAACGGTATTCAGCGATACGAACATATGTCGGCGTACTCCTCGGGCTTGCTAGATTGCACCTTATGAATGAATTGTATATTTCTACATAAAATAAAATTAAAATTAAATTATTTTATTGGTTGGACGGGCCTTGGTGGTTTCAAATGTGGCAATGTAATGGATTTTGGGACGAAACTAGTTGTCGCGGATATGGCAGTAGGTGCAACCTTACTGATACTTACAGTGACCTAAGAAGGTTCCACTGATACCTTTTCGTGGCTTTTTATAATGATTTTGACATTATTAAAGCGATCAGCCGCTTTTAATTTAAGTACTATCGTCCAAGGTCCTGTCGCTAATTGCTAGAACCAAATGCAATAGGTCTTTTTCTATCTAGCGTGCTTTGCATGACTTTCTAGTGCAATGCATACAGGCCTTCGTTTTATGAGTTCAGCGTCGCGTCGGGTGTTAAGTTAAACTTCTTTAGATAGAGAAATTAGTTATAAGGTTGTATGTATTTCATAATTTTGGCTGATGCCATTTTAATAAGTCGGGATAGTTAGGCTGAATTTAAGTACTTTATTTCTCATTCTGGAATAGACATACGAAATATTCAAGAAAAATAAAATGCCTTGAAAAAGATTAAGGTATATACATATGTTGTACAGAAGACCCTATTTGTCCAGATCATGATTGATCTTTGGGTTAGGTTGTAGTCTTAACTATGATTTGCTCAGAAGTTAAACATTGTAGTTTCTTTAAGATTTTCAAGAAGTCTGGATAACTCTCTTTTCAGAAACGTAGTGAAATTGCGTGTCACAGTTTAGAAATTAAACTTATACTTGATGTTCCTTTTTAGTGCAATATTGATGAAAATCACTTATCTATGTATATTTTAGTAAGTCCGTGGTAGGCTTAGGAAAATGGTTGTTTGAAAAATCTTCATAAAAGGAACTAAGCTATTCGTCAACAATAATGTTATCCCCGCAAAAGAGTTCCAAGTATCTATTTATTTCACACTCATGACAACCCTTGTTCCAATTACCTTGTTTTCTCGAAGAAAATCTGAGATTTTCTCCAGATCATACGACAAAAAGATTGTTATTACTGTATCACAGAACCAATATGTTTGTATATAGCGATTTGCGCCGTCCAACCTAATTGTGCCTTTTGAGACTTACCCGTCAAAATATTTTTTCTAGCTCTAGTAAAAGGACTTGCGAATGACTGACATCACAATAAAGTGCCATAATACACCAATGACTATTTTTGCATATTCTCTTGATGGGAAACAACAATTTTGTAAATAATAGGTTGCATGGTTGTAGCGATGTTAAGAACTGGATCGCAACATTTTTCGTGGATTATTCAGTGACGTACACAATAAGTTTTCACGCATGTTATGACCACTGCAAAAAACCTATTGTGGATTTTTGTATTATATACCGTGAAGGACAAAAGTTTTCACATAATAGAGTGTAACTAATCCATTAAGGCATACATTGTTCTTAATACGATAAGCCCCATTTAACATTTGAATAGCACTGAAGCATTTTCGTATGCTTAATTTAGTCACCGTGAAGAGGTTATAGTAATTTGTGAAAATTGTCCATCCAAAAGGCTGATGTTAAAGCATCCATTCGTCGTATATCCTGCGCAAACCACGGTTAACTGGCTTTAATTCTAGAGTGAGTTGAAACTTATAAGGGTGTAGATCTAAATACGAAATATGTCACAATGTTCCGGAAGGCAGCAGAGGGAACATTTCGATGTTGGTTAGGCCTCGGAACGTATGTACCAGAGCCAGTCTCGTCGAATTTTTCCGGTAGTAGGCTCAGATTGGCGATTATGTGGACCATAAAGTTGCAAACCTCAAGCTAAACTGGAGGTAGTGGAATAATTTCTGGGTGGTTGCCCGTCTTTGCACATCGTACCGACGAGCTGTGTGCCGACTCCTTTACCTGTACCTTACTGAAACTTACTTGTATCTAATTATTTCCTGTCTGGCAATATAGTGGAGTACAGTGGCTGTGCCTGAGTCCCCCATTGGTTAATGGAATCTTCCAACAAAATCAAAAAATTAAGAAAGTAGGAGCCTTAGTTTTACTTTCTACCAAATGCTATTATAAACCGTGAATAGCGTGAAATCGATTGATTTTACTAATTTTGAACTACCCGGCAGATCTCCGGTCGATCAGTCTCCTTTCGAGTATCAGCAAGATTTTCGAGAAGGTGATCCATAGAGCCCTGTCTAAATGGGTTGAAGACAATAAAATCATCCCGGATAACTAATTCGGTTTCAGAGCGGGGCATGACACTATTCATGCCACGTCGAAACTTGTATCGCATATCCCATGGAATAAATGCAAGAACCAATGCACGGGTGCCTGTCTGATTGGCATGGAAAATGCCTGCGACACCGTATGGTTAGAAGGCCTTTATTACAAGCTCAGTCGGCTGGGCATTAGTATACCACTACTATATATGATTTTTGACATGTTAACAGGTAGAAATTTCGTTGTGAAACTTGCCAACGTAACTTCTACTCAAATATTTGAAATCAAAAATGGACTGCAACAGGGTACGGTAAATTCGCCGATCCTTTTCAGCATTTACCTGAGTGATCTACTTGTTTCTCTTCACCACTCAATAGCGTATGCAGACGACCTAATCGCGTACAGATCAGATCCAACGATCGACGTCATTGTCATTCTCTTGCAGCGTGACTTCGAAAACATTCAGCAGTATTGTGATGACTGGAAGTTGAAAATCAACTTCCAGAAATCAGAATCTATTTTGTTCAGAACGCCTTTGTCTAGGGCCTCCCGGGACACTAGAAAAAATTGGCGCAGGTTCTCTATCTTTGAGTCGGACGGGTGTCCACTGGCGAGACAAGGTGTAGTCAGATACCTTGGGATCGTGCTGGATCAGTATCTATATTTTGAAAAACATGTAGATGCTGCTCTGGCGAGGGCCCGGGGCGCTTTCGCTCTGACAAGATGGCTGTTTCATAGCAGCTAACTTGATTCCAGGGTGAAGGTGAAGGTAATCTGCTTAATCAGGCCCATGGTTGCCTATGGATGTCCCGTCTGGTTCAATGTGAGAGCCAGCTTAATGGAAAGGATTCGGGTGTTTGAGAGACAATGTCTTAGGACCTGTCTCGGGCTACATAGGACTCCTGAATCTGAGTACACGAAATTTTACCCGAGCGAGGTCCTATACAATAGGGCCAGGATTGTACGGATAGATAATTTTCTGATCAAACTGATTCGAAGCCACGTTGCAAGAGCAATGACTTCGGTCAATAGCCTGATCTTTGGGGCTTACTACCCCAATGATCTATATCATGAGAGAGTGAGCCTTAACGGCTTTGCCCCGCCAGAAGCATTCCTCTATCTAGATAGATTTGGGCTGATCCAGGGTAGATTGGCGTTACCGCTAATCTTCCACGTGGGTCGCAATTCCGTGGAACGGCGATTCCTCTACGGACCCGATGTCGCGCTCCGTGAGCCCAAGCGCCTCAGGTTCTGTAGATCGGTCTCACTCCGTCAATGAACCCTTCGTTAGCAGCAGCCTCTTCAAGGCACGGCCTGCCTAATACCAATGGCAGGCTTACATAGGTTAGGGTAGGGTAAAGTATAGGTAGGGTAGGGTAGGGTAGGGTAGGGTTGAATAAAAAGGCAAAAAAAAAAAAAAAATTAAAATTAAAAAAAAGATATACATATAAAATATATATAATGTATATGTATATTTGTGTATACATATTTTAGTTAAGTTAGAATAAGATATGTTTAGTTAGATTTAATTAGTTTTAGATAGGCTTAAGTTTTATATAAAATATATAAAAATGATCATATGCTAAGTTTTTTCTCAATAAAAACCATTTTTCTTAGCTTAACCCTTAGATGCATAATGTTCCATATGTGGCACAAACAAGTTTCCGTCCAATATTTGAGCTTGGAGACATTATGTTGGTACAAATAACACGCCATATCATGTCATCTAAAGGGTCCGCCATCTAACGTTTTTTTTTTTCAAGTAGTGCTTATTTTGTGAATGATAACACTTAGCTCATGTCTGATTTGACAGATAATTAGTTTTATCCTTCCGCTGAACGAATATGGTTGTGTATACGCTTGAACAACGCTTCGCTAAGTGGGCCTGCGATCGACTTACAGAAGATGCCGATTTTGCCAAAAAAATCATCTTTTCAGATGAAGCCCATTTTGATCTTGGCGGGTATGTAAACAAGCAAAATTGTCGCATTTGGGGCACAGAAAACCCGCACTCATACATTGAAAAGCCAGTGCACCCAAAACGAGCCACTGTTTGGTGCGGATTTTAGTCCAGAGGCATAATTGGGCCATTTTTCTTCGAAAATGAGAAAGGAGTGGCCGTTACAGTCAATGGCGATCGTTATCGGGCCATGTTGAACATATTTTTGTTCACAAAAATTGAAGAGGAGGATATTGGCAACATTTGGTTTCAACAGGACGGCGCTACGTGCCACACAGCCGAAGCTACACTCGATGTTTTGCGCCCTGTTTTTGAAGATCGCATTATCAGCCGCAGAGCTGATGTCGTTTGGCCACCTCGGAGCTGCGATTTGACACCGTTGGACTATTATTTGTGGGGTGCCGTCAAAGATAAGTGTTACGCCGACACGCCAGAGACAATTGACGCTTTAAAGGACAATATTCGTGAAGCCATTGGTGAAATACAGCTGCACACAATCGATAATGTGCTTAAAAATTGGACCGATTGTGTAGGCTACTGCATGGCCAGCCGAGGCAGCCATTTGAATGAAATTATTTTCCATTATTAACCGGAAGGATTGTACTTTCAAATAAAAAAAGAAATTTGAGAAAATATTCAGTAGTTTTTTTTATAGCATTTTCAAAAAAAAAAAAAGTTATTTGGCGGACCCTATATATCCATGGACGCATTATATGTGCAGTTGTTGATTTTCTCTTATAAATATTTACAAAATTGACATAGCGTAATTGTTGTACAGTGCATCTCTTTGTTAGTGCAAATCAGCTGAGCGAACATCGTCTAACATTATAATTTTGTATAGTTAACTATTACAAATAATATTTTTAGTAAGTTTATAGCTTACTGAATCGGGGAGTAAACATATAATAATTCACGGTAAGTTTTTTACCAGTTTTTTGGGCGACTGTTTGTTTGTGCCATATATGGCACATTATGCATTCATGCATATATGTACGTATTTGTAATGTTTCTTAGTTGGGAAAAATTTCTGCTGTAAAATGTGGCTTTTATCTCGGCATTTTAATTCTATCTTCAGCTGCAATGTACCCACATTTAAAAATTGATTGAGATTGAGATATCGGCCTTGATATAGTAAAGAATTTTATGATACTAAATTGCTTTGAAAAAATTCATTCTTTACACTTCAATAATAATTCCAAAACGATAACTAAACAAACTTAATCAGATTTTGACAAATTTTATAAAATTCGTAGTTATTGAATGATTCAAAAGGAAATGTCTATCAATTCACCTTTTCACCGATGAACAAGTTTGTGCATCAAAAACCAAACATCATCTGAAGCAATACAATTTTGAAGTTTACACAAGTCTAGAAAATAATGCTGCTGATCGTGTATAACACAAAAAGCCAGATTTAAGATCAAGTAGCAATATTATGTAGTTGTCGAGAAGTAACCCGGGCATGGCAGATTGATTTGATAATTTTTACACCATCCTTCAGCTTCAGTATTATTTGGCAAAGTTGGAATACTTTCCTTGGAAACAATGAGGCGGAACAGGATACCAAGTTGCAAGCTACCAAGCGATGATGAAATAAAGAACGCAGCTAGAGAGGCCTCAGTCGAATTCGTGGTGATTTTGAAGGAACATCTATTTCCAATTTGACATGGAAAGATAATGAATGCGTCAACATAGTATCAACCTTTGTTTGAACTGCACTGAAGGTGCAAAAAGGTCCGGTAGAAAAACTAAATCCTACATAACAATAAAATGACCGGCTGTAATAAAATAAAATAATCAATATATCCATAAAATTGTATATGTTATTGGTTTGGCTATTATAAATTCATGGCTCCTCTATAAACAAACTTCGGCTCATAATGACATAAATTTAGTGCGCATTCGAAACAAATCAGCAAAGACCTTGTGCAATATTTGTACCAGCTCACAGTCTTTGTTAAAACGTGGAAGGCCTGTTTCTTCACTTGAAGCTGAAAAAAGGACCACCTGCACCCATACCTTCAACAAGTGTGATGGCGTCAACCATACGCCGGTTTTTTTAGAGTTCGCGCAGGATCAAGAGTTACGCTCTTATGGTGTTTGTCACACAACCTGGACGGGGTGTAGATGGTTTGAGTCGAAGATGTTCTTTCACCACTCTCCGGGGGTGGTTGTCCTAGATAGGATTCGGGAGGTTCGACTAAATTTGTTGCGTTGGTTGTAGTTCATAGTAAATTTTTCTTTATTTCCATGTCATTAAGGTATTGCATTGGAAATGCACACACAGGGTATGAATTTTGAAGTGATCTTATAACTACTTGCACTGCGAGTGTTATGCCCTCGTCAGCGTTCTTTTGATCATCTTTCACTCACCACTTATGTTGTTGAACAATTATTCCGTATAGAAATTGTTCTTGGTTATGGACAGACTTGAAATACAAACCTTCGCTTAACAGTCAGTGATGGAAACCAGTTCTCCCAAGTCCGGGATGTAAGTTCCCATCATGCATATATAAATCTTTTTTTAACATGCCGCAAATGTTCAACATTTCATGAAAAGTAGATGTTTCTATTAATGTACAGTAACATACATATGTATGTACATATTATAATATTACGAAAAAATAAAATTTGAATTACTAACAATACCAAAACTTTAACAAATCAACTGGGTTCTAGTTTTAATTTTTTGAAGGCTAAATGCATGATGTGCCATAATTGGCACAAACTATATTTTAGCAAATTATTAACATATAATTTGACAAAACTAAAAATTATTGATGAGGAAGTGTTTCTATAGCCAATACTTAGTCAGGATAATTTTTAATCCAAATTTGGAAAAATCATGCATCTAAGGGTTAAGTTAGATATTATAATGTAAATAGAATTTTTGTAGTCGTCGAAAGACATATGTTTCAATTGTTCTGTTTGTTTTAAAGTGTCCGTCTAGGGCCAGTAAGATAGTTAGTTTTAAACATTTTTGAATAGGGTAAGATAGATATAAGATAATACTGAATAAAAATGAATTTAAAACAAAAAAAAAAAAACGAATTTTGAACTGAAGCACATTTAACTGCGGTATTTTGGGCACTTGGACCGTTGTATTGTCTAACTGGCACAAGAACATTCAACAATGAATAAACTTATTCCAATGTATTGTATCTACTATACAACCAGTCTAGTGGGAAGATTATAACGACCGAAAACTGAAGTGCGCGCTCTTAAAGTTGTGGCCACCAACTCAGAATTTCGATTGAAATTTTCAAATATTTCTAACCATTGCTTGCTCAAGAACTTCTCCTTGATAAAAATATAAGCCTTGGCTGACGTTGTGAGATTGACAGATTATAAAAGAAAGTTAAAGGGTGCGTAGTTATTAAAATATATAATTGTTATGTCGCCATTGGAATAAACTGTACAACTGTTGATGTCAATAATGACCTTTGCATGTTCTTGCAACATTGATATTGTAAGAACCAAGTCAATATCGCATGCATTATTCATGGTTTCTGAAAAATAAAATATTTCGATTATTAATATTTTATTGTACTCGACGTGTTTTGCGTGTTTTTGTTATTGACAAGGGAATGCGCAAAACATCTTGAAGAAACTAGGAAAAAAAAAGAGTGGTGCATAACAGGTTGATAGAAGTAATTAAGAAATGAGCAAGCAAATGGACAAGTAATCAACGTTTTAACGATCAATTCTGATTAATTGACTGAACTTAGAATTTCGTCGCGTTGCACAATTTACTGCGAAAGCATTACGTGTAATTAATGGCTTCTGGGCTAATATGGTTTACGACACAGTCATAAACATCATAGTATTCGTCTCTTATTGATGCAATTAAGTCACATTTGCTCATGACGGATTGGTCGGCATGCAAAAGCGCTGATGCATGTGCAGCTTTTAGTTCGATTTATTGAAAAGTCCTTGTCGTGTGAATGGGGACGGGAATGAAGACACACGTGCTTGATTTTATAGTCAATTAGCATGCCAATAAGTGAATGATGCGTCTGAATATTTTTTAACATTCGACAATGATTGTTTAAATAACAAACAGTGAGCATCATTCGATGAGTACGGGAAGAGATGAGATCCTGGGAACTAGCGCTGTTTTGTTATACATACATACATACATGGTTGGAGTTTAAGGTTTCATTTCAATTTAATGTTTTCATAGGCGGAAAGCGCAATAGCTCGGTGGATACTATGTGGGTTTCGTCCTTCTTTACTCATATGAAGAGCTTTTCCTTAGAAAATTTGGACAATTTGACTGAGATCAGTCCATTCGTGACTTTACTGCAAGATATAGCTTTGCAAGTATGTAAGTATCCACTCTTACTTACATATTTACACGATCATCTATCCAACTCATCTGTCTCAGCTTTGCTTTCTCTCTTGGGAGTAGTCTAATTTAATCATCTAAGCCTCTTATATTTCAACTGCTCGTTGACGTGCACCATTATATTACGCAAATATTTATAGTACAATGCTAAAGCAATAAGACATTATACAACTCAGTAGGGTTATTACACCTTTTCAAATATTTCCATGATACAAACGAAAATAGAAAAAAAAATGTGGAATTGCTTTGACAGACAAGCGTCAATTGTGGTTTAATCACTGAATTGTGTTATAATTCGAACTTAATTGGTTTGTTTATTGATATGATATT